>CAMTDV010000029.1:47868759-49200634 GCA_947069175.1 Scalesia atractyloides | reverse complement strand
AGAAAAGGCACCAAATTGATGCTAGCACCTAGGTTGGCTAACGCGTGAGGGGAACGTTGGAACCCCCAAAGAGACACGGAATAGTGAAGATACCTGGATCAGTGAGTTTTTCTGGTAACTTATTTAGCACTATGGCGGAACATCCTTTGGTCAAAGGAACATTTGAGAGCTCCCTCAGTCTGTCTTTGTGTTTAAGAAGGTCTTTCAGAAACTTTGCATATTTTGGCATATGTTGGAGGGCCTCAATGAATGGAAGATTGATTTTAAGCTGGGTGAACATATTTAGAAAGTTCTCGTATTCCTTAGCATATTTTTGTTGCTTCAGGCGGGCGGGGAAGGGTAAGCGTGAATGATCTACATATGGTGACGGCCTAACCTCTACCGGTTTCTTTTCTTTTATACTCTCGAGTTGAGGCTCACGGTTTGGAGCGGTACTTTCTGGGTCTAGCCTATTTTGCACCCTAGGTGGAGCCTCCATCTCTATCTCTACATCTACCTCTTCCTCCTTATCCTCTGTCTCTACTCGCTCTCTAACCACTTCTCCTAAACTCTTACTGCTACGAGTGGTTATCGCTTTTGCGTGCTGATTCGTCGGGTTAGGTTTAGTGTTTCCTGAGAACTGACCGTGTGGTTGCCCTTGCAGTTGCTTAGCAATACTACCTACGGACCTTTGAAGATCTAGGAGTGCGGATTACTGATTCTTTAAAAGAAGATCATGCTCTGCTAACATCTTCTGAGTAGCCTGATCCTTAAACACTAACTGAGAAAGAAGTTACTCTATCCTATCCAAACTACCTCCCAAACCTCCACTCCTGTTTTGACCCTCTTGGTTCGAACCCCGACAACTAAACTGACCTGGTTGACTTGAACCTCCACTAAAGTAATGACCCTGCCCCCTATGTTGATATTGACCTGATTGGAAACCAGGTGGTTACCGAAAGAACGAAAATTATTATTATTATTATTACTACGCCAGTTAGGGTTATAGTTAGGGTTATTATTATTATAGGGGTTCGTTTGGCCTAGATTCTGACCTGTGATGAACTCTACTTGCTCGACAATGAGCGTAGGACACTCTATAGTATCATGACCTCCTCTACACACCTCACATCTATCCACCTTCTTTTTGAACTCTTGTATTTCCTTAGTAACCTCTCGCTTAAAGCTATCTAGTGCAGCAGCTTCCATAGTTTCCAAGCTAACTTGGTGTAATCCCCTAGTGACCGGGGTGGCACGAGAAACAGGACTGAATTTTTGCTGGTAGTGCTGTAATCTATATCAGAATGCATGAAAATCTCGAAGAGGTCATTACACTCAAAAACCGTCTTCTTGCCCATAAGTTGCCCTCCAGCAGGAGTGTCAAATCAGGCATGGGTTTCGAGGGTGAGACCGTTGTAGAATTTCTCTACAAGTACCCAATCAGACAAACCGTGTTGAGAACAATGAGAGACTAAGGTTTGGAAATGCTCCCATGCTAAATGGTAAGGTTCATCAGGTTCTATCCGGAATGAATGGATCTGATTGTGAAGACGAGTTGCTTTGGCGGGTAAAATATTTCTTAAGGAAAGCATCTCGAAGGGTGGCCTAATAGTAAAGGTGCCAGCCGGTTGAGAGTCAAGCCAGACAATGACCCAACCTCCAAGAGAGAAAGGGAATACTTGAAGGAAATGAGCATCGTTATCCGCACCTTCCATGTTAAAAGTGTGATAGAGGCGGGTAAGGTGGTTAATGTGGGCGGGTGCATCCTCGTCCTAACGACTGTGGAATTGGCACGAGTTAGTTATAGCAGTCATGATGTAGGACGAGATTTGCCAGAATTGTCATTTTTCATTGGGGGAAGAGTGATGGGCGAGTTCGCACCAGTGAAACTTGTCGTTGCTTGTTGGTAAGTTGTTTGAGTGTTAGCCATGTGGAAAATAGGTGTGGGCTTGTGTTTCGGTGAATTATGCGGGGAGGTGGGGAACTGTGCGGTGAGGACATCGATGTAAAGTCAAATTTTGGTGGTATAAACGGAAGGGAAGAATCGAAAAAACCAGAAGATGAGGATGAAGACGTACTAACCTTTTGCGCGGAAGAAAGAGATGTGTCCATTGGCGGCTTCGTCGGAGGTCCTTGCGAACGCGTATTGGGCGGGGCATCCACTAAAAACTAGAAACGAGACAAGTAAGAAAACTTAGAAAAGATACTTAACAAAAGAGATATCAAACTGAAAATTTAAATTAACTAAATTATTTAGACTCCCACGACGCAAACAAAATGGAAAACAAGTATGAATCAATTAAGTCTAAACAAAGTAATCAACACAATCGCCAAAGAGAATCCCTGGCAACGACGCCAAAAACTTGATGTACGAAAAGTAGTATAATAAAAACAAATGAAATTGACCTAAATCTAGACTCAAAGTAATACTCTTGACTCCTAAACTAGACTAAACTACTAATCGACAAGTGGACCGATCAATTGTAGTAAGCTTAAGTAAGTCCAGATATCGAACCCACTAAAAAATCCAAAAATTATAATTAAACTAAAATTAACTTAACTAAGATGACTTAAAGTGGAATTTCGAAGCGAAGATTTAATTCAATGATAATGGAACAACTACCTAGGTTAAAATCCTTATTACTATTGAATGGTTTTTAATTTAATAATAATGTGATAGGAAACCGGGATCTTAAAATACTAAATCCTAAGGAGTACCGAACAGGACTCCCAACCCTTCTCGGGAAGACACCTATGATATCCTAAACATAGTTATGCTTACCGATTTATAAGATTTCCTTTCAGTTATCTAATGTTTAATAAAGTGTCTAAAATAGCTAACTATCTCTCAATAAGGAGTTTAGACTAACCAAGGTTCTTGATTTTGTTTAACCGACTCAAACATAGTAAGAAAACTAAAACGAGTTTCTCTATGAAACCTAATCCTAGCAATTTACCTTTTTAATTTAGTTAATAAACTAGTATTTCTCAATAATTATGTTTGGTATAATGTTGAGATTTAATTATATTTTTCATTCAATTGTTTCTAGGGTTTATTGGCCAATTTATCGAAAGATTACCCGAACACGTTAAGACTCTACAATCAACATAAACAAATTATTTGAAAGACATTCAACTAGATCTATGTGAAACAATTAAACAATCAACAATTAATTCAAAACATGCAAATACATCAAATGAATTCACCAAAGTTTACTCCTTTATTAAAAATATCATAAATACATTATAAATCCAACAAAAATCCAAACTTTTATAATAAATAATCAAAATCTAGGTAGCAATAGAAAATTTAGCCAATAATCATTGTCTTAAACATAATCAAAGTGAGTTTAAAAAACAGAATTCATCAAAATGAAAACAAGAAAGCTAAAGGTTAAGAAAATCATTAACAAAACCCGAGATTTCTTTGATCTCTAGGCTCCTAGCTTCAATTCAATGATTCCTGAACAAATTCTCCTTAAAAAACTAGCTCAAGACCCCAGAAATCACCTCCTAAGCATCCAAGTTCGTCTAATAATTATTATTAGAGTTAAACTCTCACTTAAATAACATACTTCAACCAAAACTGATCAGGTTACGCAAGGTAAACTAGTCCTCTCGCCAGCCGCGGGAGGCATTCGGTAACTGGTCGCGCCCCGCGACCGGGTTGTAGTTTTTCCGTATTATCTACTTCCTCTCGCTGGCCACGAGAGGCTTTGTGTGATGCGGTCGCGGGCCGTCCGAGGAGTATTTCCCAGTTTTTTCGATTCGTTTCTTCTCTCGACTTCCAATTACGATCCGACTCGGTTTCCTTCAACATTTCAGCTCGTTTTCTCCTCTTTTCAGCTACTTCCCAGTACCAAGACCTGCGAAAGATAATTGGATTAAATGTAGATAAATTCTTATAAAACCAAAACTAGTATTAACAAAACTAGTACAAACGATACACGATAAATAGATTTATTATTCAATACATCAGTTTGTTATTCTTGTTAAGTGTCACTTTCATGCTGACATCATAATAAGATGCTCAGTGGTTAGGATTGTAGTATAAATAGATCAGTGCTTGTACTGTTCTATTTGATCACTTTCATCGTTATCAATCTAAGCTATCTTCCTTACATTTTGTGCGAACAAATCAATGATCGTAGGCTGAAGGGAGACTGCAGTCATATGCAAGTAATTATAATTATGAAAGTATGAAAAGAAAAACAATCTCTCAACTATTATGAATTAAAGTTCATTATTCTGCTGCAAGTTCATTTGATTTATCCTCTTTCATTTACCATTTTTAGAACGTTCACAAACAGTTTCAAACTCAGATCCTAACAATTGCTACCAGAGCTCAGTCAATCGAATTTGAATTTAACAATCAATTTGATTAAATTAGATCAGCTCTCGCTGCTAATTCAATTTTTTTGTTGTTATTGAAAAATAGAGTTTTATGACATTCTAAAAGTTTTTAAACACAAATTGTTTGTAAACAATCAGAATGTTACACACTTCACAAGATCCTCATAAAACCGTCACCATGTTTAAACCACCAATTCTTGTCAGATCTGAGTATAATATCAGGCAAAGATGGATGGCTCATGTCCTTGCTTAGCAAAACACCGGTTGTTGGAAGTTGGTCATCTTTTGACTTCATGTTCCAATGATACCGAGTACAAAGGACCCTAAAGTCAAAGTACAAAGAATACCAAAAATTATTCCGAGCAAGATTTCCAAAAAATTGAGCTAGATGCAAAGGCATTTAGCATCGTGGCCTCTACATTGCCAAACAATATCTATGCTGGCTTGTTGCATGGCAACAGTGCAAAGGAATTATAGGATGCTTTGAAGGAGCAATTTGGTGGGACTGAGGAAATGATTGAAAACAAAAGAGAGGTTCTCAATCAACAATATGAAATGTTTTGTCATGTCAAAGGAGAGTCAATAACCCAACAGTTTGAAAGATTTTGCTGTGTCATTAGTGAACTTAAACTGGTGAATGTTACACTTGCAAATTCGACTCTAAATAGTTGTTTTCTTAGATCATTACCAGACAAGTGGGACACTATAGCTTTCGTTACTAGAAATTTAGTTGGGTTCAAAGAAATGAGTCTTACTCAGCTTCATGGTAGGCTCCTCACTTATGAGAGAGAGCTAAACCAAAAAAAGAAGCTCAAGAATTTGACAAAGTGAGTGATGACTATGCATTCAGTAGTACAGCTCTCTTTGGCGAAGAAGAAGTCACTGGCAGTAGTAAGGATCAGAGTTATGATCATTTCATTGATATAACTTCTGGTTTCAATTCTGATCCTTACACACCTAATTATGCATTCACTACTAATGGGGAAAGCCAAACTTCTGAGAACTTATGCTTTGAGATGAGTGACCTTCAACATTTTGATCCATCAGATTTGGAAGAGATGGACATTTTGCACCAGTTGGCTCTGTTAAGTGTCAGGGCTAACAAGTATTACAAAAGAACTAGTAGGAAGTTCCCAGGGTTGCATTTGTGTGGGGGGGGGGGGACAAAAGTTGGGCTCCATAAATAAAAAATTAAGTGTGATAAGTGTAATGCTAAGAAACTTTGCTAGAGAATGTAGGTCTCAATCAACTAGACCAATTGTCATACATCCTAGCGCTAGACCTCAAAACACTATCCATTATTCCCAATTTACCGATGCTCCTCGTAAGCAAAACAATACTCATTTTGCACACCCTGCTACCACTTTTCCAGTGCAATATGTTCAAACCACTGTTCCTCAAATTCAATATGTTCAAGCACCAGCTCCTCAGGTTCAAATGCAACCTTCACAACAAGTTACTCAAACCACTGCTCAAGCAGAGGTTAATCAACAGAGCTTCTTTACAGAGGGCTTTGTTGATTGGGGTAGCTTGCCTGAGGATTTGACTGATGAAAACTTTGCTCTAATAACAGACATTGAAAAGAAACAAAATGAGTTTTTGCTTTATGGCATTAGAGTCTAAAGTTAAGGGTGTTGAATTTGAGGAGGTGGGATCTAAATCTGTTGAGTCTAATGTTCATGATGAAACACTGGTTACAAAAGAAAGTGCTGATGAAGTTGTGAAACCTCTGTCTGATCCATGGGATGCTGTGTTTGTGAAGGTGAATGTGAATGTGCCATGATGGCTGCTACTAAGGTATCTCCTCAGGTCCTAAAAGACCCATGTTCAGATAAATGCATCATAGCTTTTGCTAACATAAAAGAGATGAATGAAAACCTTAGGAATAAGAATTTACATTTTCAATTTGAAAAGCTTTCAAAAGAGTTAAAATCAAAATTGCTTGAAAACATTATGAAATCGACAGCTTAAAACATGAAGCAAGTATAACCAAGGATCAACTCCAACCCTTGATAGAAAAATATTAGGTTTGCAATAAGGAGTTGGAATCTACCCAAATCACTTGTGAAAAATGGGTGGAACCCTTTAAAGGTAATGAGATTTTGTTGGAAAACCAGGTCAAAAGTAACATAAAATTGGCATAGGATTCAAGAAAAATGACCAAGTTTCTGAAAATGTTACTGAAAATGATTTTGGTGTGGTTGAAATCATTCCAACAAACTTGGCTGGTCAAGAAATCCAAGTCATAGATAAAAAGGGAAATAAAATTGTTTTAGAAAGACATGAGGGATCCTCAACTTTTGTGGAGATTGAAAAATATCAATTCAAACCCACATAGTCTGCTGAATGTGACATTCTTGAAATTTTAAGCCAATGGATTTTTCAAAACCATTGAAGGTGTCAAAGCACCAAAGGCTAGAATCATTCCCATATCAGACTTACAAGCAGACGTTACAACATCTGTTGACAAAAATTCTGAAAAGGGAAAGAAGAAAGAAAAGATCAAAAACTTGTTTTGTGATTTTTGTGAGAAGAAGAATCATGTTACTAAAAACTGTCTTCTTTCTGAAAGCTTATGACATCAACAAAACAGGTGAGATCATTGATTATCCAAATTGTAAAATCTATAATAAAATAAATCATAAAACTCAAGAGTGTGTTTATCTCAAAAACTTTGATGTGAAAAAGAATAAGTATAAATCCAAAACACTAGAGAGTTCAAAGACAAGTACTGTAAAAGGAAAGTCTGAATAGACCTTTGTGCCTGTTGAAACATCTGTTAGCAAAGCACTGAACAAAACCTCTGCTCCAGAGAGATGCAGGTAACAGATGCTCCACCTACTAACCAGTACCCAAGAGGATATGGCCAACCAATTTACCAAAAGGTACCTGTTAGTTATGAGGGTTACAAAAAGCTCTCAAAACCAAGAGTGAATAGGCATTCTCATGGTTACTATCATCTAACAGGAAATGGGCCTCAACAGATGTTACAAAGATCTGTTCAAACCTCTACACATTCTTCCAAATTTGAGGCTGACATGTTTGAGACCCCTTCCAAAGCCATTTTGGCTTTGGAAACCCACATGAACTAATTATTTACCATTGTGCAAGGAGCTTCTACTTGCCTTGATAGTTTATGGTATGTAGATAGCGGAGGCTCCAGGCATATGACATGATGTAGAGCCCTTCTTTAAGACTTTATGGCTCACGGAGGGGGTGATATATCCTTTGGTAATAATTCAAAAGGAAAGGCACTTGGGTCTGGAACAGTTCAGGCTGGGAATTTCAAATTTGAAAATGTCAATCTTATCGACACTCTGAAATTTAATCTTATTAGTGTTCACAGATGAATGATAGAGGCTAGGGGTCATTCTTCACTAAGAAAACTTGTAAGATTATTGGGCCAGAATTGGTTAATAAGATTGATCAAATCATAGCCGAGAGCAAAGCAAAACTTGTTGCTCATAGGAGTGACATTATGTATGTGGTTGATATATTGAAGGATAATCTAATGACTGATGCTTGTCTGTTCTCAGCTGACTCTAACAAAGAGACAGAACTATAGCAAGAAGACTTGGACACACAAATCTAACAACTATCACCACACTCTCTAAACAAGTCCTTGTAAGAGGCTTACCACAAAAACTTTTCACAAAAGAAGAACATTGTGTTTCCTGTTTAAAAGGAAAACAACACAAACATTCTTACAAACCAATTGGTGAGTCCAAATCAAGTCAGTCTTTACAATTGTTACACAGGGACTTGTTTGGCCCTGTAAAAATCATGAGCCTCAGTAAAAAGAGATATTGTCTTGTAATTGTTGATGATTGTTCAAGGTTTACATGGACTTAATTTTTGCACTCTAAAGATGAGACTGCAGGCATCTTGCAAGGATTTGTAAAACAAGTTGAAAAGAAATTTGACCAGCCAGTTAAGTCTTCAGGAGTGACAATGGCACAGAGTTTAGAAATAAGGAGTTGGATGAGTTCTGTGTGTCAAAAGGACTGTAAGGCAGTACAACATTACAAGGACACTAGAACAAAATGGGGTGCTTGAAAGGAAAAAACATTACTTTAATTGAAGCTACTAGAACTATGCTTGTAGACTCTGGTTTACCCTTGTCCTTTTGGGCAGAGGCTGTAAGCAATGCTTGATATGTTCAAAACAGAGTTTTAATCAACCCTAGACATCAATCCACGGCTTATGAAACTCTTTACAAGATCAAACTACTGATCTCCTATTTCAAAATCTTTGGCTGCCCATGCTTTATTTTGAACTTAAAAGATTAAATTTCAAAATTTGCAGCCAAAGTAGACTTAGGTTATTTTCTGGGATACTCAACCATTGCTAAAGCCTACAGAGTCTTTAATTCAAGGACTAGGTGTGTGGAAGAGACTTTGAATGTAAAGTTCAATAAACTTTCTTCATTAAAAATCCCAGCAAATCCTGCTAGACTTTTTTATTTAGACAAAATCACTTTTGAATCTGTGTCTGTTAAGACTGAACATGCAGGTACACCACAGTCTCCACATCATGATTATAGATATGCCATTGTGATTCCATAGTATAAAGCCACATCCACCATCAGAGAAACAGATGTTGTCAACAACTGTGAAAACTCTACAACTGTGGATCAACCACTTCTGATCCTCAATCTTCTACCATCTCATCAACCATAACCTCTGTTGATAAAAGTCCAACCGTTGTGGATAAAAATCATCATGTTCTCACACCTATCTTACCAATACCTCCACCTCCATTTCAAATAGATGTTGTCTCTTCAAAATTGTCAACAGATGTTAGCTCAGATGATTCACATGCAGCTTTCACTTCAAAATGCAATCATTCCATACAAGGGAGATATAATCTACCTTAAAAACCATCCATCTGACCTTATCATTGGCAACATAAATGAAGGGATGCTCACCAGAAGCCAATCCCAAACCATTTGTCTTTTTGCTGGTTTCCTATCTCTCACACAACCTGTAAGGTACCAAGAGGCACTGAAAGAAAACAGTTGGGTAGAAGCCATGCAGGAAGAGCTCCTCCAGTTTAAAAAACAACAAGTATGGGAACTTGACCATTGCCAAAGGATGTCTATCCAATTGGCACAAAATGGGTTTTCAAAAACAAAACTGATGAGAGGGGTATTGATGTCAAGAATAAAGCTAGGCTTATGGTTCAAGTCTATAGGCAAGAAGAAGGCATTGATTATGATGAAACCTTTGCTCTTGTAGCAAGATTAGAAGCCATCAGATTATTCTTATTAGCCTTTGCTGCCAACCATAATATCAAGGTGTTTCAAATGGATATACAAAGTGCATTCTTGTATGGTAAGATCAAAGAAGAGGTATATGTTTGTCAACAAATTGCTTTGAAGATGAATTTTATCATGATCATGTCTACAAGCTTAACAAAGCTATGTATGGCTTGAAACAAGCACCTAGAGCTGGTATGAAACTCTCTTTACCTTTCTCTTGTCCATTGGTTTTTCAAGGGGTAAAATTGACAAAACCCTATTTTTGAAATGGAAAAGGAAAAAAATTGATGCTTGTCAAAATTTTTGTGAATGACATCATTTTGGGATCCACATGCACTGCTATGTGTGAAGAGTTTAGAAAACACATCGAAACAGAGTTTGAAATGAGTGCAATGGGTGAGATCCAATGTTTTGCAAAATGGTACATTCATTCATCAAAGTAAGTATGTCAAAGAACTACTTAAAAAATTTGATATGAATGATTGCAAACCATGTAGCACACCTCTGGCAACCAAAAAGCTAGTCATTGTTGATGAAAAAGATGACTTGGTTGATCAAACACTTCATAGAAGCATGATAGGTTCATTATTGTACCTAACTACATCAAGGCAAGACATCATGTTTGCAACATATGTTTATGACAGATCCCAGTCAGCACCTAGAAAGTCTAATCTCATTGTTGTAAAAAGGATATTTAGATACATAAAGGGTGCTCCCACACTTGGTATCTAGTATCTAGCTAATGGAAATATTGAGCTTTCAAGTTTCTTAGACTGTGATTTTGCTGGATGTAAAACCACAAGGAAGTTCACTTCAGGAGGCTGTCAATTCCTAGGCAATTGCTTAGTGTCTTGGTAGTGTAAAAAGCAGGCTGCAATATCAACATCCACAGAAGAGGATGAGTATATTGCTGCTGCAAGCTGCAATACTCAACTCCTGTGGCTTCATTATCAGTTATTGGATTTTGGTGTAACTGCTTTAAAGACTCCTCTCATGTTAGATAGTCAAGTAGTTGAAAACATCATTAAAAATCCAGTATCTCATTCCACCACCAAGCACATTGATATTAGACATCACTTTGTGAGAGATTGCTATGAAAAAGGTTGGATTTCTCTTCATCATGTTCCAACTAAAGATCAACTCGCAGATGTTCTAAGAAAAGCATTAAAGACATCTATCTTTGAAAGTTTGATCTCTAGGCTTGGTATGCTGAACATGGAATAAAAACAAAATTTTGGGTTCCATGTTTAAAAAGCATTAAAATCTGTTCAAAAAATCAACTACCATCCTTAAAAATGGTTAAAATTGAATTTTTTCAATAATTCTCTAAAGTCTGTTCACAACCACTGTTTCTCAAAACCTCAGCTTGGCTTGAAAATCTATTCGTTGCTGAATGTGTATCCCTATTTCAACTTCCACTGTTGGTGAAACCACTGTGTTTTCCCAATCCACTGATAATCTATCCTCTGATAGCGTAAAATCACTACTGATCGTTTCTCTGTTCAGAACTACTGCTGGTCTCCAGCAGAGGTTTCCAAACAGCTGTCATCCATTAGCCAACAGAGTTTACACATGCACAGATGATAGCCATCAGATCTTTTGGAAACCGCTGCCACATCAGTATTCACTTTTCCCTTTATAAACCCTGTTTCATCTAAACAGAGTTTCCACTTGCCGTTTCAATTTCCAAAACAAAAATTCTTCACAAATTTCTCCATTACTCTCTTCTTCATCCAAACCCTAAATACTGACTTATTCTTCATGAATCTTATCATCAAAACTCCCCATAACTACCTTCCAATATTCGATAAAACCAACAATAATAATGTTTTTCACTCCATGATTGATGCTCTTCAAACATCATCATACAAAGATGTGTTACTTGCGAAAGCACCGATTTACGTCGACACCTTCCACCAGTTTTGTGCAAATGCTGAACTTCAAGTTCAGAACAAAAAGCCCTTTGCCATCACCTCAAAAGTTGGATAGTCACTTGTCCAAATCTCCCCTTCTACTATCTCCACCATTTTCGGTCTCAATGACCTTGATGACCCCACATCTTTCTCAAAGAAATATTTACATGCATAATTCATAGAGCGTGGATATGAAGGTCAACTTTCAGGCATTACCATCTTCAAACCTGAATTTCCCACTGACATGAAATTCTTTTATCACACCCTTTTACTTTGCTTTTCAGCAAAAGCAGCCGCTTTCAACAAAATACCTTTGACCATTCAATACCTGGGTTATGCTTTTTTTACCAAATCAAAATTTAACTTTTCTTAGGTATTGTTTTCTGATCTGGTTGCTAATTTTAATAATCTAAAAAGTGTAAAATTTTTTTGATATACCCTAGGTTGTTGAGTTTCTATTTAAAAAAAACAAGTTTCTGAGTCTGATTGTAAACAAAGTGTCATCTATGAAGTTGGCAGCCTTAAACACGAAACTTTTACTAGACTCTCAACTCAAAAACCTATGGTGCTGAAAACTAAAGCAACAGTGACTGAGCAAATTTTGACTACTTTTACAACCACTGCTCCTTCATCTATTGCTGACCCACTGCACCTGGTGACCACATCACTACAACTAGTGTTGTGCAACCCACACCAGCCAAATCTAAAAAGAAACCCACCAAATCCACCAAGCCCACCAAACACCCCAAAACTGTAGCTCTGGAAGATGAGATCCCAGATGACTTACCTATGATAACACAAAAGTCACTCACAACCACTGCTGCTACTTCCCCATTGCAGTTGGTTCAAAGATCTCCACCAGCATAAACTCCGCTTGTTTCCTCAAAAAAGGAACAAGTTGTAATCACAGGGACACCACAATATGAGGCAAATGATTCAATTGAACATTTGTTCTCCAGTCCCTCTCCCAGGGCCACGTCTCATTCTACTCCCTTACCGACTTCTCTGATACCACCCACTTTTATACCTTTGCTTGAAGCAATAGTGAAAACTCAGACACTTAGCAGTCCTCTCACTCACCCATTAAAGAGAGTCTTGACTGTGTCTGAGAGAACTCTATCTACTAGCCCACAAGCAATTGAGGAGGTTACACCCCAAGAGTTACATGTAACTCTTGGTGGTAGCTTAAGTGAAGCAACTACTATAACTGCTGCTACAACAGTGGCTCAGTTGGACAGTGGTTACATACATAAGACTTCCTTGATGGCACCAAGTGCTGAAGCTACAATACTAACTTCTAAGACGGTTGGAAGTCCCCAGAACCAAGAACAAGGGAATTTGGGTGTGATACTATGGAGTTTACTCTAGTGGGAGATCCAAATACAACTACCTCTGGTAGGAATTCAGATGATCCTATTAGAGTAGGTGATGAATTAAGGTATAAAGAATTGATGGAGAGGATGTCCTCCATGGTATCATCGATTGATGACATCAAAACCATGACGAAGCTACTCCTACAGAATTCCCAACATCAACCATTTTCCACACCAAATGCTGATGAGCTATTGAAGGTTCTCCAACTAGTCTTCCTAGATAAGAGACAATTAGACAATTTTTCAGCATAAAGCTCACATGCAACTCATCTGCAACATGGTCGAGGCTAGATATAAAGATACTCAAGCTGATATTGAATCCATCAAAGACCACTTGTTAAAAACCACTGGCTCTGCCCCAGTTATCATTCTTTTAGATGATGCCAAAAAAGGGGGAGAAAGATTCTTTAAGAAAGTTGCAGCCTGATTCCCAAGTTAATTCACAGGTGCAACAACAGCCAGCAACAACCACAACCTCTGTTGAAGCCTCCAAAGCATCTTTGGGCAAAGAAATTGATGATACAATAAACCAAGAAGCTGGAAGGATTGCTATCGAAAAGCTAAAATGACAAGATACACTTGAAGCCAAAGCTTTAATGCTTATTGAAGAAGAAAAGGCTAAGCAGATGGAAAAGGAAGATATTGGTACTTAAGGGCAAAGAAGGTCTGCTAGAAAAGCAAGACAACCAACTCCCATCTCTTCTATGACCACTGCTGAAACCACTGCTAAGGTATCCTCTGTCAACCAAACCACAACAGCTGTTAGGATAGATGTTGTAACACAGATGGTGGAACAACAGATGTTCTAACAGATGTTGTTCAAACCACTACCATAATCATCTTCCCAAACACAACTGAACCACTACCCACACCATCCCAAATTCCCACACATCCACCTTCTCCCAAAATTAAATTCCAACATAAAAGAAAAACTTTTGTTGTTGATGATGATGAAGAAAACCAATCACCGTTTCCTACTTCATCACAATCCATATCACAACCATCCTCTTCACTTCCACATACTGAAACACCATTTCCCCCATTTCTAGTCATGCACCTATCCTTCTCATTCCTTCCTATGGATGCATTATACCCATTCGATATTTTTGCAGTTAAAGGTGAGATTGAAGCTTTCTACGAAATAGAAGATCCAGCAAAAAGAGACTTCCCTTCCTTGCTGGGGTATCGGAAGCCTAGGAACTTGGATGAGTATCTTAAACTAAAGGCAAGACAGGTTGAGCACATCGCAAAAGAAAAATCAAAAGACAAAGATGACAGGGCTTTACAAATATCCTTATAATATCAACTAAGCAAAGTCAGAAGCATTGAAGAATTTGCTAAGGAGCTGAGTAAGTCTATGTCTGAGCAGCCAACCACTAATGATCCAGAACTGAAAGAAGATTATCTTGATCATGTCATGTAGCATAAGCCTTATAAAGCAACAAGGGCACAAATTAAAGAATTGGCGACTAATAAAGAATAAATTGAAACAATTCATTCTACACTCAAGAATCCTTCAAAGAAGCCTACTCCACCTGCTTGGAAAACGGCCAAAACTGAAAGCCAAGACCATGCTCTCAAAATTAAAAGAATGAAAGCCGAACTTGTTGACGCTTTACATGGAACAACAAGGAAGATTGCTAGATGGCCAGAGTCTAAAGTGGTAGATACCTACAGAAGGTTGGAAGAATTAAGAAAAAAGGATCCTTCTATTCCAAAAAGCCAGCTATGATCAAATAGCCTCTGCTGTTAAACAGACCATTGCTCCTAAAGATCAACTTCAACCACCAGCGTATCCACCATTACCTTAAATCAAGCAAAGAGGCAAAAGCAGGTAGAAGAAGAAGATCAAAGGATGCATGAAGAATTGAGAAAAGAGGGTATAAAGAACCAAATTTTGTTCACACATATGCTGCAAGTGACAAGCTTAAAGCCTCAATATCCACACTTGTACGCAGACCAACCTCACCCAACACATAAAAAATAACACTACTCCCAAGAAAACCATCTGACTCAAAAATTATAAAATGGAAGTCTAACAAAGACAAGTATGAATTGACATTGCTCAAGTTAGATTGTAGAGTTCAAAGTATTAAGATGGAGGATGTATACGGTCTGGATGTAGCTGATCCCCAAGACTTGCAAAATCTTGAACTTGAAAGGGATGTAGAAGACATGATTGCCCTGCACTTTGAACTTCAATTCAAAGGCCAAGTAAGGGAATCATTGATGATTAATAAAGATTAGAACTAAAGTTTTTATTTTTGCATCATCTGTTCTAGGGGATATTGTTGGAATTGAACCCTACAAAAGAACAGATGATAGAAAGCGAAAATATACTACAACCTCCTATCCAAATAATAATCTCTGCTGAAGATTAAATGTACAAGGTCTGCCATAGCTAATCTCTGTTGAAGATAGAGGTCTGCTGAAGTCTAAAGTTAAAGGTCTACCAAGGCAAAGCTCTACTAAAGACTACATCTAAACAGTCTGCCAAGACAAAGTCTACTAAAGAGCAAAGCTAAAGGTCTCCCAAGGCAAAGCTCTGCTGAAGACCAACAGAGGATGTATCATCAGTGGTTTCTATCAGTCCTTGTAATGTTTAGTATATAGCAATGATTAGCTTAGCAGATGTTATTTGTTTGTTATTCTTGTTAAGTGTCACTTTCATGCTGACATCATAATAAGATGCTCACTGGTTAGGATTGTAGTATAAATTCTATTTGATCACTTTCATCGATTATAAATCTAACCTATCTTCCTTACACACTGTACGAACAAATCAGTGATCTTAGGTTGAGGGGGAGATTGTGAGTCATATGCAACTAATCATAATTACGAAAGCATGATAATGAAAACAATCTCTCAACTGTTATGAATTAAAGTTATTATTCCGCTGTAAGTTCATCTGATTTATCTTCTTTCATTTACCATTTTTAGAACTTTCATAAACGGTTTCAAACTCAAATCCTAACAAAGGCCCTATCTCCTTAAACTTTGTTCCTATCGTCATGTTGTAAAGCCCACTGTTATTAACCATATTATCTTACTTCAACCATTGTGTTCTCCAAATCGAAGCATATCAGGTAAAAATGCTTGTTTTCAATCATCGGTATTATTAAAATGTTGAAATCCTTTAAATCCAATAGTTTATTATCATACTCAACCACCTATTTTAAATGTGACGTTAGTGTTGCAAACGCTTCTTTCTGTGTTTGTTTGGTTTTCAACATAAACTCCGGCTGCACGTTACATTAATACACGTCACAAAAATATAATTAGCCTAATTAAGTTTGTTAAACATAAATTATGATACACTTACTATTTTTGTCGTATAACACCATAACCGCCTCTTCCCTACTGGATTGTTCTTCCTCTCGATATTGTTCATAAGCGCCACCCAACAATCTATAACGTTCTTTGAATCCACCTTCCCTTTTCCAATGTATTTATCAAAGATGTTCTTGTTGTCAATCCGTGCAAAGTTTCAAATATATTTTTGCTGCATACATCACATAAATTACATTAATTATTGTGTGTATGCACATGTGCATCGAACATATTACATACATTATACACAATATTTATAATGTTATAATGCACGTGTTCATATGTCGTAATATATAACATAAATCACATCAATTATATCGTATATGCACATATACATCAAAACAATAATACATTTTGTAATACATTCTGAATACACAACAATGATCACATAATCCATCTCATGTATGCACATGTGCACAAACAAAAAAATCATGCATATGTAAACTTTCTTGAAAGTCAACTTGACCTCCTCATCTCTTTTTCGATGTCTACAACCTGATCCTCCTCTTTAACTTTTTTCCCTCCACCTTATAACATCAGTTTGTAACTCTAAGTTATCATGACACCAAAAATCATTACATAAAACCATAACATTCATAAATAGCTTCGTTTATCGTCTATCATCGTCAACAAATATTTCCATATCAAATTTTCATCATCTTTTAATGGTTCATTCAAATCAACCTCTTTTTTTACCTTCAACACTCTCATCCACATCTGGCTTTGGCGAACTCTGTGAGCT
Source organism: Scalesia atractyloides (assembly GCA_947069175.1). Classification (NCBI taxonomy): domain Eukaryota; kingdom Viridiplantae; phylum Streptophyta; class Magnoliopsida; order Asterales; family Asteraceae; genus Scalesia; species Scalesia atractyloides. Next base: position 49,183,684 of record CAMTDV010000029.1, on the reverse strand, counting down.
TTGCGACAACAACATAAAACTTGGTATTATGTTATCCACCTCTTTTTTCTTATGTGATTGTCCCCTCACAACACCCTTAACGGCATCTGTCAACTTAACCGTATCACCAACAATTCTATCTAAGTCTATATAATCATAATCTTTTACTACTCCTTGTATCCTTCTTATCATCCATTATTTCTTTATCTTTACCATCAACATTGTCCATTCTAGTTAACAGATTTGCCATTTTGTGTTCGCCTTTAAATGCCTTATCATATCTTCTAACAAACTCTACAACCTTTTCATTTTTCGGATATTTAGACCAAACCTCATCTAGCTCTTTAACCAATAATGCCTTTGTTCTCAATGTATCATACATTAACCTTTGAATTATACCCATATGTTCCTTACTATTAACACATAAATAAAATAAAGTCAATAAAAACAACACACCATTATGCACATGTGCATCAGCTTTATGCTCGTTGTTAATGAAGCAAAAGTGCAATAGCGTTTTGTTATTCATTATGCATTTTTTATATTCGTTATGCACATGTGCATTTTATATAATTATGAACTTTAATGTTAACAACAAACCATTATGTACATGTGCATCAATGTTTGTTTGTTTTTTTTCACATGTGCATCAGCTTTGTGTTTACTATTATTTTTATTGCGTAAATGTGCATCAATCTTTTTTTTGTTATTAATTATACACATGTGCAATTTTATAAATAACATGAATATGAACTTCTTGTCAACCATTATAAATGCACATGTACATTTTTAGAAGTAACATTATTTTACATACGTCAAATGACACTGATTGATGTTCACCTTCAGATTTATCTTCGCTTTCAGCAAAACTTTCCAGATCCCTTCTCAACTATATCTCCAACATTCTTCCCTCTGTCATCTATCACCATCTCATACACCTCATTTAAAACTTAATCTTCAACATACCATTCCCGTAACACCCCTTTGCCAAACCCGCCATTTTTTATCTCAAACTTTTCCCTCCTACTTAACATATCTTTTCTCTAGAATTCTAACGGACTCTTGTTCAAACCTAATTGATATCTGTACATAAAGTTTTGTCCACATAAATCATCTGCACATGTGCATTACTACCATATGTGACAAACTTATACAAACTTATTATTTTATACGATGCCCAAAATATTTGATACAAATATTTGTAAGCGCCCCATTAAAATATCTTGACGTGCTGTCCTGTTGCCATCCATCCTTGCTTATTTTAATCATGTCGCAAATATACTTACACCAATTCACATCCTCCACTGCAATATTTTCACCCAAACACTATAGAAAATCTGTTTTACATGTCCCGTCCTTATTTATCTCCACCATTGTGTTCATTAATAACGTCAAAGAGTCGTATTTAAAGAATATACAATCTTCGTTTGCGTTATCTCTTATTCTTTCAACAATTCTACTTGGTGTCAATGCACACCTTCATACGAATGGTCCCACTAACCAAACGTCCCACATTCTTCGTCTTCGTTTACCTCAACCTCTATGTCTTCATTTGTAACTTTTTTCCTTTCTTTGTTCCTTCTTAACTTTTTTTCCTTCTTTTGTTCCTTCTCTTCTTCCTTCTTTTCTTTCCTTCTTTCTTTCCTTATTTTTCTCTTTCTTTTCACATTTTATAGCAACCCCACCATTCCTTAACCCCAACAAACCACTAACTACATTCTCATTCACCTCTATGTTACCATTATTCAATTTAATGACCGTATCTTTTCCGTTGAACTTATCTACCACAAAATCTGCCAATTTTGCTGGTAGGCTGTCTGTTCTAAGCTTTAAAGTACTTCCAAACCTCATGTTTCTCATTGCAACCTTCTGTTTTCTAGACAATGTGTTTAACCCCATTAAGAGTTGATATGGTGACAAACATGTTCGTATTGATCGCCATTTGACCGTTCTAACAACTTTTTTACTCTCTACCTCTCTAACAACGTTTTCAATTTCTAGCTTGTTTGCTATTGTTTTAACTCTTAATGTTCTTGACTTGTTTGCAAGTATTTTGACTCTTCTTGATGGTCTGACTCTTTTCTTTAAATATGTTTTTTCATGCATGATGATGCATATGTGCAAAAAAAATATACATGATATGAAATGGTTGTATATACTAATGCACATGTGCATTTTAAATTTGATTAAATACTTTAAATAACACATACCATCGACATTATTGTTATCTGCCTTATTGTCCTCCTTGAAATTGACTTTTGATTTCGACAATCTTGTATTCTTTGTCGTACGGACTTCATCAACACTTTATTTGGTGTTTCCTCATGTTTCTGTTTACTTGTCCTCCTATTAATGTCCTTTTGCACATCCTTTTGCACACCTACATTTATAAACTTAATGTGTTTACACAACTTCTAATAATATAAAAAAAAGTAATACAATGCTTGTTGGTGCAGAATGTCTATAGCATATGTCTTAGGGTTATGTCGTACATGTAACAGGGCTTAAACGCTAGATTTTGTGTTGTTTTGTATGTATTAGAGCCACTTCGTATGACGTGTTACTCACCTCGTACGAAGTGATGCATTGTCACTGCGTACGACGTGCACCTCGTACGAAGTGGAAGACCCACTCTTGTGTGAAGCTGGCTTGTCTATATATAGCTTAGGATGGGTGTTGACTCCTCAGCTATTTTTTTATTGTAAGGCAAAGCCCTGTTAGTTTTGCTTTGATTTTGTAAACATTTATTCAACATATTGAGGTAGAAACATGGAAACAGTATATCTGAGCATTGTTAACTAATTAATGATGAATTCTACGCACGTTAGTTAGCTCACATCTGGTCCGGTGCTTTCAGAGGAAAGCCGATCCTCCGACAAATGGTATCAGAGCCGGGGGCTTGTTTGAAGACAATCGATCAAGTTTCGGCCATTGAATACTTCTTTTTTCTACTCCTTCATACTTTTATCAGATCTAGTCAAATTCATGGACGAATTGGACTAAGATTCTAGTAAATATGTCAATATCAGCTTAAACAAACCCTTAAAACTTTTAGATCTAAAATCAACCGAATTCATGTCGATAATCACAAAAAACACAAAACTGTGAAAACACTTCGTTTGAAGAACACCTTGTACGATTTGACAATATCACCTCGCACGAGGTGACAAGCTGCCTCGCATGAAGAGACACCAACTTGTACTAGGTCTTTCAAAAGCTGTTTTTAATCACTTCACACAAAGTGTATAGAAGTTCATACGAAGTGGTCAAAACCCAGTTCGTACGAAGTGACCAAAAGTTGTTTTTGAAATTTTTTGTGCCCACGCCGCACGAAGTGTCACATTGTACAAGCAACCACTTCACACCAAACAAGTGTTAAACCAATTTTTCGATAAAATGGAAGCATAATTTTATAACGCGTTTGCTACAACCGACATTACAACCGCTGCAGCCCAAAATATAAAACCTGAAAATGAAATGGGCATTATTGCTAAACCACCTAAGCTAATGTATCTTGAGGATTACAAGGGATGGCATGAACGGTTTACTAACTGGGTGCAAGCGAATTACCTTTAAAACTAGAATGCAATAGAAGAGGGTTATACGGCCCCGGTTGGAGAAACAGGTCTGGAGAAAGGGTTATGCAATACACCGATCAAGACAAAGATCCATTCAAACGTGAGAAAAAGATGATGAACATAATGCAAATGGGCATTAAAGAAGAGATATTCACCTTGTTACAACATGTAACACTTCTCAATCTTTCTAGAACACACTTAAAGTCAAGTTTCAAGGAAGTAAGCAGAGATCAAGAGCAAGCAATCACTACTGAAGAAAGAATTCGACATTTTTATCCACTAAAGGTAAAGACACTAAAAGAACGGATAGAAAGATACTGTCACCTTGTTGTGGAAATGAAACGTAGCTGTTAATAAAGACGATGAACATTGGTAGAGAAATCGGTAGACACTATGCTAGAGGGCGAATGGTCACGTATCTTACAATTATCAAGAATGGTTTAGAGTATGGCAATAGCACGATAACCTTAGCAAAGTTTATTGAGAAGCTTGTAACTCACGAACTAGAATTGTAGAAAATGGCAAAATTCAAAAGGAACAAATGCACAGTAGGATATTAACTTGTACTATAAAGGAAATCCATCTGCCAACATCCAAAGCCCAAAGATACAGATGGCTTTCAGTGCTAACAACTCGGTGAATGTTCCAAATCAATTAAGCAATAGTACGGGTTTTACTTCATTCCAAAATTATGGTCTAAATACTCTAACTAACCCACCATCATCCCAAAGCTCTAACTTCAACAGCTGCCAAAACAACCTGTCTAATCCTACTAAGAGAGTTCTTCAGTGTAACATTGCAATCAACTTGAAAAATGCACAGAATTTAAATGAACAAATAGTTGTACAACACATGGCTTTACTCGCATCAGTGCTTGAATCATATGAGAGCCTGGTGGCCGGTAAGATCGGAAATCTGAACATGACCAAAGAGGATTACGATAAAATCAACCCCGAAGAATTAGAACTGATCGACATCAAATAGTGCATGGCTAGTATAGTTAGAAGAGCTCAACGTTTCATGGAGATTACTGGGCGTAACAGTTTGGGAGGTTTGATGGAGAGTTGGGTTTTGACAAGTCAAAGGTTACTTGTTTTAAATGCCGAGAGAGAGGACACTTTAAAGAGAATGCCCAAACAGATTAGTGTAGGGTAATCATAATCCTTTCGGAGATGATTACAACAACAAAGCGATAGATCATAAAGCTTCTCCTCCTCAAATAACTAATAGAATGGTGCAAATTGAAGATGGCCCATAAAATTCAAGGAATAAAGCTCTAGTTAATGCTCAAGAGGATGAGAGGTTTGATTGGAACAAGTACATCTCAAAGAAATAGAGTTTGGCACTACTTGCTGAGATCATAGAAGAACAAGTATTTGATGAAGTGATCGAGGAGAGTCAGAAAAAAGAAAGTGAGATAGAGTTTGACAAAAGCTTGATCAAAGCGCTTAAGAATGCATTGATGCAATCTACTATGATCGTTGTGTAGAAGAAGACATGTTTCATCATGCATTTAAATCTACGATTCCTCCTACGTCTATAATTCTTTTGTAGGTTACTTTGGAGGAAATTCGAGCCAAATCCAGGGTGTACCAAAACCGGAAGAGTCCAAGAAGCTATTAGAAGAAATTATTGATGTGCGAAGGATATGAATGAAGAACGTCTGAAGAAGATAGCCAACAAAGCAATGATGGCTAAACTGCACGAGGTAGTTCCTGAACAGAGTAAAGATGGAATGAAAGAGTCAGTTGATGAGCCGATAAAATAGATCAAGGTTGTGATAAAAGAAGTTGAGAAACCATGCATAAAATGCCTAGGGCCGTGCTAGGAATGTAAAAGACCTAAATTTAATGACCTAAAGAAACAAACTAATAACGTGACAAATGACTTCCGAAACATGAAAGTTGCTTATGATAAACTAAGCAGATCAACCAAACAATTTCAAGAAGTCAATAAAGAGGACATGGCTCTAAAATCATTGTTAAATGCTACAATAATGGACAAACAAATGGTAATTAACATTCACATAGATGCCATTGCTAAGCTAAAAACAGAACTTGAAGCCATAAAAACTGAGTCTTAAGGAGTCAACAAGTTGTTGATTAGTTACTCAACGTCCTCATACGTGATTGATCATATTCTTCTGAAACAACTTGAGAAAACCGAGCAGGAAGGAAATAAATCTGAAAAACAAAGCAAAGGTCTTGGTTATAATCAATGTCCACCCCTAATGTGGAATAAATATGGTAAGAAATATCCAGATGGGGTGGAAAAAGGCGCTTAATCTAAAACTTAAAACTGAAAAAAGAAAGATGAGCTGCCGCAAAACATTGATATAACCTATGAATGCTAGTGAGATGTTGTTAAAACGGTTGTCGAAAATGTGTTGAGAAATGACTATGATAGCATAGAGTTTGAAAGTGCTTAAGCAAATCTTGAAAAACTTGAATCAAGTTCACATTCTGAAAACGAAGAAAGCTTTCATAAGAATTATGTTTCATTATCAGAAAATAGTTTAAGTGATGATCTAAATGTGGTTGTTTACCGATTGAATGGATTAGATAAACTGTATTCTGATGAAGAATTCCCAATTCGAATGTAAATCTTGATCATGTTTATAAATTTTTCAAGCTGGTCGAAGTCAGTCAATCTGATCATGAAAAACAAGACGCTTCATTCTATTCCAAACCAAAAAGATTTTACAATAATTACTATTAGAAGAATAGGGATTATCCTGCGAATAAGAGGAAAGGTTTGGGGTACGAAAAGAAGAAAAATGACAAAAGGTTTCAAAAACAAATTATAAAAAGAAAGTTGATTTTGTTTTTGGAACAAGTACTGTGAATGAGAAAGAGAGTTTGGGCAAAAAATCAAATGATGTGTTTAGGAGGGAAAAGGAACGTTGATGGGTGGTCCATTGGACAACCCTCAAGTGCTTTAAAACAATCAATATTCCGCACTTAATTAGGTTATTTATTATGATTTGATAACTACGGTGCATATAGATTTGCAGGTACCGAAGAGCATAAACAAGTGATTTTAACGTGCTTTGATGGAAGCTTGCACTTGACCAAGAGAAGATGAAGACATGGAAAGTTGATAAAAGAACAAAAATGGAAAAACTGCTGACCACCGTAAGCTACGGTGGGCACCGTAGCTTACGGTGGTGTCTGATCCTTCTATGCACCGTAAGCCAGTCTCTTGGGGCCGTAAGGAAATTCTGACCACCGTAGCTTATGGTGACCACCGTAGCTTACGGTGGTCAGCAACGAGAAAAGTGTAACTGCCCATTTTAACTCGGTTTTCAAGAGTCTTTTCACATATCAATCATTGGAACGAGTTGCAGAGGAAAGAAGAGGCGATTGGAGTGTTTTTCATTGATTCTAACAAGTTTTTAACAATATTTTTGTGTGTTTGATTCGTATGAACAAAACAATTGAAGTTTGTTTGATTGTGAGAACTTGAGTGGCTAAACATTTCGGTGATCATCTTGTGTGGAAGGTTCGGTAAACAATTGTGTTTCAATTTACTTATTCTAGAACAATTGCTATGTTATTGTGATTATGGTGTTGATTGATTGTTTGTAAGTTGTTGGTTGATATTGTGCTATTGCCTATTTCAGTACGTTCTTGGTGTCGTTGACAATCAAGATATCACGGGAAGGTTTACGGGTTGGGTATTAATCAATTGGTCATCGGGTAACGACCTTGCATTTCAATCCGAGTACTTTGTTCCCTTTTACCACAAATAGTTAATCAAACATGAGTCATGTCTTTGTGACTCTTTCTAGTAAAAATTGAAACACATGCGTTTTGAACCGGAAACCCAAGATGATCACTGCCTTATTAATCTGTTAATAAACCAATTTTTGAATTGTTAAGTAGTTAAAGTCTAAATCCATCAATCAAAATCTGAAATTAAATTATTACATATTAGGTAATTAGTATAATAGTACAACCTTTTGATAGCATTAGTTCCACAAATCCTCGTGTTCGATACCCACTTACCACTAGCTAGTAGCAGTGTTGGGATTAAATTTGCGTGTGACAACGACCTCACGTCAAATTTTGGCGCCGTTGCCGCGGATTTTTCCGCAACGTGTGTTATTGTGTGTTAGTATAGGTTGTTATTTTCCGGGTTTACCCTGGTTGTGTTAGTGTGCAGGTTCTCACAGGTGTATGCATACTAGAGGATCCAACAAGCTATCACCATTGGTATTCGATCTGGAGATTGAACGAACCTTACGACGCAACAGGGTTTTGCTATCGGAGAATAAAACTAGCAGTTCCCCAACAACACCATCAACACCTATTTCACCACTCCACACCATGGAAAATTTACCTACCATCACAAACCAAACCTCACCATCTACACCTCCACCAAATTCCACCACTCACCCAACTTCGACACATGAAGTTGACCCATCTAACGCCGCATCACTAGTGCCACCATTCTCATCTTTCTTTCCCACATCCGGTCAATCCTCATCCACCCAATATCCTTTACCTAGTTCTACCATTATCCATACTTCACCTACATTTCAACCATCAAACCAACCGAGTTCCCATAATCCTTCTTCACAGTTTGTGCAAACATCAGGTGTAGGAGGAGCCGGGTATGAAGATGGTTATGAAGAGGAATTTGGAGGATACGAAGATGAAGGTTACTATTATGGAGGTCACTTGGGACTGCAAGGGGGAATGAGTTATCCACCAAGACAACCTACCGGGGTGCAACAAGTTCGTCCTCAAGGGCCACCATTTCAACAACCAATGCCTCTATAACAAATTCAAGTTCAACATCAACAACCATAATTTCAAACACCGATGCATCAACCTCCACCTCAACAACACTTTGTGCCTCAAGGGTTGAGAGAAGGTCCGGTGGGCCGCCCAAGAGTACCATTGGGTGCCCCGCGTCGACATCATCGGGAGGTAGTGCGGGGGGTTGAAGCGATTTTCTTCCGGTTATTACCAATAATCCTTCTCCGGTAGTAATACCTCAACGCCCGGACGGAAGGACATTTGAAGTTAGGACGACTGCATTGCAAAGCTTGCCGAAGTATAAGGGTCTATTAACGGAGGAACCATACTTCCATTTGGAGACTTATGATTCCAGTTGCAAGACTATTGGGTGGCAAGGATTCTCGTCGGATGATGTTAAATTGGTGTTGTTTCAATTTTCGTTGGAAGAGAAAGGGAAGAGGTGGTTTCTGTAACATCCGTAAAAAACCGGGTTAACCAAACCCGCTTCGTTTATTAACCGAACATCCAGTTAAAAATTTCGTTGCGTATTTAATGCTCAAATTAATTTTATAAAATACATAATTAATATATATATAAGAATTTAAAATCTATAATTGAAAATTTATAATAAATAATGAAATAAAAATAGTTTTGCTGATGCCGGGTTTCGAACCCGGGTCAGCCGGGTGAACCTCAAAGTCTTAACACACAAACATTCAACCACTCCGCCACTTGACTCACTTGTGCTATCCAGTGAAACAAATAACATTTATAATAAACCTCGAAGTTGAATTCGGTCACTCAGCGCGCCCAAATCACTCTCGCCAGAAATCCCGACGAATTCGTGAATCATTGACGTTTTCTTTTGACATAACGGATGCATTTACAGCAACGTCGGTTATAACTGAAAAACCTTAAAGTCACTCATTCAAATCATCAAACCAAAACAGAATAACTTTGAATTCGAAACCGGAAATGCAATTAAATTTGAGTTATACTTTATTCATCAGTTGAACTCGCGAGTTTATCAAACGTACACTCTCCAATCCGCTCAAAAAACCTCGCCACAAGTCGCCGGAATCCTCTGCAAGTTAACCGGAAATTATCGCCGGAAAACCGAATTCATTCCATCCCTTCTGCTTACTCTAAAATAAGATTTTTAGAGCTCATACCGACATCACCCACACTCACCTTAAACTCCCTGAAGAATCTCTGTCGCAAGAAATACATCGCCGGAATTCTCTGCAAGTATCCGGAAAACCGAGACTTTCATCAAAACGGTAAATACCTCGAACTCTTTCTGTTTCAATCCGTTGTTAGACTATCACTAACTTTAATCCATCAATCAGAATCAATCTCAGACGACGTAGCCGGAATATTCAGCCCTCGCCGGAAAACCTCTGAAATTTCCAAACTCACGCTGTGAATCGGTATAATCATTCAAACCTTCTGTTAATCCTTGTTTAGTACCCCAATTGCAAAACTAATAGAACAAAATTGTTAATTGACTCAATCCGAAGGAATACACAAATCAGAGCCGACGTCCATTGCCGGAATTCTGAGAAAATACAGTCTGATCGGTACATTCGATTCCTGAACTCATTTTATTCACCACATTTCAACCAGTAATATGTTCGATGAATGACTCAATCAAGAACAGTTGAATAATCGTCGACTGAGTCTTTGAGTCAAGAAGACGAAGTCGACTATGTTTATAAGATTAATTAAAATCAGTATATTAAACGGGTTAGATACACAGTCCAGCGGTGGACTGTGTGCAAACAATAAACACACGTCTCGAGTTCGATCCCTATCACGACCCTATCCTCGGAAATAAAAATGTTTTTTTTTTTAAACCGAACCGGGTTAACTCACTGTAAGATGATAAGTATAATAAAAATCAGAATATTAACCAGGTTAGACACACAGTCCAGCGGTGGACTGTGTGCAACACTAATCACATGTCCTCGGGTTCGAGACCTGTTGACGGCACCGGTTCGATACAATTAAAATCTTTTTAAAATAAATGAATTCTGATTAACTTAAATAGTGTATAAATATAATTAAAAACAGAAATATTTCGGGTTAGACACGTAGCTCAGTTGGTAGAGCTGCGTGCACGCGTACTGGAGGTCACCGGTTCGAGTCTCACCCAGCGCATACTTATACACGACCGAACCGGTCAACGGTCAACAGTCATGGTCAACGGTCAATGGTCAAAGTCAAAAAGTCAACATATTTTTATATTTTTATTTATTTATTTAATTTAAAAATCAATTAAAAATAATTAAAAATAATGTTTTTAAAGTTAGAAAATAGCATTAAACTCACAAAAATAAACCTAAAAATTCAATTAAAATTGTTAATAAAATCCACTTACTTACCGTACCTTTTCATTATTAACTAGGTTAGTTATTCCTCGTCGATCAACTCTCTAAACTCGTGCGCATCCAACATCATCAAGAAACGCACCCACTGTGAGTGAATTCTTACAAATTCCCCTTTTATTCATGTTTTGGGGTGTATCATGTGTCGCTTAAACTAATTTGCTTATTCAAACTCGTGCTATACCATATTATGATCTAAACTTAGAATGTAAATATTGTTTGTTGTTATGTAGTACATATTGTCAAGTTGTATGCAAATTATTTGTTAGGCCCATCAGTTCCTCGTGGGAGACGAGTTGAACAACGCGTGCCTTAAAACTCATTCATTAGGCCCATCAGTTCGTAGAACAACGCGTGCCTCAAAACTCATTCATTAGGCCCATCAGTTCCTCGTGGGAGACGAGTTGAACAACGCGGCCTCAAAACTATAAATTGTTGTATGTGTGTGCAATATTTAATATTCTGTGTTTTGTGAATAAATTTACATTTACATTACTCATATGTGGTTATGCACTTTATTTTATAATCAATTCAATAAACACGTTTAAATGTTTTTAATAGGATTCACTCGCCAACTTTTTGTTGATCCAAAAACCATTTTACACATGATACAGGTGGACAGGATGAAGCAAGGAACACATAGGAAAGTGCCTTAGAAGAAAAATAATGAAGCCTAGAAAGATGTATAGAACATGTTGAACTTGTATGATATGATTGTATGATCTCCTTTAAATTGTAATAATAAATATGAAACATTATAATAAATGTCATGAGCTTTGATGAAAACCCAATCATGCCCCGATCACCTTTTCCGCTGCGGGTCGGGGTGTGACAGATTGGTATCAGAGCTTTTGACTATAGGGATATAGGATAGGTTATTAGACCCTTAGACCTATACTATAGTTGATTAGATTTAATTGTTTACGTGGTTACATGCAAACTCATGATGTTTATTTTTTCATATTTATTACATACACAAATGCATGCAAACACTTCCAATATTACATTTTGTGATACATAATGAATTATACTTAGAGTCAAACATACATACTTACATAATATATTCATCATACATATTTCAATGTTCACATATTCAAATCACCTTCATACTTCCGCTATTCAAGATTTTTGTCGCATTTTTTTTCATTTTTCAAATCTCATCAAAGTGAGTTCTGCGACAGGCATGTACTAACTGTAAGGGTACAAGTACCGGTAGTCGGAACGTCATGTCTAGGTTGGCATTCGTATAATCCAATATAACGGACCAGTTTGCCTACATGGGGACCAACGATGAGAGTACGAAGGACCTATTAGGCCAAAGCATGCCACACCAAACGTCGTTCGAACTAACCCCACTTTGAGGTGTCACCGTGTCCACACCTGGATGCACTCCAAACTTCATACGTTATATACATATTTCTCGATTTTCTCCGGGTTTTAGTGTACGTTACCAGGCTAACACATGCGAACCATATGAAAAACCCGGTAATCATGGGGCCCACATGATTACGAAGGTGAAGTATGGCGGCATGCAAGGCCCAATTACGAGCAAAGCCCAAGACATCCTATGGATGTAGTAGATTTATTATTCTATATTTATTTTATGAATGTTCATTCCTAAATACGACACATGATCCCTAAAACATCCAACTCATACTCTTGATATGTATTCCTTGTAAATGTCTTCTAATCTCGCTCGTAGGAAGATGAGATCAGGAAAAGCCCGCGACGCATGGCTGCCCAAATCGCTCAACAATTGGCTGCCGTAATACCCAACATTGTAGTTCAAGTTCAACAAGCCCTTACCGCTAATCCCGTCAACCCAATCAACCAAGAAGATCAAAATGTTATCAACCCTCCCCCAAATATTACTAAATGCACCTTCAAGCATTTCAAATCCTGCGACCCTCCAAAATACGAAGGGACTGAAGGTGTCACCGCTCTCCTCCATTGGTTTGAAGAAATGGAAAACACTTTTCTAAATTGCGATTGCCCCGATGATCGCAAAGTGCGATATGCTACTGGTCGTTTACTTGGAATAGCACTTACATGGTGGAATACAGAGAAGGCCAAACGAGGTGTTGAAGATGCTATGAATTTGACTTGGGAAGAGTTGAAGGAAATCATGACAAGACGGTTTTGCCCAAGAAGCGAAATCAAGAAATTGGTGGATGAGTTCTATTCTTTGAAACAAAAGGAAGGCGACCACACCACATACAACAAGAGATTCCTCGAATTAAATCAAATGGTTCCCAACTTGTTCACTCCTCTTTACCGTTTGATCGAGCACTACATTCGAGGTCTTCTTCAAAAATTTAAGACTCTATAATAAGTAACACACCTGCAACTTTGGAAGCAGCAATGGAATTAGCTACAGAGCTCACCGAAAACCGCATACGTAATAAAGACTTCAAGGAGGAGAAGAAGAAGGATAAAGCATCAACTGAAACCTCAAACTCCACCCAAACCGAATCCCCTTCACGATCCATTTCTAAGAGAAAAAGAGATGGGCAACTTTTCGCTGTCACCCAACGCAATCAACCAGTCTCACAAGCCGTACCCGTCCAAGCTATCCCAATCACTCAAGTAGCACCCAACTCAACTTACCCAAATAAGAAACCTTACCTTGGACCTCACCCTCAATGCAACACCTGTTTTTATCACCATCCATCTACCCTACCTTGTCGACTATGTGCGAATTGTGGACGCTATGGTCATTTGAGCAAGGTTTGCCGCACCCCTCAAAACCAAACCTCACCCCCTACTCAAAACATGATCCAAACATATCAACAACCCCAATACCCCATGTTCCCATATGTTCGAGCTTGTTTCAATTGTGGCGACCCTACCCACTTTAGAAACACGTGCCCTCGATTGGTTAACATCATAAACGCCCAAGCTCAAGCAAACCTAGTTAACCAAGCAAATCAAGGAAACCAATCACTAGGCCACCAGCAAGAGGAAGAGTTTTCAACATCAACGCCAATCCTGTTGAAGATAATGACGGCCCAAACGAACCACCCAACTAGTCTCCTTCACCAAAAATCAAGATTCAACTCCAACCGCTTAGTTTTTATGTTTTCTTTATGTTATCTCAATTTTCACGTATCTCGATTATAAATTGGAAATTTATCCAAGAATCTTAATGCGAATTACTATTTCAGTTTTGTTTTATACTCATTGAATTAACATTCATATCATTATCCCTCACGACGAATCTCAGTCTCATCATTTAAAGAAGATGGGTTGTGTCTCACTTCTACATAGACTAACCTCTCCATCATAACAAACGAGAGAGGTACTGTCATCATTCAAACATGTATACTATCAGAATTAAGACTCAAGCTTTGGTTGTTGTGTTTGTTTATGTTATAGAGTCACATAGGACTAATCATAACTTACTGATAAAACCAATGAAAATTTGACAAGAATATGGTGGATACGCCGCTGTACTTCCTATATATAAGTATTCTTGTCAAAGGATCAGAGGCATTGTCAGGCGGTTATGAGAAGTTCCATGTAGGATTTAGTAATGTCTTGGTTGAAGTCTGTTTTATACACACTGATTTAGCATTCATATCATCTCATCACTTAAAGAAATTGGGTTGTGTTCCATTTCTACATAGACTAACCTCTCCATCATAACAAACGAGAGAGGTACTGTCACCATTAAACATATATACTATCAGAATTAGGACTCAGGCTTTGGTTGTTGTGTTTGTTTATGTTCTAGAGTCACATCATAGAACCAATCATAACTTACTGATAAAACCAATGAAAATTTGACAAGAATATGTGGATACGCCGCTGGTACTTCCTATATATAAGTATTCTTGCCAAAGGATCAGAGGCATTGTCAGGCGGTTATGAGAAGTTCCATTTAGGTATTAGTAGTAGAAGTTTTGTTTTAGGATATAACCTTATCTTTCCAAACGTATCAAAACTCTTGCGCATGAAATCATACTTAGTGAATCAACTCTGTTTATCAATATTTTCTCGTAGGCATCAAAAAGCGATTCCTGTAGTAGGGTACTCAACCCTTACAAGGAACGTTACCGCCTCAAACAAAATTTAAACTCTTACTCCCTTCTAGGTATGTAATTGTCAAATTAAAACACCATCCTTTTGAGTCAAACATGCCACTACTTAAATTTCGGGACGAAATTTCTAAAAGTAGGGGATACTGTAACATCCGTCAAAAACCGGGATAACCAAACCCGCTTCGTTTATTAACCGAACATCCAGTTAAAAATTTCGTTGCGTATTTAATGCTCAAATTAATTTTATACAATACATAATTAATATATATATTAGAATTTAAAATCGATAATTGAAAATTTATAATAAATAATGAAATAAAAATAGTTTGCTGATGCCGGGTTTTGAACCCGGGTTAGCCGGGTGAACCTCAAAGTCTTCACACACAAACATTCAACCACTCCCCACTTGACTCACTTGTGCTATCCAGTGAAACAAATAACATTTATAATAAACCTCGAAGTTGAATTCGGTCACTCAGCGCGCCCAAATCACTCTCGCCGAAAATCCCGACGAATTCGTCAATCATTGACGTTTTCTTTTGACATAACGGATGCATTTACAGCAACGTCGTTATAACTGAAAAACCTTAAAGTCACTCATTCAAATCATCAAACCAAACCGAATAAGTTTTGAATTCGAAACCGGAAATGCAATTAAATCTGAGTTATACTTTATTCATCAGTTGAACTCGCGAGTTTATCAAAACGTACACTCTCCAATCCGCTCAGAAAACCTCGCCACAAGTCGCCGGAATCCTCTGCAAGTTAACCGGAAATTATCGCCGGAAAACCGAATTCATTCCATCCCTTCTGCTTACTCTAAAATAAGATTTTTAGAGCTCATACCGACATCACCCACACTCACCTTAAACTCCCTGAAGAATCTCTGTCGCAAGAAATACATCGCCGGAATTCTCTGCAAGTCGCCGGAAAACCGAGACTTTCATCAAAACGGTAAATACCTCGACTCTTTCTGTTTCAATCATTTGTTAGACTATCACTAACTTCAATCCATCAATCAGAATCAATCTCAGACGACGTAGCCGGAGTATTCAGCCCTCGCCGGAAAACCTCTGAAATTTCCAAACTCACGCTGTGAATCGGTATAATCATTCAAACCTTCTGTTAATCCTTGTTTAGTACCCCAATTGCAAAACTAATAGAACAAAATTGTTAATTGATTCAATCAGAAGGAATACACAAATCAGAGCCGACGTCCTTGCCGGAATTATGAGAAAATACAGTCTGATCGGTACATTCGATTCCTGAACTCATTTTATTCACCACATTTCAACCAGTAATATGTTCGATGAACGACTCAATCAAGAACAGTTGAATAATCGTCGACTGAGTCTTTGAGTGAAGAAGACGAAGTCGACTATGTTTATAAGATTAATTAAAATCAGTATATTAAACGGGTTAGACACACAGTCCAGCGGTGGACTGTGTGCAAACAATAAACACACGTCTCGAGTTCGATCCCTATCACGACCCTATCCTCGGAAATAAAAATGTTTTTTTTTAAAACCGAACCGGGTTAACTCACTGTAAGATGATAAGTATAATAAAAACCAGAATATTAACCAGGTTAGACACACAGTCCAGCGGTGGACTGTGTGCAACGCTAATCACAGTTCCCGGGTTCGAGACCTGTTGACGGCACCGGTTCGATACAATTAAAATCTTTTTAAAATAAATGAATTCTGATTAACTTAAATAGTGTATAAATATAATTAAAAACAGAAATATTTCGGGTTAGACACGTAGCTCAGTGGGTAGAGCTGCGTGCACGCGTACGGGAGGTCACCGGTTCGAGTATCACCCAGCGCATACTTATACACGACCGAACCGGTCAACGGTCAACAGTCATGGTCAATGGTCAACGGTCAAAGTAAAAAGTCAACATTTTTTTATATTTTTATTTATTTATTTAATTTAAAAATCAATTAAATATACTTAAAAATAATGTTTTTAAAGTTAGAAAATAGCCTTAAACTCACAAAAATAAACCTAAAAATTCAATTAAAATTGTTAATAAAATCCACTTACTTACCGTACCTTTTCATTATTAACTAGGTTAGTTATTCCTCGTCGATCAACTCTTAAACTCGTGCGCATCCAACATCATCAAGAAACGCACCCACTGTGAGTGAATTCTTACAAATTCCCCTTTTTATTCATGTTTTGGGGTGTAACATGTGTCGCTTAAACTAATTCGCTTATTCAAACTCGTGCTATACCATATTATGATCTAAACTTAGAATGTAAATCTTTTTTGTTGTTATGTAGTATATATTGTCAAGTTGTATGCAAATTATTTGTTAGGCCCATCAGTTCCTCGTGGGAGACGAGTTGAACAACGCGTGCCTTAAAACTCATTCATTAGGCCCATCAGTCCGTAGAACAACGCGTGCCTCAAAACTCATTCATTAGGCCCATTAGTTCCTCGTGGGAGACGAGTTGAACAACGCGCGCCTCAAAACTATATATTGTTGTATGTGTGTGCAATATTTAATATTATGTGTTTTGTGAATAAATTTACATTTACATTTACTCATATGTGGTTATGCACTTTATTTTATAATCAATTCAATAAACACGTTTAAATGTTTTAATAGGATTCACTCGCCAACTTTTTGTTGATCCAAAAACCATTTTTACACATGATAAGGTGGACAGGATGAAGCAAGGAACACATAGGAAAGTGCCTTAGAAGAAAAATAATGAAGCCTAGAAAGATGTATAGAACATGTTGAACTCGTATGATATGATTGTATGATCTCCTTTAAATTATAATAATAAATATGAAACATTATAATAAATATCATGAGGTTTGATGAAAACCCAATCATGCCCCGATCACATTTTCTGCTGCGGGTCGGGGTGTGACAGTTTCATACTTTACCGTCCGCATCTATCTATACTTGGGCCGACATGCAACAACGATTTCTCGAAGAATTCTTTTTAGCCCAAAAGACAAATGAAGCAAGGCGGAGTATAAGGAGTTTCAAACAACAACCAAGTAAGATGTTTCATGAGACATTTGAAAGATTCAACATGATGTTGAAGAATTGTCCTCATCATGGTATAGCATTGTGGGAGTTATTGAATGCGTTCCATGAAGGTTTAAGCTCGGAGGACGCTCGAGATTTAATGTCTATCACAAATGGTACTTTTGGAACAAATGACGAACAAATGATTGGGCATTTCTAGAACAAATGGCGGTCACATCAAAAAGGAAAGCACAATCGTCAAGGCGAGCTAGACATGTAAATACAAGGCCTCAAGTGTATGCGGTGGAGGATGGAGAAGCACAAGCATCAAACCAGGTATATAATGTTTGTACTAACTATAATGAACTTGGTCATGCAGCGGAAGTATGCTTGGTGGGAATAAATGCAAATCAAGTCGAGGAAATGAATGCAATTGGAGGGGGTGGTCGAAACATCAACATGAATTCCAACACTAACCACCCATGGATTACGGAATCATCCAAATTTCCTCTATGGGAACCCGGCGAATCAAGAGAATCCAAATTTCCAAGGAGCTCAACAAAATTTCATTCCACGCCAGCAATACAATCCAGGTTAAACTTCATCTAGTGGCAATGAAGTTATGGATATGCTTCGGATGATGCAACAAGATATGCAAAGGAGGAATCAATTGGATGATGCTCGGGCACAAAAGGATTAGATTCGGGATTAAGCCATCCAATCACTGACCACACAGATGGGGCAGCTGGCTAGTGAGGTAGCAGCTTTGAAGCAATAGAATGGGAAACTTTCCAGTGATACGCGAACTAACCCAAAGAAACAAAGAAGATACTGATTAACGGGGTAAGTTTCATTCCTAAAAATGATAAATGTTTAACTTCTTCTGTTGTTCATGTAAGTGTAGGTGCGAATGAAACAAGTGTCGAGAGAAGTGGAAGTGATGCAGGGGAACCAGTCATCCCGCTTCAAATTGGGAAGTTCAAGATACACAAAGCATTGTTGGATTACAGAGCAGGGATGAACGTTCTCCCCGGTAGCCTGTACGACCAGTACGACTTTTGTCTGTTACATGAGATTGATAGCATGGCGGTGTTCGCGGATGCGAGTTGGAAGCAACTCCAAGGGGTTGTAAAATACGTAGTGATACAATTGGGCGAGTTTTACTACTCGGTGGATTTTTTGGTGATCGACTACACAACATTGAAGACTCATGAGCAGCCGCATGTAGTGTTGGGTCGTCCGTTCTTGTATACGGTAAACACTCAAATCGATTGCAGAAACGGAATGGTCACCATGAACTACGAGAATCGTAAGTTGTACTTTATGTGTTTTTAAAAACAATTCATTACGATCTTGTTAATTACTCGAATCACATAGTTGCTACTAACGAACATGTTTCAAGTGTTAGCACAATCAGGTCAATTGCAAGTGGTGTTGATGTGTATAGGTATGAGTTGAAGAATAGTGAAAATCAGGCAAGGAAGAAGGAGAGTGTGAGCAGGTGAGCGGGCAAAGGAAAACCACCTGAAGGTGGGATTAGATGGGGTGTTGAGGCTGAATTTGACCCCAATTGGGTGAAACTGCAAACTTTCCAAGATATTAGATGGAATATGGAGAGAAATGGGGAAGCAAGGGTTCATTTGAACCACCTTGAGTACGTCAGGTGGTGTTCTTTCCTTGTATATTATTGTAGCATTATTTGGTTTTGTTTATGGTTAGGTGGAAGGGTGGCGTATTGTGTTTGATATTCATGTTATGGGTTGGTGGTATATTGGTAGTGTTTACATGTTTCATAAAAATAAAAAAAACAAAAAGAAATATGGGATTTGAGTTTTTAAATGAAAGGTGATATTGGAAGTAATTTGAGTGATCATTCCTTCAAAACCATACATTGGGGACAATGTATCACAAGTGTGGGGATGGGGGAGATTTTTTGGGATTTTTAAATTTTTTTTGTGTGAATCGAACCAAACAGTTGCCAAAGTTTAAAGGTACTACCATAATATACAGACACATCGGCATCCATTTTTATTCCTTTCTTGGTGAGGATTGTGCCACATAGATGTACTTTAGAGATTAAATGCTTTTTGGTTGAGTGGTGGTGTGTACATTGTTTAATAGAACTTGGATAATAGATGCTTGTCAAAACCTAAGTTTACATGCTTGTGAATATGATGAGGGCATTTAGGTAGCCTCGTCTGGATGTGTGTTGAGTGTAGGTTTGGGGGTTGGACCTTATAAGTTACAAATATGAGCTTGGTAGTGAGCCGGACGGGGGTTTGGACATTAGTAGCCCAATTTGAGCTTTTAACCATTCAATTGTCACCCAAGCCAATGTCTTAAAATTTCTACCTTTTAATCAACCCGGTTTAGATAGTTTGATATTTTTATGATTGTATTTTTTTTCTTTCAATAGTTGTAATGCGATGGTTGCTATCTTGATGCAATATTGTCTTGCTAAAAAAGAAGAAAAGAAAAAGGAAAAGGAAGAAGAAAATGAAAATGAAATAAAAAAAGAGAGGAAGAAGAAGTTAGTTGTACAATTAGAGTTACTTATTTATGTTGATTGTAATAATAAATCGGGTCGATTAAACGAGCTACATGAATATTTCCCACCAGTTCTCACCCTTACACATAGCCTTGTTACAACCCAAAAGTCCTTCTGATTCATAAGCATGTTATACAATTTGTAGGTAAAGATTTGATTATTATCCAAGCTTATTGTCGCACAGTTACACATTTGCATTGAGTTATCTAGCACAATCTTGCTAGTGCCATTTTTGTCACCGAGAGGCGAGTATAGTGAGGGGTGTGTTATGTAATATGAAGGTGAAGTTGATAACAGGGCAATTTGTTTGTGTTTGGTTTACATGAGGATTACTTGGTCCTTTGAAACTTTTGTGAAAGTGTTGCTTGGGGCAAGCAACGTTTAAGTGTGGGGATGTGACGGGTGGCCCATTGGACAACCCTCAAGTGCTTTAAAACAATCAATATTCCGCACTTAATTAGGTTAATTATTATGATTTGATAACTATGGGGATATGGCTTTGCAGGTACCGAAGAGTGTAAACAAGTGATTTTAACGTGCTTTGATGGAAGTTTGCACTTGACCAAGAGAAGATGAAGACATGGAAAGTTGATAAAAGAACAAAAATGGAAAAACTGCTGACCACCGTAAGCTACGGTGGGCACCGTAGCTTACAGTGGTGTCTGATCCTTCTATGCACCGTAAGCCAGTCTCTTGGGGCCGTAAGGAAATTCTGACCACCGTAGCTTATGGTGACCACCGTAGTTAGGCTTACGGTGGTCAGCAACGAGAAAAGTGTAACTGCCCATTTTAACTCGGTTTTCAAGAGTCTTTTCACCTATCAATCATTGGAACGAGTTGCAGAGGAAAGAAGAGGCGATTTGGAGTGTTTTTCATTGATTCTAACAGGTTCTAAACAATATTTTTGTGTCTTTGATTCGTATGAACAAGACAATTGAAGTTTGTTTGATTGTGAGAACATGAGTGGCTAAACATTTCGGTGATCATCTTGTGTGGAAGGTTCGGTAAACAATTGTGTTTCAATTTACTTATTTCTAGAATAATTGCTATGTTATTGTGATTATGGTGTTGATTGATTGTTTGTATGTTGTTGGTTGATATTATGCTTATTGCCTATTTCGTACGTTCTTGGTGTCGTTGACAATCAAGATATCACGGGAAGGTTTACGGGTTGGGTATTAATCAATTGGTCATCGAGTAACGACCTTGCATTTCAATCCGAGTACTTTGTTCCCTTTTATCACAAATAGTTAATCAAACACGAGTCATGTCTATGTGACTCTTTCTAGTAAAAATTGAAACACATGCGTTTTGAACCGGAAACCCAAGATGATCACTGCCTTATTAATCTGTTAACAAACCAATTTTTGAATTGTTAAGTAGTTAAAGTCTAAATCCATCAATCAAAATATGAAATTAAATTATTGCAAATATGGTAATTTGTATAATAGTACAACCTTTTGATAGCATTAGTTCTACAAATCCTCGTGTTCCATACCCACTTACCGCTAGCTAGTAGCAGTGTTGGGATTTAATTTGCGTGTGACAACGACCTCACGTCAAATGTCGTGAATAGGCCTTGGATTCCTCTGTTGGAAACGACAGTAGGAAATGCTACAAATGTGACAAAGTTGGGCATATTGCACGACAATTTTCTCAATATAGTCCAAAACCTGTTCATGGTGTAAGAAAATTTTCAGAAGATGTGAAACAAAAAGGCTCGGATTTATGCCAATAGAAATCTTAAAAAGAAACAATGAATCCATAAAAAATGGGAAGCCAACAATTGCAATTTTTCAAATTTTGAAGTTGGAGAATCATCAACCAAAAGATGAGAAAAACAATTCAAAATCTTATCCAAAAAGGGCATATTCAAAAGCACAAACTTGGGTAGTCAAATCCAAACCATCTTCTGCATTTGTGAAGACAACCACTCTGCCAACCAAAACAAAAGATAAAAATGAATCAAAGGTTGGATAGGGTAGTGAAATTAAGAAAGAAATTAAAATCGTTCGTGAACCAAAAAAATTTATATTCCAAACCCACCCAACACCAACGTGGCTTGGGTTTCACTATTCAAGTAATTAGTTATTTACATGTGTAGGGGCTCCCAAGGTTAATCATTTCAAAATGGATAATGGACAGCGGAGCATCTCGGCACATCACAGGAATGCTAGCCTTATTATAAGATGTAAAAGCTATTCGAGGAGGCTATGTAGGGTTTTGCAGGTACACAAGGAGGTCGAATTATTGGTGAAGGAATTCTCACAAATGGCATGGTTTCTTTTGATAAAGTAAACTACATCACAGAATTAGAGAACAATTTGCTGAGCATTTCACAAATTTGCGATAATTAGTTCACAACTTACTTCAATGATAAAGAATGTCTCATTTTGAAGTCGGGATTTAGAATTCTCGAGGAGTGGATCCTCATGCGTGCTCCACGAGAAAATGATCTCTATGTCCTTGACATGAGTGTTGCATCTACTACATCTGAAATTGGTTAATGTTTTGTAACAAAGGTAACAGAGAAGGAGTTGATCTTATGGCATCGAAAGATGGGGCATATCCACGTACAAAAGATGACAATCTAGTACACAACAATTTAGTGGAGGGTGTTAATCTGAAAAGTTTCCATTTGAATGATAATTGTCTTAGCTGCAAGAAGGGGAAGCAGCACAAGATATCTCATTCAAGAAACCTTTTCAACTCAATTAAACTGCCATTGGAAAGGTTACATATGGATCTGTATGGGCCATTAATGTTTGAAGTATATTTGGTGATCTGTATTGCCTTGTTGTGACAAACGACTACTCGAGATTCTCATGGGTTCTATTTCTTGAGAGTAAAGACAAAACGTTTGAAAATCAGAGGATCCTCTTTAGAAAATTAGAGAACTTATACCATTTACCAATCAGAAGAATACGTAGTGACAATGGTATTGAGTTCATGAACAACAAGATGCTCGAATTTTGTAATGCTAAAGGTATTCTTCACCAATTCATTGCCCCTTACTCCGCAACAAAATGGAGTAGCTGAATGGAAGATTTGTACTCTCATCAAAACAACACGCACGATGCTCGACAACTGAAAGTTAGTAGTAAGTTTTTGGAGCGAAGCCGTTGCCTTTATTTGTTACACGTTAAACAGGGTTTCAACTATCACGGCTCACAAGAAAACATGCTTTGAGCTGCATAACCAACGAATACCTAATTTAGAGTTTTTGGAGCCGTTTGGATCGCCGTGTATGGTTCTTGACCTGGATGGTAAATTTGGCGCTAAATCTCTGGAGGGATTTTTTGTGAGATACACTAGTCCTCAGAAAAGAGTTTGTCAGGCCAGCTTAAACCGAGTTATTCTAGCCCAACATGTTGATTGCCAGAAATACACGTCTCCAACACAAAAGCTTGTTAAAGCTTGTGGAATTCTTTTGACCTGTCGGAAGAACCAACAGATGAAGAACTTATAATGTTACATCAACAACATCAAGCTTGTGGAATTCTTTTGACCTGTCGGAAGAACCAACAGATGAAGAACTTATAATGTTACATCAACGACATCAAGCTTCTAATCAAGGGCAAGTTCCTAGACCATTGGTGATTTCATAACCTCAAAACAGCACAAATACATCTGAAGCAGGTCCGAGAAATTCTCAACAAGAACCCATTGTGGAACCCGTCGTTGAACTAGTTGTAAACAACACAGCACCCTCTTTCGATCAGTCAGATGATTCGGATTCTGATGGAGAGCCTACATATGAAAATGCGGGATCCAACTTCGATGAAGGATCAGAACAGATTCAAAGTCTTTTGAACAATCAAGGTGGTGAATTAAGTGTCAGGAATGATGTTGCTACTACAGAAAAGGTTGCTGAACAGAATGTACGAATCTGGAAAGTGAAGTGAATGTCTCTAATGAAGTGATGCCAAAAACTTATTCATACCATCCGTCAGAAAATATTATTTGAGATTTGCAAACTGGAGTGAAAACGCGAAATCATATCAATAAGGATCTAAGTTGCTTTTACACTAAAGTTGCACCACTGCAAGATACTATTTCTTACAGTTGTTTTATTTTCACAGGTTGAACTAAAGACATATAAGGAATCTCTTCAGGAGGAAAGTTGGGGTGAAGCTATGAAGGAAGAGTTGTTACCATTTGAAAAGCTTGGAGTCTAGAAGCTTGTTGATCTACCTGATGACCACAAGAAAATAAGTACTCGGTGGGTTTTCATGTGCAAGCGAGATGATAGAGGGATAGTGGTCAGAAACAAAGCTCCACTGGTAGTCTAAGTTTTTCATCAGCAAGAGGGGATAAATTACACTAAAGTCTATACTCCCGTCGCACGTTTGGAAGCTATCCGCATATTCCTAGCCTTTACGTCATGGAAAGGGTTTAAGGTGTACCAGTTGGATGTGAAATCCTCCTTTCTATATGGAAAAGTTAAAGAGGAAGTGTATGTCGGCCAAGTACCGGGGTTTGTCGATCTGATACACAAAGATAAGGTTGATATTGATGTGATTGTTTTAGATGAAATCAATGGAAGAAGATAATAATCAATGAAACAATGCAGCGGAAATGTGTAAAACTTTGAAAGTACAACAATAGAAAGATTGTTTTCTTCGACATGCTTTTTTAATATTAATCACGTATGCATGCAAATTACAAACCCCACAGCCTAATATCACTATAATTTTTTCTTCCAGAAGTGTAGAAGAAGTGATAGATAGATCAGTACAGGCACTGTTCTATTTATAGTACATTACAAACCAGTTAGCATCTTTGGCTAACGTCACTATGAAATTGACATTTAACAAACTCTAAACACAGCTAGACCTAAACACTGTTACATTAAAATATAATACAAACTCTGATGATAACAACTGTTGAGATATCCTCTGTTGGGCTTTATCCTTAGTTAGTCTTGAGCAAATTTACTTTGACTTTATCTTCATCAAAGGTTCTCATCAGCAGACCTTTGCCATATAAGTTCTTTGTTTCTATATCAGAGTTTGTCTCTAACAAACCTTTGCTACTAGTAGAGCTTTATCCTAGCAGATATTGTGAACAGTCTTTAACTCTCAGAAGAGTTTGGAGCGATAGATCTTTACTATGAAGGATCAGATGTTGTAGATTGTTTTGGCTTTAAAATCATCATTCCTTTGTAGGGTTCAATAGATCCAACAATCTCTCTAGAACAGATGATAGCAAAATGCTTCTTTATTGCTTATTTTTATTTCTAACAATAATTCCGTAATTTGCCCTTTGAACTGTAGTTCAAAGTTCATGGAGAACATGTCTTCAAAATCTCTTTGCAATTCAAGGTTCAATAGATCTTGGAGGTCATTTACCTTTAGACCATATGCATCATCCATTTTTAGCTTCTTGATTGAACCATCTAATCTGAGAAGAGTCAATTCGTGTGTGTCTGAGGATGACTTCCACTTTAGATTTTTTGGATTAGTTGGTTTTCTTAGGATAAGACTTATTGTTGAGTTTTGTGGAAGAGATTTGCTTACAAGATTAGAGATTGTTTCTTTTAATTTATCACTTGCAATATCAGTATGATAGAGTAGTTGATTTTTGATTCCCTCTTTTCAATGCTCTTCAAACCTCTGTTCATCTTCCTTTTCCATCTGTTTTTTGCCTCTTTATTTGATGTAAGGAAATTGTGGGTAAGACAGAGGTTAAGGGCTGCTTTTTATAGGTTTGGGTCTGATGAGGGACAACATCTGTTGAGTTGTCTTGCCTTCTTGGAACTGTAGGATCTTTCTTTCTAAGTTCTTCTAGTTTTCTGTTGGTATCTACCACCCTGGACTTGGATCATATAGCAAGTGGCCTTGCACTATCATAATTTTGTGGCAACCATCTCTTGTTTCATTCTTTTAAGCTTTAAAACTCTATTCTGATCCATCTGCCTGTTTTTCTTCCAATCAGGTTGGCTTGTGTAGAGGATCTTTGAGCATTGCTTATATTTTGTCAATTTCTTCTTTAAGATCATTTGTTAACCAATCTTTGAACTATGCTCTGGTAGCTTTGTAAGGTTTTTATTGCATAATATGGTCAAGGTAATCCTGTTTTAGTTCTTCATCAAGCACATGATTTACAGGGCTTTCTGACATAGACTTACTCTTCTCTTTGGCAAGTCTTTAATCTTTCTTACTTTGCATTATAAGATAAAATGCCTTGAGTTGTCCTATCATCTTTCCCTTTGTTATTCCCTTTGCAATATTCTCAGCATGTCTAGCCTTCAACTTTAGATATTCATCTAAATTTCTTGGCTTTCTGTAACTAAAGAGAGATGGAAAGTCAAGTTTTGTATTATCCTAAGCTGTGAAGAATGATTCAATTTCTTTTCGCGCAACTATCAGCTCTAGAGGATATTTGGCAGCAAAAGGTATGATGGATGGTGGTTGATAAATGGTTGGAAGTGAAGTGGTTTTAGGTGAAGATGATGAGGATGGTGATGAAGTTATAGGTTTTGATGACAAAGGAACTAGTGATGGAATCCCTTCATCATCATCTTCAACAATAAAAGTTTTTCTTTTGCGTTGGAATCTGATTTGTGGTGAAGGTGATCGTAATGGAATTTATGGTGTGTGAATAATGGTTGGTTTAAAGTAGGAAATGTGATCATGGTGGAGGTTGAGGTAACATTTGTTATTACATTTGATGTAACAACATCTGTTGGTTGGTTTGATGGTAGAGGTGTAACATCTGTTGGTACATTTATTGTACCAACATCTGTTGGTGGTGGAGATGATTTCTTAAGTCAAGGATTTTGTTTCTATTGAGGTGGTGATGTCGGTTTTGTTGGAGCAGATGATACACTTGTTCTAGGATGGCAGTGGTTTTAGAAGAGGTGGTTACTGGTTGTCTGACATTTCTTGTTGACTTTCTTCTTTTTGAAGTACCAATGTCTTCTTTTTCCATCTTCCTAGCCTTTTGTTCTTCAATTAGTTTAGAAGCTTTAGCTTCCAGTGTATCTTGCTTTTTCTGCTTTTCTGTGGCGATTTCATCTACTAGTTTAAGCGCCTCATCAATCCCTTTTTGAACACCAGCATCTGATGACACAACAGAAGTTTGATTTGCAGCTGTGGTTTTAACAGACCCTAGCTTTTGTTGCACCTTTGAGTCTGGCTGCAACTTTCTAAGTTTATCACTCTCCCCCTTTTTGGCATCATCCTCTACTTTTTCATGAAGGACTGTTATAGGGGCAGAGCCAGTGGTCTTTACAAAATGTTCTTTAATGGCATTGATGCAGCTTAAGTATCTTTGTATCTAGCCTCAACCATGTTTCTAATAAGCTTCATGTGAGTTTCATGGTGAATGTTAGCCAAATTCCATTGAGCTAAAATGATTGCTTGCACTGATTTCCATAGCTCATTGGTAATTTGCTATGTTAAAAGATGGCTTTGAGAATTTTATAACATTTGCTTCATCATATCTTTCATTTTAGTGATTGAAGACTCCAATGATGTCATTCTCTCCGCTAATTCTTTGTATCTCAATTCATCACCCAATTTAATAGGATCATCTGATTTCCTACTAGAGGTAGTTGTATTTGGATCATCAACAGGAGGAATCTCCATGTTATCAGACCCAATGCCCCTTTGTTTTGGTACTGGGGACTTCCAACTGTAGCAGAGGTTACAATTGTAGCCTCAACAGTTGTTGCCTTTAAGAAAGTCTTATACATGTAACCATTGTCCAACTGAAACAATGTTGTGTCATCAGTTGTAGTTGCTACTTCACATAACTTACACCAAGAGATATTTGTAACTCATGGGGTGTAACCTCCTGAGCTGTTTCTGGGTTAGTAAAAAGATTTAACTTAGACTCAGTCACATGTGGAGGTCAACTCTCATGAACAGGTGATTGAGAGGAACTAAGTTGAAACAGAGGTATGATAGTAGGTGGAATTGACGGTGATGGTTGTAGAGTAGAAAGAGGGTTTGCCTGGGAGAGGGTCTTAGAAACAAAGATTCAATTGAATCATCTGCTCCATAATGTGGGATCCTTGTGCTTACAACCTGTTTCTTTTGTGAGGAAGTAGGAGGAGTTTGGCTTTTAGGAGGAGATCTTTCCAACTGTTGTGAGAAGTAACAACAATGGTTTTTTAGTGGCTTTTGTGCTACCACTATATTATCCTCTGGGATCTCATCTTCCATAAGTGCCTTTTTGATGAATTGGGGTTTTGGTGGGCTTTTTGGATTTGGATGGTTTCTTTTTGGGATTTTTTGGTGTGGGTTTTACAACACCGGTTGTGGTGTCATGATCACTAGGAGCAACAGGCTCAGCAACAGGGTTTGAGCTTGTGATGTGGACTATTCCAAATTTTCTCATCCTCCTTTGCTTTTGTTTTAGAAAGATTTGACTCCATATTTTTTATTCTAGTAAAAGTTCAGTTGTAAGACTCTTCATCTCAAAAACAACGCCTTGTTTAAAATCTTTTTCTAGAAATTATTTTTGTAGATTATAGCTCAAAAGTCTAGAATACAAAAGAAAAACTTTATTTTTTTTAAATTTTATTATAATTTGCCACCTAGTCCATAAACAACACCTAGGATAGATTGAAATCAGATTATGTCAAAACAGCGTATCTTAGGAATTCAATATTTTGTGGAATCTCATTAAATGAGATGGTCTTTGCTGAAAGACATGTGAGAAGATATGGAATAATATATCATTTAAGCATGAAAGTTTGGTTTAAAAATGGTAACACCAGATAATCGACCCTCATACCCACGTTCTATGAACTCAACATGTAATTCCTACTTGCCAAAAGAAGTTTTACCTTCTAGGTCATTTAGACCAAAAGTTGTGAAAATTGAGGATGGAGAAATTTGGACAAGGGTTTCTCCGACCTTGGAGTGATAGCATATGGCTTCTTCTTTTGGGATTCGACTTTAGCATTTGCCGAAGAACTATTGGACTGTATCCACATAGATTGGTGCGTTTGCAGAGGATAAATATTAGTGGATCAGAACAGTGGAACTGTCGAGTTTCTCTGACCTGGAAATGTTGGAGAAGTAGCAGTGGTTGAGAAAGAGGTCATGAACAGTGGTGATTTTACTCTATCAGAGGATATATATTAGTGGGTAAGGCAAAACAGTGGTTTAGCCCAAAGAGTAGATGAGAACAGTGCACATGATAATAGAGGTTATATTTGGTAGTAGATAGATATTGAAGCCAAATAGAGGTTTAGAAGCAGCGGTTTAAAACAAACTTTTAGGATTATTGAAATTTTCAATTTTAGCTATTTTTAAGGATGGATTTTTGATTTTCTAAAAACATTTTAATGCTTTTTATTCATGGAAAACAAAAATTTTGCTTTTAATCCATGTTAAGCATGCTGATTCTAGAGATCAAGCTTTCAAAAGTAGATGTATCTAAAGCCTTTGTTAGAACATCTGCTAGCTGATCCATAGTTGGAACATGATGCAGAGAAATCAAACCTTTTTCACAGCAATCCACACAAAGTGATATCTGATGTCAATGTGCTTGGTTGTTAAATGTGAAACTTGAATTTTAATGATGTTTTCAGCTGCTTGACTATCCAACATGAGAGGAGTCTTTGATGTCGATGTGCTTAGTTATTGATTTTGAAGCCATATGAGTTGAGCAGTGCAACTTGTATCAGCAATATACTCAGCCTTAGTTGTGGACGTTGAAACTACAGCTTGCTTTTTTGCTTTGCCAAGAAACTAAGCTATTGCCTAGAAATTGACAACTCCTGAAGTTGACTTCCTTGTGGCATGTCATCGAGCAAAATCACTAACTGAGTAACCTGAAAGCTCAATATTCCAATTAGTAAGATACCAAATACCAAGTGTGGGAGCACCTTTTATGTATCTTACTATCCTTTTCACAGCAATAAGATTTAACTTCCTAGGTGCAGAATGGGATCTGGCACAGACACATGTAGCAAACATGATGTCTGGCCTAGATGCAGTTAGATACAATAAAGACCCAATCATGCTTCTATAAAGAGTTTGATCAACCAAGTCATCTTTATCATCAATAGTGAGTAGCTTAGATGTAGCCATGGGTGTACTGCATGGTTTACAATCATTCATATCAAATTTGGTAAGTAGTTCTTTAACCTACTTACTTTGATGAATGAAAGTACCATTTTGCAATTGCTTAACTTGAAGACCAAGAAAGCATTGGAGTTCACCCATAGCACTCATTTCAAACTCTATTGTCATGAGTTTTCTAAACTCTTCACACATACCATTGCATGTGGATCCAAAAATGATGTCATCCACATAAATTTGGACAAGCATCAAATCCTTTCCTCTCTATTTAAAAAAAAAAAGTTTTATCTATTTTACCATTTGTAAAGCCTATGTATAAGAGAAAGGTGGAAATAGTTTCATACAAGGCTCTAGGTGCTTGTTTCAATCCATATAAAGGTTTGTTTAGCTTGTAACATGATTGGATAAAAAGTACCTTCAAAACCACGGGGTTGGCATACATATACCTCTTCCTTGATCTTACGATATAAGAATGCACAATTGATATCCATTTGATACACCTTGATGTTGTGGTTGACAACAAAGGCTAAAAACAGTCTGATGGCCTCTAGTCTTGCAACAGGAGCAAAAGTTTCATCATAGTCAATGCCATCTTCTTGTCTATAGCCTTGAACCACAAGCCTAGCTTTATTTTTTACGACAATGCCTCTTTCATCTGTTTTGTTCTTGAAGATCCATTTTGTGCCTATGGGACATACATCTTGAGGCATTGGTACAAGTTCCCATACTTGTATTTTGAACTGTAGGAGCTCTTCTTGCATGGCATCTACCCAACTATTGTCTTTTAGTGCCTTTTGGTACTTGACAGGTTGTGTGAGTGATAGAAAACTAGCAAAAAGACAAATGTTTTGGGATTGACTTCTTGTGAGAACCCCTTCATTGATGTTGAAATGATTTGGTCAGATGGATGGTTTTTAAGGTAGATTTGATCTCTCTTTTATGGAATGATGGCATTTTGAGGTGAAGGCTGGAGATGGTAGAGGTTTGGGGATCAACAACTATTGATCTAGCAGTGGATGAAATGACTTTGTATTGTGGAATCACGATGTCATATCCATAATCTTGATGTGAAGATTGTGGTGTACCTGCATTGTTAGTCTTGATAGACATATCTTTAAATGTAAATTTATCTAAATTAAATAGTTCAGTAGGATTTGCTGGGATTTTTAATGAAGAAAGTTCATTGAACTTTACATTGAAGGTCTCTTGCACACACCTAGTCCATGAATTAAAGACTCTGTAGGCTTTATCAGTGGTTGACTATCATAGAAACTAACCACAATCTACTTTGGCTGCAAATTTTGAAATTGATCTTTTAAGTTTAAAATGAAACATGGGCAGCCAAAGATTTTGAAATATGAGATCAGAGGTTTAATTTTGTGTAGAATTTCATAGGCAGTCTTTTGATGCTTGGGGTTAATCAAAACTCTATTCTGTACATAGCAAGAAGTGTTTACAGCCTCTCCCCAAAAAGACAAGGGTAAACCCGACTCTTCAAGCATTGTTCTAGCAACTTTAATCAAAGTTCTATTTTTCCTTTCAACCATCCCATTTTTTCTGGTGTTCTTGGAGTGCTGCACTGCCTTACAATCCATTTTGACACACAGAAGTCATCCAACTGCTTATTTCAAACTCTGTGCCACTGTCAATCCTAAAGACTTTTACTGGCAGGTCAAATTGCTTTTCAACTTGAAAAATCATTAACTATTACAAGGCAATATCTCTTCTTTTTAAGACTAATGATTTTATAGCCAAACAGGTCCATATGTAGCAATTGCAAACACTTGCTTGTTTTGGACTCTTCAATTGATTTGTATGAACTTTTATGTTATTTACCTTTTAAACAGGAAACACAATGTTCATCATAGGTGAATTGTTTTGATGGAAGACCTCTTACAAGACCTTTTTTGGAGAGTGTAGTGATAGTTTGAAGATTTGTATGACCAAGTATTCTATGCCATAGTTTTGTCTCTTTGTTAGAAGCAACTGAGAACATACATGCATTTGACATTGGATTATCTTTCAACATATCAACTACATACACAGTGCCACTTCTGTGAGCAACAATTGGTGCTTTGCACTCAGCTATGATTTGATCAATCTTTTAACCACGTCTGGCCCAACAATCTTACAAGTTTTCTTAGTGAAGAATGATCCCTAGCCTTTATCACTTATTTGAGATCTACTAAGATGATTATATTTCAGATTGTCAATAAGATTGACATGTTCAAACTTGAGTTTTGTAGCCTAGACTGTCCCTGACCCTAACACCTTCCCTTTTGAATTGTAACCAAAGGATATATCACCCCCTCCATGTGCCATGAAATATTTGAGTAGGGTTCTACATCATGTCAAGTGTAGTGTAGGTGAGTTTCCAAAGCTAGGATGGCTTTGGATGGGGTCACAAACATTCCAGCCTAAAGTCCAGGAATATGGTCAGTGTTTTGAACAGATTTTGATAACATCTACTGTGGACCATTTCCTATCAACTAATCATAACCATGAGGATGTCTGTTAGTTCTTGGTTTAGATGGTCATTCTAGACCTCGTAGCCAAGTGGTACACTATTGTAAGTAGGTTGGCTATATTCTCTTGGAAATGTATTAGCTTGTGGTGCATCTGTTACCTAAACCTTTCTAGGAGTAGAGGCTATATTCGGTTGTTTGGTAAAAGATGTTTGAACAGGGATAAAAGTATGTCTGGTCTTTTCATTTCTTGAACTCTCATGTGTTTTAGATTTATACTCATTTCTTTTGACATCAAAATTTTTGAGATAAACACACTCTTGAGTTTTGTGGTTTTATCTGCCACAAATGGTGCAATTTGGTGAATCAATGATCACACTTGTTTTGTTTATATTATAAGCTTTTAGAAGAAAGCAATTCTTAGTGACATGATTCTTCTTTTCTCAAAAATCACAAAAGAAATTTGATATTTTCTCTTTTTTCTTCCCTTTTTTCTGTCTTTTGTTAGCAGATGTTGTAATATTTGTTGTTGTAACATCTACTGGAAGATCTTTTAAGGGAATAATTTTGACTTGAGGTGCCTTTACACCTTCAATGTTGAAAAATCCATTGGCTTAAAGTTGTCAAGAACGTCAAACTCATATGACCATGTAGGTTTGAATTGATATTTTTCAATTTACTCAAAGTTGAGGATACTACTGGTCTTCTAAAACAAATTTTTACCATTTGTTTCAGTGACTTTAATTTCTTGATCAACCAAGTTTGTTGGAATAATTTCAACCAACTCACAATCACTTACATTAGAATTTTTTAGAAACTTGGTCATGTTTTCTAAAACCTACACAAAATTTTACATTGCTTTTTAATTGTGATTCTAACATGAGCTCATAACTTTTGCATGATTCTACCCACTTTTCGCAAGTAATTTGGTAGATTCAAGCTCCTTTTTACAACTTTGATATTTTTCTATCATAGTTTGGAGTTGATCCTTGGTTATGCTAGAATCATGTTTAAGGCTACTGATTTCAGATTCTTTTTCAAACTGTTTAGATTTTAACTCTTTTGCAAGTTTTTCAAAATGAATTTCATCATCTAAATTTTTTTTCTAAGGTTTTCATTTACCTCTTTTATGTTAGCAAAAGCAATAATACATTTGTCTGAACATATGACTTTATGGACTGAGGTGATACCTTAGCAGCAGATATCATGGCACAGTCACATTCTCATTCACAAACACTAGTTTCCCAAGGGTCTAACATTGAGATCACAATTTCTTCACCAATCTTCTCTTCTGTAACGTCTGCCACAACATTATCACAACCATCATTAGAATTTAACACTATTTCCTCAGACTCATCCCCTTCAATTATAGTGTCTAGTGCCATGAAACAAAAATCATCATGTTTCTTTTCAGTATTAGCAACTAAAGCAATATTCTCATATGTCAATTCTGCAGGTAAGCTACTCCAATCAACAAAACCTTGTGTAAAGAACCTCTATTGACTGGTCTCTATAGGAGTAGAGGTTTGTGTAACTTGTGGTGCAGATTGCACTTGAACCTGGGGATTGGGGTTTGAACATACTGTATCTAAGGAACAGTGGTTTGGACATATTGTGTCACACCCCAACCGATGGCGGAAACATCAGAGTGAGACGAAATAGATTGCTCAATGCATCATAACACTATTTGAGACAATATTTAAATCAAAACTCGTTCATTTCATATATCAAATCATCAATTACAACAGAAATCAAAATACAATAACTTCAATAAAATTACAACATGAAAGCCTAACATTCTAGGTGCGTTTCTATGTCGTCCCTACTAGATTTGTCATAAGCATCATCATCAACCTGTAACATGTTAAAAGTATAGTTCAATACAAAAGTATTGGCGAGTACACAAGCTTAAGTACATAGCACAAGTATAAAAGAGTTTCTCAAATCCACATGGCAATTGTATACAAGGTAGGCTAGCATGCAATACTAATTGTCAAACCCAAGTGTCCACAAGAATTAAGTGTCTCTCGTCACACAAAGTAACGAGACTAAAGTATGAATAAGAATAAGAATCAGCTTAAAGCTTAACATTACCCCGACGGGCGGTGTGCTACTCCTATAGCTCTATATATGTTAAGTTGGGGCTAGCTAAGTTAATGACAAGAAGCATGTAGGAATCTAGCATGAAACTAAGCATAACAATAAGCATGCATAACGAATCGAGTGTATAAAGCATGTAGTGTGTGTATTCGTGTATTTTGTAAGTTAATATGTCAAAACTCAAACTATGATAAAAAGGGAAATGGGTCAAGTGTACTCACGGTTTTGCAAGCTTTCACTTGTTACTTCGCGAAGGGTTTGGAGGGTTGGAGGAACACCAAGCTATCTTTTGAAAGCCTTGAACCTTTAGATAGAGAGAGCTTTAGAGATTCAGAGAGAAGAGAAAAGTGTTTGAGGTGTGAAATGAGAGTAGACGGAGGTGGGTATTTATAGATACGGTTAGGGGGGTTTTTAATTGGGTACATTTAATGCAACAAACACAAAATGGACCAGTCCATGGGCAAGAAACCACTTTCTCTGGATTTTGCTATTTTTAGTCCTTGAACTTAGTTTATCTTCCATTTCATGGTAAAACTGATATTTTCGCATTTCAGTGATAATGTATATGTAAGTATATTTTAGGTATCAAAGATGAACGTATGAGTATTTGGACAAGTATCGGTTTGTATGTAAACACATATTTAACAATTAGATGCATGTAAGACAAGTAGGTATCAGGTATGAATTTTATTACGATCAAAGTCTCGGATTATAAGATTAGGAAATGAAATACGAATACGATACGAATACAAGTTTCCATAAATAGAGATACGATTACACTTTCTAATTAAGGAATGTACGAAAAAAGAGGCGTTACGGTCTCCCCTCCTTTAGGAAATTTCGTCCCGAAATTTATTCACAAGGAAGACTTTGGAAAAGATGTCATTTTGGTGAAAATGTTTGGCCAAAATCAAGACTTTGAATTTAAAGTTTTTGCGGAGTTCATGTATAAGTGTGTTAATATGTATCGAAATCTTGAAGGATAAAAATGGTAGGTTCATGAAAGGATTTTGTTGACTGGTGTTTTTAAGACACCAATCGTAAACGTGTATAAGGATAAGTAAAAACGTGTATGTATGTGTAAGCAAGTGAGTTTGACTGGGTCTGGACAACTCATTGGAAGGAATATTTTAAAAGAGTGCGACCTAAGAGGAAGGTTTTAGTATGACTATGGATGTATTTTGATTAAAATGAGTAGTCCGCACCTGAAGTTGTAGGAAAAGTTTTGTCATTTTAAGGCGTATTAGTAAAATCACTTGTTGTAGAAAAAATGTTTATTGGAGAGAGCTAGGATGATAAATATTTATGGTTTCTAAAAGGTTTTGGCGGTAATAGACCAACTGGTTGAAGTTTGTGCATAGATAAGAGTGAAAGATAGTTTTAAAAGAAAAGGAACATTTTGACCAAATTGATCCAATGAGGACGTTTATAAAAATGGATTGAACGTTTTAGGCTGATTTGTTGTAAATAAAGTTTGGATGAAAGGTTAAGGGAAGAATTGGGAAAATCGTGGTATGGTAGTGAATGATTCGGTATGTGTATGCGAGGGGTAAAAATGGTATGAATATTAGATAAAATGTGACATGGAATGTTGAGAGATGCTAGTGATAGTTGTGGCAGTTAAAGCTAACGATTTTGAGAATGTAGCTTTGTCATGGGTAATCGAGTACTAATCATTTCGAAGTGGGGTCACCGAAGTTTGTTATGAATCAAATGTATTTAACAAGGTCCGGGAAAACACTGAATTTCTCATGGCACATTTTACGAAAGTTTGGTAACATGGTAGGGACACTTATATATAAGAAGTACTAGTGGCGTACCCACCATGTTCACACCATGTTACGTCATTTTGCTATTCGGTGTCATGTTACGTTCCGTGTTACGATACACAGTAGAACCCACTATGGTTTTCATGCGCCTACCAATATAATCCCGTGTACACCCGCGATTATTTTGGTTTGTGCATGATCCACATAGTTTGTACTAGTAGTGTACGACTCAGGTTACATCTAGTAAGTAAAGGGTATGTAAGATAGCGTATAAAAATGAAGTATGTAAGCATGATTTTATGTATGTATGTATGAGTGTGTCGAACGTAGGCGAAACCATTCAGGTTATGCCTACTTATAGATTTCAAGTATGACTACCAAGTAGTGCAAATGTATAAACTTTGAGTATGATTGAAGACAAATACGTATAATATTAGAATGTAGTATCGAGCATATAGATGGCATAAAATGGGATTTAACATATATAAGTTACCATGAAGTTGCGAGTGTGTAAAATATGAAGTGTAATGGTAATACGCGTAATATTGTCATGTAATATTGACAATGTAAATAGAAACGTGTAAGGCGATATGCATGTGTATGGTTGCTTGAGTCAAAACATTGAGTTGGTTGAAATAAAATAAGTCGGGTTTGTCGGGAATGAAGGACCAAAATTGTGAATGTCGGGTGAATATTGATAAAAGTATTAACTTTTAATGTAAAATGTGGTTTGTAAAAAGAAATGTTACTTTTTTTTAAAAATTTTATTCACATATGAAATTTTCTTGCCCATGTGTTCAGATTTAGATTTCGTATTTTGAAAAAGTTGTGGAATAGTGAGCTTGCTTTATTTTATTTTATATTATTTTATCTTAGTGATGCAAGAAAAGTCGTGTTGTGAAAATTTTCATGTGAAACTTAAAATATTGAAACGTATTTTAGCAAAGTACTTATACGTATGTGAGAGAAAGTTTTCGTTGGTTTCTTGTTGGAAATAAAATGTCTTTAGAATGGTAATATAAAGTGGGTGTGTTTTGGACGAGTTGTGAAAATCGAGGGCAAGAGGTTCGTTTGACCGACTAAGTTGATGGGTAGCATTTCATAAAGTTTTTGAAAAATTGTGAAAGAAACGTTGTCATTAGGGTTTCGTGTATATAATTTACGTAAATATGTTGTAGGGTGAGAAATCGTTTGGATAAAATAGTAATGTTCGAGGTTTATGCATAAATGAGAAAAATTGAAACAACGATAAAAGGTTTAGGTGTATAAGTTCCGATATAGTGATTGTTACGAAAATAGTCGAGTTAGAGTTGGACTTGACTTATTTCTTCAGCTTGAGTTTCGCGAAAAACATATCTAAGTGATCGAAAATAAAGTTATGTTTGAGCATGTAAGTAATACGTATGAGTTCACATAGATGCCATAGGCATAACAAGTATTCAAAGGTATAAACATATATGATTGCGTAAGTAGTATAAATTTAGTTGGTTTGCGAGAATTACTATTGTTGTTTTTTGTATTGCGAAAGATGTGCAAAATGTGCATCGGGTTCGAAGTGAACGTAACAAGTATTAAAACACATAGAAATTGAGGTAACATAAAAGATAGCATTAGTAAAATATTGGAGTGCTTTGGGTTGAGAAGCGTCGACTATTCCAAAGTGAATAGAAGATTCTTTGAAATTAGAGGAACGTGCTTTGGCCTATAGGTAAAACGCTGCCGTCGAGAAGCGATTAACGGCATTTTACACTTCCAATTACTACACATCTCTAATTGATCCAAAAATCGAAACCTTGGCGAGATCCAGAAATCGAGTAGTGGGACTTAATCGACAAGGTGCGGGTTTCACCCCTAAGATACGATTTCGTACCCTAAGCGTGGTTGGTACTTACCAAACGAAGAGCATATTCCGATTCGTTGTTAAGGGTCCACTAGAGTTTAAATTGGAGATTTTTCCATCAAGATGTGGATTTTACTCCTAACTTGATGACGAAATTTCGTGCAAAAAGAACAAGAAGAGCGGAATGAGAGTCGTTCACCGAATTGTGGGTTTCACGCCTATTTTAGTGAACTCGTCTCGTTTGTGTTACGAGTGTCTTCAAGTCTTCAAAGTGCGTATTGTGTAAAAATGTCTTAGGAAAGTCATCATGTATATGTGTTAAGACCAAAAGAAAAGAGGAGTAGCAAGTAGGAAGCATAAAGTTTTAAGCATAAACAAGAATGGTCAAAACGGATACCTAGAACTATAGACTAGGTCGAACATGGCAATTCTACCTAATTCCCTATAGTTATGGCTCTGATACCAATCTATCACACCCCAACTGATGGCGGAAACATCAGAGTGAGACGAAATAGATTGCTCGATGCATCATAACACTATTTGCAACAATATTTAAATCAAAACTCGTTCATTTCATATGTCAAATTGTCAATTACAAAAGCAATCAAAATACAATAACTTCAACAAAATTACAACATGAAAGCCTAACATTCTAGGTGCGTTTCTATGTCGTCCCTACTAGATTTGTCATAAGCATCATCATCAATCTGTAACATGTTAAAAGTATAGTTCAATACAAAAGTATTGGCGAGTACACAAGTTTAAGTACATACATAAGTATAAAAGAGTTTACTCAAATCCACATGGCAATTGTATAAAAGGTAGGCTAGCATGCAATACTAATTGTCAAACCCAAGTGTCCATAAGAACTAAGTGTCCCTCGTCACACAAAGTAACGAGACTAAAGTATGAATAAGAATAAGAATCAGCTTAACGCTTAACATTACCCCGACGGGCGGTGTGTTACTCCTATAGCGCTATATATGTTAAGTTGGGGCTAGCTAAGCTAATGACAAGAAGCATGTATGAATCTAGCAAGAACCTAAGCATAACAATAAGCATGCATAACAGATCGAGTGTAATAAACATATAGTGTGTGTATTCATGTATTTTGTAAGTTAATATGTCAAAACCCAAACTGTGTAAAAAGGGAAATGGGTCAAGTGTACTCACGGTTTCGCAATCTTTCACTTGTTACTTCGCGAAGGGTTTGGAGGGTTGGAGGAACACCAAGCTATCTTTTGAAAGCCTTGAACCTTTAGATAGAGAGAGAGCTTTAGAGCTTTAGAGAAAAGAGAAGAAGTGTTTGAGGTGTGATATGAGAGTGGGAGGAGGTGGGTACTTATAGATGGGGTTAGGGGGGTTGTTAGTTAGGTACATTTAATGCAACAAACACAAAATGGGCTAATCCATGGGCAAGAAACCACTTTCTCCGGATTATGCTATTTTTAGTCCTTGAACTTAGTTTATCTTTTGTCACACACCCTCAATTTCCACTTGCGGAGTTTTACCGCGAGACGTGTGAACAAACCAGAATCTGAAACACTAGTACGTCGAACGACTCTACATGATTTGATTATACGTTTTCCAAAATCGTTCTTTGTAGATTTTATATCAATTACCAATATTTAGCAGAGCATTAGTTTTAAAGTTTGAGTGGAAGCATAAATAAGTAGTGATGCGGGCACCAACACAAACGCCAAAACAAATGAAAAATCCCAAAACAATATTAATAAATAAGACTCGATAAAGATGTCCTGTTCAATGCATGTGCGTGCACCTAGAGCTTCTAGCGTCCTGAGAAACATGTAAAGAAACAAGTGTCAACATTAAAGATGAGTGAGTTCACAGGTTTTCATAAATTCGTTTGTTCGGTTATAGTTTGATTACTCCGTTATCCCCAACCCGGGATAACGTATCAGTTCCATTATTCCAATCCCGGAATAATAAGTTCTTGTTTCCAATATTCCAAACCAGGAATATTAAGTTGTTTCCAATATTCCATACTAGGAATATTAAGTTGTTGTTTCCAATATTCCATACCAGGAATATTAAGTTGTTGTTCCAATATCCCATACCAGGAATATTAAGTTGTTGTTTCCAATATTCCATACCAGGAATATTAAGTTGTTGTTTCCAATATTCCATACCAGGAATATTAAGTTGTTCCGTAATTAAGTTCAATGTTAATATATATAGGTAGCTAGCCTAAAGTCATGTCACTAAGTGTTCGCGATCGAAGCTGACTGTTGTGCCTCCGTTTTGCCAGGCCTATCACATGACCATGGCGATGTTAGGCCAATCATACACCCGTTGACCATACCCGGTCGGCTAGCGCGACTAGCTCGGATGGGGCTCGTCAGACCCAGTAGTACTACTTATAATTCCCCCGCTATTTAACCCAAATACTAACGATCCGAGGAGATTGTCGAGGACTTAAGTGATAAAGCTGCTTAGTGCCCATAACATTACATTAACATTAACTTAGTTACCGTATAGTTATGTGACGTTAAATTCGTATAACGTAAAGAGTTTGAGTTTGAGAGTGTATACATGTTTCTCCCCCTGTTGTTTAAAAACCGGATAAAGTTAGGGGCCGTGAAATCACCTTTATTTGCTCGGTTAGTGTGGCAAAGATGTTATAAGAGATGGGACCGCTAGTTGCGTCCTAACAAACCAATTAATTCCACGTCAGTGTGAAATCACACCAGTACAAATTCCACACGCAATTTACTCACAAAGTGATACACACAAACAACATATCTAACACTCAAACATGCATGCAAGTATTCTCATGTGATCATAGTAATCAAACAAATTATCATGAACATATTCCAAATCCATGCAACACTTTAATGCATACAATCACAAGTTATCAACTTTCTGCTTAACACTCAATTATTCAGCTGTTTTCTAGGATTTTTATAAAATAGTTCTAACACTCTAAAAATTCCAATATTTTTACAGTAGGTGACATTTATACCATAGAAATTTATATAATTTTTCCAAGTCCTAAATCTTTACCAACTAACCATAAATATTAATTCATTAAGCTGCAGTCAGATTTACCGCTTTCTGACTGCAGTCCATGGAAGAATTTATTTAAAAATCACTGATCGTCCGATTAACAAAATTCCAGTTGGAGTTGCCCGGAAATTTCTATACCTAGTTTCTGTACAAAAATCATGACTCAACTCCCTACTGATTTTAAAATCTAGCTTGCCAAACAACTAGCAAAATTTCAGGATTTTCACAGTTTTAGTTATTGAACTTATTTAGCCCTTTAAAAATATCAAACGACTTCAGAAAATTATGAATCCGGCGCCATTAGATTCCTTATTCAAATCTCTACGTTCTAGACATCAGAAAATCCGTTTTTCGACAACTAACGACCAAGTTACAGCCAGATGAAGTCGGCTGTAACTATGACTCAGCATCCTGTTTCAGCATTATTGTTACCATTAATTCGTGTAATCCCGTTCATGCGATTAATCTAGGCGATCAAGAACTGATTTTTAATCATAGACTAATACTAATAACCTATCCATGCAAACCCTAGTTCTTACTTCTAGTTATCACAACCAAAACACACTTGTAACTTGTGATTTCCGACAACAATTCTGCATATGAACAAGCACCAAAACAGCCGATTATTTACAGCACTTATAATCCGAAACTATACCATCATCTAATGTAAACATCATTAACAAATCAGCTAGTCTAACGTTTCGTTCAATCATGCTTGGCAAGCTTATATGTTCCGAAAACTATCATACATATAAACAAAGATTAACTCAGCCGATTTCATTCAGCAAATATCGTCCGAAACAACTAACCATTCAAGCATATACATATCCGAAGCAACTAATCATTCAAGCATATATATATATATCCGAAACATGATCTTGTAATCAAGTATGGTCCTAACCTTGAATAACTAGACAAACAAGCCGAGATGTGGACAAGTGCGACCCGGCTGCTCCAACAAGATTACGTCCGAACCGACAAGAACTGGAGAAAGGCTGCCTGATCAACAAGGAGTGTGGGGCTGTTTGCGGTTGAATGGACTGAACAAGAGCTGATCAGATGAAGGCTGTTTTGTGACTGAGATGATGAAGGTTTCGGCTGCTGCTTGCTGCGACCGAGAAGAAAGCGTGAGTAAGGCAGCCGACGGCTGTCTTATTTGTTAGGGTTTTGTGAATTCTGAATGGAGCATGCATAGTTGATATATATAGGCAAAGAGGGAGATGAGGGTTGCGGTTTTAGATAAGCATTCGTGGCCGAGGGACTTGGGTTGGTTTGGTTTGGGGTTTTGGCCGAATGGTTCTAGGTTTGGCATGCTATGGGTTT
Organism: Scalesia atractyloides; assembly: GCA_947069175.1. Lineage (NCBI taxonomy): Eukaryota > Viridiplantae > Streptophyta > Magnoliopsida > Asterales > Asteraceae > Scalesia > Scalesia atractyloides. Next base: position 49,140,850 of record CAMTDV010000029.1, on the reverse strand, counting down.
CGGTTTGGGTTGTTCTCGTGTTTAATTCTCGTTCTCGGCCGAATACTTGAATTAAGGTTTAAAACTTGTTAACTCCTTGAGTCACAATGAATCACTTTGGTTCGTGTCGCGGTTCGGTTCGTGTACATATCTACAATAATTACTTTATAACTAAACAATCACACAAACACTTATCACGTATTCATTTAATTCGTACACGTTCATACACATAGCATATACTTTATTCGACAAGTGTCACGTGTAAGTTATCCGAAAAACCCGGGATATCACATTATCCCCATGTTGAAAGAATTTTCGTCCCGAAAATTGAGTAAACGCGGTTTAGCAAGTAACGTACATGTTTAGAGTGCCACGCACGAAGAGTTAGTTCGTTAATGATGGTACGCAACGTTACAAGAAGTTCCCAAGTGTCATACACAAAGATTTCCAAGTGCCATGCACAAGAATTTAGTCAACAATAGTACACGAAAGTATGAGAAATTTCCAGGTTGTCACATCATCCCCTTGTTGAAAGAATTTTCGTCCCGAAAATTTAGTTACTGGTATCATTAGTTTACTGCTCAGTTGCAAAGAGGTGTGGGTATTTGCTTTTCATTTGGTCCTCTCTTTCCCACGTGAACTCCGGTCCACGCTTAGAATCCCAACGAACTTTAACGATTGGAATCTTGCTGTGCCTTCGAGTCTTGATCTCACGATCCATGATCTCGATAGGCTGTTCTACAAAGTGCAGTTGCTCATCCACTTGGATCTCATCCAATGGAATAACTAGAGTTTCATCTGATAGACACTTCTTCAGATTTGACACGTGAAATACGTTGTGAACTCCACTGAGTTCGGCAGGAAGGTCTAATTGATATGCTACGGGTCCAATACGTTTCAAGATTACAAACGGGCCTACATACCGTGGGTTAAGTTTGCCCCGTTTTCCAAAGCGGATTACACCCTTCCAGGGTGACACCTTTAGTAGGACGCGATCGCCTACTTGAAATTCGAGCGGTTTGCGTCGTTGATCAGCGTAGCTTTTCTGTCGATCTCGTGCCGCCGCCATGCGGTTTCTGATTTGTACAATCTTTTCAGTAGCCTTAAGTATTAACTCAGGGCCTGTGAGTTGACTGTCACCGACTTCTGCCCAGCAGACCGGTGATCTACATTTACGACCGTATAATGCCTCAAACGGTGCTGCCGAAATATTCGTGTGATAGCTGTTGTTATATGAGAATTCTACTAGAGGTAGGTGGATTTCCCAATTATTGCCGAAGTCTACTACGCATGCCCTAAGCATGTCTTCCAGGGTTTGTATGGTCCTTTCACTTTGACCATCAGTCTGAAGGTGATAGGCTGTGCTCATATCCAGGCGTGTTCCCAACGCTTTCTGGAGTGACCGCCAGAAGTTTGACGTTGGCACACCGTGCCGAGAAACTACTTCCTTAATGTAGATGCGAGTCAAGTTCTCCATCTTATCTGTTTCTTTAATAGCTAGGAAGTGTGCGGACTTAGTTAAACGATCCACGATCACCCAAATGGTATCGCAACCACCCAAGGTTCGCGGGAATTTAGTGATGAAATCCATTGAGATCTGATCCCACTTCCACACTGGGATCTCAGGTTGTTGGAGTAGCCCCGATGGCTTTTGATACTCCACCTTGACTTTTGCACAAGTCAAACATTTACTCACGTAGGTGGCTATATCGGCTTTCATGTTGGGCCACCAATACGCAACTTTAAGGTCTTGATACATCTTATCCGAACCCGGATGGACAGAGTATCGAGATTTGTGAGCTTCGTCCATGACTAGCTCTCTAAGGTTTCCGTAGAGAGGTACCCATATGCGATTCATGAAATACCGGGCTCCATTGGGCTTTACTTCCCAATCACGTTCCATTTTTCCCACTGATTCGGCTTTGATGTTTTCCTCCTTAACTGCTTCTAACTGGGCGTCGCGTATTTGTTCGGGTAGCCCCGAATGAATAGTGAGTTGTAGTGCTCGTATGCGACGAGGTTTCAAGTGTTCCTTCCTACTAAGGGCATCAGCTACCACGTTAGCTTTACCCTGGTGATACCGAATAGCACACTCATAATCGTTCAAGAGTTCGACCCAGCGAAGCTGTCGCATGTTCAACTCCTTCTGATCAAAGATGTGTTGGAGGCTTTTGTGGTCAGTAAATATTGTGCACTTCGTTCCATAGAGGTAGTGTCTCCAAATCTTAAGTGCAAACACTACTACTCCCAATTCCAGGTCATGCGTCGTGTAGTTTTTCTCGTGAACCTTCAGCTGTCACGACGCGTACGCGATGACCTTATCGCGTTGCATGAGTACGCATCCCAATCCCTGAATGGAAGCATCACAATACACTACGAAGTCATCTGTCCCTTCCGGCAAGGACAGAATGGGTGCACTACAAAGTTTCTGCTTCAGCAATTGAAATGCTGCTTCTTGCTTTTCACCCCAAGCATACTTGATGCCTTTCTGGGTGAGGGTAGTGAGCGGTTGTGCGATCTTTGAAAATCCCTCGATGAAGCGTCTGTAGTAACCAGCCAATCCCAAAAATTGGCGGATCTCCGTCGGAGTCTTAGGTACTTCCCAGTTTTTGATGGCTTCAATTTTGGCAGGGTCTACGTGGATACCCTTTTCATTTACGATATGTCCGAGAAACTGAACTTCCCGAATCCAGAAATCACACTTCGAAAGCTTGGCATATAGTTTTTCCTGTTGAAGCAATCCTAGCAGTAATCGTAGGTGTTCCGCATGTTCTTCTTCACTTTTGGAATAGATGAGTATGTCATCGATGAACACCATGACAAACTTGTCGAGGTATGGTTTACACACGCGGTTCATGAGGTCCATGAATACTGCAGGTGTGTTAGCGAGACCGAATGGCATGACCAAGAACTCGTAATGGCCATACCGAGTGCGAAATGCTGTCTTAGCGATATCCTCCTCCCTGACGCGTAGCTGATGATAACCGGACCGTAAATCAATCTTAGAGTAGTAACTTGACCCTTGCAGTTGGTCGAATAGATCGTCGATGCGAGGTGACGGGTATCGGTTCTTGACTGCAACCTTGTTGAGTTCCCTATAGTCGATGCACATGCGGAAAGTCCCGTCCTTCTTCTTGACAAACAGGACTGGAGCTCCCCATGGCGAAACGCTTGGTCGAATAAATCCTTTCTCTAAAAGTTCCTGAAGTTGGGTAGACAGCTCCTGCAGCTCGGCTGGAGCTAGGCGGTATGGAGCCTTGGCGATAGGAGTTGCATTGCTTGCCAATTCGATTTCAAACTCCAATTGTCGATGTGGTGGAAGACCAGGTAGTTCTTCTGGGAATACATCGGAAAAATCACGGACGACAGGGATGTCTTCTATACGTTTCTCGTCCTTAGGCTGTTCGGTAATTAGTGCGAGTAAAGCAAAGGAATTCTTTTTCCGAAGATACTTCTGCGCTTGCATGTATGAGATGATGTTGGTGACGGCGCTTGCCTTATCGCCTTGTACTGTCAGGATTTCGTCGTTCGAGAGTGGAATACGGATATATTTTTCAAAGCAGAGGACTTCAGCCCGGACGTCGGATAGCCAGTCCATTCCGACTACCACGTCAAAACTACCCAGGGTAGTTGCCATCAGATCGATGGTAAAAGTGTGGCCCGCGAGTTTGAGTTGACAGCCGGATACGATTTGGGTCACATCCACAGATTTACCATCGGCTAATTCTATAACATAAGGGCCTCTAATGGTTTAAGCGTGAGTTTTAGGTTCTTCCTAAAAGACTCAGATATAAAGCTCCTATCCGCACCCGTATCAAAAAGCACAGAAGCAAAATGTTCGTTAAAGGGAAACTTACTGGTGACTACGTTCGTGTCGTTTCTGGCCTCTCCGTGGCCAAATGTAAATGCGCAACCTTTGGCACCTCCTGTGCCACCGTTCCCATTGTTGTTGTTATTATTGTTGTTGTGGTTATTGTGGTTGTGGTTGTTTCCACCATTATTGTTGTTGTTGCGCAACTGTGGGCAGTTTCTTCTGAAATGAGCAGTGCTACCACACTGATAGCACCCCCGGTTTATACCCTGCTGCTGACCCGGGGGCTGATTTTGATTTTGTCGGGACATGATTTCCCCGCGACAATCCTTTGCCGCATGTCCCACCTTGCCACATCTTTGGCAGCGATTTCCGGCACAAGGGCCGTTATGATGGAGATTACAGCGGTTGCACTGCGGCTTTCGACCTACATAGCCGCCTGAATTCTGGTTGTTGTTGTTGTTGTTGTTGGCTGGATGATTTTGATGACCCCGGTGGCTGTGGTAGTGGTTGAACCGTTTCTGGTTTCCTTGCTGCGGATGAAATGACGAAGACTGTCGAACAGTGGAGTCTTCAAATTTTCTTTTGTTATCTGGGGCGACTTCGGTGGTACCCCGCGCTGGCAGTTTCTTCTGTTCCACCGCTTTATCGGTGAGTTTGTGAGCCAATCGGATTGCTTGATGTTCAGTTACAGGGTTACTAGACATCACCATACCCTGAATTTCTGGAACCAGACCCCCGAGATAGAACTCGAGTCTTTTCTCCACCGTGTTGGCCAATTCAGGACACAGAAATACCAAGTCATGGTGTTTTGCGGTGTAAGCCTCAATTTCCGATCCCACCATCTTGTGGTTCCATAGAGCTTGCTCCAGTTGTTGCACTCTGTCTCGTGGACAGTACTCCTCTTTAATCAGGCCTTGAACTCAGTCCATGCCATGGCATTCGCAGCTATAAGCCCACGTGTTTGAACTTGGGCATTCCACCATGTCAGTGCCCCATCTTCCAGTGTTGAGGCTGCGTATTTGACCTTGTTGGCCTCGAGGCAGTTGCACTTTTCAAAAACGGATTCAGACTTTTCGATCCAGCGGACCAGTCCAATGGGTCCTTCCGCCCCCGAGATTTTGCTTGGTTCCGCGTCGAGGAACATCTTGTAGGGGTTAAAGCCCCCTCCTGCTGCTGGTGGGTTTTGAACACCTGCCAGAGCAGCGTTCACGTGTTCTTGGATCGTTGCGGCCAATTCTTCGTTGACATGTTGAGGTTTCCGCGACGTCCAGTTGTCATCTCAGATAAACTAAAGAAAACAAAGCGGGAATTGGCGAGACGAGTTAGTCCTCTACGTCTCCACCTCCCAAGTTGCTATCGTTGCCGTCATCCTCCGCGGCGTTTCCAGCTTCTACAGCCGAGTCTTTCTCCGGATCCTCCTCTGGACCCTCCTCTGGGTCCTCTACCGGCATTGGAGGGGCCGGTGCTGGTGCAAGTGTTTGATTTCGCAGCTCCTGAATGTTCCAACTATTTTCCAGGACTCTGTTCTCAAGCCAGTTGGCTCTTATCTGCTCAGCACGCAGATCTCTGTGTATGGTGTTACGAGCTATCTTACTCGTATGATACTCTTTCTTGAGCGAGTCGGTTTTACCAGTCAGTTGTCGTATCATCCAACCCTGTGCTAGGGTGGTTTCATGCATTCTTTCTAGTTGTTCTTGTTGCGTTCTTATCATATCTCTAAGTAGGTCGTTCCCTACTTCTAACGAGTTAACCGGTTTGACCGTCACAGCGATGGTTGGGCGTGAGGACGACTCCTCCCCCAGAGCGAGCCTTTTCCTCGCAGCTGAGCGCGTTTCCACGACATAAGATGGTAAGGGTTCCACCATAGGTGCCTTTCCTGGCGCCCTTGGTTGCGTAAGTTTGTCGGATGATGATGAGGATGATGATGACATTGCCTTTAGGTTGTGTAGTTAGTTACGAGTTGCATTCGCTTCAATTATGCATTCATATTTCACATAGCATAGTAGTGGTACATCGCATAACAAGATATAATAATTCAGTGCCAAACTAAGTCTAGTGTCGTGATATCAGCTATAGTTTGGGTCTACTTCTAATGCAAACCTGGTTCTCTATAGCTAGTGGCTCTGATACCAATCTGTCACACACCCTCAATTTCCACTTGCGGAGTTTTACCGCGAGACGTGTGAACAAACCAGAATCTCAAACACTAGTACGTCGAACGACTCTACATGATTTGATTATACGTTTTCCAAAATCGTTCTTTGTAGATTTTATAACAATTACCAATATTTAGCAGAGCATTAGTTTTAAAGTTTGAGCGGAAGCATAAATAAGTAGTGATGCGGGCGCCAACACAAACGCCAAAACAAATGAAAAATCCCAAAACAATATTAATAAATAAGACTCGATAAAGATGTCTTGTACAATGCATGTGCGTGCACCTAGAGCTCCTAGCGTCCTGAGAAACATGTAAAGAAACAAGTGTCAACATTAAAGATGAGTGAGTTCACAGGTTTCATAAATTCGTTTGTTCGGTTATAGTTTGATTACTCCGTTATCCCCAACCCGGGATAACGTATCAGTTCCATTATTCCAATCCCGGAATAATAAGTTCTTGTTTCCAATATTCCAAACCAGGAATATTAAGTTGTTTCCAATATTCCATACTAGGAATATTAAGTTGTTGTTTCCAATATTCCATACCAGGAATATTAAGTTGTTGTTCCAATATCCCATACCAGGAATATTAAGTTGTTGTTTCCAATATTCCATACCAGGAATATTAAGTTGTTGTTTCCAATATTCCATACCAGGAATATTAAGTTGTTCCGTAATTAAGTTCAATGTTAATATATATAGGTAGCTAGATTAAAGTCATGTCACTAAGTGTTCGTGATCGAAGCTGACTGTTGTGCCTCCGTTTTGCCAGGCCTATCACATGACCATGGCGATGTTAGGCCAATCATACACCCGTTAACAATACCCGGTCGGCTAGCGCGACTAGCTCGGATGGGGCTCGTCAGACCCAGTAGTACTAATTATAATTCCCCCGCTATTTAACCCAAATACTAACGATCCAAGGAGATTGTCGAGGACTTAAGTGATAAACCTGCTTAGTGCCCATAACATTACATTAACATTAACTTAGTTACCGTATAGTTATGTGACGTTAAATTCGTATAACGTAAAGAGTTTGAGTTTGAGAGTGTATACATGTTTCTCTCCCTGTTGTTTAAAAACCGGATAAAGTTAGGGGCCGTGAAATCACCTTTATTTGCTCGGTTAGTGTGGCAAAGATGTTATAAGAGATGGGACCGCTAGTTGCGTCCTAACAAACCAATTAATTCCACGTCAGTGTGAAATCACACCAGTACAAATTCCACACGCAATTTACTCACAAAGTGATACACACAAACAACATATCTAACACTCAAACATGCATGCAAGTATTCTCATGTGATCATAGTAATCAAACAACTTATCATGAACATATTCCAAATCCATGCAACACTTTAATGCATACAATCACAAGTTATCAACTTTCTGCTTAACACTCAATTATTCAGCTGTTTTCTAGGATTTTTATAAAATAGTTCTAACACTCTAAAAATTCCAATATTTTTACAGTCGGTGACATTTATACCATAGAAATTTATATAATTTTTCCAAGTCCTAAATCTTTACCAACTAACCATAAATATTAATTCATTAAGCTGCAGTCAGATTTACCGCTTTCTGACTGCAGTCCACGGAAGAATTTATTTAAAAATCACTGATCGTCCGATTAACAAAATTCCAGTTGGAGTTGCCCTGAAATTTCTATACCTAGTTGCTGTACAAAAATCATGACTCAACTCCCTACTGATTTTAAAATCTAGCTTGCCAAACAACTATCAAAATTTCAGGATTTTCACAGTTTTAGTTACTGAACTTATTTAGCCCTTTAAAAATATCAAACGACTTCAGAAAATTATGAATCCAGCGCCATTAGATTCCTTATTCAAATCTCTACGTTCTAGACATCAGAAAATCCGTTTTTCGACAACTAACGACCAAGTTACAGCCAGATGAAGTCGGCTGTAACTATGACTCAGCATCCTGTTTCAGCATTATTGTTACCATTAATTCGTGTAATCCCGTTCATGCGATTAATCTAGGCGATCAAGAACTGATTTTTAATCATAGACTAATACTAATAACCTATCCATGCAAACCCTAGTTCTTACTTCTAGTTATCACAACCAAAACACACTTGTAACTTGTGATTTCCGACAACAATTCTGCATATGAACAAGCACCAAAACAGCCGATTATTTACAGCACTTATAATCCGAAACTATACCATCATCTAATGTAAACATCATTAACAAATCAGCTAGTCTAACGTTTCGTTCAATCATGCTTGGCAAGCTTATATGTTCCGAAAACTATCATACATATAAACAAAGATTAACTCAGCCGATTTCATTCAGCAAATATCGTCCGAAACAACTAACCATTCAAGCATATACATATCCGAAGCAACTAATCATTCAAGCATATATATATATATCCGAAACATGATCTTGTAATCAAGTATGGTCCTAACCTTGAATAACTAGACAAACAAGCCGAGATGTGGACAAGTGCGACCCGGCTGCTCCAACAAGATTACGTCCGAACCGACAAGAACTGGAGAAAGGCTGCCTGATCAACAAGGAGTGTGGGGCTGTTTGCGGTTGAATGGACTGAACAAGAGCTGATCAGATGAAGGCTGTTTTGTGACTGAGATGATGAAGGTTTCGGCTGCTGCTTGCTGCGACCGAGAAGAAAGCGTGAGTAAGGCAGCCGACGGCTGTCTTATTTGTTAGGGTTTTGTGAATTCTGAATGGAGCATGCATAGTTGATATATATAGGCAAAGAGGGAGATGAGGGTTGCGGTTTTAGATAAGCATTCGTGGCCGAGGGACTTGGGTTGGTTTGGTTTGGGGTTTTGGCCGAATGGTTCTAGGTTTGGCATGCTATGGGTTTCGGTTTGGGTTGTTCTCGTGTTTAATTCTCGTTCTCGGCCGAATACTTGAGTTAAGGTTTAAAACTTGTTAACTCCTAGAGTCACAATGAATCACTTTGGTTCGTGTCGCGGTTCGGTTCGTGTACATATCTACAATAATTACTTTATAACTAAACAATCACACAAACACTTATCACGTATTCATTTAATTCGTACACATTCATACACATAGCATATACTTTATTCGACAAGTGTCACGTGTAAGTTATCCGAAAAACCCGGATATCACATCTTTCATTTCATGGTAAAACTTGATATTTTCGCATGTTTTCAAGTGTATAATGTATATGTAAGTGTATTTTTGGTATCAAATATGAACGTATGAGTATTTGCATGTATAACAAGTATCGGTTTGTATGTAAACACGTAACAATTAAATGCATGTAAGACAAGTATGTATCAGGTATGAATTTTATTCCGATCAAAGTGTCGGATTATAAGATTGGGAAATGAAATACGAATGCAATATGAATACAAGTTTCCATAAATAGAAATATGATTACACTTTCTAATTAAAGAAAGTACGAAAAAACGAGGCGTTACATATTGAACTGGAACAGTGGTTACAGGGTGTGCAAAAGGAGTAGTGTTTTGCATACGAGGAGCATGGGTATAATGGGAATAATGGACGGTGTTTTATGTTTTTTTAGGTCTAGGACTTAGGTGTGTGATAATTTGACCATTTGTTTGACTCCTACACTCCCTAGCAAAATGAAATAACCTGTTACACTTGTAGCATTTTAATCTTTGACTTATCCAACCCAACTTTTAACCCTCTATGCAACCCTAGGAATTTTCTACCAGTTCTTTTTGAGAAATTGTAGTTGGTGTAATATATCCATTTCTTCTAAACCAGTTGGATCAAAATGTTGAAGATCATTAAGTTCAAAGGATAAGTTGTCATCAAGTTGGTTTTTCCCATTTGTTGCAAATGCAAAGTTGGGTGAGCAAGACTCAGAGTTGAAATTGCCACCAGATGTTATGTCAATAAAATGATCATAACTCTATGCCTTTCTACTACCAGAGGTTTCTTCTTGACCAAAAAGTGTTGTACTACCAAAAGAATAATCATCAGCCACTTTTCCTGACTCTTGTAGCTTCTTTTTCTTGTTAAGCTCTCTCTCATAAGTGAGGAGCCTACCATGAAGCTGAGTCAAACTAATCTCTTTGACCCCAACAAGGGTTCTAGTTACAAAGGCAATAGTGCCCCATTTTTCTGGTAGAGATCTTAGAAATCGACTTTCAAAGTGTTAATTTGGATATTCGGCTTTTACTAGTTTTAACTTACTAATGAGACAATAAACCTTTCAGATTGTTGAGTTAATGATTCTCCTTTCACATGACAAAATGTTTCATACTGTTGGTTCAAAACATATCTGTTATTTTCAATAACCTCTTCAGTGCCACCAAATTGTTATTTCAGACCATCCCATAACTCCTTTGCACTGTTGTAGTGCAACACGCCAACATAGATATCATTAGGCAAAGTAGTTGCCACGATACTAAATGCCTTTGCATCTAGCTCAATTTCTGAAAAACTTGCTAGAAGTAATGTTCAAGATTCTTTGGAACTTGAACTTTTGGTTCTTCGACACTCGATTTAGAACATGTTGTATGAAAATAACCGATTCCAGCAACCCATGTTCTAGTGTGCAAGTATGTGTCCCATCCATTGTTGCAAGATACTGTACTCTGATCTCAAGTATTAGTGGTTTGTACATGGTGCCAGTGTTGTGTGGATCTTATTGATTTTGAGATATTTTTATTGTTACAAACAGATTTTGTATAAAAACTTTGAACGTGAATAAACTTTTACTTTGTTTTTAATACAAACGAACAAACGTATTGGCAGTGAGAACTAACCAGTTTATATCAAATTGATGGTTAAATCAAATTTAAATAGCCAAGCTCTGATACCAATTGTTAGGATCTAAGTTTGATATTGATGTGATTGTTTTAGAGGAAGTCAATGGAAGAAGATAGTAATCAATGAAAAAGTGCAGCGAACATGTGTAAAAATTTTAAATCCCAACAATAGAAAGATTGTTTCATTGACATGCTTTTGTGATATTAATCACGTATGCATGCAAATTACAAACTCCCCCCAGCCCAAGTTCACTCTAAATTGTTCGTACAGAATGTGTAGAAGAAGTGATAGATAGATCAGTACAAGCACTGTTCTATTTGTAGTACATTACCAAACACTGAGCATCCTTGGATGACGTCACTATGAACGTGACATTTAACAAACTAAATAAACTCTAAACACTGCTAGACCTAAACACTGTTACATTAAAATACAATATAAACTCTGATGATAAAAACTGTTGAGATATCTTCTGTCGGGATTTATCCTTTGTTAGTCTTCCGTAGACTTTACTTCAACAGAATTTATCTTCATCAGAGGTTCTCATAAGCAGACCTTTGCTATACAGTCCTTTGGTTCTTTATAAGAGTTTTTCTCTAACAGACCTTTTCTTCTAGCAGAGCTTTCTCCTAGCAGATCTTGCTAACAGTCTTTAAGTCTTAGTAGAGTTTGAAGTAGTAGATCTTTATTATGAAGGATCAGATGTTATAGATTGTTTTGGATTTTCAATCAGCTGTTGTTTGTAGGGTTCAATAGATCCAACAAAGTATGTTCATAATGTGTTGGAAAAATTTGATATGACGGGAACATCACCAGCATCAACCTCATTGGCCATCAATCACGGCATTTTCCCAATCCTAATGGAGTGAAAGTCGGTGAAACGTTATATCGCTCTATGATCAGATCATTGATGTATCTTACAGCTTGAAGGCCGGATATCCTGTATCAGTCAAATCCAGTTATTGTTCCCAATTATTATGGATACAACAACAGATGAGAGATTTCGGACTTCAATTTCTTAATACGCCTATATACGTAGATAACAAGGCAACCATTAATATAACAAAAAATCTGGTTCAACACTCCAAAACTAAACATATAGAAATTCAACACCACTTTATCTGTGAATGCTACGAGAAGAGGTTGGTTCGAATTGAAAAGATCCACACTGATGATAAAAAAGCAGATTTTTACACTAAAGCTTTTGATAGAACAAAATTCAAAAGGCTTTTGAAATTAAACGGCTTAAAAAATCTAGCATCAGGCGATGAAAATGAGGTTGAATTGAAGATGGATGATGACTTGACGTGATCCTCATCGGTGTAGAAAGCATTAGAGTTCACCCATACCACTCATTTCTAACTCTGTTGCCATGAGTTCTCTAAAGAGAGAACACATACCATTGCATGTGGATCCAAAAATAATGCCATCCACATAAATTTAGACAAGCATCAAATGCTTTCCTCTACATTTTAAAAACAAAGTTTTATCTTACCTCTTGTAATGCCTATGGATAAGAAAGGTGGAAATAGTTTTGTACCAGGCTCTAGGTGCTTGCTTCAAGCCATATAAAGCTTTGCTTAGCTTGTAAACATAGTCTGGATAAAAAGTATCTTCAAAACCAGGGGTTAGCACACATATAACTCTTCCTTGATTTTGCCATATAAGAATGCACACTTGATATCTATTTGATACACCTTGATGTTTAGGTTGGCAGCAAAGGCTAAAAACAGTCTAATGGCCTCTAGTCTTGCAACAGAGCAAAAGTTTCATCAAAATCAATGCTTTATTCTTGTCTATAGCTTTGAACCACAGGCCTAGCTTTATTTTTTATAACAATGCCCATTTCATCTATTTTGTTCTTGATGATCCATTTTGTGCCTATGGGATATACATCCTGAGGCAATGGTACAAGTTCCCATACTTGTTGTCTTTCGAACTATAGGAGCTCTTCTTGCATGGCATCTACCCAACTATTGTCTTTTAGTGCCTCTTGGTACTTCACAGGTTGTGTGAGTGATAGAAAACCAACAAAAAGACAAATGTTTTCGGATTAACTTCTGTGAAAACCCCATCATTGATCTTGCCAATGATTTGGTCAGATGGATGGTTTTTATGGTAGATTTATTGATACACTTTTGTGTCTGTCGTTTGTTCTTAGTTACGCCTATAATTGTACACTCTTTGTTTAATGTCTATGTATAGTTTGGTCGTGTCGACCAAATCAAGATATCCTCCTATCTTGATTTAGTACGACGATTAGTTGTTTGTGTCGTAAAACAGTTGCTTGTGTGCATACTGTTGAGTCTTGTGTACGTCATGTCTGTTGGCACGTTCTCCGAAGAACACTTCAAGTACGAGTGAGAAGTACTTCGTACGAGTGACTCTTTAGTCGTACGAGTGGGCTCATCTCAACAAGTATCTTGCTTGATCCGTATGAGCCAGGTAATGTCCGTACGAGCCATCTTTTGGAGAATGTTCTTCGTGACTTATGGTGTTTCGTATGACCATCAACATTCTTTGTACTGTTGCTAGGTGTAGACACTATATAAACAGACATGTACTTCTCAGTGAGTTGGTGGACAAGTTAGAGACTAGAGAGTGACACTGAAGCACAAGAGCACTGAGAGTATTTCCTAAGTATGTATGAACATTGTTTGTATGTGTTTGTACTAGTTCTCTTCTATTAATCAAGATATTGAATCTTTGGTTATCTTGTGTTTCTTAATTTGCTTTGGTTTGCATACTTACGAGGATTCCACCCTCGTATGTGTGTTATATAAATAGGGAAGTAGGTTAATCTTGATCCTCCAAGTGGACCTACAAAATTTGATCTCCCTTTTATGGAATGATGGCATTTTGAGGTGAAGGCTGTAGATAGGAATCATCTAAGCTAACATATGTTGGCAATTTTGAAGAGCCAACATACGTTTGAAATGGAGGTGGAGGTATAGGTGGAATGGGGTAAAGATACGTGGACCCACAAATGGTATCAGAGCATTGGCTCTCTTCCTTATTTTAAAACCAAGCTTAGTGTTGTGTTTGAGCTAGTTGTGAGGGTTTTTGGAAGTGTTCTTGAACTTTCAACAGGAGACTTAAGTTTTTAAAAGATAACCAACTTAAAACTTAGTTAAAACTTCTTGTATCCAGAAAATTTTCATAAAAACCTTGTTAGAATAGATAGAGGCATGTCAAAATATGGTTTTTCTTAAAATTTTCTATCGTTCAGTTGAACATATTTTCAGGTGAAACACTGCCCGAAAAATCACCGGAATATTCTTGTAGGGTTGACCAAATCTCTGGACTTGACTGTTTTGACTGAAAAAGCTGATATTGAAATGTAATGTTTGTCTTTTTAACCAAAATTGTGTAGACAACTGACCACTTTCAAACAAACTCAGAAACAAGTCTATATTAGAAAAGGAAAATTTTCACCAACCAACCCTGTAAAAAGATTCCTCTCTGCGAAAAACCAAACTTCAGAGAAAACATCCACGCGAATAACCCATCCGCACGAATAACAAGACTGTTCGTGCGAAAGACCAAGTCATCCTCATGAAGGACCTTGTTCGGACGAAGCACAGGTTGCTCGCACGACAAACTGTTGCTCGTACGAACAACCTGATTCGTACGAAAGAGAAGAGCTCGTACGAATCATTCGTACGAAGAACTAAGCTTCTTTGATCTGTTTTTCGTGTTCTAGTTTTTCAAAACTTTATGGTTTTTAAAATTTGTGAACTTTAAAAGGAGACTGTTATTTTAAAAACTAATCTTTAAACCTTTTAATTTTCATAAACAAGAACATATAATGGGTACTAATCCTTGGGATTGTGGGAATGGTTCAAGCACAAACCAAGACTCATCACAAAGCTCTGCAACCTCATGGGTTAAATCACTAATGCCTCAACACATAGATATGTTTACCGCAAATCAATGGGCGTGTGTAGCAAATAAAAATCAGAGCATTTAGATTCTTCTTATAAGCGAGAGTGAAACAGGAAGTAATTACCGTCCACCAAAACTGAAGCATATGAACGATTATCTTTCGTGGAAAAGTCGTTTCCATACATATGTTCTCGGTCAAAATACAGAATTATGGACATGTTTTACTACACTATACAAGGAATCTCTCGAAGAAGCAGGATCAAATCCAACCTCCTTAGCCAATTTAGATGAATACGATAAAAAGGCCTATGATCTAGAGAAGAAGGCGTTTGCTATCCTTACACAAGCACTTCATAAGGATATTTATCATCAGTTCGTGTACTGTACCACTACCAAAAATTTGTCGGATACTTTAGAAGCAATAGGAGAAGGAAATGCTGCAACCAGAAAAATACGACATGATCTGCTAAAGAAAGAGATTGAAGGTTTCATGTTCATGGAGAATGAAACACTGAACGATATGACAACACATTTCTACCATCTGCTTAGTGAAATGTACTCATACAAAGTGTTAGCATCTCCACAAGAAATCGTGATGCGTTTTGCTGACGCTTAACCGCCAAAATGGAGTAAATTTATTGACTTACTAAGGCATATAGGTGTTTTGGATATGATTAGTATTTATGAATTTGTTCAGAAGCTAGAGAACAAAAATGAAGAAGAAATTTGGAAAGAAAAAAGGGTTTCCATTCCACAAAACCCTAAGATGTACTTTGGAGGTATTAACACAGGTGTGACCATAACTCAGCAACCAAAACTTCAAACCATGTTTGTGTCAAATGTTAACCCCTTTCTACCACCACCAGCTCAAACAGATCAATATGTCGACTCAATTACTCAAACCTATGGTCAAGTATTTGATCCTAAAGCCTTTCTACCACAACCTCAAGTTGTTACACTCAAGTTCCACTACAAGCTTCTCAACAAGCTTTCTATGGTAACAACTTTCAACCTACAAATCCTAATACCATCAAACTTGATACTCAAATCTTTCCAAGGTAAGTATATAAGTTGCTCGGGAACATATGGAACTTCTGAACACTATGGTTAGTGCTTACTATGGACTTGTCTGTCAAATTGGAAACATAAATTTGACTAATGAAGACTATCAACAAAAAGACAGAGACGAGATGGAGTTGATGGATATTAAATGGGCGGTTTGCAAGTGCGGTCAGAAGAGCTAAGGATTACATGAGTAGAACTTGGGAGAGCGAGTTTGGAAAGCAAGAAAGATACGAAATATGGTTTTGATAAAGATGCTGTTACTTGCTTCAACTGTGGTGAAAAAGGTCACTTCAAGCATGAATGTACTCGACCCAACAAAAGGGAAATCACAACCCTTTCCGAAATCAATCACAACTATCCAATACAACTCAAGTTAATAATGAACGAAGAATAGTTGTTGTTAACAACCCAAACAACTCTAACCAATATGGACCTTCAAACAACACAAACAAAGCTCTTGTAGTTCAAGCAGATGAAGGATGCGATTGGTCAGTACAATTGGGAAACAAGAATCAAGGAGGAAGTGCATGTTATACCAAGATTATCAATAGAATAAAATATGTTCACAGCATTGAAAATTCTGATGTTGATGAGAGTTCTGGGTATAATGGGAGTTCTGATGAAGAAAGCTCAAGTGTAGGTGGTTATGGATCTGATCCAGATGTCAGGGAACGGATTGATACTGAGGTCAATAAGTTGCTGGAAGAAGCAGAAAAGTTGAAAAGTCAAAAGACTGGTTTGATAAGGAAAGAAGAAGTTGCATAAAAGGAGATGAAAAAAGTCTTTGCCAACAATGCGTCCTTTTCTCATCATACCGTTTTCATGGCTAACGTTGCAGGTTCAACAAGAGAGGTAAACTCCGATTCTCCTAAGATATGCAGTGGCTGTGCTGAATAAAAGACGAGATTTTAAACAATAAATAGTCACAATCAAAGCCTAGTAGTTGAACTGTCAAAATTCAAAGAGGCAAATCTGGCTTTAACCGAAACGAAAAAGAATTCAAATCTGTAATTTAAACTCTTAAGAAAAGCGTTACTGAATTAACAAAAACAGTTTTGAACAAGCAAACAGAATTAATAACTACATTAATATCCTTGAAGAAATGAAAAAGGAGTTAGCCATTGCCAAATGCGAACATGATGCAATTAAGCTAAAATTAAAAAGTTATTCTAACTCTCAATATGTGCTTGATCACATCATTGATGTTCAAAAGCTTAAATGAGATGTCAAATGCATTGGGTATAACTCATGTCCACCTCCGTTGAAACACAACTATACCAAATTGCCTGATGAAGAGGAAATGCCACTGTTTGAACCATCTATACTTCTTAATCCTGAAGAGTTTGCAGCAGGATTAGGGTTTAAGCTGGATAATTCCTCAGTTGAATCAAGAAAATCAGAGAACTCATCATCAGTTGTTGATTACAATCCTTCTACAATAGAGGAGGATGATTCATCAGATGATGAGTCAGAGAAAACTGATTAGGATCAATCTCTTGATGAAGAAAAAGGGGTAGAAATTTATGTTGCTCCTGATGTGACATCTATTGCAAATCAAGAGAATGATCCTATGAAATTTGTCAAGACAACTGAGTCTACAATCAAAAATGATAATGTGTTGTATACTTTGATTGGGGATAAGAAAATTTACTCAAACAAAGACTCTCCAATCAAAAATGTAAATTCAACCTCTATTGATCAAGTTTTTGAAAACTCAACAACCAAATTTATGGAAAAGAAGAATCCAATCAAGTCACAACCATTATTCGTTTCGAAAGAAAAACAACAAGAAAAGCAAGCTATAAAACTTAAGGTATCATAACCAAAGCTTGAAACCAAAGGAGCTCGCTACAAGAAGAAATTGAAGAATGTAAAATTTGTGGGATCAACTTGTAATGATAAAATCGAGACTTTTGAAAGCATTTCTAATATTGATTTTTTTAAACCAAGTCAAGATTTTGAAGCGTAATTGTCAAAACAATACACTTAACATACAAATGGGTGTGAAGACGAATCAAGTACCTCCAAATCCACAAGTTCAACATCAAGTCATAAAACAGGATCTCCTAAATTTGTTGAAATGAGAACATGTTTTAAATGTGGAGAGTTTGGCCACATAATCAAAAATTGTACAAACACAGCAAAACCAAAGTTTGTTGAAAAAACCCTTCTGAAACAACTTGTCAACATCGATCTAAGTCACCTAAACAAGACAAATGAATTGTTAAGGAACAAGACGAAAAACAGAGATGTAAACAAGTAAAAATAATTGGAAAAGCATTAAAACCGGATTTTTCAGAAAGGAAACTAAGTTCATCAAGTTTGATAAAACCAGAAGTATTTAAAACTATAAATAATAGTAATTCTAGTAAATTTCAACAATCTTGGAAACCTAAAACCGGTAATGTTTCATGGGGAGGCACAAAGTTTCCAAATCATCAAGAAATAGTAATCACATTTCTTGATGATAAGGGGTGACCCAAGACCACTAAGGCTTGGTCCTCAAACTGATCGGGTATTGAAATGTGCAGGGGTGTTTTAGGAGGAACTGTGAATAGTCATTGGATTGTTGACAGTGGAGCATCAAGGCACATGACAGGCAACTTAAGGCTCCTTTATGATGTGAAAAGCATTAAAGGAGGCTAGTTGCTTTTGCTAGAGACAAGGATGGATACATCACTAGAGAAGGAATGGTATCCAATGGTGTTGTTAGCTTTGATAAGATCAATATGTTCGTCAAATTGATCACAATCTTCTAGTGTTTCTCAAATCTACGATAAGAAGTTCACTGTTCATTTTGATGATGCCGGATGTTATGTGCTGAAACCTGGTTTCAAGATTCCCAAAGAATGGATTCTCCTATCGGCTCCAAGAATTAATGGCTTATATATTCTTGAGATGAGCCAAGCTATTACCAAGTCTGCACAAGTCACATGTTTTGTCTCAAAAGCCACCAAAAAGGAATCAATCTCTTGGCACAAACGAATGGGACACATTCACTTGAGGAAAATGAACTATTTAGTGAAAAACAATCTTGTGAGTGGTGTACCAATGAAGAACTTTCATTTACAAGATGTCTATGTATCGTGCCAAAACGGAAAGCAAGATAGAAAATCATCCTGTGAAGAAGATTAACATGGTGAATATGCCTCTAGAACGTGTTCATATGGACCTCTTTGGACCTATGAAACACAAGACTACCTTTGGTGATTCATATTTCTTAACAGCTACTGATGACTACCCAAGATTTTCATCGGTAAATATGTTGGCACACAAGAGTGAAGTTCCTGAATCCTCAAGAATCTCCTAACGCTACTCGAAAATTTGTACAATTTGAAGATAAGGAGAATCGGAAGCGACAATGGCACCAAATTCAAGAATCATGTTATGGATGAGTTCTGTTCTTCAAAAGGCATTTTGCATGAGTACATTTCTCGTTACACTCCACAACAAAATGGCGTCACTGAGATGAAAAATAGAACTCTGATTGAAACAGCAATAACTATGTTAGTAGAATCAGAACTTCCTGTTCAATTCTTGGGGGAGGCTGTGGCTACTGCATGTTATATGATCAATAGAGTTCTTACGGTAAAGAGGCATGGGAAAACATGTTTCGAATTGTTACATAAAAGGAAACCGGATGCACTATGATTGATCCACATGGTAAATTCGGTCCTAAGGCTATCAAAGGTTTCTTTCTTGGATATGCTACTCCAAATTTTAGAGTGTGGAATTTGTCATCGAAAAAGAGTGAAGAATGGGGTGAAGTTAAAGTTCAAAGATACACTGAATCAGTAAGAGTTCCGGGTGCTCCTTGGATGTTTGACTCCTTTAATCTGCCAACTTTTGATGATGCATTTGTAGCTGCTCAAATGCTACTGGAAAGTGATACTGCAGTTGACTCGTCATTAGTATGACCAATTATTGTTAACCCTCAAGTGTCTACTTCGGTTAACTATCTTGTTCAAAATGAGGTATTCGAAGATGCTGCTGATTACAATGTTTCGTCAGAAGATGATGAGTTCCATGATGCAATTGAAGCTACTTCTAGTCCTGTTCCTGGAATTTCAGATGTCACGTTAAATGTGCAAAATCAAGGGACGACTGAAGGTCATGCCTCTACATCTTCGTCAAGTCCAGCAAACAAATTAGCTGTTGATATAAATATAAAAAATTTGGGCATAAATTTTTGGGTTCCCGATGTTCCTGAAACTCGAATCCATAATACCCATCCTCAGCAGAATATTATAGGAGATGTCCATAGTGGTGTGCAGACATGTAATCAGCTAAGGAACAACCAGAATGCTGGTTTGTATTCGGCTATTAGGGAATCTACGAAACAGAATGATTGGTCTTTTGCATGCTAAGTCTTCCAAGTAGAACCGAAATCTTGTGGGAGGCAATGAAAGAAGACTCTTGGGTTGAAGCGATGCAAGAAGAACTTCAGAAGTTTTAGAAGTTAGGCGTGTGGAAATTGGTTGACAGGCCTGATAACTACAAGAAGATTGGTACAAGATGGGTTTACAAGTGTAAGAAGGATGACCGAGATGTTGTTGTGTGAAACCAAGCAAGATTGGTTGTCCAAGGATTTAATCAGGTAGAAGGTATTGATTACACTGAAGTTTATGCACTGGTAGCACGTCTTGAGGCCATAAGAATTTTCTTAGCTTATGCGTCCTACAAGAAATTTACAGTTTATTCAAATGGATGTGAAGAGTTCATTTCTTCATGGTGTGGTTGAAGAAGAAGTATATGTTGAGCAACCTCTGGGTTTTGAAGATCCAATCCATCCTGACAAGGTTTGGCTTCTCAATAAGGCGTTGTATGATCTTCATCAGGCTCCTCGGCTTGGTATGAAACCTTGTCTTCCTATCTTCTGAAGAATGGTTTTCGACATGGATTGATTGACTGTACTCTCTTCATTAAGGAAGAAAATGAGAACTTATTGCTGGTACAAGTATATATTGATGACATTATTTTTGGGTCTACAAACGAGAGAATGTGTAAAGAATTCGAGCAGGTGATGCAAGAGAAGTTCGAGATGAGCGCCATGGGAGAAATGACTTTCTTTTTAGGTTTGCAGGTTCATCAATCTAAGGAAGGGATTTTCATTCATCAAACCAAGTATGTAAGGGATATTCTCAAACGATTTCAGATGGAAGACTCAAAGCCTTTGGGAATTCCATTAGCTCAAAATCATGGGATTACTCTGATGGAATAGGTGAACATGTGGAACCATCTCTTTATCGTGCTATGATCAGATCTCTTATGTATCTTACTACTTCAAGACCCGATATAATGTACCCAACATATCTTCTAGCTCGCTACCAGTCAAGTACAAAGGTTTCTCAATTGATGGTTGTGAAAAGAATCTTTGGTTATCTGAAGGGTCACCCAGATACTAGTCTTTGATATCCTAAGGTTGATAAGTTCGATTTGACAGCATTCAATGATTCTGATCATGGTGGCTGCAAAATCGATGCAAAATCAACAATCAGCATGATGTCAGTTCTTGGGAAATCGCCTAGTCACGTGGCAGTGCAAAAAGCAGACTTGTGTAGTAGCTATGTCAACCTGTGAGGCTAAGTATATTTCAGCTTCTAGTTGCTGCTCTCAAGTTCTATGGATTCAACAACAAATGCGCGACTATGGATTTGAATTTCTAACTACTCCTATTTATGTTGACAACGAAGGTGCTTTACAGATCACTAGTAATCATGTACAGCACTCAAAAACCAAACACATTGAGATTAAGTATCATTTCATACGAGATTGTTATGAAAAGAAACTTATCAATGTTGTTAAAATCCAACCGATGACCAACGTGCTGACCTGTTTACAAAAGCTTTTGATAAACCTCGTTTTGATTATCTACTTTTGGTCAATGGCATCAAGGTGAAACCCGAGTAAATCATCCTTGGCTAATCTTTTTCATAAATATTTTATTAAAATCTAAAAACAACAAAAAGATTTTCCATTTTCTCTTAGTTTTATATTTTAGGGGAGAAAATTTCAAGAAAATACAAAAACATGAGAAAATTCATAAAATACAAAAAGATGTCTTTTACTTAGTTTAGTTTTCATTTATTTACCTTTGTATTTAAGGGGGAGAAAAACTTAGAGAAATACAAAAACAATAGAAAACCAAAAATAAAAAATGAGTTTCTTTGAAAGATAAGGGAAGAAATGATACACCGGTAATCTGTCAAAAACGGTCAACAGCATAAAAGAAAATAGATAAGTAGCTTTAGTAACGATGTATCGGTAGGCTCGCAATCAGATTAAATGTGCAGGTGGTTATAAACATAACGGACTGAAAGTCAGGTGGGAACCATTCATTGGCATATGGTCTTGGTACCGAATTCCGTTTGATAGTATGCTGAGGATCTGAGATATGCGGTCTCTATGCTTGCTTATCAACTAGGTATCATGGTTGAATCATTTACCGAAAAATAACGATGACGCAAGTCTAGAACTTCCATGATACCATACATACGTGTAAATATGCATACGACCATCAAGAAGTGATAAAAATATCACATCCACCCATAAATAAGTGATAAAATATCACAACTTTATGCGAGCTAAGTTGGTCTCTTTGTAGTACGATGTTACTAACCTGTTTCACGGACTTACTCTTGTGCCCTGCATGCATCTAAAAATCAAGTTCCTCATAAATAAGTGATTTAATCCCATAGGGCTTGTTTTCAATCAAAATAAGTGAGTATCTCACATATATACGTCAAAACAAATGATAAGCACTATACTCAACGGTAAGATTCTCTCTCGTGCATGTCTTGATACGAGAATGTGTCGTGAAGTGGTTGAACACTGGCTAGTAAGTATAAATCATACATTAATCATATCTCCTAATCATGATTACATCTAATAAGCTGAGCTTACGAAGACAACAATATCGATAATCATAGTAGAATACTTTTTATTTAATTTGATGTTTTATAAAAAACTTGTTTTTGGCAAGATTAATAGCTGGTATGATTCTCTTACCTGGAAACTTTTTAAAAAGATTTCCTAGTAAATATATAGTTTCTTCTTATTTGTTAGTTCATATTGTAGTTTAGTTTACTCTTTGTTAAAGTTAAGTTATCTTTGATTTAGCCAAAGGTGAAGCTCAAAACTTTTCTACCAAGATACGCCCTAAAAATCATTTGTCTTGCTATCATAACTTCATAAAGTACTTTCTTACAAGGGTAAACTCATCTCAAAGAACAAAATCTGTTTAACGAGCACTTTTCCTAACTTAACTTGTGATTAGTGTGGATATGTGCAAAGATCTAAACAAGTCAACGAAAAACCTAAGGTCCTCGAAGAACTAAAAGTCCAGCTTTGAAAGACTTGGACTCGTACAAATCAGAGATCACTCGTACGAGTGATTGTGCCTCGTACGAATGACCACTGGTGTATTGTACGAACGATAGTTCTTCGTACAGCTAAGTTCTTCGTACGACTATCTTGATGTGGTATAAAGGTGATGAAGTTCTTTGGTACCACTTTACTTTCACCTAGCTCACGTCATCCTTTCACCTCTCTTTAAAGTTGTTTTGATATCCTTAAGGTATAATTTGACAATGGTGACAAACCTTGAAAATGAATGATTTGAACATTATCTAAATATGACGTTGTCTGACATGAACAACAAACTTTAAGCAAAAAATATTTAGCGAAAAACAAGATCCTCATGAATACTTGCGAACAAGATATTTCTGATTCGTACGAGTGAAATACCACTCGCACGAGTAACATGTCGCTCGTACGATCCAGTTACTCGTACGAGTAAATCACTTGTTTTTCTAAGTCAGGTGTTTGCTAAAATCAATTGTTCTTCGTACGAATATATTGTTATTCGTATGAATCAGTAATTCTTCGTCCAGGGAATACATACATACAGAAAGTTTGGAATAAAATTTTTTATATATTCCCTAATGAATTTATTTTCTTATCCTTGTTGTCTTATGTGTACAGAATGGAACAAAAAAAAAACCCGCAATGAAGAGAACTGGCAAGTCAGAATTGGAAATTATATCACACCAAGACATAACATGGTGGCCTACTAAGATCCAGAAGACAAATTTGCTGAGTACAACGGTATAATGAAGTTTTTGCGTGCTATCATGCACAAGACTATAGCATACAAGACGTTGGTCAAGGAATTTTGGGATTCAGCTGAAGTTGTTGAAGTGAATGGGCATGAACTTATCCATGGAAAGTAAATGACTCGGACGTAGATATCTCTGTAGAAATCATTAACTCAGTATTACAGCTTGCTGTTGAAGCTCCTTTCTCAGTACCGTTGAAGTATCAACATGGATGTTTTATTAGAATAGAATGTGTTGGAGATTTTCTCGTAGGACAACTAAACAAAGCATGGTTGCCACTCCGATACAAGTTCTTTCTACATGTTTCAATTCAGTGTTTGAGCAACAGACGAAGTGGTTATGACATGGCGATAACGACTTAGTTGGAATGATGATAGCTTTACATTGAACAAACCGTTTAGTGTTTCAAAGTATATTTTTGCAAACATGAAGGAGAACCTGGGAAGAACTGGATATGGTGGAAACAAGTTTTGGATGTATCCTCGTTTTCTCCAAATGATCTTGAATGTGCAACATCCGAATCTTCCGAAGAACGACACATGTTTTAAAAAAAGAAGTTATGATGGAACATTCGTTGAAGATCGTTAGAGGTGTAGCAGCAAAACGTTACAAGGAAAGCACACCTCCTCGTAAATTGATCGGTTTTCGGGCGAATGATGTATATATTGCACCATAAAATGATAAGTGGAGCCATGATGACTGCGAGTCAGATAATGAAGAATGAACTTTAAAGAAGATGATCGAGGATAAGTTTGGTGTCAAAAGAGAAAAGGTGATGATGATGACTGTGATAATGATGGTAATGGTGGTGCAAGTGATGTAGGTGCTACATGTGGTAACATCGTCAGAATAACCTGAAATCACACCACCTACAACCTCACGTCAAGAAACTGTACTGGAACAAGTTGCAGAAGTCCAGTCTACCTTTACAACGGAGGAGACTAAACCTGTAATGACGGAACCCACTACAAGCTCTGAACCACAACCT
Source organism: Scalesia atractyloides (assembly GCA_947069175.1). NCBI lineage: Eukaryota > Viridiplantae > Streptophyta > Magnoliopsida > Asterales > Asteraceae > Scalesia > Scalesia atractyloides. The sequence goes on along the minus strand of CAMTDV010000029.1, from coordinate 49,116,085 downwards.
TCAAATACCACAGCATCTGAAACACCTTTGGCTGAAATTACTCCAGTTCAATCACAACCTACTACTTCATCAGTCCAACAATCCTAGTCCACAACTCATCAACAAAATACAAAATGAAGAAGTCGATTATTCTATAAAATGGAACAGGATGAGAAGTGGTTTTCTGTTCTCTTAGTTGCAAGCTGCTGCAATCCAGATTAACAAGCATTCAGAGTTTATGTCTTCAAATCGGAACACAGTTGGAAATAAATTCTTTGAAAGAGACCGTTAGAAAACAGGATTTGAAATTGCGCAGTTAAGAAAAGAAAATGAGTGCTGAAGGTTGCAGATGCTAAAAGGGCAACTCAGCTACAACAGATGAGAGCAGCTGATGACTCTCGGGGAATTGAGTTGAATAGGCTGAAAGAACGTAGTGCGTTGTTCAATGATCTGCCGAAACATTAACTGCTAAGCATAATGACTTAAGAGAATGGTATCATTCTCGTAATGCTACACTGGTTGAAGGCTTTAATGGTATTAAAGACGTGTTTGAAATGAGTAGAAAGAGAGTAAACATTCTGTGGAATGAAAGATGCAAAGCACAGGGGATCAAACGTAAACATGATCAGGATAGAGAAGTCCCTAGTAATCCTAATACTTCAGCCTCTTCCTCACAACCAGAAGTTTCTTCTTCAACTCCAGTGGTAGAGGCAAATGTACAGTAGATCATGACCAATCCAGTTACCTCCAGTGACACTTAAGAGGAAATAGGAAAGTTTTGATGTTTTTGGAATGTATTGAAGACCTGATTATCAATCACGTTGGATTGAAGATTTTCAAGGAAAGTTTGTTGATACAACATGCAATTCGGAATGAAGACTGAAGACCAAGCAACAGCCAAGGGTGAGTTTGTTGATACACTTTTGTGTCTATCGCTTGTTCTTAGTTACGTCTTTATTGTACGGTCTTTGTTTAATGTGTCTGTATAGTTTGGTCGTGTCGACTAAATCAAGATATCCTCCTATCTTATTTAGTACGACGATTAGTTGTCTGTGTTGTAAAACAGTTGCTTGTGTGCATACTATTGAGTCTTGTGTACGCCATGTCTATTGGCACGATCTTCGAAGAACACTTCAAGTACGAGTGAGAAGTACTTCGTACTGAGTAACTTGTTGATCGTATGAGCCTCTCACCATTCGTACGAGTGACTCTTTAGTCGTACGAGTGGGCTCATCTCAACAAGTATCTTGCTTGATCCGTACGAGCCAGTTCATGTTCGTACAAGCCATCTTTTGGAGTATGTTCTTGGTGACTTATGGTGTTTCGTACGACCAGAAACATTCTTCATACTATTGCTAGGTATAGACACTATATAAACAGACATGACTTCTCAGTGAGTTGGTGGACAAGTTAGACACTAGAGAGAGACAATGAAGCACAAGAGCACATAGAGTATTTCCTGAGTGTGTATGAACATTGTTTGTATGTGTTTGTACTAGTTCTCTAGTTAATCAAGATATTGAATCTTTGGTTATTTTATGCTTTACTTTGCTTTGGTTTGCATACTTACGATGATTCCGCACTCGTATGTGTGTTATATAAATAGGGAAGTAGGTTAAGCTTGATCCTCCAAGTGGACCTACAAGATTAGATCTCCCTTTTATGGAATGATGGCATTTTGAGGTGAAGTCTGTAGATAGGAATCATCTAAGCTAACATATGTGGCAATTTTGAAGAGCCAACATCTATTTGAAATGGTGGTGGAGGTATAGGTGGAATGGGGGTAAAGATACGTTGACTTTTGTTCCAAGAAAATGGACTTTTATCAATAGGGGTTTGATTAGATAAGCTGGAAGAGGTTTGGGGATCAACAACTGTCGATCTATCAGTGGCAGAGGTTTCACAGTTTTTAGCAACATTTGTTTCTCTAGTGGATGAAATGACTTTTTATTGTGGAATCACAATGTCATATCGATAATCTTCATATGAAGACTGTGGTGTACCTCCGTTGCTAGTCTTGATAGACACATCTTCAAATGTAAATCAATCTAAATCAAACAGTTCAACTGGATTTGCTGGGGCTCTAAATAAAGAACGTTTATTGAAATTTACAATCAAAGTCTCTTTCACACACCTAGTCCTTGAATTAAAGACTCTGTAGACTTTAGTGGTGGTTTAGTATCGTAGAAAATAACACAATCTACTTTATCTGCAAATTTTGAAATTGAATCTTTTAAGTTTAAAATGAAACATGGACAGCCAAAGATTTTGAAATATGAGATCAGAGGTTAATTTTATATAATTTCACAGGTAGTCTTTTGATGCCTTGGGTTAATCAAAACTCTGTTCGGTACATAACAAGTAGTGTTTACAGCCTCTACCCAAAAAGATAACGGTAAACCTGAGTGTGTAAGCATTGTTCTAGCAGCTTCAATCAAAGTTCTATTTTTCCTTTCAACCACCCCATTTTGTTCTGGTGTCCTTGGGATGGTGTATGGCCTAACAATCCCTTTTAACACACAGAAATCATCCAACTCCTTATTTTTAAACTCTTTCCCATTGTCACTCCTAAAGACTTTAACAGGCAGGTCGAATTGCTTTTCAACTTGTTTTACAAAATTTTGCAAAATACCTTCAGTCACATCTTTGGAGTGCATGAAGTAGGTCCATGTAAACCTTGAAAAATCATCAACTATGACAAGACAATATCTCTTCTTTTTAAGACTCATAATTTTTATAGGGCCCAAAAAAGTACATATGTAGCAATTGCAGGCGCTGACTTGTTTGGACTCTTCAATTAATTTGTATGAGCTTTTATGTTGTTTACCTTTTAAACAAGAAACAAAATATTCATCACAGGTGAATTTTTTTGATGGAAGACCTCTTACAAGACCTTGTTTTGAGAGTCTAGTGTTACTTTTAAGAGTTGTGTGACCAAGTCTTCTATGTCATAGTTATGTCTCTTTTTTAGAAGCAACTGAGAACAGACACGCATTGGACATTGGCTTATCATTCAACATATCAACTACATACACATTGCCACTCCTGTGAGCAACAAGTTGTGCTTTGCTCTTAGCTATGATTTGATCAATCTTTTTAACCACTTCTAGCCCAACAATCTGACAAGTTTTCTTAGTGAAGAATGACCCATAGCCTTTGTCACTCATTTGAGATACACTAACAAGATTAAATTTCAGATTGTCAATAAGATTGACATGTTCAAACTTGAGTTTCCCAGCCTAGACTTTCCCTGACCATAACACGTTCCATTTTGAATTGTTACCAAATGATATATCACCCCCTCCATGTGCCATGAAATCTTTGAGTAGGGCTCTACATCCTATCAAGTGACTGGAGCCTCCACTATCTACATACCATAAACTATCAAGGCAAGTAGAAAGCTTCCTACACATTAGTAAACAATTAGTGTAGGTGAGTTTCCAAATCCAAGATGGCTTTGGATGGGGTCATAGGCATTCCAGCCTCAGGTCCAAGAATATGGTTAGTGTTTTGAACAGATTTTGATAACATCTGTTGTGGACCATTTCCTGTCAACTGATCATAACCATGAGGATGCTTGTTAACTCTTAGTTTAGATGGTATGTTGTAGACCTCATAGCCAAGTGGTACACTCTTGTAAGTAGGTTAGCGATATCCTCTTGGAAATTTATTAGTTGGTTGTGTATTTGTACCTGAACCTTTCTGGGAGCAGAGGTTATATTCAACAATTTGGTAACAGATGTTTGGACAGGGACAAAAGCTTGTCTAGTCTTTTCATTTCTTGTTCTATCAAGTGTTTTAGACTTATACATATTTCTTTTGACATCAAAATATTTTAGATAAACACACTCTTGAGTTTTATGGTTTGATCTACCACAAATGGTGCAATTTGGTGAATCAATGATCACACGTGTTTTGTTTATATCATAGGCTTTTAGAAGAAAGCAATTTTTAATGACATGACTTCTTTTCACAAGAATCACAAAACAAGTTTGATATTTTCTCTTTTTTCTTCCCTTTTTCTGTCTTTTACATCTGCTTGAAGTTCTTTTAAGGGAATGATCTTGACTTATGGTGCCTTTACACCTTCAATAGTTGAAAAATTCATTAGCTTAAAGTTTTCAAGAATGTTACACTTATTTGACCAGTTAGATTTGAATTGATATTTTACAATTTCCTCAACAGTTAAGGATCCTACTGGTCTTTCTAAAACAATTTTGTTACCCTTCGGTTCAGTGACTTTAATTTCTTGACCAGCCAAATTTCTTGGAATAATTTCAACCAAGTCACAATCATTTACAGTACTATTTTGAGAAACTTGGTCAATTTTTATAAAACCTACACCAAATTTTACATTGATTTTGATTTGTGATTCTAACATAAGCTCATAACCTTTTACAGGATTCTACCCACTTTTCACAAGTAATTTGGGTAGTTTCAAGCTCCTTTTTACAACTTTGATATTTTTCTATTATAGTTTGGAGTTGATCCTTAGTTATGCTGGACTCATGTTTGAGACTGCTAATTTCAAAATCTTTTTCAATAGTTTTGTTTTTAACTCTTTTGCAAGTTTTTCAAACTGAATTTCATCATAAAAAATTTTGTTTCAAAGATTTTCATTCATCTCTAGCAAAAGCAATAATGCATTTATTAGAACATAAGTGTTTAAGGACCTGAGGTGATACCTTAGTAGCATCCATCATGGCACAATCACCTTCACAATCACAAACACTTGTTTCCTATGGGTCTGACACTAAGATCACAGTTTCTCACCAATTTTCTCTTCTGAAACATCTTTCGCAACATTTTCACAAACATCATTAGAATTTAACACTACCTCCTCAGACTCATCCCCGTCAAGTATTGTGTCTAGTTCCATGAAACAAAAGTCATCATGTCTCTTTTCAATATTAGCAACTAGAGTAAAATTTTCATCAGTCAGTTCCTCAGGTAAACTACTCCAATCAAGAAAACCTTGTGTAAAGAAGCTCTGTTGACTAGTCTCGGAAGAAGCAGAGGTTTGTGTAACTTGTGGTGCAGGTTGCACTTGAACCTGAGGACTTGGGGCTTGAACATATTGTATCTGAGGAACAGTGGTTTGGACATATTGAACTAGAACAGTGGTTACATGGTGTGCAAAATGAGCAGTGTTTTGCATCTGAGGAGTTGGCGTATATTGGGAATAATGGACAGCGTTTTGTGTGGTTTGAGGTCTTGGACTTGAGTGTGTGATAATTGGACCATTTGTTTGACTCCTACACTCCCTAGCAAAGTGACCAACTGTTTTACACTAGTAGCATTTAATCTTTGACTTATCCAACCCAAGTTTTAACCCTCCATGCAACCCTGGGAATTTTCTAATAGTTCTTTTATAGAACTTGCTGGTCCTTTCACTCAACAATGCTAGTTGGTGTAATATGTCCAGTTCTTCTAAATCAATTGGATCAAAATGTTGAAGATAATTAAGTTCAAAGGATAAGTTGTAAGAAACTTAGTTTTCCCCATTTGCTACAAAAGAAAAGTTGGGTGAGCAAGACCAGAGTTGAAATTCCCACCAGATGTTATGTCAATAAAATGATCATAACTCTGTTCCTTGCTACTACCAAATTTTTATTCTTGACCAAAAAGTGTTGTACTACCAAAAGAATAATCATCAGCCACTTTTCCTGACTCTTGTAACTTCTTTTCCTTGTTAAGCTCTCTCTCATAAGTGAGAAGCCTACCTTGAAGCTGAGTCATACTCATCTCTTGAACCCAATAGTGATTCTAGTTACAAAGTCAATAGGGTCCCATTTTTCTGGTAGAGATCTTAGAAATGACTATTCAAAGTGTAATTTGGATATTCGACTTTTACTAGTTTTAACTCACTAATGAGACAACTAAACCTTTCAAATTGTTGAGTTAATGATTCTCCTTTCACATGACAAAATGTTTCTTACTGTTGGTTTAAAACTTCTATGCTATTTTAAATAACTTCTTTAGTGCCACCAAATTGTTCTTTTAGAGCATCCCATAACTCCTTTGCACTGTTGTAGTGCAAAACGCCACCATAGATGTCATTAGGCAAATTAGTTGCCATGATAGTAAATGCCTTTGCATCTAACTCCATTTTCTAAAAATCTTGCTCGGAGTAATGTTCAGGACACTGTGGAACTTGAGCTTTTGGGTCTTCAAAACTGGTAACATCAAAACATGTGGTCTAAAAATAACCGATTTCTAGCAACCTGTATTTTGTTGTGCAACTATGTATCCCATCCATCGTTGCAAGATTTTGTACTCTGATCTGACATGGTGCCAGTGTTGTGTAGATCTTGTGGATTTTGAGATATTTTGATTGTTATAAACAGGTTTTGTTTAAAAACTTTGAACGTAAAAAAACTTTTGCCCTGTTTTCAATACAAACGAACAAATGAATTAGTAGTGAGAGCTGACCAATTTTTATCAAATTGATGGTTGAATCAAATTTGAATGACCAAGCTTCGATACCAATTGTTAGGTTCTGAGTTTGATATTGATGTGATTGTTTAACATGAAATCAATGGAAGAAGATAATAATCAACGAAACATTGCAGCAGAAATGTGTAAACTTTGTAATCACAACAATAGAAAGATTGTTTTCATTAACATGCTTTTGTAATATTAATCACGTATGCATGCAAATTACAAACTCACCCTCAGCCTAAGATCACTCTAATTTGTTCATACAGAATGTGTAGAAGAAGTGATATATAGAACATTACAGGTGCTGTTCTATTTATAGTACATTACAAACCACTGAGCATCTTTGACTGACGTCACTATGAAAGTGACATTTAACAAACTAAACAAACTTCAAACACTACTAGACCTAAACACTGTTACATTAAAATTCAATATAAAATCTGATGATAACAACTGTTGAGATATCCTCTGTTGGGCTTCATCCTTTGTTAGTCTTCAGCAAACTTTTGTTTAACAGACTTTATCTTCATCAGAGATTCTCATCAGTAGACTTTACTTCTGGCAGAGCTTTGTCTTCAATAGATCTTGTGAACAGTCTTTGAGTATCAGCAGAGTTTAGAGCAGCAGATCTTTATTAATGATCAGATTTTGTAGATTGTTTTGGCTTTCAATCATGTGTTCTTTTATAGGGTTTAATAGATCCAACAAAGGGCCACGTAAAAGCCTCACCGTTCAAGAAAGCAAACTTGGCAGGCCTTATAAGTTCTTTGTGCACTCTTTTATACACGCGCTCAGTCACAGGAAGGGAGGGTTGATGACATTGTGGATTATCAGATATGTATGATCACTGCTCTTGTGCTAAACTTGCCATACAACTTCATCATGTGGATTTATGATGGATCATACTGAATATTACAAGAGAAAAGTTTCTGTAGTATCCGAGATTTGTACAAATGTTGTTGGATGATCTATTCCTTAACTTGAATCTTTATATGAAGCAAATACATGAACCCATTGCTAAGCCAGTGTTTGGAGCTATCAAGGATAAAGATTATGTGGCACCTCCAAAGGGAAAGTGGAGAAAAGACACGAGTAGGAATGAAAAGGATGAAGTTGCTTGTTTAGAAGGATTTGTTGTGAAAGAAGCCGTTGGTATGAGAAGGAAGAAACAAAGAAGCGAAGGCTAGGAACCCCATGGAAACAAGCTGCAGGTACATCAACTACAACAACTCAAAAGAGAAAGCGTGCTACGGTCCGAACAATGCTTATCGATGAACCAGAAGTTGAAGAGGAATAAGTGAATGAGCCCATGAATGTAGAAGTTCAAGCTAATGTGAATGTGACTGAGAATGTTCATTACAATGTTAATTCTGCCACTTCTAAAAATGATAAAGAGCAGGGAAAGAATGTTGTGAGCATAACTGGTGCTGGGGAAGATGATGGTGATGATGAAGGATCATCCGCTGATAGTCCGGATCCAGAAGAAGAAGGTGCAGCTAAACAGGTAGAGTTGAAAAAGAAAAGAGTATGGGGGATGATGATGATTCGTATATGCTTTGTAATTTTGATGAAGAGATTGTGGTTACTAAGCCTACGAGGAAATTAGCTAAGTGTATGAAGAGTAAAGTTTCTAATGCTGCAAATTCTACTGGTTCTCTGGCTGCAAAAAGGGCATGAAAGAAGTTTGGAAAGAAGAGAACCCCTGAAGTAGAAGTGGTTGCTCCAATTGTCAATGTTGAGACCGTTGTTCCTTCATCACCCCAATAACCACCACAACAACAACCTTAAACACCTCAATCAACACCCCATCCTCTATCACCACAACATATCACACCTCCACAACCATCACCATAAAAGCAACCAACACCTCCTATTCAACAACGGTCTACACCACAATCTGGCCCAAGACGTCCGTTGACTAACAAATTTGAAGATGATTTTGGTGATATTCCGTTTTCTGAAGGGTTTGAAACAAATATGTTCAATGATACAAAGATCAATTAGATAGAGACAAAGATGAAAGAATATGAAGGACGAATCAAGTTTCTCGAGGAAGATAAGAAAAGACTGGAAGCGTTGCTGGTTGTATTGGTGGATGACAATGCAAAGATGGATGAACTATAAAGCAAGATCAAAGAACATGATGCTACCATCAAATAGCTTTAGATAGAGAACATGCACTTGCTGTCAATGCTTATGACAGTCACTGCTGAGAATGAAAGGTTACATCTGGTGGTTAAAGATTTGGAGACAGAGAAAGCCGAGAATGCTAAGAAGTTTGATATGCTGTTCAAAGTACTCCACAAGAGATATAATAACAATTTGCAGCCGAACATGATGAGATTGAAGTTGAGGAAGCCAAAGTCAGAGCAGCTGAGCATGCACGTAAAACTGAAGCTGAAGCTGTTAAAGCTGCTATGCTGGTAAAGGAAAAGAAAAGATAGATGATGTGCCTGTGAATGTTCAAACTGCGCTCGAAGCTGAATCTGTGCAAGTTACAGAAACTCAAGTTGAAGAGAATATTGAGAAAAAAGATGAAAGAGTGAAGTTTGTCCTTATTGGTAGACCGGTTGATGTGTCAGACATGACTTTGAGGCAGAAAATCTTGGAACAAAAGAGGTTGTATGCTAAAGTCGATGATGAGGTATATGCATTTTTTGAGGATGATGATAAGAATGATGATGATGAGGGTGATAAGGATGCTGATAAAGGCGACGATAAGAAAGACAATGATGATCAGGTCAACAACGATGATGATGATCGGGGGGGGTATAGGGTTGATTGCTGAAACTGCGAAGAGTGATGAATCGCTTGATTATGATGCCTTCCTAAACGATTCACCTAACCAAGAGGATGAAGCACAAGGACAAGGGGACAGGAATGACCATTTGACTGAAGTAGAGTAGCCAGGAATCCTCACAGCTATTCCTATATCAGTTGTTCCTGACGTGCAAACACCAAGGGTTTTCTACCTTGAGCATGATGTGGAAGAAGGTGAATTCGTTCATAACTCACTATGGAAGAGATTGCCAAAATGTTAGGTGTAGATGAAGATCCTTTGTATTTGATTTCGAATATGAATTGAACAACATTAGTGCTTCACAAGCTAATGATTATCTTTAAAAGTATGTGTCCGAGGTTGATGTTTATGACAGGGTTGTTGTGGAGGATGATTCTGACGATGATGCTAATGCTAAATATTCTGGTGAAGGAACAGATGACTTCCCAACAATTGAAGAGTTGTTTTCAGAAGTAATTGATGATTTGTTAAGAAGAAAGCTCGAGGAAGTGGTCAGAGAAGGAAATGTGCCAAAGCGTTTATCTAAAGAAGAGATTGCTGCAGTAAAGAAGTATTGTTTAAAGAGATACCTCAAGAGAGAAATTCAAACGCCCACTAGGCTTCTTTACTCATGGTCCAGATAAGTCTTTAGGGGATATTCCAAGCTGGGGTTGGATAGAGGAGCTGAATGTTTACACAATTTAATGAGAGTTCGGTGTTCAGTACTTCAGGAACTTAAGTGACATCAAGATGTTGCCATTTTGGGATATTGAAGAGTTGGTTTCAAACGAAAAGTATTAATCTCAAGATGAGATAATGTTTATGGAAACTGATAAAGTTTGAAGCTGCACAAGTTTTAGATACTAGAAGCCGCATATTCATCGAAGAGTTATCAAGTTTGATTCAGTGACAAAGCAAAAGGATGTAACGCTGATTGTGAAGCAGCCTCGGGTTATGAAGAATATGCCACTGATAAAGATTGAACAATATTCCCATAAACTTTTCAAGTGGTGGCATTAAGAGTCTGAGACAGGAGAAGCGGTGATCTTGTATAACATGATGATTCCTGGAAGATCAATGAGGAACTAACTTAACCCGTGATTGTGCACAAAAGAATTTATGGCTTATGGAGGGAATCTGAGTACTAGACCCGATGTGGCTAGTAAACTGTTCAAAGAAGGATATTGAATGTTCATTTTACAGCAAGATCAGCTTTGAAGAAAATGATAAAGTGTAGGTGTTGTAGTTCCAGCAGGTTATCAATGTTTGTTATGGTAATGATATTAATTCAGGAAAAATTTGGAATTCTGAATGGAGAAAGCTGGAAGGTAAAGAGCAGCGCTGCAAAAGAAAAGAACAAAGCAAGAATTGTTGAGAAGGTCAGATAAGAATCACTGAGAAGATTCTAGTATGGAGATACCTACAACAGGCCTCCTCCCACAGATCAAACGCCTATTCCATCTGAGGAGCGTCGAAGACCTAGAAAGCATTTCTTTGGACGCTAATTGTTAAAGATTTTGAAGATTTTTTTGAAGACTGACTAAGACTGCGGCAGTATCCAAGGGGGAGTTTGTTGGTGCATAATGTCTATAGTCTACGTCTTAGGGTCATGTGATACATGTAACAGGGCTTAAACTTTAGATTTTGTGTTATTTTGTATGTATTAGAGCCACTTCGTATGGCGTGTTACTCACCTCGTACAAGGTGGCAGACCCACCCTTATGTGAAGCTGGCTTGTCTATATATAAATGAGCAGGGGTGTTGAGTCCTCAACAGTTTTTCTGATTGTAAGGCGAAGCCTGTCAGTTTTGCTTTGATTCTATAAACGTTTATTCAATATATATTGAAGCACAAGTATTAAAACAGTATATCAGTATACTTAATCATTGTCAACGAATTAATGATGAATTTGTAGGTCCCCTAACCTGTATGGATCTTCACAGAATCGTCTATCCAATCTAGATGCGGAATCCTGTAGATCAGATTTACAAAGAAAACAAGTAGAAACATGATTATAATTCAACCGGTCTTCTATTGATTATCCAACAAGAACATTTACAATCAATTCAAGACAAAAGAAACCTCTTAGCCACTCTGTGTATATTTTTTCACCCTACTAACTCTCTGCCTTTTAGCCAAAACCGTAATGCAAAACATGTATATATACTACATGTCTGCATACTGGGCTTTGGACTGGTCTTGGCCGTTCTCCAAGCCTATAACAACTCTAAACAAGCTAAACACAAATGCTAAGTCCAATACAAAATATCCAAAGACCCAACTATTAAAGTATTAAGTTGTTGTCACAAAATATGCACCAACAGACTCCCCTTGACAATAGCTTCACAGTGTAACTTTGTCTTCAAATATCTTGTGTTCTTTTGGTCTTTGGATAGCTTTAGCTACATACAGATTCTGACATTAACAAACTCCCCGTCAGTTGATGCTTCCAATCTCCAAAACTTTCATTCGTTATAGATTAGTGAACTTGTTTGGCTTGGATTGCTGAAGGTTTACTCATTAGGGGTTATTTTGGGCTTTGGTGTACATTTGTGGGCTTCCTTTGTAATAGTGGGCTTAATAGTGCTTATAAATAGAGATGCTAGGTCATTGAGAAGGGGTTAGAGAGTTGTAATCAAAGAACTTTATCAGACATCTTTTGGTGTATGCAAGTTGAAGTTATTCGAAGTTGTTCTTCTTCCTAATCATTATTTCCACTTTTGATTAGGTTAGTGGTACATGTTTGATCTGTTTACGGGACTTACAATTTGTATCAGAGCCTGTTGTTCAAATACAGGCTCCGGGTATTACTGATTGAAGAAGTTTTTTTTAAGTGCGTTGCTGTTGTTTGGATCGTTTTATGTTCCGGATCACTCTTCATCGTCTGAAGGGTTACTGTTCCGAAGAACTCGAAGAAGGTTTGAAGAACTCGGATCTGGTACTGTTCCAGATTCCGAAGAACACGAAGAAGGTTCTCACATTTCGGATCAAACACTGTTCCGGATCCCGAAGAACACGAAGGTGATCATCCATCTCGGATTGATCCCGGACTGTTGCTCAATCCGGATTGCAATCCGAGTTACTGTTGCAGTTTTGAATTCCTTGGATCTCGGAATTCAGTTGCAGGAAAAGAGGGTTTACTGTTATTGATAAGGATAAAATTCCGGATTCATCAGATAAGTCAAGTATTCCGGACTCTTCATTCAGGATACTTGATTTCGGATCCACATTCAGAATTGGTTATTCCGGATCATCTCGGTTTCTCATTTCGGATTTGCAATTCGGTCTTCTCATTTCGGATCCATCACATTCCGGATTGTCCATTTCGGGTTTTCAAGTCGGATTTCTCCATTTCGGATCATCATCAATCCGGAATCATCAATCAGGATCATCAGCAATCTGGTCATCATCAATCCGGAATATCATCAATTTGCATCATCATACTATTTCCGAATTTGACCATCATTGACTTCAAGATTGACCATTTCGGATTAGATCTAGATTTCGTACTGTTCATCACACACTTAAAATAAATTAATTGTAAATCGATTTGGTAAATTTTTAATTAATTTAATTGTGATGGCTGGATTCATGACCGCACAAGACCTGTCAAATGCCACTTGGCTGCCCTGCAATCGCAAACACTGGTCCTCCATCAAGAGCTGGATCAAGCAATTAGCACTTCCACCAAAGTGCCACGTTTATTGTATGGGGATGAATACTACGAGTGGAATTTCCGTTTTGAACAATAATGCAAGGCTAAAGAGCCCGTGTGTGTGGAGATGTATCATGAATGGTCCAAGAACCATAGTTTACAGCACAGAGCAAGATCCAGACACGAAAATTCCCAAGCCCATGCACCTATGGACTCCAGAGGATATCAAGATAATAGAGGAAGATGAGAAGGCTTCGGCAACTCTGACCATGGCCCTCGGACCTGATATCTCTATTGCGGTTAGAAACTGCAGACATGAAGGCAAGCAGGGTGAATCAGCTGAATTAGCAATTCAGCTCGTTCAATCACATCTATGGGGAAACTATTGAAAACCAGATTCTTTGCTATGTCAAGCTCGTTTCCCAGATGATCTCAGCTGAGATTACCCTTACCAACAGTGCCATGAACAGACAGTTATTAAACTCACTGTCCAAGAGTTGGGATGCAGATGTGGGCATGATAAAAAAGACCAAAGACTTGAATGATGTCACTCTCACCAAGATGATAGCTACTATCAAATCATGTGAGATTGACAACAAGCAGAGGGAAATCAATCATCAAAGCAGTTTGATGGCTGTAGGGATGACAGGGCAAAACGTGGCTCTAATGTCACAAAATCTTATCTATAGTCCTCTTCAAGGAAACTCACAAGCACCAGGTGGATCAAACGTGGTTTATAGTCCTATAGCCACGCCTCAGAACACTTAGTACGTGTATGGTCTTCAATCTCAGAATCCCACGATGGTTTCAGCTGCTCAAGTTCACACTCAGTACCATGCTCAGTATCCCAACATGGTGTTCAGTCCTTCAATTTCTCAAACCGTGCAACAAGGCAACACTCCTCAAGCTGTTGCACCAGCGCCTGCACCTGCTCAACCAGCGTCCAACTCTGCGTTTCTCACTAAAGAAAACAAGGAGAAACTGGCTATTGTGGCGTCAATGATCAAAAGCTTAAATGCCTTCCTGGCAGGTGATCTGACCCCTCCATCTATCCTTCCAACCAAAGTTGACCAGATCATGGAGGAGGACCTGGACGAGATCGATGTTTCTTGGAATTTAGCAATGGCTGCTTTTCGGGTCAACAAGTTTCAGAATAAAATAGGGAAGGCAACCCTTGTGAAATTTGAAGACTGGTCTCATTAAGGACAAACTTAGATGTTACCGATATCACGAACCAGGACACTTCGCCAGGGAATGCAAGAAGCCACCTCAGGGTATGTATCATCCAGGGTCGCTGATATACAAGCAGTGACAGACAGCTGGTTCCCGTCTCTCCCTCTGAGTCCATACGAGTCCATCAAGCAGCTCGGACGGGAAGTCAACAGCATTGGTGGCCCAACATCATGAAGGTTTCAACTAGGCAGATGTTGCAGCTCAAATGGAAACATTGAATCTATCCAAACAGCAACAACTGCATGATGGCGCAGACAACTGAGACGCCCGATCCTTTGGAAACGGTAAATCGACTTCTCTGTTCTGATAGTTATCATTTTAAATTATCACAAATGAGCGCCATAATTCAACTCTAGTGGCTGAATATCAACAAGCTGAGTCGCAGAACATCGCCCTTAAACATAAGAACAAGCTTCTTATGGAGAAGGTCGAAGCTCAGAAACAGGATGTAGCTCAGCTAAAGCTAGACTTGAACCAACAACAATGTTGGGTCTACGACTACAAGATAAAACTAGCTGAAAAGGACGTGGAACTTCAAGAAGGCTTAGCCAAGTTGAATTCCTTGACAGGAAGCTTCACGAAAATGAAATAAACATTAAAAAATTTGATACTTGCAATAAACTTGTCAAGGACCTGTGTGACCTCCAGCTTAACTATAAAAAGAATTTTACCAAAGGCCTTGGGTATAATAGGGCGCCTCCACCATATAATCATAACTATACTAGAATGCCTGAATCTGAGGAAGAGGTAGAAAATGCAGAAAAATTGATTTATGGTAAACCTTCAGATTATTTATCCAAACCATGGACGCCCTATTACCCAAAGTTCTCCAAACCCACTAAACTCAAGAGGGATGATGTCTTTGTGGCCTCTACACCACTTTCTCATTAAACTGGTAATCATCCCTCTGGAAGTACAGATGACTTGGAGAAAGAAGTGCCTGAGGTAGAAAAATCCACATCCTCCACAGAATCGAACGAAAAAGAATCTTCTGATACTCAAACTGAATTTGTGAATGATACTAATGTGTCTAACTCATGTGCAGAAGAAATTTTAGTTGAGGATATCATAGAGGGTGATCAAGAGGAATGTCTGAATACAAATTCAGAAATTCGGCAGCTGATTATGCGTTTTATCAGCCTGCTTTTGACATTTTAAATCAATTTCTTGCTGAACAATTTACTTGCTCAAATAGTGTTGGTTGTGTTGAGAATTTAGACAGTTTAATTCTTGTTTTTCATCAAATGCTGATGTTTTGAATGATGCTAATAATTGTGATAACTCTTGTGATGAGAAAAATGAATTTAGCTGCAGGTTTTGCATCACTAGATGATTCGGTTTCATCTGTTTCAGCTGAGGATACTGAAAGTTTTCTCCAGAGGCTGCGTCTGTTGATGCATCTCCTAGGGTTGACAGTGTGAAAGTAGACCAACCAACCGATTCTGTAATAGTTGATAGTGACATAATTCTGGAAGACTCGGGAGACTCAACACAAGGACTGATTCCGAAATGACAGAAGATGAACACACTTTTCCTCATGATTCAAATGAAGATCTTAAAACTAATTCTGAATCTGATTTTTAAACTTTTCAAAATTGCAAGATTCCACATTCATCTTCTGAAATCTCAGAACAGGATGTCCCTGTAGAGCCACTCGTGTCCTCCACAGAATTTGTCATGAAGTTGATTTGAAGAGTAAGACCAAGAAGCGGAGAACACGCCGATCTAAAAAGAAGAAAACAAAACAGGCGTGT
Source organism: Scalesia atractyloides (assembly GCA_947069175.1). NCBI lineage: Eukaryota > Viridiplantae > Streptophyta > Magnoliopsida > Asterales > Asteraceae > Scalesia > Scalesia atractyloides. The sequence goes on along the minus strand of CAMTDV010000029.1, from coordinate 49,100,244 downwards.
TCAAAAACTAAAACGGCAACTGTTGGTCTTCTCATCAAACTAAGGAATTAACTCAGAAGTCGCAAACTGAATTTGTTAAGCAACCAGCTGAACAGATATCAGTTAAAATTTTGCCAAAATCTCCATGTTCAAAAACCTTGAATTCAAATCACAAAACTTACAAGTGTGCTGATGGTTGTGCGCAGGACACCGTCAAGACCAATACCGTGCATCAGCCGTCAGTACCCGCCAGTAAGAAACTGACAGACAAATTGCTCAGAATTTCCCAAGCTGAACGGACTGTTTTCTTCCAGAAGAGGCATACATGTTTCAATTGTGGATCTCCCGGGCACATTGCTTGAAATTGTCAAAGGACCTTTACCTCTTTCAAAACTTTGTATTCCAGACATCAGAAGACTATGCCTAATCGCCCACCTCAGGCTCGATTCATGGCTAAGTCTTCTGATCAAGACTAGAACATGGCCAAGAAACAGTCTTTCAAACCCTTGAGACCTTCAGTTTCCCAGAATCCCTCTAACACTCCAAGGATTGTGCAGAGGTCTGATTCGGTAACATGGAGGCCTAAGTTAGTGGCCAAGACTCAGTTTTCTACCCCCATGTCTAATAAAACAAAATCATCATCAACCTCATCCTCAACTAACTGGATCTTTTGGGAGGTTACTTACGTTGATGCTAATGGAAAACCAAGATCTTCAATGGCCTGGGTTCCCGTTTCTAAGTAAAACCTGTTGAAATGTGTAGGAACAGCTCTGGCGCGCTCTTGTTAGACTATGGTACATTGATAGTGGTTGTTCCAGGCACATGACCAGAGACATCTCGCAGTTGAATGACATTCAGTTTTTCGATTGAGGGTTTGTTTCATTCGCAGGTGGAGAAACAGGGAAAATCCTTCGCAGGTGGAGAAATAGGGAAAATTACCATGAGAGGGACTGTTTGCAATGGAGCTCTCAGCTTTAAGAATGTCAATTACGTACCAGAATTGAAGCATAGTCTGTTAAGTGTGTCTCAACTCTGCGACCATTATTTGGATGTTCTCTTCACCAAAAAAGGATGTTATGTGCTTAAACCCGGTTTAATAATTCCAGATGATTGGATTCTTCTTAAAGTTACACGTAAAGGCAATGCGTATGTTATTGATATAAACCCGGCTCCTTCTGACAAGCTCACTTGCCTCTTCTCATGGACAGCCGAACATGACGCCATGCTATGGGATTGCAGACTGGGTCACATCAACATGAAGAATTTGAATCGCCTTGCAAAAGCTAGTTTAGTCAGAGATCTACCAGTTTGTGACTTCATGCAGATCGAAAAGTGTGAATCATGCGCGCGTGGGAAACAACGTCGACAGCCGCACAAGTCTAAAGTCGTTCCCTCCACTTCTCAAGTCTAAGAACTGCTACATATGGATCTCTTCGGTCCAACAAACATACGCAGCATTGGCGGGAAGGCTTACTGTCTGGTTATTATTGATGACTACTCTCGATTCACCTGCGTTTTCTTTTCGCACATAAAAGTGAAACAGATGAGTTAGTCAAACAATTTGTCACGTTTATGGAAAACCAGACAGATTCTACGGTGAAGGCTATTCGGCGTGATAATGGGACAGAGTTTAAGAATATTACCTTAAACTCTTTTTGCTCCTCCAAGGGAATTGACCGACAGTTTAGTGCAGCCAGAACACCACAACAAAATGGGGTTGTAGAACGCAAAATCGCACACTCATTGAAGCTGCATGCACTATGCTGGTTGAATCCGATCAACCTCTAATTTTTTGGGTAGAAGCAATCAATAGTGCATGCTACATTCAGAATCATACAATGATCAATAAGCGTCACATGAAGACTCCATACGAAGTGGTTGAAGGTCGAAAACCTTCAGTCAAGCATTTCCGCAAGTTCGGATGCCCTTGTGTTCTCCTACTCATGGACGCTAAAGGAAAGTTTAAATCACGCAGGGATCCTTGCATCTTCGTTGGCTATTCTAAAAATACGTTATATCACGTTTATAACAAGATCAAGAAGATGGTAGTTGAAACCTATAATGTGGGTTGGCTGGAGGAAAATCCCAAGGTCACACGCATTGGTCCCGACTGGTTGTATGATTATTCCACTTTATTTAATCATTTTGATGTGTCTTCCAATGTGCCTGCAGGTAACAGTTCGATTTCTGCCCTTCCAACGGTGCCCATTTCTTCTAAAGACGATGCTGACGCTGCCGAGCTACATGAGACTTTAAAGCAGCTGAGTGTGGATCCTCCTAGATTTAATGACGCTGTCTTGCCTTCCTCCATCGTTTCGCATTCTCAAGAACCAACTATCATTTCGCCTGCTCAGACCGGTCCTCCTGAAATTGTGGTTTCTGATAAAGAGTCTCCTACAACACATGAAGGCCTTACTCCTGATGTTTTGGGTTCCTCTCAATTTCCTGAGCCTACTCCACTCGATTGTTCGGTGGATTCCTCAGCACATACTTCTACTGGTGCCTCTGTTGAGGGGGAGAAATCTGGAGTCGCTTCAGCTAGTGTCACCAACTTACAAACCCATGTTCTCGTTCCCGCTACACCAATACCATATCATTTACAGCGTGATCACCCCGTTGAGAATATTATTGGTCTTGTCAACGTTGTTGTTCGAACCCGCAGCCAATTTGGGGATATCAATACCTGTCTCTATTCTTGCTTCATTTCACAAATTGAACCTAAAAGTATTGATGTTGCCTTGTAGGAACCAGGCTGGGTGGATCCCATGCACGAGGAACTCAATCAATTTGAGAAGCTTGGCGTCTGGCAATTGGTGAAACTGCCTCAAGGAAAACGTGCTCTCGGAACTCGCTGGGTTTTCCGGAACAAGCTGGATGACACTTGAGTTATCGTTCGGAATAAAGCTAGACTGGTGGTTCAGGGATTTCGACAGATTGAAGGATTGGATTATGATGAGGTCTATCCACCTGTCGCGCGTTTGGAGGTTATACGCATTTTCTTGGTATATGCATCTTACATGGATTTTAATGTATATTAAATGGATTTCAAGACTGCGTTTCTATATGGCAAGGTGAAAGAGGAAATCTACGTGGCACAACCACCGGGCTTTACTGATCCTGACAAGCCAGATTATGCTTACAAACTAGACAAAGCTTGCTCATGACTACACATGGGGAACCATTTATCAAACTCTGTTTATCATACGCGTTGATAAGGACATTATTCTCGTCCAAATCTACATTGATTATATTATATTTGGTTCCACCAATGATGGTTTGTGCCGTGAATTCAAAGAAATCGTGAAGAAGAAATTTGAGATGAGCTCATTGGGGGAGACGACCATTTTTAGGACTTCAAGTTTGTTAGAGCCCACAGGGTATCCTAATTCATCAAGGAAAATATGTCCATGACGTTCTTGCCAAATTCAAGCTTATAGATTCCAAGCCTATGGCTTCACCTATCGTAGAACGGCTCTGCTAAATGAAGATGCTGAAGGAACGCCTGTTAATCCGACTATGTATCGCTCAATGATTAGATCACTCATGTATCTCACTGCTAGCCGGCCAGATATCATGTTTTCCGTCTGCTAGTGTGCTCGTTATCATGCTACTCCTAAACTTTCTCATTTACATGCTGTTAAACGAATTTTTAGGTACCTCAAAGGGGCTCCATCACTAGGCCTCTGGTATCCTAAAAATTTTGAATTTGAACTGTTTGCTTTCTCTGACAGTAATCTTGGAGGTATAGATAGGGACATGCGCTCAACCTCGACTGGTTGCCAATTTCTGCGAGATCGCTTAATCTCGTGGCAACGCAAGAAGCAACAGACGGTTTCGCTTTCTACCATAGAAGCAGAATATGTCGCAGCCTCTACTTGCTGCTCCCAGGTTTTATGGATGCAACATCAGGTTTTTATCCGTGATAATGATGCCGCTATCCAAATAGTTAAAAACCATGTTTTTCACTCAAAAACCAAGCACATAAATATTAAAGTTCATTTTATCCATGATTGCTATGAAAAGGGTCTCGTAAAGCTTGAGCAAATCCACACTGATGCAAATGTGGCGGATTTGTTCATGAAACCCGTTAGCAACGCACGTTTTCAAGTGCTTGTGGATCTTCTCAAAATGATTCGGTTTTCTACCTAGGCATCCTCTGTCTTTGTGTTTTGTTTACTGTTCTTATTTTCTTTTCATTGCTTCATAAATTTGTTCATATGTATGCACAAATTTAAGGGGAGAAATCTTAAAAAAAACTGTTTTTGCAAGCATAGGGAAATGAAATACTTTTTCGTGATAAAATGTTTGACTAACACATGTAAGGTGTCGAAGTGGGAAAAGATTTGGATCGAAAGTGATGTGCCGGTAGGTCTAAAACTCAACCGGATGGGGAAAGTCAGATGATATAAACATAACGAACTATGTACTCAGTGGGTCTCTTACTATAGGCGTATGATTTCATGGTCTTAAATCTTGCGTTGATAGATAGCCAACATCTGAGGTTTCGGGTCTTTATGTTATTGAGTCATCCGGGGATATCTTGGCTGCCCTTCTGTTGCATCCAGATTATATGCAGACCTAGGCACAATCAGGATATCTTTGTAAAAGAGCCAAACTGGAAAGGCCAAAACCTATGAGAATAGAAGTTTCATCATAAGTTCTTACGTACCGCATAAGGTATTTTACCTAACCCTCGTCAGTCACTATTGGTCACTCTGCTGTACGGAAGTACTAACCTGTTCACCAATAGATGTTGTAAAATATAATGGATAACCACAGTATACTCACCTACTACGATGAATTGTTGTGCTTACCTTGATCGCGGGGTATGTCATTGTCACACCCTCAATTTCCACTTGCGGAGTTTTACCGCGAGGCGTGTGAACAAACCAGAATCTGAAAACACTAGTACGTCGAACGACTCTACGTGATTTGATAATACGTTTTCCAAAATCGTTCATTGTAGATTTTATATCAATTACCAATATTTAGCAGAGCATTAGTTTTAAAGTTTGAGCGGAAGCATAAATAAGTAGTGATGCGGGCGCCAACACAAACGCCAAAACAAATGAAAAATCCCAAAACAATATTAATAAATAAGACTCGATAAAGATGTCTTGTTCAATGTATGTGCGTGCACCTAGAGCTCCTAGCGTCCTGAGAAACATGTAAAGAAACAAGTGTCAACATTAAAGATGAGTGAGTTCACAGGTTTTCATAAATTCGTTTGTTCCGTTATAGTTTGTTTACTCCGTTATCCCCAACCCGGGATAACGTATCTGTTCCATTATTCCAATCCCGGAATAATAAGTTGTTGCTTCCAATATTCCCATCCCGGAATATTAAGTTGATTCGTAATTAAGTTCAATGTTAATATATATAGGTAGCTAGCCTAAAGTCATGTCACGTAAGAGTTCGCGATCGAAGCTGACTGTTGTGCCTCCGTTTTGCCAGGCCTATCACATGACCATGGCGGTGTTAGGCCAATTATTCACCCGTTGACCATACCAGGTCGGCTAGCGCGACTAGCTCGGATGGGGCTTGTCGGGCCCAGTAGTACTACTTATAATTCCCCCGCTATTTAACCCAAATACTAACGATCCGAGGAGATTGTCGAGGACTTAAGTGATAAAGCTGCTTAGTGACCATAACATTACATTAACATTAACTTAGTTACCGTATAGTTATGTGACGTTAAATTCGTATAACGTAAAGAGATTGAGTTTGAGAATATATACATGTTTCTCCCCTGTTGTTTAAAAACCGGATAAAGTTAGGGGCCGTGAACTCACCTTTATTTGCTCGGTTAGTGTAGCAAAGATGTTATAAGAGATGGGACCGCTAGTTGCGTCCTAACAAACCAATTAATTACACGTCAGTGTGAAATCACACCAATACAAATTCCACACGCAATTTACTCACAAAGTGATACACACAAACAACATATCTAACACTCAAACATGCATGCAAGTATTCTCATGTGATCATAGTAATCAAACAACTTATCATGAACATATTCCAAATCCATGCAACACTTTAATGCTTAAAATCACAAGTTATCAACTTTCTGCTTAACACTCAATTATTCAGCTGTTTTCTAGGATTTTTATAAAATAGTTCTAACATTCCAAAAGTTCCAATATTTTTACAGTAGGTGACATTCATACCATAGAAATTTATATAATTTTCCCAAGTCCTAAATCTTTACCAATTAACCATAAATATTAATTCACTAAGCTGCAGTCAGATTTACCGCTTTCTGACTGCAGTCCACGGAAGAATTTATTTAAAAATCACTGATCGTCCGATTAACAAAATTCCAGTTGGAGTTGCCCGAAAATTTATATACCTAGTTGCTGTATAAAAATCATGACTCAACTCCCTACTGATTTTAGAATCTAGCTTGACAAACAACTAGCAAAATTTCAGGATTTTCACAGTTTTAGTTACTGAACTTATTTAGCCCTTTAAAAATATCAAACGACTTCAGAAAATTATGAATCCAGCGCCATTAGATTCCTTATTCAAATCTCTACGTTCTAGACATCAGAAAATCCGTTTTTCGACAACTATCTACCGAGTTACAGCCAGATGAAGTCGGCTGTAACTATTACTCAGCAACCGATTCAGCATATCTTTATCATAAACTCGTGTAATCCCGTTCATGCAATTAATCTAGGCGATCTAAAACCGATTTCTAATCCTAGATGAATACCAATATCTTATCCATGCAAACCCTAGTTCTTACTTCTAGTTATTACAAACAAAACGCAGCCTATATGTATTCAGCTTTCAAACAACATTCAATCTAGTATAAACAATCCGAAACAATACAATCATCTAATGTAAACATCATTAACAAACCGGCTAGCCTAACTTCTCGTTCAATCATACTTGGCAAGCTTATATGTTCCGAAAACTATTATACATATAAAAAAAAATTAACTCAGCCGATTTCATTCAGCAAATAACATCCGAAACAACTAACCATTCAAGCATATATATTTCCGAAACAACTAATCATTCAAGCATATGTATATCCGAACATGATCTTGTAATCAGAAATAACTTCTAATCTTTTAATAACAAGGTAAATGAACCGTGAATACGATGAGGGAAGATGGCGAGGGCTGCTGCTTGCTGCGACCGAGAGAAAGAAAAGCTGATCTCGCGACCGAGACTGAAAGGGACTGAAGGTAACCCGCTGTTAGCGACCGAGAGAGTGAACCAGCTGATTAGATCGAGATGATGAAGGAATGGAAGCTGTTTTGCGATCAATGGAGCATGAGGAGGCAGCCGACGGCTGTTTTGCTTTAGGGTTTTGTGTTTTTTTTTTGTAATATTAGTGCATGTGAGTTGTATATATATAGGCGCAACAAGATGAGGATCACGGTTTTGGTTTGAGTCGTGGCCGAGGAACTAGGGTGAGTTAGTTTGGTTTGGATTTGATCTCGCGGCCAAGTACTAGGGTGGGTTCGGTTTGGGTTTGAACTCGCGGTTTTGAACTTGATCTCGGCCGAGAGTGTTTTGGTTTAGGGTTTAGGTTTGCTCTCGATTTGGATTTGATCTTGGCCGAGGACTTGACTTGAGTTAAAGTTTAAAACTTGTTACTCCTAGAGTCACAATGAATCGAAGTTGGTTCACGTCACGGTTCGGTTCAGTTCGTGTACATATCTACTCTAATTATTCAATTACTAAAACAATCACACAACACACATCACGTGTTCATTTAATTCGTACACGTTCGTACACATAGCACGTAATTAGTTTGACAAGTCTTACGTTTAAGTTATCCGAAAAACCCGGGATATCAAATTATCCCCATGTTGAAAGAATTTTCGTCCCGAAAATTGAGTAAACGCGGTTTAGCATGTAGCGTACATGTTTAGAGTGCCACGCACAAAGAGTTAGTTCGTTAATGATGGTACGCAACGTTACAAGAAGTTCCCAAGTGCCATACACAAGAATTTCCAAGTGCCATGCACAAGAATTTTAGTCAACAATAGTACACGAAAGTATGAGAAATTTCTAGGTTGTCACATCATCCCCTTGTTGAAAGAATTTTCGTCCCGAAAATTTAGTTACTGGTATCGTTAGTTTGCTGCTCAGTTGCGAAGAGGTGTGGGTATTTGCTTTTCATTTGGTCCTCTCTTTCCCACGTGAACTCCGGTCCCCGCTTAGAGTCCCAACGAACTTTAACGATTGGAATCTTGCTGTGCCTTCGAGTCTTGATCTCACGATCCATGATCTCAATAGGCTTTTCCACGAAGTGTAGTTGTTCATCCACTTGGATCTCATCCAATGGAATAACTAAAGTCTCATCTGATAGGCACTTCTTCAGATTTGAAACGTGAAATACGTTGTGAACTCCACTGAGTTCGGCAGGAAGGTCTAATTGATATGCTAGGGGTCCAATACGTTTCAAGATTACAAACGGGCCTATATACCGTGGGTTAAGTTTGCCCCGTTTTCCAAAGCGGATTACACCCTTCCAGGGTGACACCTTTAGTAGGACGCGATCGCCTACTTGAAATTCGAGCGGTTTGCGTCGTTGGTCAGCGTAGCTTTTCTGTCGATCTCGTGCCGCCGCCATGCGGTTTCTGATTTGTACAATCTTTTCAGTAGCCTCAAGTATTAATTCATGGCCTGTGAGTTGACTGTCACCGACTTCTGCCCAGCAGACCGGTGATCTACATTTACGACCGTATAATGCTTCAAAAGGTGCTGCCGAGATACTCGTATGATAGCTGTTGTTATATGAGAATTCTACTAGAGGCAGGTGAATCTCCCAATTATTTCCGAAGTCCACCACGCATGCCGTAAGCATGTCTTCCAAGGTTTGTATGGTCCTTTCGCTTTGACCATCAGTCTAAGGGTGATAAGTTGTGCTCATATCTAAGCGGGTTCCCAACGCTTTCTGGAGTGACTGCCAGAAGTTTGACGTGAAGCGAGCATCTCTATCTGAGATGATGGACGTTGGCACTCCGTGCCGAGAAACTACTTCCTTAATGTAGATGCGAGTCAACTTCTCCATCTTATCTGTTTCTTTGATAGCTAGGAAGTGTGCGGACTTAGTTAAACGATCCACGATCACCCAGGTGGTATCGCAACCACCAAAGGTTCGCGGGAGTTTAGTGATGAAATCCATTGAGATCTGATCCCACTTCCACACTGAGATCTCAGGTTGTTGGAGTAGCCCCGATGGCTTTTGATACTCCACCTTGACTTTTGCACAAGTCAAACATTTACTCACGTAGGTGGCTATATCGGCTTTCATGTTGGGCCACCAATACGCAGCTTTGAGGTCTTGATACATCTTATCCGAACCTGGATGGACTGAGTATCGAGATTTGTGAGCTTCGTCCATGACTAGCTCTCTGAGGTTTCCGTAGAGAGGTACCCATATGCGATTCATGAAATACCGGGCTCCATTGGGCTTTACTTCCCAATCGCGTTCCATTTTTCCCACTGATTCGGCTTTGATGTGTTCCTCCTTAACTGCTTCTAACTGGGCGTCGTGTATTTGATCGGGTAGCCCCGAATGAATAGTGAGTTGCAGTGCTCGTACGCGACGAGGTTTCAAGTGTTCCTTCCTACTGAGTGCGTTAGGTTTACCCGGGTGATACCGAATGGCACACTCATAATCGTTCAAGAGTTCGACCCAGCGACGCTGTCGCATGTTCAACTCCTTCTGATCAAAGATGTGTTGGAGGCTTTTGTGGTCAGTAAAGATTGTGCACTTCGTTCCATAGAGGTAGTGTCTCCAAATTTTAAGTGCAAACACTACTGCTCCCAATTCCAGGTCATGCGTCGTGTAATTTTTCTCGTGAACCTTCAGCGGTCGTGACGCATACGCGATGACCTTATCGCGTTGCATGAGTACGCATCCCAACCCTGAATGGAAGCATCACAATACACTACAAAGTCATCTGTCCCTTCCGGCAAGGACAGAATAGGTGCACTGCAAAGTTTCTGCTTCAGCAATTGAAATGCTGCTTCTTGCTTTTCACCCCAAGCATACTTGATGCCTTTCTGGGTGAGGGTAGTAAGCGGTTGTGCGATCTTTGAAAATCCCTCGATGAAGCGTCTGTAGTAACCAGCCAATCCCAAGAATTGGCGGATCTCCGTCGGTGTCTTAGGTGCTTCCCAGTTTTTGATGGCTTCAATCTTGGCAGGGTCTACGTGGATACCCTTTTCATTTACGATATGTCCGAGAAACTGAACTTCCCGAATCCAGAAATCACACTTCGAAAGCTTGGCATATAATTTTTCCTGTTGAAGCAGCCCTAGCAGTAATCGTAGGTGTTCCGCATGTTCTTCTTCACTTTTGGAGTAGATGAGTATGTCATCGATGAACACAATGACAAATTTGTCGAGGTATGGTTTACACACGCGGTTCATGAGGTCCATGAATACCGCAGGTGCGTTAGTGAGACCGAATGGCATGACCAAGAACTCGTGATGGCCATACCGAGTGCGAAATGCTGTCTTAGCGATATCCTCCTCCCTGACGCGTAGCTGGTGGTAACCAGACCATAAATCAATCTTGGAGTAGTAGCTTGACCCTTGAAGTTGGTCGAAGAGATCGTCGATGCGAGGTAACAGGTATCGGTTCTTGACTGTAACCTTGTTGAGTTCCCTATCGTCGATGCACATGCGGAAAGTCCCGTCCTTCTTCTTGACAAACAGGACTGGAGCTCCCCATGGCGAAACGCTTGGTCGGATAAATCCTTTTTCTAACAGCTCTTGAAGTTGGGTAGACAGCTCCTGCAGCTCAGCTGGAGCTAGGCGGTATGGAGCCTTGGCGATAGGAGTTGCATTGCTTGCCAATTCGATTTCAAACTCCAATTGTCGATGTGGTGGAAGACCAGTTAGTTCTTCTGGGAATACATCGGAAAAATCACGGACGACAGTGATGTCTTCTATACGTTTCTCATCCTTAGGCTGTTCGGTAATTAGTGCGAGTAAAGCGAAGGAATTCTTTTTCCGAAGATACTTCTGCGCTTGCATGTATGAGATGATGTTGGTGACGGCGCTTGCCTTATCGCCTTGTACTGTCAGGATTTCGTCGTTCGAGAGTGGAATACGGATAGACTTTTCGAAGCAGAGAACTTCAGCCCGGACGTCGGATAGCCAGTCCATTCCGACTACCAAGTCAAAACTACCCAGGGTAGTTGTCATCAGATCAATGGTAAAAGTGTGGCCCACGAGTTTGAGTTGACAGCCGGATACGATTTGGGTCACATCTACCGATTTACCATTGGCTAATTCTATCACATAAGGGGTCTCTAATGGTTTAAGCGTGAGATTTAGGTTCTTCCTAAAAGACTCAGATATAAAACTCCTATCCGCACCCGTATCAAAAAGCACAGTAGCAAAATGTTCATTAAGGGGACACTTACCGGTGACCACGTTCGTGTCGTTTCTGGCCTCTCTGCGGCCCAATGTAAATGCGCGACCTTTGGCACCTCCCGTGCCACCGTTCCCATTATTGTTGTTGTTATTATTGTTGTGATTGTTGTGGTTGTTTCCACCATTATTGTTGTTGTTGCGCAACTGTGGGCAGTCTTTTCTGAAATGAGCAGTGCTACCACACTGATAGCATCCCCGGCTTATACCCTGCTGCTGACCCTGGGGCTGATTCTGATTTTGTCGGGACATGATTTCCCCACGACAATCCTTTGCTGCATGTCCCATCTTGCCACATCTTTGGCAGCGACTTCCGGCACAAGGGTCGTTATTGTGGAGATTACAGCGGTTGCACTGCGGCTTTCGACCCGCATAGCCGCTTGCATTCGGGTTGTTGATATTGTTGTTGTTGTTGGCGGGATGATTTTGATGACCCCGGTGGCTGTGGTAATGATTGAACCGTTTCTGGTTCCCTTGCTGCGGATGTGATGACGAAGACTGTCGAACAGTGGAGTCTTCAAATTTGCTTTTGTTATCTGGGGCGACTTCAGTGGTACCCCGTGCTGGCAGTTTCTTCTGTTCCACCGCTTTATCGGTGAGTTTGTGAGCCAATCGGATTGCTTGATGTTCAGTTACAGGGTTACTAGACATCACCATACCCTGAATTTCCGGAACCAGACCCCCGAGATAGAACTCGAGTCTTTTCTCCACCGTGTTGGCCAATTCAGGACACAGAAATACCAAGTCATGGTGTTTTGCGGTGTAAGCCTCAATTTCCGATCCCACCATCTTGTGGTTCCATAGAGCTTGCTCCAATTGTTGCACTCTGTCTCGTGGACAGTACTCCTCTTTAATCAGGGCCTTGAACTCAGTCCATGCCATTGCGTTCGCAGCTATAAGCCCACGTGTTTGGACTTGGGCATTCCACCATGTCAGTGCCCCATCTTCCAGTGTTGAGGCTGCATATTTGACTTTGTTGGCCTCGAGGCAGTTGCACATTTTAAAAACAGATTCCGATTTTTCGATCCAGCGGACCAGTCCAATGGGTCCTTCCGCCCCGAGAATTTGCTAGGCTTTGCGTCAAGGAACATCTTGTAGGGGTTAAAGCCCCCTCCTGCTGACAGAGGACAGGAAGTCAGTAAGGAATTTTACTAGCCTCACTATTAGATTTTCACGCGAAAATTTAATAATGGTTACCTGCCGGCTGGTTCTGAACACCCGCTAAAGCTGCGTTCACATGCTCCTGAATCATGGCAGCTAGCTCTTCGGGCGTCAAGTTAAGGTTTCCCCGTCTTCCAGTCGCCATTTAGATCTTCGAAACGCAACACAACCACACCCTGATAAGTCTATATATCCAATCTAGTTATCCTACTTCGTACTATAATTAGTAAGTTATGTCAACTCAATATGTTAAATAATCAAAAAGAAATACTTGATTAACTGAAATTTCAACGTCTTACAAAAGTGCAAATCATACAATCGAATTCACTATAAAGTCTCAAGTTTAAACGCAAGTGGGAAAATAAATAAACTAAAGGAAAACAAATAATATAAACGAGACGTGTCAGTCATCTACGTCTCCATTTCCCAAGTCACTATCGTTGCCGTCATCCTGTGCGGCATTTCCAGCTTCTTCAGCTGGGTCCTCCTCCGGATCCTCTTCAGGATCCTCCTCTGGATCCTCTTCTGGATCCTCCTCTACCGGCACTGGAGGGGCAGGTGCTGGTGCAAGTGTTTGATTTTGCAGTTCCTGAATGTTCCAACTATTTTCCAGGACTCTGTCCTCAAGCCAGTCAGCTCTTATCTGCTCAGCACGCAGATCTCTGGCTATGGTGTTACGAGCTATCTTGCTCGTACGATGCTCTTCTTCGAGCGGATCGGTCTTTCTGGTAAGGTGTCGGATCATCCATCCTTGTGCCAGGATGGTTTCCTGCATTCTTTCTAGCTGTTTTTGTTGTGTATGCACCAGGATTCTAAGCATGTCAACTCCTATTTCTACAGGATTAACCGGTTCAACCGGTACAGCAATAGTTGGGCGTAACGACGACTCCACCCCCAGAGCGAGCCTTTTCCTCGCTGCTGAGCGTGTCTCCACGCCATAAGGTGGTATGGGTTCCACCATTGGTTTTCCTGGTGCCCTTGGTGGCGTAAGTCTGTCGGATGATGATGACGATGAGGATGATGACATTGCCTGTTAGGTCGTGTAGTTAGTTACGAGTTGTTTTCATTTCTTATTATGAAGGTATAATCTACCAAACACGGTTGTGGCACATTGCATAACAAGATATAATAATTCGGTGCCAAGCTAAGTCTAGTGTCGTGATATCAGCTATAGTTTAGGTCTACTTCTAATGCAAACCTGGTTCTCTATAGCTAGTGGCTCTGATACCAATCTGTCACACCCTCAATTTCCACTTGCGGAGTTTTACCGCGAGGAGTGTGAACAAACCAGAATCTGAAAACACTAGTACGTCGAACGACTCTACATGATTTGATAATACGTTTTCCAAAATCGTTCATTGTAGATTTTATATCAATTACCAATATTTAGCAGAGCATTAGTTTTAAAGTTTGAGCGGAAGCATAAATAAGTAGTGATGCGGGCGCCAACACAAACGCCAAAACAAATGAAAAATCCCAAAACAATATTAATAAATAAGACTCGATAAAGATGTCTTGTTCAATGCATGTGCGTGCACCTAGAGCTCCTAGCGTCCTGAGAAACATGTAAAGAAACAAGTGTTAACATTAAAGATGAGTGAGTTCACAGGTTTTCATAAATTCGTTTGTTCCGTTATAGTTTGTTTACTCCGTTATCCCCAACCCGGGATAACGTATCTGTTCCATTATTCCAATCCCGGAATAATAAGTTGTTGCTTCCAATATTCCCATCCCGGAATATTAAGTTGATTCGTAATTAAGTTCAATGTTAATATATATAGGTAGCTAGCCTAAAGTCATGTCACGTAAGAGTTCGCGATCGAAGCTGACTGTTGTGCCTCCGTTTTGCCAGGCCTATCACATGACCATGGCGGTGTTAGGCCAATTATTCACCCGTTGACCATACCAGGTCGGCTAGCGCGACTAGCTCGGATGGGGCTTGTCGGGCCCAGTAGTACTAGTTATAATTCCCCCGCTATTTAACCCAAATACTAACGATCCGAGGAGATTGTCGAGGACTTAAGTGATAAAGCTGTTTAGTGACCATAACATTACATTAACATTAACTTAGTTACCGTATAGTTATGTGACGTTAAATTCGTATAACGTAAAGAGATTGAGTTTGAGAATGTATACATGTTTCTCCCCTGTTGTTTAAAAACCGGATAAAGTTAGGGGCCGTGAACTCACCTTTATTTGCTCGGTTAGTGTAGCAAAGATGTTATAAGAGATGGGACCGCTAGTTGCGTCCTAACAAACCAATTAATTACACGTCAGTGTGAAATCACACCAATACAAATTCCACACGCAATTTACTCACAAAGTGATACACACAAACAACATATCTAACACTCAAACATGCATGCAAGTATTCTCATGTGATCATAGTAATCAAACAACTTATCATGAACATATTCCAAATCCATGCAACACTTTAATGCTTAAAATCACAAGTTATCAACTTTCTGCTTAACACTCAATTATTCAGCTGTTTTCTAGGATTTTTATAAAATAGTTCTAACATTCCAAAAATTCCAATATTTTTACAGTAGGTGACATTCATACCATAGAAATTTATATAATTTTCCCAAGTCCTAAATCTTTACCAATTAACCATAAATATTAATTCACTAAGCTGCAGTCAGATTTACCGCTTTCTGACTGCAGTCCACGGAAGAATTTATTTAAAAATCACTGATCGTCCGATTAACAAAATTCCAGTTGGAGTTGCCCTAAAATTTCTATACCTAGTTGCTGTATAAAAATCATGACTCAAATCCCTACTGATTTTAGAATCTAGCTTGACAAAGTACTAGCAAAATTTCAGGATTTTCACAGTTTTAGTTACTGAACTTATTTAGCCCTTTAAAAATATCAAACGACTTCAGAAAATTATGAATCCAGCGCCATTAGATTCCTTATTCAAATCTCTACGTTCTAGACATCAGAAAATCCGTTTTTCGACAACTATCGACCGAGTTACAGCCAGATGAAGTCAGCTGTAACTATTACTCAGCAACCGATTCAGCATATCTTTATCATAAACTCGTGTAATCCCGTTCATGCGATTAATCTAGGCGATCTAAAACCGATTTCTAATCCTAGATTAATACCAATATCTTATCCATGCAAACCCTAGTTCTTACTTCTAGTTATTACAAACAAAACGCAGCCTATATGTATTCAGCTTTCAAACAACATTCAATCTAGTATAAACAATCCGAAACAATACAATCATCTAATGTAAACATCATTAACAAACCGGCTAGCCTAACTTCTCGTTCAATCATGCTTGGCAAGCTTATATGTTCCGAAAACTATTATACATATAAACAAAAATTAACTCAGCCGATTTCATTCAGCAAATAACATCCGAAACAACTAACCATTCAAGCATATATATTTCCGAAACAACTAATCATTCAAGCATACATATATCCGAACATGATCTTGTAATCAGAAATAACTTCTAATCTTTTAATAACAAGGTAAACGAACCGTGAATACGATGAGGGAAGATGGCGAGGGCTGCTGCTAGCTGCGACCGAGAGAAAGAAAAGCTGATCTCGCGACTGAGACTGAAAGGGACTGAAGGTAACCGGCTGTTAGCGACCGAGAGAGTGAACCAGCTGATTAGATCGAGATGATGAAGGAATGGAAGCTGTTTTGCGATCAATGGAGCATGAGGAGGCAGCCGACGGCTGTTTTGCTTTAGGGTTTTGTGTTTTTTTTTTGTAATATGAGTGCATGTGAGTTGTATATATATAGGCGCAACAAGATGAGGATCACGGTTTTGGTTTGAGTCGTGGCCGAGGAACTAGGGTGAGTTAGTTTGGTTTGGATTTGATCTCGCGGCCAAGTACTAGGGTGGGTTCGGTTTGGGTTTGAACTCGCGGTTTTGAACTTGATCTCGGCCGAGAGTGTTTTGGTTTAGGGTTTAGGTTTACTCTCGATTTGGATTTGATCTTGGCCGAGGACTTGACTTGAGTTAAAGTTTAAAACTTGTTACTCCTAGAGTCACAATGAATCGAAGTTGGTTCACGTCGCGGTTCGGTTCAGTTCGTGTACATATCTACTCTAATTATTCAATTACTAAAACAATCACACAACACACATCACGTGTTCATTTAATTCGTACACGTTCGTACACATAGCACGTAATTAGTTTGACAAGTATTACGTTTAAGTTATCCGAAAAACCCGGGATATCACAGTCATGGTATAAGGCACACGAGTATCATAGTATACTACTACCTTAAGCGTATCATAATGCCTGAACTACAAGGGTTGAGTTTTAGATTTAAATGGACAAGTATATTGACAATCGTTTAGACCAATTTAACCTGCTCATACTGAAAAATGTTCCTTAGTTAGCTATTGAAATGATTTGATCCTTTAGCAAGGTTGTGTTAAATTTTTATGTCTGTCTTAAAGAGTTCTTCTTTGTAAAATGTTAAAAGGTGGTTGGATGCTTGGTTAGTCTACTTGATGAATTTTGGTGAGATGGTTTGTGTCTAGAGATATTGGACTGGCCTAGTGTGCTTTGGGATTTGGGCCAGTCTAATAAAATTGGTTAAAAGTCTTAAAATTGGAAACCCAAGTTACTATTCCGGATTGGGCTATTTGGAAAGGCCCATTTGGACTTTTCCGGATAGGCCCACTGTGTTACTGTTCCGGATTGGGCCTGTCACAAGCCCAATCCGGATTCAAAATCTCAGGCCCAAGCCCATTTCAGAAGTATATAGGTATCTCTGATTTCTCATTTCGGAATATCCACATATTCCGAAATCATATTTCTTCTCTGATTCTCTGTATTTCAAACTGTGCATCTCGGATAATTCATTCCGGATTAGGTATAACTTTATTGAACATATGAGTTCCGGATGAAAATTAGTAATATTTAATGCATTCCGGATTGTGTCTCGGATTAATCTTCAAAGTTTAACGCATTTTGGATTTCATTCCAGATGGGTATTCATCCGGGTTGATGAACTCGGATTTCATCTCGGATTGGATCCTCATCCGGAATGATAATTCATCCAAAATACTATGGGTACTCTGGATTGCACTTCTGTCCGAACTGAGTTTGACCTCCTTCAAATCCGGATTGATGAAAGGGTTCATCCGGATTAACATTGAACTGTCAGTAATCCGGATTTGAGTTTTTGAACCTTTCATCCGGTTTGAACCTTTTCAACTATTGAACCCTATAATTAACTTGAACTTTTGTTAATTTGAACCTTGACATCTGATTGACCTATCAAGTTAGTTTTAACTGCCGTACTTGTAAACTCCGTTAACTTCTGTTAGTTGGGATTTAACTTGGTTGATGTTTTTTATAGATATGGTTGAAGAAGCCTTTGATGCGGTTATGTTAGTTGAGGAGCAATTCCACAACCAAGCGGGGTATTTTTTAGACCCGCCAACAGAGTTCTTCCAGGAATTTTAGTCTATGATTGTGGGGCTCAATAGTGTAAGATTGCGTATGCCCTCCGAGCTAACCTGGTTATCTACAGAGACCTAGTACATTCGTTCTGGAAAAGGGCACGCTTTTAGCTAAGAGGTGAAGATGGAAGACCGTTTATCCGTTCACAGATACAGGGTAAAGAGATAGTGGTCAACCAGCATGTGTGAGAGAGGTGTTGCAGATTGCGGATACTTTTAGTGATCCAACCATCTACGCCAAAGAGAAGGTGCTTCCTGTGCTGATGGAGATGGGATATGAGGGTTCGTATCCACCACTACTGAAGAAAATGTTTCCAGCTTATTAGCGGTTGCTTGTCCACATGTTTATGAAGTGTGTGTCGGAGAACAAAGGCAGTCTGGATAAGCCAAATCAAGCCCAGACATATGCTCTAGTTTCGTTGGTTATGGACTGGAAGTATAACTATTCTGGTTATATCTTCGACAACATCAAGAAAACTCTAGAGCAGTCCAAGAAGCGAATGTTTCTTTTGTACCCGCTTCGTCCAACTCATTCTAGATGCCAGTTACCCTGATTTGGCAAAAGATGCGACACATGCCAACTTGATTAATATGAAGCCGATGGGGCCTACTATTTTTGGTACAATGAAAAAAAAACGCTCTACGTCTAAGACAGTGTTTGTGGGTCGTTTTTGCGTTGAAGAAGTTCGGGAAGTTTTCTGAAGTTGTTGGTTTGGATATTCCACCACCTCCTCCGCCTCCAGTTAATGCTATAGTGGCCAAAGAACACGATATACCTGCCAAAGAGAAAGAGATCGAGATCAAGGACTTAGTTACTGATGACGAAGCTGATGTTTGGCAAGCCTTTCTTGACAATCTCGCAGAATTCAACGCCACTTTAACTCCCGTTTTACTAGAGTTATCATCAGAGAATTTAGAGGGTTTGATTGCACACTTGAAAGATATTCAGGAGAAACAAGGCGATCCTCCACTCGATATTCCATCTATTGCTACACCGACTACTCAGGTTGAAGAACCGATCCGAGCATTCCATCTAGTGAACCGAACCTCCTGTTGTTTTCATTGTTGCTGAATCTGAGTTGATCACTTCTAGCATTGCTGAGTCAACAGTTGCTGAATCTATTACTCACACTTCGATGCTTGACACACCTGTTTTATCTGCACAGCCAACCGCTCCTATTATTGCACAGTCTATTGTTGTGTCGATTCCTGTTGACACGGTTCTACAAATGATTGAGTTTGGAGGAAGCTCATCAGGTGCTGGTGGTTCTGAAACAGGTGGTAGTGGAGTTGGTCATACTGATGATGTTGCTGAAGATTATTTGCGCAGATCAGAGAAAAGGGCATTTGAATTTGGATGAATGGATAGTGACGATGATGATATGGAGGTTGATGTAGTGTATTTAAAGAAAAGGGTGGTAGTTTTGGAACAAGAGGTTATTCTGAAGGATGCTTAAGTTGCCTTTCTGCAGACTCGTTTAGACGTCAGAGATCAGACTATTGATCAGCTGCAGGGAGATGTCACAATGCTTATGACTCTAGTTTTTGATTTGAAGGGCAAGCTGGAAAACAAATTTAGAAGGGAGTTCACTGATCCTACAGACGACCCGATGAACATTGAGACCAGGCATCGTGCAGTGCAACAGCAAATGGCTGAGGAAACCGAAGAACAAAGATTGGCAGTTGAGTAGTTGGCTGCTGAATGCCAAGCTGGTCTGGATGATTATATGAGCGATCCATGCAGGAAGTTTACTGCTAGTTAGAAATGTGCCGCTGGTCAGAAGAAGAAGCAAATGGTTTTAATGAAGAATGTCAATGTGAATCCGCTTGATGAGACCTTTCAGCTTAAGGATCCAACGAATCAGTCGGAGAGATATGTGATGGAGTTAGGGTCGAGCTACTATAGTAAAGTGGGAAACAAGTCCAGGGTACTCAGTTGGATGTACGATCACGTCAAAAATATGTGGATTATTATGCGTCAGGATGGAACAGGTGACTATTTATTCTAAGGAATAACAATTCGAGACGTGGACTAAGGTTGCTTTGACTGATCGATTGACAGCTTCGTACACTGATGATGACACTACCGAACGTGGACCCGGATGGAGATTCTTCAAAAAGCTTGAACGTGAGGTTAAGAGTGGATTCAAGACTATGAAGACTGCTGAACCATATTTGAGAGCGGCTAAAGGAGTGCGTGATGGTCACACTGGCAAGAGATTCAAGTCAGTGATGTGGCCGCCGACCGACAGAGAATTAGTTATTCTAGTTGCTCCTATCTTTCCTCGGGGGATTCTCAAGAACTTCAACTTTTGGCTATACGACCCTAAGGTCGGGAGCGTGGCGATAGTGACAAAGGAGAAAGCATTCAGAGTTAACGATGTGGTAGATTTAGTGAGCTTTCATGTCGAAGACTTGCAGGTTCTTGCGTCATATCAAATTCGAACTGCTGAGCTGTATGAGGTTTGTGCAAAGGATTGGACTGCTGCGATTGCTGGAATCATAGCTAGAAGACTTGGTGTGGATGCTCAACCGAAAGACTAATGTAGTAAACCTAGGGGGAGATTGTTGGGCTTGGATTGCTAAAGGTTTACTCATTAGGGGTTATTTTGGGCTTTGGTGTACTTTGTGGGCTTCCTAGTGTCTAATGGGCCTAGGGTTGTAATAGTGGGCTTAATAGTGCTTATAAATAGAGATGCTAGGTCATTGAGAAGGGGTTAGAAAGTTGTAATCAAAGAACTTGTATCAGACATCTTTTGGTGTATGCAAGTTGAAGTTATTCAAAGTTGTTCTTCTTCCTAATCATTATTTCTGCTTTTGATTAAGTTAGTGATACCTGTTTGATCCGTTTACAGGACTTACAGAACTAGCATTCTCTAGTAAAGCACATATCTCCAAATTCCTCTATATCTCCCTTTGCAATGTAGTAGAAGGATCCTACCATGCATCTGCACGCATTCTGCACTCCACTCTTAGTATGTACTTTACTTGAATTCTTCACTTCATTTTGATAACTGCATCAATCTGTTTAGAAACAGAAGCAAGTATCTCGAAAAACCATTAGACCTTTTCCACATTAAAGATAAACCAATATTTTATCTTATCATGCAAAGACAACAACTTGTCAGTTCAAACTGGGAGACCTTTTAAAAGAAAATCTTTTAGTATTTTTATATTTTCTGAAAAACAAATAACTAACAAGAAAATAAACACTTTATTTTGTGAGAAGCACTAGTTAAGAAGATCATATCAGCACCATCAAACTAATTTCACGCTAATAGATAATTCTATATCTAATTTTCATGAAAAGCAGTTCAAGACGATTACTAGATGTTGGTGCATTATGTCTATTGCCTACGTCTAGGATGTGTCGTTATTGTATATAGGGCTTAAACGTCTGTTGTATAAAAGTTACTAATTGTTTTATATGTTTGTAAGTTGACTCGTACGAGTGAGTCAGTTGGCTCGTACGAGTGACACTCTGTCACTCGTATGAAGCAACCACTCGCACGAGTCACAATGTCTGTTTCACACAATCTAGTGCGAGTCATGTCGACCTATAAATAGAGGAGTGTTGTGTCACAGCTAGTTAGTGTTAGTTAGTTGGTACGGCGAAGCCCTGCTGATTTTTTACTGATGTCTGTACTTGCACGTCAATTAATACGATTCAGAGTAGTTAAACAGTAAGATCTTTCTTGTTCATTTGTCATCCTCTCTAGTAATGAATTCCGCCTCTGCTATCTGATTTAGCTCAGACCGGTTGCTCATTGGAGGAGCCGATCCTCCGTTCAGACTATCAAAAGAGGAGTGTCGTGTCAGATCTAGTTAGTGTTAGTTCAGTTGGTACGGCGAACCCTGCTGATTTGTTTACTAGCATCTGTACTTGCACGTCAATTAATACAATTCGGAGCAGTTAAACCATAAGATCTTTCTTGTTCGTTTGTCATCCTCTCTAGCAATGAATTCCGCCTCTGCTAGCTGAGTTAGATCAGACCGGTTGCTCATCAGAGGAGCCGATCCCCCGTTTACAAGTGGTATCAGAGCCTTGAGGCATGATCGGCTGACAAACGTCAAGTTCTGAAGGCTACCAACTGTTGCAGATCAGATTCACTGTTGCAGCTTTCTACTTCTACATTTCTCCCAAACTGATCTCAAATTTGGACAAAATTATGGACAAATTGGACTAGGATTCTTGGATATTCCATTCAAATCAATTCTAAAAAAATCCTTAACAATTTCAGATTTTATGGAGCTTAATCATGTTAAAATCGGTAAAATTCATCCGTTTGGAGACTTAGTTGTTTCGGACGAGTAGAGAGACCACTCGCACGAACAACTTTAGACCATTCGTATGAACAAGTAATCAGAATTTCTTAAAATTTACAAGTTTCAAAATTTAAAAGCGTGATTCACACGAATTAGACACTCGTACGAGCATCTCATTCATACGAAGCGAATTTCATCTGTACGAGCAATTTCATTGTTCGCATGAGTAACTTGTTTTAGCCACCTTGTCCGTACAAATTTCTGGTTGGTACGAATGGATATTGATCGCACGAGTTATTTTGTTATCCGCACGAAAGAATTTTTCCGCACTAATCAGTTTGTTTAAAAAGTGTGTTTATGAGTTTTTACAGAAAAATGTCAAACGAATTTTACAATGCATCCGCTACATCGGCAGTCACAACCACAGCGGCTCAAAACATGAATCTCGAAAACGAGATGGGTACCATGAGCAAACTGCGGAAGTTAATGAATCTAGAAGACTTCTACAGCTGGAGCGAACGGTTCATGAATTGGGTCCAGGAAAATCACTTTACTTACTAGTTCACTATCGAAGTTAAATATCAAGCTCCTGTAGGTGAAAATGGCCTCGAAAAGACTCTAGCTCAACTCTCGGATATTGAAAGGGAAAGGTTTTTATACGAAAGGAAAATGATGAACATTTTGCAACAATCTATCAAAAAAGATATTCTGGCGTTGTTACAACATGATGATGCTCAATCATTATGGAATGCTCTTCGTTTGAAGTTTCAAGGAAGTGCTCAGCTTCGAAAGAGTAAACAGGCGTTGTTAAGTAAAGAGTTTGATATCTTTACGTTGATTAAAGGAGAAACATTGAAACAATTGATCGAAAGATATTGTCATTTGGTAATGAAGAGAATGGGAATCATCAAGACCAACGAAGAACTTGTTGATAACTTGGCAGATTCTCTACCGCAAGGCGAATGGTCTACGTATTTGACCATATTGAAAATTGTAACCGAGTATGCTAATTTTTCATTACGATGTTTCATTGAAAGACTGGAGGGACATGAACTTGAAATGCAAAAGATGGCGAAGAACAAAACCGTCCAAGTTCAACAAGATGTTAATCTGTATTTCAAGAACAGTTCTGCTACTCAAATTCAGTCTCCAAAAATCCAGACCGCATTCAGCGCGTACAGCACGCGAAGCTCACCATCGAACCTAAATAGTGGCTTTCAATCATTTGCTACAGTTAATCCTCACACGTCTCAAAGCCCACAATCGTCACATGGATCAAGCACTCCTCAAATCAACCAGAACAGTCAGTCAAATCCTACTCAAAGGGTCTCTATTAGCATCGATTCTTCGAATTCTATGATAGTCTTGTAGCACGAGGATCGGAAATTCTGAAATGACCAGAGAGGACTACGACCAAGTAGATCTGGTTAAATTGGAGTTAATTGACATCAAGTGGTGCATGGCATCTATCGTTCACGCACACAACACTTCATGGAAATTATGGGAAAGGAGAACTTGGGAGGTTTGGATGGAAAACTGGGATCCGATAAATCCAAAGTTACTTGTTTTAAGTGTCGGGGAAAGGGTACTTTAAGCGTGAATGGCCAAATAGAGAAGCTCAAGGGAATCAGAACCCATTTGCGGACGACTATTACAAGAAGGCTATTTACCATCATCCTCAACCAAGAACTCGCATGGTGCAGATCGAAGATAAACTACCGGAGACCAAAGACAAGGCGCTAGTGGTTACTCAGGAAGATGAGGGCTTTAACTGGAACAAATATATTTCAAAGAATGAAAGTTTGGCTTTGGTTGCTGAGATAATCGAAGAGCCTGAAGAAGAATCGAAGGCATCTATTGATGAGGCACCAGAAGATGATTATTACTATCATACATCATCAGGAGAGGGTGAACTTTTGAACATTGCATTTAAACACTTCATGCCTAACCATGTGTTGAAAACTTTTGCAGGTTACTTTGCACCAATTCATCAATCATGTTGCGAAGAACAAAAGAAGCTGGCTGTTGAAGAGAAAATTGATGAAAAGATGGAGAAGTTGTCAGATGACATCAGTAAGGCATGCATGGCAAACATCAATGAGGTAAATGAGTCTAAGAGTGAGGTTATGGTTGAAAACTGTGTATGAATGTGCTGAGCCGTGTACTGATTGTGTTGTAAAAGACACACGGTATACTGAGCTCAAAAGTTTAACAGATAATTTTTCAAGTGATTACAAATCAACTAAAGAAGCATACGACAAATTAAGTAACTATGTTAAACAATATGCAAAAGCACGCAGAGAAAGTGACACAACACTCTTGATGCTCAAAGCGACAGCAATGGATAAGCAAATGGCCATTAATTTTCACTTAAACACTATCACTGAGCTAAAGAGTGAGCTTAAGAAAGTAAGAATCAAACTGAACGGGTTAACAAGCTGTTAATCAGTTATTCAACAAGCTCTTGCGTCATTGATCACATTTTACCTAAAATTGAAAACAAAGAAGAATCAGAAAAAGTTGAAAGCAAAAGTGCGAGTTACGATCGGGTTCTACCCCTATGTGGAAAAGTTATGTGTGTAATAAGCCAGCAGGGGTGGAAAAGGCGCTTAATCTAAAACGAAAAACTTAACAATCAAATGAGTTGCCTACAAACATCGACGTAACTTACACAACTTCTGAAAGTGAATATGACTCTGAGATGGTTAAAACAATGGTAGAAAATGTTTTAAAAAGTGAATCTGAAATGTCTGAGTCTGATGCTGAACCATTAGAAAATAGTTTGACCAATGATCTAAATGTCGAAGTTTATAAAATGCAAAGATCAAATAAAGTATTTTCTGATAAGGATTTTCCCATCCAGAACTGAATCTGGACCGTGCTGATAAATTGTTCAAGCTTGTGGAGGTAAGTCATGCTGATTTTAATAAACATGATGCATTTTCTACTCTAAATCAAAAAGGACAACCGACCCTACTATCATAAAATAGAGATTATCCTAAAAATAAAAGGGCAAGGTTGGGTTCCTAAAAGCAACGAATGAAAACAATTCCCAAAAACTAAACTTTACAAAGAAAATCACTTTGTTTTTGGGACAACAACAGAGAAAGAAAAAGAAATCATCGGCACACATTCGAATGATATTTCAAGAAAGAGAAAGAGAAAAGGAAACAAGTTATGGAATCTTCTATTCGTAAGGACAGTAGAACTTGCTATACATGACAAAATGTTGGCGCATTGCAAGATATTGCTCACAAGAAACTCCAAAACATGTTTTGCATTCAAAAAAAATTACCAAGGACGAGAAACAGAAAGCACCTATGGTTGCGCCAAAGCAAATCTTGAAAAGAACAAACGAATCCTACAAAAATGTTAAATCCAATTATTGAACGTCCTTCAAATTTTGAAATTGGTGAAACATCAACTAAATATCGCAAAACGGATTCTAAATTTTGTGCTAAAAGGCAAATTTGAAAACGCAAAAATGGGTGGCAAAAGTGAAACCGTCCAAGGTAGAACCAAAACCTTCTGTTCCAAAAAAACTAAGCCTAAAAAGAAGGTTAAAAACAAAGTAGGTCCAAAATTCGACATTCCGAACCCACCCAAGACCAAGATGGCTTGGGTTTCTTTGTTTAAATAGTTTCTTTCGTTTGTGTGCAGGGACTCCCACGATCGATAATGTCTAAATGGATAATGGATAGTGGAGCCTCTAGGCACATGACAGGGATGCTTGCGTTGTTACACGACGTTAAAGCTATCTGCGGAGGATACGTAGGTTTTGCGGGAACGCAAAGAGGAATGATTGTCGGTGAAGGAATTCTCACGAACGGAGTTGTATCGTTTGATAAAGTGAACTACATCGCGGAAACTTGAGAACAATCTACTCAGTATTTCGCAGATTTGTGACAAGAAATTCACAACGCATTTCAATGATAAAGAATGCTTGATCTTAAAACAGGTTTCAAGATTCCCGAGGAATGGATTCCAATGCATGCACCGAGATAAAATGAACTTGTATGTTCTAGCTCTGAGTGTCACATCAACATCATCGAAGAAAGTTTAATGCTTTGTTTCCAAAGCTACCGAGAAAGAGTCAAACTATGGCATAGAAAGATGGGGCACATTCATCAGCGAAAGATGAATTATCTTGTGCATAACGACCTAGTGGAGGTGTTAATTTGAAGAATTTCCAGTTATCCGATGATTGCTTGAGCTGTAAAAAGGAGAAGCAACACAAGAAATCGCACCCACGAAAGTTATTGAATTCTATCAAGCTACCACTAGAGGGGCCGCATATGGATCTTTTCAAACCAGTAAACGTCAAATCCATTTCTGGTGATCTATATTGCCTTGTCGTTACAGATGATTATTCAAGATTCTCATGGGTTTTCTTTCTTGAGAGCAAAGATGAAACATTTGAAACTCTAATGATTCTCTTAAGAAAACTCGAAAACCTGTATCATTTGCCAATCAAGAGAATCCGCAGTGATAACGGTACAAAGTTCAATAATAAGAGGATGCTCGAATTCTACAATGAGAAGGGGATTCTTCACGAATTCAGTGCACCTTATACTCCACAGCAAAATGGAGTTGCTAACAAAAGAAGCGCACATTGATCGAGACTGCCAGAACTATGCTAGCCGATTCAAAATTGCCAATCAGTTTCTGGAGTGAAGTAGTCTCGTCAGCGTGTTACACCTTGAATCGTGTGCTAACAGTTAACCCTCACAATAAGACGTGCTTCGAGTTACTTAATCAGTGAAAGCCCAACCTTGCATTTATGTAGCCATTTGGATCACCGTGTACAGTATTGGACCCGACTGGTAAATTTGGTGCCAAATCATTGGAAGGATTCTTCGTGGGTTATGCTACTCCTCAGAAACGTGACTTCTTGCCAAGTTTGAACTAGGTTTTTCTTGCGCAGCATGTTGATTGTCAAAGATATATGACGCCAGCATAGAAACCTGGGGATCCGTGACTGTTTAACTACGATAGTTTGTGGAATTCTTTCGACCTACCAGATGTGCCATCAGAAGAAGAACTTTATGCTCTTCAACAACATCAAATATTGAATCAAGAACAAGTTACCAGACCGTTAGTGATTTCCCCGTCACTTCCTGTATCTACATCTGATGTAGGTCCGAGCACTACTCTTCAAGACTCTTTGTACCCATTGTCCACACTGCTGAATCATCTGCCCAGCAATAGCCAAATGCTGACTCTAATCGGGAACCGACTTTCGAAGATGGTGGATCCAGTTCCAATAAAGTTTCTGAGCAGATTGAAAGCTTCATGAACACACATGCTGATCAGTCAAACGTCAGGAATGAAGCTTCTTCGTCTGTACCGGTTGTGGATGAAGTCATCACAAATTTGCAAATGCTGCATGTTGTTCCGAATGAAGTGATGCTGAGGACGCTTTCATATCATCCTTCGAAGAATATTATAGGCAGCTTACAATTGGGAGTGCAAACTCGTAATCAGATCAACAAGGATCTAAGTTGTTTCTATACTCGTATTGCTCCGCTTCAAACCGGACTTTCTAATATTTGTTTTGTTTCTTAGGTTGAGCCGGGGAACTGGAAATACGCGTTAAAGGAAGAATGCTGGGTGGACGCAATGCAAGAGGAGTTGCTTCAATTCTAGAAACTTGGAGTCTGGAAGCTTGTTGACCTGCCCGATCATCACAAAAAGATAAACACTAGATGGGTCTTCAAGTGCAAACGTGATGATAGAGGGATTGTAGTGCGCAACAAAGCTCGACTTGTGGTTCAGGGTTTCCATCAGCAGGAAGGGATAGATACACCAAAGTCTATGCCCCGGTCGCCCGTCTTGAAGCAATCCGCATATTCTTGGCCTTTGCCTCGTGGAAAGGGTTCAAGCTGTACCAGTTAGATGTCAAATCTGCTTTCCTAAAAGTAAAAGAGGAGGTATATGCGGCCAACCACTGGCTTCGTCGATCCAATGCACAAAGAAAAGGTCTACCTTCTGAACAAAGCCTCATATGGTCTGCATCAGGTCTACAGTTGCCTGATGGTATCTTCATCCATTAGACGAAGTATGTTCATGACATATTGGAGAAATTCGATATGGCAGTAGCTAAACCAGCATCAACCCCATTAGCTCCTAATCACGCATTTGTCCAGATCTTACTGGAGTCAATGTTGACGAGACTTTATACCGCTCCATGATCGGATCCTTGATGTATCTCACTGCTTCTGGACCAGAATCATGTATCCAACATGCCTGTTGCGCCCGTTATTAGTCCAATCCAAGAGATTCGCACTTGCTCGCCGTCAAACGTATCATGAGATATCTAAAGGGATTTCCAAGCACCGGCTTGTGGTACTGTAGACATGACAACTTCAATCTTGATGGTTATTCGAATTCTGATGTCGGTTGCTGCAAACTTAGCACCAAATCATAGACGGCTGGTTGCCAGTTCTTCAGAACCCGTTCGGTAATATGGCATGCAAGAAACAGACCGCGGTCGCTCTCTCTACCTGTGAGGCTGAATACGTTTCAGCATCCAGCTGTTGTGCCCAGATTCTCTGGATTCAATAGCAGATGAGAGACTTCGGACTGCAATTTCTTGATACGCCAATATATGTAGATAATCAGGCTGCGATCGATATCACAAAAAACTCAGGGTAACATTCTCGAACCAAACATATTGAGATTCGACACCACTTTATCCGTGATTGCTATGAGAAAAAGTTGATTAGAATTCCACATTGATGACAAAAAGCAGATTTTTATACCAAATCCTTTGATCGAACAAGATTTAAAAATCTTTTAAAATTAAATGGTTTACGAAATTTGACATCAGGGGATATACACGAGGTTGAATTTGCGGATGACGACGACTTGACGTGATTACTCATCGGTTTGACGAATTTTCTTTACATTCTTTCTTGAAAACTCTTAAAGTCCAAAAAATATGTTTTTGATTTTAGGGGGAGAAATTTTTGGGAAAATACAAAAACATTATAAAAGTCAAAAAGTGTTTTGGTGAAAAAGGGAGATCATATTATATCAATATGACAGTCATAGTATGCTAAAGTATTGGAATGATAAAACAAGTAATTAAAAAGGACTTACTGAGGATGTGCCAATAGGCTTCACTCATTCAGTAAATTGTTTTTCAAGATATAAACCTAAAAGAAAAACTGGGTAACTTGTGGGTCAACATCTCTCGGATATATGGACTTAGTACTCCGAAATTTCGTTTAAGAGAATGCCAGATACTGCGATACTAGTTCTTTATATTTAATCGATATCTAGGGTATTTGCCGAGTTCTTCTGATTTTGCGTCATCAATGACCTAGAACATGTATAACACTTTACGCATTTTTCGCCTACAAAAGCTGCATAAAAATGATTATGTCATAAACTTTACGACATCTGCAGTTCAAAAGATTCCTTTATGGATCACCACCTAAAGACGAGCCTTCATCTCTTTGTCCGTATGGAAATACTAACCTGAGCTCTCAAGGTCTCGCAATTCAACTCATTTACAGATTTCAATTGAATATATTCACCTGTGAATTGATATTCTGGGAATCTCGATACGGGAGAATATTCTGAGATGGAACACATAGTTACTGCATGTTCCTTAATATTTCCTAACATATCTTGAAAACAGTTGAGAAACGAAAAGAAGTTTATGTTGATAAAAATATTGGCAATCTAGGTAAATCTGGTTAAAAGCTTAAAGAGTATACCAAGATCAACGGTACTGGTGATTTGTTAAACACTTGATATGATCTTCTTAAAACACAAAACTCACAAAAATATGTATTTTTACTCGTTATTTATTTTCTGAAAAATTCCAAAACCCAAAAAGATTTTCAGTTTTCTTAGCTTTACAGTTTTTATTTTAGTCTACCGATGATGTAAACACGGATAGTTGAAGTCATGGCGACATCTTGCGGAAAGGAACCTGAAGACCATAGTTTGAGAGCTAATCTTAATTGGAAAAAATTCTTGAACGTCAATAAAGTTCATTAATTTGAAATTTTACAATTTAAAATATATATTTGTTTTGGTCAAAAATGGTCAACCAAGGTCATTAAAATGGACTTGGTACGCAAATCAGGTAACCAGGGTCATTAACTTGGACTTGGTTAACTGAGTGGGTATTAAACAGATAAAATTTTTCGTAAATATCAAAAATATCAAAAAGTTTTCAAGTTTTAGAACTGATTCATACAAGTCTCACTAGCTCGTATGAACCATATTTGGGATTCATTCGCACGAACCACTGGTTCATACGAATGACTCAAACTAGTATAAAAGGTTACTCTCTTTGCACGAACCAAAGTTAATGTTACTGTGCGAATTGAGAGAACTTTGTGCGAATTCTTTCTGAACATCGAATTTCTTGACATTTATCGTGTACTATTTATTGGGGAGGTTGATTTGCACACCTCTTACAATGGAAAAGGTACTTTTGCTCAATCTTTGCCGTTATAATGCCATATTTGAACCAAACAGACTTAAAATATAGATTTAGGGAGATTGGACCGTAAAACTTAAAATTGACCTTAAAAACGTTAATATCGGCCCTAATAACCTATAAATCGACTATCAATTTGTTAAAAACAACATGTTTTTGGTTCGGTTTAAAGTTGGTGTTTTTGGAACGGTTCATTGTTCGTACGAAGGACCATTCGTACAAGCTAAATTTGTTCAGAAGTATTGATCCGTACGAAGCATGGTTCGTACCAAGCAAGTTTGGTGAAGTGTTTTGAAAATTGTTGAACTCTTAAATCACTCGTATGAAGTAGTGATTCGTACGAATGATAACTTGTTCCAAACTAGTAAAAATGTCAAGTGTTGATTCGTACGAATGCATGGTTCGTATGAATGATGTTGAAAGTTGAAAACTTTGGAAATTTTTCTAACGGTTTTGAATTCTCTTCGTACAGGTCAAGAAAACATCATTTTCTCTGTATCACAACACTTGTTGTTTGGTGGACGAGACTATTCCGGAGATAGCAGCTTATAGGGATGCACTAGATTTTTTAAGTAGGATTCCAATCACAAAAGCGCTCACCGATCGACATACCGTTTATAGATCTCCGTTGAATAATTCTAGAACGCAGCAGAGTAGATTCTGAAGAAAAAGCGATAGTGTCGCGTAAGATGATGATGAAGATATCCAGGTCAAGATAACGAAAGAATTGATTCGAACGGTTTTGAATTTCAAGGATAATACAGATGATCCTATCGGGTTTTCGGAATACATGGTGAAGGTATGTTTTTACAGGATGGGATATGTTGGTTTTGTCAACGCAGTGCCATTCAAGAAAGGAAATCTCAGTGCACCTTTTCGTTACATTGCTCATGTGGTTGCTCACACTTTAAACCATCGAAAAGGGGGATTTGATGTTTGGTAGACTATCAAATTTGTATGATTACAGCATTGGTCCTAAACCTGCCATATAACTTCTCTAAAGTTATATTCACACAGATGGTGCAAAACATTCAGAAGGAAAAGTTTTTGCAATACCCTTGGTTTGTTCAGATGTTGCTAGACCATTTACACCGGATCCTGAAGAAGAAGAAGGAAGATGTGTTATAGTTAGATCACATGGATGTTACTACACTCAAGAAGATGAACTTACATTTGAAGACTTTTCCGAATGCTAAACCCATTTTGGTGCTATCGTAGACAAGATTACATTTCTCCAGCACCAGGTAAATGGAGGAAGGATGATATTGGAGATGAGTGAAGAATTAACTACCCTTGAAAGTTTTATTGCTAAGAGAAGTTCGTGGTTTGTGAATGGAGGCGAAAACGGTGTCAAAAGAAAAGCAACTGCTACATCTTCTGCTACTGCAATGCCAAAGAAAAAATCAGCTATAGAAAGTTCTGGGTTGCGCACTGAACCTGAAGTTGAGGAAAACATTGAAGACATCGTTGCAGATATCGAGCGCCAAGCTTTTGGGAGAGAGAAAGAAGCTGAAGACGCATCGTCTTCGAGCACTAACTCTGACGAAAGACGCGCTGGTGAACGTAAAAGAGCCAAAAAGATTGAGGCAAAGCGTCAGGCTGAGTTAAAGAGAAAAGAAGAAGAACGAAAGCGTAAAGCGGCAGGAAAAGATGATACAACGTATGTTCCTTCAGAGTCAGATGCTGAAACTCCTGTGCGCACACCGATGAAGAAAAGGCACGAAGGTTTAAACGCCAAGCTGCTAGAAGTTCCGAGTCTCCAACCGTCAGATCTAAAGAGACTGTACAAGAGCCGGCGATCGAAGAAGAGGTTATTGTTGAACCGCTCAGCAAATTCCAACATCACCACCTCGTCAGGCAGCACCACAATCGCCACCACAACAATCTACTCCGCCACAACAGTCTGCATCTCAACCGCCTCCACAACCAACACCAAGACATGCTACACCACAACCGCCACCACACACTTCTCAGCCCAAATCTCAGTTTGATTTTGACTTTGATTTTGGAGATATTCCTAGGGGGAAGATTTTTCATTCAACGACCCACGTGTTGATGAGTTACAAAAACAGGTCTTGTTGAATACTGTGAAGATAGCGGAGTTGTAGGAACAGATTAATGTGTTGAATGAAGAGAAACAGGAGTTGCATGAGCATATCAATGTTTTGTCTGAAGATAAAAAGCAGCTAGAAGCCATGCTGGCAAGTATTGTGTCTGAGAATGAACGTCTATGTTGCCATATGACTGAGTATGAGGAAGAAAGGCTCCGCAGTGATCGTAGGATGAGTTCGTTTGAGAAGATTTTGGTGAAAAAGCTGGGAGTGAATATTGTGGAAGAAATAGACGAGATAGAGCGTGAAGAGGCTAAACAACGAGTTGCTAAAAGGGAGCGCCTTGCTAAAGAGTTATCGGATGCGCAAGGAAAAGGAAAAACGAAGTTTGTAGAGGATCCTATGAACGTTGAAACTGAGCTAGAAGCTGAATCTGCGCAAGTTACTTGTACGGATATCGTTGTTTACCAAGTGCCGAACAAGTTTATATTGATCGGGAAGCCTAAAGACAGGGAGATTGATATGTCGAATCTATCTACGAGACACCGTGACTAGCTTGTGAGAAAAAGTTAGAGAAAGAAATTGAGAAAGCAGCTGAAGAGTTTGAGGAAGATGCAGAAAAGGAAGATGAAGATTTAGATGTTGATGGTGATTCAGATTCAGATTCTGATAAGGGTAACGATGATGATGATAATGTTGGAGGTACTGGTGTTCGTGTAACTGATTCTAATGTGAATAAAGAGATTGATTATTCATTGTACCTCGATGATTCTGCGAACCAAACTACTGAGGAAGGAGTTAAAGATAGGACAGAACGATCTTCAGATGCTCAGCAGGCAGGAATCCTCTCGGTGATTGATATATCTACTGTTCCTGTCGTGCCAAAACCAAAGATTTTCTATCTTGAGCATGACGTTGAGGAAGGCGAATTCATTCACAATTATTCTAAAGAAGAGATTGCAGAGGTGCTATGTGTGGATGAAACACAGTTTGAGTTTGATTCTGAGAATAAGCTGAACGAGATTAGCGTGTTTGAGCCAAATTATTATGTTTTTGAAGCTGTTGAAGACCTTAACGAGTATGATTGAGTTATCGTGGAGCATGATTCTGATGATAATGCTAATGTTGCCAATCAGGGTACAGAGGACTCCCCAACTTTTACCGAACTATTTGCAGCAGAAAATGCAGATGTGCTGAAACGCAAAGTAAAAGAAGCTGCAAAGCAGGGCACTAATCCTCAACAGTTGAACAGGGCTGAGATTACCGAGATGAGGAAGAAGTGGTTCAAGAATGCACCAGCAGAGCGTAGATTCAAACGGGTCTTCTAGCGTTCTTTACTCGTGACACTGATATTTCTATAGGGAACATCATAAGCTGCGGTTGGATTGAAGAGCTTAATGTCTATGCGATCAAAAGGGAGTTTGGTATTCAGTATTTATGATATTTGAGTGACATCAAGTCCTTGCCTTACTAGGATATTAAAGAACTGGTGCAGACAAAGACGATCAATCTCAAGATGAAATTTCATGACCAGAGGCTTTGGAAGTTGATCAAGCTTGAGGCTTTACATGATTTTACTCACTAGAAACCTCACTTTCCTAGACGCATCACAAGATCGATCCAGTGACGAAAGAGAAAGATGTGACGCTCATTGTAAAAAGGCAGAAGGTAATGAAAAATATGCCTATGTTATGGATGGAGCAGGATTTCTACAAGAGCTTCAAGTGGTGGCATTATGATTCGAACACAGGAGATGCTGTTAATTGCTTGCACCCAGATGAAGACTCATGGAAGATCACAGAGGAACTAACCGAAGCCGTTATAGCTCACAAACGCATATACGGGCTATGGCATGGCATTCGAGTACTAGACCTGATGTGGCTAGTCAGTTGCTCGAAGAAGGATATTAAGGAAAAGATCGTTAATGTATTTGAGGAGCATCGCAAGCCACCGAAGAAGGATATTGAGAACAAGCTCTCCAGTTCAAGAAGATTGTTAATGTATGCTTTGCAAATGATATTCATTCTGGATCGTCATGGAATACATCTTGGAGGAAGCTGGAGGAAACTGAGCAGAAAAAGAAAGAAAAGAAGGAAGCTAGAATAGCTGAGCTTGCTCGTATAGCATCGCTAAGGAGTTTTCGGTTTGGCAATACAGTGAACCGACCTCCTCTAACGGATCAAACGCCAATAGCATTTGAGGAGCGTCACAAGCTACCGAAAAGATTTTTTTGTCGTTAAATGTCAAATCTTGTTAAGATTGTTTTTAAGACCATCCAGATTGCGACACCAGCCAAGGGGGAGTTTGTTCGTGCATAATGTCTATTGCCTACGTCTAGGATGTGTCGATATTGTATATCGGGCTTAAATGTCTTTTTATAAAGGTTATTAATTGTTTTATATGTTTGTAAGTTGACTCGTACGGGTGAGTCAGTTGGCTCGTACGAGTGACACTCTGTCACTCGTATGAAGCAACCACTCGCACGAGTCACAATGTCTGTTTCACACAATCTAGTGCGAGTCATGTCGACCTATAAATAGAGGAGTGTTGTGTCACAGCTAGTTAGTGTTAGTTTAGTTGGTACGGCGAAGCCCTGCTGATTTTTTACTGATGTCTGTACTTGCACGTCAATTAATACGATTCAGAGTAGTTAAACAGTAAGATCTTTCTTGTTCATTTGTCATCCTCTCTAGTAATGAATTCCGCCTCTGCTATCTGATTTAGCTCAGACCGGTTGCTCATTGGAGGAGCCGATCCTCCGTTCAGACTAGTATTGTTTATCCACTTAAACAAAAACACATGAACATTTCAAGTACCTTTACCTAGTGATTCGTTAAGGTAATATTATACTAATGTACTAGTGTGCCCACTTCAAGACATATCCCTGCGATCAAGGTATGCACAAAGATTCCTCATAGTAGGTGAGCATACTGAATTCATCCTTTTGATTTACAACGTTAGATACTTAGTGATCAGGTCGGTACAGTCGTACACCAAAGAAATCAATATCCAATGAGGGTTAAGACAAATACCACAGATTTTGGTACGATTTATGCATTTTGCACATTTGAATGACTCTCTAGGAGAGCTTCTTCAATTTCTGGGATTTGGCATTTTAGCTCTTTTAAGATATCTTGGTTGTGCCTAGGTGAGCATAGATTTGGATGTAGTAGAAGGACAACCCTGATATCTCCGGATGAATTAACAGTATAAATGTGGATGAGGATCGAGCTCCCGAAATGAGCAATCGACCTAATCTCGCTCAACTAGCAGAGGCGGAATTCATTGCTAGAGAGGTAGATATGACAAACAAGATAGAACTTACTATTTAACTGCTTCTGATCTATTAAAAACGTTCAAGTTACAAACGCAAGTCAACAAACTGACAGAGCTTCGTCGTATGAAATGACAAATCTCTATCTAGCTCTAACACAACACTTCCCTATTTATAGGTCAAGATGACTCGTACTGAAGTGCATGCACAAACAAACATACAACTGTGTTTTGTACAAAATAGTATTTCGTACGAGTGACTCACTCGTACGAAACAAACTAATGTTTCGTGTGCATCACAGTGTAATAATACATAAAATTTACATTTTCTCATTTAAACATTAACATGTAAACTTTATAAACATTACGATATATCCTAGACGTAGGCAATAGACATTATGTACCAACAAACTCCCCTTGGATGTTGCCGTAGTCTGGATAATCTTCAAAACTTCAATTTGATTTGACTTTAACACCCAAAAAATCTCTTTAAGGGTTTTCGACGTTCCTCAGAAGCAATAGGCGTTTGATCGGTCAGAGGACGTCGTTTTAAAAACTGAAAACTCCTTAATGATGCTACTCTTGAATGTTCAGCGATCCGAGCTTCTTTTTCTTCAGTTTTCTTCGATTCCTTCTTCTCAATCTTTCTCCATGTTGTCTTCCAATTCGATCCTGAATGAATATCATTTGCAAAGCACACATTTACAACCTTTTGAAATTGAAGTGCTTGCTCCTGATCTTTTTCTTCAAAACTGATATTGCTATAAAATAAACATTCAATGTCTTTCTTCGAACAATATACTAGCCACATAGGGTCTAGTACTCGAATGCCGTGCCACAACCCAAATATTATTTTGTGTGCTATGACGGCTTCGGATAATTCCTCGGTTATCTTCCACGCATCTTCATCAGGGTGTACACAAATAACAGCCTCACCTGTATTAGAATCGTAATGCCACCACTTGAAGATCGTATAGAAATCTTGCTCCATTTTAATCATCGGCATGTTTTTCAACACCCGTGGTTTCTTCACTATCAACGTAATATCTTTCCCTTTTGTCACTGGATCTTCTTTAATAATACGACATGGATAATGCGGTTTTTAGTGAACAAAACCATGCTTCGCTTCAAATTTGATCAACCTCCACACTTTTGATCATGGAACTTCATCTTAAGGTTTATCATCTTTGTTTGCACAGGTTCCTTAATGTCCCAATATGGCAGTGATTTAATGTCACTTAAACATTGAAAGTATTGAATTCCAAATTCTCTTTTAATAGCATAAACATTCAGCTCTTCAATCCAACCCCAACTCAAAATATCTCCCAAAGAAATATCAGCATCTCTAGTTGTCAGAGGTCTTTTAAACTTTCGTTCAGCTGGACTCTCCCTAATCCATTTCTTTTTTTGTTCGATAATCTCAGCTGTTGACATCTTTTCTGGAATCATTCCTTCTTTAACAGCTTCTGAAACTTTCCTTTGTAATACTTCAGAATTCTCTGCTGTGAATAAATCATAACGTTGGTAAATCCTCTGTACCCTGAATGGCATCATTTGTATCTTCATCAGTAACTTTCAACGACAACGTTATCATAATCATTTGCTCTTCAATTTCCTCAAAAACATAATCATTGGTTTGAACACATCTATCTTGTTTAGCTCATCTTCAAAGTCAAACTCGAACTTTTCTCCACTAATTCCAAGCATTTCAGCTATCTCTTCTTTCGTGTAACTATACACAAACTCTCCCTCTTCTACCCGTGCTCAAGGTATAAAACAAATGGTTTTTGCATAACAGGAACAGAAAAATGTAACATTCTCTGTGAAGATTCCTACTTGCTAAGCATCTATCGATTCATCAACTTTGTCTATCCCTTCCTTTTCAGTAACTTGATTTTTAGAATCATCAAAATACTGGGAAAGATCAACTAATTCATTAATGTTTCACACGAACCGATCCACCCACATTATCATCATCATTTCCATCATCCGAATCACTAGAATCTTTATCATCAACGTCAACTTCTTCAGTATCTCTTCCTCCTTTTCTTTTTCTTCAACCGATTCTGTACTATCTTTTCCCATCTTTTTCATCAACCACTCTCGATGTCGTTGGGGAATATCTAGAAAATCTATATCAACACCAACAGGCTTTCCTATCATATTAAAGTTCTTCGGTTCCTCGTATACTACGATATCCCAACACTGTACTGGCCCAGATTCAGCTTCTGGCACAGCTTCTTCAGTCACAGAATCCTCCTCAACAATCTTACCCTTACCTTTTCCTAATGCATCAGATTGTTGTTTAGCCAATCGTTCTCGTTCTGCAACCCTTTCTCTTGCTTCAGTACGTTCATCTCATCAATTGCTTCAAATATACTAAATCCAAACTTCTTCTCAAGAATCTTGTCAAATATATCCATCCTTCGATTATTTCTCAACCTTTCTTCTTCCTACTCTGTCATTCTCAATTGTAACCTTTCATTCTTAGAAATAATACTTGCCATCATCGCTTCAAGTTGCTGCTTATCAACAATTAAACCTCCAATTCTTTCAAGCATCTCAAACTTCTCTGCCGTTAGCAAGTTTATCTGCTCTTGTAATTCACGATGCGCACAACATTCATATTCACTTGTTTCTGCAAATCATCAATTCTAGGATCATCAAATCAAAACTGATCTCCTCCAGGTAGATCGTCTAAATTAATCTCGTCAAAGAACGCTTGTGAACTAAATGGTTGTGATGTAGGACGAGATTGTTGAGCATGAGATGGTTGAGACTGTTGTTGATTCGACTGTTGTGGTGCTGGTTGCTCAACAGGCTCTGGGTCAGGCATAGGTTGTTGAACAAGTTCTGGTACAAAATGTTGCGGTGTTGGTTGTCGTTGTTCACGTTCTTATTCAGGAACTGGTGATTGTTGCGAAGATATCTCTGGTTCAATATATGGTTGATCTGGCTCAGGATGCATATAATGTAGTGGAGATGGAATACTCTCTGTTTGTTCCTCCACATTTTCTTCAGTAGATTGCTCAGCATCAGCTTCTGTTGGATTAACAATCGGAGATATGCGAGCAGCAGATGTTTTCATCCTTCTCGGTCTTTTCTTAATTGGAGTTCTAAAGCCAGATTCAAGCTCAGATTCAGACGGAACGTAAGTCGTATCTTCTTCACCTGTTGCCTTTCTTTTTCGTTCTTCGGCTTTTCTTTTCAGCTCCTCTTGACGTTTCTTTTCCAATTTCTCCGCTCTTCTCTTTTCTCCTGCATGCCTGTCCTCTGAATCGGCACTAGAAGATAGTACTTCTTCAGCTGCTGTCGTGTCAGCTCTGCCATTTTCTCAATTGTTTCTTCAATCTCAGCTTCATCCCTCAATACTGATCTTTTAGCAGTAGATGCAGCTTTTCTCTTTTTTCCTTTGTATGTAGCCTTACCTCCATTTATTCCGTCTTTCACAAACCATGGACTTCGCTTTGCCACAAACAAAGATAATGAATTCACTTCCTCCTCATCGTCACCACTATCGTCTTTCCTCCATTTTCCAGGTGCGGGTGAGATGTAATCTTTATTTAGAATAGCACCCAACATCGGTTTAGGGCGGGAGCGAACTTTAAATGTACATTCATCTTTCGCAGAGATTGAACATCCATATGCTCAAGTTTAAGCACATCATCAGAAGAGTTCTTCATGTCCGGATGTAAATAATCTAATATCATCTGTATAAACCTCGGGTACTGCAAAAATCTTTCCTTCTGAATATTTTGTATCATCTGAGTAAATATAACTTTCGAAAAGTTATAAGGAAGATTCAGCACCAGCGCAGTAATCATGCACATCTGATAATCAACTAAGAAATCAAATCCAGCCTCTCTGTGACCCAAACAATGAATATAACATGTGGCAGATATCGAAACGGCGCAGCATTCACGAAACCTGAATATCCCATCCTGTAAAAACATCCTTTCACCATATATTCAGTAAAGCCTGTTGGATCATCCTTGTTATCTTTAAACTCTAACACTTTCCGAATCAAATCTTCAGTAATCTTTACTTGAATATCCACACCATTAATCTTCACTGCTGATATAATGGCATTGTCGTCAAGACTGTATTCTGCAGCATTCCAGAAATACTCAACATGCGACAAATATATAGTATGTCTTTCTGTAATCGCCTTCGTCACTCTAATTCTGGTAAGAAAATCCAAGATGCTTCTGTACGCAGCTATTTCTGGGATTTTATCATCTGTGATACAACATATGTTATGTACTGGCGAAAACCGGTTCTCTTTGCCTGTTCAAGATAAATATTCAAACGTTAGAACTTTTTTCAAACTATCAAAAATCTTCACTGATTCATACAAAATTCTCAATTTCGTACGAAATACACATTTAATCAAAAGTGTTGAACATTCAAAGTTTTAATTTCATGATTCGTATGAAATCTTTGTGTTTCGCACGAAATTTTGTTTTGATCAGAAATTTGAACTTTAAAATACTTCTCTCTGATTCATACTAAAATTGGTGTTTCGTAAAAAAATTTCATCTGAATAAAAATTGAAATTCAGAATATCAACGGTTCACTTGTTTAGTACAAAATTTTACCCTCAACAAATTAAACTTTGAAATCCCATTTTTGTACGTAGCAGGTCACTCGTACCAAATCTACTTCAAGATTTGTCCAAGTGTAATCCGAACCTAAAACTTGTTGTTTTTAGCAAATTGATAGTTGATTTTCAGGTTATTAGAGCCGATATTAACGATTTTGTGGTCAATTTTAAGTTTTACCGGTCCAATTTCCTTAGATCTAAGTTTATAGTCCAAATCGTACGAAATTTTGACATTATAACAGTTAGATCATGACGAAATTACCTTGCCCATTGTACGAGGTGTGCAAATCAACCTCAACAATGTGAATAGCAAGCAAAAGAATCAATAAATGAAGTTCTAGAAATGAATCGCACAAAAAACTCTCTGAATCGCTCAATAGTGCTCAAAGACCAGAAATCCCATTTCTGTGCGAACCAAAAGGGTATTTATACTTTCCCTGTTTCGTACGAAATCTTGTGAATCGTACCAAATTATTACCCTTTGTTTCGTACCAAAATGACTGAATCGCATAAAATTTGTTTTTGTACAAATCAAATCTAAAACTTTCAAACTTCTTCAGTTTTTATTTTTATTTTTGTTTTTTATTTTTTATTTTCAATAATTTTATTTGTTTCAAAAATCCACTTGACTAACCAAGTCCAAGTTAATGACCCTTGTTATTCAATTTGCATTCCAAGTCCAAGTTAACGACCTTGGTTGAACATGTTTGACCAAACAAATTTATTTTAAAATATAAAGTTTCAAATTAAGGACTTTCTTGACATTTTGGTAAACTTTGTTGTTAAAAATTAGCTCGCAACCCATGATTCCAAAATTTCCTCAGCAAGATGTTGCACTGAATTCAACCAGTGTTTTATCATCGGTAAACAAAAATAAAACTATCAAGCTAAGAAAACTTAAAATCTTTTGGGTTTTTAAGAAATTTTTAAAGAATAACATTTTTGTGAATCTTGTGTTTTTCAGAGGATCATTTCAAGCATTCATATAAGTCATCAGTACCATTAGTTTAGAAACACCTTTTAAGCTTTTAAACAAATTTACCTAGATTGCCAATATATAAACACCTTGGTTGACCATGTTTGACCAAACAAATTTATTTTAAAATATAAAGTTTCAAATTAAGGAACTTTCTTGACATTTTGGTAAACTTTGTTGTTAAAAATTAGCTCTCAACCCATGATTCCAAAATTTCCTCAACAAGATGTTGCACTGAATTCAACCAGTGTTTTATCATCGGTAAACAAAAATAAAACTATCAAGCTAAGAAAACTTAAAATCTTTTGGGTTTTTAAGAAATTTTTAAAGAATAACATTTTTGTGAATCTTGTGTTTTTCAGAGGATCATTTCAAGCATTCATATAAGTCATCAGTACCATTAGTTTAGAAACACCTTTTAAGCTTCTAAACAAATTTACCTAGATTGCCAATATATTTGTCCATTTAAACCTCTTCTCGATTCTCAACTGTTTCAAGATATGTTAAGGTATTATTAGAAACATGAAATAACTGTGTTTCCCATCTCAGAATATACTCCCGTATCGAGATTCCCAGAATGTCATTTACAGGTGAATATATCGAATTGATATATGTAATAGGGTGAATGCTAGACCTTGAGAGCTCAGGTTAGTACTACCGTACAGACAAAGAGATGAAGGCTCGTCTTTAGGTGGTGTTCCATTAAGGAATCTTTGTACTGCAAATGTCATAATTGCTTAAGACATAATCATTTTATGCAGTTTTCGGGGAAATAATGCGAAAGTATTATATGAGTTCTAGGCCATTGCTTCCGCAAAATCAGAAGAACTCGAATAATAACCCAGATATCAATCAAATATAAAGACCTAGTATCGCAGAATCTGGCATTCTCTCAAACGAAATTTCAGAGTACTAAGTCCATATATCCGAG
Source organism: Scalesia atractyloides (assembly GCA_947069175.1). Classification (NCBI taxonomy): domain Eukaryota; kingdom Viridiplantae; phylum Streptophyta; class Magnoliopsida; order Asterales; family Asteraceae; genus Scalesia; species Scalesia atractyloides. The sequence goes on along the minus strand of CAMTDV010000029.1, from coordinate 49,057,692 downwards.
AGATGTTAACCCACAAGTTAATCAGTTTTTTTGTTTTAGATTTAAATCTCGATAAGAATCTACTGAACGAGTGAAGTCTATTGGCATATCCATAGTAAGACTTGCTTAAACACTTTTAAACAATACAATTCTTTAGCATACTGTGACTTATCAGTTTTGATTTACTATGATTACTCTTTTTACACAAAACTTTTGATTTACAATTCTTTAGTTTTTTTAAATGTTTTTGTATTTTCCTTAAATATTCTCCCCCTAAAATTAAAAACATATTTTTGGATATTTAAGAAATTAGAAGGAAGAATGTACAGAAAACGTTTAACCGATGACAAATTCACATCAAGTCGTCAGCATCCTCAAACTCAACCTCAAAAAAATCCCCTCAGATCATATTTTTTAAACCATTAAGCTTTAACAAATTTTTGAACTTTTTTTTATCAAAAGCTTTTGTATAAAAATCTGCTTTTTGGTCATCATGTGGATTTTCTCAATTCGTACCAACTTTTTCTCGTAGCAATCACGGATAAAGTGGTGTCGAATCTCGATATGTTTAGTACGTGAGTGTTGACATGAGTTTATAGTGATATCGATCGCGGCCTGATTATCTACATATATAGGCGTATCAAGAAATTGCAAACCGAAATCTCTCATCTTTTGCTGTATCCAGAGAATCTGAGCACAACAAATGGATGCCGAAACGTATTCAGACTCACAAGTAGAGAGAGCGACCGCGGTTTGTTTCTTGCATTGCCACGTTACCAAACAGGTTTCGAAGAATTGGCAGCCGACCGTTATAGATTTTGTATTCAGTTTGCTGCATCCGAAATCAGAATCCGAGTAACCTGAAAGATTAAAATCATCATGTCTAGGGTACCACAAGCCGGTGCTTGGAAAACCCTTCAGATATCTCATTATGCATTTAACGATAAGCAGGTGTGACTCTTTTGGATTAGATTGATAACGGGAGCAGAGGCACGCTGGATACATGATATTTGGTCGAGAAGTAGTAAGATACATCAAGGATCCGATCATGGAGCGATATAAAGTTTCATCAATTTTTCGCCGTTAAGATCTGGACATATGCCGTGATTTGGAGCTAATGGGGTTGATGCTGGTTTAGTTCCTGTCATTTTGAATTTCTCCAATATGTCATGAACATATTTTGTCTGATGAATAAAGATACCATCAGGCAACTGATCAACCTGAAGTCCTAGAAAGAACTTCATCTCTCCCATTGCGCTCATTTCAAATTTGCGCTTCATGACTTCTTCAAAGCCTTTACACGGCTTGTCATTTGTCGATCCAAAGATAATATCATCCACAATATTTGTACAATAATTAGATATCCATTTACTTCCTTCGTGAAGAGAGTTGAGTCTACTGTTCCCCCTGATAAAGCCATTATCCAAAAGATGATTTGCTAATGTTTCAAACCAAGCTCTCGGGACTTGATGAAGACCATATAAGGCTTTATTCAAGAGGTAGACTTTATCTTTGTGCACTGGATCAACGAACCCCGGTGGTTGGCCGACGTACACCTCCACTTTCACTTTTCCGTAAAGAAAAACAGATTTAGCATCCAATTGGTACACCTTGAACCCTTTCCACGAGGCGAAGGGCAAGAATATGTGAATTGCTTCAAGACGTGCAACTGGGGCGTAGAATTCAATATAGTCTATCCATTCTTGCTGATGAAATCCTTGAACCACAAGTCGAGCTTTGTTGCGCACGACAACTCCTCTATCATCTCTTTTACACTTGAAGACCCATCTTGTATTAATCTTTTTGTGATGATCTGGCAGGTCAACAAACGTCCAGACGCCAAGTTCTGGAATTGCAATAACTCTTCTTGCATCGCATCCACCCAACTTTCTTGTTTCAACGCGTCTTTCCAGTTTCCCGGTTCAACATGAGAAACAAACAACTGTGAGAAAATCGGACTTGAAGTGGAGCAATGCTAGTATAGAAACAGCTTAGATCTTTATTGACCTGATTGCGAGTTTGCACTCCTGATTGTAAGCTGCCTATAATGTTCTCTGACGGATGATATGAAAGTGTCATTGGCATCACTTCAGTTGGAACATCTACTTGTGATTGCAAATTTGAGATATTTTCATCGACAACCAGTACATATGAAGAAGCTTTATTCCTAGCATTAGACTGATCAGCCTGTTGGTTTAGAAAGTCTTCAATCTGTTCAGATCCTTCATCAGAACTGGATCCTCCATCGTTGAAAGTTGGTTCTTTGATTAGAGTCATCATCATCATTTGGCTGGACAGAAGGTTCAGCAGCATTAACATTTAAAGCAGGAACCGGATTTAGAACAGAAGTGCATTGATCAACATCAGACGTGTTAACTGGTAAAGACGTAGAAATCACCAACGGTCGAGGAATTTGTTTTTGATTAGATAACTGATGTTGTTGAAATAACATAACAAGTTCTTCTTCAGTTGGCACATCTGGAAGATCAAAGGAATCCCACAATCCATCGTAGTTAAACAGCCATGAATCCCCAGGCTTCTGCGTAGGCGTTGTATATCTTTGACAATCTACGTGCTGTGCTAGAACTACCTGGTTCAGACTCGGCAAGAAAACATGTTTTTGAGGAGTAACATAACCAACAAAGAAACCCTCCAAAGATTTGGCTCCAAATTTATCAGCCGGCTCCAAGATGGTACACGGTGGTCCAAAAGGTTCCAAAAAAGCTAAGTTAGGATTTCGTTGATTTAGTAACTCAAAACATGTCTTTTAGTGAGGCTTAACTGTCAACACATGATTCAGGGTATAGCATGCTGATTCTACTGCTTCACTCCAAAAACTGATCGGTAATTTCGAATCAGCTAACATTGTTCTAGCAGTTTCTATCAACGTGTGATTCTTTCGTTCAGCTACTCTGTTTTGTTGTGGAGTATAGGGGGCGCTGAATTCATGAAGAATCCCCTTTTCATTGTAGAACTCTTGCATCTTCTTGTTCTTAAACTCCGTTCCATTATCACTGCGAATTCTCTTAATGGGCAAATGATAAAAATTCTCGAGCTTTCTGAAAAGAATCATAAGAGTTTCAAACTTTTCATTCTTGCTTTCTAGAAAGAATACCCATGAGAATCGAGAATAATCATCTGTAACGACAAGACAGTATAGATCTCCAGAAATGCTTTTAACATTGACTGGTCCAAAGAGATCCATGTGTAGTCTTTCTAGAGGTAGCTTTATCGAATTCAACAGCTTTCTCGGGTGTGATTTCTTATGCTGCTTCCACTTTTTGCAGCTAAGATAATCATCTGATAAATGAAAACTTTTCAAATTGACCCCCTCCACTAAGTCGTTATACACAAGAAAATTCATCTTTCGGAGATGAATGTGCCCCATTTTTCTATGCCATAAAATTGACTCTTTTCGGTAGCTTTGGAAACAAAGCATTGAACTTTCTTTGACGTGGTAGAAGTGATGCTCAAAAATTTTCTAATCTATCTCTTAAAGCCTTCTATTTTTGTACTTTTCAACAGCTTTGATCATCATTGCCAGCCAAACAATTTTTGAACTCGTTAAACTGTGTTTTCTTTTGAACCCGAACAATTTAACTTGAAAATTTTGTAGATTAAAAACCCGGTTAATAAAAGCATTTGTTGTTCAGTGTCCAACAAATCACAACCTAAATTACTTAGATAACCCGACCCACTTAAATAAACTCGGTTCAATCCAAAAGCTTTTACTGGCCAACTTGAAACTTATAAGGCTAAAGCTATATCCAAATTTAACCACCAAGCCCAATATCCTTCTACGAACTTTTGCCCAAAACTTTTATATTTGGATTTTCGAAATTGTTATGGTTTTTTATTATTATTATTATTATTATTATTATTATTATTAATTTATCTTCCAACAATAACAAAAATCCCAACCACACAAACGTCACTTTTGTATTTGTCTTTTCATAGATTTTAATTTATTGATTCAGCTATAAAACTACACTTTAATGAAAACATTTTTTTTTCTTTTCAAAACTTGCAGCTATCAATGTCCTTACTGTCATCACTCAAAGAAAAACAAGAAAATTCTAAGGCTATTCGGTTTGGGTGACGGGCCTTCCTAAAGGACGACTCGCCACGTAAGGATACATGTCTGAATCCTTGGAGGACCCCCTCCAGGGATGAAAGTAAGGAAATGAGTGACAACCCGACCCCACCTAATTAATTTATTTTTCTTTTTTTTTATTAAACTAGTTTTTAACATTTACTAATATAAAATAAAATCATTAGTATTAAAAACCACACATTACATAACCTAAAAGAAAACATAAAAAAATAACCGAAAAAAATAAAACCATAACCTAAAAAATCTTATGAACTCCACTTTTTGCGATTTTTTCTTTCATTATTCGCAAAATCGGTCGATCTTCTCCCGGATACGAGTTTATGTCAACTGTCATGATCTCCCACTCTTTATACTCGTTTTGCTCATGCTTCAACCGCCCGTTTTTCTACCTCACGTTCCTTCACATTTGCCTTTTGGGCCGTGACCTTGGTGAACACTTTGAACTGAGCCATAAACTCGTCCATTTTGGAATCGACCCCCGTCGCGGCTTGTTTTTTTGCAGCTGCCGCCCTTTTTGATTTGTCCCTGCCCGAGGGACGTTCCTCCTCATGAACCAAAAACTCTTCATCATCAAATTCAGGTTGCTCATTTATATTTATTTGACATCGTGCGTCTGAGCCCCCGCGCTATAACTACTGGTCTCCGAGGTTTTTGTTCGTTTAGCCATTGCAACCTCATTTGGAACCGGCGCCCACTTTTTACTGGTTCGCAAAATTTCCGAAGCACATACGTGGGGGAAAACGGTTCGAGGCGTATCTTCATATCTAAGCATCGCCTCTTTAAAAACGTCTTCTCACTCATCCCACTACGGCGACCAGTATACAAGTTATTATAAATCGCCGAAAACCGGTTAACGACCGGATGCATCTTTCTTTACTTGGAAGAGATGGAATCGATGTGGCGATAATCACCTTGTTCCATTATTGCAAGAAACTCGATAGTATTTCTTTCCAAAAACCCTCGTCGGTTTTGTTGTTACCTATATTTTTAAATTGTAGAAAGTTATATACCGATAATGGGGCTTTTGGAAGTGCTAACCCACGCCTTCGCTAACGCCTCCTCCTCCATCTTCGTCCAAAGTTTTGGCTTCCCTTTCGAAGGTTGATCTTTATCAACCATATGTTGCTTCCCTTTTTTTCGTTTAGACGATTGGTGGTTGGGATGAAATTGCGAATTTAACGGGTTTCGCATCATCATTTGTTGCACCGATTGCATTTGTTGCATTGATTGCAGTTGGCTCATTTGCGAAAACGCGTTGGGGGTTTGTTCAAAACCCCAAAAGCGTTGTAGCCGGGTACCCAGAAAATGTTGGGTTTGGGTTTGGGTTTGGGTTTGGGTTCGGGTTCGGGTTTGGGTTCGCGTTTGGGTTCGGGTTCGGGTTGCTCGGGTTGTATTGATCCATGGCGAAAGTTGAATGATTTTATAAAATGTTGAAGAATTATAAAGAAATGTGAATGATTTTATAAATTTAAGAGATAGAGATGGATAAAGTATGTAAAAAAGTGGGATAGTATTGATGTATTTATAACTAAATTTATTTATTTTAATTTTTTTTAATCTAATAGCGGTTCAACGGCTATATATTTTAAATTCAAGGCCCGTCTACAAGGTCTTGCAGCTGACGCCCACAACAACGGCCATCCACCAGATACGGTGTTGAGGAGCGTCGCCGAGCCAGGCTAGGCGTTAACGACCCTCCATACGCGGTCTAATTCCTTAATTGCTGCTTATTCACTAGACAACAATTTCTATTATTCTATCACCTTTAGTATTCTATAAAACCCTAAATCTTTTTTTTAATCAATGCTACACACTAGCTTTTATGACAAAAAGATAACTGCAAATCACTTTATTTTATTTTATCCTAACAACAACTGTAATATCAGATCGGTTTTTCTCAAGCTAAACAAGAACAAAGTTGAAATGAATTTAACAATAACAATTCAGATTTTGCCGTAAACAACAGCTAATCACCGCTTCATCGTTCTTCTACGAAACAGCTCAGATCAGATCTGAAATCTCGAAAGATACTATGTAGAATATCAACACAACAAACGATTTTTCTCAGATCTGAACCTCAAAACATGCTGTTTATGATACTTAAACAGATTCTGAACTCATCTTTTTCATGTTTATTACGTTTTTGGATGATTTACTTTGTAAAATATTCTGATTCTAAATAAATTCAATCAAATGAACAATATAATCAGTTTTCAAACAGATTTTATCATTTAAATCCCACCGAAAGTGTAACGATAACGAAACTCGTCTGATTCGATCAACGATTACACGCAGAGCTTCCGAGGCTCTCATACCACTTGTGAGTTCAAGACCGGTTCGAAACACACAAGATCTGCGATGAATTTGGTTAAAAGTGTGGAATACGTTAAACCAAACCGTAATCGATATCACGAATGTAAATAAACATTGTGTTATTACTATCAGACGCGAACGAACAGAATTTCGACACATACGATACAAAATCACCAATCCTGGATCTAATCTGTATGAATGTTATTGAAGACTTGAGCTTGTGCGGATGCGTTCTCGAACGGACGTAATCTTGATATATATAGATGTGATGCATGTCCGTACCAATGTAATAGTTTCCTTCATGTGCATATATAATTTCCTTGGTCCGTGCGAATGTAGATTATACTACACCTCCGTACGTATGTATGATAACGTCTGAACTTTGAATGTTGACTTCAATTTTGCATGTGACATTTTCATGCATACATGATTCCCTTGTGATGATTTAATGACGGTGTAGAATTGTGATGTCATCACAAGATTGTGATGACATAATTCCTGTTTATGCCCACTCTCTTCGTATCATATCGTACCGAATCCTGACGTATCCTAATACTACCTAGCGAAACTTCTGTATGGTATAATACAAGACTCAAGACACTTGGCATTACATGTATAAATATTTTTCTACTATGTCCACATGAATAGTGCAATAACAACAACAATCAAGGTGGAACTGGATTGGTGGTGTATGAGCCAAGAACTTCAGAATCAAATACTCAGAACGAATTCATGAACGAAGTTGAGAATGAAGAAGAAGATGGAAGAGATGGGGAGTGCGATGATGTATTGAATGATGAAGACACTTCAGGAATCTTCATAGACGTTGTACCTATAACTGTTGTTCCCACAACTCACAACAAGATCATATATCTTTGTCATGATGTTGAGGAAGGGGAGTTTGTGCACAATTATACTAAAGAAGAATTGCTAAAATGTGTGGTATTGATGAACAATCATTTGAATTCGACTTTGAAGAAGAATTGATGAACATTTATATTACAAAACTTGATGATTATGTGTTCGAGCAGATAGCAGATGCAAACGATTACGATTTTGATGATGTTGTCGTGGAGGATGATTCACACAATGAAGTTCCGCGTTATTCTTTTAAAGATAATGATGATTTCCCAACATTTACTAAGATGTTTACGCATGGAGCTGATGATCTGGTAAAGAGAAAGATTGAAGAGAAAATTAAGAATGGTGAATCTCTGAGACTCAGTAAAGATCAGATAAGAGAAGCTCAAAAGACTTGGTTCAAGTTTATGCCCATGGAACGGAAATTTAGAAGACCACTGGCTTTCTTCACAAGAAATCAAGATGTGTCTTTGGGGGATTTATTAGTTGCGGCTGGACACCTGAACTGAACGCGTTTGCTACAAAAAGGAATACGGTGTACAATACTTCAGATATTTGAAAGACATTAAAACTCTTCCATGGTGGGATGTGAAGGAGTTATGTAAGACAAAGCTCATCAACTTTCAAATGAAGCAGGTGATCAGAAGTTGTGGCGGTATATAAGATATGAAGCTTGTCATGATTTTCCTACATGGAAGCCACATTACCCGAAGAGAGTTGTTTCCAAAAAAAAGATTGATCTTGAAACACAATTGCCCAAAGTATCATTGAACATTAAACGTCCTCGAGCTATGAAGAATATGCCATTGATGAAGCCTAAACAAGATTTTTATCCTTACTTTCGATCGTGGAATTATGATAGATTGACCGGAGAAGCAGTGATTGTTTTGAACATTGAAGAATGTTGGAGAGCGATAAGGATTTTGGATCCTATGTGGTTGGTAAATCTTTCTGAAAAGACATACACATGTTGTACGTCAACAAGATACATTATCAAGTATAGGATATCGTACAAGCTATGAAGTAGCAAAATATTATCAAGACATGTTATCAAGATTTGCTCTACTTACGAAGTGAATTCAGGGAAGAAGTGGGCAACAAAATGGTGTGAACCGGAAAGAGAAGTATTTTTGAAAGATGTTCGAAAAGAAGTAAGAGTTGTTGAGCGCAAGAAAATAGCTTCAATTTCAAGGTATAAATAATGAAGTGGGTGCTTACAATAGATCAAACGCTAATGTCATACTTTGAACTCAAACGTCAACGTGTCAGAAATTATTTCTTCGGTAGATGAAGTGTTTGAAGATTTTTACAGATCGAGACTACGGCAACATCCAAGGGGGAGTTTGTTGATACATAATGTCTACTGCCCACGTCATCGAGTTATGTCACATGTAATAGGGATTAGTTGTTAGATATTTCAATTTGTAAGGATTATGTCACATCTGTACGAATGAGTACTTCCGCATAGATGAGCTGGTCCGCACGGATGTATCTCATGCGTAAGGAAGATTTAGTCCGTCCCAACGTCCTATGATGTCTATAAATAGCCTAGTGAGGACCTAGTGTTTTGTAACTTGCTAATTAGACGGTAGAGCCATGTCAAGTTGAATTGTGGGATGTAAATTAAAATTATATGAATGAAATCATTGAAAAAATAAAATCTTTTACTTGCCACCTAATCGTAATGAATTCCGTGCATTGTGACTAGGTTATAGATATCACCTGAGCGTAACGTCTACACGATCGGACCTCACATAGGAGAAGAGCAAAAAAAAGTCGTTGCTACTGCCAGCTTCAAAATCGGACAAAACTTGTTGGATTTCGACGGATTCTTATTCAATCTCCATAAGGTATGTGATTTTAATCTTTAGGTTTAATTTAGGGCTAAAATATATGTGATTTATGTTAAAATTAGCGTTGAAATTGGGGCCGAATTTTTTCTCTAAACTTGTTGAATCTTTATGTAATCATGTCTATGTTTATTTGTTTAATCTTTATGTGATTTCGGTAGAAATTAGAGCTTTAAATTGGGGCTGATTTGTTAACTTGTTATTAGACTATGCTACGAGGAAGAATAAAACCATAACTTCTTTTTTCAAAAGAAAAAATGAAGAACAAGTGGAAGGAATTGATGATGAAAAAGGAGCAAGTAAGACTAGCTTATATATATCATTAGTAGTATATCAAATAAAGCTTGAAGAGTATAAGCCTAGAGGTCCAAAGAGCAATCTTCATAGATTTAACTATGCTTGGTTTGATTCCCTAATTGGTTAGAGTATTCTCCAATAAAATACAAGGCTTATTGTTATCTTTGCTATTTATATAAATGATAAACCAAATGAGAGCCACGCCTCCCACATCTAAGAATCAAGGTAACTTTCGTGAATTGCTAAAACTTTTAGCCTATTATAATAACGATGTTGCAAAGGTTATTTTCAAAAATGCTCCTTATAATTCCAAGTATACATCTTCTGATATTCAACAAGAAACTCTTTTTGTTATGGTAAATAATGTTCGAAAGCATATACGTAGCGACGAGGGTGATTCATGGTTTTGTGTCATGGTTCATGAGTCAAGGGATGAGTCGGAAAAAGAGCAAATGGTGATAGTTTTAAGATTTGTTGATGCAAAAGGGGTGATACGGTAAAGGTTCTTTGATATAGTTCATGTTACAGATACTTTATCTGCGCCTTAAAAGTAAATTTGTGGAATACATGTTTGCATTACAATTTTGATGTTAGTAAAATCCATGGTCAAGGTTATGATGGTACTAGCAATATGAGAGGAGAATGGAACGGATTACAAGCACTTGTTCGGGAATATAGTCCTTATGCATATTATGTTCACTACTTTTCCCAGTGGGTAATTACTTGTTCTTTATATCTTTATTTTTTCGGTTTGACTAAAATACTATTATGGTTATGACATTTTTGTTTTTTACTCACAGGTTACAACTTGCCTTGGTTTGTGTCTCAAGGGATGTTAGTCCAGTACTCCAATTCTTCTCATACTTAGTTTCTATAATTAATGTGGTTTGTGCTTTTAGTAAGCGCCATGATGAGTTACAAATGGCGAAGGCAGTTGAGATTAAAGGGTTACTAGAACTCGGTCAAATCAAATCGTGAAAAGGACAAAATCAGGTTGGGACATTAAGAAGCACTGGTGATATACGTTGGGGTTCCCATTTTAAATCTATTTGTAGTTTGGTTAACATGTTTGATGTCACCCATGCTGTTCTTAAGGGAATAATTGAAAACACGTCTCATGCTACTGGTTCTCAACGTGGAGATCCTAATATAGCTTACGGTTACTTGCAATCATTTGAGTTTGTGCTTGTTCTTCACGTGATGAAAGAAGTAATGAAAAGAACTGATACACTTTGCCAAGCATTACAAAAGACATCCCAAGACATCCTTAATGCAATGGAGTTAGTTTCAACAACAAAGTTTAGTCTAACTAATTTTAGAAACAATGGATGGGATTCTTTATTTAAAAATGTTTTTTTAGTGAAAGGCATGACATAGACATGCCAAAATGAGTGCTCTGTATACTTCTACTCGGTATCGACCTCGTAGAAAAGATCTTCATGTTACATTTGAACATTATTACCGAGTAGATTTGTTTATAGAGACATTGACAAACAACTACATGATCTAGATAGTAGATTCAATTTGCAAGCGATACAGTTCTTATCTCTTAGTGCGACTTTATGTTCAAAAGATATTATTGTGGATCTGATTGTTCTTCTTGTTGAGAAATGTTATCCTAAAGATTTTAGAGAGCACAAGAATTATCAATTACGTGGTCAACTGGAGACTTTTCAAGTTGAAAGGATAAATAGTGCCAAGCTGAGTAGGGTATCGACTCTTTCTGATCTTTGCAAAACTCTTGTGTAATGTCAGAAAAATAACATGTACAAATTGGTTGAAAGAGTGTGTCGGCTAATCTTGACACTTCTAGTTTCGACTCGAACAACGGAAAAAGGATTTTCAACAATGAAAATATTTTAGAATTGCCTTCGCAATAAGATTTCAGTTCAGTATCTAGCAAACAGTATGGTGATTTACATATAAAAAGAAATTGCTGAGAACTTTGATTCGGAGTCCATAATTGAAGAATTCAAAAATATTAAAGGTCGACGGGTTGAGCTATAACTCTTCATCAAAGTGAACTGGGTACCCACCTTTGTCTCCTTTGTAATGTTTTGGTGTCTTTTTTCAATTGTTTGTTAAACAATGTTAACTTTTTAATGTTTGAGAATGGTTTTTTATTTGATATTAATATTTGACCCGATTAGAATCGAATCATCGACCCGAACATATCACCTCGAAAAATAGCAATAGAATTTTTTTTGGTCTAGTGACTTCTGACCACCAGTTAGAAATATCAAGCCTTGCCACTTTGTATATAAGTGCTTTTAACTTGCTTGATTACATGTTTATTATCTTCAGACGCATCTTCTTGAACGTCTTTCATATAGGTTCATCTTAGATCTTAATCACTTGTGCTTTTGATTTTTATGTTTAAATGGCCAATACACCATAGGAAATATAATCATGAATCAAGTAGGTCTAGGTGTTTAAATAATCTTAAAATTTGTGAGGTTAGAGATTATCGGGTTGTCTAGGTTGTTAGATCGCTAAAGTTAGAATCTTTGTGAAAAGACCACGTTAGTTTACCTTGTAACACTTGCTATTCGAGTCAAACCGAGTTACCGTAGTTACCTTAGACCTTTATACCGTGAGGGACATCGTCAAATTAGGGTAATTTATTAACATAACTGGAAAGTCGTGAGGAATTCCATATTAACTGGTAAAATAACAACTTATTAGATCTCCATAGGTGTCTTTTCTAAAAGGGTCGCGGGTCCTGCTCGGTTATCCGATAAGTTTAGTTTCCAAGATCCTTGTTCCATAACATTGTTATACCAATAGAAAGCAAATCCATGTCATGTCCAGCCTAGGTAGTCGTTTTTACCATCATTTGAGTAAAATCCAAAGTCTAATTCGCGTCTTAATTCGTTCGTTTTAGTTAGTATTTAATTAACTGCAATTTTAGAATATTCGAAACCCCCCTCTCAAAATATAAAACAGTTAGTTGTGTCAATAAATACTAGTGATTCTGGTTTACATAATCCAAAAAGTCTCATGGGTTCAATTTCCACACTTACTTAGCTTTACTAGAGTCAATCGGTGCACTAGCCGGTTGGTAGTTTAATCGAGTTTGAAAGAGTCTAGAATATAACTTAGTGTCTAGATTAGGTTAATTTAGTTAATAATTAATAAACGACTTGTTAGCACATAAGTGATTAGAATGTTATTTCATTTTAATTTTCCAAAGAAATTATAAAACTAGGGGACCTTGATCGGGACATAGTTATCATTAGTTCTTCCCATAGATCGTCACTTGAAAATTAGTGGATACTCGGTTTAGGTAACTTCTCGTTAGATATTGTTAAATTATGTTAACTTAGTATTTTTATTCCTTGATAATCTAGAAAATCAAACTTGTTGTTTGAAAATGCTTTAGTACAAAGGTTAAGTATCGAAAGTCCACGAATTTCTTGCCCCAAAATTTTAACACTATTCAACGGGTACACTTGCCTTTCGTGTGTGTGATTTAGTTATAGGGTAAAAAACTATTTTTAAAACTAAACTTGTGTGAACGACTATCTTTATAAGTGTATATATATATATACGTATATATATACACACACATATATATATAGGTGGAGTTGTAGAGTGAACACTATTGTATTTGTGAACTTAGTGAACGAATCCTGGCCATTGATTTACACTTGTGTATTGATAATCAAGGGCAAGGTTTAGTTCACAATCAAGGGGGGTTGTTCACAAATGAACCTAACCCTTATTGCGAGAACCGAGATAACCAATGTCAAAAGAGGGTAATTTTGTAAATACCAAACAACGTTTAAAAAACCCGCCTACTAGCTTTCATCTACTATCCAACTTCAAGCACAAATTAAATTACATTTAATACAAACTTTCACGTCCACTCCCAAACTCGAATTACATCCAAATCTCTCAACATTTCATAACCTGAATCTCTCAACAATACTCAACAGTTCATCGATTACAATCGATTACATCATCATCTTAAATACATCATCACTTCACCATCATTAGTTCACCATAATCAAGCATCTCGATGGAGATTTTAACTCAGATTTGATATTTTACCAGTAAATAGTCATATAATCGAGGTTAGTTCCCAAAATCCGTCCACAATTAGTTGTATAATCTATATTAGGAACATAATCATGAATCGTACATTCTTCATCCATCTGTAATTAGGGCGACGTGATTATAAGCATTGTGGATTTTTAATCTGTTCGTAAATAGGGCAACTTGATTATAAGAATAGATGATTCAATGAGTGTGTCACTACGACATTGTCGCCGGGAATCAATCCCCCCGCCAACGGAATCATTGACGGAATGTGCGGTGTAACATAGAAAATGTCATATAAATCGAGACACCGTTTGCAAATTTATACAATTCGTTTCTACTTTTATATGATAGATAATTTGTCGTTTGTATTTTTATATGATAGATAATTTGTCGATTCAAACTTTGTTTTGTATTATGTGATATATAGTTATGCACATGGGCATATTGTGACATCATAGATTTATCAGAATTGGCTATTAAGGTAATTTTTATGTGATACGTAGTTACGCACATGTGCATAGATTGTAATAATAAGTCAATATGCACATGTGCATAGTGTGCAATAACATGTGAATAAGGTAGTTAATGTTGATGCAGATGGCATTGAATAATGTATTTAGTTGTTATTTTGGTGTGATGTATAGTTGTGCACATGTGTATTTAATGTTAGATTATGTTAATAAGGCAGAGTTATGCGATACATAGATATGCACATGTGCAGAGCTTGACAAAATATGTTAATATGCACATGTGCATAATTTGTCATAATAGGTTAGTAATGTATTTAACGTTTATCCACATGTTCATTGTAGATCATCAATGGAAAAAAATCGAAAAAAGTAACATTTGTATTAAAGTCAAGGGATGAAGGGTCATCAAGAATGTCGGACACAACGGAAGATGAATATGTGAATGTTAAACAAAAAGGTTAGAAGCTATTGATTATTCAATATTATTATTTTTTTTAATAATTAAATATGAGTTTATGCACATGTGCATCATTGTGGGAGGATCGACATTCCTCCAAAAGACCAGAGTTGAGCTAACTAACGTGCGTGGAATTCTGTTGGTGCATATTTTGTGACAACAGCTTAATAGTTTAATAGTTTAGTCTTTGGATATTTTGTATTGGGCTTAGCTTTTATGTTTAGCTTGTTAAGAGTTGTTATGGGCTTGGAGAATAGCCTAGCCCAGTCCAAAGCCAGTATGCAGACATGTAGTATATATACATGTTTTGCATTACGTTTTGGCTAAGGCAGAGAGTTAGTAAGGTTGAGAAATCTATAGAGAGTGGTTGTGGGATTTTTATGTTTGGAATTGATTGTAAACGTTCTTGTTAGATAATCAATAGAAGACCGGTTTAATTATAATCTTGTTTCTACTTGTTTTCTGTGAAAATCTGATCTAGATGGTTCCCACATTAGATTGAATGGATGATTCTGTGAAGACCCATACGGATTAGGGGACCTACAATTGGTATCAGAGCATTAGGCTCTTGATTTGCTCGGTTCAAAATCGTTACTGCAGAAAAAGTTGGGTTATTGGACGTTTTGACGGCTGTTCTAGGGTTTTGCTGCTGTTTGCTATTAAACAGCAAGCATTTCGGATCATTAGTAAGCCATCTCGGATAGAGGTCTCGCATTTCGGATCATCAAAATTGCATCTCAGACTGCATCTCAGATAAAAAACAGTGTATTTCGGATAAATTGGGAAGCATCTTGGATCAAAACAGTGCATCTTGGATCTTTGGTATTGATTTCGGATCATCTCGGAAAATTATCATCTCAGATAACCACTGTTTCGGATCATTTCAGACAATCTCAAAAAACTGTTCCGAATTACATCTCAGAGACCTCATTTCGGACGAATTTGGATACCATCTCGAATCACCATCTCGGATAGCAATTTGGATTACCATCTCGGACTATTATTTGAATTGGGTATTGTTCTGAGTTGAAATCGAAAAGGTGGAACTTTAACCAGCTGACACATTCGGTTTTAACGTATTTAGGATGTAGAGTTTGACCCGTAAACAATCTAAGTAAACCGACTGCACGGTTAGAATCGTGTGATTTTTGGACAAAAAAGCACGAAAATCCAAAAATAGGTTTTGGACATTATATATCATGATTCGTATCGATGCGACGGGTCTAATGATATAATTTGGTAAAAATGTTTTGAACGTTTTTAACGGTACGGTTACGGTACAACTCGAATAGGTCCAGAAAGAGATGTCAAATTTGCATTTTGACACAGGTATACAAAAATCCATTTAAACTGTTAAGCTGCGTGTTAAAGATCGTCAGAATGAACAATATCAGTGAGTGTGTTAATAACTGGCCAAAGTGATAAATGTTGAACAATACGTAGACTGGACGAAGAAGTTTAAGGCATTTGTTCAAAGTGATGATTCTAAGATGTGGAGTGATTGATGGGTACATTACTCCTATACTTCGTGTTGATGGGAGAGTTATAGTGATTTCACATGATAAGTTGATAGACACTAAGAAACGTATGTATGATGCTGAGAAAAAGCCTTAGTAGCGATAAAGATGTCCTTGCCATTTGAAATGAAACACATTTGTAATAGGTATGGATCTTCTAGAGAGCTGTGGGAAGCTTTAGAAAAACATTATCAGAGTACTTCAAGACAAAGTTCATGTGTGGCTGAGACTGCTGCTGAGATAGAAGAGAAGAAGGAAGCTGAGAAGGAGAAAATGGAGATCAAGGGTGCAAGAGCTACAGTGTGCATGTATGATATAGATGAGCTTATAGCAGAGGTACAAGTACAATTGCAATCTGTGAGTCAAACAAGCCATTATTGCACTGAACTAGAAAGCAAAACAAAATTCTGTAGATGAATTAGAAAAACAGAAAGAGTCAATTGTTCTTCTGAGTAAAAGGAGTTAAATTGTTTAAATGAACTCAAATCAAATGAACAAGAAATCAACAGTTTGACCAGCAAAGTCAAGGAATTGGTACAAGTCATTGATTTGGCTCGTGAAACTATGAAGGATAAGACTAACAAGCTTTCAGAAAAGTGCACAGAATTGGCTGGTGCACAAGCCAAAATTGTTGAACTTCATGGAAAGTAAGTCAAAATTTGAAAATCTTCGGTAGTCAGGACTCAAATTCAGAAAAGTTTGAAAAAGAGTAGTGATAAAATGGGAGTGGGGTTAAGTAAAGCTTCATCTTTAAGGATCAAGATTACTCTTTTTATACTAAATGAAAATGAGCTAATAGATTTTGCGCCTACTACATCAGTTGTAGTGGATCCGATAACAGTTGACATACCTAATAGTCCAGTTTCTTTGAAAGAATCTATTAGGTCTAACAGTACACCTCAAAAAGTGGATGAGGATACTAAAGACAAAATTGTCAAAACATATAAAAAGGGATATAAAAGAAAGAAAGTTTTTAAGAAAAGATTTTTTTTTAAATGTTAGAACAAAGGACATGTGGCTAGTTGTTGTCCTTTTAAAAAGGGTAAGAAATTGGAGGCTGAGGTTGAGGGTATGGATGGGAATCAGGTTGGTTCAAATAACAATATAAAACTAAGGTGTCAAACAAATCAACTAAGATTTCAATCTAAACCTTCAACATCGGGAAGATTTGATAGTCCAAGAAACTTTTCTCCTAAATCAAGTCATTATAATGGTTAATCAAATTGTTTTCAAAGTAAACATTTTGATATCAAAATCGATACCAAACTTCTGGTAATCAAAATTTCCAAAGAAGAAACGAATATAGGGGTTTTAGTAACTCAAATGTTCAAAACAATCCAAAAATTTTTCAAAGTTCAATTATGATAATGGGAGAAGAAGGTTTCGAGATAATAATTTTCAAAGGTCGGAAAATCGAGAGTTTATTGGAACTCTCGCGATCAAAGATCTAGTGGAAATTATAAATCTTGTTCAACAACATGGAAGACATCCAAGACACCAGTAGGGTGTGATGGATATTGGACAGAATTAAGTTATATTGATATTCATGGTCAATCCAAAACCGGTAGGGTCTGGGTTCTCAAGTCTAACTAAGTTGTTGAATTTGTGTACGATGACGAAGAAGGACTGTTGATGTGTTCAACAATGGTTATTCCTGTAAAGCATCTGAAGTGAATAGTAGGTTACACATGGTAACGAATTATTTACTTCTGTGATAGATAATATTTATTAAAATCGAAAAACTTTTAGTCATGTTAAAGTGGGAGTCTTTTTGTGTTTAAATTTCTGTTTTTAAAACTTACCCCATAAAAACAAAAAATTAAGGGGAGAAATTTCCCTAAGCCAAAAAGAGTTTTGTAGTGCGCGAGTTTAGTTGGAGTAAGTTAAAAATTTTAAAAATCTAAAAACATGAAAAATATAAAATAAAAAATGAGTTATCACTGTGTGGAAAAGATTAGATGACATCAGCAAGTTAGACTATCACACTTAAATTGAAATTAATTTGTTTAAGTGTGATAGTTGCTTCATCAAATGATGTACCAGTAAGAAACAAACATGAAATATCAACTTACCATGGTGATATAAACTTAAATAATTGAGTATGAGTGGGTAACATATCAGTGGCATATGGTTTTTATAACCTTAAATCTTTAGTTGATAGTTTGCCAAAATCTAAGGTTTAGGTCTTTATTGTTGGTACATAATGTCTACTGCCTACGTCTAGGATATATCGTAATGTTTTTAAAGTTTACATGTTAATGTTTAAATGAGAAAATGTAAATTTTATGTATTATTACACAGTGATTCGCACGGAACATTAGTGTGTTTCGTACGAGTGAGTCACTCGTACGAAATACTATTCGTACGACACACAGTTGTATGTTTGTTTGTGCACGCACTTCAGTACGAGTCATGTTGACCTATAAATAGGGAAGTGTTGTGTTAGAGCTAGATAGAGATTTTTCATTTCATACGGCAAAGCTCTGTCAGTTTGTTGACTTGCGTCTTTAACTTGAACGTCTTTAATAGATTAGAAGTAGTTAAACAGTAAATTCTACTTGTTTGTCATATCTACCTCTCAAGCAATGAATTCCGCCTCTGCTAATTGAGCGAGATCAGGTCGATTGCTCATTTTGGGAGCTCGATCCTCGTCCACAAGTGGTATCAGAGCCATGAGCTCTGATCTGCAGATGGACAACAAGTAGTTACTGTTCAGACTTGGACATATCTTCATCTTCATTATTTTTCTGACCTTTGCTGGATTTTGGACAAATTTCGGACTAATTCATGGACAAAATGGACTAGGATTTTAGTATTTCAAGTTAATCTTCAATCTAATCAATCCATACCATAATTCGGACATAAAATTGAACTAAATCATGTTGAAATCGATAAAATTTAGTCAGTTTGAAGTTCGAATTGTTTGAATCAGTTTTCGTACGAGTCTCGCACGAAATTAGGTCGTTCTTGATTTTGGTACGAATCAGCTTAAATTTCATACGGATCAGTTAAATTTCATAAATCTTACAATTTTTCAGATTTCAACTTGATTCGCACAAAATATTTGATTCGTACAAATTCATTCATCCAAAATTTACTCAGTTAACAAAGCTTGATTTGTACAAAATTTTGCTTCGCACGAAATTTTACTTAGAAAAAAAACAACAAACACTTGTTTCGCACAAACTTGCATTGATTCGTACGAAATCTTATGATTTTTGTGAAAAATTTGAATCGCACAAAATTCTGGTTTCATATGAAATTTTTGTCCGCACAAAAAGTTTTCTACTCTGATTTGTTTGTTTTTCAAAAAGTGTGTTTTAACTTTTTGCAGGAAAAATGCCTGAGTAATTTTACAATGCGTTTGCCACATCGGTTGTTACCACTGCAGCAGCTCAAAACATCAATTTAGAGAATGAAATGGGAACAATGACTAAACCTCCAAAGCTTATGAATTTGGAAGACTTTGATAGTTGGAGCGAGAGGTTTATGAACACGATGCAAGCTAATCATTTTACTTACTGGTTTGCAATCGAGGCAAAATACATCGCACCAGTTGGTGAAAGTGGGCTTGAAAAGACCCTTGCCCAATTCTCTGATGTGGAACGAGAAAGATTTTTTAACGAAAAGAAGATAATGAATATTCTTCAGCAATCGATCAAAGAAGACATCTTGGCTTTATTACAGCATGATGATGATGCACAATCTTTATGGAATGCTCTTCGACTCAAATTTCAAGGAAGTGCTGAACTCCGCAAAAGCAAAAGGTCATTATTAAGGAAAGAGTTTGATGTATTCACATTGATAAAATGAGAAACCGTTAAGCAGCTAACTGAGCGATACTGTCATCTGGTGGTTCATATGAAGAGAATGGGAATTGTGAAGACAAATGAAGAGCTTGTTGACAAGCTAGCTGATTCTCTGCCACAAGGTGAATGGTCAACTTACTTAACCATCTTGAAGAATGGAGTTGAATACATCAATTTCTCGTTGCCTCGTTTTATCAAGAGATTGGAAGGTCATGAATTAGAGATGCAAAAGATGGCCAAAACAAGACTGTTCAAATGCAACAAGATGTTAATCTTTATTTCAAGAACAGTTCTGCTGCTCAAATCCAAGTGCCAAAGATTCAAACTGCGTTCAGTGCATATAGCTCACCAAGCACACCTCAAACTAAGTCAAGTGTTTTTCAATCATACCCTACAGTTGATCCAAATACACCTTCTAGTCAACAGCCTTCTTTCGGATCAAATCAATCTTAGAACAATCAAGCCACTCCATCATCTAATGCAAGTAAAAGAATTCTGCAATGCAACATTGCCGTTGACTTTCAGAACGCACAAAATTTTGATGAAAAGACAGCAAAAGAACATATGTCTCTACTTGCTTCAGTTCTTGAGTCATATGATAGTCCTATTGCTGGAAAGATTGGTAATTCTGAAATGACACGAGAAGAATATGATCAAATTGATCCAGTTGAAATGGAGTTGATAGATATAAAATGGTGCATGGCTTCGATCATTCGACAGGCACAGTGATTTATGGAAATCACTGGCAAAGAAAATTTGGGAGGTTTTGATGGGAAACTTGGATTTGATAAATCTAAAGTTACTTGTTTCAAGTGTCGGGAGAAAGGTCACTTTAAAAGAGAATGTCCTAACCAAGAGGTTCAAGGGAATCAGAATCCTTTCCATGATGACTATTACAAAAGAGCGATTTATCACCGACCACAACCGAGAACCAGAATCGTGCCGATTGAAGACAAGCAACCTGAAACTAAAGAAAAAGCTTTGGTGGTTACACAAGAACACGAATGGTTTAATTGGAACAAGTATATTTCGAGAGGAGAAAGTTTGGCATTGTGGCTGAAATTATTGATGAACCAGAAGAAGAATCAGAGACATCTTTTGATGAAGGACCTGAGGATGACGAGTACTACTATCATACTTCATCAGAGGAAGAGGAGCTTTTAAATGGTCCATTCAAACATCTTTTGCCTAACGATGTTTTAAAAACATTTGCAGGATATTTTGCACCTACTCAATATTCAACAAATGAAGTGCAAAAGAAACCGGTTGAAGATGTCAAAGTGGATGAGACAAAGAAAGTGCTGAAAGAAGACATCATTAAAGCATGCATGCAAATGGAAATGAGGTAAATGAAAAATTTGTTCAAAGTGTGATGAACCATGTGGTGAGTGTCTTGTGAAAGACAAAAGATTTGCTGAATTGCAAAGTTTAACAGACAATTTGTCAAGCGATTACAAAACCACAAAGGAAGCGTATGACAAATCGAGTGCGTTTTTTAAACAATTTAATAAAGCACCCAGAGAAAATGATGCAACATTATGATACTTAAAGCAACAGTGATGGATAAACAAATGGCAATTAATATTCATCTACTATTGCTGAGCTCAAAAGTGAGCTTGAGAAAATGAGAATTGAAACCGAACGAGTTAACAAACTGCTATTTAGTTATTCCACAAGCTCATACGTTATAGATCGCATTTTACCAAAAATTGAAAATACTGAGGAATCTAAAAATGTAAAACAAAGAGTGGAAGTTATGATCGAGTTCCTCCACCCATGTGGAACAGTTATGTTTGCAAAAATCCATCTGGGGTGGAAAGGCGCTAAATATTAAATTGAAAACCGAACAGTTGCCTGAGGATATCGATATAATTTACACTAAAAATGATGGTGAATGTGATTCTGAAGTGTTAGAAAATGTGATTGAAAAAGTGTTAACAAATGATTCTGAAGTGGCTGAGTCTGAAAGTAGAAGTCTAAATCCGATGACAAATCATAAAATAGTTTAAATGATGATCCTAATGTCATAGTTTATAAAATGAAAGCATCTGATAAACTATTTTCGGATGAGGATTTTCCTATCAAGAAATGTGAAAAGAGGTTGTGTTGATAAAGTGTTCAAGCTGATGGAGGTAAGTCATGATGATTTAGATAAATGTGATTCATCTTTCTATTCTAAATCAAAAACTGATAACCGACCTTACTATCGAAAAATGGAGAATATCCGGAAAACAAGCATGCAGGGTTGGGATTTCAGAAGCAACATAAAACAAACAGGTCCCAAAAAATGGATTTTACAAAGAAAATTAATTTTGTATATGGGACAACAACCGAGAAGGAAAAGGAAATTATTGGTACTCAATCAAACGATGATTTTCTTAAAGAAAATGAGAAACAAAAACAGGTTTTGAATACCTCTGTTCGTAAGGACAGCAGGACATGCTATAAATGCAAGAAAGTTGGACATATCGCACGATATTGTTCACAAGAAAGTTCAAAACCAGTTTTTTCTCCGAAAAAGTTCACCAAGGATGAAAAGCAAAAAGCACCCATGGTTATCCCGAAAAAATTCTTAAAAGAAGAATTGAATCTAATCAAAATGTTAAACCAAATATTAAACCTCAATCTAAATTTGAAATTGGTGAAACATCACACAAAGTTCAATAAAAAGATTCAAAATTTTATGTTAAACAGGCTAAACCACAAACACAGAAATAAGTTGCTAAAATTGTTAACACCAAATCATTCAAGGTTGAACTTAAACTCTCTGTTCCAAACAACATTGAGCTTAAAAAAACTGAAAAGAACAAAGTAGGTCCAAAGTTCAACATTCCAAACCCACCTAAGACCAAACAGGCTTGGGTCTCTTTGTTTAAATAAATTTTGTTGATCATGTGTGCAGGGGCTCCAACGTTCGATATTGTCAAAATGGATCATGGATAGTGGAGCGTCTCGCCACATGACAGGAATGCATGCGTTGCTCAATGATGTTAGAGCTATTCGAGGAGATATGTTGGATTTGCTGGAACGCAGGGAGGTAGGATTGTCGGAGAAGGGATTCTCTCGAAGGAGTTGTGTCGTTTGATAAAGTGAACTATATTGCTGAACTTGAGAACAATATGCTTAGTATCTCGCAAATTTGTGACAAGAAGTTCACGACACATTTCAATGATAAAGAATGTCTAATTCTAAAACCCGGTTTCAAGATTCCAGAAGAACGGATTTTGATGCGAGCTCTGCGAGATAATGATTTATATGTTCTTGATAAAATCAAAGAAGATGAAATGATAGATGAAGGTTTAGATAGATATAAAAAATTACTTTCTGACATGGATAAATTTGATGTTTATAAATCCTATGTAAAGAAGAATGAAAAATTAATAGAATATTATCTTCGAATTGGGATGAAGTGTTAGGGGTGTTGTAGGATCGGATCCGGGGGTTCTAGACGAAAGTTTGGGTAGAGATAGAACAAGTTTCGTAGAATGTTACTAAGAAAGGAGTAGAAGCGGCGGAAGTCTAATATTTAATTTATATCGAAAGAGTATACATCTTGTCAAGCTGGCGAAATCCTGGAGAAATTTCAAAATTATGAACACACAACACTATTTATAGATAAAGACTCACCTAGTGCGAAGTGAGTAATGACTCCGCACGAAGTGGCTTCACTTCGTACGAAGTGAGTTCTCTTCGTCGAAGTGACACAAAAGCTCCTCTCACGTTCGCATCTAATCTGTACAATATTCAACACACCCTCTATCTAACCTATTTGTACAGTGACGGACCTAAGTGCAGCAACAATTTCCCCTTGGACGTCACTGTCAAAGATTTATCTTGATATGTGAGAGTCGTGTATGAATATTCTGCAACTTCAATCAGGTATCTGTTGATGTTGTAGAGCACATCAACAAATTCCCCCTTGATTGATGATCGGGATTTGCAATTTCTTCAATACATTCCCCCTAAAATAATTTGTCATGTTCAGGTCTTTGTTTGCACGGTTTCCAACCTCCTCTGATGTGCTAACTGACAAATTTTCTCAAATAATCACCAACTTGAAACTCATCAATGCAGCTTCTTTATTTCAACGATAACCACATCCGTGTTCGGTTTTAGCACACTGTTCCTATGCTCGATCCTCTAATCTTCAAAAACCCAACCGACAATTGATAGAAACTTCGAATTACCGCATCGGTAAAATTCAAATCAATGAATAACCAAAAATCTGAAATCCCAATTTCCATAATCACGTTTAAGCATACTACTGAATGATTGATAAGCAAATTGGTAATTTTTTCAATCAGTAAATCTTCATCAGAATCAGATTATCTGGTAACACATCAGATCTGAGAAACATTCTTTCGCAATCAGAATCTCATTCTTCCTCTTTAGTCACAATAACAGAGATATAGTTATCTCTTGTAGACAGGCGCAACTTAATCAACAAACATCGTCATTCAACAACGATTAGTCCAAGAATAACTTCATCTCCTTGAAGACTAAAAATAATGGCACCTAAGAATATCATCAATCATTCGTGTATACAACATATCTTGAATGATCTCAGATTTTCTAGGTAATTTTTTTGAAAGCCTGAACCTTGAGCTAGCCATTAATAACTAAGACCATCACTAACCATTTGTGTCACACAACATATCTTGACTAATCTCATATCCTCACTAGTATCAACGACTACTAATCCTGCTAAACCGCCTTTCACCGAGGATTGGGACTCTAACCCTTAAGCATCAATATTAGGATCAGAGTTTTAAAACTGTTTATGAAAGTTCTGTAAATGGTAAATGAAAGAAGATAAATCAGATGAACTTGCAGCGGAATGGAAGAACTTTAATTCATATCTTCGAGAGATTGTTTTCATTGTCATGCTTTTCGTAATTATGATTACTTGCATATGACTCACAATCTCCCCCTCAGCCTAAGAGCACTGATTTGTTCATACAGAATGTAAGAAAGATAGATTCGAATTGATAATAGATGAAAGTCATCAAATAGAACAGTACAAGCACTGTTCTATTTATACTACCACTCTAACCACTGAGCTTCTTATTGTGATGTCAGCATGAAAGTGATACTTAACAAAAAATAACAAACTGATAACATCTGCTAAGCTAACCACTTCTGAACACTAAACCTTACAAGGACTGATAGAAAACACTAATGATACATCCTCTGTTGGTCTTCATCAGAGCTTTGCCTTGACAGACCTTTAGCTTATATCTTCAGTAGAGCTTTGCCTTGGCAGACCTTTAGCTTTGATCTTCAACAAGCTTGTCTTGGTAGACCTTTTAGCTTTTGTCTTCAACAGAGCTTGTCTTCAACGCTATGGCAGACCTTGAACATTTAGTCTTCAGTAGAGCTTCACTTGGGAAGATGTTACATTATTATATAGATTAGAGGTTTGTGGTATATTTTGTCTTTCTATCATCTGTTCTTTTGTAGGGTTCAATCCCAACAATCTCCCCCTAGAACAGATGATGCCAAAAGTAGACTTTATTTCTCATGATTCCCTTATTTGGCTTTTGAACTGTAGTTCAAAATCCATGGCAATCATGTCTTCTACATGCCTTTCAAGTTTAAAATTCAGCAAGTCTTGGAGATCAGCTGCATCCAGACCATATGCATCCTCCGTCTTTATCTTTTGAACTCTACCATCTGACCTAAGCAATGTCAATTAGTGGTTGTCTATGTTAGACTACCATTTTATAATTTTTTAGTCAGATGGTTTTCTTAGGTGTAGGGTTATTTTTGATGAGTTTGGGAAGTAGGTCTGCGTACAAGTGTTGAGAGCGAGGCTCTGAGTTTATCACTTGCAGCATCTGTATGAAACAAAAGTTGATTCTTTATTCCATCTTTTCTCAATTCTACATGCATCCTTTGATCTTCTTCTTCTACCTGCTTTTGCCTTTTTGCTTGATTCAAGGCAATGGTGGACAAACTGGTGGTTGAAGTTAATCTTTTTGGAGCGAGGGTCTGTTTAAGAGCAAAGGTGGTTTGGTCATAGATTGGCTTACTCGGAATAGAAGGATACCTTTTCATAATTCTTCCAACCTTCTGTAGGTATCTACACCTTTAGATTAAGGCCATTGAGCAATCTGCCATGTTGTTCCATATAAAGCATCAACATGTTCCGCTTTCATTCTTTTAATCTTTAGAGCATGGTCTTGGCTTTCTATTTTGGCCTTTACTAGACAGGAGGAGTAGGCTTCTTTGAAAAATCTTTGAGCATGGAATGAATCCTGTCAATTTCTTCTTTAAGCTCATTAACTTACCAGCCTTTAAATTGTGCCCTTGTTGCTTTGTAAGGCTTATGCTTCATGACATGATCTCGATAATCTTTTTCTAGTTCTGGATCATCAGTGGTTGGCTATTCAGACACAAACTTACTTATCTCCTTAGCAAATTCTTCAACGCTTCTGACTTTGCTAAGTTGATACTGTAAGAGATTTGTAAAACCCTGTCATTTTTGTCTTGTCTTTTGATTTATCTTTAGCTATGTGCTCAGCCTGCCTAGCCTTTAGTTGAAGATACTCATCTAGCTTCCTATGCTTTCGATACCCAGCAAGGAAGTGAAGTCTCTTTTTGCTGGATCTTCTATTTTAAAGTCAGCTTTAATCTCACCTTTCATTGAAAAAAGTTCCAGTGGGTATAATGCACCCATAGGAAGAAAAGAAGAGGATAGGTGCATGATGGGAAACGGGGAAATGGAGTTTCAGAGTGTGGGGGTGATGAGAATGGTTGTGTTATAGGTTGTGAAGAAATAGGAAGTGGTGATTGGTAGTCTTCATCATCATTAACCACAAAAGTTTTCCTTTTACGTTGGAATTTAAGTTTGGGTTAAGTTGGGTGTGTGGGAATTCTAGATGGTGTGGGTAGTGGTTCTGTTGTGGTTGGAATGGTAATCATAGCAATGGTTTGTATAACATCTGTTGATCCAAACATATGTTGTCCCAACATCTGTTGTTACAACATCTGCCTTCTCAGTAGTGGCACCAACCTCTGATGGGATATTGGTGACAGAGGATACATAAGCAGTGGTTGCATCAGTTTTTGTAGAAGGAGTGGAAGTTGACTGTCTTACTTTTTTAGCAGACTTCCTTCTTTTTGAAGTGCCAACATCTTCTTTGTCAAGCTGCTTAGCCTTTTCTTCTTTAATAAGCATAAGAGCCTTTGCTTCCAATGTATCTTGTCGCCTCTGCTTTTCAAGGGCAATCCTTTCAGCTTCAAAATTTAGAGTCTCATCAATCTCTTTTCTAGTAGAAGCTTTGGATGCCTCAGTAGAGCTTGAAGCATTACTTGGCTGTTGTTGCACCTTAGATTTGACAGCAGGATCATGCTGTAACCTTCGTAATGATCTTTCTCCCCCTTTTTGGCATCATCTTCTTTGAGAATGACAACCGGGGCAAAGCAAGTAACCTGCACTAAATGGACTTTGATAGCCCTAATATCAGCCTGTGCATCCATATAACGAGCATCGACCATATTTCTCATCAACTTCATATTGTTCTCATGCTGTATATCACAAAGTTCTCTTTGAGCAATAAAAGTTGTTTGCATGACATTCCATAGCTCAGCAGCGAAGGGAGATGAAGAAGGTTGACTTTGAGAATGTTATAGCACTTGAGTCATCATGGATTTGATATCATCAATAGATGATTCCATGGTAGAGATCCTCTCCGTCAATTCTTGATATTGTAATTTGTCACCAAAGTTATTAGGATCATCCAAATTTCTACCAGAGGTAGTTGTATTTGGTGCATCATCCCGAGGAGTCTCAAGGAAATCAACCCCAAATGCCCCTTGTTCGTGGTACTAGGGACATCCAACTGGCACATAGGTTACTGTTGAAGCCTCAACAGTTGTTGCCTTCAAGGAAGTCTGACTGATGTAACCACTGTCCAACTAAGCCACTGTTGTGACTATAGTTGTAGTGGCTGCTTCACTTGAACGACCACCATGAGTTACAAGTAACTCCTGGGGTGTAACCTCCTCAATTGTTTGTGGGCTAGCAGATAGAGTTGTCGCAGGCGCAGTCAATGGTGGCAGGTGACTCTCAGTAATGGGTGAGTGAGAGGGACTACTCAGTGTCTGAGTTTTTTCTATTACTTCAAACAATGGTATGAAAGTGGGTGGTATTGGAGAAGTGGGTAAGGGAGTAGAAAGAGACATAGCCCTGGGAGAGGGGCTGGAGAACATATGTTCGATTGATACATCTGCCTCATATTGTGGTGTCCCTGTGAGTACAACTTGTTCCTTTTTGTGAGGAAAGAAGAGGAGCTTGAGATGGTGGAGATCTTTGAACCAACTGTTGTGAGGAAGTAGCAGTAGTGGTTGTTAGTGACTTTTGTGCTGTCACCGGTAGGACATCTGGGATCTCATCTTCCAGAGCTATCGTTTTAGGGTGTTTCGAGGGCTTGGTGGGTTTGGTGGGTTTCTTTTTGGGGATGGCTGGTGTGGGTTGCCCACCACCGGTTGTAGTGTTGTGGTCACCAGGAGCAGTGGGCTCAACAACCGATGAAGGAGCAGTGGTTATAAAAGATGTCAAAATTTGCTCAGTCACCGTTGCTTTGGTTTTCAACACCTTAGGTTTGTGTTAAGAGTCTAGTAAAAGTTTCATGTCTAAGGCTACCAACTTCACAGATGGCACCTTATTGAAAAACAGAAGTTGAAACTTGTTTTTGTAAGAAAAACTCAACAAAGGGTGTATCAGAAAAGTTTTTCCCTTTTTAAGATTATTAAAGTTTTCAACCAAATCCGAAAACAATACCTTAGAAAAGTTAAATTTGGTTTGGGTTAAAATAGCATAACTTAGGTATTGAATATTTAAAGGTATATCATTGAAAGTAGCGATTTTGGCGGACAAAAGGAGTAAAAGGGTGTGGAAAAAGAATTTCATGTCTGCGGGAATTCAGGTTTGAAAATAGTAATACCAGATAACTGACCTTCATATCCTCGCTAATGAATTCTTCATGTAAATCTTTTTTGAGAAAGATGTGGAAGCATCAAGGTCATTAAGACCAAAAATGGTGGAGATAGTGGAAGGAGAGATTTGGAGAAGTGACTGTCCAATCTTTAATGTGATGGCAAAGGCCGTTTGTTCCGAACTTGAAGTTCAGCGTTTGCCCAAAACTGGCGGAGGGTTTGGATGTAGATAGGTGCTATGGCAAGTAACACATCTTTGCATGATGATGTTTGTAGAACAACGATCATGGAGTGAAAAGCTGTATTATTGTTGGTTTTGAAAAATTGGAAGGTAGTTATGGGGAGTTTTGATGATGAGATTCATGGTGAAGAAGTGAATGATTAGGATTTTGAGAAGAAGAAGAGTAATGGAGAAATTTATGAGAGATTTTTGTGTTTGGAATTGAAACGACAAGTGGAAACTCTGTTTGGAGGAAACATGGTTTATAAAGGGAAAAGGTGAATGCTAAAGTGGCAGCGGTTTCCAAAAAATCTGATGGCTATCATCTGTGCATGTTAAACTCTGTTGAATAATGGATGACAGTTGTTTGGTAACCTCTGCAGGAGACCAGCAGTGGTTTTAAAAGCAGAATGAGCAGTGGTGATTTTACACTATTAGGGGATAGATAATCAGTGGATTGGGAAAACAATGGTTTTACCAACAGTGGAAGGAGGAACAGAGGATACACTGTGAGCAACGGATAGATTTTCATGCCAACCAGAGGTTTTGAGAAACAGTGGTTGTGAACAGACTTTAGAGATATATTGAAAAATTTTCAATTTTAGCTATTGTTAAGGATGAAAGTTGATTTTTCTGAACACATTTTAATGCTTTTTACACATGGAACTCAAAAAAAATTTTGTTTTTATTCCATCTTTAGCATACCAAGCCTAGAGATCAAACTTTCAAAGGTAGATAGATGTATCTAGTGCTTTTGTTAGAATATCTGCCAGTTGATCTTTAGTTTGAACATGATGAACAGAAATCAAACCATTTTCATAGCAATCTCTCACAAAGTGATGTCTGATATCAATGTGTTTGGTGGTAGAATGAGATACTGGATTTTTAACCATGTTTTCAACTGCTTGACTATCTAACATAAGAGGAGTCTTTAGAGTAGTTACACCATAATCCAATAATAGATTCTGAAGTCACAAGAGTTGTGCAGTGCAACTTGAAGCAGGAATATACTCAGCCTCTGCTGTGGATGTTGATACTGCAACTTGCTTTTTGCTCTGCCAAGATACTAAGCAATTACCTAGGAATTAACAGCTTCCTGAGTGGACTTCCTTGTGGTTTTACATCCAGCAAAATCACTGTCTGAGAAACCTGAAAGCTCAATATTTCCATTAACTGAACACCAGATACCAAGTGTGGGAGCACCTTTTATTTATCTGAATATTCTTTTTACAGCAATGAGATTGGACTTTCTAGGTGCTGACTGGAATCTGGCACAAACGCATGTTGCAAACATGATATCTGGCCTTGATACAGTTAGATACAATAATCAATCTATCATGCTTCTATAAAGAATTTGATCAACCAAGTCATCTTTTTCTTCAACAGTGACAAGCTTTGTGTTTGCCACGGGTGTGCTACATGGTTTGCAATCATTCATATCAAATTTTTAAGCAGTTCTTTGACATACTTATATTGATGAATGAATGTACCATTTTGCAATTGTTTTACTTGGAGACCAAGAAAACATTGGAGCTCACCCATTGCACTCATTTCAAACTCTGTTGCCATGTGTTTTCGAAACTCTTCACACATGGCAGTGCATGTGGATCCAAAAATGATGTCATCAAATAAATTTGGACAAGCATCAAATTCTTTCATTTCTATTTTAAAAATAAGGTCTTGTCAATTTTACCCCTTGAAAAACCAATCGACAAGAGAAAGGTGGAGAGAGTTTCATATTAGGCTATAGGTGCTTGTTTCAAGCCATACAAAGCTTTGTTAAGATTGTAGACATGATCAGGATAAAATGCATCTTCAAAGCCAGGAGGTTGACAAACACATACCTCTTCTTTGATTTTACCATACAAGAATGCACTTTTTATATCCATTTGAAACACTTTGATGTTGTTGTTTGCAGCAAAGGCTAAGAACAATCTGATGGCTTCTAATCTTGCTACTGGAGAAAAGGTTTCATGATAATCAATATCTTCTTCTTGTCTTGTGCCTTGAACCCAACCTAGCTTTATTCTTGACAACAATACCCCTCTCATCAGTTTTGTTTTTTAAGACCCATTTTGTGCTAGTTGGATATACATCCTTTGGCAATGGTACAAGTTCTTCATACTTTTTGTCTTTTAAGTTGGAGGATATCTTCCTGCATGGCTTCTACCCAACTGTTGTCTTTCATTGCCTCTTGCTACTTGACAGGTTGTGTGAGAGATAGAAAACCAGCAAAAAGACAAATGTTTTGGGATTGGCTTTTGGTGAGCACCCCTTCATTTATGTTGCCAATGATAAGGTTTGATGGATGGTTTTTAAGGTAGATTAGATCTCCCTTGTCTGGAATGATGGCATTCTGAGGTGAAGGCTGCAGATGTGATTCATCTGAGCTAACATCTGTTGGCAATTCTGAAGAACCAACATTTGTTGAAGTGGAGGTGGAGGAATTGGTGAAATAGGTGTGAGACCATGATGATTTTTGTCCACAGTGGTTGGACTTTTATCAGCATAGGTTATGGGTTGATGAAATGGCAGAGGATTGAGGATCAGCAATGGTTGATCCAGCAGTGGCAGAGTTTTCATAGTTGTGGACAACATATGTTCTTCTGATGGTGGATGTCGCTTTATACTACGAAATCACAATGCCATATCCATAATCATGATGTGGAGACTATGGTGTACCTGGGTGGTCAGTCTTAATAGACACGGATTCAAAAGTGAATTTGTCTAAATCAAAAAGTTCAGGAGGATTTGCTAGGATTTTTAATGAAAAAAGTTCATTGAAATTTAAATTCAAAGTCTCTTCCACACACCTAGTCCTTGAGTTAAAAACCCTGTGGGCATTGGCAGTGCTTGAGTATCCCAGAAAATAACCACAGTCTTCTTTGGCTGCAAAATTTGAATGGAATCTTTTATGTTCAAAATAAAACATGGGCAGCCAAAGATTTTGAAATAGGAGATCAGTGGTTTGATCCTGTACAGAGTTTCATAAGCAGTGGATTAATGTCTAGTGTTGATTAAAACTCTGTTTTGAACATATCAAGTAGTGTTTACAGCCTCGGCCCAAAAGGACAAGGGTAAACTAGAGTATGCAAGCATAGTTCTAGCAGCTTCAATTAAAGCCCTGTTCTTTCTTTCAACCACCCCATTTTGTTTAGGTGTTCTTGGAATGCTGTACTGCCTTATAATTCATTTTGACACATAGATGCATCCAACTCCTTATTTCTAAACTCTGTGTCATTGTCACTCCTAAAGACTTTTACTAGCATGTCAAATTGCTTTTCAACTTGTTTCACAAATCCTTGCAAGATTCCTACAGTTTCATCCTTAGAGTGCAAAAAGTAAGTCCATATAAACCTTGAAAAATCATCAACAATTACAAGACAATATCTCTTTTTACTGAAGGCTCATGATTTTTACATGGCCAAATAAGTCCATGTGTAACAATTGTGAACACTGACTTGTTTTGGACTCACTAATTGGTTTGTAAGAACTTTTGTGTTGTTTTCCTTTCAAACTAGGAAACACAATGTTCTTCATTTGTGAAAAGTTTTGGTGGTAAGCCTCTTAGAAGGCCTTTTTTAAAGAGTGTGGTGATAGTTGTCAGATTTTTCTGTCCAAGTCTTCTGTGCCATAGTTCTGTCTCTTTGTTAGAGGCAGCTGAGAACAGACAAGCATCAGTCATTGGATTATATTTCAACATATCAACCACATACACATTGCCACTCATATGAGCAACAAGTTGTGCTTTGCTCTCGGCTATGAATTGATCAATCTTTTTAACCACTTCTGGCCCAACAACCTGACAAGTTTTCTTAGTGAAAATGACCTAGCCTCTGTCACTCATTTGTGAAACACAAAGAAGATTAAATTTCAGATTGTCGATAAGATTGACATTTTCAAATTTGAGCATTCCAGCCTGAGCTGTTCCAGACCCAAGTACCTTTCATTTTGAATTATTACCAAAGGATATATCACCCCCTTCATGAGCCATAATGTCTTTGAGAAGGGCTCTACATCCTGTCATATGCCTAGAGCCTCCACTATCTACATACCATAAACTATCAAGGCAAGTAGAAGCTCCCTGCACAATGGTAAATAATTAGTTCAGGTGGGTTTCCAAAGCCATTTTGGCTTTGTAAGGGGTCTCAAACATTTCAGTCTTAAATTTGGAAGAATGAGCAGAGGTTTGAACAGATCTTTGTAACATCTGTTGAGGCCCATCTCCTATTAGATGATAGTAGCCATGAGGAT
The DNA here is from genome assembly GCA_947069175.1 of Scalesia atractyloides. Taxonomy (NCBI): domain Eukaryota; kingdom Viridiplantae; phylum Streptophyta; class Magnoliopsida; order Asterales; family Asteraceae; genus Scalesia; species Scalesia atractyloides. Next base: position 49,024,567 of record CAMTDV010000029.1, on the reverse strand, counting down.
GCCTATTCACTCTTGGTTTTGAGAATTTTTGTAACCCTCATAACTAAGAGGTACCTTTTGGTGTATTGGTTGGCCATATCCTCTTGGGTACTGGTTGGCAGGTGGAGCATCTGTAACCTGTACCTCTCTGGGAGCAGAGGTTCTATTCAGTGCTTTGGTAATAGGTGTTTCAACCGGCACAAAGGTCTGTTTAGACTTTCCTTTTGCAATACTTGTCTTTGAACTCTTCAGTGTTTTGGATTTATACTCATCCTTTTTCACATCAAAGGTTTTGAGATAAACACTCTCTTGAGTTTTATGATTTGTTTTGTTACATATTTGGTAATTTGGAGAATCAATGATCTCACTTCTTTTGTTGATGTCATAAGCTTTTAGAAGAAGACAATTTTTAGTAACATGATTGTACTTTTTTCCAAAAATTACCAAACAAGTTTTTGATCTTTTATTTCATCTTTCCCTTTTTAGACTTTTTGTCAGCAGATGTTGTAACATTACAACATTTGTTGGTAAGTCTGAAATGGGAATGATTCTAAACTTTGATGCTTTGACACCTTCAGTGGTTGTAAATTCCATTGGCTTAAAATTTTCAAGAATGTAACATTCATCAGAAATGTGGGCTTGAATTGATATTTTTAAATCTCCTCAAAAGTTGTGGATCCCTCATGTCTTTCTAAAATAATTTTATTTCTGTTTTTATCTGTGACTTGTATTTCTTGACCAGCCATGTTTGTTGGAATGATTTCAACCACACCAGAATCATATTCAGTAACATTTTCAGAAACATGGTCATTTTTCTTGAATCCTATGCCAATTTTATGTTATTTTTGACCTGGTTTTCCAACAATATCTCATAACCTTTGAAGGATTCCACCCATTTTTTACAAGTGATTTGGGTGGATTCCAACTCCTTTTTGCAAACCTGATATTTTTCTATCAAGGGTTGGAGTTGATCCTTGGTTATGCTTGCTTCATGTTTTAAGCTGCTGATTTCATAATCTTTTTCAAGCAATTTTGATTTTAACTCTTTTGAAAGCTTTTCAAATTGCAAATCTAAAATCTTATTCCTAAGGGTTTTCATTCACTTCTTTTATGTTAGAAAAAGCTATGATACATTTATCTGAACATAGGTCTTTTAGGACCTGAGGAGATACCTTAGTAGTAGCCATCATGGCATAATCACATTCACCTTCACAAACACTAGAATCCCATGGATTAGACAGAGATTTCACATCTTCATTAGCACTTTCTTTTGTAACCACTGTGTTGATGCACTTTATGGCCGTCACTATGCGAATAGGCTAGAAAGAGTCTGTATTGAATATTGTATAGATTAGAGACGAACACACGACCCAAGTGCGTACGAGTGACAACATCATCTCACTCGTACGAATGACCCTTCGTACGAGTGACAACTTGGTCGCTTCGCACGAGCTGTCATGTCTATAAATAGGTGTTGTGTGTTCATTGTTTGTAAATTTTGGAAGTTCCCTGAAGGGAAACGCTGGCGGATTCTCTCCAGGAACTCCGCCAGCCAGTCAAGATGTATACTCATTCGGTATGAATGAATGAGTTGAAAAGCTTCCGCTGATTCTGTGCCTACATGTCTATTTCGTTCTTCCGAATATGTTCTATCCCCAAAGCTTCCGTCTAGAATCGCCACTGACCACGGGACCACAACTGGTATCAGAGCTACGTGTAGGACCATATTTGTGACAACAACTTAGATTGGTCTTTGGATATCTTGTAAGTAGTAAAATGATAAACTGTTAGTGGGTTTAGTTTTGTAATAGTTAATTAGAAGTAATTTGGCTGAACTAGACACTAAATAGCTCATGGGAGGCGAATTGGGCTTTAAAACCATTAGTAGTTCATGTAGGGAAACCCTAGCCAAGTTGCATAACCTTTCTCTATATAAAGAGAGGTTTGCATTAGGGTTAAGGTTGATCGTTTGGCTGGTTCTACTGATTGTGTTGCTGTTTTAGTTGTTCAGAGAGAGTTGGAAGAGAGTCTTGAATTGATTCTAAACCTTTGTGTTAGATAATCAATAGAAGACTGTTTGAAGGAAGTGTTTGCACCAGTAGTAAGGTTGGAAGCAATTCGTTTGTTCCTAGCTTTTGCTTCATTCAAGGGCTTCAAAGTTTACCAACTTGACGTGAAGAGTGTGTTTCTTTACGGGAAAGTCCAAGAAGTGGTGTATGTCTCACAGACAGATGGGTTTAGTGATCCAGATTATCCAGATCGAGACTATCGACTTGATAAGGCACTGTATGGATTGCATCAGGCACCTAGGGCGTGGTATGAGACACTGTCAGCACATTTGTTAAAACATGGTTTCGAAAGAGGTCAGATTGACAATACACTTTTCATCAAAAGGAAGAAGGAAGACTTTCTGCTGGTACAGGTATACGTATATGACATCATTTTTGGGTCATCAGATGAGAACATGTGTCATGATTTCGAAGAGGTATGAAGAGCAAGTTTGAGATGAGTGCGATGGGTGAATTATCCTACTTTTTAGGTAGGATTGCGCTACTTTCAATACCCCTATCTGTGAGAATTACAATCTTGGCCCAGATCATGAGAGTGTGGAGGATATTGATCCAACTCTATACAGGGCAATGATCGATTCTCTAATGTACTTGACTACTTCACGACCAAACATCATGTTCGCAGTATGTCTTTCTGCCAGATATCAAGCGAATCCGTAGGAGTCCCACATGAAAGTTGTGAAGCGGATCATCGTTACTTGAAGGGGAAACCTAAACTTGGATTATGGTATCCAGCTGTGAGTGATTTGAAGTTTGTTGCTTTCACTGATTCGGACTTTGGAGGATGCAAATCTACAAGGAAGTCTACCACAGGTAGTTGTCAGTTCTTAGGAGGGAGGCTCGTGTCATGGCAATGCAAGAAGCTGTCTTGCATGTCTGCTGCAACATGTGAAGCTGAATATATTGATGCGGGTAGCTGTTGCTGTCAGGTTCTCTGGATCCAACAGCAGATGCGCGATTACGGTTTGAATTTCACTCGTACTCCTATTATGATAGACAATAATGCCACTATACCAATCACTAACAATCCCGTAAAACACAGTCGTACAAAACATATTGATATTCGTCATCATATTATACGGGATTGTGCTGAAAAGAAATTAATTGAACTGCATCGAGTCGACACACTTGATAACCTGGCAGATATTTACACAAAACCTTTTGATAGGGCTCATTTTGAACATTTAGTCGAACTCAACGGGATGAGGAATCCTGAATAACCATTTTCCATAAAAGTAGTTTGTAAATAATTTACTGCTTTTCAAAAATCAAAAACATAAAAAAATAGAAAATAAAAAATGTTTTCACTATGTGAAAAAGAAGAAATGATAGTAAATCAGCAAGTTAGACTCTCACGCTGAAACTAAAACTAAATTGCTTAAGTGTGAGAGCAGCCTCATCATATGATGTACCAGTAGGCAAAACGCATGAAATAATCAACTTACCTTTGTGATACACATAGAACAAACCATGTAAGAGTGGGTAACATTTCAGTGGCGTATGGTTTTATAACCTTAAATCTTGCGTTGACAGATTGCCAAAATCTAAGGTTTTAGGTTTTTACATCGTTATTTCATCCGGGGTATCAAGGTTGCCCTTCTAATGCATCCAGATATATATGCTGACCTAGGCACAACCAGGATATCTTAAAAGAGCTAAAATGCCAAATCCCAAAAACTGAAGAAGCACTCCTAGAGAGTCATTCAAATGTGCAAATTGCATTATTTGTACATAAATTTGGTATTTGCCCTAGCCCTCGTTGGATATTGGTCTCTTTGTTGTACAGTAGTACTGACCTGATCACCAATTATCTAATGTTGTAAATAAAAAGGATGAATTTCGGTATACTCACCTACTTCGATGAATTTTTGTGCACACCTTGATCGTGGGGGTATGTCCTTAAGTGGGACACACTAGTATCTCAGTATAAATTATCTAAGCATATCACCAGGTAATGGTACTTAAAATGTTCATGTATTTTGTTTAAGTGGATAAACAATACTGGTAATCGTCTTGAACTGTTTTTCATGAATGTTGCATATAGAATAATCAGATAGTGTGAAAACAATTTGATGTTGCTGATATGATCTTCTTAACGGTGATACTCCCAAAAACAGAGTGTTTATTATTTCATTATTTATTTGTTTTCAGAAAATATAAAAAATACAAAAAGATTTCATTTTCTTGTAAATTATTATTGTACGGATATTGGTTGTTCTAGGAGCTCTTACTGATAAGGGGATACGGTGTTAGAAAATGAGTTCAAAATTTTCAAATCTTGCAGGTTCATGGTGTTTAAAAGTTTTGAGTATGTGATTTGAGTTGAGAAGTGCTTAATCTGTGATACAGTTTTACTATCTCTTGAATAATATTAATTTGTTTAACTTGTGTTGAAAAATTCTTATGGTTTCTCGAGATGTTTGTTTTATAGTTTACAAATTGTAGCAGTGTGTTGTTGAGAAGTTTGGGTGAAGAGGAATTTGCTTGGATGCATGGTAGAACCTCCTTTCTACATTGTAGACAGAGTTGAAGAGTTTTGAAGATTTAGAAGATTTGGTGATTGGATACATCAGCTTAGGGGGAGTCCGTTGTTGACAAAAGCTATTAAAGCTGAAGCAATCCAAAGACCAACGTGTTTCAAAGATATTGAAGATTGCAATAAGTCTTAAGACAAAGTTATTTTATGAAGCTATTTTCAAGGGGGAGTTTGTTGGTGCATATTTGTGACAACAGCTTAGATTTGCTCTTTGGATATCTTGTAGTTAGTAAAATGATAAACGGTTAGCGGGTTTAGTTTTGTAATACTTACTTCGAAGTAATTGGGCTGAACTAGACACTAAATAGCTCATGGGAGATGAATTGGGCTTTAAACCCATTAGTAGTTCATGTAAGGAAACCCTAGCCCAGTTGCATAACCTATCTCTATATAAAGGGAGGTTTGCATTAGGGTTAAGGTTGATCGTTTGGCTGGTTCTGCTGATTGTGTTGTTGTTTTAGTTGTTCACAGAGAGTTGGAAGAAAGTCTTGAATTGATTGTAAACCTTCGTGTTAGATAATTAATAGAAGACTGTTTGAAGGAAATTGTTCGTGTTCGTGTTCTTGTTTCTGTGAAATCTGATCAAGGGGATTCCGCACTCTAGAATAGATAGACGATTCTGTGAAGATCCATACGGACTAGGGGACCTATACTACGGTACTGATTCATTCAATCTAACAGTTGATGAATCACCTACGCTCATGAATTTTGGACGTATGAGAGATTTTCAACGTAAAACATCAAATAAACGGACAATTGACGGACATAATGTAAATTTGAAACTATAGAATTATTAGAGACTGATTTTCGACCAGATCTGTGCAAAAATCATGTTCAAGTTCGAAGAAATGAAGATTCTGTAGAGAAATAGGTAATCAGTTTTGTCCGTACGAGTAAGACTCTTTCTAGTACGAGTGGTAATTGGTCACTCGCACGAAGCTCCACTCATACGGAGCACCACTCGTACGAAGCACCACACGTACAAACTCAAGCTCGTACGAAGTGGTGACAAAAAGAAATTGGTGATTACAAATTTTTTCTAGATTTTCACGTCTAATTCGGCCTGTTCGGAGACACCGTCTAGAGCTTCAAAGTATATATTTGATGATACGATCACAAAGGGATGAAGATTTTGGGGTAGTCACTGATATCTGGTGTAGTGACTATTAATGGGCCTCAATGTTAAGTTAGCATTTGATCAAAACTGCAATTATGGGAAATTTTCGCAAAATTTCGGTACCATATGCTTAGTCACGCCATAAGCTTCATTCCCATTAGAATTCAAGACGTCGGAATTTTCAAAAATGAGGGGGAATAAAAATTTTCACATATATGTTAAAATTCCAGCATTTTTGAAATTCGTGACGCTGCAACAGTATCCGGGTGGTTCAGACTGCAGATTATCTGGGAAATACAGAGGATTTAAGATTCATTATAGATGAGATAACGTTTAAGTCTATTCACGAAATAGATTATACATTTGGAATGTGTGATCAAAGAATGTTCAGAATTTTCAGATCATGATTCAGATTGATGCTCAAGGGCTAACCACCTGATCCCCGATGTGGAAGTGGAAGCACACACGACTGCCTATCATTAACTCTGCATTGCAAAAAAAACTGTTTTTTCTGTAATCACCAGGAAACAAGGATGTCTTGTAGTTTCAGTGCCCCGTTCTAGTGGAGATAGCTATATATCTGTTATTGTGACTAAAAAGTAAGAATGTGATTCTGATTACCGAAAAATGTTTCTCAGATTCGATGTGTTACCATATAGTTTGTTTCTGATGATTTGCTGAGTGAGAAGATTTTTGCAGATATTTATTGTTTGAAGTTTTTCGGTGTGGTATTTCAAAGTTTCTGTCAATTGCCGATTAGGTTTTGAAGATCCAAGGATCGAGCATCAGGGGAGTGCGCTAAACCGAACGCGGATATGGATAACATCGAAACGGAGAAGCTGTATTGGTTAATTTCAAGTTGGCGATTATTCGAGAAAATTTGTAGATCAAGCAAATCAGAGGAGGTTCTGAACCGTGCAAACAAAGACCTGAAGATCAATTTCTAAAGAAAATTATTTCAGGGGGAATGTAGCTTAACGTAGATAATGCAAACCCGGATCTTCAATCAAGGGGGAATTACAACGTCAACAGATACCCGATTAAAGTTGCTGAATATTCAAACACAGCTCTCAGATTTCAAGTTCATGTTCAGCTTCGACAGTGACGTCCAAGGGGGAAATTGTTGATGCACGTTATGGATGTCAACTGTGCGAATAGGCTAGAAAGAGTGTGTATTGAATATTGTATAGATTAGAGACGAACACACGACCCAAGTGCGTACGAGTGACAATATCATCTCACTCGTACGAATGACCCTTCATACAAGTGACAACATGATCGCTTCGCACGAGCTTTCATGTCTATAAATAGGTGTTGTGTGTTCATTGTTTGTAAGTTTTGGAAGATACAAGTGACAACATGATCGCTTCGCACGAGCTGTCATGTCAATAAATAGGTGTTGTGTGTTCATTGTTTGTAAGTTTTGGAAGTCTGGGGGGAAACATTGGCGGATTCTCTCAAGAAACTCCGCCAACCAGTCAAGATGTATACTCTTTTGGTTGAATGAACGAATGAAAAGCTTCCGCTGATTCTGTTCTTACATGTCTATATTGTTTTTCCGAATCTGTACTATCCCCAAAACCTCCGTCTAGAACCACCAATGACCAAGGGACCACACACTGTTTCATCATGAACATTAGACTCAATAGATTTAGATCCCACCTCCTCAAATTCAACACCCTAACTTTACACTCTAATGCCATAATGCAAAATTCATTTTGTTTCTTTTCAATGTCTACAGTTAGAGCAAAGTTTTCATTAGTCAAATCCTCAGGCAAGATACTCCAATCAACAAAGCCCTGAGTAAAGAAGCTCTGTTGATTAACCTCTGCTTGACCAGTGGTTTGAGTAACTTGTTGTGTAGGTTTCATTTGAACCTGAGGAGCTGGTGCTTGAACATATTGAATTTGAGGAACAATGGTTTGAACATATTACACTAGAACAATGGTAGTAGGGTGTGCAAAATGAGCAATGTTTTGCATATGAAGAGCAGGGGTAAATTGGGAATAATGGATAGTATTTTGAGGTCTAGGGCCAGGATGTGTGACAATTGGTTCAGGTGATTGAGACCTACATTCTCTAGTAAAGTGTCCTAGCCTATTACACTTATAACACTTAATTTTTGGTTTATCCAGCCAACTTTTATCCCCCCTCATGCAACCCTGGGAACTTCCTACCAGTTCTTTTGTAATACTTGTTAGCCCTGACACTTAACAAGCTAACTAGTGCAATATGTTTATCTCTTCAAAATCTGATGGATCAAAATGTTGAAGGTCACTCATCTGAAAGCATAAGTTGTAAGAAGTTTGGCTTTCGCCATTAGCAGCAAATGCATAATTGGGTGTGTAAGGGTCAGAATTCAAACCAGAAGTTATATCAATGAAATGATCATAACTCTGATCCTTACTACTGCCAGTGACTTCTTCTTGGCCAAAGAGAGCTATGCTACAAATGTATAGTCATCAGTCATTTGCAAGACTCTTGTAGCTTCTTTTTCTGCTTCAGCTCTCTCTCATACGTGAGGAGCCTACCATGAAGCTGGGTAAGACTCATATCTTTGAACCCAACTAAAGTCCTTGTAATGAAAGCTATAGTATCCTACTTGTCTGGTAATGATCTACGCAAACAACTATTTAGAGTCGAATTTGCATGTGTAACATTTACGAGTTTAAGTTCACTAATGAGACAGCTAAATCGTTCGAACTGTTGGGTTAGTGACTCTCCTTTGACATGATAAAACATTTCATGTTGTTGATAAAGACCTTTCTATTGTGTTCAATCACTTCCTCAGTCCCACCGAATTGCTCCTTCAAAGCATCCCATAATTCCTTTGCACTGTTGCAATGCAACACGTCAGCATAGATATCGTTTGGCAATGCAGAGGCCACAATGCTAAATTCCTTTGCATCTAGCTCGATTTTTTGGAAATCTTGCTCCGAAAATTTTTTGGGATTCTTTGGTAATTGGACTTTAGGGTCCTCAGTACTCGGTATCTGTCACACCCTCAATTTCCACTGCGGAGTTTTACCGTGAGGCGTGTGAACAAACCAGAATCTGAGACACTAGTAACATCGAACGACTCTATATGATTCGTTTATACGTTCTCCAAAAACATTTGTTTAACCATTCATAGTTATTTTCAAATTGTCTTAGTTTGGTTTCAAAGTTTAGCGGAAGCATTAGTTTCAAAGTTGAGCGGAAGCATTAAAGTAAAGTAAAGTAACGGGCGCCAACATAAACGCCAAAGCTAAAGAAAAATCCAAACAATATTCGTAAATGAGACTCGATAAAAAAAGATGTCTTAATCAATGCAAGTGAGTGCACCTAGATCTCCTAGTGTCCTGAGAAACATGTAAAGAAACAAGTGTCAACATTAAAGAAGAGTGAGTTCATAGGTTTTTATAAGTTCACAAGTTCGGTTATAAGTTTGTTTCCCCCATTATCCCTAACCCAGGATAACGATATAGTTCCATTACTCCTAACCCGGAATAATAATGATGTTGGTTCCATTATTCCTAACCCGGAATAATATTGTTGGTTCGTAATTAAGTTAAATGTTAACATGTAGGTAGCGAGCCTAAAGTTACGTCACATAAGTGTTCGTGATCGAAGCTGACTGTTGTGCCTCCATGTTGCCAGGCCTATCACTGACCATGGCGAAAGTTAGGCCAAATTAATCACCCGTTGACCATACCCGGTCGGCTAGCGCGACTAGCTCTAGTGGGGCTTGTCGGGCCCAGTAGTACTACTTATAATTTTCCCGCTATCTAACCCAATACTAACGATCCGAGAGTTTGTCGAGGACTTCCGTGATATAGCTGCTTAGTGACCATAACGTACATTAACATTAACTTAGTTATTGAGTAGTTTAATGACGTTAATTTCACATAACGTAAAAAGATAGAGTTATAGAATGTATACATGTTTCTCCCCCTGTTGTTTAAACCGGATAAAATAGGGGCCGTGAACTCACCTTTAGTTGCTCGGTTAGTGTAACACAGAAGTAGCAAATGATGGGACCGCTTGCGTCCTAACATGTCAATCGATTTAAAGTTAGTGTGTGAACACACTGATACAAACCCTACGCATACTAACATCACAATGCGGCACACATAATAACAAATTCGAAAACACAATCATGCATGAAAGTATTATCATACCAAAATAGTGATCAAACCAACTTGTCATAAACACATATCAATTCATACAACACTTTGGTACACCCAAACGCAAGTTATCATATTTCAGCTTGTATGCTCATAACTAGGCTGTTTTTGAGGATTGTTATAAAATAGTTCCAACGTTCCAAAAATTCCAATTTTTTTTCAGAAGGTGTCAACTAAACTGTAGAATTTTATATAAATTTTTCAAGTCCTAACACTTTACCAATTATTCATAAACATTTATATACTAGGCTGCAGTCAGATTCGTCGCTTTCTGACTGCAGTCCACGGGAAAAATTGTTTTAAAATCATCGTTCATTCAATTAACAAAATTCCAGTGGGAGTTCTCCGGAATTTCCCGTCTCCAGTTACTGTACAAATTTCGTGACCCAACCCTCTACAGATTATGAGATCCGACTCGATAAACAATTAACAAATTTCAGAATTTACACAGCTTCAGTTGCTGCACTTAAATGACCACTTAAAAATAGCAGACGACCTCAGAAAAATATGAATCCGACGCCATTAGAAGCGTTTTTCAAAAATACACGTTGTATGCTTCAGAAAATCCACTTTTCTATAAATAATGACCAGGTTACAGACAATTGAAGTTGGCTGTAAATACCATTCAGCAACCTGTTTTCGACTTTCATCGCAATAGAACACGCTTAAACGATCGAGGCGCTAAATATTAATGATCTAGAACAGGTTCATTAGTCACATATCATCATGCACATCAATACTCATGCAAACCCTAATCATATACTATGATTTTTATCGCAAAACGCAGCCTATGATTCTTGTATTCATCCAAACATCATAATCGCAAAAACTCTCACAATTAACCGAACTAAACATAAATCATAACACTTTTCATAACAATGATTCAAACAATACATACAATCATGATCAAGATTTTATAAACCCTAAAGTGATTTGCAAAACAATTAAAATCCTAACCTTGATACGATGAAGATTAGCGAACCGGGAACGAGATTGGAATCTATCCGGTTGAAGGCTTGTGCGATTGAGAGAGGGGGGGGGGGCTGCCGTCGGTTTCTTAGAGCTAGGGTTTGTGTTTCTTTTTTTTTGAAACATAACACATGCATGTCCCTATTTATTTAAAACAAGGAAAAGAAAAAGAAAGGGGTGGGGGTGGGGGGGGGTGGCTTGGGCCGAAAGGGGGGGGTTAGGGTGAAAACTGGGCCAAGTTTAGGCTAGTACTGGGCCACAAGGAGTGAGTCGACACGTTTCGGCTCGGTTCGGTGGCTATTTATTTAATATTTATTTTTATTTTTGTAACTAATAATCGCGAATTCAAAACGCAATATAATAATTCTACAAACGTAAATCAAAACGTGATATAATACTTCTACAAACGTCTTATAACACATAGCACGTAATTCACCCAATGAATTCACAAAGTTAGCGTAGTTATTGTGAGCGTGTAGTTTAAATTCTCCGAATCAATTTAGCGTAGGAATGAATAACCGTGAAGTAGCGCGTTTAAGATACCTGAAAAGCCGGGATGTCACAGTATCATTGGAACATGAGGTCCAAAGATGACCGACTTCCAGCAACCGGTGTTTTGCTGAGCATGGACATGACCCATCCGTCTTTACCAGATATTATACTCAGATCTTGTGAATGGGGGATCGAATCATCCGATGAGCAACCGGACTGATCTAACTCAACTAACAAAGGGCGAAATTCATTGTTAGTGAGGTTGACAAACGAACAAGTGAGATCTACTTCTTAAATTCTTTGAATATATTGATTGACGTGAAAAATTACAATGCAAGTAAACAATTCAGCAGGGCTTCGCCACACCCACTGGACTAACACTACTTAGCTCTGACACAACACTCCTCTATTTATAGGTTGACATGACTCGCACAGGAGAGTGTGAAACTGAGTGTGTGACTCGTGCGAGTGGTTGCCCCGTACGAGTGACTGAGAGTCACTCGTACGAGCCAGCGACAAAACATAAAATTTATACAATAACATATACATCTGACGTTCTAAGCACTATATATACAATCAACATATCCTAGACGTAGGCAATAGACATAATGCACCAACAAACTCCCATTTGGATGTTGCCGTAGTCTTGGATAGTCTTCAAAAAACTTCATAAGATTTGACGTTTATCGACAAAAGAAACGCTTCGGTGGCTCGCGACGCTCTTTAAAAGCTATTGGCGTTTGATCTGTTAGTGGATGTCAGTTAATTGTATTGCCAAACCAAAAACTTCCTAGCGACGCTATACATCTCGCTCTGCAATCCTCTCTTCCTTCTTATCTTTCTTATTTTTCTTTGTCTTCTCCAGTTTCCTCCATGAAGTGTTCCATGATGATCCAGAATGTATATCGTTGGCGAAACAAACAGTAACAATCTTCTGAAACTGGAGTGCTCATTCTTTGTCTTTCTCTTCATAGTTGATTTTGCTGTCGAACAAACAATCTATATCTTTCTTCAAACAATTTACTAGCCACATCGGGTCTAGTACTTGAATGCCACGCCACATCCTATATATTCGTTTGTGTGCTATTACGGCTTCCATAAGCTCCTCTATTATCTTCCACGAATCATCATCAGGGTGCACACAAATAATAGCTTCTCCTGTACTAGAATCATAGTGTCACCACTTGAAGATTTTATGATAGTCTTGCTCCATCGGAATCATAGGCATATTCTTCATTACTTTGGCCTCTTCACGATGAGCGTAACGTCTTTTCCTTTAGTAATCAGATCAATCTTTGTAATACGCTTCGGAAAACGAGGTTTCCAGTGTATAAATCCATGCGAAGCTTCAAGCTTAATCAACTTCCATAGCCGTTGGTCGTGAAATTTCATCTTCTGATTCATCATCTTCGTTTGCACGAGCTCTTTAATATCCCAATATGCTCAAATATCCGAAGTACTGGATCCTAAACTCCCTCTTGATATCGTAAACATTAAGATCCTCGATCCATCCCCAGCTAATTATGTCCCCTAGAGAAATATCTGCATAACGTGTAAAGAATGCTAGAGGACGTTTGAACTTTCGCTCGGCTGGTGAAACTTTGAACCACTTCTTCCTCATTTTTGCAATTTCAGCTCTATTCAACTGTTGAGGAATGGTATCGTGTTTAGCAGCTTCTTCAACTTTACGTTTTAGAACATCGGCATTTTCCGCTGCAAACAACTCACTAAAAGTTGGGGAGTCATCTGTACCCTGATCGGCAAGGTTAGTAACATCGTCATCAGAATCATCCTCCATGACAACTCTATCATAATCATTCGCATCTTCAACGTGCTTGAAGACATAGTCAACTAGCTCGAAAGCACTAATGTCATTTACCTCATCTTCAAAATCAAACTCGAAATTTTCTTCGTCCACGCCTAACATCTTAGCAATCTCTTCCTTAGTATAGCTATGGACATATTCACCCTCTTTAATATCGTGCTCAAGATATAATATCTTCGGCTTTGGCACGACATGAACGGTAGATGTATCAGTTACCGTGAAGATTCCTGCCTGCTGAGCACCTTTAGATCCTTCTGGTCATCCCTGATCTCTATCTTCACTTAACTGATTCGCAGAGTCATGCAAGTAAGCAGAATAATCAATATCTTCATTTCAAACAGATTCTTTTACACGGACACCCATACCACCTACATTATCATCATCACCATCATCACTATCATGATCAGAGTCGTCAGAAAATAGATCATCAAAAGCATCTAAGTCTTCAGCCTCTTTTTCAATATCCTCATCAAAATCTTCAACCACTGCTTCAATCTCTCTTTCTAACTTCCTCTTCTGCAGCCAATCATGATGTCTTGTTGAAAGATCTGTCGTGTCAATACCTACATCTTTAGGCTTTCCTACCAGAACAAACTTCTTCGTCATTGTATACACCACAATATAAGTAATAACTGGCGTAGATTCAGCTTCAAGCTTAGTTGTGACGTTCACAGGATCCTCAACCACTTTAGCTTTGCCCTTACCTTGTGCATCTAATAATTCCTTAGCAAGACGTTCACGCTCAGCGACCCGCTCTCTCGCTTTAGCTCTTTCTATTTCATCTATCTAGCAGCAATATTAATAACCAGTTTCTTAGTCAGTATATTCTCGAATAAATTCATCCTTCTGTCGCTCCTGAGTCGTGCTTCTTCATATTCAGCCATCCGAATCTGTAAATGCTCATTTTCAGATACAATGCTGGCTAGCGTAGCTTCAAGCTGTTGTTTGTCTTTGTTTAAAGCATTGAGTTGTTCCTGTAACTCTACAATCTTGACGGTGTTTAACATGATCTGCTTCTATAACTCTTCAAAACGTGGGTCATTAAACATGTCAGTAGTAAAATCTTCTCCCCCAGGTATGTCCCACAAAATCAAAATCAAAATGAGGCTGTGACTGTGAGGGTTGAGGCGGAGGTTGCAGTGTCGGTTGTGTTGCTTGCTGTTGTGGTGGAGATAGTGCTGGCTGAGGTGTTGGTTGACGAGCTGGTGATGGTGGTGTTGGTGGAGTCGGCTCAATATGTACCTCTTCGACAGTCTGCTTTTGCACTTTTTCTTTTGATTTGTCTTTGGGTGAATCAGTGCTTCGCTCTGCTGATCTTTTCAGACGTCGAGATTTCTTCTTTGCAGGCTTGCGCACAGGAGTATCATAATCAGAACCCGAAGGTATATAAGTTGAATCATCCTCTCCTATTGCTTTTCGCTTTTTCTCTTCAGCTTTTCTCTTCTTTTCGGCTAAGCATTCTTTTTCTATCTCTTTAGCCTTCTCCCTTTCTCTAGCTCTTCTATCATTAGAATCAGTAGTGCTAGAAGATGACGCTTCTTCAGCCACTTTTTCATGACCAAAGGCTTGCATCTCTATATCAGCGGCAATATCTTCAATATTCTCCCCAATCTATGGTTTTTCAGTCTAGAACTTAGTGTTCTTTTTGGAGAAGAAGATGCAGACATTGGTTTCCTCTTTACTCCCTTTTACCCATCTTTAATAAACCAAGCACTTCATTTTGCAATAAACCCATCAAGTTCTGTAATCTCTTCATTCTCGTCACCACTATCTTCCTTTCTCCACTTTCCAGGTGTTGGAGAGACATAATCTTTGTCAATGATTGCGCCAAACACGGGCTTCGCGTTCGGAATGTCTTAAGATGCAAATTCATCTTCTTCAAAGTAGAGACATCCATGTGTTCCAACTTCAGCACATCATCGTTCTCTTTCTTCAAATTTGTTTGTAGATGATCTAGCAGCATGTGGACAAAACGTGGGTACTGCAGAAATTTCTCTCTCTGAATATTCTACACCATCTACGTGAAAATTACCTTCGAAAAGTTGTATGGAAGATTAAGAACAAGCGCGGTGATCATGCATATCTGGTAGTTAACCAAATCATCAAAACCACCTTTTCGGTGACTTAGTGCATGTATGACGCATTGTGCGATATATCAGAAAGGTGCACTTAGGTTACCCTTCTTGAATGAAGCATCATTCACAAACCCGGCGTAACCCATGCGATAGAAACTTCCCTTCATGGTCTTTAAAATCCAACACCTTCCTGATCAACTCTTCTATGATTTTCACCTGAATATCTTCATTTCCAATCTTCACAGCTAAGATAATCGCATTCTCTTCAGAATCAAACTCTGTTGCATTCCAAAAGTACTCTATATGTGATCTATAATGAATATGGTGATCCTTTAGAGCTTTTGTAATAGGAATTCTGCCCGAAAACTCTAATACTTCCTGGTAGGCAGCAATCTCAGGAATAGACTCATCAAGAAGACAGCATACGTTATGGAACAGAGAGAAAGAAGATTTCTTGACCTCACACATAGACGTTTCAAACCGTTAGAAAATTTTTCAAAATTTTCAACTTTGAGACTCACTCGTACGACCCATTCATTCGTACGAGTCAACACTTAGACAATTTTAAAGTTTGGGTCAAATCTTCACTCGTACGAGTCACTACTTCGTACGAGTGACCAAATACTTAGAAACTTTTTAAAAATTTTGACCAAACTGCTTCGTACGGACAATGCCTCGTACGAGTCATCAATATATAACAATTTTATCTTTTAACTTTTAAAGATCCTACTCATACGAGTGAAAAAGATATAACATTTTGAAAATCTTCGCTAGTACGAGTGAACATTCGTACGAGTTGTAAACTGTATCAAATAACACACCCAAGTTAAACCGAACTTAAAACGTATTGTTTTTAACAAATTGAAGGTTGATTTATAGGTTATTGGGGAAAATTTTAACGTTTTTATGTTCAATTTTATGTTTCACCAGTCCAATTTCCCTAAAACTATGTTTCACGTCCGTTTGGTCTAAATCCGGCATTATAACGGCTAAGAACAAGCATTAGTACCTTTCCCATTGTAAGAGGTGTGCGAGTTGATCTCCCCAATGTATTGGTACGAAGTATATGTCAAGAAAAATGAAGTATAGAACTGGTTCGCACAAAGTTCTCTGTCAATCGCACCATGACATTAGGCTGACTCGTGCAACTGAAGGAACATTTTATACTAATTCAGTATCGCTCATACGAATCAATGATTCGTGCGAATGAAAACAAATGTCACTTGTACGAGTCAGTGCCACTCGTACGAGTCAGTTTTGATACTTGTTAAACTTTGACTTTTTATGAAATTTCATCTGTTTAAAACCCACTCAGTTAACCAAGTCTAAGTTAATGACCCTGGTTATCGGATTTGCCTACCAAGTCCAAGTTAATGACCTTGGTTGACCTTTGTTTGACCAAAACAAGTTTATTTTAAAAATGTAAAGTTTCAAATTTATGAATTTTGTTGATGTTTAGGTAAAACTTTCTCTTCATGATTAGCTCTAAACCCGTGGTCTTCAATTTTCTTAAGCAAGTGTCGCCATGACTTGAACTATCAGTGTTTTCATCATCGGTAGACTAAAAACTAAACTATAATACTAAGAAAAATGAAAATCTTTTTGGGTTTTGGGATTTTTCGAGAAGAAATAACAAGTAAAAATGTATACAGAAGCATATTTTTGTGAGTTTTGAGTTAAGAGGATCATATCAAGTATTTAAACAAATCACCAGTACCGTTAATCTTGGTAGTAACTGTATGTTTTTAAACAAACTTACTTAGATTTCCAATATACTTATCCACTTAAACTTCTTCTCGTTTCTCAACTGTTTCAATATATGTATGGTAATATTAAGGAATATGAAATAACTGTGTTCCCATCTCAGAATATACTCCCGTATCGATATTCCCAGAATATCATTTCATAGGTGAAGATATCCAATCGATATCTGTAAATGGGGTGAATTGCAAGACCTTGAGAGCTCAGGTTAGTACTACCCTGCAGACAAAGAGATGAAGGCTCGTCTTTAGGTGGTGTTCCGAAAGCAAACTTTTGAATTGCAGATGTCACAAAGTTTATGACATAATCATTTTTATGCAGCTATTTTGGGCGAATAATGCGTAAAGTATTATGCAATTTCTAGGACATCGCTGACGCAAAATCAGAAGAACTCGGATAATACCCCAGATATCGATTAAATAGATCCATATGAAGTAATTCATTAGGGGCATCTATGGAATTTACTGTTTCAGACTTGTGAGGTTTCTTATGTTGTTTTCCCTTTTGACATGGAAGACATTTATCTTCCACATGAAACCTCTGCACTGGCACCCCTTCCACTAAACCATTTTTAATATTATAATTCTTTTTCGGTAGTGGATGTGGGCCATGTGTCTGTGCCACAGATGCTTTTGATAGTAAACACGCCACCACAGTGGAAGAATCCTTAGCACCGATGTCCATGACATAAGTGTCCTTTCTCCTTGGCTCTCTCATCACTATCCAATCATCCGGTATTACCAAAACAGGTTTCAACACCAAAGCTTCAGACTTTGTAAAGTGGACTGAATGACCCTTGTCGCAGACTTGAGACACGCTCATCAGATTGTGCTTCAGCTGCTCAACATAGTTCACTTTGTCCAGTGTGATCTTCCGTTGGTCACTTTTCCTCGACCTGTAATGTGCCTCCTTTAGCACCTGCAAAATTCACATAACCACCATCTATATTCTCAAACTCAATCAACAACCTCATATCCCCCGTCAAGTGCCTGGAGCAGCCACTATCAACATACCACAAGTTGATAATCCTCCTTAGCAGCTCTTGCACCACCCAACAAAATTAGTTAGATTGGGGGACCAAGCCTTAATGGTCTTGGGTCTTCCAGAT
Source organism: Scalesia atractyloides (assembly GCA_947069175.1). Classification (NCBI taxonomy): domain Eukaryota; kingdom Viridiplantae; phylum Streptophyta; class Magnoliopsida; order Asterales; family Asteraceae; genus Scalesia; species Scalesia atractyloides. The sequence continues at coordinate 49,006,470 of CAMTDV010000029.1, read as the reverse complement.
TCATCAACCACAGGAACATCCATCCAATATCCATCACTTCTAACAAGAGTCTTGGATCTTAGACCTGTTGATGGAAATGGTTTTTGATTTCCACTAGGTCTCTGGTCCTGAGGTATCATAAACATGTTTGGACTTTGTGACCTTTGGAAATTATGATTTTGGTTCCATGAATGTTGACAATAATAATTCCTAAAGCCATTGTTATAAAAATTTCGACTACCAACATTCTGATATCGGTTTGATATTGACCTTGACTTCTGAAATTATTTGATTGACCATTAAAGTTAGTCATTCTTGGTGAACTACCTGTAGGTCGTTCATATCTGCCTGATGTAGATGCAGGCTGAAATCTTTGTTGATTTTTTTGAAAATGAGGAACTTGATGAGTTCCTTTTTCAGCCTTATCTACACCAACAGCAACACTTTGTTGCCTAGTAGTAGATATCTTTGGTCAGTTAGTAACCTTCTACTCACCATCACCAATTTTCTCTAGTGATTTTTCTATCTGTCTCTCACTCACCTATGCTTCACTCTTTTTGTTAGGACAACAGCTAGCTATATGTCCTTTTTCGTGACATTTGAAACACAATTTTCTAGCTGAAGACTTCTTTATTGAAGTCTCTAGTTTAGATTCATCAAGTGACGATGATGATGATGATGCCTTTGAAGAATCTTGTTTAGTTTGCTTAATTTCGATTTTTCTTTGTTTTTATTTTTAGCAAACTGCACATTTGACTCTTTTGTAATAACAGTGACCTCTTCTTTCATATCACTCCCTTGAACAAACTTAACTTTTTTTAATAAAAACTTGCTTTTGATTCTTAGGGTGTGTATTCTTTGTTTTCAAAATGGTGTCTCTGTTATTATCCTTCTTAGCATTCTCAGAACCATCAACATTCTCTGATGTGGAACTACCAGGTGTATTTGACATAAAGTCTGTAAGCTCTTTTTCATCTGTCAAGAAACAATAGTCATGACCAAGAGGTGGTGGAACTTCATTTAAACCTTTGAATCCTACACATGTCTTGTCATTACTTCTCTTTAGGCGATTCATCATGTGTTTCATAACAAAATATGATTCTCTGAATTGATTTAATTTCTTTTCAAGTTCACAAATTTTAAGTTGTGCTTCAGACAACTCTTTGCATTTTTAGAAATTTCTTTTGTTTTCTCACTCATCGTACCATGAGCTAAGTCAATAATTTGAAGCTTTTCATTAAGCTTACAGGTTAGAATATTGATTTCTTCTTCATAACCTTTAATTTCTTCAAATATAATGACTCATTTCATCCTATGAAAAAGTTTGATTCTTTTAGGTTTGAGAGCTCATTTACAAGACATTGGTTTTGTTTTGTGAACGTGTCAACTTCACTTTGCAGTTCACCAGATTTTAAACAAACATAACTACCAGAGTTAGATTGTACCTCTCCTATTGATTTGCTTAGATCAGCCATGAAAGCAGCAAAATCAGCAGCCATCTTCTTCTCTGCAGCATTTTGTTCTCCATCAGCTTTTTTAGCTACCTTCTCTCGCTCTACCTCAACATTTGCCTTTACTTCTACATCATCAGCTGGGGCTATCTCAGCCATGAATGCCTGTGAGGCATTGTTATCACCCTCCAGATGAACATTCCAATCATAAGAACCTTCTTTAGCAATAGAGATCAGGGCCTTTGATCCAGTATTGATTGATGCATCCCCGTTACTTGAACCATGACCAAGAGAATCTTGAAAGGATGAGTTAAAACGAGATTCAGTTTTTGGTCGTTGACATTCTCTAGCAAAATGTCCGTAGTTTTGACAATTGTAACACTTCACTTTAGACCTGTCAAAACCCACACTCTTTCCAACGAACTTCCTGCCCGTTCTGTTCATGAACCTATTTACTCTACTAGAGATCATGGGCATCTGCCATTATCAATCCATCTCCTCTAGATCATCAGGGTCAATCTGATCATAATCTACATCAAACGTAGCAGGATTAGATATTCTTCCCTGAATGTAGTTCTCGTAGGACGCAACGAAAGAAGCATGCAATGCTAGATGATCTTCAGCACTTTTGACACTCAGAGGCATAGACCTAGTACTGTTGTTATTATTACTTGATTGTTGTCTCTCTTTCCCCTTGACGAGCCTCCTGAAGCAGCAACAAAACACACTTCACCCTCAGCATTTGTCAAATATGCTCATTTTCACATGAGAGAAACGCAGTTGCAGAATCACTTGAAGCATTGTTGGAAGATGAAGGTGTAAGCTCTTTATAAATCCCTGGATCTTTAACCTGATCATATCCAGTCTCCTTCTTCATCATCTTCATGTTGAGCTCATAAGCTCTCAGTTTCCCAACAACCTCTTCTAAGTATTAGTTTCGTAGTCAGCTTCACCCTTTATCATCAATGTATAAATATCCTACTTTCCAGGTAAAGCATCTAGCAACTTATTGTTTATCTCCATATTCGTGTATCCCTCTATGTCATAATTGTCCATTTCTAACATCAGATGATAGTATCGGGTGATAAGATCTTCAAGGGATTCGTTTCTCATTCCTTTAAACACAACAAATTGTTTCTTCAGCAGATCAACCTTGTTCTTCTTCACATCAGTATTGCCCTCATACATCTTCTCTAGGGCATCCCACATCTCTTTCGATGTAGTATAATGTTGAATGTATGTTTGATGCCATCAGGTAACGACATCTTTATAGGAGCTAAGGCTTTCTTCTCAGACTCATACATTCTCTTTTCAGCTTCTAACATATTCACATAAGCAGTGACACGTTGTCTACCCACAAAGTCATGAGTGGAGTTAGCATACCCATCTTGAATACAGATCCACATCCGTGTGTCCTGATATTCAATGAACGATTGAAACCTATCATTCCATGTAAGGTAATTCTCTACCTTCATCATTTTGGAGGTTTGTTACTTGTGCCTGCCTCGTGCTCCATTTTAACAATTCATTTAAGTTAGACATATTTGACATTTTTACCGAACCAGCTCACTAAAAACGTTAAAAAATTTGTCCGAAATGGGTGGTCACCAAATTATACCATTAGACTCATCTCGACTATACGAGTCAGTGATGTATATTGTCCGATTATGATTTTAGGAATTTTCGTGCCTTTTTTCTAAAAACACACGAGTCTAACTGTGGAACCGGTTTGTCAAGATTGTCTATGGATCAAATTCTGTGTCCGAAAACTTTTAACTCTGGTTACGTCAGCTGATTAACTTTCCACCTTCTTTATCCTAACTCGAAACAGTGCTGGATCTGACACAGTAACTCGGATAGTCAATGTAACATTTGTCAAAAAACGGGTTTCCAAAACCCGCTCCGTTTTGTAATCGAATGTCAAGTTATAAATGTCACATTGTATATTTATGGTTATCTTGATTCTTAATGATACATAATTAATAAACAAACTAAACTATAAAAATTATTTTTGATAAAAAGTGAAAACAGAATAAATAAAAATAAAATGTTGCTGCCGGGACTCGAACCCGGGTCAGCTGGTTTATAACTTCAAAGTATTAACACACACCCACATCACCACTCCGCCACATGTTGTTTTCTGTTATCTCCAGGAAACAAATAACATTTATACACAAACTCGGTTAAACCGGTTGCGCCAACTGAGAAACAGAAATCGGCAATTCAATCGTCTAATCGTTTGATTAATCGCACATTCAGGTTTATAACCGATGCACCGACGATTTTTAATCAATTCGGAATTGATTGAACATCAATTTTCATCATCATCGGTTTTTATAACCGAAAATAATCAAAGTTCAGATTACTTCAATCAGAACCCTTCTCACGACTCAGAGACATCAGACAAACATTTCATTTCACTTTCGTCACACTTTCAGTCCATCAGAATGCTTAAATCAACTCGCCGGAAAACCGTATTTGTCCTCAAATCGGTAAGTTCTTCAATATCATCGTAGTCTATCAGTTGTTAAGCTGTTTCTAACTCAAATCTTCCACTTGAGATCGAATTCAGGCACCGTTATCAGATAATTCCAGTTCGCCGGAGAATTTCTGGAAATCTTTAATTCCGTCTGTGAAACGGTAAGGACCTTCAATCGCACTATTAACGTTTTTTTATCACTTCAATTCCACGATTGACTAATCAAAATGGTTAATTGTTTGGTTCAGTTGAGGTGCACAAAAACAGAGCCGACGCATTGCCGGAAAACTCTGTAATAAATCATTCCTACGGTATGTTATTTCTAACATCGTCTCTGCCATTTCATTTTAGCCTTAAGAATGTTTGTTAATCGTAAAAACAAGAAACGGATTAGTGATTCAGTCGACTGTAATTTGAATGAAGAAGACGAAGTTAATTAAGTTACAAGTTTATTTAAAATCAGTAATATGAACGGGTTAGACACACATTCCAGCGGTGGACTGTGTGCAAAATATACACGCACGTCACGAGTTCGATCCCTGATACACGCACTCCCTATGTAATAAAATGCCTTTTTGTTTAAAACTGAACCGGGTTAACTCCGTTAGTTGTTAAGTATAATAAAAAGCGAGATAATAACCAGACTAGACACACAGTCCAGCGGTGGACTGTGTGCAACCCTAAGTCACACGTCACGCGTTCGAAACCTGTTACTGGCACCGGTTGAACGAATTAAAATGTTTTTGAAATTAAATGAATTTTGGTTAGATCGAATTAGTATATAAATATAATTAAAAACAAGATTATTTCGGGTTAGACACGTAGCTCAGTTGGTAGAGCTGCGTGCACGCGAACGGGAGGTCTCGGGTTCGAGCCTCACCTGGCGCAAACAATTTCACTGACCGAACCGGTCAACAAGTCAACAAGTCAACGGTCAACACAAAATAAACAATTTTTTTTTATATTTTTATTTATTTAATTTAGTTTAAAAATCAATTAAAAATACTTAAAAATAACATTTTTAAAGATAGAAAATAGCATTAAACTCACAAAAATATATCTAAAAATTTCATTAAAATCCTTAATAAAATCCACTCATTTACTATATTTTTCCGTTATTATTTAGGTTAGTTATTTCTCGTTGTTCCGCTCATCCAATTCGTGCGCATCTCACCATCTCCAATCCAACGCACCCAATGTGAGTGAATCTTACAAATTCCCCGTTTTAATCACGTTTTGGGGTGTATCATGTGTCTTGCTAAATATTATATTTAAATCATTGTGCATACATCATATCATGAACATGTGTATTCAGTTTGTTTCAATTGTTGGGTGGTTATCGTTAGATGCAATTTATTATTTTCAGTACATGCAATTTCATAGGCCGCCGCTCCCCATTACATTATGAGCGTTGAGCATGTTCCCCATTACATTATGAGCGTGAACCTGGCGTGCCCACATACGATCGGCTCCGTTTGATTGAGCCTTGATCGCACAGACATTTTCATTTTTCAGTACATGCAATACGATCGGCTCCGTTTGATTGAGCCTTGATCGCACAGTTTCATTCATGTTATTTACCGTATGATGTTGGTATGTTAATGTATGCTATCATGTGTTATTGTATGTTATAGTTGTGATTGCTATTGCTACTGCTTGGTTATTTACAATTGCTCATTTATGATTATGCACAATTTTTCATTGATAAACTAACAAGAAAATCAATAACAAATGTTTATCTAACAAGGTTCACTCGCCAACTTATGTTGACCCAAAAACCCCCATTTTTACACATGATACAGGTGAACCAGTAGCAGCCAGAAACACATAGGATTGGACTAGAAGAATAAAATGATTTAGAGTTTGGGATTGTTATGTTTGGTTTATTTTCTTTGTATTGTATGGACATGTTTGGATATTTGGAAATGTAACTTTGACCTTAATAAATATGAAACATATTAGTAAATATCATGAGCTTTGGTGATAACCCAATTATGCCCCGACTCTTATTCCGCTGCGGGTCGGGGTGTGACAGATTGGTATCAGAGCCATGACTATAGGGATATAGGATAGGTTATTAGACCCTTAGAGCCTATACTATAGTTGATTAGAAACTTATAAGATTTTTGTGTGTTACATGCCAAATTTCATGATGTTTATATGTTTTATCTTAAATGTTACATTCAATATTATGCAAGCATGTTCATAAGTATGTATTATCATATAATGCCTATCATGAATCATATACTCATAACATATCACATCCATGAAAGCACACACCACATCATGATTGCTTTTACAATGATTTTTGTGTTTTCAAATCTCATCAAAGTGAGTTCTCATGACGGGCATGTAGTAACTGGAAGGGTACCAGTACCGGTAGTCGGAACGTCCTGTCTAGGCTGGCATTCGTATAAATCCAAAATAAATGACCAGTTTGCCTACCTGGGGACTAACGATGAGAGTACGAAGTACCTATTAGGCCAAAGCATGCTATACCAAACGTCGTGTGAGCTAACCCCACTTTGAGTTGTCATTGTGTCTACACCTGGACACGTTCCGACCAAACATCTCATGAACATATTTTGTGGTTTGCATTCGGGTGATGCGAGTGTTAAATTGCCAATACTAATGTGAATCCTACCAAGCCTATAGCCATGGGGGCCCACATGACTATATAGGTGAAGGTATGGGGGACATTTGAGGCCCAACATGAGCAAACCCAAGACATCCTATGGATGTAGTTGCATTATTGATATTTATATTATTTTCATTTTCTTAAAGACACATGACACCTAAAAAGACACCATAAACTCACAATCTTCTCATGTATGTTCATGTAGATGTCGTCCAGACAACAACGAAGGGGTAAAAGATCAGGAAGGTCTCAGGAACGCTTGGCCACACAAATCGCGAAACAAATGGCCACGATACTGCCTGACATTGTGGTCCAAGTACAACAAGCCCTCGCTACAAATCCTACTAACCCTCCCCAACAACATGACCAGAACATCGACAACCCTCCTACCAGCAAGTGCTCTTACAAACATTTCAAATCTTGTGATCCTCCTAAATTTGAGCGGACCGAAGGTGTCACTGCTCTCCTCCACTGGTTCGAGGAAATGGAAAACACCTTCCTCAATTACGATTGTCCTGAGGATCGCAAGGTTCGATACGCCACCGGGAGACTATTTGGGGTAGCTCTCACTTGGTAGAATACTGAGAAAGGGAAGAGGGGAACTGAAGATGCAATGGCCTTAACTTGGGAGGAGTTAAGGGAAATCATGACTAGGCGTTTCTGTCCTAGGAGTGAAATTAAAAAGTTGGAGGATGAATTTCATTCTTTAAAACAGAAGGAGGGGGATCACACCACCTATAACAAGAGGTTCTTGGAGTTGAACCAAATGGTTCCAAATTTGTTTACTCCAACTTATCGTTTTATCGAGCATTATATTTGAGGACTTCCCTCGAAAATTCAAGATTCAGTTCTCAGCATTTCACCGGTAACACTTGAAGCTGCTATGGAGCTAGCGACTGAACTGACCGAGAATCGGATTCGCAACGGGAAGTTTAAAGAGGAGAAAAAGAAAGCCCCTGTTGAGGGTCAAACTTCAAACCATTCCATCTCTTCCTCTAAGTTTGCTAACAAGAGGAAGCGCAACACCAGAAACTTCGCTGTTACTAAAACCAACTCCCCTATTCCTGCTACACCCATTACCCAGGTTGCCCCTTCACCTGCACCATACAAAAGACCCTACTCTGGCCCGTTACCAAAATGTAACCGTTGCCAATATCACCATTCTCCTGATTATCCTTGCCAGCATTGCACCGGCTGTGGTCGCGCGGGTCATACGGTTCAAACCTGTCGCATGCCCCAGCGAACGAACCGCCACCAACCTTTAACCCAAACCCACCAACAATTAATGGGTCAAGCCCAACAACCCCTACTATTACCACCCACCCAACACCTAGCCCAAACATATTACCAACCCAATTATCCTATGGGCCAACCTATGCGGGCTTGCTACAATTGCGGAGACCCAAGCCATTTCAGAAACACTTGTCTAAGGTTGGTAAACATTATTCATGCTCAGGCTCAAGCCAACCCAGTGAACCAAGCGAACCAAGCTCCTCCACCTGCAAGAGGAAGAGCTTCCAATATCAACGCTAATCAGGCTAGGGCCGACGACAATGTGGTTAACGGTACGTTCCTTATAAATGGTAGATATGCATCTATGTTATTTGATACTTGTGCGGATAGAAGTTTTGTGTCTTTAGAATTTGAACCTTTCTTAAACCAAAATCGGGATAAGCTCACGGAATCCATAACGGTAGAAGTTGCTGACGGAAAACCAGTTTCATTAAGTTCTATTATACGCAACTGTACACTCACCTTAAACGACCACGATTTCTCAGTCGACCTTATTCCTATGAAGCTGGGAAGTTTTGATATCATAATTGGTATGGACTGGCTCAGTCAACATTAGGCAGAAGTTGTATGTCGCGAAAAATTTATACGTATTCCTCTTTCAAACGGTCAGACTCTTTGAATCTTTGGTAAAACCTCGTCAAAGGGGCTCAGCTTAATGTCTTGTCTTCAAGCCCAAAAATATCTTCGCAAAAATTATGTCGCGTTTTTAGCTCATATCATCAAAAAGGGAACCATGGAGAAGAAACTTGAAGACATTCCAGTAGTAAAAGATTTCCCGCGACTTTTTCCTGACGACATTTCAGGACTTCCTCCAGTTAGAGAAGTCGAATTCCGTATTGACCTTATACTGGTGCTACACCAGTTGCAAAGTCCCCTTATAGGTTAGCCCCCTCTGAAATGCAAGAGCTAGCCAGTCAATTACAAGAGTTGACTGACAAGGGATTCATACGTCCTAGCTCATCGCCTTGGGGTGCACCTGTCCTTTTTGTAAAGAAGAAAGATGGATCGTTTCGTATGTGCATCGACTACAGAGAGCTCAACAAATTAACAATCAAGAATCGCTATCCTTTACCACGCATTGATGATCTTCTTGACCTACTTCATGGTGCCAATTGCTTTACAAAAATCGACCTTCGATCGGGCTATCATCAACTTAGAGTACATGAAGAAGACGTCCCAAAGACTGCTTTCCGAACTCGTTATGGCCATTATGAATTCATGGTCATGCCATTTGGTTTAACCAACGCACCAGCTGTCTTCATGGACCTAATGAACAGAGTCTGCAAACCTTATCTTGATCGATTTGTTATAGTCTTCATCGACGACATTCTTATTTATTCAAAGTCTAAATCTGATCATGAGCGTCATATTCGACTCATCCTTACACTTCTCGAGAATGAAAAGCTTTATGCCAAATTCTCCAAATGTGAATTCTGGTTAAAAGAGGTGCAATTCCTCGGACATGTAGTCAATGACAAGGGAATACATGTCGACCCCTCAAAGATCAAAGCGGTACAAGAATGGCAAGCTCCACGTACACAACTGAAGTAAGATCTTTTCTTGGTTTGGCTGGTTATTATCGTCGATTCATCTCAAACTTCTCACGCATTGCTGTACCACTCACGGCTTTAACTCACAAGGGAAAACCTTTCATATGGGGACCCAAGCAGGAAGAAGCCTTCCAAACTCTTAAACAAAAACTTTGTGATGCACCAATCCTTACTCTTCCTGAAGGTTGTGATGATTTCGTGGTCTATTGCGACGCGTCAGGGCAAGGATTAGGCTGCGTTCTAATGCAAAGAGGAAAAGTTATAGCTTATGCTTCGAGACAACTCAAGACGCATGAGAAGAACTACACCACTCATGACCTAGAACTTGGAGCCGTTGTGTTCGCTCTTAAGATATGGAGGCATTATCTCTATGTACTAAGTGTGAAATATACACTAACCACAAGAGTCTTCAACATATCTTCAATCAAAAGGAGTTAAACATGAGGCAACGAAGATGGGTCGAACTTCTAAATGATTACGACTGTGAAATTCGATACCACCCTGGCAAAGCAAATGTGGTGGCTGATGCACTTAGTCGAAAGGGTTATGCGAACTCCATTCGTCTTCTATGTTCGCAAATTATAACCGACATTAAAGATCAAATTCGAGAAGCCCAACATGTTTCAGTTACGAAAGATGATGTACGAAAGGAGATGTCCTGTGGAGCTGAACTTAAAATTGAAACTAAATCTGACGGTATTCTGTACTACCTAGATCGTATCTGGATTCCTAACCACAACAATCTTCATGAAATTATTATGAAGGAGCTCACAAAACGCGATACTCTATACACCCAAGAGCCGATAAGATGTATCAAGACCTACGATATACCTATTGGTGGTCTGGAATGAAAAAGGATATTGCGTTTTTGTTTCTAAGTGCCTTACATGTTCCAAGGTGAAAGCTGAACACCAAAGACCCTCAGGACTTCTGGTCCAACCTGAAATACCTGTATGGAAGTGGAAAATATAACCATGGACTTCATTACCGGGTTACCTCGCACTTCTGGTGGGTATGACACTATATGGGTAATAATTGACCGACTTACAAAATTAGCTCACTTTATTCCTATCCGCGAAGATTTCAAGAACGAAAAGCTTGCTCGTATTTATATTAGCGAAATCGTAAGCCGACATGGGGTACTGTTAAGCATTATTTCTGATCGTGATGGTCGTTTCACTTCACGAACATGGCAAGCTAGTACAATCCGCTATGGGTATGCGATTAGATCTCAGTACCGCCTATCATCCTCAAACTGATGGACAATCTGAGCGCACCATTCAAACTCTTAAAGATATGCTTCGAGCATGTGTCATAGACTTCAAGGGAAATTGGGACGCCCACCTACCATTAGTGAATTTTGTACAACAACAGCTATCATTCAAGTATCGGCATGGCACCTTTCGAAGCCTTATATGGTCGTAAGTGCCGATCTCCTGTATGTTGGCACGAAATTGGGGAAGCTCAAATCACTGGTCCAGAATTGATCCAAGAAACCACAGACAAGATCCATCAAATCCGAAACAATCTTCTAGCGGCTCAGAGCCGTCAAAAGAGTTACGCAGATAAATGACAGAAGCCTTTAGAGTTTAACATTGGTGATCATGTACTTTAAAAGTATCACCGTGGAAGGGAGTAGTTCGTTTTGGTCAAAAAGGCAAGCTAGCACCACGCTACGTAGGACCTTTCAAGATACTCGAAAGAGTCGGACCTGTAGCTTACAAGCTTGATCTACCAGAAGAACTCAACAGGATTCATCCCACATTCCACGTGTCGAACTTGAAGAAGTGCATCGCTGATGAAAACCTCCACATTCCTCTGGAAGATATTCAGATTGATGAATCTATGCATTTTATTGAAAGACCATTAGAAATCATGGACTTCGGGGAGAAACGTCTACGACGAAGTCGCATTCCAATTGTTAGGGTACGCTGGGAGTCGAAACGGGGACCTGAGTTTACTTGGGAACGTGAAGACTCAATGCGCGAAAAATACCCGCATCTTTTTCCTACTACTTCTACTACTTAAATTTCGGGACGAAATTCCTAAAAGTAGGGATACTGTAACATTTGTCAAAAAACGGGTTTCCAAAACCCGCTCCGTTTTGTAATCGAATGTCAAGTTATAAATGTCACGTTGTGTATTTATGGTTATCTTGATTCTAATGTACATAATTAACAAACAAACTAAACTATAAAAATTATTTTTGATAAAAAGTGAAAACAGAATAAATAAAAATAAAATTTTGCTGCCGGGACTTGAACCCGGGTCAGCTGGTTTATAACTTCAAAGTCTTAACACACACCCACATCACCACTCCGCCACATGTTGTTTTCTGTTATCTCTAGGAAACAAATAACATTTATACACAAACTCGGTTAAACCGGTTGCGCCAACTGAGAAACGGAAATCGGCAATTCAATCGTCTAATCGTTTGATTAATCGCACATTCATGTTTATAACCGATGCACCAACGATTTTTAATCAATTCGGAATTGATTGAACATCAATTTTCATCATCATCGGTTTTTATAACCGAAAATAATCAAAGTTCAGATTACTTCAATCAGAACCCTTCTCACGACTCAGAGACATCAGACAAACATTTCATTTCACTTTCGTCACACTTTCAGTCCATCAGAACGCTTAAATCAACTCGCCGGAAAACCGTATTTGTCCTCAAATCGGTAAGTTCTTCAATATCATCGTAGTCTATCAATTGTTAAGCTGTTTCTAACTTAAATCTTCCACTTGAGATCAATTCAGGCACCGTTATCAGATAATTCCAGTTCGCCGAGAATTTCTGGAAATCTTTAATTCCATATGTGAAACGGTAAGGACCTTCAATCGCACTATTAACGTTTGTTTATCACTTCAATTCCACGATTGACTAATCAAAATGGTTAATTGTTTGGTTCAGTTGAGGTGCACAAAAACAGAGCCGACGCATTGCCGGAAAACTCTGTAATAAATCATTCCTACGGTATGGTACTTCTAACACCGTCTCTGCCATTTCATTTTAGCCTTAAGAATGTTTGTTAATCGTAAAAACAAGAAACGGATTAGTGATCAGTCGACTGTAATTTGAATGAAGAAGACGAAGTTAGTTAAGTTATAAGTTTATTTAAAATCAGTAATATGAATGGGTTAGACACACAGTCCAGCGGTGGACTGTGTGCAAAATATACACGCACGTCACGAGTTCGATCCCTGATACACGCACTCCCTATGTAAACTGAACCGGGTTAACTCCGTTAGTTGTTAAGTATAATAAAAACCGAGATAATAACCAGGTTAGACACACAGTCCAGCGGTGGACTGTGTGCAACCCTAAGTCACACGTCACGCGTTCGAAACCTGTTACTGGCACCGGTTGAACGAATTAAAATGTTTTTGAAATTAAAAGAATTTTGGTTAAATCGAATTAGTATATAAATATAATTAAAAACAAGATTATTTCGGGTTAGACACGTAGCTCATTGTAGAGCTGCGTGCACGGAACGGAGGCTCGGTTCGAGCTCACCTGGCGCAAACAATTTCACTGACGAACCGGTCAACAAGTCAACGGTCAACGGTCAACGGCAAATAAAAAAAAAATTTATTCTTATTATTTAATTTAGTTTAAAAATCAATTAAAAATACTTAAAAATAAGATTTTTAAAGATAGAAAATAGCATTAAACTCACAAAAATATATCTAAAAATTTCATTAAAATCCTTAATAAAATCCACTCATTTACTATATTTTTCCGTTATTATTTAGGTTAGTTATTTCTCGTTGTTCCGCTCATCCAATTCGTGCGCATCTCACCATCTCCAATCCAACGCACCCAATGTGAGTGAATCTTACAAATTCCCCGTTTTAATCACGTTTTGGGGTGTATCATGTGTCTTGCTAAATATTATATTTAAATCATTGTGCATACATCATATCATGAACATTTGTATTCAGTTTGTTTCAATTGTTGGGTGGTTATCTTAGATGCAATTTATTATTTTCAGTACATGCAATTTCATAGGCCGCCGCTCCCCATTACATTATGAGCGTTGAGCATGTTCCCCATTACATTATGAGCGTGAACCTAGCGTGCCCACATACGATCGGCTCCGTTTGATTGAGCCTTGATCGCACAGATATTTTCATTTTCAGTACATGCAATACGATCGGCCCGTTTGATTGATCCTTGATCGCACAGTTTCATTCATGTTATTTACCGTATGATGTTGGTATGTTAATGTATGCTATCATGTGTTATTGGATGTTATAGTTGTGATTGCTATTGCTACTGCTTGGTTATTTACAATTGCTCATTTATGATTATGCACAATTTTTCATTGATAAACTAACAAGAAAATCAATAACAAATGTTTATCTAACAAGGTTCACTCGCCAACTTATGTTGACCCAAAAACCCCCATTTTACACATGATACAGGTGAACCAGCAGCAGCCAGAAACACATAGGATTGGACTAGAAGAATAAAATGATTTAGAGTTTGGGATTGTTATGTTTGGTTTATTTTCTTTGTATTGTATGGACATGTTTGGATATTTGGAAATGTAACTTTGACTTTAATAAATATGAAACATATTAGTAAATATCATGAGCTTGGTGATAACCCAATTATGCCCCGACTCTTATTCCGCTGCGGGTCGGGGTGTGACAGTCAATCCGAGATGGAAATCCGGAACGTAATCCGAGTTGCTTATCCGAGATGGTAATTCCAATGGTATCCGAGATGGAATCTGGAATGTACTATTCTGATCCGAGATAAGGACATTCGATCGAGATGAACGGAATGTACTTTGATCCGAGATGGAATCCAAAATAGACTATTCTGATCCGAGATGGAATCCAGAATACACTGCTGATCCGAAATTCAATACAAGATGGACTGATCTTAATCCGAGATAGACTGTTCTAATCCGAAATGCAACTCTGATGATCCGAATTGCAAGTCTGATGATACGAATTTCACTTTTCTGATATGAAATGCTAGATTTTTCATCCGAAATTCAAGCTTTCAATCCGAAATGCTTCACTTTTGATCCGAGATGCAAGACTTCTATCCGAAATCCCTTGCTGTTAGTCCAAAATCGCTGCAAAACCTAGAACAGCCCGAAACCCTAGAACAGCCGTCAACACTTCAAACCAGCCTCCAAAACTCCAAAAACCCAACTTTTAGAGCTGTTACAATTCTGAACCGAACAAAAGGAAGAGCCGAATGCTCTGATACCAATTGAAGGTCCGCTAATCCGTATGGATCGTCACAGAATTGTCTATCCAATCTATAGTGCCGAATTCCCTAGATCAGATTTCACAGAAAACCGAACAAGAACACGAAGACAATTACTTTCAAACTGTGTTCTATTGATTATTGAACACAATGGTTTATAATCAATTCAAGACTCTCTTTTTCAACTCTCTCTGAAGTAATTAGCTAATTCTCTGATCAACTAAACAAGCAACCTTAACCCTATGACAACCTCCCTTTATATAGAGATAGGATATGCAACTGGGCTAGGGTTTCCCTACATGGACTGCTATTGGGTCTAGGCCAAATCGCCTCTCATATGCTATATGGTGTCTAGATTAGCCCAATTACTTCTAATTAACTATTACAAAATTAAACACACTAACTATTTATCGTTTTACTAATTACAAGATATCCAAAGACCAAATCTAACTGTTGTTACAAATATGCACCAACAAATCTGGCATTCTCTCAAACAAAATTTCGGAGTACTAAGTCCATATATCCGAGAGATGTTAACCCACTAGTTACTCAGTTTTTCTTTTTAGGTTTAGATCTTGAAAAACAATTTACTGAACGAGTAAAGCCTATGGTACATCCTGTAAGACCTTTTAATTACTTGTATAAACATTCCATATCTTTGGCATATTATGACTGTCATATTGATGTAATATGATCTCACTTTTTCACAAAAACTCTTTTTGACTTTTATATGTTTTTGTATTTTCCCAAACTTTCTCCCGCTAAAAACAAAAACATATTTTTGGAATTTTAGAAATTTAAAAAAGTATGTACTGAAAGTACGTCATACCAATGAGAATCATGTCAAGTCCTGTCATCCTCAAACTCAACCTCATGAATATCCCCTGATTTCATATTTCTTAAACCATTTAATTTTAAAGATTTTCAAATCTTGTACGATCAACTTTTTGGTCATCAGTGTGGATTTATTCAATTCTAACCAACTTTTTCTCGTAGCAGTACGGATAAAGTGGTGTCGAATCTCAATTGCAGCCTCATTATCTACATATATAGGGTGTCAAGAAATTGTAGTCCGAAGTCTCTCATCTGCTGTTGAATCCACAAAATCTGGGAACAACAACTGGATGCTCAAAACGTATTCAGCTTCACAGGTAGAGAGACCGACCGCAGTCGGTTTCTTGCATTGCCATGTTACCAAACGGGCTCCGAAGAACTTGCAACCAGCCGTAGTATATTTGGCATTAAGTTTGCAGCATCCGAAATTAGAATCCAAGTAACCCGCAAGATGGAAGTCCTCGAATCGAGGATACCACAAGCCGGTGCTTGGAAATCCTTTCAAATATCTCATAATACGTTTGAACGCTAGCAAGTGCGAATCTCTTGGACTGGACTGAAAACGGGTGCACAGGCATGTAGGATACATGATATCAGGTCGAGAAGTA
Organism: Scalesia atractyloides; assembly: GCA_947069175.1. Lineage (NCBI taxonomy): Eukaryota > Viridiplantae > Streptophyta > Magnoliopsida > Asterales > Asteraceae > Scalesia > Scalesia atractyloides. The sequence continues at coordinate 48,990,402 of CAMTDV010000029.1, read as the reverse complement.
GTTAGATACATCAAGGATCCGATTATGGATCGATATAATGTTTCATCAGCTTTGACTCCATGAGCGTCTAGACAATGCCGTGATTTGGAGCTAACGGGGTAGATGCTGGTTTAGATCCTGTCATATCAAATTTCTCCAATATGTCATGAATATACTTCGTCTGATGGATGAAGATACCATCAGGCAATTGATCAACCTCTAGTCTAAAAAATAACTTCATCTACCCCATTGCACTCATTTCAAATTTGCACTTCATGACTTCTTCGAAGTCTTTACACAGCTTATCATTTGTCGATCCGAAGATGATATCATCCACATATATCTGCATGATAATCAAATGTCCATCCACTTCCTTGGTAAAGAATGTAGAATCTACAGTTCCTCTGAGAAAGCTGTTGTCTAGAAGATGTCGTGACACGTTTCATACCAAGCTCTCGGGGCTTGATGAAGACCATATAAGGCTTTGTTTAGAAGGTAGACTTTGTCTTTGTGTATACGATCGATAAACACTGGTGGTTGGGCGACATACACCTCCTTTTTGACTTTTCCGTATAAGAAAGCAGATTTGACATCCAACTAGTACACCTTGAACCCTTTCCAAGAGGCAAAGACCAAGAATATGCGGATTGCTTCAAGATGATCGACTAGAGCATAGACTTTGGTGTAGTCTATCCCTTCCTGCTAATGAAAGCCTTGTCACACGAGTCGAGATTTCTTGCGCACTAGAATCCCTCTATCATCACGTTTGCACTTGAAGTCCCATCTATTATTAATCTTTTTGCGATGATCTGGCAGGTCAACAAGCTTCGAGACTCCTAACTTCTAGAATTGAAGCAATTCCTCCTGCATTGCCTCCACCCAACTTTCTTCTTTTAACGCGTCTCTCCAATTCCCAGGTTCAACTGTGAAACAAAACAACTGTAAGAAATTCGGGTTTGTAATGGAGCAATACGGATATAAAAATTAGCGACATCCTCCTGTTTGTAAGCTGCCTATGATATTCTCTGATGGATGATATGAAAGTGTCCTCGGCATCACTTCACTGGGAACATCTACTTAAGTCTGATCACTTCATCAATAACCGCAGCAGAAGATGTAGCTTCATTCCTAACGTTTGATTGCTCAAATTGAGTATTCAAGAAGCTTTCAATACGTTCAGATCCTTCATCGGAACTAGATCCTCCATCATTGAAACTCGGTTCTCGATCGGAGTCGGCATTGAGCGGTTGATGGGCAAATGATTCAGCAGTGTTTTTGAATGGTATAGAGACAGAGTCTTGAAAAGTAGAGCTCGGACCTACATCAGAAGTGTTAGACATAGGAAGTGACTGGGAAATCACTAAGGTCAAGTAACTTGCTCTTGATTCGAGATTCGATGTTGTTGAAAGAGCATAGCAAGTTCTTCTTCAGATGGCATGTCTGGTAGATCGAAAGAATTACACAAACTTCGTCGTTGAACAGCCATGGATCCCCAGGTTTCTGCATAGGTGTAGTATAACATTGACAATCAACATGATGCGCAAGAATAACCTGGTTCCTACTCGGCAAGAAGACACGTTTCTGTGGAGTAGCAGAACCCACGAAAAATTATTCCAAGGATTTGGCTCCAAATTTACCATCCGGGTCCAATACAGTACACGATAATCCAAAAGGTTCCAGAAATGCAAGGTTAAGCTTCTGTTGATTTAGCCTCAAAACAAGTCTTGTTGTGAGGCTTGACTGTTAACACACAACTGAGGGTGTAACACGCTGATGCCACTGCTTCACTCCAGAAACTAATTGGTAATTTCAAATTGGCGAGCATGGTTCTGGCAGTCTCAATCAATGTGCGATTCTTTGGTTCAGCTACTCCATTTTGTTGTGGAGTATAAGGAGCACTGAATTCATGAAGAATCCCCTTTTCGTTGCTGAACTCAAGCATCCGTTTTTTCTTGAACACTGTATCGTTGTCACTGCTGATTCTCTTGACTGGCAAGTGATAAAGGTTTTCAAGCTTCCTGAAGAGAATTATTAGACTTTCAAACGTTTCATCTTTGCTTTCCAGAAAGAAAACCCATAAGAATCTTGAAACATCATCTGTAACGACCATGCAATATAGATCTCCAGAAATGCTTTTGACGTATACTTGCCCGAAAAGATCCATATGAAGCCTCTCTAGTGGTAGCTTGATAGAATTCAGCAGTTTTCGTGGGTGTGATTTCTTATACCTCTTCCCCTTTTTACATCTTAAACAATCATCGGATAATTGAAGATTCTTCAGATTAACACCCTCCATTAAGTCGTTCTGCACAAGATAGTTCATCTTTCTCAGATGAATATGCCCCATCTTCCTATGCCAAAGAATAGACTCTTTCTCGGTAGCTTTAGAAACAAAGCACTGAACCTTCTTTGATGTTGTAGATGCTATACCATATCAAGAACATAAAGATCATTCTCTCTTGGAGCACGCATAAGAATCCATTCCTCAGGAATCTTGAATCCCAGTTTTAAGATTAAGCATTCTTTGCCGTTGAAGTGAGTTTTGAACTTTTTATCACGAATTTGCGAAATACTCAGCATATTGTTCTCTAGCTCTGCAATGTAGTTCACTTTGTCAAATGAAACTACTCCATTCGTGAGAATACCCTCTCCAATGATTCTGTCACCTTGTGTTCCAGCAAAACAAACGAAACCTCCTCGAATATCCTTGACGTCGTGGAACAACGCAAGCATCGTTGTCATGTGTCGAGAAGCTCCACTGTCCATAATCCATTTTGATCTAATCGATCGTGGGAGCCCCTGCAAACATGAGGAAGAAACTATTTAAACAAAGAAACCCAAGCCTGTTTGGTCTTAGCTGGGTTCGGAATGTCAAATTTCATCCTACATTGTTTTTTATGTTCTTTTTAGGCTTGGTTTTGTGTGGAACAGAAGGTTTTAGTTCTACCTTGGATGGTTTGACTTTTGCAACCTATGTTTGCGTTTTCAAGTTAGCCCTTTTAGCATAGAATTTTGAATCCATTTGACAATATTTAGTTGATGTTTCACCAACTTCACATTTAGAATTACACTGAATCGTTGGTTTAACATTTTTATAGGATTCATTGTTTCTTTTCAAAATTAGCTTAGGTGCAACCGTAGGTGCCTTTTGTTTCTCACCCTTTTAAACCTGTTAGAGTTATAAACAGATTTTGGATATTTTTGAGAGCAATATCGTGCAATATGCCCGACATTCTTACATGTGTAGCATGTCCTATTGTCTTTACGGACAGAGGAATCCAAAACTTGTTTCTTATTCTCTTTCTCTTTCTTGAAATCATCATTTGATTGTGTTCCGATGATTTCTTTTTTCCTTTTTTGTTGTTGTCCCAAAAACAAAATTGACATTCTTAGTAAAATCTAGCTTTTGGGAATTGTTGTTTATTCTTCACTTTTCAGGATAGTCCCTCTTTTTATGATGGTAGGGTCTCTTAACACATTTTGATTTAGAGTAAAATGATACATCGTGTTTGTCTAAATCAGAATGGCTTACCTCCACAAGCTTGAACAATTTTTCAACACGATCCAGATTCACATTCTGGATGGGAAAATCCTCATCAGAATATAGTTTATCAGATCCATGCATTTTATAAACATTTACATTTGGATCAGTATTTAACCTATCTTCCGATGTTTCGACATCCGATTCAGACTTGTCAGATTCACCTTTTAAAACATTTTCGACCACTGTTTTAACCACCCCAGAGTCACATTCATTTTCAGATTTCTATGTACGTTACGTCAATGTTCGTAGGCAGCTCGTCTGATTGTTTAGTTTTCAATTTTAAATTGAGCGCCTTTTCCACCCCTGATGGCTTTTTACAAGCATAACTATTCCAAATTGGGGGTGGAACACGATCGTAACTCATACTCTTGTTTTCCTCATTATTAGATTCTTCTTTGTTTTTGATTGTGTAAAATGTGATCCATGACATATGAGCTTGTGGAATAACTTACTAACAATTTGTTAACCCGTTCAGTTTCGATTCTTACCTTCTCAAGCTCACTTTTAGCTCAACGATAGTATTTATGTGAATATTAATGGCCATTTGCTTGTCCATTACTATCGCTTTGAGCATAGAAAGTGTTCCGTCATTTTCTCTAAGTGCTTTTTCATACTGTTTTACATATTTGCTAAATTTGTCATAAGCTTCTTTTGTGGCTTTATAGTCACATGACAAATTATCTGTCGATCTTTTAAGCACATTATATCGTGTGTCTTTTACAACACATTCACTGCATGGCTCAGCATATTTCAAACATGGTTTTTCTACCATAGACTCACATTTAGACTCATTTACCTCATTTATGTTGCCATACACGCGTTGCTGGTCTCATCAATCAACTTCCATCTTTTCATCAACTCTCTGTTCAACATCAGGCGTCTTCTGTTCTTCACAAGAAGATCGACGGCTTGGTCCAAAGTAACCTGGAAAATTTTTCCAGATATGTTAGGCAGGAGATGTTTAAAAGCATTGTTCAAAAGTTCCTCCTCTTCTGATGATGTGTGATAGTAATAATCATCTTCTAGAGCCTCATCAAAAGATGCCTCTGATTCTTCTTCAGGTTCTATGATTATTTAGCAACCAATGCCAAACTTTCATTCTTGGAAATGTATTTGTTCCAGTTAAAGCCCTCATCTTCTTGAGTTACTACAAGCGCTTTGTCTTTGGTATCTTCTCATCAAAGTTTTGTGCATTCTAGAAATCAACAACGATATTGCACTATAGTACCCTCTAAGTGGATTTGATTGACTGTCTGGTTGAACTGGAGATTGCTTGATCCATGTGATGACTATGGGCTTGGAGACGTGTTAGGGTTGTTTGTAGCAAATGATTGAAAGCCACTATGTTGATTCGACGGTGGGCTCGGTGTGATGTAAGCGCTGAAGGCAGTCATGATCTTTGGAGACTATATGTGAGCGGCAGAACTTCCTTTGTAATAGGGATTAACGTCTTGTTGCATTTTGGCGCCTTTGTTCTAGCCATTTTCTGCATTTCAAGTTATGTCCCTCCAATCTCTCAATGAATCCTTGTAATGAGAGATTACCATATTCATTCCGTTCTTCAAAATGGTCAAATAGGTAGACCATTCGCCTTATGGTAAAGAATAAGCGAGTTTATCAACAAGTTCTTCATTCGTCTTGATGATTCCCATTCGCCTCATTTGCGCGACCAGATGACAGTTCTTTCAATCAGTTGTTTTACCGTCTCTCCTTTGATCAAAGTAAAGATGTCCAATTCTTTACTCAGCAACGCCCGCTTCCCTTTACCCAAGTGTGCACTTCCCTAGAATTTCAATCGAAGAGCATTCCATAATGATAGTGCGTCATCATGATGTTGCCATAGCGCTAGTATGTCTTCCTTGATTGGATTGTTGTAAAATGTTCATCATTTTCTTCTCATTGATAAACTTCTCTTTTTAAAAATTAGAAAGTTGAGCCAATGTCTTTTCGAGACCTTTGTTCTCCAATAGGATATTGATACTTTTCTTCGATTACAAACCAATAGGTAAAATGATGCGCCTGAACCCAATTCATGAAACGTTCACTACAACTATCGAAGTCTTCGAGGTTCATCAACTTTGGCGGTTTCGTCATCGTACCCATTTCGTTCTCGAGGTTCATATTTTGTGTTGTAGTAGTCATTACCGCTGATGTAGCAAATGCGTTAGAAAACTCTTCTGCCATTTTTCTTCAAAGATTTAGAAAAACACTTTCCGAAAAAACTTTATTAGTATGATAAAACTTTCTTCGTGTGGATAACAAAGTGTGACCAAGATTAGTTCGTACGACATAGAGATTTATGCAAACAAGATGATTCGTACGAGAAAATGCTCGTGCGAACACGTTGTTCGTACGGATGAAAAGGTTGGCTCGTACGAGTGAGTTGCTCGTACGAGTAAGTACCTCGTGTGAATCACAGTTTTTAACTATTAACTTGTAAATTTTAAGAACTTCAGTTTACTCGTTCATACGGATGACTTTAAATTGTACGGACAGTTGTTCGAGCGAGTTGTCTCCCTACCCGTACAAAACAACTTAGGTCACCAAACGGATGAATTTTACCGATTTTGACACAATTAAGTTCGATTTTAGATCGTAAATTGTCAAGGATTGATTAGAATTGATTTTAACGTGATATCCTAGAATCCTAGTCAATTTTGTCCATGAATTCGTCCAATTCCAAGATCAGTATGGGAAAGTGTGGAAGTAGAAAGCTCCAACGGTAAATCTGAATCTGAAACTGTTGGTAGAAACTTGATGTTTGTCAGCAGATCAGGCCTCAAGGCTCTGATACAACTTGTGAATGGGGGATCGACTCCTCCGATGAGCAACCTGACTGATCTAACTCAACTAACAGAGGTGGAATTCATTGTTAGTGAGGTTGACAAACGAACAAGTGACATCTACTGTTTAACTTCTTTGAATATATTGATTAACGTGAAAAGGTACAACGCAAGTAAACAATTCAGCAGGGCTTCGCCATACAAACTGGACTAACACTACTTAGCTCTGACACAACACTCCTCTGTTTATAGGTCCACATGACTCGCACAAGAGATTGTGAAACAGAGTGTGTGACTCGTGCGAGTGGCTCCTCGTACGAGTGACAGTCATGGTGACTAACTTGTACGAGCCAGCTACAAAACATACAATCAATACAATAACATATACAATCTGAAAGTTCTAAGCCCTATATATATAATCACATATCCTAGACGTAGGCAATAATCATAATGCACCAACAGATCTGACAAGAATCAGTGGTTTAAACATGGTGCCGGTGTTGAGAGGATCTTGTGAAGTGTGTGACATTCTGATTGTTTGCAAAACAGTTTTTGTTTAAAAACTTTTAGAAGGTAATCAAACTCTGTTTTTCAATAAAAACAAACAAATTGAATTAGCAGTGAGAGCCGATCTATAATAATTAAATTGATTGTTAAATCAAATTCGATTAACAAAGCTACCAATTGTTAGGATCTAAGTTTTAAAACTGTTTATGAAAGTTCTTTAAATGGTAAATGAAGAAGATAAATCAGATGAACTTACAGCGGAATGGAAGAATTTTAATTCACAATAGTTGAAAGATTGTTTCCATTGTCATTTTTTTCGTAATTTTGATTACTTGCATATGACTCATAATCTCCCCCTCAGCCTAAGATCACTGATTTGTTCATACAGAATGTAAGAAAGATAGATTCGATTGATAATAGAAGAAAATGATCAAATAGAACAGTTAGACACTGTTCTATTTATACTACAATCCTCACCATTAAACATCTTATTGTGATGTCAGCACGAAAGTGACACTTAACAAGAAAATAAAAAACTGAAAACATCTACTAAGCTAACCACTGCTAAACACTAAACATTACAAGGACTGATAGAAAACACTGATGATACATCCTCTGTTGGTCTTCAGCAGAGCTTTGTCTTGACAGACATTTACGTTTGATCTTCAACAGAGCTTGTCTTGGCAGACCTTTTAGCTTTTGTCTTCAACAAAGCTTGTCTTCAACGCTATGGCAGACCTTGAACATTTAGTCTTCAGCAGAGTTTGACTTGGGCAGATGTTACATTATTATGTGGATCAGTGGTTTGTAGTATATTTTGGCTTTCTTTCATCTGTTCTTTTGCACGGTTCAATCCATACAATCAATTTGTATCACGTTATAAAAATTCTGAACTTCATGAGATAATGAACTGATGATACTAGATCTTTTACATTCCCGGATAATCTAGAGTCGGAAAACCACCCAAATACAGTTGAAAAGTCACGAATTTTAGAATACTTGAAATTTTTTATTCCCCCACATTTTTGCAAACTCTGAATGTACCAAATTTTTCACTAAAATCCCCGTCAATTTAGAAAATTCAATTTTCAACAAATGCGGATTTTACGTTACGGCACATTCGTAATCACTATACCAAATGATCATCATTCTACATCTCTATTAGTAACTACCCCGTTATCTTCAACCTTCTTTTATCTTGCCATCAAATTTGTTCTTTAAAGCCCTCGACGGTGTCCCCGAACATCCCGTATTTGTCGTTAAAAACTCAAAAATTTTCCTATCACCAAATTTTTTTGGACATTTGTCTCATCACCAATTTTTTTAAGCATTTTTGTTCACTTCGTACGAGGTGGATCCTCAAATCGTGCGAAGTGGATCCTTGCTTCGTGCGAAGTAGAGATTCACTTCGTGAGAAGTTACTCATTTTCACACTTTTCTATCCAAAATCTTTATTTGTTCGAATTTTGAAATGATTCTAGCACAGATCTAGTCAACAATAAGTTTCTAACAATCCTAAAGATTCATTTTTAGTTTTTGTCTGTGGATTCTCGGTTTATTTGATGTTTTACGCCTAAAACCCTCCATAGTCCATAAATCATGAGCATAGGTGATACCTAGCTCTGATACAATTTGTAGGATCGTCCTATCCATATAAGCACATGACCTAATATGATTAACTAGTCAAAACAAGTGCGAAATCCATTTTCTCACAAGTAACAATATCAGGATTACTTTCAAAGTGTACTATTTCATTAATGTTTAATGCGTGTACTATCCTAAAACAAAACATGCAGGGATTCGCCGTACACTCTGCATAAACTGTTACAGACTCAAGACATCACACACCTATATATAGACTTGGTCACTTCGTGTGAGCTGAGTCTTTACACTTCGTATGAGTTGATCACTTCGTACGAGGTGGCTATCACGTCATACGATGTGGCTATCACGCTATATGAAGTGGCCTATTACATACAAAACAATAAGATATGTAACATTGAAGCCCTATTACATCAACATGGCATGACCCTAAGATGTAGGCGATAGACATTCTACACCAACAAACTCCCCCTTGGATATTTCCGTAGTCTTGGTCAGTCTTAAAAAAACTTAATAACATTAACGTTCAGTGTCCAAAGAAATGTTGCTTTGGCTTCCTACGTTTTTCAAATGGAATCGGTGTTTAATCAGTAGTAAAAGCCCATTTAATGAACTGAAATCTTCTATGTGACATTTGTACATTTTTAGTCATTGAACAATTCCGGAACATTTTCGTATTCGATAAAATCTTGCATTATATTGGTAAGAATGCAAAAATGTCAATCATTGCACAAATTTGGTCATTTTCATGTTCGATAAAGTTTTATACTTTATTTACGAAACGTGTAACCATACAATCAAACGAATAGACATCCACGACATTTTCGGACAAAATACACATGCCATAATGCCTTTATATATAACCTAAATATTAGGTTAAGATGGGTTAAAAATGACAAAACGCGACAATACAAGTCCATGGGCCAAAATTGTCAAAAAAAAGTTTGCTTCATCACCAAGTTTGGCCACCTATCTCCAATTTTTGACACGTTGCACTCATTTTGCCACACTTAATTTGGTGTTAACACATGTTAGGACACTAATCCACACTTGGTCAACACTTGTTATCATCTTTTTTATCCTAAAACATTATAAATACCCTTTGATTCATCCATTTTTTTTCACAACACTTCATAGCAAAGTGTGAAGTTCTTCTTTCTATCCTTCTTGGAGCTTGTTTCCAGCATTTGGAAGCCTCTTATCTTGAGTTATGAAAGTGTTCTTCAACACGAGTAAGTACTTTTCCTAGTTCTTTCATAAGTTTAGCTATTTTAAGCTAAAAGTCAAACAGTTTGGCTTCCTGTTTGACTTATGTTCTTACCATTTTGGTCATGTCAAAGTTCAAATTGAACTTTGCAATGTGATCGTAATCACGAAGGTATTAATCCCTTGCAATTGCACCTTCTTATTACCACGTTTACTAGGCGAGATGACGAATCAAAGTTTTACGAGTTAAAAGTTAAAAAAATGTATAAAAATGCATTTTACGACGAAAACGTTTTTGGGTATTAAAACTTAAGGTTTTGACACCAAATCAGTTTTACAACATTATTAGACATGTTCAAACATGTCTAACTCATCATTTCTAGTTTAGTGCTTATTTCTTAGTCGTAAGTCGGGTGGTTTTACTACTGCATTGACTTTCAACTCTTACTCGTTTCGTCAATCTAAGGATTCGATCAAGCGCATTTTTATGACCATAGTAATTTAGGGAATAAACCCCTGAGGTTATACCTTATAGACATATAGTTTGTTTAGTTATATGATGAGTCAATTTTATGTACTTTTAAAATGCCCGAAACATCATTTTGGCACATAAAATGGTTTTAAACATGTAAGACCATAGTTTTGACATATAAACTGATATTGTAACACAATCAAACTCTTTTTGATATATAAGACTCATCATAGGACTTATTTAACAATCCTATAGATTCATTTTTAGTTTTTGTCTGTGGATTCTCCGTTTATTTGATGTTTTACGTCTAAAACCCTCCATAGTCCATATATCATGAGCATAGGTGATACCTAGTTCTGATACCACTTGTAGGATCGTCCTATCTATATAAGCACATGACATAATATGATTAACTAGTCATAACAAGTGCGAAATACATTTTATCACAAGTAATAATATCAAGATTACTTTCAAAGTTTACTATTTCATTAATGTTTAATGCGTGTACAATCCTAAAACAAAACATGCAGGTCTTCGCCGTACACGCTGCATAAACTGTTACAGACTCAAGACATCACACACCTATATATAGACCTGGTCACTTCGTGTGAGCTGAGTCTTGCCACTTGGTATGAGTTGATCACTTCATACGAGGTGGCTATCACGTCATATGACATGGCTATAACGCCATACGAAGGGGGCCTATTACATACAAAACAATAAGAAATCTAACATTGAAGCCCTATTACATCAACATGGCATGACCCTAAGATGTAGACGATAGACATTCTTCCACAACAAACTCCCCCTTGGATATTTCCGTAGTCTTGGTCAGTCTTCAGAAAACTTCATAATATTAACGTTCAGATTCCAAAGAAATATTGCTTTGCCTTCCTACGTTTTTCAAATGGAATCGGTGTTTAATCAGTAGAAGAAGCCCATTTAATGAACTGAAATCTTCTATGTGAAATTTGTAAATTTTTAGTCATTGAACAATTACGAAACATTTTCGTATTCAATAAAATCTTGCATTATATTGGTAAGAATGCAAAAATGTCAATCATTTCACAAATCCGGTCATTTTCATGTTCGATAAAGTTTTATATTTTATTTACGAAACTTGTAACCATACAATCAAACGAACTGACATCCACGACATTTTCGGACAAAATCCAAGTTACACATGCCATAATGCCTTTTATATAACCTAAATATTAGGTTAAAATGGGTAAAAAATGACAAAACGCGACAATACAAGTCCATGGGCCAAAATTGTCAAAAAAAAGTTTGCTTCATCAACAAGTCTGGCCACCTATCTCCAATTTTTGACACGTTGCACTCATTTTGCCACACTTAATTTGGTGTTAGCACATTTTAGGACACTAATCCATACTTGGTAACACTTTTCATCATCTTTTTTATCCTAAAACACTATAAATATCCTTTAATTCATCCATTTTTTTTCACAACACTTCAAAGCAAAGTGTGAAGTTCTTCTTTATATCCTTCTTGGAGCTTGTTTCCAGCATCTGGAAGCCTCTTATCTTGAGTTATGAAAGTGTTCTTCAACACAAGTAAGTACTTTTCCTAGTTCTTTCATTATTTTAGCTATTTTGAGCTAAAAGTCAAACAGTTTGGCTTCCTGTTTGACTTATGGTTCTGACCATTTTGGTCAAGTCAAAGTTCAAATTGAACTTTGCAATGTGATCGTAATCACGAAGGTATTAATCCCCTTGCAATTGCACCTTCTGATTACCATGTTTACTAGGCGAGATGACGAATCAAAGTTTTACGAGTTAAAAGTTCAAAAATGTATAAAATGCATTTTACGACGAAAACGTTTTTGGGTATTAAAACTTAAGGTTTGGACACCAAATCAGTTTTACAACATTATTAGACATGTTCAAACATGTCTAACTCATCATTTCTAGTTTAGTGCTTATTTCTTAGTCGTAAGTCGGGCGGTTTTACTACTGCATTGACTTTCAACTCTTACTCGTTTCGTCAATCTAAGGATTCGATCAAGCGCATTTTTATGACCATAGTAATTTAGGGAATAAACCCCTGAGGTTATACCTTAGAGACATATAGTTTGGTTAGTTATATGATGAGTCGATTTTATGTACTTTTAAATGCCGGAAACATCATTTTGGCACATAAAATGGTTTTAAACATGTAAGACCATAGTTTTGACATATAAACTGATATTGTAACACAATCAAACTCTTTTTGATATATAAGACTCATCATAGGACTTATTTAACAATCCTATAGATTCATTTTTAGTTTTTGTCTGTGGATTCTCCGTTTATTTGATGTTTTACGTCTAAAATCCTCCATAGTCCATAAATCATGAGCATATGTGATACCTAGCTCTGATACCACTTGTAGGATCGTCCTATCTATATAAGCACATGACATAATATGATTAACTAGTCTAACAAGTGCGAAATCCATTTTATCACAAGTAACAATATCAAGATTACTTTCAAAGTTTACTATTTCATTAATGTTTAACGTGTGTACAATCCTAAAACAAAACATGCAGGTCTTCGCCGTACACTCTGCATAAACTGTTACAGACTCAAGACATCACACACCTATATATAGACCTGGTCACTTCGTGTGAGCTTAGTCTTGCCACTTGGTATGAGTTGATCACTTTGTACGAGGTGGCTATCACGTCATACGACGTGGCTATCACGCCATACGAAGTGGCCCAATTACATCAAACATAAGAAATCTAACATTGAACCATAACAATCAACATGGCAGACCCAAGATTAGGTGAATGACCATTTTCGCATACAAACTCCCCCTTGGATATTTCCGTAGTCGTTGGTCTGTCTTCAAAAAACTTCATAACATTAACGTTCAGCGTCCAAAGAAATGTTGCTTTGGCTTCCTACATTTTTCAAATGGAATTGGTGTTTAATCAGTAGCAGAAGCCCATTTAATGAACTGAAATCTTCTATGTGAAATTTGTACATTTTTAGTCATTGAACAATTCCGAAACATTTTCGTATTCAATAAAATCTTGCATTATATTGGTAAGAATGCAAAAATGTCAATCATTGCACAAATCCGGTCACTTTCATGTTCGATAAAGTTTTATACTTTATTTACGAAACTTGTAACCATACAATCAAACGAACCGACATCCTTGACATTTTTGGACAAAATCCAAGTTACACATGCCATAATGCCTTTATATATAACCTAAATATTAGGCTAAGATGGGTTAAAAATGACAAAACGCGACAATACAAGTCCAAGGGCCAAAATTGTAAAAAAAAAAGTTTGCTTCATCACCAAGTTTGGCCACCTGTCTCCAATTTTTGACACGTTGCACTCATTTTGCCACACTTAATTTGGTGTTAACACATGTTAGGACACTAATCCACACTTGGTAACGCTTTTCATCATCTTTTTGATCCTAAAACACTATAAATACCCATTGATAAATCCATTTTTTTCACAAAACTTCAAAGCAAAGTGTGAAGTTCTTCTTTCTCATCCTTTTTGGAGCTTGTTTCCAGCATTTTGAAGCCTCTTATCTTGAGTTATGAAAGTGTTCTTCAACACAAGTAAGTACTTTTTATAGTTCTTTCATTATTTTAGCTATTTTGAGCTAAAAGTCAAACAGTTTGGCTTCCTGTTTGACTTATGGTTCTGACCATTTTGGTCAAGTCAAAGTTGAAATTGAACTTTGCAATGTTATCGTAATCACGAAGGTATTAATCCCTTGCAATTGCACCTTCTGATTACCACGTTTACTAGGAGATGACGAATCAAAGTTTTACGAGTTAAAAGTTAAAAAATGTATAAAAATGCATTTTACGACGAAAACGTTTTTGGGTATTAAAACTTAAGGTTTTGACACCAAATCAGTTTTATAACATTATTAGACATGTTCAAACATGTCTAACTTGTCATTTCTAGTTTAGTGCTTATTTTCTTAGTCGTAAGTCGAGCGGTTTTAGTACTACTTTGACTTTCAACTCTGACCCGTTTGGTCAATCTAAGGATTCGACCAAGCGCATTTTTATGACCATAGTAATTTAGGGAATAAACCCCTGAGGTTATACCTTATAGACATATAGTTTGGTTAGTTATATGAAGAGTTGATTTTATATACTTTTAAAATGCCGGAAAACCCTTTTGGCATATAAAATGGTTTTAAACATGTAAGACCATAGTTTTGACATCTAAACTAATATTGTAAAATAATCAAACTTGTTTTGATATATAAGGCTCATCATAGGACTTATTTACCATCCTATAGTTTCATTTTTAGTTTTTGTCTGTCGATTCTCCGTTTATTTGATGTTTTACGTCTAAAATCCTCCATAGTCCATAATCATGAGCATATGTGATACCTAGCTCCGATACCACTTGTAGGATCGTCCTATCCATATAAGCACATGACCTAATATGATTAACTAGTCATAACAAGTGCGAAATCCATTTTATCACAAGTAACAAATCAAGATTACTTTCAAAGTTTACTATTTCATTAATGTTTAATGCGTGTACAATCCTAAAACAAAACATGCAGGGCTTCGCCGTACACTCTGCATAAATTGTTACAGACTCAAGACATCACACACCTATATATAGACCTGGTCACTTCGTGTGAGCTGAGGCTTGCCACTTGGTATGAGTTGATCACTTCGTACGAGGTGGCTATCACGTCATAGACGTGGCTATCATGCCATACGAAGTGGCCCTATTACATACAAAACAATAAGAAATCTAACATTGAAGCCCTATTACATCAACATGGCATGACCCTATGATGTAGGTGATAGACATTCTTCCACAACAAACTCCCCCTTGGATATTTCCTAGTCTTGGTCAGTCTTCAAAAAACTTCATAACATTAGCTTCAGTGTCCAAAGAAATGTTGCTTTGGCTTCCTACTTTTTTCAAATGGAATCGGTGTTAATCAGTAGCAGAAGCCCATTTAATGAACTGAAATCTTCTATGTGAAATTTGTACATTTTTAGTCATTGAACAATTCCGAAACATTTTCGTATTCAATAAAATCTTGCATTATATTGGTAAGAATGCAAAAATGTAATCATTGCACAAATCCGGTCATTTTCATGTTCGATAAAATTTTATACTTTATTTAAGAAACTTGTAACCATACAATCAAAGGAACGACATCCACGACATTTTCGGACAAAATCCAAGTTACACATGCCATAATGCCTTTATATATAACCTAAATATTTGGTTAAGATGGGTTAAAAATGACAAAACGCGACAATACAAGTCCAGGGGCCAAAATTGTCAAAAAAAAGTTTGCTTCATCACCAAGTTTGGCCACCTATCTCCAATTTTTGACATGTTGCACTCATTTTGCCACACTTAATTTGGTGTTAACACATGTTAGGACACTAATCCATACTTGGTAACACTTTTCATCATATTTTTAATCCTAAAACACTATAAATACCCTTTGTTCATCCATTTTTTTCACAACACTTCAAAGCAAAGTGTGAAGTTCTTCTTTCTATCCTTCTTGGAGCTTGTTTCCAGTATTTGGAAGCCTCTTATCTTGAGTTATGAAAGTGTTCTTCAACACGAGTAAGTACTTTTCCTAGTTCTTTCAGTATTGTAGCTATTTTGAGCAAAAAGTCAAACAGTTTGGCTTCCTGTTTGACTTATGGTTCTGACCATTTTGGTCAAGTCAAAGTTCAAATTGAACTTTGCAATGTGATCGTAATCACGAAGGTATTAATCCCTTGAAATTGCACCTTCTGATTACCACGTTTACTAGGCGAGATGACGAATCAAAGTTTACGAGTTAAAAGTAAAAAAAAAGTATACAAATGCATTTTACGACGAAAACGTTTTTGGGTATTAACGGTTTTGACACCAAATCAGTTTTATAACATTAATAGACATGTTCAAACATGTCTAACTCGTCATTTCTAGTTTAGTGCTTATTTCTTAGTTGTAAGTCGAGCGGTTTTACTACTGCTTTGACTTTCAACTCTGGCCCGTTTGGTCAATCTAAGGATTCGATCAAGTGCATTTTTATGACCATAGTAATTTAGGGAATAAACCCCTGAGGTTATAACTTATAGACATATAGTTTTGTTAGTTATATGATGAGTCGATTTTATGTACTTTTAAAATACCGGAAACACCCTTTTGGCACATAAAATGGTTTTAAACATGTAAGACCATAGTTTTACATCTAAACTGATATTGTAACATAATCAAACTTGTTTTGACATATAAGATCATCATAGGACTTATTTAACCATCCAAACCCATAGTTACGCTTGTGACCTGTTAAAGTGCCGTAAACCATTTTAACACGTCGTATCGGGTCAAAGCACTTAGAAACTCTTCCAATCATAATGTAAGGTGTTATAAACCATATCATACGAGTCCCAACACTCATTTGGTTTATAAGACCTCATTCTATCCAGTCCTCCGATTAAAGTCTCGACACACTAATATAGTATCCCGATACATCAGGAAATTCTTGAACTATTTAATCCTTGAGCTTTGTTTGATCATTTGAAGAAGACATTTACGCGATCCCAAGTGAGTACTTAGCCCCCTCTTTTACGTTTTCAAATGTTTTGGGGTGATTCATATGTGCCTATCACTACTTTCTTGTTTTCATAAAATTATACATGTTTTTCTAATATAGTACATATAGTACATGATTTCAAAGACATTTTGCTTCATATGTTGACTTAGCATACCCAATACATGATTTAAAAGACATTACTTCTTGGTATATTGACTTAGTATGCCAAGTACAATACACGATTTCATAACATTTTCATGACATGATTACATTGTTCAAGACATATTGGTGCGATGAATATACAATGATACATTCATTAACATTGATCACACCGACCGGTAGTATGCAACGGTACCATAGGATTAACAATCCCGTTCCCGCTTCCTAGGTTTGTTTGGCAGTGACTTCAGGGAATGATAGAATCGATGGACATTTATAAACCTTTGTCCTTATAAGGGTTTATTAACAGTCAACAAGGCTTGAATGTATTTGCCGATAATCCATATATATGTGTCTACACAATAAAAACAATTGATTTATAAGACAAGAGTTTTTGTTTAAACAAGACCTTTGTTTATTCAAAACGCCTATTTTATATAAGATATTTTAACAAGACAAGACATTTTGGTGATTTTAAACAAGACATTTACATTATGGTTTAAACAAGCCTTTTGTTTGCCATACAAGACATCGGTTTATACATAGACATTTCTTATAAATAACATTTGGTTTATAAAAGACATTGATTTATACATAAACATTGTTTATAAAAGACATTTGGTTTATTCATGGCATTAGTTTATACATGACATTGGTTTAAACAAGACATCTCAATTGTTGGCTCATGGTAAGTAATTTAAATGCCGAGACGTATGTAATACGATAAAAACATGGTGGATACGCCACTGGTACTTCCTATATATAAGTGCTTTCATTATATTATATTACATAATGTAGCGTTATCTAAACCACTTCAAACAAAATACAAGACATGACATATTTTATACAAGGCACGAGTTATTTTGGTTATTAAGTTAACCATGAATCATTTCTTTTAAATCATTTGATTTTCATATGATTTCATAAAAGAAATTTTTGTAAACGATCATGGCTACTTTTGTAATAGTTGAACATTTCTTTTAACTTTCAAAGCCATGAATCTTCATCAGAAAACCTATGTTACTCACAGGCATTTTTATGTTGACGTTTTATTTTCATATATGTTTCAGTAATGTTTGACTTTAAGCATGCTTCACATAGGGCGGACTTGGGCCTTAGTGACTTTAAAATTTGCAAGACAATTTTTATATTTTTGGTTTCATTCTCCCAAGACAATGTAAACGATTAAATTCAATAATACAAAACTTTATGTACCATTTGTTGTGAACAATAGTTCTGTATCATGACTCCACGACATCAGAAAGATTGGTATCAGAGCCACGGTTATAGGGAATTAGGTTATTAGTAATACTTTGACCTATACTATAACCTTCCTAGGTTCCTAACACAAGTTATCTTGTGTTTAGATCTTAAAACAATACCATCATCTATCCTTAGGTGATTACCAAAACAAATTCACAAGTTACAAATTCGTTTTGAAGATCAATCACCTATCCTTAGATGGTTTGATTTTAGGCTTCATGCCTTCAAAGTTTTATAAATCTCGCCAAAGTTTGGGTTTTAATAATGTGAACAAGTGCAATCTAGAAGGCTTCATGCCTTCAAAGTTTTATAAATCTTGCCAAAGTTTGGGCTTTAATAATGTGAACACGTGCAATCTAGAAGGCTTCATGCCTTCAAAGTTTTATAAATCTGTCTATGGCTATAGTGTTTGTACAAATCCGCATTATCGGACCAGTCACTCTTACCTGGGAACTCTTGGGGTGAGTGTCTACTTATAGGCTAAAGCATGTCTTCATGATACATTATAAAGACCCATTTACTTTGATTAGTCACTATGTGTCGTTTGTTTGTTTTAGGTAACGAACAGATGATCACAATCCTTATGTTTCGTCGATATTTTTAGCGTTTCTTTTGACTATCCAATATTAATCTCACCCATTTTCTCTCATATTTCCTTCTCTTTTAGAATGTCACCTCGTCGAAATGCTACTCAGGACACCGATATGGCGACAATGATAGCTCAGCAGATAGCTATTGTGCTAACGAAGCTTCTTACTCAATTAAACCAACCCAACAATAACAACAACAATGCACCTGTTTCGTGCAACTTTCAACAATTCAATTCAGCTACACTGCTCAACTTTAGTGGTTCTGAGGGAGCTACTGGGCTCCTACAGTGGTTTGAGAGTCTTGAGAGCACATTCCATCATATTTAATGTCCAAATGAGTACAAAGTAGAATTTGCTTCGAGTGTATTCCAAAAGAGGGCGCTCACATGGTGGAATGAAGTGGTGAGAGATAGGGGTGCTGATGTTGCAATGGCTCAGACATGGGATAAGCTTCAAAATAGGATAGTGGAGAACATCGTGCCTACACTGACCGTTATGAGGAGCTAAGTTTTTTATGTCCTTCTATGGTCACGCCCTTGGATAAGGCTATTGAAAAGTACATTGATGGCCTTCCTAACCCAGTTCAGGACGTAGTCACTGGTAGCAACCCTGCTACAGTCGGACATGTTATCGAGTTGGTTGCAACCCTGACTGACTCGCAAGTCAAGAAGAATAAACTTTTTCGCAAAGGCGACAAGAAGCAATCTACCAAGACTGCACAAGGGAAACAAAAGAGAAACAAGGCCGAAACCTCCAAGATGTCTATGAAGAGTAAAACTTCCAAGAATTTCGTTGTTGTTACCCAACCCAATCAACCAGCAGAGCCTCCCACCAAGAGACAATATGCTGGTACTGAACCTCTATGCAACAAGTGTGATAGTAATCACCAACCCCATCTATCAAGCCGTCATTGTACTAATTGTGGACGATCTGTCTATCTGGCCAACACTTGTCGTTTTGCTCCTGCCCGAAATCAAGTGGTTCGAAATCCTGTTCAACCACAAGCAAATCCTGCACGACCCCACTCACTACCTGAATCCTTCTACAATTGTGGTGATCTTACTTACTACCAAAACAACTGCGCGAAGCTAGTTAATGCAAATCCAGCTCGGGGACGAGAATTTAACATAAATGCTAATGAGGCTCGTGCTGACAATGACGTGGTTAACGGTACGTTCCTTGTCAATAATCAGCCTGCTTCTATTCTTTTTGATTCGGGTGCCGATAGGAGTTTTGTATCCTTAGATTTTGAGCCTTATCTTTGAACACCACGAACCAAACTAGGAAAACCCTTAACAGTGGAGATAGCTAGTGGCGAACCTCTTGTACTTGATTCTATTATTTGTAACTACCAATTGAACCTCAATAACCATCTTTTTTTCCATTGACTTCACGCTAATGCAACTTGGGAGTTTTAACGTCATAGTAGGCATGGACTAGTTAACTAAACACCAGGCTGAAGTGATCTTTTTTGATAAGATTGTTCGCATCCCTCTTTCATCTGGAGTAATACTAGAAGTTCGTGGAGAGAAACTCTCTCATAACCTTAAACTCATGACATGTACCCAAGCCCAAAAATACCTATGAAAGAATTATGTAGCCTTTTTGGCACCTATCGTAGAGGAGAAAAGAAAGGGTAAGAGTATTCAAGACATCTCCGTTGTTCGAGAGTTTCCTAAGGTGTTTCCTGGAGAACTACATGGTTTACCCCTAGCACGTCAAGTCGAATTTCGTGTAGACCTTGTACCTTGTGTCAACCCAATTGCCAAATCCCCTTATCATCTTGCATTGTCTGAAATGCAAGAGTTTTCAAAACAACTCCAAAAACTTTCAGACAAAGGATTTTTCTGTCCGAGCTTTTCACCTTGGGGCGCACCTGTCCTATTCGTGTAAAAGAAGGATGGATCCTTTCATATGTGCATCGATTATCGTGAGCTCAAAAAACTCACAATTAAAAATCAATATCCCCTACCTCGTATTGATGATCTCTTTTATCAACTACAAGGTGCTACATGTTTCTCCAAGGTTGATCTACGTTTTGGGTATCATCAGCTGCGTGTACTCGATGAAGATATTCCTAAAACTGCTTTTCGCACTCGATGCGGCCAATACGAGTTCACTATCATGCCCCTTGGTTTGACAAATGATCCTGCCGTCTTCATGGATTTAATGAATAGGTTTTGTAAACCTTATTTAGACAAGTTCGTAATTTTTTTCATCGACGACATTTTGATTTATTCAAAATCCCGAGCCGATCACAAACGTCATCTTCGTCTAACGATGGAACTCCGAACAATCTTTATGCCAAATTCTCCAAGGGTGAATTTTGGCCAAAGGAATTGGTTTTTGGGACAAATTGTTAACGAAAAAGGTATACATGTAGATCCCACCAAAATCAGTGCGATAAGGGATTGCGTAAAAAAAACCTACTACTCCTCCCGAAGTTCATTCATTTCTCGGTCTAAGCTGGCTATTACTATCGCTTTGTCGCAAACTTCTCCAGGATTGCGGTACCCCTCACTGCTTTGGCTCAAAAGAATAAACCTTTCGAGTGGAGACCCAAACAAGAAGAAGCTTTTCAGACCTTGAAACAAAAGTTTTGTGATGCTCCTATTTTATCCTTACCCAATGGCAACGACGACTTTGTCGTATATTGTGATGCATTAAATCTAGGCCTTGGTTGTTTTCTCATGCAAAGAGACAAAGTCATAGCCTATGCATCAAGACAATTGAAAATCCACGAAAGGAACTACAAAACTCTTGATCTTGAGTTAGATGTCGTTATTTTCGCTCTTGAAATTTGGAAACCATACTCTATAGTACAAAATGTGTGGTTTTCACTGACCACAAAAGTCTCCAACACATTCTTAATGAGAAAAAACTGAACATGAGACAACGACATTGGGTTTAACTTCTAAACGACTATGACTGTGAGATTCGCTACCATCCTAGTAAGGTGAAGGTCGTAGCTGATGCTCTTAGTCGTAAAGAACGTGTCAAACTACATTGTGCTCAAGTTTGATCCGATATCCAAACACGTATTTTTGAAGCCCAACGCACTTGTGTAACCCAAGGTTTGTTGAAAAACGAACTACCCCATCATCTCGAGCTTCAGCTTGAAACAAAAGACAATGGGTGACTATACTACATGAATTGATTATTGGTTCTAAGCCATGACAATCTCCCCACCATATTGATGAACGAGGCTAACAAGTCTCGTTATTCGATTCATCCTGGTGTAGACAAAATGTACAAGGATCTTCGACCCAATATTGGTGGTAGGGTATGAAGAAGGATATTGCCTTATAATCTATATCCATCTGGTTTGCTTGAGCAACCAGAAATTCCGGTTTAGAAATCGGAAAACATTGCTATGGATCTCATCACCAAACTACCATGTAGTTTTAGAGGTCATGATGCCATTTGGGTAGTCATTGATCGTTTAACAAAGTCAGTACATTTTTTGCCAATACGTGAGGATCTATCTGCTGACAAACTTGCAAAGATATAGGTTGATGTGATAGTACCTCGACTTGGTGTTTCTTTGAACATCATATCGGACTCGGATGCTCGATTCTCATCTCACTTTTGGAAGACCATGTAATCTGCCATGGGAACCAAACTTAACTTGAGCACTTCTTATCATCTTCAGACGGATGGACCATCCAAAGGATGGTCCAAACATTGGAGGATATGCTTAGAGTTTGTGTGATCGATTTTGTGGTAGTTGGGATTCGCATCTACCTTTTATGAAATTCTCCTACAACAATAGTTATCACTCAAGCATTAACATGGCTCCTTTCGAACCTCTATACAGTCGAAAATGTCGTTCACCTGTCTGCTGGAATGAGGTTAGTGAAGCTCAACTCACCGAACTAGAACTCATTCTAGAGACTACAAATTGTCACACCCGTTCATAGCGGAAGTGCGCGGTGTGAACTTGATTAGTTTTCATCGTATACAATAAGTAAACAACTGTATGAAATAAAAGCATGCACGATGTTCATTCATTCACCATAAATAAACATTACAAGCCACAAGTTGTTTGTTAACAAAATACGACATAAATATTTAAAGTTTACAAAATGCTTGTTCAAAATAACTTTTAAGCATTAAGGCTTTGCATCCTATATTCCGTTCAAAGACGGAATATATAGACCAAACCCTTCAAATACGGATGACATTGACTACTTGTTAACCTGGAAAACTTTGTAACTAACCACACCAAGATCCACTTCAATTTCCTGAAATACATGTAGGTTTGAAAACATCAACAAAAGTTGGCGAGTTCATGCGCTTTGTGTGCGCACCAAATGAATCTTAAAACCATTTAAGAGTTCGTATATGAAAATATGTGGTATATAAAGCGTCGATGAAATTGATGATTATTAATGTTTTGCAAGGACATTAATATATGTGATGACATAGGAAGTACTCCATCCTAGACGAGTTCCTCTGGTCCACCCGACTATGACAACAAAAGCACTACATGCGGCCACACAAGGACCCATGAGTGGGGCTCGCTACACCCGATAGATCTACCACTCTTGTTCCACGGTCCTGTAAAAGATTAATGACAATTAAGAGACACTCTATTCGCACATGCTTTACTAATTCCATTCCATAGCTAAACCATACCATCGAAAATATGTTTCCCCCCAAGACTTATAAATTGAAAACATTTAAGAGAAAAGGGGGACATGAACTCACTGGTTTGCATCCGTGAAAGTGTGCTAGCGGAAAGGGTAGTTAATGGCGCGTAATAACCTACAAGTGCTCTAACTCATTAGACACTTGGGTTTATGTTAAATGTTTACATGTTGTTCATCTTAAACGCTACTGTAAAGTTAGGTATTTGGATCCCTTATGTATTTTAAATATGTTTGCATTTGTTTCATGTGTCTATTTTAATATATATATATACACTTCTTTTATATATATATTTTTCATATCCATCAAGTGTACGAACGTCCTCGCCTTCCGTGAGTCTTCGTGCCTTGCACGATCATAAGTGGGACTAGCCCATGAGGAGTCTTTGTACCTTGCACAAGTGAGAATGGGCCTAGCCCATTTGAGTCTCCGTGATCCACATGGTGTGAGTGGGCCTAGCCCAATAGTGTCTCCATGCCATGCATGGCTTACGTTCGTTATGTGTGACATATATTCTTCAAAGATATATTTTTAAGTTCAGCGAACCACATTCACATGTATAAATACGTTCGGTTCGAGTATGAAATATTTATTTTTAACATCGTATATACGTTGATGTACATGTACGGTATTTTTTTGAGAGTACACTTCGACAAGTGTATTTGAGTACATCACTATGTACTTGTGTATTTTATACGTATACATATACTGTATTTATACTTGTATTTGTATATTTTATTACTGGTATTTAAGTCGTATCTATACTTATTTGTGTACATGTACATTTGTTGTTATTCTTGCAATTCCACCAAGTATATTTTGTACGTATCTCTGACGTACTTGTATCTGTATAATTATATTTTTACACTTAGTGATTATTTTCTTTATACTTCCCGGAAATTAGAGGTGTT
Organism: Scalesia atractyloides; assembly: GCA_947069175.1. NCBI lineage: Eukaryota > Viridiplantae > Streptophyta > Magnoliopsida > Asterales > Asteraceae > Scalesia > Scalesia atractyloides. The sequence goes on along the minus strand of CAMTDV010000029.1, from coordinate 48,966,180 downwards.
TAAATATATATATATATATATATATACAACCTCTAAAAATTATTTTATTTTTAGTGTTTACGATAGTAATCGAATATATATATATATATATTTTGGTGTCGAGAGTGACCAAAAGTCGTTCGTGATATATGTACGCTCCGGGTCGTGGTGCTAGGGCGATCGTTGTCGATGGCAACACCTTCATTTCAATAAAGCGTTTATTATATGATTCGTGTCGGTTTTAGATATATATTATTTGGTCAATATATAGTGTTATCTTACGGTTCCTCTGATGTCCGTTTGTCTGTTATCCGCATTTCGTTTAAGAGCATAATATGAACACATTTCATATCTCGATATTGGTGTAACAGTAAACCCCAAGCATGGGTATACATGAAGGTTCATGTTACCACTTATATATTTATGTATTCATTTATTATTCGTGTGATGTATTTTGTTATTTAACTTATATGCTCCTAACTTAGTACATACACAAATTACATAAGGATTTATACATATACACCCATGATGGTGATCGCAATATATGAGAGGGGATCGGCTCTCCTCCGTGAGCACCGGACTGACTTGAGTCAACTAACAGAGACGAAATTCATTGCTATAGAGTTTTACAAAGAACAATCAAGTATGCTGCTTAAACGTCGTTACTTTGTATATTAATAAACGTGGAAAGTTACAGACAAGTAAACAAACGGACTGGGCTTCGCCTCAGTGACACACCAACAGCTATGACACAACACCTAAGCTGTGAAAAATGGCAAATAACATGTAATTCCGTACAAACTAAACACTACTTTTAATACATAATCTCAGACATTTTATCGTAATTTGATTACGTAACTGAGTCGTACGTCATATCACAGGTGTTTGGACAAGTGAATCATGCCATAACATATATTGGTTTCCATTATGATGCGAAACAATACAAACTACGCCCTAAAAGTGTTGGTAGAAAGTGTTAGGCGCACTATTCGCGGTTACATTATTCATGACAGAAAAACCACTGAAACAAAACAAAACAATGAATAGCGGCATACTAATGACGCAACTGAGTCCATAAATACATGAAAACACTAATGTGGGAACACATCTTGCAATAATATATAACATTCTAGTACAACGCCTAAATTATAAAATCGTCCGTCTTCCCTAAAAAGGTGACAATTCAATTCGTCCGCAGCATTAATTCGGCATTTCCCAGATTCCAGAATTCTAACAAAACAATTATAAACACCTTAAAACAATATGAAGATATCAAAAATACATAAGAGACATCGTTTTCGGTCGTACGACAAGTAGTGCACAACTTAACTGGAAAACGACCGATTGTCCAACCGATAAAGATTTCAATGGCCGATAGCCTCATACATTAATCTAGAGAGCTAGTTAAGCTTCATTTGAGATCCGAAATCCCTTCAACCATCTTGAGGTCACGGAAACACAACTCCCAGAAATGTTCGACGGTAAAATATATAAGCGTCGTTTTTAGAAATGATGAAAAGGAAGGCGTTTCAGCCACCCAAACTCAACATCTACTCGACTAGTGAACTAGTTAACCACATTTCTATATCGGAAGTGCCCTAAATAAACGCCATGGCACTTATGGTAAACGAAAACCAAAGCTTCCGGTACGAAACAATAACTTTCGTATATCAATCGGTATTACGTGGTTGAGCAAACTAGTGGTGTTTTTACCATCCAAAACTAATACCAATTAGTCAAGGGCACTAATTAATATTAATTAACACCCAAACCCTAATTACTCACTAATGATGCAAGACCATACCCTAATTCCCATACTTAACCTAAACACCTAAATATCTTTATATTTCAACAAATGTTATATTTTAAACTTACACTTAACACCCCCTCCACATGGGCGATTTCAAGTGGGCCCCTACCCACTTGATTTATGTTGAAAAATGAATATGTAGGCATGATAAAAAGATGTATCTTGACTTGGTGAATTTATATAAATCATCATCATGCTTCATCACTTCATTTCACAAAAGAAAATATAAGAAACCCCTTTGAACTTCCCCCCATTCACGGCTACCACCACCACCACCCTAAACCACCATCTTTTGACCATTAAACACCACATTTATCCCCTTTCAAGCCCTCACATGATCATCTAAGGAGTTTGCAAGCATGGGGGAGCATTAGATCTTTCTTTGGAGCTTCTTCTTCTTCTTAATCTTCACTTAATCTTGTGCAAACTTGTAAGCTAAACATTTACCATATTTAAACTCCTTATGATATATGGTTTAAGAAAGTACTTGTTGATCATCTTGAAAATAAAGAAAAATCCAACTTAAGAACCCTAAGCACACCTTAATAATCTAGTAAATATAGTTTATTATGTGTTGATTTGTTATATTAGTGTTAACTAGTTAGCGTGATTATGTTGATTATGTTAAAGAAAGTTGTTTACAATGGATGATCTTGTATGAATAAGAATATAAATGATGATTTAAACATGGTGATGTTTAAATCTAAACAAGATCATGTTGGATTCAAGGAAATCATGTTGGGCTAGGCCCATTATATAAAAGATATGGTCAAGGCCAAAATACACAAAACATATAATAACATGGGCTAAGCCCAAAGGCATAAAATACATGGGCTAGGCCCAAACATATAACTTCATGGTCAAGGCCCAAACATATAATCACATGGGCTAGGCCCAAACACAAAAATTATATGGGCTAGGCCCAATCACATAAAGACATGGGCTAGGCCCAATCACATAAATTACATGGGCTAGGCCCAATCATATGAAGACATGGGCTAAGCCCAATGACACGCATGCAAGGCACGAGGACATGTGAAGGGCGAGGCCCGTTCACACACGATCGAATAATATATATATATATATATATATATATATAATATATATATTGTGAAATATATGTATATAAATAATAATCGAACAAAATGAACTACCAACACTATAATAACATTAAAGTTGTTCTAATGTGATAAATATATACACAACAAGATTTCAAGATGAACAACTGGTACCAGGTCCAACGAGACCTAGGTGTCTAATGAAGTTAATACACATGTAGGTTACACACGTGCACGGACACCCAAATTCGATAAGTACGACTTACGGAACGCAATTCAGTGAGTTCATGTCCCTCCTTTCAATTATTTCAGAGTTTTGTTTTAAAACCATCTTAGGGTGCTAGCGACACACTGACAGATCCTTAAACTCTATGAATGCTAATAACATACTCAGATTTCATTACTGGATTACAAGTATGACATTTTATGAGAAAACAACTTTTGTTGACTTTTTAAAATAACATATATATTAGAATGCAAGACTTGAGCTACTGAAACAATTCGGGACATGGGAAATGTCATGACAACGTATGCCACCTTTTAGAGGATTTGCCTCTTATATCCCAACCTCGTATGGGTATATAGGAGTCAAAACCTCAATATGCTTTTCCGATGAAAACAATGGTTTATTATGAAGTAATGTATTTCAAACTATATTTTTGGATGACAATGTTAAACCATTGGAAACTATGATGTTACTTTTGGAAACTTGCAAACGTTGAATGCAAATCAATATCAGTACAGCATCGATGTTGATTTACATTTGTTTACACGATTGGATGCAATGATTACTCCGTAGTCACACGATTGCGCTTCCGCTACGACTAGGGTGTGACAGATTGGTATCAGAGCTCCGATTGTAGTGAACCGGGGAAAAACTTTTATTAAAGTTTAGTCTACAATCACTAAGGGCTCTCACATGAAAGCAAAGTTTTTAACTTCACAAAAATATTTTCGGAAATACGACAAAAGGTTTTCATTGTGTCATGATAACATGAGTATCTATCACATGCGCTTAACCATAAGTAACAAACAAGGATAAATACATGATTAGTCTATAATGGATAGACACGAAACATTAAGATTACACGTGAAACCAAAGACCAAATTTTGCATGAGAAGTGGTGATTAATATAAAATATATCATAAGTAATAATAAACTACTAACATGTATATATGCATTGTATGGATTATTTGCCAGAACCATGTCCGACAACAGATACGGCTCTGACGCTAATGGCATACCCCATGAGGACGATTTTCAGCCTCTTGCCCTTCCTAACCCTGTGGCAGACGACACCCCACAGGGAGATGATATGTTGGCCATCCCACAGCCTCTACATGACGTGTATTTTATGGTCACCTTGAGGGAAAGCACACGATAGTAAACCTAGCCATACCTCTAGCCATGGTCCCTCTTGTTATCGACCTAGATGATGACATCCCCGTATTCCATGTCAACCATTGGAGGACGAGCTCGGAGTCGGCGAGATTTTTGACGACATAGCCATCCTTGAGATACCATCCCCTGACATATGCGTTGTCGATATCTCATCATCCTCAGCCGCTGCCGAGAGCGAGCACTTAGCGGATGATGCCTCTTCCACCGCCCCAGCTTCACCTATGCCGGTGCACTCACCCCATGTAGCCTCACCTGTTCATATCAGCCCCTTTCCTACTTGTATCACTACTCATGGACCCGCTCCATATACTTGACCCGCTCCATATACGAGACCCGCTCCATATACTTGACCCGCTCCATATACAAGACCGCTCCATATACTGGACCCGCTCCATATACTTGACTCGCATGACACTAGTCGTTGAGCGATACCCCACGTGTCCCTAAGTAGCTACTCCCGCTTTTCGTTGAGAGGTCCACTTATCACCCTGTATACGATCCATATACGGCTGTACCCTCTCACGTGGCTGGACCCTCATTTTCAGCTGGACCACCACCCATGTATACCACCCGTCCCACACCACCTACTACCGACATGCATATCCCTATACCCCCACCGGGCATGAACCCGTCTGATACTTACCATCTTTATCACCTCCCTCTGATTACTGTGGAGGAGAGGGTGACGTCTCACGACCTTCAACTCTCAGTGATTTTTTGGAGGATCTGGGAGATGGAAACCCAGCGTGGTGCTAATACCGCTTCCAGAGCCACATCCCTATAACCATCATCACCACTACCACACCCACCATCATACCCATCGCCATCACCATCACCACTACCACTATCACCACCACCGACCCTACCATTTCACTGTCTGTTTCACAACTCGTCGTGTCCATTTGAGGCGCGAGTGCGTGACTTGGAGCACTTCCAGATTGTCACCACTAGGCGCATTTTTGGTCTAGAGGAGGAGGTGGCCTACCATCGCAGTTTGCTCCACCAATCACCATCCCCACCATCCCCTCCACCGCAATAGTATGTTATTATTATCTTTTGGGATCAGACGCGCTTTTGACGATCTAGCTCTTGCAGACCCAGCTTTGAAGATCCCGACTTTTGAAGACAACTTGAAGATATGAAGAAATGATGTAGAAGGAAATTGTACTTTCGTATTGTAAAACTTGTACTGACTAGGGTTATGTATCCCTAAGTCCTTTTGATCTTCATGAACAAAATGTAACAAGTTGCTAGTATATATAAAAGTGTATTTTCTTTATTTCACATTGTATCTCTTTTATGTTTTGGTTTGCAGACCCAGCTTTGAAGATCCCTACTTTTGAAGACAACTTGAAGATATGAAGAAATGATGTAGAAGGAAATTGTACTTTCGTATTGTAAAACTTGTACTGACTAGGGTTATGTATCCCTAAGTCCTTTTGATCTTCATGAACAAAATGTAACAAGTTGCTAGTATATATAAAAGTGTATTTTCTTTATTTCACATTGTATCTCTTTTATGTTTTGGTTGTTATTATTGTGATGTGGTGATATTATGGTTGACATAGTTATGATGTGGTGAGCATATGATTGATGTCTTGTGATGTGGTGATGTGCTACACATTGAGTTATGAGATTATGGTGATGATTGGTGTGTTTACGTCATATACATATATTTTTGTTACTTATAATTATACCCGACATGTTTATATATATACATTTGACCAAAAAAAAGAATATGTATAATAACTATATTAATAAATATTCGGCTAATTGTGAGCGATATTTTATACTAGAAGACAATGTCGCCCCACCGAAGGAGTTCCAACACTAACGCGCTACCAACGACTCAAGAAGAGTTAAACGAATGCATTTCTCCGTCAATTGCGCAATAAGAAACCAACCGCTCCAAACATTGTGGTGGCACCGGAGGTTCAACCAGAGGCAACCCTCCAAACTAGTAATACTCGATTATTCTGAAAAACCGCACGGTGCTCTCATTTATTCCATTCGTGCTTTTGAAATACTCACACTTAAATGGTGCATCCAATGATTTCAGGTTGCACTTACAAGCAGTTCCTAGACTCCAAACCTCCGAATTATGAAGGTACCGGAGGTGCCATTGCTTTCGTACAATGGACCGAGAAGACTAACTCGGTCATTCGAATAAGCAAGTGCCCTGCAGAACAAAGAGTCACTTATGTCACTAGACTCTTCATAGGTGGAGCATTATCTGGGTGAAACCTCCAGGTCCAGACTAAGGGTGACGGCGCTGCGTACGCCCTAACCTGGGAGGAACTTAAGGAATTGATGAGGAAAAAGTATTGTTTAAGGTCAGAAATTCAGAAGTTAGAAACGGAGCTCTGGAATTCAAAGATGGTTGGTTCTGATATCGCCGGGTACACGCAGCGATTTCATGATTTGTCTCGAGTGGTGCCATACTTGGTGGAACCTGAATTCAAAAGGATCGAGAGGTACATTTGGGGACTAGCCCCTGAAATTTTAAGTCTAGTTACCTCTTCTAAACATTCTGAAATTGGAGAAGCGATCGATCTAGTTGTTAGCCTTACTAAGGAGGCTGTCCATCAAGGAAAATTGCTATGTGTGGAACGAACAAAAAGAAAACTACTATGGAGACTACGTAATCCAACAAAAGAAAATTCACTCATTTCAAGAAAGACTCATGAAGTGGTAATAACAACAACAATAACAAAAAGCAAGCCACGTGGGAAGTCAAAGAAGCGAAGGCATATGTTACAACCACGACAACTAATACCAACAAGAGTCTTATACCTGGACGCACCAAAATGCCCCAATGCCACTTCCAACACTACGGGGAATGTCGTGGCCCCAAGTGTGGCAAATGTGGTAGGTTTGGGCATCACACCGATGCGTGCCGGGTAACAATTGATAAAGATCAAGGTTGTTTTGGATGTGGTGACAGAGGGCATTTCAAGAAAGATTGCCCGAAAGAAAACCAAGCTCGGGGAAGAGCTTTCATGATTGGAGCTAAGGACGCTCGCAAGGACCCGAATGTGTTCACCGGTACGGTTCCTATCAACAGTCACTCGCATCTACTCTTTTTGTTACTAGGGCAGATTTTTGTTTTATTTCTTAAGAATTTAGAGATATACTTGGGGTAGAATCGAGTAAATTTAATGTTCCATACTCGATTGAACTAGCTAACGTGAAACTGATAGAGTCAGGGGAAATTATAAAGAAGTGTACCTTAGAACTGGGAGAACGAAAATTCGATGTAGATCTATTGCCAGTTCAACTAGGTAGTTTCAATGTCGTTATTGGTATGGATTGGCTATCCGATAATCGAGCCGAAGTCATATTCCACGAGAAAATCATTCGCATTCCCTTACTCGGTAGAGAACATTTGATGATTCATGTTGAGAACACATGACACGCCACTACGAGTTATTAATTGCATGAAGGCTCAAAAATGTTTAAGGAAAGGATGCATCATCGGTAATAAAGGAATACCCTGAGGTCTTTCCGAAAGACTTGCCAGGGCTGCCTCCACAACGACAATTCGAGTTCCATATCGACCTAGTGCAAGGAGCGGTGCCTCAGAGATGCAGGAATTAGCTACTCAGCTTCAGGAGTTGCTTGACAAAGGATTCATAAGACCGAGTTTCTCGCCTTGGGGAGCTCTTGTGCTGTTTGTGAAAAAGAAGGACAGAACCTTCCAAATGTGTATCGACTACCGGGAACTAAACTAGTTAACCATCACGAATCGGTACCCATTACCGAGGATTGATTATCTATTCGATCAATTGCAAGGGTCAGGTTTTTACTCAAAGATTGATTTAAGGTCCGGGTATCACCAACTAAGAATCCAAGAGGAAAGTATTCCTAAGACGGCGTTTAGGACTCGCTACGGTCATTACAAGTTCCTTATTATGCCTTTGGTTTAACAAACGCCCTGCAGTATTTATGGATGTGATGAAGTGGGTATGTAAGCCATCCTCGACAAGTTCGGGATAGTATTTATCGATGACATATTAATATACTCGCGAACCGAGGGAGAACACGAACAACAGTTGAGAACTATACTGGAGGTGCTAAAGAATGAACAATTATATGCCAAGTTATCGAAATACGAATTTTGGATTCTCAAAGTACAGTTTCTAGGTCACGTGGTGAATGAGAACGGGATACATGTCAACCCCTTAAAGATCGAGGCTATAAAGAATTATACCACTCATGACTTAGAACTAGGCGCATGTTGGGTCATTATTTATATGGCGCAAGTGTAGCATATTCACATATCATAAAAGTCTTCAACATGTATTCAACCAAAAGGAACTGAATCATGTGCCAACGACGTTGGTGGAACTGTTCTATGATTATGACTATGAGATCAAGTATCACCCGAGAAGGCAAATGTTGTAGCAGATGCCTTGAGCCGGATGGAACGAGTCAAAACTTTACGAGTACGAGCTTTAGAAATGACGATCCAGACGAACTTTACAACTCGAGTGCGCGATGTACAATAAGAAGCTCTAAAACTGGAAAACATTCAAGCAGAATCGTTACAGGGAATGAAGAAACAAATGGATCCAAACAAGGATGAAACTTTATATTTCATGGGAAGGATCTGGATTCCCTACTTTGGCGATCTACGAGGCTTGGTGCTGGACGAAGCACACAAGTCAAAATACTCGATACACCTGGATCCGATAAAATTATCAAGATTTAAAGGAGTAATATTGGTGGCCTAATCTCAAGGGCGATATTGTTACCTATGTTGGGAAATGCCTCAGAGTGAATTTCGGGATGATTCTTTTTAACAGGGGGAGTATGTGACATATGGCAAATAATCGGTTATTCCGTACAAACTAATCACTATTTTTAATACATAATCTCATGCATTATATCGTAATTTGATTACATAACTGAGTCGTACATCATATCACAAGTGTTAGGATAAGTGAATCATCCCATAACATATGTTGGTTTCCATTACGATGCGAAACAATACAAACTATGTCCTAAAAGTGTTGGCAGGAAGTGTTGGGCGCACTATTCGCGGTTACACTATTAGTGTCAGAAAAACCACTCAAACGAAACAAACCAATGAATAACGGCATACTGATGACAAGACTGAGTCCATATATACATGAAAACACTAATGTGGGAAAACATCTTGCAACAATACATAACTTTCTAGTATAACACCTAAATTACAAAATCGTCCATTTCGCCTAAATGGGTGACAATTTCAATTCGTCCGCAGCATTAATTCGGCATTTTCCTGGATTCCAGAATTATGACAGTACATGATAAATGTTGGTGCACAATGTCTATCGCCTACGTCTAGGATATGTTGTTTATGTATATAGAGCTTAGAACGTCGATTAGTATTTGTTAATATATGATTTATATGTTTGTAGCATGACTCGTACGAGTGAGCATAATGGCTCGTACGAGTAACACTCTATCACTCGTACGAGGCATCACTCGCACGAGTCACAATACTCTCCTCCAGTGCGAGTCATGTCGACCTATAAATAGAGGAGCCTGAGTGGTATGTGAGATATCTGTTGGTTGATGTACGCGAAGCCCTGTCAAACTGTTTACTCGCTCTGTAATGTTCACGTTTATCATTACAATTCAAGGTGTTTAAGCAATATATCTTACTTGTTTGTTTGTCAAACTCGCTAACAATGAATTCCACCTCTGTTAGCTGAGTTAGATCGGTCCGGTGCTCAGAAGAGGAGAGCTGATCCCATTTCACAAGTGGTATCAAAGCCTTGAGGACTGATCTGAGGACAAACGTCAAGTTTCTGCATACTACCAACAGTTTTAGATCCAGATTCAACCTTTGGATTTTCTACTTCTACACTTTCTCACACAGGTCTCGGGATTAGACAAATTCATGGACAAAATTGACTAGGATTTTAGTATATCATGTTAAAATCAATCCTAATCAATCCTTGGAAATTTCAGATCTAAAATTGAACTAATTCATGTCAAAAATTGTAAAAATCATCCGTTTGGTGACCTGAGTTGTTTCGTACGAGTAGAGAGACAACTCGTACGAACGGCTATCCGTACAAATTAAGTCCATTCGTACGAAAGAGTAAACAAAGTGTCTTAAAATTTACAAGTTAAAACTATCATTCGCACAAAGCATTCATTCGTACAAACAAGTCATTCGTACGAGTAACTTTTTCAGTCGTACGAACATCTCGCTCGCACGAAGCTGTGAATCGCACGAATCAACTGGTTCGCACGAGCACAACTGGTCATTCGCATGAAGAATCTTTTGTCATTCTAATCAGTTTTTCGAAAGTGTGGTTCTAAAATTTTTGCAGAAAAAAATGGTAGAAGAGTTTACAACGCATTTGCTGTTTCAGCGGTCACAACTACTGCAGCTCAAAATATGAACCTCGAGAATGAGAGAGGTACGATGACAAAGCCACCAAAGTTGATGAACCTTGAAAACTTTGACAGTTGGAGTGAACATTTTATAAATTGGGTTCAAGAAAATCATTTTACCTGCTTGTTTACCATTGAAGCAAAATATTAAGCTCCGATTGGAGAAAACGGTCTGGAAAAAACGTTAGCTCAACTCTCGGATTTCGAAAGAGAAAAGATCATAAACGAGAAAAAGATGACGAACATCTTACAACAAGCCATCAAAGAAGACATCTTGGCTCTTCTACAACATGATGATGATGCACAATCATTATGGAATGCTCTATGGTTGAAATTACAAGGAAGTGCACAGTTGCGAAAAGGGAAGAGAGCGTTGTTAGGTAAAGAATTCGATATCTTTACTTTGATCATGGGAGAGACGGTGAAACAACTGATTGAACGATACTGTCACTTGGTTGTGCAAATGAAGCGCATGGGAATCGTAAAGACAAATGAATAATTAGTCGATAAACTGGCGGATTCCCTACCACAAGGAGAATAGTCTACCTACTTGACTATTCTGAAGAATGGTATAGAATATGGTAATTTCTCATTACCAAGATTAATTGAGAGATTAGAAGGGCACGAACTCGAGATACAGAAAATGGAGAACAACAAAGGTGTCCAAATGCAACAAGAGGTAAATCTATATTACGAGTGTAGTTCTGCTTTGCATATACAGTCTCCAAAAATCCAAACTGCCTTCAGCGCTTTCAACACATCAAGCCCACCCTCGAGTCAACACAGTGGTTTTCAATCCTTTGCTTTTGTCAACCCAAACACGCCTCCAGGACCACAGTCATCCTATGGTTCGAGCAATCCCAGATCAACTATAACAATCAATCTAATCCTAATCGAAGGTTCTACAGTGTAATATTGTTGTTGATTTCCAAAATGCTCAAAACTTTGACGAGAAGACCGCAAAGCAACATATGTCATTATTAGCTTCGGTACTCGAATCATATGACAGTTTAGTAGTAGGAAAATTGGAAATTCTGAGATGACGAGAGAGGATTATGATCAGATTGATCTAGTCGAGATGGAGTCGATCGACATCAAATGGTGTATGGCTTCAATCGTAAGAAGAGCGCAAAATTTCTTGGAAATTACCGAGAAAGAGAATTTGGGAGGATTAGATGGGAAACTTGGCTTCGACAAGTCCAAAGTGACATGTTTCAAATGTCGGAGAAGGGACATTTTAAACGAGAATGTCCGAATAGAGAAGTTCAGGGCAATCAGAACCCATTTGCCGACGACTACTACAAGAAAGCCATTTATCATCATCCTCAACCCAAAACAAGAAGGGTGCAAATCAAAGATGGACAGTCGAACCCAAGGACAAAGCCCTTGTCGTTACGCAGGAGGATGAAAGCTTCAACTAGAACAAGTATATCACAAAGAACGAGAGTCTGGCTGTGGTCGCAAAAATTATTGAAAAACCTGAAGAATATACAGAGGCATCTTTTGACGAATCTCCTGAAGAATATTATCACACATCGTCAGATGAAGAGGAATTGTTAAATAGTGCTTTTAAACATCTCCTGCCTAATGATATTCTTAAAACTTTGCAGGTTTTTGAGCCAAGCCATCGATCGTCTTGTGAAGAAAAGAAGAAGCCTGAAAAAGAAAAGAGAGTTGATGAGACCAACAAAGCTTGTATGGCAAATGTGATTGAGGTAAACGTGTCCGAAAATGAGTCTGTGATAGAAAACCGTGCTTAAAGTGCAACGAGCCATGCAGTGAATGTGTTATAAAAGAAACACAATACAATGAGCTCAAATGTCTAACAAATAATTTGTCAAGTGACTATATATCAACTAAAGAGGCTTACAACAAACTAAGCAAATCTGTCAAAAATATGAAAAAGTGTTCAGAGAAAATGATGGAACACTTTTAATGCTTCAAGCGACTGTAATGGACAAACAAATGGCCATTAAAATTCATTTAAATACAATCGCTGAGCTAAAAATGAACTTGAAAATAGAAACTGAACGGGTTAACAAATTGTTAATCAGTTATTCTACAAGTTCATACGTCATTGATCACATTCTTCCAAAGTTCGAAAGTGAAGAAGAAACTAAAAATGATGAAAAAAAAGGTGTAAGTTATGATCGTATTCCACCACCCATGTGGAATAGCTATGCTAGTAAAAAACCATCGGGGGTGGAAAAAGCGCTCAATCTAAAATTGAAACTCAATAGTCAAATGAGCTACCTACAAACATCGATATAACTTATACCAAACTAGAAAATGAATGTGAGTCTGATGTGGTTAAAACTATGGTTGAAAGTGTTCTGAAGAGTGAATCTGAAAAATCTGAATCAGATGTTGAATCATCAGAAAATAGTTTAAACACTAATCCAAACGTCATCGTTTATAAAATGCATGGATTTGATAAACTATATTCTGATGAAGATTTCCCAATCTAGAATGTCAATCCGGATCGTGTTGAAAAGTTGTTCAAGCTTGTTGAGGTGAGCCATACTGATTTAGTAAAACAAGATGTATCATTTTATTCTAAATCAAAATGTGTTAACAAACCCTACCATCAAAGAAATAGAGATTATCCTGAAAACAGGAGGGTGGGTTGGGTTTTCAAAAGAAAAGAACAATCAATAAGTTTCAAAAGTCGAATTTTACAAAGAAAATCAATTTTGTTTATGGAACAACTACAAAAAGAGAAAAAGAGATCATTGGTAAACAATCCAATAATGAGTTCAAGAGAAAAAAAGAGAGTAGAAAACAAGTTTTGAATTCCTCTGTCCGAAAAGACAGCAGGACAGGCTACAAGTGTAAAAAAGTTGGGCATATTGCACGTTTTTGTTCACAAATAATTCCAAAATCTGTTCTAACTCCAACAGATCTAGCAAAGATGTGAAACAAAAGGCACCCATGATTGTACCAAAACAGATTTTAAAGAGAAATAATGAATCCCATGAAAATGTAAAATCAACAATTTAATTAAATTTAAATTTGAAATTGGTGAAACATCGACAAAAAATCGTCAAACGGATTCAACGTTTTATTCTAAAAGGGTAAATTTGAAAACACAAACGTGGGTTGCAAAAATCAAAGCATCTAAGGTAGAACTAAACCATCTATTCCAGTCAAAACAGAGGCCAAACAAAATGTTAAAATCAAAGTGGGTCCAAAGTTTGATATTCCAAACCTGCCCAAGACCAAAAAGGCTTGGTTTCTCTGTTTTAATAACTTCTTTTGCATGTGTGCAGGGACTCCCAAGGTCGCTCATGTCTAAATGGAATTATGGAGCACCCAGACACATGACTGGGATGCTTGCGTTGTTGCACGACGTCAAAGCTATCCAGGGAGGTTACGTTGGTTTTGCTGGAACTCAGGGTGGAAGAATTGTAGGAGAAGGTATTCTTACGAATGGAGTGGTTTCCTTCGACAAGGTTAACTACATTGCTGAGCTGCAGAACAATCTACTGAGCATTTCACAAATCTGGGACAAAATGTTCACAACACACTTCAGTGACAAAGAATGCTTAATTCTCAAGCCGAGATTCAAAATTCCTGAGGAGTGGATTCTAATGCGCGCTCCAAGAGAAATGATCTTTATGTTCTAGACATGAGCATTGCATCCACCACGTCAAAGAAAGTACTTCGTTTCTAAAGCAACCGAGAAGGAGTCAATATTATGGCATCAGAAGATGGGGTACATTCACTTGAGAAAGATGAATTATTTGGTGCACAATGACCTAGTGGAGGGTGTTAATCTGAAGAATTTTCATTTATCTGATGATTGTCTAAGCTGTAAAAAGGGGAAACAGCATAAGAAATTACATCCAAGAAAGCTTCTAAATTCTATCAAGCTACCTCTAGAAAGGCTTCATATGAATCTATTTGAGCCAATAAACGTCAAAAGCATTTCTGGAGATCTATATTGCCTTGGTCGTGACAGATGATTTCTCAAAATTCTCTTGGGTTTTCTTTCTAGAGAGCAAAAATGAAACGTTTGAAAGTCTTGTGATTCCCTTCAAGAAGCTTGAAAACCTGTATCACTTGTCTATCAAGAGAATCCACAGTGACAATAGTACTCAGTTCAAGAACAACAGGATGCTCAAATTCTACAACCAAAAGGGGATTCTTCACGAATTCAGTGCCCCCTATACTCCTCAACAAAATGGAGTTGCTGAATGTCAGAATCGCACATTGATCGAGATTGCCAGAACCATGCTCGCTGATTCAAAACTTCCAATTATTTTTGGAGCGAAGCAGTCGCATCAACGTGTTACACCCTCAATGTGTGTTAATAGTCAAACCTCACAACAAGACTTGTTTTGAGCTGCTAAACCATCGGAAGCTTAACCTTGCATTTCTGTATTCTTTTGGATCACCGTGTACTGTATTGGACCCGGATGGGTAATTTGGAGCCAAATCCTTGGAAGGATTTTGCGTCAGTTATGCAAGCCCACAAAAATGCGTCTTCTTGCCGAGTCTGAATTAGGTTATTCTTGCACAACATGTTGATTGTCAACGGTATACTACGCCAATGCAGAAACCTAGGGATCCATGGTTGTTCAACTACGAATGTTTGTGGAATTCATTTGACCTACCGGATGTTTCATCATAAGAAGAACTTGTTATGCTCTTTCAACAACATCAAATCTCTAATCAAGAGCAAGTTTCTAGATCATTGGTGATTTCCCCGTCACTTCCTATCTCTAACACTTCTGATGTTGGTCCGAGCAACACTTTGCAGGAATCAGTCTCTGTACCTATCTTGAACACTGCTGAATGGTCTGCCCATCAACCGATTAATGCCGACTCTGATCGTGAACCAACTTTTGATGATGGAGGATCTAGTTCCGATGAAGGGTCTGAGCATATTAAGAGCTTTCTGGATGCTCAAGCTAATAAATCAAATGTCAGAAATGAGGCTACATTTTCTACACCGGTTATTGATGAAGTAATCACGAATTTGCAAACTCAAGTGGATGTTTCGAGTGAAGTAATGCCAAGAACACTTTCTTACCATTCATCGGAGAATATCATTAGCAGCTTACAAACCAGAGTGCAAAATCGCAATCAGATCAACAAGGATCTAAGTTGCTTTTATACAAGTATTGCTCCATTGCAAACAATTCACAGGTTGAACTTGGAAACTGGAGAGACGCATTGAAAGAAGAAAGCTGGGTGGAGGCAATGCAGGTAGAGTTGATTCAATCCCAGAAACTTGGATTCTGGAAGCTTGTTGACCTACCAGATCATCATAAAAAGGTTAGTACTCGATGGGTATTCAAGGGCAAGTGAGATGATAGAGGTATAGTGGTCAGAAACAAAGCTCGGCTCATGGTCCGGGGCTTTCACCAGCAAGAAGGGATAGACTACATTGAAGTCTATGCCCTAGTCGCTCATCTCGAAGCTATTCGAATATTCTTGGCCTTTGCTTCTTGGAAAGGATTCAAGGTGTATCAATTGGATGTCAAATCTGCTTTCCTTTACGAAAAAGTCAAAGAGGAGGTGTATGTCCGCCAACCACACAAGGATAAAGTCTACCTTCTGAACAAAGCTTCATATGGTCTTCACCAAGCCCCGAGATCTTGGTATGAAACGCTTTCAAGACATCTTCTTGACAACGGCTTTCTCGAGGAACTGTAGGTTGTACGCTCTTCACAAAGGAAGTAGATGGTTATTTGATTTTGGTGCAGATATATGTTGATGATATCATCTTTAGATCGACAAATGATAAGCTGTAAAAAGACTTCGAAGAAGTCATGAAGAAAAAAATCGAAATGAGTGCTATGGGGGAGATGATGTTCTTTTTAGGACTTCAGGTTGAAGAATTTTCTGATGGTATCTTCATTCATCAGACAAAGTATGTTCATGACGTATTACAGGCATTTGATATGTCAGGAACTAAACCAACATCTACTCCATTAGCACCAAATCACGACATTTGTCCAGACGTTCATGCAGTCAAAGTCGATGAAACATTATGTCGCTCCATGATCAGATCCTTGATGTATCTTATAGCTTCGCGACCTGATATCATGTGTCCTACATGCCTATGCGCCCGTTATCAGTCCAATCCAAGAGATTCGCGCATGTTAGCCGTCAAACGTATCATGTGATATATGAAAGGATGTCCAAGCACAGGCTTGTGGTATCCTTGTCATGACGACTTCAATCTTGCGGGTTATGTGAGGGGGGATCGGCTCTCATCTGATGAGCACCGGATCGATCTAACTCAACTTAAAGAGGCGGAAATCATTGTTAGTGAGTTTGACAAACAACAAGTGAGATATACTGCTTAAATGCCTTTAATTTTATTAATAAACATGAACAAGTACAGCGCAAGTAAACAATTTAGTAGGGCTTTGCCACACCATAAGAGTTCTTAGTTTCTGACACAACACTCCTCTATTTATAGGTCGACATGACTCGCACAGGAGAGTGTGTAACTGAGTGTGACTCGTGCGAGTGGAGCCTCGTACGACTGACAGAGTATTACTCGTACGAGTCACAAGACTCACTCGTACGAGTCAATAACTAAACAAATAAAACATATTTTAACATTTACAAACTGACATTCTAAGCCCTATATACATAAACAACATATCCTAGATGTAGGCAATAGACATTATGCACCAACAAACTCCCCCTGGATGTTGCCGCAGTCTTAGATAGTCTTCAAAAAATCTTCAAAAGATCTGAGACCAACACTCAAAGAAACGTTTCGGCGGCTTGAGATGTTCCTCAAAAGCTATCGGCATTTGATCTGTAGAAGGAGGTTGGTTAACTGTATTGCCAAACCGAAAACTTCTTAGCAACGCAATTCGTGCTCGCTCTACAATCCTTTCTTCCTTCTTGTCTTTCTTCCTTTGCTAAATCTCCTCCAGTTTCCCCACGAAGTGTTCCATGCCATACCTGAATGTACATCATTGGCAAAATAGATTTTAACTATCTTTTGAAACTGGAGTGCTTGTTCTTTATCTCTTTCTTCAAAGCTGATCTTGCTGTAAAACAAGCATCCAATATCTTTCTTTGAAACGTTGACTAGCCACATCGAGTCTAGTACTCGAATGCCAAGCCACAGCCCGTATATACGTTTGTGTGCTATGACGGCTTCGGTTTGCTCCTTTTTGATCTTACAAGAATCATCATCTGGGTGCACCCATATAATAGCTTCCCTGTATTCGAATCGTAGTGCCACCATTTGAAGATCTTATAGAAGTCTTGTTCCATCTTTATAAGAGGCCTATTCTTCAACACTTTCGGCCTCTTAATGATTAGCCTCACGTCTTTCTCTTGTGTTACTAGGTCGACTTTAGTAATTCGCTTAGGGAAATGCGGCTGCAAGTGTGTAAAACCATGCGCAGCCTCAAGCTTTATCAGTTTCCATAGCCGTTGGTCGTGAAATCTTATTTTCAGATTTATCATATTTCTTTGTACAAGCTCTTTAATATCCCAATACGGCAGGGTGTTGATATCGCTCAAGTATCTAAAATATTGAATCCCATACTCCCTTTTAATAGCATAGACGTTTAGCTCCTCGATCCAGTCCCAGCTAATAATATCCCCTAGAGAAATATCTTCATTACGCGTAAAGAATGCTAGAGGACGTTTAAATTTGCGCTCCGATGGTGTTTCTTTAAACCATTTCTTCCTCGTTTCTGTAATTTCAGCCCTAGACATCTGTTGAGGAATCGTACCTTGCTTGGCAGCTTCTTCTACTTTATGTTTCAGAGGTTCAACGTTTTCAGCTGCAAACAGTTCGCTAAAAGTTGGAGAGTCATCTGTACCCTGATTGGCAATATTTATATCATCTTCATCAGAATCATCCTCTACGACAATTTGATCATAATCATGTGCATATGACACATGTTCGAAGACGCAATTAGCTGGCTCGAAAGAACTAACATCATTGCGCTCTTCTACGAAATCACACTTTAAAATTTTCTTCGTCGACTCCCAGCATCTTAAGCAATTTCTTCTTTGGAATAGCTATGGACAAACTCCCCTTCCTCTACGTCATGCTCTAAATATAATATCTTCGGTTTTGGCATGACAAGAACGGTAGATATTTCGGTTACCGAGAAAACTCATGCCTGCTAAGCATCAGTAGGGCCTTCAAATCTTCCCAGATCACCACCTTCATTTACTTGATTTGCCGAATCATCCAAGTACACAGAATAATTAATATCATCATTCACATTAGACTATGTTACATGGACCCGTACCACCTAAATCATCATCACCTCCATCACTATCGTTATCCGACTTATCATAAAATAAATCATCAAAATCATCTAAGTCTTCTTTTTCTTTTTCAGCATCTTCAACAAACTCATCAACCTCAGCTTCGATCTCTCTCTCTAACTTTATCTTGTTTAGCCATTCATGATGCCTTGCTGAAAGATTTGACGTGTCAATAACAACATCTTTTGGCTTACCCACCAATAAAAACTTCTTTGAGACCGGATACACCACAATATCAGTAATTACTAGCAAAGATTCAGCTTTTAGCTCATTGGTAGCAGTTATAGGGTCCTCACGACTTTCGCTTTGCCTTTGCCTTGAGCGTCAGATATTTCTTTAGCAAGACGTTCGTGCTCTGCAACCCGTTCTCTTGTTTCAGCTCGCTCGATTTCATCAATTTCCGAAGCGATGTTAATGCCAAGCTTCTTTGTAAGTATCTTTTCAAATAGATTCATCCTTTATTGGCTCCTAAGATGTTCTTCTTCGTATTCAGCCATTTAAATCCTCCAACGCTCATTTTCAGACCCAATACTAGCCAACATAGCTTCAAGATACTGCTTTTCGGACATTTAACCCGTTGAGCTGTTCCTGAAGTTCAACAATCTTGACAGTGTTTAACATAACCTGCTTCTACAATTCTTCAACACGTGGGTCATGAAACATGTTAGCAGAAAAATCCTCCCCCCAGGAATATCACCGAAATCAAAATCAAAGTCAAACTGCGGTTGGGATTGTGAGGGTTGTGGTGTCGGCTGCGGTGGTGGTTGTGGTGTTTGCTGACAAACTGGTGGAGATGGTGGTATCGTTGGAGTCGGCTCAACATGCTCTTCTTCCACACTGTTCTTTTGTACCTTTCTCTTCGATTTGTTTATCGGCGAATCCGAGCTTTTGACCGCCGGCCTTTCAAGTCGTTGAGAAGATTTCTTTGGAGTCTTTCGTACATGATTGTCACTATCTGAGTGCGAAGGTACATATGTTGTGTCATCTTCTCCTAACGCTTTTTGCTTTCTCTTCTCAGCTCTACGCTTTAGCTCAGCCTAACGTTCACGTTCATGTTCTTTCTCTCTTTTTTTTCACCTGCTCGTCTATCTTTAGAGTCATTACTAGAAGACGACGCGTCTTCAACTTCTCCTTCACAAACACCAAAAGCTTGTCTTTCAATTTCTGCAACCATAGCTTCAATGTTCTCTTGAGGCTCAGATTCATCAATCAATCTTAGCTGCTTTCTTTTTCTTCTGAGGTGCAGTTGAGGAAGATGTGGATGCTTGTTTTTTCTTTGTCCCCTTAACCCGTTTTTTCTCATCTTTTACAAACTATGCGCTTCTCTTCACGATGAAACCATCCAGCACTGCAAGCTCTTCATCCTCATCGCTGCTATCATCTTTCCTCCATTTCCCTTATAGCGGAGACACATAATCTTTATCCATGATTGCGCAAAACTGGTTTTGTATTGGGGAAAGCTTTAAGATGCAAATTCGTCGTCTTATACGTTGAGACATCCATGTGCTCTAACTTAAAAATATCATCTCTTTTCTTCTTCAGATGGGAGGTAAATGATCAAGCAGCATTTGGATAAAACGAGGATACTTCAGGAACTTCTCTCGCTGCATGTTTTGGACCATTTGGGATAAAATCACCTTCGAGAAGTTATACGACAGGTTAAGCAGAAAAGCGTTGATCATACACATCTGGTAATCGACTAAATCATTGAATCCTCCTTTGCGATGACTGAGTGCATGTATGACGCAGTGTGCGATATATCTGAATGGTGCACTCAGGTTAGCCTTCTTAAATGGAGCAGCATTTACGAATCCGGTATAACCCATTCGGTAAAAACACCCTTTCACCATGTATTTAGGAAATCCTGTAGACTCATCTTCAGCATCATTGAACTCCAGCACGGCTCTGATTAAATCTTCAGTTAGCTTAACCTGAATATCCTCATCATTAATCTTTACCGAAGATACAATCGCATTCTCCTCCTCATTCCATAAATATTCAGTATGTTTACGATATGCTAAATGAGGATCTGTGAGAGCTTTCGTGATGGGAATTTGCTCAAAAAATCTAGAACTTCTCGATAAGCAGTGATTTCTGGAATAGAATCATCCAGAAGACAACAGATATTATAGAACAGTGAAAATGAAGATTTCTTGACCTGCACGCATAGACATTTCAAACATTTAGAAAATTTTTCAAGAAAAATCCAACATTGAGTCACTTGTATGACTCAATCATTCGTACGGGTCATAGACATTGTCAAAAAACTAAGTCTGATTCAGAACTCATTCATACGAGTCACTAATTCATACGTATGAACAATTATACTTAGCAAAATTTCAAAAATTTTGACATGAACTTCTTGGTACGAGTGAAGCCTCGTACGAGTCTTCAAGACTTAAACATTTAAGGATCCTACGCGTACGAATACTCACTTGTATGAGTGAAAAAGATACATTAACATTTTGAAAACTTGTTCGTACGAATGAATACTCGTACGAATTGTAAACCGTACCAAATAATACCTAGTTAAACCGACTTAAAACATGTTGATTTCAACAAATTGAAGGTTGATTTATAGGTTAATAGGGCCGATTTTAACGTTTTTGAATTCAATTTTATGTTTTACCGGTCCAATTTCCCTAAATCTATGTTTTATGTCCGTTTGGTCCAAATTCAGCATTATAACAGCTTAAAACGAGCATTAGTACCTTTCCCATTGCATGAGGTGTGCGTATCAACTTCCCCAACGTATCGGTACATAGTATAGATCAAGAAGAAGTAGTGAAAAGAACTGGTATGCACAAACGTTTCTCTCAACCGCACAGAGTCATAGTCTGACTCGTGTGAACGATTGAACCTTTTATACTCATTCAGTAATCACTCGTATGAGCGATGGCTTGTGCGACTAAAGTCTTTCGTTACTCGTACACGTACGTGTACTCGTACGAATCAGTTCTAACACTTTGATTCTTTTTCTTTTTTATGAAATTTTTATATGTTTTATAACCCACTTAGTTAACCAAGTCCAAGTTAATGACCCTGGTTATCTGATTTGCCTACCAAGTCCAATTTAATGACCTTGGTTTGATCGTTTTAACCAAAACAGATTTATTTAAACATGTAAAGTTTCAGAATAATGAACTTTGTTGACGTTCAGGAAATCCTTACTTTCATGATTAGCTCCCAACCCGTGGACTTCAGCTTTCCTCCAGCAATCGTCGCTTTGACTTGGGCTATCGGTATTTTCGTCATCGGTAGACTTAAAATCGAAGATAAATTGCTAAAAGCTAAAAGTCTTTCTGAGTTTTTTTCTAAAAATAAATAACAACTAAAGATGTATATACATACATACATATTTTTGTTAGTTTGTGTATTTAGAGGATCAAATCAGATATTTAGATGAATCACAAGTACCATTGATCTTGGTAGTTATCATTAAGGTCTTAAACAAATTTACCTAGATTGCTAATATATTTATCCACTTAAACTTCTCGTTTCTCAATTGTTTCAAGATATGTTAGGTAATATTTAGGAACATGAAATAAATGTGTTTCACATCTCAAAATATACTCCCGCATCAAGATTCCCATTATATCATCTCACAGGTGAATATATCCAATTGATATCTGTAAATGGGGTGAATTGTGAGACCTTGAGAGCTCAGGTTTGTACTTCCGTACAGACAAAGAGATGAAGGCTCGTCTTTAGGTGGTGTTCCATTAAGGAATCTTTTGAGCTGCAGATGTCACAAAGTTTATGACATAATCATATCAAGAACATAGAGATCATTCTCTCTTGGAGCACGTATAAGAATCTATTCCTCGGGAATCTTGAATCCCGGCTTTAAAATCAAGCATTCTTTGTCGTTGAAGTGTGTTGTAAACTTTTTGTCACAAATTTGCGAAATACTCAAAAGATTGTTCTCTAGCTCAGCAATGTAGTTCACTTTATCAAACGAAACCACTCCTTTGGAAAGATACCTTCTCCAACGATTCTTCCATTTTGAGTTCCAGCGAAACCTACGTACCTCCTCGGATGGCTTTGACGTCGTGCAACAACGCAAGCATCCCAGTCATGTGTCGAGAAGTTCCACTATCCATAATCCATTTTGACATGATCGATCTGGGAAGTCCCTGCACACATGAGGAAGAAACTATTTAAACAAAGAAACCCAAGCTTGCTTAGTCTTGGGTGGGTTCGGAATATCGAATTTCGGACCAACTTTGTTTCTGACATTCTATTTAGGCTCGATTTTTGTTGGAACAAGTGGTTTTAGATCTACTTTAGATGATTTGACTTTTGCAACCCATGTTTGTGTTTTTGAATTGGCCCTTTTTGAATAAAACTATGAATCCTTTTGACTTTGGCGATTTTTGTTGGAAGTTTCACCAAATTCAAATTTAGAATTCAGTCGAATCGTTGATTTAACATTTTTGTTGAATTCATTGTTTCTTTTCAAAATTTATTAGGTACAACCATAGGTGCCTTTTGTTTCACATCTTTGGTAGATCTGTTAGAGTTAGAAACAAGATCTGGATGTCTTTGTGAGCAATATCGTGCAATATGCCCAACATTGTTACACTTGTAGCACGTCCTAGTTTCCTTTTGAACAGAGGAATCAAAAACTTGTTTTCTACTCTCTCTTTCTTTTTTGAACTCATCATTGGATTGTGGACCAATGATCTCCTTTTCTTTTTCTGTCATTGTCCCAAAAACAAAATTGATTTTCTTTGTAAATTTTAGCTTTTGGGACTTGTCGTTCATTTTAAGTTGAGCGCCTTTTCCACCCCTGTTGGCTTTTTACAAGCATAACTATTCCACATGGGTGGTGGAACACGATCGTAACTTGCACTTTTATTTTTAACATTTTTAGATTTTTCTTTGCTTTCGATCTTGGGTAGAATGTGATCAATGACATATGAACTTGTAGAATAACTGATTAACAATTTGTTAACCCGTTCGGTTTCAATTTTCATTTTCTCAAGTTCACTTTTTAGCTCAGCGGTTGTGTTTAAATGAATGTTAATGGCCATCAGTTTGTCCATCACAGTCGCTTTATTCATAGAAAGTGTTCCATCATTTTCTCTAAGCACTTTTTCATATTGTTTAACGGATTTGCTTAATTTGTCGTAAGCCTCTTTAGTTGATTTATGGTTACTTGACAAATTATCTGTTAGACATTTTAGCTCATTATATCGTGTGTCTTTTACAACACATTCACTGCATGGCTCGTTGCATTTTAAGCACAGTTTTTCTATCACATACTCACTTTTCGACACATTTACCTCTTTCACATTTGCCATATAAGCTTTGTTGTCTCATCAGTTGGTTTTTCCAACTCTTCATCGACTCTCTTTGCTTCAACTTCGGCTTCTTCTTTTCTTCACAAGATTTATGATGGCTGGCTCAAAATAACCTGCAAAAGATTTAAGAATATCATTTGGAAGAAGATGTTAAAAGAACTGTTTAACAATCCCTCTTCTTCTGATGATGTGTGATAATACTGTTCGGGAGACTCGTAAAAGATGCTTTTGAATATTCTTCAGGCACATCGATGATTTCAGCGACCAACGCCAAACTCTCAATCATGGAGATATACTTGTTCCAGTTAAAGCGCTCATCCTACTGAGTAACAATGAGAGCTTTGTCTTTTGAGTTTGACGGTCCATCCTGGATCTAAACCATTTTCGTTCTGGGTTATGGACGATGATAGATGGCCTTCTTGTAATAGTCGTCGGCAAACGGGTTTTGATTACCCTGAGCTTCTCTGTTTGGACATTCGCGTTTAAAATACCCCTTTTCACGACACTTGAAACATGAGACTTTTGATTTGTCGAAGCCAAGTTTTCCATCTAATCCACCCAAATTCTCTTTCTCGGTGATTTCCATGAAGCGTGTACTCGTCTAACAATAGACGCCATACACCATTTGATATGGATCAACTCCATCTCGACCTAATCAATTTGATCATAGTCTTCTCTGGTCATCTCAGATTTCCAATTTTGCCTGCTACAAGACTGTCATAAGATTCGAGAACCGAAGCTAATAGTGACATATGTTGCTTGGCAGTGTTCTTGTTGAAGTTTTGTGAATTCTGGAAACAAACAGCGATATTGCACTCTAGCACCCTTTGAATAGAATTTGATTGTTTGTTCTGGTTGATCTGGGGATTGCTCGAACCATGTGATGACTGTGGGCTTTGAGGCGTGTTTGGGTTGACCGAAGCAAAGGATTGAAACCCATGTGTTGATTTGATGGTGGACTCAGTGTGCTGTAGGCGCTGAAGGCAGTTTAGATCTTTGGAGACTGTATCTGAGCAGCATAAGTTCCTTTGTAATATAGATTTACGTCTTGTTGCATTTGGGCGCCTTTTTCTTCACCATTTTCCGCATTTCAAGTTCGTGTCCCTCTAATCTCTCAATGAATCATGGTAATGAGAAATTACCATATTCAGTACCATTCTTTAGAATAGTCAAATAGGTAGACCATTCGCCTTGTGGTAGGGAATCCACGAGTTTATCAACTAATTCTTCACTCGTTTTTATGATTCCCATTCGCTTCATTTGCACAATCAGATGACAGTATCTTTCAATCAGTTGTTTTACTGTGTCTCCTTTGATCAAAGTAAAGATGTCAAATTCTTTACTTAACAATGCCCTCTTCCCTTTTCGCAACTGTGCACTTCCCTGGAATTTCAACCTTAGAGCATTCCATAATGATTGTGCGTCATCATCATGTTGCAAGTGAGCCAAGATGTCTTCCTTGATAGCTTGTTGTAGAAAGTTGCATATTTTCTTCTCAATTATGAACTTCTCTCTTTCATAATCCAAAAGTTGAGCCAATGTCTTTTAGAGACCGTTTTCTCCGACAGGAGATTGATACTTTTCTTTGATGGCAAACCAGCAGGTAAAATAGTTGGCCTGAATCCAATTCATAAAACGTTCGCTCCTCTGTCAAAGTCTTCAAGGTTCATCAACTTTGGCGGCTTCGTCATTCTACCCATCTCATTCTCGAGGTTCATGTTTTGAGTTGCGGTAGTTGTGACCGTTGATGCAGCAAATGCGTTCTAAAATTCTTCTTCCATTTTTCTGCAGAGATCTTAGAAACACACTTTCAGAAAACTGATTAGAATGATAAAATTTCATCGTGCGGATCACAGAACAGTGCGTGCGACCAAGATTAGTTCGTACGACACAGAGATTCGTGCGCCCGAGATATTTCATACAAAAAAGACACTCGTGCAAACAAGATGTTCGTACGACTGAAAATGTTTACTCGTATGAGTGAGTTGTTCGTACGAATGAATGCCTCATGCGAATCACAGTTTTTAGCTTTTTTACTTGTAGATTTTAAGAACTTATGTTTACTCGTCGTACGAATGACTTAAATTGTACGGACAGTCATTCGTACGAGTGGTCTCTCTACCCGTACGAAACAACTCAGGTCACCAAATAGATGAATTCTACCAAATTTGACATTATTAAGTTCGATTTTAGATCTGAAATTGTCAAGGATTGTTAAAATTGATTTTAACGTGATATCCTAAAATCCTAGTCAATTTTGTCCATGAATTCGTCCAATTCCGAGATCCGTATTGGAAAGTGTAGAAGTAGAAAGCTCCAATGGTGAATCTGAATCTGAAACAGTTGGTATTATGAAGAAACTTGATATCTGTCAGAGATCAGGCCTCAAGGCTCTAATACCACTTGTGAGGGGGATTGGCTCTCATCCAATGAGCACCGGACCGATCTGACTTAACTAACAGAGGCGGAATTCATTGTTAGTGAGTTTAACATACAAACAAGTGGGATCTACGACTTAAATGCCTTCAATTGTATTAATAAACGTGAACAAGTACAGAGCAAGTAAATAGTTCAGCAGGGCTTCGCCACACCAACAGAGTTCTTAGTTTCTGACACAACACTCCTCTTTTTATAGATCGACATGACTCGCGCAGGAGAGTGTGTAACTGAGTGTGACTCGTGCGAGTGGAGCCTCGTACAACTGACAAAGTATCACTCGTACGAGTCAACAACTAAACAAATAAAATTTTTTTTTACATTTACAAACTGACGTTCTAAGCCCTATATACATAAACAACATATCCTAGGCGTAGGCAATATACATTATGCACCAACAGGTTACTCGGATTCTGATTTCGTTTGTTGCAAGCTTAATACCAAATCTACTACGGCTGGGTGCAGTTCTTCGGAACACGTTTGGTTACGTGGCATTGGAAGAAACATACCGTGCTCGCTCTCTCTACGTGTGAAGCTGAATACGTTTCAACATCCACATGTTGTTCCCAGTTACTCTGGATACAACAGTAGATGAGAGACTTTAGACTGCAATTTCTTGACACGTCCATATATGTAGATAATCAGGCTGCTATTGATATCACTAAAAACACTTGTCCACACTCACGCACTAAACGTATTGAAATTCGACACCACTTTATCCGTGATTGCTACGAGAAAAAGTTGGTTAGAATTAAAAAATCCACACTGATGACCAAAAATCAAATTTTTACACCAAAGCATTTGAGTGTTCAAGATTTAAAAATCTTTTAAAATTAAATGGTTTAAGATATCTGGCATCAGGGGATATTCAAGAGGTTGAATTTGAGGATGATGAGGACTGACGTGATTCTCATTGGTATGACATGTTTTTTTGTACATATCTTTTCTTTTAAAAAAACTAAAAACTGAAAGTATGTTTTTGATTTTAGGAGGAGAAAGTTTAGGAACATACAAAAACATTATAAAAGTCAAATACGAAAACATTATAAATGTCAAAATGAGTTTTTCTGAAAAGGGAGATCATATTAAATCAATATGACAATCACAGTATGATAAAGATATGGAATGTTTAAACAAGTAATTAAACAGGTCTTAATGAGGATGTGCCAATAGGCTTCACTCATTCAGTTTTTTTTTCAAGATATAAACTTAAAAGAAAAACTGAGTAACTTGTGGGTCGACATCTCTCGGAAATATAGACTTAGTAGTCCGAAAATTTCGTTTAAGAGAATGCCAGATTCTGCGATACTAGGTATTTATATTTAATCGATATCTGGGGTATTATATGAGTTCTTCTGATTTTGCGTCAGCAATGGCCTAGAACTTGTATAATACTTTACGCTTTATTCACCTTCAAAAGTTGCACAAAAAATGAGTATGTCATAAACATTTACGACATCTGCAGTTCAAAAGATTCCTTTATGGAACACCACTTAAAGTCAAGCCTTCATCTCTTTGTCTGTATGGAAATACTAACCTGAGCTCTCAAGGTCTCGCAATTCACCCCATTTACAGATGTGAAAAGAGAGTCATCATAAAAATGTCGGCGAGTACATAGGTTTTGTGAGTGTGTCAAATTCGTGGCTTTGTATACATATTGCATGACCTCATCCGACTACAAGAGTCGTTAAGTGAAAACCTCGTATCAAAAGTGTTTGATATTGCAATACAATTAACCAACTAAAACAAGTTGGTTAGAGTTGTGAAAACCTTGTAGCCATGAATCTTGACCAAAACGTTTCTTTTGTAAAAACCTTGTAATAGATTGATTCAAAAGAAAACTTTGTATGGTTTATATCTTTAAATGAAAATCATTGCGTGACATTGTTCAAAACCATTTGTCGGTGTTATAAACCATTTGTCTGTGTTATAAATCAATCGTCCGTGCCATAAACCAATTGTCCATGACATAAACAAATCGTCCGTGTTTTTAATTATGAAACTTTTGATCGTTCTTTAATGAACACATTCAAACCTGTGTTGACTATACCACCAAAGGGTATCTTTAATATACCACCAAAGGGTCTCTTTAACTAGACTAACAAATCAACAAATGATTTGTTTATCAGAAACAGTTTCTGTCATTACCCAAACTTCCACCAAATCCAGTGAATAGTCCGATAATGGGATTGTAAGTCCTATGGTACCATAACATACTACCGGTCGGCTGGGCCAAAGCTAATGAATGTCATTCATGTTATGGATAACGCATCAACAAGTTGTTCACACTATTGAAATCGCATTGTTTTATATATAAACCATAGACATTGCTTTTGAAAACTTGAAAATGATTTAGCACATATGGTCACCCCAAAATATTTTCAAAACGTAAAAGAGGGAACTATGTACTCACTTTGAAAATCATTTTGTATATATAAACCATGTCTATTGTTTTAAATCTTGAAAATAGTTGTAGGCACATATGATTCACCCCAAAACATTTAGAAAATGAGAAAGACGGAAACTATGTGCTCACTTTGAAAATCATTTTGTATATATATATAAACCATGTATATTGTTTTGAAATCTTTAAAATAATTATAGGCACATATGATTCACCCCAAAACATTTTGAAAATGAAAAAAGAGGGGAACTATGTACTCACATAAGCCTTACGTAGTAAATATGTAGATTTGAAAAGATAGTTTAGCATATATGAATCACCCGAAAACATTTAGAAAATGTAAAAGAGGGGAACTATGTACTCACTTGGGATTGCAAAAGTGTTCTTGATCAAAGAAATAAACAAAGCTCAAACGTCTCCTAATGTGTTAGATAAATATGTTAGCGTGTCGGGACTACAAATGGGAGATCAGATAGAATGAAGTCTTATAAACAAAACGAGTGTTGGAACTCATGTGATATGGTTTAACAAACTTAACATTCTGATTTGGAAAGGATCCTAAGTGCTTTTGACCCATTATGACTCGTTAAGGTAGTTTACGCTACTTTAACGGGTCATTAGCGTAAACGTATGATCGGATGGTTAAACATGTCCTATGATAAGTCTTAAATGCCCAAGTATGTTTGAATATGTTCTAACATCAGTTTATATGTCAAAAATTTGGTTACATGTGTTTAAAATGGATTCATGCGCAAAAGGGCATTTTGGTCATTTTTTAAGGACATAGAAGTAACTTATCATAACACTAATCAAACGACGTGACCATAAGGTATAACCTCAGTAGGTTATTCCCTAAACAACTATTGTCACAAATATGTGTTTGATCGGATCGTAGGATCGACCAAACGGGTCGGATTCGAAAGTCAAAGCAATGGTCAAGACCACTCGACTTGCGACCCTATATAAGCACTAAACTAGAAGTGACGAGTTAGACATGTCAAAATATGTCTAACTAAGTTTATAAAACTGATTTGGTACAAAAATTGGTGTTTTGATACCCAAAAATAGTTTCATCGTAAAATGCACATCATGCGCATTTTGACCTAAACTTTGACTCGTCATTTCGACTAGTAAACGTGGTATCAGAAGGTGAAATCGCTAGGGACTCTAACATTCATGATTACAATCTCGTTGCAAAGTCCAATTGAACTTTGACTTGACCAAATATGGTCAGAATCAAAGGTCAATCAGGAAGCCAATGTTCGACTTTAGTAATGAAAACAACAAGAAGAAGAGTACTTACTCGTGTTGAAGAACACTTTCGGAACTCAAGATAGGAGGCTTCCAAAGGCTGGAAACAAGCTCCTAGAAGGATAGAAAGAAGAACTTCACACTTTGCTTTGAAGTGTTTTGAAGTGGTGTGAAAAGAAATGGAAGAATCATGGGGTATTTATAGTATTTTAGGATTAAAGAGGTGACGACAAGTGTCCTCAAGTGTGGATTAGTGTCCTAACATGTGTCAACACCATATTAAGTGTGTTAAAGTGAGTTCTAGGTGTCAAAAATTGAAGATAGGTAGCAAACTTGGTGAAGAAGCAAAAATATTTATTATTTTTTTACATTTTTGGCCCTTGGACTTGTATTTTCACTTGTTTGCTATTTTTAACCCCTTTAACCTAATATTTAGGTTATATATAGGTGTTAAGACATGTGTAACTTGGATTATGCCAGAAAATGTCGCGTATGTCAGTTGTACGGTTACGCGTTTCGTAAAAATGCGTAAAACGTTTTAACGAACACAAAATGATCAAAATTGTGTAACGATCGACATTTTTGCATTCTTATCAATAAAATACAAGATTTTATTGAAAATAAAAATATTGGATTGAAACACATGGTTTGTATGTTGAATACGGACCAACAAACTTTTGTAGTTTAACGAAAACAGTCCCTGGACTTGTATAAGAGTGTTTTTGTCATATCTAACCCTTCAAAACTAATATCTAAGTTATGTAAAGGGTATTTAGAGTATGTATAGCTTATGTACTTTTTTTGAATGTACTCATGTTAAACTGAGTGCGTTTGAGTGTCATTTAACGAATTACTTCCACAAAAAAAATTGAGGGTTCGAAATCGTGCAAGAAATTGAAATTGTGCAAATGTCTTAAATAATTATGCAATTTTTGTAAATAAAACACAGGGTTTCATTGAATACGAAATTTTTTGTAATTATATAATGATTGAAAAGGCACAAATGTCACAGAAACTAATGTGAATGATGATATTGATTTTTCTGTGTGCTTGGATGATTCTGTGAATCAAGTGAACGAAGATAGAGATCAGGGAAAGTCTGATAGCTCTAAGGATGCTCAGCAAGCAGGATTCCTCACGGTGACCAAAATGTCTACAGTTCCTGTCGTGCCAAAACCAAAGATTCTATATTTAGAGCATTATGTTGAAGAAGGTGAATTTGTCCACAGTTATTCTAAAGAAGAAACTGCTAAGATGTTGGCATGGACGAAGAAATCTTTGAGGTTGATTTCGAAGAGGAGCTTAATGACATAGTGCTTTCGAGCCTATTGATTATGTCTTTTAACATGTGCTGATGCTAATGATTATGAAAAAGTTGTCGTGGAGGATGATTCTGATGACAATGATACAGATATTGCCGATAAGGGTACAGATAACTCTCGCACTTTCAGCGAACTGTTTGCAGCCGAAAATGATGCTCTTTTAAAGCGCAAAGTAGAAGAGGCTGTCAAACTGGGAACCGTTCCTCAACAATTATTTGCCAAAGAAATTGCTGAAATAAGGAAGCGGTGGTTTAAAGTAGCACCAGCTGAACGAAATTCAAAGTCCCTTAGCATTTTTTACGCGTGATGCGGATATTTCTCTAGGGGATATTATTAGTTGTGGATGGATCGAAGAGTTAAATGTTTATGCGATTAAACAGGAATATGGGATCCAGTATTTTTGATACTTAAGCGACGTCAAGACCCTGCCGTTCTGGGATATCAAGAGCGCGTTCAAACAAAGGATGATTAATTTAAAGATGAAATTTCATGACCAGCGGCTGTGGAAACTGATAAACTTAAAACAACTCATGATTTATACAATGGAAGCCTCATATCCCTAAGCGAATAATGAAGATTCCAGTAAGAAAAGAAAAAGATGGGACACTAATCGTTAAGAGGCCGAAAATGATGAAGAATATGCCTCTTATCAAGATGGAACAAGACTTCTACAAGATCTTCAAATGGTGGCACTACGATTCAAGTACATGTGAAGCAGTTATATGTGTCCATCCAGATGATGATTCTGGAAGATTTCAGAAGAATTAACCGAAGCCGTCATAGTACACAAACGTATATACGGACTATGGCGTGGCATTCGAGTACTAGACCCGATGTGGCTAGTCAATTGTTCAAAGAAAGATACTGAATCCTTGTTCTACAGCAAGATTAGTTTTGAAGAGAAAGATAAATAATAAGCTCTCCAGTTCCTAACGATGTACATTCAGGAACAACATGGAACACTTCTTGGAGAAAGCTAGAGGAGATCGAGTAGAAAAAGAAAGATCAGAAAGAAGAAAGAATCGCCGAATAGTATTTGTTAATATATGATTTATATGTTTGTAGCATGACTCGTACGAGTGAGAATCATGGCTCGTACGAGTGAAACTCTGTCACTCGTACGAGGCATCACTCGCAGGAGTCACCCACACACTCTCCTCCTGTGCGAGTCATGTCGACCTATAATTGAGGAGCCTAAGTGTTGTGTAAGTTATTTGTTAGGGTTGATGTATGGCGAAGCCCTAAACTGTTTACTCGCTCTGTAACTGTTCATGTTTATCCATACAATTCAAGGCGTTTAAGCAGTATATCTTACTTGTTTGTTTGTCAAACTCGCTAACAATGAATTCTGCCTCTGTTAGCTGAGTCAGATCGGTCTGGTGCTCATAAGAGGAGAGCTGATCCCATCTCACAATAAACACTTTAAAACAATATGAGGATATAAAAAATACAAAAGAGACATCGTTTTCGGTCGTACGACAAGTAGTGCACACTTGACCGGAAAACGACCAATTGTCGAACCGACAAAGATTTCAATGGCCGATAGCCTGATACATTAATCTAGAGATCTAGTTAAGCTTCATTTGGGATTGGAAATCCCTTCAACCGTCTTGAGGTCACGGAAACACAACTCCCGGAAATGTTCGACGGTAAAATATGTAAGCGTCATTTTTAGAGAATGATGTAACCAAAGGTGTTTCAGCCACCCAAACTCCACATCTACTCAACTAGTGAACTAGTTAACCATATTTCTATGTTGAAAGTGCTCTAAATAAACGCAATGGCACTTATGGTAAACGAAAACCAAAGCTTCCGGTAGAAAACAATAACTTTCGTATATCAATCGGTATTACGCCAATGAGCAAACTAGTGGTGTTTTTGCCATCCAAAACTAATACCAATTAGTCAAGGGGACTAATTAATATTAATTAACACCATAAACCCTAATTACTCACTAATGATGCAAGAACAAACCCTAGTTACCACACCTAAATATCTTAAATTTCAACACATGTTATAAATTAAACTTACACTTAACAACCCCGCCACATGGGTGATTTCAAGTGGGCCCCTACCCACTTGATTTATGTTGAAAAATGAAGATTTAGGCATGGTAAAAAAATGTGATCTTGACTTGGTGAATTTATATAAATCATCATCATGCTTCATCACTTCATTTCACAATAAAAAATATAAGAAACCCCTTTGAACTTCCCCTCATTCACGGCTACCACCACACCCAAAACCACCATCTTTCCACCATTGAACACCACATTTTATCCCCTTTCAAGCCCTCACAAGATCATCTAAGGAGTTTGCAAGCATGGCGGAGAATTAGAGCTTTCTTTGGAGCATCATATTCTTCTTAATCTTCATTAATCTTGTGCGAACTTGTAAGCTAAACTTTTACCATATTTAAGCTCCTTATGATATATGGTTTAAGAAAGTACTTGTTAATCATCTTGAAAATAAAGAAAAATCCAACTTAAAAACCCCAACCACACCTTAATAATCTACTAAATATAGTTTATTATCTGTTGATTTTGTGTATTAGTGTTAACTAATAGCATGATTATGTTGATTATGTTAAAGAAACTTGTTTAAAATGGACGATCTTGTATGAATAAGATTATAAATGATGATTTAAAAATGGTGATGTTTAAATCTAAACAAGATCATCAACCCCATGATCATGAACTTTACTACAACTTAAAAATGATTTATTACCTATATGTGACTTTTATAGAGAATAAACACCATGATTTATGTTATGATCATCCTAAAAAGTGTAGTAAACAAAGTGGTTTAAAGTGGAAATGATGATTTGAAGATATAACAAAGATGATGTCTTAAATTTTCTAATAAATATGTGAAGATCTCAATATTTTTAAGTAAAGTAGTTAAAATATACATTTATAAAAGACCACGGAAATGAAGATGAAACGTGTATAAATGATGCACAAAAGGTGGTATGTAAACTTGAGTTGATGATTGATTGTGATTATGATTTAAACATGATTTAAATACGTTTTTCAAATGTGGAAAACGCCAAAGTTTAGGGGGAAACTATGGCGAAATTTTCTAAAAATCTAATGGCGATTAAAGTATGATTAACAGGGTGATTAACGGGATTAAACGTGATTAGTGACCTAAACCGTCATTAAGGAAGTTTTAATGACAAGGATTAAACCCTAACCTTCCAAGGATTTAACAAATACATATATATATTTTTACAAGTTAAAAATGTGTATTTATTACATATATATATTTTTGGGAATAAAAATATATACATATAGTTTGTCAACAAAATTAATGTGTAAAAATACATGTGTATAGATCTAGAAAGTTTAGGGTATACAACACAAAATACCCAACATATACAACACCCCAAACACTTGAATTACCAAGTATAAATTACATGAACACATAAACTTTTACCCAATTCTTGAAACAATAATCGGACGAACGGACTAATGCAGACAATGGTCGAATTTACACAATACACCGTCGCGCCGTCGATCAACGAACAAATCGCCAATATGAAGAGCCACTACGACACTTGGGTGATATTTGACGTGAAAATACACATATTAAACACAATGACGACATGTCTAAAAATAATATATTTTAGATACTTAACGAAGATATATATTAACGATGACAAAATCCGGAGAGTTAGGATGTATAAAAATTACTAAGTGATTTTATAAAAGTATATAAACATACTTGAAAGTATAATCTCAGTAAAAATTTCCAAGTGCAAGATTATAAAAGTTATGGACTCAAGGAAATCATGTTGGGCCAGGCCCATTATATAAAAGGCATGGGCAAGGCCCAAATACACAAAACATATAAGAACATGGGCTAAGCCAAAGGTATAAAATACATGGGCTAGGCCCAAACATATAACTTCATGGGCTAGGCCCTAACATATAATATCATGGGCTAGGCCCAAACACATAAATTACATGGGCTAGGTCCAATCACATAAAGATAGGGGCTAGGCCCAATGACATAAATTACATGGGCTAGGCCCTATCACATAAAGGCTGGGCAAGGCCAATGACATAAATTACATGGGTCAGGCCCAATCACATAAAGACATGGACTAGGCCCCTAACATAAGTTACATGGACTAGGCCCAATCACATAAAGACATGGGTTAGGCACAGTGATATAAATTACATGGGCTAGTGTGAGGGGGATCGGCTCTCCTCCGATGAGCACCGGACCGATCTGACTCAACTAACAGAGGCAGAATTCATTGTTAGTGAGGTTGACAAATAAACAAGTGAGATATATTGCTTAAATGCCCTTGATTATATTGATATACGTGAACAAGTACAATGCAAGTAAACTGTTCAACAGGCTTCGCCACACCAACAGGATTACTAGTTCTGACACAAAACTCCTCTATATATAGGTCGACATGACTCGCACAGGAGAGTGTGAAACTCGGTGTGACTCGTGTGAGAGGAGCCTCGTACGACTGAAAGAATGTCACTCGTACGAGTCATACAACTCACTCATACGAGTCGTTTACAAAACAAATAAAAACATATGTTAACATATATAAACTGACGTTCTAAGCCCTATAAACATAAACAACATATCCTAGACGTAGGAAATAGACATTATGCCCCAACAAACTCCCTTTTGGATGTTCCTGCAGTTTTGGATAGTCTTCAAAAAAATCTGATAATTATGGACCAAAGAAATTCTTCAGCGGCTTGCAACGCTCCTCAAAAGCGACGCAATACGTGCTCGCTCCGCAATTCTTTCTTCCTTCTTATCTTTCTTCCTTTGTTCAATCTCCTCCAGTTTTCTCCATGAAGTGTTCCATACCGTGCCGGACTAAACGTCGTTGGCAAACCAGACATTAACTATCTTCTGAAACTGGAGTGCTTATTCTTTATCTTTCTCTTCAAAGTTGATTTTGCTGTAGAACAAACATTCGATATCTTTCTTCGAACAGTTGACTAGCCACATTGGGTCTAGTACTCGAATGCCACGCCATAGCCCATATATACGTTTGTGTGCTATGACGGCTTCGGTCAGCTCCTATGTGATGCACACATATAACAACTTCACCTGTATTTGAATCGTAGTGCCACCGTTTGAAGATCTTGAAGAAATCTTGTTCCATCTTTATCAGAGGCATATTCTTCATTACCTTTGGCCCTTTACGACTAGCGTAACATCTTTCTCTTGTGTTATCGGATCGATCTTCGTAATTCGCTTTGGGAAATGAGGCTTACAGTGTGTAACTCCGTGCGTAGCTTCAAGCTTGCTCAATTTCCATAGCCGTTGGTCATGAAACTTCATCTTCAGATTAATCATCTTTGATTGCACGAGCTCTTTTATATCCCAATACGGCAAGGACATGATATCGCTCAAGTATCGGAAATACTGGATCCCAAACTCCACTTAAAAGCATAAACATTAAGCTCCTCGATCCATCCCCAGCTAATTATATCCCCTAGTGAAATATCTGCATCACGCGTAAAGAACGCTAAAGGACGTTTAAACTTTTGGTCAGCTGGTATAACTTTGAACCACCGCTTCCTCATCTCCGAAATTTCTTCAGAAGACATTTGTTGAGGAACAGTTCCTTGTTTAAAAGCTTCTTCAACTTTTCGTTTCAAAAGATCATCACTCTCAGCTACAAAACAACTCACTAAAAGTCGGGGAGTCATTTGTACCCTTATCGGCAAGATAAGTAACATCTTCATCAGAATCATGCTCCACGATAACTCTATCCTAATTATCCGCATCATCAACATGCTCGAAGACATAATCAACTGGCTCGAAAGCACTAATATCATTCAGCTCGTCTTTAAAATCAAACACAAATTCTTCTTCGTTAATTCCCAGCCTTTCAACTATCTCTTCTTTAATGTAGCGTGAACGAACTCTCCTTCTTCAACATCGTGCTTAAGATATAAAATCTTCGGCTTTGGCAAAATAGGAACAGTAGATATACCGGTTACCGTGATAATTCCTGCCTGCTAAGCACCTTTCGAAGCTTCAGATCTTACTTGATCTCTATCTTCACTTACCTGATTCGCTGAATCATCCAAGTAAGCAGAATAATCAATATCATCAGTCTCATCAGTTTCTGTTACCCGGACACCAGATCCTCCCATATCAGCATCACCTCCATCATTATCATCATCATCGGACTTGTCCGAAAATAGATCATCAAAAGCATCTAAGTCCTCTTTCTCTTTTCAGCATCCTCGTCAAACTCATCAACCTCAGCGTCAATCTCTTTCTCTAACTTCTTCTTGATTAGCCATTCACGATGTCTTGCTGAAAGATTGGACATATCGATATCAACATCCAACATCTTTTGGCTTACCTACTAGTACAAACTTCTTCGTCATCGAATAACCACAATATCAGTAATAACTGGCGCAGATTCAGCTTCTGACTCAGTTGTAACAATGACAGGATCCTCACCAACTTTCGCTTTGCCTAGCCTTACGCATAAGATAATTCTTCTAGCAAGATGCTCGCACTCTGCAACCCGTTCTCGTGCTTCAGCTCTTTCAATCTCGTCAATCTCAGCAGCAATATTAATACCAAGCTTCTTAGTAAGTATCTTATCAAATAGATTCATCCTTCTTTGGCTCCTAAGACGTTCTTCTTCGTGTTCAGCCATGCGAATCCTTAAACGCTCATTTTTAGATACAATACTAGCTAACATAGCTTCGAGCTGCTGTTTTTCTTCGTTTAAAACATTTAGTTGTTCCTTCAGTTCTGCAATCTTGACCGTGTTTAACATGACCTGCTTTCGTAACTCTTTAACAAGTGGGTCGTTAAACATGTCAGCAGTAAAATCTTCACCCCCTGGTATGTCACCAAAGTCAAAGTCAAAATCAAAATGGAGTTGCGATTGTGAGGGTTGTGGCGTCGGCTACTGTGGGGGTTGTGGGGCTTGCTGCTGTGGTGGTTGTGATGTTTGTTGATGAGCCGGTGATGTTGGTGTCGGTGGAATCGACTCAGCACGCACTTCTTCTACAGTCTGTCTCTGCACTTTTTCCTTCGATTTTTCTTTTGGAGAATCACTGCTTCTCACTGCCGATCTTTTGATACGTCAAGATTTCTTCGTAGCTGGTTTGCGCACAGGTGTATCGTAGTTAGAACCCGAAGGTATATATGTCGAATCATCTTCTCCTGTCACTTTTCGTCTATTTTCTTCAGCTTTTCTCTGTAGTTTGGCTAAACGTTCTTTCTTTATCTCTTTAGCTCTTTCCTTTTCTCCAGCAATCCTGTCTTCTGAATCAGTATTGGAAGAGGATGCTTCTTCAACGACTTTCTGTTTTTCTCCAAACGCCTGTCTTTCAATATTAGCTGCCATATCTTCAATATTTTCCTCTAGCTCTGATTGGTCAATCAGTCTCGAGCTTTCTAATGCTTTTTGTTTCTTCTGAGGAGTAATAGAGGAAGATGTGGACATTGGCTTTCTTTTGGTTCCCTTACCCCCTTCTTTTAAAAACCAAGCGCTTTGATTTGCAATAAAACCATCAAGCACTGTAAGCTCTTCATTCTCGTCACCACTATCTTCTTTTCTCCATTTTCCTTGTGCTGGAGCGATATAATCTTTGTCAAAAATGGCTCCAAACACAGGCTTTGCATTAAGATTTTTCTTGAGAGGTAAATTCATTTTCTTCAGAGTCGAGACATGCATATGTTCTAATTTCATCACATCATCCTTCTTTTTCTTCAGATTGGGTTGCAAATGGTCTAGCAGCATTTGGATAAACCATGGGTATTGCAAAACCTTCTCTCGCTGTGTATTCTGAACCATCTGAGAAAATATCACCTTCGAAAAGTTATACGGTAGGTTCAGAATGAGTGCGGTGATCATGCACATCTCATTTTCAACTAAGTCGTCAAAACCTCATTTTCGATGACTAAGTGCATGTATAACACAATGAGCGATATATCTGAAAGGCGCACTTAGGTTAGCCATCTTAAATGGAGCAGCATTTACGAACCCGACATAACCCATACGATAAAAAACATCCCTTCACCGTATATTCTGAAAATCCTTTCGGATCATCTTCGTGGTTGTTGAATTCCAGCACTTTTCCGAAATTCCTGAATATCTTCATCTTTAATCTTCATAGCCAAAACAATCACATTTTACTCTTCATCATATTCTGCTGCATTCCAGAAATACTCAATATGTGAGCGATAAGCTACATGACGATCTTTAAGAGCCTTCGTACTCAGAATTCTGTCTAAAAAACCTAGAACTTCCTGATAAGCAGCAATTTCTCGAATAGACTCATCCAGAAGACAACATATATTGTGAAACGGTGAAAAAGAAGATTTCTTGACCTGCACGCATAGACATTTCAAACCGTTAGAAAATCTTTCAAAAAAATTTCAACTTTCAGAGTAAGTCTTACGACCCATTCATTCATACGAGTCACATATAATAACAAAACATTAAGATCTGAATCAAAACATCATTCGTATGCGCCACTAATTTGTACAGATGAACAATTATACTTAGAGAAATTTTCAAGAATTTTGACCATATCTACTTCGTACGTATGATGTCTCGTATGAGCATCAAAATTTCAAATTTTTAACTTTAACTTTTAAGGATCCTATCCGTACGAATAATCACTCGTACGAGTGAAAATAATAACAAACATTTGATAATCTGCTCGTACAAGTGACTATTCGTACGAGTTCCAATCGCATGAAATAGCACCAAGTCAAACCGACCTTAAAACATGTAGATTTTATTAAATTGAAGGTCGATTTATAGGTTAACAAGGCCGATTTTAACGTTTTTGAGTTTAATTTTATGTTTTACCGGTCCAATCTTCCTAAATATACGTTTTATGTCTGTTTGGTCTAAATTCGGCATTATAACGACTTAAATCAAGCATAAGTACCTTTCCCATTGCAGTAGGTGTGCAAATCAACCTCCCCAATGTATCAGTACGTAGTATAGATCAAGAAATGTGAATTGAAAAAACTGGTTCGCACAAAAGTCTCTCTCAACCGCACAGAGTCAACAGTCTGACTCGTGCGAATGAGTGACCCTTTTATACTCATTTTGTAGTCGCTCGTGCAAGCAGTAGCTCGTGCGAATGAATACTTAATTCCCTCTTACGAGTCAGTTTTGACTTTGTTAAACTTTTTGTATTTTGATTTTTTATGAGATTTTATCTGTTTAATAACCCACTCAGTTAATGAAGTCCAATTTAATGACCCTGGTTATCTGATTTGCCTACCAAGTCCAAGTTAATGACCTTGGTTGACCATTGTTTGACTAAAACTGATTTTTTTAAAAATGTAAAAGATTCAAATTAATGAACTTTGTTAACATTCAGGTAATTCTTCTTTTCAAGATTAGTTCCCAACTCGTGGACTTCAACTTTCCTCCAGCAATCGTCGCTTTGACTTGAACTAATGGTATTTTCATCATAGGTACACTTAAAATCTAAGATAAATTGCTAAAAGCTGAAAATCTTTTTGGGATTTTTCTAAAAAGAAATAACAAATAAAGATATATACATAAACATATTTTTGTGAGTTTTGTGTTAAGAGAATCATACCAAGTATGTAATCAAATCACCAGTACCGTTGATCTTGATAGTAACTGTAAGCCCTTAAACAAATTTACCTAGATTGCCAATATATTTATCTACTTAAACTTCTTCTCGTTTCTCAATTGTTTCAAGATATGTAGGTAACATTAAGGAACATGAAGTAATTATGTTTCCCATCTCATAATATATTCCCGTATCGAGATTCCCAGAATATCATTTCTCAGGTGAATATATCCAATTGATATATGTAAATGGGGTGAATTGCAAGACCTTGAGAGCTCAGGTTAGTACTTTCGTACAAACAAAGAGATGAAGGTCTTGTCTTTAGGTGGTGTTCCATAAAGGAATCTTTTGAACTTTAGATGTCAAAAAGTTTATGACAACCATTTTTTATGCAACTTTTACAGGAGAAAAATGCATAAAGTATTATACAAGTTCTAGGCCATTGCTGATGCAAAATCAGAAGAACTCGGATAATACCCCAGATATCGATTAAATATAAAGACCTAGTATCGCAGAATCTGGCGTTCTCTCAAACGAAATTTTAGAGTACTAAGTCCATATATCCGAGAGATGTTAACCCACAAGTTACTTAGTTTTTCTTTTACGTTTATATCTTGAACAACAATTTACTGAACGAGTGAAGTGTATTTGCACATCCTCAGTAAGACCTGTTTAATTACTTGTTTAAACATTCCATATCTTTAGCATACTTTGATTTTCATATTGATGTAATATGATCTCCCTTTTCACAGGTCAACAAGCTTCCAAACTCCTAGCTTCTTGAATGGAAGCAATTCCTCCTGCATTGCCTCCACCCAACTTTCTTCTTTTAACGCGTCTCTCCAGTTCCCAGGTTCAACCTGTGAAACAAAACAACTGTAAGAAATTCGGGTTTGTAATGGAGCAATACGGTATAAAATCAGCTTAGATCCTTATTGATCTGATTGCGAGTTTGCACTCTTGTTTGTAAGCTACCGATCTCGGCATTACTTCACTTGGAACATCCACTTGAGTTTACAAATTTGTGATCTTTTTATCAATAATCGGTGCAGAAGATGTAGCTTAAATCCTGACGTTTGATTGATCAAGCTTTCACTATGTTCAGATCCTTCATCGGAACTAGATCCTCCATCATCAAAAGTCTGTTCTTGATTGGAGTCGGCATTGGGCGGTTGTTGGTGTTGGTGCATATTTATGACAACATCTTAGATTTGGTCTTTGGATATCGTGTAAATAGGAAAATGATAAATGGTTAGCGGGTTTAGTTTTGTATTAGTGAATTAGAAGTAATTGGGCTGAACTAGACACAAAATAGTGCTTGGTAGGCGAATTGGGCTTTAAACCCATCAGTAGTCCATGTAGGAAACCCTAGCCCCTGTGCATAATCTATCTCTATATATAGGGAGGTTTGCATTAGAGTTAAGGTTGCTTAGTTTGATGCTCAGTTGCTGGCTCTATTGCTATGTTGTTGGTTTAGTTGTTCAGAGAGATTAGAGAGAGATAGTCTTGAATTGGTTGTAAACACTTTGTGTTAGATAACCAATAGAAGACTATTTGAAGGAATTGTTCGTGTTCTTGTTCTTGTTTCTGTGAAATCTGATCTAGGGGATTCCGCACTCTAGATTGGATAGACGATTCTGTAAAGATCCTTAAGGACTAGGGGACCTACAATTGGTATCAGAGCATTCGGCTCTTGATTATTGCTCGGTTCAGAATCGTGACAGTAGAAAAATTGGGTTTTTGGGCATTTTGGAGGCTGTTTTGGAGTTTGTAACGGTTGAATTAGGGTTTCGACGGCTGTTTTTTGGGTTTTGCAGTGATTTCGGATAAACAGCAGGAATTCGGGTTGAAGACTTGCATTCCGGATTAAAAAGCATAGTATTTTGGATTGAAGAGTTGAATTTCAGATCAGAATCTGCATTTCGAATCATCAGCCTTGTAATTCGGATTTGGAAAAGTGCAATTCGGATTGAATTTCGGATCAGAAGCCATTTCGGATTCCAATATGGATTCCATTTTGGATAGAATTTCGGATCAGAAGCTATTCCGGATTCCATCTCGGATCAGAACTATTCCGGATTCGGATCAGAGTAGTCTATTCCGGATTACCACTTCGGATCAGAAAAGGGCATTCCGGATTTCATCTCGGATCACCATTTCGGATTAGCAATTCGGATTACAGTTCAAGATTCCTATCTCGGATTCACTATCCGATTTACTGTTTTGGATTTGGTGCTGTTTCAGACATAGAAGTTGACCCCTAGACAATTTTGACGAACCGTTTTGACAGTTAGACTCATGTGATTTTTAGGACAAAAAAAATTGTATCGACGAGTCGACTCTAACAGTATAATTTGGTAACCACTCATTTCGGACAAGTTTTAACGTTTTTAACGAGCCGGTTCGGTAAAAATGTCGAATATGTCTAATCTAAATGAGCTGTTAAGAACGGAGCACGAGGCTGGCACCACAAACAAACCTCTAAAGATGCTGAAGGTAGAGAACTATCTTACTTGGAAGGATAGGTTTCAATCCTTTATTGAATATCAGGACACACGGATGTGGATCTGTATTCAAGATGGGTAGACAACGTGTTACTGCTTATGTAAACATGTCTGAAGCACGAGGCTCGCACCCAACGCATGATTTTGAGGGCAGACAACGTGTTACTGCTTATGTATACATGTCTGAAGCTGAGAAGAGAATGTATGAGTCTGAGAAGAAGGCCTTAGCTGCCATAAAGTTGTTTTTACGTGATGGCATCAAACATACATTCAAACGTTATACTATATCGAAGGAGATGTGGGATGCCCTAGAGAAGAGGTATGAGGGCAATACCGATGTGAAGAAATACAAGGTTGATCTGCTAAAGAAACAGTTTGCTGTGTTCAAAGGAATGAGAAATGAGTCCCTTGAAGATATATCACGAGATACTATCATCTGATGTCAGAACTAGACAATTATGACATAGAGGGATACACAAATGTGGAGATAAACCACAAGTTGCTGGATGCTTTACCTGCAAAGTGGGATATTTACACGTTGATGATAAAG
The DNA here is from genome assembly GCA_947069175.1 of Scalesia atractyloides. Lineage (NCBI taxonomy): Eukaryota > Viridiplantae > Streptophyta > Magnoliopsida > Asterales > Asteraceae > Scalesia > Scalesia atractyloides. Next base: position 48,921,922 of record CAMTDV010000029.1, on the reverse strand, counting down.
GGTGAAGCTGATTATGAAATGAAAGACTTGGAAGAGGTTGTTGGAAAATTGAGAGCTTATGAGCTCATATGAAGAAGAAGGAAACGGGTTATGATCAGGTTCAAGATCCGGGGATATATAAAGGTCTTACACCTTCATCTTCCAACAATGCTTCTAGTGATACTGCGACTGCGTTTCTTTCATGTGAGAATGAACAGAAGTTCTAAGTCTATGCCTCTGAGTGTCAAAGTGCTGAAGATCACCTGGCATTGCTTGCTTCTTTCGTTGCTTCCTACGAGAACTATATTCTGGGAAACATATCTGATCCTGCTACATTTGATAAAGATTATGATCAGATCGACCCTGATGACTTAGAGGAGATGGATTTGCAATGGCAGATGGCCATGATATCTAGAAGGGTGAAAAGGTTCATGAACTGAATAAGCAGGAAGTTCCTTGGAAAGAGTGTGGGCTTTGACAAGTCGAAAGTGAAGTGTTACAATTGTCACAACTACGGAAATTTCAATAGAGAGTGTCAAAGATCTAAGTCTGAATCTCGTTCTAGTTCATCCTTTCCAGATTCTCTTGGTCATAGTTCAAGCAACAGGAATGCGTCAAACAACACTGGATCAAAGGCCCTGATTTCTACTGCTAGAGAGGGTTCTTATGATTGCAGTGTTCATCTAGAGAGTGATAACAACGCATCACAGGCGTTTATGGCTGAGATAGCTCCAGTTTTTTCTAAAGAAGTGAAAGATACGCTAAGGAGGAGCAAGAGAAGGTAGCTGAGAAAGCTGATGGAGAACAAATTGCTACAGAGAAGAAGATGGCTGCTGATTTTGTTGCTTTCATGGCTGATCTAAGCAAATCAAAAGGCGAGGTATGTTCTAATTCTTGTAGTTCTGTTTGTTTGTAGTGTAGTGAACTTCAAAGTGAAGTTGGCACATTAACAAAGCAAAACCAAAGTCTGGTAAATGAGCTCTCAAACCTAAAAGAATCAAACTTTTTCGTAAAACGAAATGAGTCACTATACTTGAAGAAAATTAAAGGTTATGAAGAAAAAATCAATATTCTAACCTGTAAGCTTAATGAAAGGCTTCAAGTTATTGACTTAGCTCATGATACAACGAGTGAGAAAACAAAAGAGGTTTCTAAAAAGTGCAAAGAGGTGTCTAAAGCACAGCTTAAAATTTGTGAGCTTGAAAAGAAATTAAATCAATTTTGAGATTCATCTTTTGTCATGAAACATATGATGAATGGCTTGAAGAAGAGTAATGACAAGATATATGTGGGATTCAAAGGTTTGAATGTAGTTCCACCACCACATGGTCATGACTATTCTTTCTTGCCAGATGAAGAAGAGCTTACAGACTTTGTGTCAACTACACCTGGTTGTTCAACATCAGGAAGTGTTGATGGTTCTAAGAATGCCAAGAAGGATAATAACAGGGAACCAGTTTTGAAAACAAAAAATACACACCCTAAGAATCAAAAACAATTTTTTGTTAAAAAGGTTGATTTTGTCAAAGGGAGTGACATGAATGAAGAGGTACCTGTTATTACTAAACAGTCTAATGTGCAGTTTTCTAAGAACAAAAACAAAGAAGAATCAGAAGTTAAGCAAACTAAACAAAATCCTTCTAAAGCATCATCATCATCATCATCGCCCGATGAATATAAGCAAGAGGCTTTAATTAAGAAGTCTACGGCTAATCTTGCTTCAAATGTCACGAAAAGGAACCTGTAGCTAGCTGCTGTCCTAACAAAAAGAGTGAAGCACAGGTAAGTGAGAAACAGAGAGAAAAACCACCAGCAAAAAGTGGTGATGGTGAGAAGAAGGTTAACTCACCAAAGAAATCTGCTACCAAGCAACAGAGTGTTGCTGTTGGTGTAGATAAGGCTGAAAAAGGAACTCACCAAGTTCCTCGTTTTCAAAGAAATCAACAAAGATTTCAGCCTGCATCTACATCAGGCAGATATGATAGACCTAGAAGTAGTTCACCAAGAATGAATAACTTTAATGGTCCATCAAATAATTTCAGAAGTCAAGTCAATATCAAACTCGATACCAGAATGTTGGTAGTCGAATTTTTATAACGATGGCTTTAGAAATTATCATCACCAAAATTCATGGAACCAAAATCATAATTTCCAAAGCTCGCGAAGTCCAAACATGGTTAGGAAACCTCAGGACCACAGACCTAGTGGAAATAAAAAACTATTTCCATCAACAGGTCTAAGATCCAAGACTCCTGTTAGGAGTGATGGATATTGGATGGATGTTCCCGTGGTTGATGAATCTGGAAGACCCAAGACCATTAAGGCTTGGGTCCCCCAATCTAAAAAATTTTGTTGGTGCGTAGGAGCTGCTAAGGAGGATTATCAACTTGTGGTATGTTGATAGTGGCTGCTCCAAGCACATGATGGGGGATGCGAGATTGCTGACTGAGTTTGAGAATATAGATTTTAGTTATGTGAATTTTGCTGGTGCTAAAGGAGGGCACATTACCGGTCGAGGAAAAGTGACTAACGGGAAGATCACTGGACAAAGTGAACTATGTTGAGCAGCTGAAGCACAATCTGATGAGCGTGTCTCAAGTCTGCGACAAGGGTCACTCAGTCCACTTTACAAAGTCTGAAGCTTTGGTGTTGAAACCTGGTTTGGTGATACCGGATGATTGGATAGTGATGAGAGCGCCAAGGAGAAATGACACTTATGTCATGGACATGGGTGCAAAGGATTCTTCCACTATGGTGGCGTGTCTACTATCTGAGGCTGAATCATTGTTGTGGACAGACGCATGGCCCACATCCACTACCGAAAAATGAATTATATTATTAAGAACGGTTTAGTGGAAGGGGTGCCAGTGCAGAGGTTTCACTGGAAGATTGTCACACCCCGGATTTCCAACCCAAATCCTTACGCCGGTGGGCCCGGGTGGGGAGTATCGTGACGTCAGTTGATAATCATCATAGTCAATTAAACACGGCACAGCGGAAGTTTTGGAGTAAAATTACTATTACAAACCAAATGTTCAAAAATACAAAATAATATACACGCTCGTAATAGAAGATCCACAAGAGGATCATAAATTATACATGGAAAGAATATAAAACAGACTTGGTCAGATTTAGGATTTGCAAGATCTTCTATCACTACCGAGCACCTCCGGCCTATTTTCGTATAGTACCTGCAGTTTAGTCTTTTGAAAATACATCAGCTTTTGCTGCTAAATACACCCAACTGACTCATTTTGGAAAAATTTCAAAAATGTTTTAAGTGCGTATCAGCAAAAAATCTTTTATAACTTGGGTTAATTGACTGTCCAACCTTGTTAACAGATTTACATGTTTGTTCATACATACGGGGCCCGGTATGGAGACCGAGACACAATTAACGTACACACCTTTTTGGACTCAAGAGGGAGTCAATTCATCCCAACCTTGTGGGAATGCATAATTGAGCGTCTATCGGGTGTATGCCTAAACACGCGCTAAGGTCGTGGCCATTTTTAATGTAATGAGACGAGGATATCCAGGACACTGTAGTTAACCCCTGATGTTTAAATTATCAAACAAAACTGATTAAAACAGAATATGCGGATTTACTATCCCTGAACCGGCGTTCGATTGATCCTATTTCCGACCAAGCGGTAATAATTTACCGTAACCCAAGCCCGTATAGGGGAAATAAGTCGAGAGTATTTACCTGAGCTAGTCTTCTTTTAATATTTATAACTCAGCCGTACACAAAAGTACTAAGTGCGGATAGCATTTACTGGCAAGTCTCTAGTCTAGATTATGGCATAAACTAACTAATTAAATACTAACGGTCTTATTTAAGTCATAGACTTAGGCGATTAGTGTACTTGATCAAAACGTATGACGTTAGATTAAACGATGATTGGATAGAATGTAGTTTAATCTTAACAAGTAGCTTGACTTGTATAATATAGATAAACTATTAACATTCTGGATTTTAGATTAAAATGATAAGGTTATACAGGTTTCGGTTAATTCGTAAACTAGTTACATATACTTAACCGTACGCATATCAGCGATATCGGGTAACCGGATAAGTCATGAACAAGTTCTATATGCCATTATATTTTAAATAAGTTATAATATTAGTAGGATATCAACTTTTATGCCCGTTATGGTTTTAAATTGAAACTATGCTACCTAAGGGCATTTTGGTAATTTCATACCATATAAAAGGAACTTGAGTATAATTTAATTTTATAATCATGAGTATTCTGTAAAAGTAGTTTATTTATGATATATTATCAGTAGGATATCAATTGTATGTGTAATTTATCTTTTATGACCAAACTACGCACAAAAGGGGCATTTTGGTCATTTTACGCATAGTTTATAAATTATTTGGGATTCTGAGTTTATAACATGTACCTACTGTAAATATGTTTAGAATAAGTTTTAAAATCAGTAGGTATTAAGCCTTGGTCAATAATATGGTTTAAAACCATACTATGCGCCGAAACGGCGCTTATGTCGTAAAATGACGTCTTTATGTGATGTTTATGAAAACTGATGTTAAGGTTAGATTAAAATGTTTTAAATATTTTATTTTATATAAATATCAGTAGGTAAATGATTTACCTTGAAAATATTTGATTAAAATCATTTTATTAACCATAGGGGCTAAAATCGTCATTTATCGACATAGTTTAAGGACCTGCTTGAAAACTCAGTTTATAACTTGGTTTAACATCCCAAATAATCCTAATTATGATATTATATCAGTAGGAAACTCATTTTAAAGTTCATTACCATTTAATACCTTGTTTTATGCAAAACAAGGCATTTTGGTCAAAAATGACATAATTATGAAACTTACGCATAAACTGGATTCTGATTATGATCATGCAATATAACCTCATAGGGATATGCTATATTATTTACAATCATAATGCAACTTTAGATCAGTAGGTAACTAATCTAAATCGGGTCAGAATCGAAAGTCAAAGCAGATGTCAAACTTTGCGACTTTCGGTTGCGAACCGACCCTAGAACTGAAATTGACGAGCCGAACATGTTCTTACATTTTCTATTAATTGTTACCAATTTTTTAAGTGTCAAAACAAGTTTCATAACAAATATACGATAAATTTATGAATTTTCCGAAAAAGGGCCAGTATGACTTTTTAATATCGTAACTTTGACCCGTCAATTGGTCTAGCAAACGTGATCTTCAGGAGGTGCCCTTTATAGGGATTAACACCTACCTTATTACGATCACTTAGCCATGTTCACCTTGAACAATGGCTGGATCATAATAGTCTTAACCGAAAGTCAAAGGATTTTCCGAAAACGCTTGAGTTTTGGCTATAAAAGCCTATAAACGAAAATGCACAAGGAGGGAACACTTACCAGTGACTCCTAGGGTGCAAAAGAACTATGTTGGGATGCTCCTTTTAGCTAGGAACTTCCAGAGGAGGGAGAAGAGTGATTAAATGAGAAGGTGAAAGTTGGAATGGTGAACTTGATCACATATTTATAGTTGGAGAACTCAAAAGAGGTGTTTAGGGGTTTAAGAGGAAGCTTACAAGTGTCCTAAAACATGGAATAGCAGTTTGGGAAGCCATGGTTTCAAAAACATGGTTTTGGAGTTTTGCTTGGAGACGAAGCAAAACTATCTGCTGCAGTCCCTCTCGCGGCCCGCGACCGACCCATGACCATTTTCAAAGTTTGACACTTTTAACCCCTTAACTTATTAAAGCTTCTAAAAATCTTTTTAACACCTTTTTGGCAATTTTAGCCCTCCGTAGCTAATACTTGGCATACCCGGGATGATGCCCGGACATTGTCGAGCTCTCGGTTCGTTAAAAGGTCACTTAGAGGTATAATTAACATGTTGACACTTTTAATCCCTCCATTATCCAACTTTCACATATTTTTACGAAATTGAACCCTCTCGTCCAACAAATGGCACGTATGAGAGTTAGGACATTGTAAAGGATCACTCAGAGGCTTATTATAAGCATGTTAACTCAGATGTCACTCAGAGGTTGGGCATGTTGACATATCAGTCACTCAGAGGCCAAGTTTTAAGCATGTTGACATATCAGTCATTCAGAGGCTAATGATTTAAGCATGTTGACATATCAGTCACTCAGAGGCTAATGATTTAAGCATGTCAATATATCAGTCACTCAGAGGCTTGATTTAAGCATGTTAACATATCAGTCACTCAGAGGCTTGTTATTTATGCATGTTGACATCAGACCGTCACTCAGAGGCTCAGTTTGAGCATGTTGACGCCTTTAGTCCTTACTAGTCTTTAACAAACTATATTTAAAATACAAAACGCGTCACTATACTATTGGACACGATTTTACAGGGTGTGACAAAGATAAATGTCTTCCATGTCAAAAGGGAAAACAACATAAGAAACCTCACAAGTCTAAAATAGTAAATTCCTTAGATGCCCCTTATGAATTACTTCATATGGATCTATTCGGTACAGTAAAGTAAGAAGCGTAGGTGGAATGTACTATTGTTTAGTAGTCACTGATGATTTCTCAGGATATTCATGGGTTTTCTTTTTAGGTACAAAAGATGAGACAACGAAGATGCTGATAGATCTTTTTACAAAATTGGAGAATGTACATGATGCTCGGATCAAGAGGATAAGGAGTGATAATGGCACGGAGTTCAAGAATCAAGTTCTGGATCTCTATTGTCTTCGCAAGGGAATTGAACATCAATATTTTGCTCCTTTTACACCTCAACAGAATGGAGTTGCTGAGAGGAAAATAGGACGTTGATTGAAGCCGCAAGGACTATGCTATCTGATTCAAAGCTTCCAATTCTTTTCTGGGGAGAAGCTGTGAACACAGCGTGCTATATCCTGAAAAAAGTTTTGACGGTTAAACGGTTTAACAAAACATGTCACGAACTATTGTTTAACCGAAAACCTAACTTAAAAGGCTTTGAACCATTTGGATTACCCTACACCATAGTGCGAAACAAAGATATGCAAAAATTCGGTGAGGTAGCTGATGACGGTTACTTTCTAGGCTATATGCCTGGAACACCGAATAAAAGGGTTTTTAATCTAAAAACTGGCAAAATTGAGGTTGTGTTTAACATGGAAATCACTAGTTATTCACCTCAACAATCAACAAGTGGTCCTCCTATATTATATGATTATGACAATGTGTTTAAATCATTTAATATTCCTGATTTTTCTAATGCAGATGAGTCTCAAGTGATCCATACTGTGATCAGTGAAGATGGAGAGTGTGACTTCACGCCTAGATCGAGTGTAGCGATGACAGATGCTCCAGAAACTTCTTCCAGTTCAGTTCCTGAGGACTCCAGTGATAGTGAGTCTGAACCTATTCAGGGGGAGGACTTCACCAATCCATTTGCTAATATTCATGGGGAAGATGGATCTAATCTGGGAGATAATATGGTTGTTGACACCATATCTACCACACGTGTACACAGAGATCATCCAGTTCAAAACATCATTGGTTATGCTACTGCATGTGTTCAAACAAGAAGAGGTGTGCTAAAAGGTTCCTGTTTGTTTACTTCGATTCAGACGACTGGTTAGATTCATGAATGTTTATATAGCTGCTTTATTGCCCAAAAGGAGCCGAAGAATGTTCATATGGCTCTAAAAGACAATTGTTGGGTAGAAGCTATGGAAGTGGAAGTAGCTCAGTTCAAGAAATTGAAAGTTTGGGAGCTAGTTGACTTGCCTGAAGGAGAGAAGTAAATAGGCACTAAGTGGGTATTCAAGTGAAAGAAAGACGACCGAGGGATCATGATAAGGAATAAGGCTCGGTTGGTAGTGAAAGGGTTCAATCAGCAAGAAGGGATTGATTATAATGAAGTGTTTGCACTAGTAGCAGGGTTCGAAGCAATTTGTTTATTCCTAGCTTTTGCTTAATTCAAGGGTTTCAAAGTTTACCAACTTGACGTGAAGAGTGCATTTCTTTACGGGAAAGTCGAAGAAGTGGTGTATGTTTCACAACCAGACAGGTTTACTAATCCAGACTTACCAGACGAGTCTATCGACTTGATAAGGCATTGTATGGGTTGCATCAGGCACCTAGGGCATGGTATGAGACACTTTCAGCACATTTGTTAAAACATGGTTTCGAAAGAGGACAGATTGACAGTACACTTTTCATTAAAAGGAAGAAGGAAGACTTTCTGCTGGTACAGGTATACGTAGATGACATCATCTTTCGGTCATCTGACGAGAACATGTGTCATGACTTCAAAGAGGTAATGAAGAGCAAGTTTGAGATGAGTGTGATGGGTGAATTATCCTACTTTTTGGGTTTACAAGTTGAACAGTAGAAGGATGGGATATTCATACATCAGACGAAGTATATGTATGACATTTTGTCTTGTTTCAAAACGGAGGATTGCGCTACTTTCAATACACCTATCTGTGAGAATCACAATCTTGGTCCAGACCAGGAGAGTGTGGAGGAAGTCGATCCAACGCAATATAGGGCAATGATTGGTTCTCTAATGTACTTGACTGCTTCAAGACCTGTCATCATGTTCGCAGTATGTCTTTGTGCCAGATATCAAGCGAATCCTAAAGAGTCACACATGAAAGCGGTGAAGCGGATTCTTCGTTACTTGAAGGGGAAACCTAAACTTGGGGTATGGTATCCAGCTGCTAGTGATTTGAAGTTTGTTGCTTTTACTGATTCGGACTTTGGAGGATGCAAATCTACAAGGAAGTCTACCACAGGTGGTTGTCAGTTCTTAGGAGGGAGGCTAGTGTCATGGCAATGCAAGAAGCAGTCTTGCGTGTCTCCATCGACGTGTGAAGCTGAATATGTTGCTGCGGGTAGCTGTTGCTCTCAGGTTCTCTGAATCCAATAGCTGATGCGCGATTACGGTTTGAATTTCACTCGTACTCCTATTATGATAGACAATAATGCTACTATTTCAATCACCAACAATCCCGTAAAACACAGTCGCACAAAACATATTGACATTCGTTTCACTTTATACGGGATTGTGCTGAAAAGAAATTAATTGAACTGCATCGAGTCGACACACTAGATAACCTGGCAGATCTTTACATAAAAGCATTTGACAGGGCTCGTTTGGAACATTTAGTCGAACTCAATGGGATGAGGAATCCTGAATAACCATTTTTCCCTAAAAATAGTTTGTAAATAATTTACTTCTTTTTAAAAATCAAAAACATAAAAAAATAGAAAATACAAAATGAGTTTTTCACTCACTGTGTGAAAAGGAAAAAATGATAATACATCAGCAAGTTAGACAGTCACACTGAAATTAAAAGTAAATTGCTTAAGTGTGATAGCAGCTTCATCATATGATGTACCAGTATGCAAATGACATGAAATAATCAACTTACCTTGGTGATTCAAATATAATAAACTGTGTATGAGTGGGTAACATATCAGTGGCGTATGGTTTTATAACCTTAAATCTTGCGTTGATAGATTGCCAAAATCTGAGGTAGGTCTTTATATCATTATTTCATCTAGGGTATCAAGGTTGTCCTTCTGCTACATCCAGATATATGCTGACCTAGGCACAACCAGGATATCTTAAAAGAGCAAAAATGCCAAATCCCAAAAATTGAAGAAGCTCTCCTAGAGAGTCATTCAAATGTCCAAATTGCATTATTCGTACCAAAATTTGGGATTTTCCCTAACCCTCGTTGGATATTGGTCTCTTTGCTGTACGGAAGTACTGACCTGATCACCAATTATCTAACGTTATAAATTAAAAAGGATGAATTTCGGTATACTCACCTACTACGATGAAGTTTTGTGCATACCTTGATCGTGGGGGTGTCCTGAAGTAGGACATACTAGTATATCAATATAAATTATCTATACAGATCATTAGGGAATGGTACTTGAAATGTTCATGTATTTTTGTTTAAGTGGATAAACAATACTCGTAATCGTCTTGAACTGCTTTTCATGAATATTGCATATAGAATTATAAAATAGTGTGAAAATAGTTTGATGTTGCTGATATGATATTCTTACCGGTGAATCTCACAAAAATAGAGTGTTTATTATTTAGTTATTTATTTGCTTTTAGAAAATATAAAAATCCAAAAATATTTCATTTCTTGTAAATTCTTATTGTACAGATATTGGTTGTTCATGGAGGAGTTGTTACCTATAGGGGGAGACGATGTTAGAAGCTGAGTTCAAATTTTTTTTTTAAAGATCTTGCATGTTCAACGTATTTAAAATTTTGAGTATTTGATTTGAGTTGAGAAGTGCTTAATCTATGATACAGTTTTACTATCTCTTGAATAATAATAATTTGTTTAACTTGTGTTGAAAAATTCTTATGGTTTCTCGAGATGTTTGTTTTATAGTATACAGATTGTAGCAGTGTGTATACTATAAAACAAACATCTCGAGAAACCATAAGAATTTTTCAACACAAGTTAAACAAATTATTATTATTCAAGAGATAGTAAAACTGTATCACAGATTAAGCATTTCTCAAACCAGACCATATACTCAAAATTTGAAGCACACATAACCAGCAAGATCGTAAAAATTTTGAACTCAGCTTCTAACATCGTCTTCCCCTATCGGTAACAACTCCTCCACGAACAACCATATTTCGTACATTAAGTATACAAGGAAATGAATTATTTTTGGATTTTTATATTTTCTGAAAGCAAATAAATAACGAAATAATAAACACTCTGTTTTTGTGAGTATCACCGTTAAGAAGATCATATCAGCAACATCAAACTGTTATCACACTATCTGATTATTTTATATGAAATATTCATGAAAAGAAGTTCAAGATGATTACCAGTATTGTTTATCCACTTAAACAAAATACATGAACATTTCAAGTACCATTACCTCGTGATCTGTTTAGATGATTTATACTAATATACTAGTGTGTCCCACTTCAGGACACACCCCCGTGATCAAGGTATGCACAAAAATTCATCGTAGTAGGTGATTATACTGAAATTCATCCTTTTGAATTACAATGTTAGATAATTGGTGATCAGGTCAGTACTTCTGTACAGCAAAGAGACTAATATCCAACGAGGGTTAGGGCAAATACCAAATTTTGGTACCATTAATGCAATTTGCACTTTTGAATTACTCTCTAGGAAAGCTTCTTCAATTTTTGGGATTTTGCATTTTAGCTCTTTTAAGATATTCTGGTTGTGCCTAGGTCAGCATATATCTGGATGCAGCAGAAGGACAACCTTGATACCCCAGATGAAATAACGATATAAAGACCTAAAACCTTAGATTTTGGCAATCTATAAGCACAAGATTTAAGGTCATAAAACCACACGCCACTGATATGTTACCCACTCAAACACAGTTTATTATATGTGTATATCACAAAGGTAAGTTGATTATTTCATACCTTTTGCCTACTGGTACATCATATGATGAAGCTGCTATCACACTTAAGCAATATTCTTTTAAGTTTAGTGTGACAGTCTAACTTGCTGATGTATTATCATTTCTTCTTTTTCACACAATGAGTGAAAAACTCATTTTTTATTTTTTATTTTTTTATGTTTTTGATTTTTGAAAAGCAGTAAATTATTTACAAACTATTTTTAGGGAAAAATGGTTATTCAGGATTCATCATCCCGTTGAGTTCGACTAAATGTTCAAAACGAGCCCTGTCAAATGCTTTTGTGTAAAGATCTACCAGGTTATCTAGTGTGTCGACTTGATGCAGTTCAATTAATTTCTTTTCAGCACAATCCCGCACAAAGTGATGACGAATGTCAATATGTTTTGTGCGACTGTGTTTTACGGGATTGTTGGTGATTGATATAGTGCCATTATTGTCTATCATAATACGAGTACGAGTGAAATTCAAACCGTAATCGCGCATCTGCTATTGGATCCAGAAAAACTGAGAGCAACAGCTACCCGCAACAATATATTCAGCTTCACACGTCGAGGTGGACACGCAAGACTGCTTCTTGCATTGCCATGACACTAGCCTCCCTCCTAAGAACTAACAACCACCTGTGGTAGACTTCCTTGTAGATTTGCATCCTCCAAAGTCCGAATCAGTGAAAGCAACAAACTTCAAATCAGTAGCAGCTGGATACCATAACCCAATCTTAGGTTTCCCCTTCAACTAACGAAGAATCCGCTTGACCGCTTTCATGTGGGACTCTTTTGGATTCTCTTGATATCTGGCACAGAGATACACTGCGAAAATGATGTCGGGTCTTGAAGCAGTCAAGTACATCAGAGAACCAATCATTGCCCTGTATTGAGTTGGATCGACATCCTCCATACTCTCATGATCTGGTCCAAGATTGTGATTCTCACAGATAGGTGTATTGAAAGTTGCGCAATCCTCCATTTTGAAACGAGACAAAATGTCATACATATACTTCGTCTGATGTATAACCCATCCTTCTTCTGTTCAACTTGTAAACCCAAAAAGTAGGATATCTCACCCATCGCACTCATCTCAAACTTGCTCTTCATTACCTCTTCGAAATCATGACACATGTTCTCATCAGATGATCCAAAGATGATGTCATCTACGTATACCTGTACCAGTAGAAAGTCTTGCTTTTTCCTTTTAACGAATAGTGTACTGCCAACCTGACCTCTTTCGAAACCATGTTTTAGCAAATGTGCTGATAGTGTCTCATACTATGCCCTAGGTGCCTGATGTAACCCATACTATGCCTTATCAAGTCGGTAGACTCGATCTTGAAAGTCTGGATCAGTAAACCCGTCTGGTTGTGAAACATACACCACTTCTTGGACTTTCCCGTCAAGAAATGCACTCTTCACATCAAGTTGGTAAACTTTGAAGAACCTTGAATGAAGCAAAAGCTAGGAATAAACGAATTGCTTCCAACCTTGCTACTGGTGCAAACACTTCATTATAATCAATCCCTTCTTGCTGATTGAACCCTTTCACTACCAACCAAACCTTATTCCTTATCATGATCCCTCGGTCATCTTTCTTGCACTTGAACACCCACTTGGTGCCTATTTCCTTCTCTCCTGCAGGCAAGTCAACTAGCTCCCAAACTTTCAACTTCTTAACTAAGCTAGTTCCTCTTGCATAGTTTCCACCAAACAATTGTCTTTTAGAGCCATATGAACATTCTTCGGCTCTCTTGGGAAATAAAGCAGCTATACAAACACTCATGAATCAACCCACTCTTCTGAATCGAAGTAAACAAACAGGAACCTTCGAGCACACCTCTTCTTGTCTAAACACATGCAGCAACATCACCAATGATGTTTTCAACTGGATGATCTCTGTGTACACGTGTGGTAGCAATGGTGTCAACAACCAGATTATCTCCCAGATTAGATCCAACCTCCCCCCTGAATATTAGCAAAATGGATTTGTGAAGTCCTCCCCCTGAATAGGTTCAGACTCACTATCACTTGAGTCCTCTGGAGCTGCACTGGAAGAAGCTTCTGCAGCATCTGTCATCGATACACTCGATCTAGGCATGAAGTCACACTCTCCATCTTCACTGTTCACAGTATGGATCACTTGAGACTCATCAGCATTGGAAAAATCAGGAATATAAATGATTTAAACACACTGTCATAATCATATAATATAGGAGGATGACTCGTTGATTGTTGAGGTGTATAACTACTGATTTCCATGTTAAACACCACCTCAATTTTACCAGGTTTTAGATTAAAAACCCTTTTACTCGGTGTTCCAGGCATATAGCCTAGAAAGTAACCCTCATCAGCTACTTCACCGATTTTTTTCTTATCTTTGTTTCGCACAATGGTGCAGGGTAATCCAAAGGGTTCAAGGACTTTTAAGTTTGGTTTTCGGTTAAACAATAGTTCGTGACATGTTTTGTTAAACTGTTTAACCGTCAAAACTTTGTTTAGGACATAACAAGTTGTGTTCACAGGTTCTCCCCAAAAAAGAACCGGAAGCTTTGAATCAGATAGCATGGTCCTTGCAGCTTCAATCAACGTCCTGTTTTTCCTCTCAGCAACTCCATTCTGTTGAGGTGTATAAGGAGCAGAAAATTGATGTTCAATTCCTTTGCGAAGACAATAGAGATCTAGAATCTGATTCTTGAACTCCGTACCATAATCACTCCTTATCCTCTTGATCCGTGCATTATGGACATTTTCCAATTTTGTAAAAAGATCTATCAGCATCCCCGCTGTCTCATCTTTTGTACCTAAAAAGAAAACCCATGAATATCATGAGTAATCATCAGTGAAAACTAACCAATAGTACTTTCCACCTATGCTCCTTACATTCACTGGACGGAATAGATCCATATGAAGTAATTCATAAGGGGCATCTTTGGAATTTACTTTTTAGACTTGTGAGGTTTCTTATGTTGTTTTCCCTTTTGACATGGAAGACATTTATCTTCCACGTGAAACCTCTACACTGGCACCCTTCCACTTAACCATTTTTAATAATATAGTTCATTTTTCGATAGTGGATGTGGGCCATGCGTCTGTGCCACAACAATAACTCAACCTCAGATGCTTTTGATAGTAAACACGCCACCACAGTGGAAGAATCCTTAGCACCCATGTCCATGGCATAAGTGTCGTTTCTCCTTGGCGCTCTCATCACTATCCAATCATCCGATATCACCAAACCAGGTTTCAACACCAAAGCTTCAGACTTTGTAAAGTGGACCGAGTGACCCTTGTCGCAGACTTGAGATACGCTCATCAGATTGTGCTTCAGCTGCTCAACATAGTTCACTTTGTCAAGTGTGATCTTCCCGTTTGTCACTTTTCCTCGACCGGTAATGTGCCCTCCTTTAGCATCTGCAAAATTCACGTATCCACCGTCTATATTCTCAAACTCTGTAAACAGCCTGACATCCCCTGTCATGTGCCTGGAACAACCACTATCATTATACCACAAGTTGATAATCCTCCTTAGCAGCTCCTACACAAGCCAACAAAATTAGTTAGATTGGGGGACCCAAGCCTTAATGATCTTGGGTCTTCCAGATTCATCAACTACATGAACATCCATCCAATATCCATCACTCCTAACAAGAGTCTTGGATCTTAGACCTGTTGATGGAAATGGTTTTGATTTCCACTAGGTCTGTGGTCCTGAGGTTTCTTAACTATGTTTGGACTTTGCAACCTTTGGAAATTATGATTTTGGTTCAATGTATTTTGATGATGATAATTTCTAAAGCCATTGTTATAAAAATTTCAACTACCAACATTCTGGTATCTATTTTGATATTGACCTTGACTTCTGAAATTATTTGATGGACCATTAAAGTTATTCATTTTTGGTGAACTACTTCTAGGTCTACCATACCTGCCCGATGTAGATGCAGACTGAAATCTTTGTTTATTTCTTTGAAAATGAGGAACTTGGTGAGTTCCTTTTTCAGCCTTATCTACACCAACAGCAACACTCTGTTGCTTTGTAGTAGTATCTTTGGTGAGTTAACCTTCTTCTCACCATAACCACTTTTTGATGGCGATTTTTCTCTCTGTTTCTCACTTACCTGTGCTTCACTCTTTTTGTTAGGACAGCAGCTAGCTACATGTCCGTTTTCATGACATTTGAAGCAAGATTTCTAGCCGAAGACTTCTTAGCTGTAGCCTCTTGCTTAGATTCATCAGATGACGGTGATGATGAAGATGATGATGCCTTTGAAGGATCTTGTTTAGTTTGCTTAACTTCTGCTTTTTCTTTGTTTTTGTTCTTAGCAAACTGCACATTAGACTCTTTTGTAATAACAGGGACCTCTTCTTTCATATCACTCCCTTTAACAAAATCAACCTTTTTAACAAAAATTCATAGTACTCATTTCGAACTTCCTTTTCATGAGTTCTTCAAAGTCCTTAAACAGCTTCTTATTTGTCGATCCAAAGATGATATCGTCCACATATATTTGTATGATGATCAGATGTCTGTCTACTTTCTAGGTAAAGAGGGTACTTTCTAGTGTCCCTCTGGAAAATCCGTTTCCCAGAAGATGTTTGGAGAGTGTCTCGTACCAGGCTCTCGGGGCCTTGTGTAGTACGTATAACGCCTTTTACAACAGATAGATCTTATCCTTGTGTATCGAATAGGCAAACCCCGGTGGTTGGCCGACGTATACCTCCTCGTTTACCTTAGCGTAAAGGAATGCAGACGTCACATCCAACTAGTACACCTTGATACCTTTCCACGATGCAAAGGCCAAGAAAATGCGGATAGCTTCAAGACATGCGACAGGGGCATAGATAGTCTATTCCTTCTTGCTGATGGAAGCCTTGGACTATGAGCCGAGCTTTGTTTCGAACCACAATACCTCTATCGTCTCTTTTGCACTTTAAGACCCAACGATTATTAATCTTCTTATGATTGTCAGGTAGGTCAACAAGTTTCTAGACTCCAAGTTTCTAGAATTGAACAATTCTTCTTGCATTGCAACCACCCAACTTTCTTCCTTCATAGCGTCTTTCAAGGATCCTGGTTCCACTTGAGAAACAAAACAACTGTAAGAAAATCTAGTTTGTAGTGGAGCAACTTTTGTATAAAAGCAACTAAGATCCTTATTGATTTCGAGTTTTCACTCCAGTTTGTAAGTCGCCAATAATGTTTTCTGAAGGATGGTAAGAGAGTGTCTTTGGCTTCACTTCGCTTGGAACATCTACTTGACTTTGTAGATTTGTGACAACTTCATAAGAAACCTGTTCTAGGATTTAGCATCATATCTGTTATTGGATTCATCAGCTTAAGTATTTAGAAAGCTTTGAGTATGTTTTGATCCTTCATCGGAACTGGTTCCTCCATCGTCAAAAGTAGGTTCTCGATCAGAGTCGCCATCAATTGACTGATGGGAAAATGGTTCGGTAGCATTCAAGTTTGGTTCATTTACTGATTCTTCCTGAGTGTTGCTCAGACCTGCTTTAGAAGAGTTTGAGACAGGTAGTAAATGGAGAAATCACCAATGGTCTTGAAACTTCTTCCTGATTGGAGATTTGATAATGTTGATATAACATGACAAGTTCTTCTTCTGAAGGTACATCTGGTAGGTCGAAGGAATTCCACAACCTGTCGTAATTGAACAGCCACGGATCACCAGGTTTCTACGTAGGCGTTGTATATCTCTGGCAATCAACATGTTGTGCAAGAATAACCTGGTTTAGGCTTGGCAAGAAGACTCTCTTTTGTGGACTAGCATAACCCCGAAAAATCCTTCCAATGATCTAGCCCCAAAGTTACCGTCTGGGTCTAGAACTGTTCATGGCAATCCAAATGGTTTCAAAAACGCTAGGTTCGGCTTTCGAAGGTTCAGTAACTTCAAAACATGTTTTGTTGTTAAGCTTGACTGTCAACACGCGGTTAAGGGTGTAACACGCAAAGCGACGACGTCGCTCTAGAAACCAATTGGAAGTTTTGAATCAACGAGCATTATTCTTGCAGTCTCAATTAGTATGTGATCTTACGTTCAGCTACTCCATTTTGTTGAGGAGTATAGGGGGCGCTGAATTCGTGAAGAATACCCTTAGCATTGCAGAATTCAAGCATTTTCTTGAATTTGTGAAGAATACCCATAGCGGATTCTCTTGATTGGCAAGTGCTATAGGTTCTCCAGCTTTCTAAAGAGAATCATAAGATTGTCAAATGTTTCATCCTTACTCTCTAGAAAGAAAACCTATGAGAATCTTTAGTAGTCATCTACACGACTAGGAATATAGATCTCCAGAGATACTTTTCACGTTCTGGTCCAAAGATATCCATATGAGGCCTTTCTAGTGGAAGCTTGATAGAGTTAGAAGCTTTCTCGGGTGTGATTTCTTGTGTTGCTTCCTCTTTTTGTAGCTAAGACAATCATCTGATAAGTTTGAGATTAACACCCTCCACTAGGTCGTTATGCACCAAATAATTCATCTTTCTTAGGTGAATGTGCCCCATTTTATGATGCTGTAGAATTGACTCTTTCTGGGTAGCTTTATATACAGAGCATTAAACCTTCTATGAAAGTAGTGGATGTGACGCTCATGTCTACGACATAAAAATCATTTTCTCCGGAGCGCGCATGAGGATCCAGTCCCCGGGAATTTTGAATCCCGGTTTGAGAATTAAGCATTCCTTGTCGTTAAAGTGGGTTGTGAGATGCTAAGAAGTTATTCTCAAGCTAAGCGTTATAGTTCACTTTGTCAAATGACACTACTCCGTTAGCGAGAATACCTTCACCCACGATCCTGCCTCCTTGTGTTATGGCAAACCCAACATACCCTCCGCGGATAGCTTTTATGTTACATAACAACGCAGACATCCCTGTCATGTGTCAGGAAGCTCCACTGTCCATAATCCACTTTGAAATAACTGACCTAGGGAGCCCCTACACACATGTGAAAAGGAAATTACTTAAACAGGCAAACCCAAGCCTTTTTGGTCTTGGGCGGGTTTGGGATATCACATTTTGGCTGCGATTTTTCTTTATCTCCCCCATTTTCAATCTTTGGTGCCTTTTCTGTTTTAAGTTTAGTTGAAACAACGATGGTGTTAACAGCAGCAGAGGATGTTTTTTCTTAACAACCCAGGTTTGTGCCCTTGAAAAAGCTTTATTTAAGTAGAACTTAGGATTCTTTTGTTCATTATTCTTTGATAATTCACCAATCTCAAGTTTGAAAATTTTGCAATGAATGGTTTAACATTAAATTTGACTCAGCATTTCGTTTCAAAATTTCTTTGGCACAAACTCTGGACCTTTCTGTTTAATATCTTTTGTGCATTTTCTAACTTCATGAGCAGGTTTTGTTTTGTTTGGTTTACATTGACTTGCATTGTGCCCAACTTTATTACATTTATAACATGTCCTACTGTCATTTCCAACAGAGGTTTTCGAAACTTGTTCACGGAGTTTTCTTTGTTGCTCAAATTCTTTGTTTGATTGTTTACCATTGATTCCCTTTTCATTCACAATGTTAGTTCCGTAAACAAAATCAATTTTCTTGGTAACCTTTGTTTTTGAAAATTGTTGTTTCTCTTCTTTTCAAACCCTAACCCAACCCTTTTGTACTCGAGATAGTTTCTACCACTCGGATGTTTCCCTCGGTGAGACCCTTTTGGTTTTGAGTAAAGAGGTGCATCTTGCTTATCAAGATCAGAGGTGTTGACTTCATCCAACTTAGAAAGCTTGTCAACTCGGTCTAAGTTTAGATTTTTGAGTGGAAATTCATCATCAGAGTATAGTTTATCTGATCCTTTCTGTTTGTAATGACTATATTAGGGCTATTATTTAAACCATTCTTGATGCTGAGATGAAGTTCTCGTGAAAACTTTTTCTCACTTCCAAAATGTGGACTTGACTCAGACTTTTCACTGCTTGACTTGCACTTTCATAAACTGTGCTGTCAGACTAATTTTTTAAAACATTTTTTACCACTTTTGTTACCACATCAGATTCACAATCTTTTTTCTGTTTTGGTATAAGTTACATCGATGATCTTAGGCAGCTCATTACCATTTTTAGTAAATAGTTTTAAGTTTAGCACCTTTTCCACCCCATCTCGCTTTTTCTTTGCATAGCTATTCCACATGGGTGGTGGAAACGTCATAACCTTTACCGTGGTCATTAACAATTTTTTTTCTTGGTTAACCCTTTGATTTTTGGAAGAATATGATCAATGACATATGAACTGGTAGAATAACTGATTAACAATTTGTTAACCCGTTCAATTTCAATTTTTTTTTCTCTAGTTCACCTTTCAGGTCAGTAATCGTACTTATATGCATGTTTATGGCCATTTGTTTGTCCATAATAGTTCTTTGAGCATTGAAAGTGTATTGTCATCTTCTTTGATTGCTTTCTCATATTATCGAATGGTTTTGCTTAATTTGTCATATGCTTCTTTTGTTGTGACATAATCATATGACAAATGATCAGCATGTATTTTGAGTTCATTATATTTTTTGTCTTTTTCAACACACTCCTAGCATGGCCATTTACATTTTAAGCATGGAGTTTCCAATTCGACATTATGAGTTTCCTCATGCTTTTTCACACTTTCACTTACCGACTCATTTACCAATTCAACACTTTTTACATGGGCTTGCTCAGTAACTACCTCGTTCAAATTTGCCATTAAAGCCTTGTTAGAAATATCAATCAGAGCTTCAACGGTCATCTCCTTGGTTACACAATCAATTCGACAACCTCTGACTTTTGTTCTTCCTCACATGTTGGTTGCGGATTGTATCGAAATATCCTGCAAAAGTTTTAAGAATATCAGTAGGCAAAAGATGTTTAAAAGCACTGTTTAGAAGTTCTTCTTCCTCAGATGAAGTTCCATAAAATACTTTGGGTGCCTCATAAAAAGGATGCCTCTACGTTTTCTTGAGCATACTCAGGTTCTTCAATAATTTCAGCTACTAATGCCAGACTTTAACTCTTTGTAATGTACTTGTTCCAATTAAAACCTTCATCTTTTGTATTTTCCAGACCATCTTCAATCTGCACCTTTCTAGTTTGAGGCTGAGGTCAATGATATATGGCCTTTTTGTAACAATCATCAGCAAAAGGGTTCTGATTGCTCTTGACCTCTTGATTTGGGCACTCTTTTTTGAAATGCCCCTTCTCTTGGCATTTGAAGCATGTAACCTTGGACTTATCAAAGCCTAGTTTGCCGTCAAGTCCTCCCAGATTATTTCCTCCAGTAATTTCCATAAAGCGTTGAGCTCTTCGGACAATGGAAGCCATGCACCACTTGATATCGATCAATTTCATTTCAACCGGATCAATTTGATCGTAATCTTCTTTTGTAATCTCTGGATTTCCAATTCTTCTAGCCACCAAACTTTTGTATGATTCAAGTACTGAGGCAAGTAGTGTCATGTGTTGTTTTGTGGCATTTTTATCAAAGTCTTGAGCACTCTGGAGGTTTAATGCCATATTGCATTGTAGGATTCATTGATTGGGATTAGATTAATTGTGTTGGCTATTCTGTGGATTGCTTGAACTTTGGGATGATTGTGGTCCTAGTGGTGTATTTGGATTTAAGGAAAGCAAAAGATTGATATCCACTGGTTTGGCTTGACTATGGACTTGGTATGTTGATGGAACTAAAGGGAGTTTGAATTTTGGGACAATGTGTGTTTACGTAGGACTACCCTTGTAGTATAGATTCACATCTTGTTGTATCTGGGCGCTTTTGCTCTTTGCCATCTTCTACATCTCCAACTCACGCCCTTCTAATCTTTTGATGAATCTAGGTAATGAGAAATTACCATACTCAATGTCGTTCTTTGGAATAGTCAAGTAAGTAGACAATTCTCCTTCAGGTAGAGAATCTGCAAGCTTATCGACCAATTATTCGTTTGATTTCACAATTCCCATATGCTTCATCTGGACCACCAGGTGATAGTACCTTTCAATCAACTTTTTCACTGTCTCTCCTTGATAAGAGTAAAAATATCGAATTCTTTACTTAGTTTTGCTCTCTTTCCCTTTCGCAGTTGCAAACTTCCTTGGAATTTTAAACGTAAAGCTTTCCATAAAGACTGAACATCGTCATCATGATGTAATGGCTCCAAGATATCTTCTTTTATGGCTTGCTGCAAGATATTCATTATCTTCTTCTCATTAAAGAACTTTTCTCTTTCGACCCTCTAAGACTTGAGCTAGCGTTTTCTCAAGACCATTTTCTCCAATCGGAGCGTGATCTTTAGACTTAATAGCAAACCAGCAAGTGAAGTGCTTAGCTTGAACACAATTCATGAACCTTTCGCTCCAGCTATCGTAGTCTTCTAGATTCAAAAGCTTTGGAGGCTTCGTCATTGTTCCCATTTCAGTCACGAGATTCATATTTTGCGCTGCTGTAGTGGTAACAGCTGAAGCAGCAAACGCATTGAAAAACTCTTCTTCCATTATATCTACAATTTTTCTGAAACCAAACTTTCGACAACTCTAATCAGATATAATTTTGACAAAAACACGAAAGTTAAGAAAACTCATTAAAATGTCCTTCTTGCGATTGAACCAATACTCGTGCGAGTGAGTTTGTTGCCTCATGCGAGCAAGGTTACGTGCTAGAGAGAGAGTTACTTGTGCGAGTAACTCTTCGTGCGAATCACTACTCGTACTGATGACTGTTTTAGATGTTAAAGATTTTAAGAAAAATTGTTTTTCTAGTGAGTGACAGGTCGTACAAACGACTATTCATACAGATGACTCTTCATACGAGTTGTCCTTCTGCTCGTACGAGTAGCTCAGGTGAACAAACAGATGTTTTCTGCAATTTTCATCATGATTTTGTTTAATTTTAGATCTGGAAGTTTCAGGGCTTTGTTAATATTGACTTTAACGTGTTATACTAAAATCCTAGTCCAATTCGTCCATGAAATTCTCTAGATCTGAAGTATGTATGAAGAAAGAGTAGATATAGAAAATCTTCAATGGGTGAATCTTGATATTCAACTTCTGAAACTTGTTGTTTGTATGCTGAAATTTGTTGTTGGTCCTTAAATCAGGCCTCAAGGCTTTGATACCACTTGTGAAAGGGGATCGGTTCTCCTCTGTGAGCACCAGACCGACTTGATTCAACCAATAGAGGCGGAATTCATTGCTAGAGAGTTTGACAAACGAACAATCAAGTATGCTACTTAAACTTGTTACTTCTTATATTAATAAACTTGGAAAGTTACAGTGAATAAAGAAACGGACAGGGCTCCACCTTAGTCACACACCAACAACTATGACACAACACCCAAGCTCCACTATATATAGGCCAACATGGCTCGCACAAGGGAGGGTTGATGACTCGTACGAATGGTCCTCGTATGAGTGACAAGGTGTCACTCATACGAGCCAGAAAGGCTCAATCGTACGAGCCATATAATAATCATAATATTTGACAAATCTAAGTCGTTTTCATGACTGACATATCCTAGACGTAGCAATAGACATTGTGCACAAACACAATATATATATATATTATATAAGATATAGATATCGAATTCTTTACTTAGTAATGCTCTCTTTCCCTTCCGAAGTTGCGCGCTTCCTAGGAACTTTAACCATAAAGCATTCCATAAGGATTGAGCATCATCATTATGTTGTAGGAGCGCCAACATATATCCCTGATGGCTTGCTGCAAGATGTTCATCATATTCTTCTCGTTAATGAACTTTTCTCTTTCAAATTCCAATAGTGGAGCTAATGTTTTCTCAAGACCATTCTCTCAAATCGGAGCTTGATATTTCACTTCAATGGCAAACCAGCAGGTGAAATGATTCGTTTGAACCCAGTTCATAAATCTTTCACTCCAGCTATCATAGTCTTCAACATTCATCAGCTTTGGAAGCTTTGTCATCGTGCCCATCTCATTTTCAAGATTCATATTCTGCGGTGGTTGTAACTATTGAAGCAGCAAAAGCATTGTAAAATTCTTCTTCCATTTTTTCTGCATAGTTTCAGAAACACACTTTCAAAAAACACTGATTAGAATGACAAAAGTTTCTTAAAAAGTTCTTCATGCGAATGACCCATTGCTCGTGCGACTCAGTTGGTTTGTGTGAGTGAGATACTCGTGCGAATCAAGGATTCGTGCAAGCGAGATGCTCGTGTTACTGAAAAGGGTTACTCGTGCGAATGACTTCTTCATGCGGATTACTTGCTCGTGCGAACGATAGTTTCTATAATTTGTAGTTTTTAAGAAAACTTGTTTACTTGTTCCTACAAGTGTCTGATTCGACGAATGGTCATTCGTACGAGTTGTGTTTCTACTCGTACGAGTAAGTTCAGGTCACCAAACGGATGATTTTCAAAATTTTCGACATGATTAAGTTTGATTTTAAAAATGAAATTTTCAAGGATTGATTAGAGTTTATTTTAACGTGAAATACTAAAATCCTAGTCCAATTTGTCCATGAATTCGTTCAAATCTGAGATCCGTGTGAGAAAATGTAGATGTAGAAAACTTCAATGTTGAATCTGGATCTCAAACTGTTGGTTGTCTACTAAAAACTTGATGTTTGTCCTCAAAGCAGGCCTCAACTCTCTGATACCACTTGTGGGAGGGGATCGGCTGTCCTCCAATGAGCACCGGACTGATCTGACTCAGCTAATCAGAGGCGGAATTTATTGTTAGCGAGTTGAACAAACAAACAAGAAAGATATACTGCTTAAACACCTTGATTTGTATTGATAAACATGAACGGTTACAGAGTGACTAAACAATTTAACAGGGCTTCGCCACACACCAACAGATGTTTGACACAACACTCAAGCTCCTCTATTTATAAGTTAATATGACTCGCACAGGTGGAGTGTGTGTTTGACTTGTGCGAGTGGTGCTTGTACGAGTGACAAGGAGTCACTCGTACGAGCGAAGTACAAAACAAATAAATCATATATTATCATACAATGTTTGACATTCTAAGCCCTATATACATAACCAACATATCCTAGACGTAGGCAATAGACACTATACACCAACAATATGGAAGGTGTGCTTTAGTACCGGAAACACGTCTCGGCTTATCATACGGCACAACCAATGTTGTTTCGGACATGAAATACTCTTAACTAGTTCACTGGATGATCCGTTTAGGTGTTAGGATGGTGAGGATGCTTCCTACTAGTTTGTTTGATCGGGATCGGACAAGTTGTGCCCGCTATGGCGCATCGTCGGAAGCTTATCTTTAGAATATTCAGGTTATATACCAAGCTTATTTAGGGTGTATAACGTCATTTACGAATCCTATGACTCTCAAATTGTTGTGTTTGGCCTTTCGGGACAATCTACTTTGTTATACTTTAGCGCGATTCAACGAATTTTAACGACACGTATTTTCCGGAAAGTTAAAGTGTTTTTTGTATTTAATGTCCCTAATTAGGGACTTTTATTTGTATTTCATCCATGAAATTCTTCCGTGCCATTCATTGCTCGTGCAGACAGTTTTCAGTATTTGCTGGCATGAATGGTGTGTTCCGGTGAATAGTGTTTTCAGCATTTTGCCAACATATTTGGACATACATTGTTGTTTTCTCGCAACGTGAAGAAAGTAATGATGTTGTTTGGCATAATTAACCATGTCGTATGATTTCTAGACTTTACATGACCTAATCATGCATAAATTAAGTCGTAACAACACAATAAATTATATAATCAAGTTGTTTAGTTGTATGGAAATTACCATTATATTATCGGCTGTCACAATAGGACCTTCACCTTCGCGCGGACTAGGTCTAAAAACCTTCGTACGAACTAACATTCTATACCTTCGTACGAAGTAACACTAAGTACCTTCATACGAACTAATACATACCTTCGTATGTAGAAACACATTACAATCACAAAATCTAACAATTCGACCTAATACAGACACTGACACGACTCGTAGATGTTGGCAACGGACATATGTATCAACAATTTGTGATCAATGTAAGCTTTAATACAAGTTATTACCTGTCGTATGTAATCTATATTATTATTCTTGACAAGTAAATACACAAATTCAAACTCTAAGTTGTACCTACAAAACTACCATATTGTTATTCATGTTATTATTATATACTCAAACAACAAAGATATACTAAACGAAATGTATAACTTCTAACTAATAACTTCAAAATCAGAATGTATAGCAACAGACATTATATACACAGAGATATAACTTCAAATTAATAACTTCAAAATCAAAATGTATAACTTCAAAATTAAAATGTATAATGGTAGCTTCAAAACAAAATATAAACAGCAACAGACATTATATACACAAAGATATAACTTCAAAATTATAACCTGGTAATTCAAAATGTATAAAATGGTACCTTAATTGATTGAGGAAGAGGGCGGCGGTGCTGCAGAGGTGTCGGATGAGGAGCAAGGTAGCTACGCTGTGGAGGTCCGATTGAGGGGGAGGGCAGCGGCGCTGTGGAGGTTCAGCCATGGAGGAGGGCGACGGTGCTTTGGAGGTTGGGCCGCGGAGGAGGGCGGCGACTTGTGGAGGAGAAGAGAAGAAGATGGGCTGTAGAATAAGAGGAGAATATGTGGTTGTTTTGTTAGGGCACAGATATACTTGTCATAAGTTTCATTCAGATTTCAAAAGTATCTGAACCATTCAGATCTGAATGGTTTCTTTAAGAGGTGGTTATTTGGTGAACCAAACACCCATACATCTGACCGATTCAAAGGCTTGCCTCTTAAGGGAGCTATTAAGAGGTAAACAAACAGCCCTAGGCAATCTTAGGATGACCTCACCTAACACTTTCAAGCCCTCCTTGATCCCAAATTTGTATAAATAGGCACTTGTTCTCAAGCTAAAATCACACCATTCTGTTCTTTCTTGAGTTCAATTCTTCTTCCAAACACAAGTAAGTGTTTCGCCTAGTCTATTTCATTTCATTTGGCTAGTTATGAACCAAAAGTCAAGAAAATTGAGTTTTGCTTTGACTTTTGGTTCTGACCATTTTCGTCAAGTTAAAGTTCAAAATGAAACTTTGCTATTTGATCGTAATAATAAATGTGTTAATTGCTTGCGATTACACCGTTTTTTCATCATGTTTAGTATGCGAATGACGAGTCAAACTTTTACGATACAAATGAGTTTCTTAGTATTAAAACTTAATTTTTTTGCACCAAATCAGTTTTTACAACATTATTAGACATGTCTTTGCACGTCTAGCTCATCATTTCTAGTTTAGTGCTTAATCCTTAGTCGAAAGTTGAGCGGTTGACTTATGCTTACACTTTCGAATCTGACCCGTTTGGTCAACCTTACGATCCGACCAAGCCCATTTATACTACCATAGTAATATACAGAATAACCCTCTAAGGTTATACCTTATGGTCATATTGTTTAATTGGTTAAGTGACAAGTCAATGTTTAGTACTGTTAAAATGGTCAAAAATACACTTTTGTGTAAAATTAGTTTTAAACCTACATGAGCAATAGTTTTATAAACTGATCATACAACATTAATAAACATGTTTTAACATATCGGACGCGTCATAGGACTCATTTGATCATCCGGACCTGTAATATGCATACGACCCTATTGGAATTGAACCCTACAAAAGAACATATGATAGAAAGCCAAAATATACTACAAACCTCTGATCAAAATTGAATGTAACATTGCCAAGTCAAGCTCTGCTGAGGACTAAATGTTCAAGGTCTGCTATAGCTATACATTGTTGAAGACAAGCTCTTTTGAAGACTTAAGCTAAAAGGTCTACCAAGACAAGCTCTGCTGAAGATCAAAGCTTAAGGTCTGCTGAGGCAAAACTCTGCTGAAGATCAAAGCTAAGGTATGTCAAGGCAAAGCTCTGTTGAAGATCAACAGAGGATGTTTCATTAGTGTTTTCTATCACTCCTTGTAAGGTTTAGTGTATAGCAGTGGTCAGCTTAGCAGATGTTATTAGTTTGTTTGTTTTGTTAAGTGTCACTTTTATGCTGACATCATAATAAGATGCTTAGTGGTTAGGATTGTAGTGTAAATAGAACATGCTTGTACTGTTCTATTTGAACACTTTCATCAATTATCAATCAAATCTATCTTTTTTACATTTTGTATGAACAAATCAGTGAACTTCGGCTGAGAGGGAGATTGTGAGTCATATGCAAGTAATCTTAATTATGAAAAGCATGATAATGAAAACAATCTCTCAAGTGTTGTGAATTAAAGTTCTACTATTCTTCTGCAAGTTCATATGATTTATCTTCTTTCATTTATCACTTTTAGAACTTTCATAAACAGTTTTAAAACTCGGATCCTACAATTGGTGTCAGAGCTTGGTCAATCGAACTTGATTTAACAATCAATTTGATTAAAATAGATCAGCTCTCACTACTAATTCAATTTTTTCGTTTTATTGAAAAACAGAGATTTATTACATTATAAAAGTTCTTAAACAAAATTGTTGTTCAAACAATCAGAATGTCACACACTTCACAAGATCCTCATAACATCGGCACCATTTTAAACCACAGATTCTTGTCAGATCTGAGTATAATATCTGGCAAAGACAGATGGGTCATGTCCATGGTCAGTAAAACAACGGTTGCTAGAAGTCGGTCATTTTTGGACCTCATGTGCCAATGTTACCGAGTACTAAGGACCCTAAAGTCCAAGTGCCAAAGAATCCCAAAAATTATTCCGAGCAAGATTTCCAACAATCGAGCTAGATGCAAAGGAGTTTAGCATCGTGGCCTCTGCATTGCCAAATGATATCTATGTTGGCATGTTGCATTGCAATAGTGCAAAGGAATTATGGGATGCTTTGATGGTGCAATTTGGTGGGACTGAGGAAGTGATTAAAAACAACAGAGATGTTCTTAATCAACAATATGAAATGTTCTATCATGTCAAAGGAGAGTCACTAACCCAACAATTCAAAAGATTTAGGGCTGTCTCAATAGTGAATTTAAACTGGTGAATGTTACACTTGCAAATTCGACTCTAAATAGACGTTTTCTTAAATCCTTACCAGACAAATGGAACACTATTGCTTTCGTTACTAGAAATTCAGTTAGGTTCAAAGAAATGAGTCTTACTCAGCTTCATGGTAGGCTCCTAACTTATGAGAGAGAGCTGAACCAGAAAAAGAAGCTACAAGAGTCTGGTAAAGTTACTGATGACTAAACATTTGACAGCACAACTTCCTTAGGCCAAGAAGAAATGACTGGCAGTAGTAACGATTAGAGTTATGATCATTTTATTGATATAACTTCTGGTTTCAATTCCGACCCTTACACACCTAATTATGCATTTGCTACTAATGGGGAACGCCAAACTTTTGACAACTTATTCTTTGATATGAGTGACCTTCAACATTTTGATCCATCAGACTTGGAGGAGAAGGACATTTTGCACTAGTTGGCTCTGTTAAGTGTCAGGGCTAACAAGTATTACAAAAGAACTGGTAGGAAGTTCCCAGAGTTGCATGGGGAAACAAAAGTTGGGCTAGATAAATCAAAGATAAAATGCTATAAGTGTAATAGGCTAGGACACTTTGCTAGAGAATGTAGGTCTCAATCAAGGATCATTGTCACACATCCTAGCCCTAGACCTCAAAACAATGTCCATTATTCCCAATATACCCCTACTCTTCACATGCAAAACACTGTTGTCACACCCCGACACGTAGCGGATAAGGTAATGAGGGCATGATTGGGTTTTCATCAAAGCTTATGACATACTATTTTAAAGTTTCAATATTTATTATTTCGATTTAAATAAAAGGTATCCCACAAACACAATATCCAACAAAACACAACATAGTTCAAAACAATACAAATAACATGTTAATTCTTCTAAGGCCCAATCCTAACTGATCCAGTCTTCAAACCTGTTCACCTGTTTGATGTGTAAAGAAACTTTTGGGTCAACAAAAGTTGGCGATGAATCTCTTTGATATTAGGAAAAATAATATGTTTAATTGTTTTATTGAAAAAATGTGCATTAACCAAAGTAAGTGAATATTTTGTATGTCAATTGTCAACTTCCACAAACAATTTCAAATAATAAACCAATCAATAGCATACAAGTGTGCATGGTAATATGGTGTGCTGCAAGATCTAAGCTCAATCAAAAGGAGCTGATCTCGTATATTTGACACGTTGAGTTCCGCTCATAGGTAACGGGAACACACGGTCCTTGATGATGTAATGACTGAAACGAAAGTAATGCACCAAGTGACAAGCAAAAATTAACACATAACACATATACTTCACAAAATGGTAATTGCACATATTTAAATTCTGTAAAATGTAATAACGGAATTTGACACACGATACACCCCAAAAGCATGTAATAAAAAAGGGGGATTGTAAGATTCACTCACGGTGGTTTAGTTTGCAATTCCTTGTAAGATAACGCACGAGTTAAGTGGAGAAACCGAGCGAACGAACGATTATCGTAGATATTCAAATACCATGAAATGTCTTTGTTAAAAAAGTTAAATAATACTCTTACTATCTATGTTTGCAAATTATTTATTCAGCTATTTAATTATCTATTTATGTTAGCGTAAATGTGTTATTACTTAAAAGAATTGTGAGAGGGGATCGGCTCTCCTCCGATGAGCACCGGACCGATCTGACTCAGCTAACAGAGGCGGAATTCATTGTTTGTGAGTTTGACAAACAAACAAGTGAGATATACTGCTTAAATGCTTTGAATTGTATTGATAAACGTGAACCAGTACAGAACAAGTAAACAGTTCAAAAGGCTTCACCACACCAACAGATTTCCAATTCTGACACAACACTCTTGTATTTATAGGTCGACATGACTCGCACAGGAGAGTGTGTAACTGAGTGTGACTCATGCGAGTGGAGCCTCATTCGAGTCACAAGACTCACTCGTACGAGTCGTTCTACAAACATATATTTAACATATACAATCTGACGTTCTGAGCCCTATATACATATTCAACATATCATAGATGTAGGCAATAGACATTATGCAACAACAAACTCCCCCTTGGATGTTGCCGCAGTGTTGGATAGTCTTAAAAAATCTTCAAAAGATCTGACAATTAACACCCAAAGAAATGTTTTTTGTGGCTTGCGACGCTCCTCAAAAGTGATTGGCGTCTGATCTGTAGGAAGAGGCCGGTTAACTATATTGCCAAAGCGAAAGCTCCTTAGCGAAACAATTCGTGCTTGCCCACAATCCTATCTTCCTCTTGTCTTTCTTTCTTTGCTCAATATCCTCCAGCTTTCTCCAAGAAGCGTTCCATGCTATTCCCGAATGTACATCGTTAGCAAAACAGACATTAACTATCTTCTGGAACTGGAGTGCTTGTTCTTTATCTCTCTCTTCAAAGTTGATCTTGCTGTAAATCAAGCATTCAATATCTTTCTTTGAACAGTTGACTAGCCACATTGGGCCTAGTACTCGAATGTCACGCCACAGCCGTATATACGTTTGTGTGCTATGACGGCTTCGGTTAGCTCCTCTGTGATCTTCCAAGAATCATCATCTGGGTGCACACATATAACAGCTTCATCAGTACTCGAATCGTAGTGCCACCGTTTGAAGATCTTGTAGAAGTCTTGTTCCATCTTGATAAGAGGCATATTCTTCATCACTTTCGACCTCTTTACGATTAGCATCACGTCTTTCTCTTATGTTACTGGATCGACTTTAGTAATTCGCTTAGGGAAATGCGGCTTCTAGTGTGTAAAACCATGCGTAGCCTAAAGCTTTATCAATTTCCACAGCCGCTGGTCGTGAAATCTCATCTTAAGATTTATCATCTTTCTTTGCACAAGCTCTTTAATATCCAAATATGGCAGGGTCTTGATATCGCTCAAGTATCTAAAATACTGAATCCCATACTCCCTTTTATAGCATAAACGTTTAGCTCCTCGATCCAGCCCCAGCTAATAATATCCCCTAGAGAAATATCCACATTACACGTAAAGAATGCTAGAGGACGTTTAAATTTGCGCTCCGCTATTGTTTCTTTAAACCATTTCTTACTCATTTATGCAATTCAACTCTAGACATCTGTTGAGGAATTGTACCTTGTTTGGCAACTTCTTCTACTTTACGCTTCAAAAGATCATCACTTCAACTCAAACAAATCACTAAAAGTTGGGGAGTCATCTGTACCCTTATCGGCAATATCTGTATCATCGTCATCAGAATCATCCTCCACGACAACTTGTTTATACTCATGTGATCAGACATATGTTCGAAGACATAATCTACTGGCTCAAAAGCACTAATATCATTCAGCTCTTCTTCGAAATCAAACTCAAAATTTTATTCGTCCACTCCCAGCATCTTAGCAATTTCTTCTTTAGAATAGCTATGGACATATTCACCTTCTTCAACATCATGCTCTAAATATAATATCTTTGGTTTCAGAACAACAGGAACGGTAAACATGAGAAGATTCCTCCTGCTGAGCATCCTTAGATCCTTAAGATCTGCCCTGATCTTCAACTTCGTTCACTTGATTTATCGTATCATCCAAGTACACAGAATAATCGATATCATCGTTCAGATTAGTTTCTGTTACACGGATACCTGTTCCACCTAGATCATCATCACCATCATCATTATCATTATCAGACTTGTCAGAGAATAAATCATCAAAATCATCCAAGTCTTCTTTTTCTTTTTCAGTATCTTCAACAAACTCATCCACCTCAGCATCAATCTCTTTTTTCCAAATTTTTCTTGTTGAGCCATTTACGATTCTTTGCTGAAAGATTTGACATGTCAACATCAACATCTTTAGGCTCTCCCACCAATACAAACTTCTTTGAAATCGAATACACCACAATTGTAGAAGATACTAGCACAGATTCAGCTTCTGGCTCAGTTGTAGCAATTACAGGATCCTCACCCACCTTTGCTTTGCCTTTGCCTTGAGCATCAGATAAATCCTTAGCAAGACGTTCATGCTCTGCAACCCTTTCTCTTGCTTCAGCTCTCTCTATTTCATCAATTTCAGCAGCTATGTTTATTCCGAGCTTCTTTGTAAGTATCTTCCGAACAGGCTCATCTGTCTTTGGTTCCTGAGACGTTCTTCGTCATATTCTTTGATTCTTTTTCTCAAACGCTCATTCTCCGACACGATACTTGCTATGATAGCTTTCAAACTGTTTAGTTGCTCCTTAAGTTAAGCAACTTTGACACTGTTTAACATAACTTGTTTCTCTAATTCTCCCCCAGGTATATCACTGAGAAATCCTCCCGCCATGTATATCATTAAACATCTCAGCAGAGAAATCCTCCCCCAGGTATATCACAGAAATCAAAATCAAAATCAATCTGGGGTTTGGATTGTGAGGGTTGTGGTGTCAGCTACGGTGGAGGTTGTGGTGTTTGCTATCGTGGTGGAGCTGGTTGTTTCTATGAAGTTGGCTGAGGAGCCGGTGATGGTGATGGTTGTGGAAACGTCTCAACTTACTCTTCTTCAACTACCTTTGTTACTCTTTTCTCTTGGATTTGTCTAATGGAGAATCCGAGCTTCCAATAGTTGGCCTTTTAAGACGTCAAGAAGATTTCTTTGATGTTTTTCGTACAGGAGAATCACTATCTGAATTCGAAGGTACATATGTTGTGTCATCCCCTGCTGTTGCTTTTCTTTTCTTCTCTTCGACTTTACGTTTGAGCTCTGCCAGTCGTTCAATCTCTCTTTCTTAACCCTTTCTTTTTCACCTGCAATTCTATCTTCTGTATCTATACTGGAAGATGACGCTTCTTCAACTTCTCCTTCTCTTTCAATCTCTGCAGCCATAGATTCAATGTTTTCTTCAGGCTCAGATTCATCAACCAATCTTGAGCTTTCAGATGCTTTCTACTTCTTTTGAGGGGATTTTGAGGAAGATGTGGACATTTGTTTTCTTTCAGTTTCCTTAACCCCCTTTTTCTCTTCTTTTACGAACCATGCGCTTCTCTTCGCAATGAAACCATCTAATGCTGCAAGTTCTTCATTTTCATCTCCGCTATCTTCTTTCCTCCATTTCCCTTCTGGCGGAGACACATAATCTTTGTCAATGGTTGCGCCAAAAACTGGTTTTGCGTTGGGGAAGGCTTTGAGATGCAAATTCATCTTCTTAAGCGTTGGCATATCCATATGCTCCAACTTTAGAATATCATCTTTTTTCTTCTTAAGATTTGGATGCAAATGGTCAAGCAGCATTTGGATAAAACATGGATACTGCAAGAACTGCTCACGCTGCATGTTTGGGACCATTTGGGAAAATATCACTCTTGAGAAGTTATACGGCAAGTTCAGAATCAGTGAAGTGATGATGCACATCTGGTAATCAACTAAATCATAAAACTCGCCTTTACGATGACTGAGAGCATGTATGACGCAGTGTGCAATATATCTAAATGGAGCACTCAGGTTAGCCTTCTTAAATGGAGCTGCGTTGAAGTAGCCGGCACAACCCATTCTATAAAAACAACCTTTCAACCACATATTCGGGAAAACCTGTAGGGTTGTCTTGAGTATCATTGAACTCCAGCACGGTTCTGATCAAATCTTCAATAATCTTAACCTGAATATCATTAATCTTAACAGCAGACACAATTGCGTTTTCCTCCTCATCATACTCGGCAACATTCCACAAATATTCAATATGCGAGCGATATGCTATATGACCATCTGTGAGAGCTTTCGTGATGGAAAGTCAGCTCAAAAAATCCAAGACTTCTATATAAGCAGCAATTTCTGGAATTTTATCATCTAGAAGACAGCAAATATTATGGAATGGCGAAAATGAAGATTTCTTTACTTGCAAGCATAGACAATTCAAATGCTTAGCAAGTCTTTGTAAAAATTTCAACTTTTAATCACTCGTATGACTCAATCATTCATACAAGTCATAGACATTGTCAAGAAATTAAGTCTGAGTCTAAACTCATTCGTACGAGTCACTATATTCATACGGATGAACAATTATACTTAGTAAAATTTAAAAAATTTTGATCAGAACTTCTTCGTACGAATGATGCCTCGTACGAGTCATCAAGACTTAACATTTAAGGATCCTACTCATACGAGTATTCACTCGTACGAATGAAAATAATAACAAACATTTTAACACTTGCTCGTACGAGTGACGATTTGTACGACTTACAAATCGCATGAAATAACACATTATCAAACCAAACTTAAAAGGTGTAGATTTTAACAAATTGAAAGTTTATATATAGGTTAACAGGGCCGATTTTAACATTTTTTAGTTCAATTTTATGTTTAACTGTCCAAATTCCCTAAATCTAAGTTTTATGTCCATTTGGTCTAAATTTGGCATATAACGGCCTAGAACGAGCATTAGTACCTTTCCCATTGCAAGAGGTGTGCAAATCAACCTCCCCAATGTCTAAATACAAACCATAAATTAAGAAAATGAAGTGAATAGAACTGGTTCGCACAAAATTCGTTCTCAACCGCATAGATTCAATAGTCTGACTCGTGCGAATGAGTCCTCCATTTATACTCAATCAGTAGTCAATCGTACGAGCAATGGCTCGTGCAGATGAAGGCTTTTGTTACTCGTACGAGTCAGTGTCACTCGTACGAGTCAATTCTAACACTTTGACTAACTTTTTGATTTTTTTATGAAATTTTTATCTGTTTTATAACCCAATCAGTTAACCAAGTCCAAGTTAATTACCTTGGTTATCCGATTTGCCTACCAAGTCCAAGTTAATTACCTTGGTTATCCGATTTGCCTATCAAGTCCAAGTTAATGACCTTGGTTGACCATTCTAACCAAAATAGATTTATTGAAAAAATGTAAAGTTTCAAATTAATGAACTTTGTTGACGTTCCAGAAATCCTTTCTTTTCTTGATTAGCTCCCAACCCGTGGACTTCAGCGTTCTTCCAGTAATCGTCGTTTTGACTTGGGCTAACGGTGTTTTCATCATCGGTATACTTAAAACCTAAGATAAATTGCTAAAAGCTGAAAATCTTTTTGGGATTTTTCTGGAAAGAAATAACAAATAAAGATGTATACACATATTTTTGTGGGTTTTGTGTTAAGAGGATCATATCAAGTATTTTAAAAATCACAAGTACCGTTTTTAAACAAATTTACCTAGATTGCCAATACACTTATCCTTTTAAACTTCTAAACGTTTCTCAACTGTTTCAAGATATGTTAGGTAATATTAAGGAACATGAAGTAACTATGTGTCCCATCTCAGAATATACTCCCGTATCGAGATTCCCAGAATATCATTTCACATGTGAATATATCCAATTGATATCTGTAAATGGTGTGAATTGCGAGACCTTGAGAGCTCAGGTTAGTATTTCCATACAGACAAAGAGATGAAGGCTTGTCTTTAGGTGGTGATCCGTAAAGGAATCTTTTGAACTGCAGATGTCGTAAAGGTTATTACATAATCATTTTTATGCAGCTTTTGTAAGTGAAAAATGCGTAAAGTATTATACATGTTCTAGGCCATTGATGACGCAAAATCAGAAGAACTCGGATAATACCCCAGATATCGATTAAATATAAAGAGCTAGTATCGCAGAATCTGACATTCTCTCAAACGAAATATCGGAGTACTGAGTCCATATATCCGAGAGATGTTGACCCACAAGTTACCCAGTTTTTCTTTTAGGTTTATATCTTGAAAAACAATTTACTGAATAAGTGAAGCCTATTGGCACATCCTCAGTAAGACCTGTTTAATTACTTGTTTAAACATTCCATATCTTTAGCATACTGTGATTGTCAAATTGACGTAATATGATCTCTCTTTTCACAAAAAAAAAACTCGTTTTGACTTTTATAATGTTTTTGTATTTTCCCAAACTTTCTCCCCCTAAAATCAAAAAATATTTTTAGATTTTTAAGAAAAGATATTACAGAAAAACATGTCATACCGATGAGAATCACCACAAGTTCTCGTCATCCTCAAAATCAACATCATCAATATCTCCTGATGCCAGATTTTTAAAACCAATTAATTTTAAAAGATTTTTAAATCTTGAAGGATTAAATGCTTTGGTATAAGAATCTGCTTTTTGGTCTTCATTGTGGATTTTTTTCAATTTTATCCAACTTTTTCTCGTAGCAATCACGGATAAAGTGGTGTCGAATTTCCATATCTTTAGCATACTGTGATTGTCATATTGATGTAATATGATCTCCCTTTTCACAAAAAAACTCTTTTTGACTTTTATAATGTTTTTGTATTTTCCCAAACTTTCTCCCCCCTAAAATCAAAAACATATTTTTGGATTTTTAAGAAAAGATACTTACAAGTTTATCCCTCTTGCTGGTGAAAACCTTGTACCACGAGTCGAGCTTTGTTTTGGACCACTATCTCTCTGTCATCACGCTTGCACTTGAAGACCCATCTAGTGTTTATCTTTTTGTGATGATCTGTAGGTCAACAAGCTTCAACACACCTAGCTTCTGGAATTGAAGAAATTCCTCCGGCATTGCCTCCACGCAGCTTTCTTCTTTTAACATGTCTCTCCAATTTTCAGGTTCAACCTTCTCTGACGATTCTTCCACCTTGAGTTCCAGCAAAGCCTACGTAACCTCCTCGGATAGTTATGACGTCATGCAACAACGCAAGCATCCAAGTCATGTGTCGGGAAGTTCCACTATCCATAATCCATTTTGACATGATCGATCTGGGGAGTCCCTACATACATGAGGGAGAAACTATTTAAACAAAGAAACCCAAGCCTGTTTGGTCTTGGGTGGGTTCTGAATATCGAATGTCGGACCAACTTTGTTTTTGACATTCTATTTAGGCTCTGTTTTGGTTGGAACAGGTGGTTTCAAATCTACTTTAGATGGTTTGACTTTTACAACCTATGTTTGTGTTTTCAAATTTGCCATTTTTGAATAAAACTTTGAATCCTTTTGACTTTGACGATTTTTGGTGGAAGTTTCACTAATTTCTTAATCAAGGGAGAGACGGTGAAACAATTGATTGAACGATACTGTCACTTGGTGGTCCAATGAAATGCATGGGAATTGTGAAAACCAATGAAGAATTGGTCGATAAGCTGGCTGATTCCCTACATCAAAGAGAATGATTTACATACTTGACTATTCTAAAGAATGGCACAGAGTATGGTAATTTCTCATCACCAAGATTTATTGAGAGATTGGAAGGGCACGAACTCAAGATGCAAAAAATGGCAAAGAGCAAACGCGCCCAAATGCAACAAGATATAAATCTATATTACAAGGGTAGTCTTGTTGCGCAAATACAGTCTCCAAAAATTCAAATTGCCTTCCGCGCTTTCAACACACCAAGTCCACAGTCATGTCAAGCAAGTGGATCTCAATCTTTTGCATCTTTCAACCCAAATACGCCTCCAGGCCCACAATCATCCCTTAGTTGAAGTAATTCACAGATCACCAGACCAATCAATCTAATCCCAATCAACGGGTTCTACAATGCAATATTGTTGTTGATTTCCAAAATGCTCAAAACTTCAACGAGAACACCGTAAAGCAACACATGACATTACTTGCCTTGGCACTTGAGTCGTATGATAGTTTAGTAGGAGGAAAAATTGGGAATTCGGAGATGACGAGAGAGGATTATGATCAGATTGATCCCATCGAGATGGAATTGATTGACATTATATGGTGTATAGCTTCCATCGTCAGAAGAGCACAACGGTTCATGGAGATTACTGGAAAAGACAATTTGGGAGGACTTGATGGGAAACTTGGCTTCGACAAGTCCAAGGTTACATGTTCAAATGTCGAGAGAAGGGGCATTTCAAACGAGAATGTCCAAATAGAGATGTCCAGGGCAATAAAATACCTTTGCTGACGATTATTACAAGAAAGCGATCTATCATCATCCTCAACCCAAAACAAGAATGGTGCAAATCGAAGATGGACCGTCAAACTCCAAAGACAAAGCTCTAGTCATCACTCAAGAGGACGAAGGTTTCAACTGGAACAAGTATATCATGAAGAACGAAAGTTTGGCATTGGTAGCAAAAATCATTGAAGAACCTAAAGAATATACAGAGGCACCTTTTGACAAAGCTGCTGAAGAATACTACAACACATCGTCAGAAGAAGAGGAATTGTTAAATAGTGCATTTAAAAATCTCTTGCCTAATGACATTCTTAAAACTTTTGAAGGTTATTTTGAGATAACCCATCGATCATATTGTGAAGAAAATAAGAAGCCTGAAGAAGAAGAGAAGATTGAATTGACGTTGGAAAATCTTAACGACAAGATCAACAAAGCTTGTATGGCGAATGTGAATGGTAATGTGTCTGTAACTGAGACGGTGAAAGAAACACCTTGCATGAAGTGCCAAGTACCATGCATTGAGTGTGCTCAAAAAAGAAAAACGATACAACGAGCTGAAATGTTATACATATAATTTGTCATATGATTATAATTCAACAAAAGAAGCTTATGAAAAATTAAGCAAATCTGTTAAACAATTTGAAAAGGTGATCAAAGAAAATGACGGAACACTTTCAATGCTCAAGGCGACTGTAATGGACAAATAAATGGCCATTAATATTCATTTAAATACAATTTCTGAGCTAAAAAGTGAACTTGAAAAACCAAAAATTTAAACAGAACGGGTTAACAAATTGTTAATAAGTTATTCAACTAGTTCATACATCATTGATCATATTCTTCCAAAAATTGAAAGCAAGGAAGAAAATTAAATTGATGAAAACAAAGGTGCAAGTTACGATCGTGTTCCACTACCCATGTGGAATAGTTATGCTAAAAAACCATCGGGGGTGGAAAAGGCGCTCAACTTAAAATTGAAAACTGAAATGACAAACGAGCTGCCTGCA
Organism: Scalesia atractyloides; assembly: GCA_947069175.1. Taxonomy (NCBI): domain Eukaryota; kingdom Viridiplantae; phylum Streptophyta; class Magnoliopsida; order Asterales; family Asteraceae; genus Scalesia; species Scalesia atractyloides. The sequence goes on along the minus strand of CAMTDV010000029.1, from coordinate 48,882,698 downwards.
AACATTGATGTAACTTACACCAAACCAGAAAATGAATGTGATTCAGATGTGGTTAAAACTGTGGTTGAAAAAGTTCTGGAGAATGAGTTTAGTAAATTGAAGTGGATGGTGAATCATGAAAAGATAGTTTAAATAATAATCCAAACGTCAACGTATACAAAATGCATGGATCTGATAAACTATATTCCAATGAGGATTTCCCAATTCAGGATGTCAATTTGGATCGTGTTGAAAAGTTGTTCAAGCTCGTTGAGGTGAGCCATTCTGATTTGATGTATAATTTTATTCTAAATCAAAACGTGCCAACAAACCCTACCATTAAAGGAATAGAGATTATCCTGAAAACAGGAGAGCTGGGTTGGGTTTTCAAAAGCAAAGAACATATAAAAAGTCTCAAAAGCTAAATTTTCAAAGAAAATCAATTTTGTCTACAGGACAACAACAGAAAAAGAAAAAGAGATCATTAGTAAATAATCGAGTGATGAATTCAAGAAAGAAAAAGAGAGTAGAAAACGAGTTTCGATTTCTCTGTTCGAAAAGACAATAGGAATTGCTACAAATGTAATAATGTTCAGCATATTGCATGACAATGTTCACAAAGAAATCCAAAACCTGTTTTCAACTCCAACAGATCTACCAAAGATGTGAAACAAAAGGCACCCGTGATTGTACCAAATTTTTTTTTGAAAAGAAACAATGAATCCAACAAAAATGTTAAATCAACTATTCAACTTAATTCTAAATTTGAAATTGGTGAAGCATCCACAAGGAATCGTCAAAAGGATTCAAAGTTTTATTCTAAAAGGGCCATTTTTAAAACACAAACATGGGTTGCAAAAGTCAAAATCTTTAGTAGAATTGAAACCACCTTGTCCAGCCAAAACAGAGATCAAAAAGAATGTCAAGATCAAAGTTGGTCCGAAATTTGATATTCCAAACCCGCCCAAGACAAAGCAGGCTTGGGTTTCTCTGTTCAAATAATTTCTTCTACGTGTGTGCACGGTCTTCCATGGTCGATCATGTCAAAATGGATTATGGATAGTGGAGCTTCCTGACACACGATTGGGATGCTTGCGTTGTTGCACGACTTTAAAGCTATCCAGGGAGGTTACGGTGGAAGAATTATAGGAGTAGGTAATCTTACGAATGGAGTGATTTCCTTTGACAAGGTGAACTACATTGTTGAGTTGAAGAACAATCTACTGAGCATTTTGAATATCTGTGACAAAAAGTTCATAACACACTTTAATGACAAAGAATGCTTAATTCTCAAGCCGGGATTCAAAATTCCTAAGGAGTGGATTCTGATGCGCGCTACAAGAGAAAATAATCTTTATGTTCTAGACATGACCGTGGCATCCACCACGTCAAAGAAAGTTCAATGCTTCGTTTCTAAAGCAACCGAGAAGGAGTAATATTATGGCATCGGAAGATGAGGCACAATCACTTGAGAAAGATGAATTATTTGGTGCACAACGACCTAGTGGAGGGTGTTAATCTGAAGAATTTTCATTTATCAGATGATTGTCTAAGCTGTAAACAGGGGAAACAACATGAAATCTCTAATCAACCGCAAGTTTCTAGACCGTTGGTGATTTCCCCGTCACGTCATATCTCTAACACTTCTGATGTAGGTCTGAGTAATACTCTGCAGCAATCAGTCAATGTACCTATCTTGAACACTTTTGAATCATCTGCTTGTCAACCAATTAATGCCGACTCTGATCGTGAACCAACTTTTGTTGATGGAGGATCCAGTTCCGATGAAGGATCTGAGCACATTTAAAGCTTTCTGAATGCTCAAGCTGATCAATCAAATGTCAGAAATGAAGTCAAGTAGATGTTCCAGGTGAAGTAATGCCAAGGACACTATCTTACCATCCGTCGGAGAATATCATTGGCAGCTTACAAACCGGAGTGAAAACTCACAATCAGATCAACAAGCTTCTAAGTTTCTTTTATACAAGTATTGTTCCATTGCAAACCAGACTTTCTTACAATTGTTTTGTTTCGAAGGTTGAACTTGGAAACTGGAGAGACGCTTTAAAAGAGGAAAGTTGGGTGGATGCAATGCAGGAAGAGTTGCTTCAATTCCAGAAACTTGGCGTCTGGAAGCTTGTTGACCTACCGGATCATCATAAAAAGATTAGTACTCGATGGTTCTTTAAGTACAAGCGAGATGACAGAGGTATTACGCACAGAAACAAAGCTCGGCTTCTGGTCCAGGGCTTTCACCAGCAGGAAGGAATAGACTACACTGAAGTCTACGCCCCAGTCGCTCGTCTAGAAGCTATTCGCATATTCTTGGCCTTTGCTTCTTGGAAAGGTTTTAAGGTGTATTAATTGGATGTCAGATCTGCTTTTCTTTACGACAAAGTCAAAGAGGAGGTGTATGTCGGCCAACCACCGGGGTTTGTCGATCAGATACACAAGGATAAAGTCTACCTTCTGAACAAAGCATTATATAGTCTACATCAAGCCCCGAGAGCTTGGTATGAGACGCTTTCTCAGAGGAACTACAGACTGTACCCTCTTCACAAAGGAAGTAGATGGTCATCTGATTTTGGTACAAATATACGTGGTTAATATTATCTTTGGATCGAAAAATGATAAGCTATGCAAAAACTTCCAAGAAGTAATGAAGAAAAAATTCGAAATGAGTGTTATTGGGGAGATGAAGTTCTTTTTAGGACTTTAGGTTGAGCAATTGCTGATGGTATCTTCATTCATCAGACGAAGTATGTTAATGACGTATTAGAGAAATTTGACATGTCAGGAACTACGCCTGCATCAACTCCATTAGCTCCAAATCACGGCATTTGTCCAAACGCCCATGGATTGAAAGTCGATGAAACATTATATCAAACCATGTTCGGATCCTTGATGTATCTTACAGCTTCGAGACCTGATATCATGTATCCAACATGCCTATGCGCCCGTTATCAGTCCAATCCAAGAGATTCGTACTTGTTAGTCGTCAAACGAATCATGCACTACTTGAAGGATTTCTACGCACCGGCTTGTGGTATCCTCGATATGACGACTTCAACCTTGCGGGTTACTCGGATTCTGATTTTGGCTGCTGCAAGCTTAATGCCAAATCTACTACCGCTGTTTGCTAGTTCTTTGGAACTCGTTTGCTAACATGGCAATGTAAGAAACAGACCGTGGCTCTCTATACATGTGAGGATGAATACGTTTCAGCATCCAACTGTTGTCCTCAGATACTCTGGATACAACAACAGATGAGAGACTACGGACTGCAATTTCTTGATACGCCAATTTATGTAGATAACAAGGCGGCTATTTATATCACCAAAAATCATGTTCAACACTGACGCACTAAACTATTGAAATTCGACACTGCTTTATCCGTGGTTGCTACGAGAAAAGGCTGGTTAGAATTGAAAAAATCCATACTGATGATCGAAAAGCAGATTTTTACACCAAAGCATTTGATCGATCAAGATTTAAAAATATTTTAAAATTAAATGGGTTAAGAAATCTGACATCAGAGGATATACATGAGGTTGAATTTGATAATGACGAGGACTTGATGTAATTCTCATCGGTATGACATGTTTACCTATAAATATCTTTTCTTCAACAACTTAAAAACCAAAATATGTTTTTTATTTTAGGGGGAGAAAAATTGTGGAAAATTCAAAAACATTAAAAAGTCAAAAAGAGTTTTTGTGAAAAGGGGGTAATCATATTAAATCAGTTGACAGTCACAGTATTCTAAAGATATGAAATATTTAAACAGGTAATTAAATAGGTCTTACTGAGGATGTGCCAATAGGCGTCAATCGCTCAGTAAATTGTTCTTCAAGATATAAACCTAAAAGAAAAAAACTGAATAATTTGTGGGTCAACATCTCTCGGATATATAGACTTAGTACTCTGAGATTTCATTTAAGAGAATGCCAGATTCTACGATACTAGGTCTTTATATTTAATCTATATCTGGAGTATTATCCAAGTTCTTCTAGTTTGCGTCGGAAATGACCTAGAACTTGTATCAATACTGTACGCATTATTCGCCTACAAAAGCTGCAAAAAAAATGAAGTATGTTATAAACATTTACGACATCTTCAGTTCAAAAGATTCCTTGATTGAACACCACCTAAAGTCGAGCCTTCATCTCTTTCTCTGTATGGAAATACTAACCTGAGCTATCAAGGTCTCGCAATTCACCCCATTTACAGATATCAGTTAGATACATTCACCTGTGAAATGATATTCTGGGAATCTCGATGCGGGAGTATATTCTGAGATGGGAAACACAATTACTTCATGTTCCTTAATATTACATAACATATCTTGAAGCAATTGAGAAACGTGTAGAGGTTTAAGTGGATAAGTATATTGGCAATCTAAGTAACTTTGTTTAGGAACTTAAAGTTACTACCAAGATCAACTGTACTTGTGATTTGTCTAAATATTTGATATGATCCTCTAAACACAAAACTCAAAAAATATGTATGTAAATACATTTTTCTGGTTCTTTCTTTTCAGAAAAATTCCTAAAAGATTTTTAGCTTACTTTTAGCAATCTTTCTTAGATTTTAGTCTACCGATGATGAAAATACCGTTAGTCCAAGTCAAAGCGACAGTTACTGGAGGAATGCTAAAAAGCACGGGCTGGGAGCTAATAAGAAAAGAAATTTTGAAACGTCAACAAAGTTTATTAATTTGAAACTTTAAATTTTAGAATAAATCTGTTTTGGTCAAAGAACGATCGACCAAGGTCATTAACTTGGACTTGGTAGGCAAATCGGATAACCAAGGCCATTAACTTAGACTTGGTCAACTAAGTGGGTTATAAAAACAGATAAAAGTTTATAAAAAATCAAAAACATAAACAAAGTGCATAGAACTGACTCGTACGATTGACACACTGACTATGAGTGACAAAAAGCTTCATTCGTGCGAAGCATAACTCGTACGAGTTAACTTTGAATGAGTATAAAAGGGTTGCTCATTCGCACGAGTCACACTGTTGACTTTGTGTGATTGAGAGCTTACTCTGTGCGAATCAATTCTCATCACTCATCTTTCTTGATCTACGTTACGTATCTATACTTTGGGGAGGTTGATTAGCACACCTCTTTCAAGGGGCAAGGTACTAATGCTTGTTTTGAGCCGTTATAATGCCAAAATTGGACCAAAAGGACATAAAACGAAGATTTAGGATAATCAGACTGTAAAACATAAAATTGAACTCAAAATTGCTAAAATCGGCCCTTTTAGCCTATAAATAAACTTTCAATTTGTTAAAATCTACACGTTTTAAGTCTGGTTTGATTAGGTGTTATGTGGTACGATTCGTTAGTTGTACCGAAACATCACTTGTACGAACAAGGATTTCAATTGTCAGTTTATCATATTCACTAGTACAAGTGATCGTTCATACTAGTGGTTCCTTAAACGTCTATCTCTTTGTGGCTCGTACGAAGCATCACTCATACGAGGAAGTTACTCAAAACCCTTAAAATTTGTTAAGTATGTTTTCCATCGTACGAAGTAGTGGCTCGTACGAGTGGGGTTTTGACTCAAACTTAATTTCTTGTCTAAGTATATGACTCGTATGAGTGATTAAGAGTTTGTTGATATAGTTTTGAGACTGTCGCTTGTTCTTAATTACAGTTGTAATTGTACGGTCTTTGCTCTAATGTCTGTATAGGTTTGGTCGTGTCGAATAGATCGAGATATCCTTCTATCTTGATCTAGTATGACATCTTAGTTTGTCTGTGTTAATCGTTGCATGTGTGCATACCGTTAGTCTTGTAAACATCGTGTCTACACACGTTCTCCAAGAAGAAGAATTCTGTGCGAGTCAGAGATTTCGTAAGACTCAGATTTCGTTATGAATCAATGGGTGTTTTCATACGAAACAAGTGTTTCGTACAAAACAGCTGCTCCACACCAATTTCCTGGAGATGTGTCTCGTGTGAAATAGTGTGTTCCGTATGTCTAGTATCGTGATTCATACGAAATCTAGACAGACACTCTAAAAGAAGACATGACCTTCTCAATCAAGGTTACACACCATACTGTGAACCCTTTGGTCCAGAAGTTAATAGAACAAGCTAGCAAACTGATCCTTTGTATGGGATATCTAAGTTAGCATTTTGGTGAAACGAAGACACAAGAACACAGCAAGTTTGTTTGAGTCATACGAGCATTGTGTGTATATGTTTGTACTTGTTCTCAATCATTAATCAAGATAGTGAATCTTTGGTTACCCGTGTTCTTTACTTTGCTTTGGTTGCATGCACACTTGGATTCCGCACTTGTGTGTATGTTGTATGAACAAGGAACATGTTTAACACCATCCGCAGGTGGACCTACAAGTGGTATCAGAGCTTTGGCTTTTTCCTTATTCCAAACGGGATTAGTGTGTCTGAGCTAGTTTGAAGATTTCTGAAGTGTTCTTGAGCCTCCAGCAAAAAACTTAAGTTTTGGATAGAAAACTAAACTTAAAACTTGGTTAAAATCTGTTGCATGTAGAAAATTTTATGGTAAAATTTTTCTGAAGAACACCCTTGAAGAAGAAATCTGCAAAAATTTGAATCTGATTAGTTTTGGTAGGGTTGACATTTTCTGACTTGGATCTGGACTTGGACTGTTGACTGTTAAAAATCTGTGTTTTAACTAAAAGTGGGTAAGACAACAGGTATTTTGGAAAAAGCAGGTTTACACAAGAAAGGAAATTTTCACCAAACAACTTCTGAAAAGATTCTCTGAAAAACGCTGAACAAAAACAGTTTGTGCGACTGGAAAGTTTCGTACGATTCAACTGAACCGCACAAAACACTTGACCCGCACGAAACAAGCGTCTCGCACGAACATCATTGTTCCACGAATCGGTTGTCTCGCACGAAACAGTTATTGTTTGTTTTCCGTGTTTTTCAAAGCTTTGTAATTTTAAGAATTTGTCATATATTCAGAATCTGTGAATTTTTAAAAGGTAATTATAATTTTGAAACTTTAAACCTTTAAATTTTCATAAAACAAGAAAATATAATGAGTTCTAACCCGTGGGATTGGAGTTGTTCAAGCTCAAATCAGGAGTCTTCGCAAAGCTCCGCAACATCTTAGGTAAAATCTTTGATGCCTCAACATACAACAATGATCTTTGCAAATCAATGGGCGTGTGTTGCGAATCAGAATCAAAGCATCCAAACTCTGTTAATGAGTGAAAGTGAAACAGGGAGTAAAAATCAACCATCGAAATTAAATCACATGAATGATTATCCTTCATGGAAAAGTCGTTTTCATACGTATGTTCTCGGTCAAAACACGAAATTGTGGATGTGTTTCACTACCCCCTACAAAGAAGCACTTGAAGAAGCTGGATCAAATCCAACCACATTGGCCTATCTAGTCGAAAGTGACAAGAAAGCTTACGATCTAGAGAAAAAGGCATTTGCTATCCTCACACAAGCTCTGCATAAAGACATTTATCATTAGTTTGTGTATTATACTACGACGAAAAATTTGTGGGACACTTTGGAAGCAAAAGGTGAAGGTAACGCTGCTACAAGGAAGATTTGGCATGATCTGCTCAAGAAAGAGTTTGAAGGTTTCATGTTCATGGAGAACGAAACCTTGAATGATATGACCACTTGGTTTTATCATCTTCTCAGTGAAATGTACTCGTATAAAGTGTTAGTAGCACCACCAGAAATTGTGATGCGATTTGCTGATGCTTTACAACCAAAATGGGGTCAATTTATTGATCTTTTAAAACATACAGGTGTTTTGGACTCAATTAGTATTTATGAGTTTGTGCAGAAACTAAAGAACAAGAATGAAGAAGAACTCCGAAAGGCACAATGAGTCTCTGCTCCACAAAAGCCTAAGATGTATTTTGGAGGTATTAATGCAGGTACAAGCTCAAGTCAGCAATCGAAGCTGCAAACCGCGTTTGTGTCAAACGTGAACCCTTTCCTACCCCAACCAGTTCAATCAAGTCAGTCTACAGGTTCGAGTAATCAAGCCTATGGACAGGCTTTTGATCCGAAAGCCTTCCTTCCACAGCTAAGGGATTTAGCGCATAAAGCTCCGCAGCAAGCTCCTCAACAAGCTTTTTATGGAAGCAACAGTCAATCTGCAAATCCCAACACTGTCAAACTTGACATGTCAAATCTCTCCAAAATCAATGTAGAAGTTGCACAGGAACATGTGGAACTTCTAAATACCATGGTCAGTGCGTATTGTGGTTTAGTTGCAGGTCAAATAGGGAACATCAATTTGACAAACGAAGACTATGAACAAATTGACCGAGATGAAATGGAGCTGATGGACATCAAGTGGGCATTTGCAAGTGCTATGAGAAGAGCGAAGGATTATATGAGAAGAACGGGTAAACCGGTTTGGAAAGCAAGAAGGATACAAAATACAGCTTTGACAAAACCGCCGTCACTTGCTTCAACTGCGGAGAAAGAGGTCACTTCAAGCGTGAATGCACAACACCCAGCAAGGAAGGAAATCACAACCCCTTTCGTAATCAGTCTCAACCATCCAACACAACAAAGTACAACAATGAAAGAAGAATAGTAGTTGTTGGCAACTCTAACAACACCAATCAATCAGGACCTTCAAACACGCATAGAGCTTTGGCAGTTCAATCTGATGAAAGATGCGATTAGTCAATACAGTTAGGAACAGAGAACAACGAAAGAACTGCATGCTATGCAAGGATCGTGGATCAAATAAAGCATGATCATAGCATTAACACTCCAAATAATGATGATACATCTGGGGATGCTGGTAGTTCTGATGAAGAATGTTCAAGTTCAGATGGTTAAGGATCTGATTCTAGTGAGAAGAAAGGAAGTGATGCTGAGGTTGAAGAGTTGCTGAGTGAAGCTGAGATGTTGAAATCTGAAAAGGTAGGAATGACGAGGAATGGAGAAGTTGGGGTGAAAGAGACAGAGACACTCTCTACAGATGGTGCAGCTTTTCCTCATCACACTGCCTTTATGGCAAATGTTGAAGGTTCTTCAAAACAGGTAAATTCTGAACCTCCTACTATTTGCAATGAATGTGTTAAATTGAAAATAAAGTATGAAACCATCAACAGTCATAATCAAAATTTAGTTCTTGAACTATCAAAATGCAAAGAGGCAAACTTGGCGCTAACTAGAAATGAAAAAGAATTCAAATCTGTAATAGAAAGCCTTAAGAAAAGTGTTTCTGAATTGACATAAACAGTTTTGAATAAACAGACATGAATTAATAACTACATTAATCTCCTAGAAGAAACAAAGAAAGAGTTAGCCATCGCCAAATGCGAATATGATTCGATCAAACGCAAATTGGAAAGTTATTCTAACTCCCAATATGTGCTTGATCATATTATTGAAGTTTAAAAACTAAAGGGAGATGCTCAATGCATAGGGTATAAGTCGTGTCCACCTCCAATGAAACACAACTACACCGAAATGCATGATGAAGAGGAGATGCCTCGTTTTGAACCCTCTGTACCTTTGAATCCTGAGGAATTCGCAGCAGGGTTAGGGTTCAAACTAGGCAATTCCTCTTAAGAACCAGGCAAGACAGAAAGTTCATCGTCTGATGAAGAAGAGGGTGATACATCAAATGATGAATCAAGAAATGATGAGCAGGATCAGCCTCCTGATGAAAGGAAAAGAGTAGAATCTTCTACTACTCCTAGTACTCAATCTGTTGAGAATCAAGAGACCGTTCCTAAGAAATCTGTCAAGACACAAGTGTCGACAGATGAAGCAGATAATGTGTTGTATACTTCGGTTGGAGATAAGAAAATCTATTCAAACAAAGATTTTCCAATTAAAAACGTAAATCCAATCTCTATAGATCAGGTTTTTGAAAAGTCAACAACCAAACCTTTAGAGAAGAAAAAGTCCACCAAACCACAACCATTATCCGCTTCAACAGAAAACAGTGGAAGCGAGTTGAAAAGTCTACAGTTTCTCAACCGAAGGTTGAAGCAAAAGGCTCTCGTTACCAGAAAAGGCTAAAACTGTTAAATTTGTGAGTTCTAAAGGTACCGATAAAGTCGAAACTTTTCAAGGAAAATCTAATGTTGATTTTGTAAAGAAAGTAAGGATTTTGAAAAGAGAAGTCAAAACAATTACACCCAACACACTGATGGATGTAATGAACCAGTACCTCAAGACCCACAAGTTCAACATCAAGTCGAGAAACACGATCTCCTAGTTTTGTTGAGAGGAGAACATGTTTCAAAATGTGGAGAATTTGGCCACATAATAAAGGATTGTCAAAATCCAGCCAAATCAAGATGTATAGAGAAAACCCTCATGAACCAACTTGCAAACATAAATTTGTTTCTCTAACACAAGATAAATGAGTTATTAAAGATCAAAAAGAGAAACAAAAACGTAAACAAGTAAAAGCAATTGAGAAAGCTTTAAAATCAGATTCTTCAAATAAGGATCAAAGATCTTCAAAGTCAACAAAACCAGACACTGTTAAAACTGTAAATAATAGTAAATTGTAATAAACAAGGATCTTGGCAATAGAAGACCGGTAATGGTTCAAAAGGAAGTTTGTTAATCATCAAGAAATTGAGATTACATTTCTTGATGATAAGGGATGACCCAAGACCACTAAGGCTTGGGTCCCCATCTCAAACTAATCTTGTTTGTGCAATGTGCAGGGTGTTCCAGGAGGAACTGTAAACAGTCATTGGATTGTTGATAGTGGAGCATCAAGGCACATGACGGGCGACCTGCGGCTCCTATATGATGTGAAAAACATAAGGGGTGGTTATGTTGCTTTTGCTGGTGACAAAGGTGGATACATCACTGGAGAAGGAATGGTCTCTAATGGTGTTGTGAGCTTCGACAAGATCAATTATGTGCGGCAAATTGATCACAATCTTCTTAACGTTTCTCAAATCTGCGACAAGAAGTTCACGGTACATTTTGATGATGCCGGATGTTATGTGCTGAAGCCTGGATTCAAGATCCCCAAGGAATGGATTCTCCTGTTGGCTCCAAGAATTAATGATTTGAATATTCTTGATATGAGCCAAGCTATTACAACATCTGCACAAGTCACATGTTTTATCTCCAAAGCCACCGAGAAGGAATCAATATCTTGGCACAGACGTATGGGACACATTCACCTGAGAAAAATGAACTATTTGGTGAAGAACAATCTAGTGAATGGTGTACTAGTGAAGAACTTTCATCTTCAAGACGTTTGTGTATCATGCCAGAAAGGAAAGCAAGCAAGAAAGTCCCATCCTGTGAAGAAGATCAACACTGTGAATATGCCACTGGAACGTCTTCATATGGACCTCTTTGGACCTATGAAACACAAGACAACCTTTGGTGATTCTTATTGTCTGGTAGTTACTGATGACTATTCCAGATTTTCATGGGTAAACATGTTCGCACACAAGAGTGAAGTTCCTACTATCCTCAAGAATCTCCTGACTCTGTTGGACAATCTGTATAATCTAAAGTAAGGAGAATCAGAAGCGACAATGGCATGAAATTCGAGAATCAAGTTATGGATGAGTACTGTTCTTCAAAAGGTATTCTGCATGAGTACAGTTCTCGATACACTACACAACAAAATGGTTCCGCTGAGAGGAAAAATAGAACTCTTATTGAAGATGCAAGAACCATGTTAGTAGAATCAGAACTTCCTATTCAATTCTAGGGAGAAGTGTTGCTACTGCATGCTATATGATGAATAGAGTTCTAATGGTGAAGAGACATGGAAGACATGCTTTGAGTTGTTACATAAAAGGAAACTGGATGTTTCTTTCTTAGAACCTTTTGGAGCTCCATGCACTATGATCGACCCACATGGAAAGTTTGGTCCCAAGCTATCGAAGGTTTCTTTTTGGATATGCTACTCCTAATTTACAGGTGTGGAATTTGTCTTCGAAGAAGATTGAAGAATGGGTTGAAGTCAAGGTTCAGGATATACAGAAGCTGTAAGAGCTCCGGGTGCTCCTTGGATGTTTGACTACGATGGCTTTTTGACTCCTTTAATCTGCCAACTTTTGATGATACAACAACGCTGCTGCTCAGATGTTATTGGAAAGTGATACTGCAGTAGACTAATCATTAGTTCAACCAATTATTGTTAACCCTCAAGTGTCGACTTCGGTTAACAACCTTGTTCAAAATGAGGAATTCGAAGATGCTGCGGATTATAATGTTTCATTAGAAGAAGATGAGTTTCATGATGCAAATGAAGCTGCCTCTGGTGCTGTTCCTGGATTTTCAAATGATACGTCAAATATTCAACCTCAAGGAATGACTGAAGGTCATGCATCTACAACGTCATCAAATCCAGCTCTCGATTTAACTGTTGATCAGAATATCAACAATTGGGTATAAATTCTCGAGTTCCTGACGTGCCAGAAACTCGAATTCATAATATCCATCCTCAGCAGAATATTATTGGAGATGTCCAGAGTGGTGTGCAGACTCGTAATCAGCTTTGAAACAACCAGAATGCTGGATTGTATTCGGAAATCAGAGAATCGGGGAGTAGAATGATTGGTCTTTTGCTGCTATGTGTGCCAAGTAGAACCACAATCTTGGAAGGAAGCAATAAAGAAGACTCTTGGGTTGAAGCCATGCAGGAAGAACTTCAGCAATTTTAGAAGTTAGGCGTCTGGAAATTGGTTGACAGGCCTGACGGGTACAAGAAGATTGGTACTTGATGGGTGTACAAGTTCAAGAAGGATGACCGAGGTGTTGTTGTAAGAAACAAAGCGTGATTGGTTGTTCAAGGTTTTAATCAGGTCGAAGGGATCGATTACAATGAAGTTTATGCACCGGTTGCACGACTTGTGGCCATAAGAATCTTTTTGGCTTATGCGTCCTTCAAGAAGTTCACCATTTATCAAATGGATGTAAAGAGTGCATTTCTTCATGGTGTGGTAGAAGAGGAAGTATATGTTGACCAACCACCAGGTTTTGAAGATCCTCTCCATCCTGACAAGGTTTGGCTTCTCAACAAGGCGTTATATGGTCTTTATCATGCTCCGAGGGCTTGGTATGAAACGTTGTCCACCTATCTGTTGAAGAATGGTTTTCGACGAGGCCTGATCGACTGTACTCTCTTCATCAAGGAACAGGACGAGGACTTGCTGCTCGTACAGGTTTATGTTGATGATATTATATTTGGGTCTACTAACACTCGAATGTTCAAAGAATTCAAACAGGTTATGCAGGAGAAGTTCGAGATGAGCGCAATGGGAGAAATGACTTTTGTTGGTGTATAATGTCTATTGCCTACGTCTAGGGTATAACTATAATTTTTATAAAGTTTACAAGTTAATGTTTAATTGAGAAAATGTAAATTTTATATGTTTGTTTACTGTGATTCGCACGAAACAAAACCATGTTTCGTACGAGTGAGTCACTCGTACGAAATACAGTTTCGTACGAATCATAGATGTTTGTTAGTGCACGCACTTTGGTATGAGTCATGTCGACCTATAAATAGGGAAGTGTTGTATTAGAGCTAAGTACGGATTTGTCATTTCATACAGCGAAGCTCTGTCAGTTTGTTTACTTGCGTCTGTAACTTGAACGTCTTTAATACATCAGAAGCAGTTAAACAGTAAGTACTATCTTGTTTGTCATATCAACCTCTCTAGCAATGAATTCCGCCTCTGCTAGTTGAGTGAGATCAGGTCGATTGCTCATTTCAGGAGCTCGATCCCCGTTCACAAGTGGTATCAGAGACATGAGATCTGATCTACAGATAGAGAACAAGTAGTTACTATTCAGACTTGGACATATCTTCATCTTCATCATTTTTCTGACCTTTGCTGGATTTAGGACAAATTTCGGACGAATTCATGGACAAAATGGACTAGGATTTTAGTAATTCAAGTTAATCTTCATTCTAATCAATCCATACCATAATTCGAACATAAAATGAACTAAATCATGTTGAAATCGTTAAAATTTTGTTAGTTTGAAGTTTGAATCAGTTACTTACGAGTTTCGCACGAAATTAAGCTGGTTTGATTTTGGTACGAACCAACTTAAAATTTCATAAAAACTTACAATTTTTTAGATTTTCAACTTGTTTCGTACAAAATGATTTGATTCGTATAAAATTCATCCACACAAAAATTACTCAGTTAAAAACACATGTTTCGTGTAAAAATGACTTGATTCGTACGAAATCATAATTTTGTGAAGAAAATTTGAATTGTACAAAAATTTGGTTCATGCAAAATACTTGTTCCGCACAAAAAGTTTTGAGTCTGATCTGTTTGTTTTCGAGAAGTGTGTTCCAATTTTTTACAGGAAACATGTCTGAGGAATTTTACAATGCGTTCGCCACATCGGTTGTTACCACTACAGCAGCTCAAAACATCAATTTAGAGAATGAAATGGGAACAATGACGAAACCTCCAAAGCTTATGAATCTAGAAGAATTTGATAGTTGGAGTGAGAGGTTTATGAACTGGTTCAAGCTAACCATTTTACTTGCTGGTTTGCAATCAAGGCAAAATATGTTGCACCAGTTGGCGAAAATGGACTTGAAAAGACCCTGGCCCAATTCTCTGATGTTGAACGAGAAAGATTTATCAACGAAAAGAAGACATCTTAGCTTTACTGCAGCATGATGATGATGCACAATCTTTGTGGAATGCTCTTCGACTCAAATTTCAAGGCAGTGCTCAACTCCGCAAAAGCAAAAGGGCATTATTAAGCAAAGAGTTTGACGTATTCACATTGATCAAAGGAGAAACGGTTAAGCAGCTGATTGAGCGATATTGTCATCGGTTCATATGAAGAGAATGGGAATTGTGAAGACAAATGAAGAGCTTGTTGATAAGCTAGCTGATTCTCTGCCACAAGGTGAATGGTCGACTTACTTAACCATTTTGAAGAATGGAGTTGAATAAAACAATTTCTCGTTACCTCGCTTTATCGAAAGATTGGAAGGTCATGAATTTGGATGCAAAAGATGGCTAAAAACAAGATTGTTCAAATGCAACAAGATTTTAATCTTTATTTTAAAAACAGTTCTGTTGCTCAACTCCAAGCCCAATGATTCAAACTGCGTTCAGTGCATATAGTTCACCAAGCACACCTCCAACTCAGTCAAGTGTTTCCAATCATTCCCATCAGTCGATCCAAATACTACTTCAAGTCAACAATCTTCTTTTGATCAAATCAATCTCAGAATAATCAAACCACTTCATCATCCAATTCAAGTCAAAGAGTTTTACAATGCCACATTGCGTTGACTTTCAGAATGCGCAAAATTTTGACGAAAAGACAGCAAAACAACATATGTCTCTACTTGCTTCAGTTCTTGAGTCATATGACACTCTTGTTGCTGGAAAGATTGGTAATTCTGAAATGACACGTGAAGACTACGATCAAATTGATCAGTTGAAATGGAATTAAATAGATATAAAATGGTGCATGGCTTCGATCGTTTGACGAGCACAGAGATTTATGGAAATCACTGTAAAGAAAATTTGGGAGGATTGGATGGGAAACTTGGATTTGATAAATCCAAAGTTACTTTTTCAAGTGTCGGGAGAAAGGTCACTTTAAAAAGAATGTCCAAACCGAGAAGTTCAAGGAAATCAAAATCCTTTTGCCTATGACTATTACAAAAGAGCGATCCAAACACCGACCTCAACCAAGAACAAGAATCGTGCCGATTGAAGACAAGCAGCCTGAAACTAAATATAAGGCTTTGGTTTTTACATAATAAGTCGAAGGGTTTAATTGGAACAAGTTTATTTCGAAAGGAGAAAGTTTGCCATTGGTGGCTGAAATTATTGATGAAACCGAAGAATAATGAGGCATCTATTGATGAAGGACCTAAGATGAGGATTATTACTATCATACTTCATAAGAGGAAGAGGAGCTTTTGAATGGTCCATTCAAACATCTTTTGCCTAATGATGTTTTAAAAACTTTTGCAGGATATTTCGCACCTCTCAACATTCAACAGATGAAGAGCAAAAGAAACCGGTTGGAGATGTCAACGTGGATGAGAAAAAGGAATTGCTGAAAGAAGACATCATTAAAGCGTGCATGGCGAATGGTAATGAGGTAAACAAGCCATCTGAGAATGAAAAATCTTGTTCAAAGTGTGATGAACCATGTTGTGAGTGTCTTGTAAAAGACAAAAGATTTGCTGAATTGCAAAGTTTAACATACAATTTGTCAAGCGATTACAAAACCACAAAGGAAGCTTATGAAAAATTGAGTGTGTCTGTTAAACAATATAATAAAGCACTCAGAGAAAATGACCAACACTTATGATGCTTAAAGCAACAGTGATGGATAAATAAATGGCAATTAATATTCATCTAAACACTATTACTGAGCTCAAAAGTGAGCTTGAGAAAATGAGAATTGAAACCGAACGAGTTAACAAATTGTTAATTAGTTATTCAACAAGCTCATATGTCATAGATCACATTTTATCTAAAATCGAAAATACTGAGGAATCTAAAAATGGTGAAATAAAAAGTGGTAGTTATGATCGAGTTCCTCCACCCATGTGGAACAGTTATGCATGCAAAAATCCATCTGGGTGGAAAAGGCGCTAAATCTTAAATTGAAAACCGAACAGCTGCCTGAGGATATCGATGTAACTTACACTAAAAATGATGGTGAATGTGACTCTGAAGTGGTAAATAATGTGGTTGAAAAAGTGTTAACAAATGAATCCCAAGTGGCTGAGTCTGAAAAATTTGTGAAGTCAAAGTCTGATGATATATCAGAAAATAGTTTAAATGATGATCCCAATGTCATAGTTTATAAAATGAAAGGGTCTGATAAACTATTTTTGGATGAGGATTTTCCAATCAGGAATGTGAAAAGAGGTTGTGTAGATAAACTGTTCATGCTGATGGAGGTAAGTCATGATGATTTAGATAAACATGATGCATCTTTCTATTCGAAATCAAAAACTGACAACCGACCCTACTATCGAACAAATGGAGACTATCCGGAAAATAAACAGGCAGGGTTGGTTTCCAGAAGCAACATAAAACAACAGGTCCCAAAAATTGAATTTTACAAAGAAAATTAATTTTGTATTTGGGACAACAACCGAGAAAGAAAAAGAGATCATCGGAACTCAATCAAATGATGATTTTCTTAAAGAAAAACAAAAACAGAAACAGGTTTTGGATACCTCTTTTCATAAAGACCGCAAGACATGCTATAAATGGAAGAAAGTTGGACATATCGAAAGATATTGTTCACAAGAAAGTTCAAAACCAATTTCTTCTCCGAAAAAACTAAGGATGAAAAGCAAAAAGCACACATGATTACGCCTAAACAAATTCTTAAAAGAAAGACTGAATTCATCAAAATGTTAAACCAATTATTCAACCTCAATCTAAGTTTGAAATTGGTGAAACATCACACAAAATTCAATAAAAAGATTCAAAATTTTACGTTAAAAGGGCTAAATCACAAACACAGAAATGGGTTGCTAAAATTGTTAAAACCAAATCATCCAAGGTTGAACTTAAACCTAATGTTCCAAACAAAATTGAGCTTAAAAAGATTGAAAAGAACAAAGTGGGTCCAAAGTTCGACATTCCAAACCCACCCAAGACCAAACAGGCGTGGGTCTCTTTGTTTAAATGAATTTTGTTAATCATTTGTGCAGGGCCTCCGACGTTCGATATTGTCAAAATGGATCATGGATAGTGGAGCGTCTCGCCACATGACAGGAATGCTTGCGCTGCTCAATGATGTCAGAGCTATTCGAGGAGGATGTGTAGGATTTGCTGGAACGCAAGGAGGTAGGATTGTCGGAGAAGGGATTCTCTCGAACGGAGTTGTATCGTTTGATAAAGTGAACTATATCGCTGAACTTGAGAACAATCTGCTTAGTATCTCGCAAATTTGTGACAAGAAGTTCACGACACATTTCAATGATAAGAATGTCTAATTCTAAAATGCAGTTTCAAGATTCCAGAAGAATGGATTCTGATGCGAGCTACGCGAGAAAATGATTTATATGTCCTTGACATGAGCATCACTTCTACCACGTCAAAGAAAGTTCAATGCTTTGTTTCCAAAGCTACCGAGAAAGAGTCAATTTTATGGCATAGAAAAATGGGACACATTCATCTTCGAAAGATGAATTTTCTTGTGCATAACGACTTAGTGGAGGGTGTCAATTTGAAAAGTTTTCATCTATCAGACGATTGTCTTAGCTGCAAAAAGGGAAGCAACATAAGAAATCACATCCGAGAAAGTTGTTGAATCGATAAAGCTACCACTAGAAAGACTACACATGGATCTATTTGGACTAGTCAATGTCAAAAGTATTTCTGGAGATCTATACTGTCTTGTCGTTGCAGATGATTATTCTCGATTTTCATGGGTATTCTTTCTGGAGAGTAACGATGAAACTTTTGAAACTCTTATGATCCTCTTCAGAAAACTCGAGAATTTATATCATTTGCCCATTAAGAGAATTCGTAGTGATAATGGAACGGAGTTCAAGAAAAGAAGATGCAAGAGTTCTGTAATGAAAAGGGGATTCTTCATGAATTCAGCGCCCCTATACTCCACCACAAAATGGAGTAGCTGAATGAAAGAATCGCACGTTGATAGAAACTGCTAGAATAATGTTAGCTGATTCGAAATTACCGATCAGTTTTTGGAGTGAAGCAGTAGCATCAGCATGCTATACCCTAAATCATGTGTTGACAGTTAAGCCTCACAAAAAGACATGTTTCGAGTTACTGAAACAATGAAAGCCTAACTTAGCATTTTTGGAACCTTTTGGATCACCGTGTACCGTCTTGGACCCGGCTGTAAATTTGGAGCCAAATCTTTGGAGGGTTTCTTTGTTGGTTATGCTACTCCTCAAAAACGTGTTTTCTTGTCGAGTCTGAACCAGGTAGTTCTAGCGCAGCACGTAGATTGTCAAAGATATACAACACCGACGCAGAAGCCTGGGGAATCCATGGCTGTTTAACTACGATGGATTGTGGGATTCGTTTGAACTACCAGATGTGCCAACTGAAGAAGAACTTGTTATGTTATTTCAACAACATCAGTTATCTAATCAAGAACAAGTTCCTCGACCTTTGGTGATTTCTACATCATTACCAGTTAACACGTCTGATGATGGTCAAAGCTCTTCTGTTCTAAATCGGTTCATGCTTCAAATGTCGATGCTGCTGATTCATCTGCTCAACCAAATATTGATGCTGACTCTGAACGGGAACCAACTTTCGACGATGGAGGATCCCGTTCTGATGAAGGATCTGAACAGATTGAAAGCTTTCTGAAACAACAGGCTGATCAGTCTAATGCTAGGAATAAAGCTTCTTCATCTGTACGGGTCGATGAAATTCTCACAAATTGGCAACCAAAATTAGATGTTCCAACTGAAGCGATGCCTAGGACACTTTCATATCATCCATCAGAGAACATTATAGGCAGCATACAATCGGGAGTGCAAACTTGCAATCAGATTAATAAAGATCTAAGTTGTTTCTTGTAACATTTTCAAAAACGGGTTTTCAAACCCGCTCCATTTGTAATCGAATATCAAGTTATAAATGTGTCGTTGCGTATTTATATCCATTTTATTTTTTAAATTTATGCATAATTAATAAACAAACTAACTATAAAAGTTATATTTGATAAAAAGTAAAAATAAAATAATTAAAAAGAAAATGAGGCTGCCGGGACTCGAACCCGGGTCAGCCGGGTTTAATCTCAAAGTCTTATCACACACACCTATAACCACTCGCCACTTGTTGTTTTCTGTAAATTCTAGGAAACAATTAAATTTTATAGCAATCGTAAATCAAGCTGGTTACGCCAACTGTAACCGAAATCGGTCACCAAATGTCCAAAGACGTTTGATTGTTCGCTGTTTATCGATTATAACCGCTACACCGACAACTCCAATCAATTTTGTTATGAATGAACTTGAATTCAAGAGTAAATCGGTTTTAATAACCGAAAACTTTCAATTCCTGAATTACTTCAATCATTTTCCCCTCTCGCGACTCAAACACACTCTGCAAACTTTCAATTGCATTTTCGCACAACTTTCAGTCCGCCGGAGAAGCTATTTGAACTCGCCGGACTTTCGCCGGAAAACCGTGTTTTCCATCAAATCAGTAAGTCTCTCAATTCTTTCGTTGTATATCAATTGTTAAGCTATTGTTAACTCAAACCCTGCAATCGGAATCAATTTCAGACGTCGATATCGGATAATTCCCGCTCGCCGGAAAACTTCTGAAATTTTCTTATCTTCCGCTGTAAAACGGTATAGACATTCAAACCTTCTGATAACTCTTGCTTAATACTTAAATACCTCACTTAGCTAATCAAAACTGATAATTTATTCGTTCAGTCGAAATCCGTAAGAAACAGAGCCGACGACTTGCCGGAATTCTGAGATAAATCGTTCTCGGGAATGTTCACTTCTAAAAATCGTCTCTGCCATTTCATATTAGTCTGTTGAATGTTTGTCAATCAAATTAAACAAGAAACAATAGAGAAATCGTAAACTGTAATTCGGTAACGAAGAAGACGAAGTAGGTTGATTATAAGTTTAATAAAATCTGGATATTATCTCGGGTTAGACACACAGTCCAGCGGTGGACAGTGTGCACATACATATCACACGCCGCGAGTTCGATCCTTGACACACGTATGCTCCGTAATAAAAATGTTTTATTTTTCTAACTGAACCGGATGCTTTCACCGTTAGATGTTAAGTATAATAAAAATCTGTATATTAACCAAGTTAGACACACAGTCCACCGCTGGACTGTGTGTAATGTTAAAGCACAGGTCCCGGGTTCGAGACCTGTTGACAGCACCGGGTTGATAATTAAAATCCTTTTTAAAAATAAATGAATTTTGAATAAACTGATTTAGTATATAAAGATAATTAAAAACAGGATTATTTCGGGTTAAACACGTAGCTCAGTTGGTAGAGCTGCGTGCACTCGTACGGGAGGTCTCGGGTTCGAGTCCTGCCCGACGCATACATTTACACAATAAAACCGGTCAAACAGTCAAACGGTCAACGGTCAACGTCAACGCAAAAGTCAACATATTTTTATATTTTTATTTATTTAATTTAATTTAAAAATCAACTAAAAATACTTAAAAATAATGTTTTTAAAGATAGGAAATAGCCTTAAACTCACAAAAATATATCTAAAAATCCTATTAAAATTATTAATAAAATCCACTCATTTACTATATCTTCCGTTATTATTTAGGTTAGTTAATTCTCGTTGTTCAATCCTTCCAACTCGTGCGCATCTCATCATCTCCAACCGAACGCACCCAATGTGAGTGAATCTCTACAAATTCCCCATTTTAATCACGTTTTTGGGGTGTATCATGTGTCTTACCATTTATTATATTTAAATCATTGTGCATACATCATATCATGAACAAATGTGTATTCAGCTTGTATCATCTGTTGTGTGGTTATTGTTTAGATTTAAATTTATTATTTTCAGTACATGCAATTTCATAGGCCGCCGCTCCCCATTACATTATGAGCGTTGAGCAGTTCCCCATTACATTATGAGCGTGAACCTGGCGTGCCAACACACGATCGGCTCCGTTTGATTGAGCCTTGATCGCACAGACATTTATCATATTCAGTACATACAGTTATCATAGGCCGTCCGTTCCCCATTACACTATGAGCGTGAACATGACGTTGCCAACATATATAGTTTCATTCATGTTATACATTCAGGCAAGTTCATATGTTATTGTATGTTATTGTATGTTATAGTTTGTGGTTGTTATTGCTATTGTTGGATTATTTACATTTGCTCGCATATGACTATTGCACAATTTTTCCTTGATAAAAATAACAAGAAATCAGTAATAAATGTTTAACTAACAAGGTTCACTTGCCAACTTATGTTGACCCAAAAACCCCCATTTTTACACATGATACAGGTGAACCAGCTGCAGCAAGAAACACATAGGATTGGCTTAGAAGAATAAACTGGTTTAGAGCTTGGATTGTTTAGTTTGGTTATTTTCCTTTGTATTTGTATGGACATGTTTGTATTATTGAGAATGTAATTTTGACTTTAATAAATATGAAACATATTAGTAAATATCATGAGCTTTGGTGATAACCCCATTATACCCCGACTCTTATTCCGCTGCGGGTCGGGGTGTGACAGATTGGTATCAGAGCCATGACTATAGGGATATAGGATAGGTTATTAGACCCTTAGAGCCTATACTATAGTTGATTAGAAATTTTTAAGATTTTTGTGTGTTACATGCCAAATTTCATGATGTATATGTTTTATGTTAAGTGTTACATTCAATGTTATGCAAGCATGTTCATAAGTATATATTATCATATAATGCCTATCATGAATCATATTCTCATAACATATCATAACCATGAAAGCACACATCACATCATTTTCATAATTGTTTTTACAATGAACTTTGTATTTTCAAATCTCATCAAAGTGAGTTCTCATGACGGGCATGTAGTAACTGGAAGGGTACAAGTACCGGTAGTCGGAACGCCCTGTCTAGGCTTGGCATTCGTATAAATCCAAAATAAAGGACCAGTTTGCCTACCTGGGGACTAACGATGAGAGTACGAAGTACCTATTAGGCCAAAGCATGCTATACCAAACGTCGTGTGAGCTAACCCCACTTTGAGTTGTCATTGTGTCTACACCTGGACACATTCCGACCATACATCTCGTAAACATATTTTGTGGTTTTCATTCGGGTGATGCGAGTGTTAAATCGCCAATACTAATGTGAATCCCACCAAGCCAATAGACATGGGGGCCCACATGACTATACAGGTGAAGGTATGGGGGACATTTGAGGCCCAACATGAGCAAACCCAAGACATCCTATGGATGTAGTTGCATTACTGATATTTATGTTATTTTCATTTTCTTTAAGACACATGACACCTAAGAAGACTCCATAAACTCACAATCTTCTTATGTATGTTCCTGTAGATGTCGGCTAGACAACAACGAGGGGGTAAAAGATCAGGAAGGTCTCACGAACGCTTGGCCACACAAATCGCGAAACAAATGGCGCGGTGCTTCCTGACATTGTGGTTCAAGTACAACAAGCTCTCGCCACAAATCCCACTAATCCTCCCCAGCAAGATGACCAGAACATCGGCAACCCTCCTACCAGCAAGTGCTCATATAAACATTTCAAGTCTTGCGATCCTCCTAAATTTGAAGGGACCGAAGGTGTCACTGCTCTCCTCCACTGTTTGAGGAAATGGAAAACACCTTCCACAACTGCATTGTCCCGAGGATCGCAAAGTACGATACGCAACCGGGAGACTATTTGGGGTAGCTCTTACCTGTGGAATACTGAAAAGGGTAAGAGGGGAATCGAAGATGCTATGGCCTTAACGTGGGAGGAGTTAGAGGACGAATTTCATTCTTTGAAGCAAAAGGAGGGAGATCATACTTCCTACAACAAGAGGTTCTTAGAGTTGAACCAAATGGTCCCTAACTTGTTTACCCCAGTTTATCGCTTAATCGAGCATTAATTCGAGGTCTTCCCTCGAAAATTCAAGATTCAGTTCTCAGCACTTCGCCAGCAACACTTGAAGCTGCTATGGAATAGCTACTGAACTGACCGAGAATCGAATTCACAACGGTAAGTTTAAAGAAGAGAAAAAGAAAGCCCCCGTTGAGGGCCAAACTTCAAACCATTCCACCTCCTCCTCTAAGTTTGCTAACAAGAGGAAACGTAACACCAGAAATTTCGTTGTCACACAAACCAATTTCCCTATCCCTGCTGCACCCATTACCCAAGTTGCCCCTTCACCTGCACCATACAAAAGGCCATACTCTGGCCCATTTCCAAAATGCAACCGTTGCCAATACCACCATTTTCCTGATCATCCCTGCCAACATTGCACCGGCTGCGGTCGCGCAGGTCATACTGTTCAAACCTGTCGCTTACCTCAGCGAACGAACCGCCACCAGCCTTCAACCCAAACCCACCAACAAATAATGGGTCAAGCCCAACAACCCCTACTATTACCATCTACCCAACATTTAGCCCAATCATACTACCAACCCAATTATCCCATGGTGCAACCTATGCGGGCTTGCTACAATTGTGGAGATCCAAGCCATTTTAGAAACACTTGTCCACGGTTGGTGAACTTATTCATGCTCAAGCCCAAGCCAATCCGGTGAATCAAGCTAATCAAGCTCCTCCACCTGCAAGAGGAAGAGCTTTCAACATCAACGCTAATCAGGCTAGAGCTGACAGCAATGTGGTTAACGGTACGTTCCTTATCAATGGTAGTTATGCATCCATGTTGTTTGATACTGGCGCGGATAAAAGTTTTGTGTCCTTAGAGTTTGAACCCATCCTAAACCAAAATCGTGATAAGCTCATGGAATCCATAACAGTAGAAGTTGCTGACGGGAAACCGGTCTCATTAAACTCTATTATACGCAATTGTACTCTCACTTTAAATGATCACAATTTTCTAGTTGACCTCATTCCAATGAAGTTGGGAAGCTTTGACATTATAATTGGTATGGACTGGCTCAGCCAACATCAGGCTGAAGTTGTATGTCGCGAAAAGTTTATACGCATTCCTCTTTCAAACGGTCAGACTCTACGAATCTTTGAGAAACCTCGTCGAAAGGGCTCAGATTAATGTCCTGTCTTCAAGCTCAAAAATATCTTCGCAAGAATTATGTCGCGTTTTTAGCTCATGTCGTCAAAAAGGGAACCATGGAGAAAAACTTGAAGACATTCCTGTAGTAAAAGATTTCCCGCAAGTTTTTCCTGACGACATTTCAGGACTTCCTCCCGTGAGAGAAGTCGAATTTTGTATCGATCTTATACCTGGTGCTACACCAGTTGCAAAGTCTCCTTATAGGTTAGCCCCATCTGAAATGCAAGAGCTAGCCAGTCAATTGCAAGAGTTGACTGACAAAGGATTTATACTCCTAGCTCCTCGCCTT
This sequence comes from Scalesia atractyloides, assembly GCA_947069175.1. Classification (NCBI taxonomy): domain Eukaryota; kingdom Viridiplantae; phylum Streptophyta; class Magnoliopsida; order Asterales; family Asteraceae; genus Scalesia; species Scalesia atractyloides. The sequence continues at coordinate 48,857,706 of CAMTDV010000029.1, read as the reverse complement.
GGGGTGCACCTGTTCTTTTTGTGAAGAAGAAAGATGGATCGTTTCGCATGTGCATCGACTACAGAGAACTCAACAAGTTAACGATCAAGAATCGTTATCCATTACCTCAGCATTGATGATCTTCTTGACCAACTTCAAGGTGCCAGCTGTTTTTCAAAAATCGACCTTCGATCTGGTTATCATCAACTCGGAGTACATGAAGAAGACGTCCCAAAGACCGCTTTCTGAACTCGTGGTAATTCATGGTCATTCCATTTGGTTTAACCAACGCTCCAGCTGTTTTCATGGATCTAATGAACAGATTCTACAAACCATATCTCGATCGTTTTGTTATAGTCTTCATCGACGACATCCTCATTTATTCAAAGTCTTAGTCGGATCATGAACGACATCTTCGACTCATCCTTACACTTCTAGAGAATGAAAAGCTTTACGCCAAATTCTCCAAATGCGAATTCTGGTTAAAAGAGGTACAATTCCTTGGACATGTGGTCAATGACAAGGGAATACATGTCGACCCCTCAAAGATCAAAGCGGTACAAGAATGGCAAGCGCCACGTACACCAACTGAAGTAAGATCATTCCTTGGTCTGGCTGGTTATTATCGCCGTTTTATTTCAAACTTCTCTCGCATTGTTGTACCACTCACGGCTTTAACTCATAAGAGGAAAACCTTTCATATGGGGACCCAAACAAGAAGAAGCCTTCCAAACCCTTAAACAAAAACTTGTGATGCACCAATCCTCACTCTTCCTGAAGGTTGTGATGACTTCGTGGTTTATTGCGACGCGTCAGGGCAAGGACTAGGCTGTGTTCTAATGCAAAGAGGAAAGCTTATAGCTTATGCTTCGAGACAACTCAAGACTCATGAGAAGAACTACACCACCCATGACCTAGAACTTGGAGCCGTTGTGTTCGCTCTTAAGATATGGAGACATTATCTCTACGGTACTAAGTGTGAAATATACACTGACCACAAGAGTCTTCAACATATCTTTAATCAAAAGGAGTTAAACATGAGGCAACAAAGATGGGTCGAACTTCTAAATGACTACGACTGTGAAATTCGGTACCACCCGGGCAAAGCAAATGTGGTGGCTGACGCACTCAGTCGAAAGGGTTATGCGAACTCCATTTACTTCTATGTTCGCAAATCATAACTGACATTAAAGATCAAATTCGAGAAGCCCAACATGTTTCAGTAACGGAGGATGATGTATCGAAAGGAGTTGTCCTGTGGAGCTGAACTTAAAATTGAAACTAAATCTGACGGTATTCTGTACTATCTAGATCGCATATGGATTCCTGACCACAACAACCTTCGTGAATTTCTTATGAATGAGGCTCACAAAACACGATACTCTATACACCCAGGAGCCGATAAATGTATCAAGACCTTCGATACATCTATTGGTGGCCTGGAATGAAAAAGATATTACTGTTTTTGTTTCCAAGTGCCTTACATGTTCCAAGGTGAAAGCTGAACATCAAAGACCCTCAGGACTTCTGGTCCAACCTGAAATACCTGTATGGAAGTGGGAAAACATAACCATGGACTTCATTACGGGTTACCTCGCACATCTGGTGGGTATGACACTATATGGGTAATCATTGATCGTCTTACAAAATCAGCTCACTTTATTCCTATCCGCGAAGATTTCAAAAACGAAAAACTAGCTCGTATTTATATCAGGAAATCGTAAGCCGACAGGTTACTTAAGCATTATTTCAGATCGTGATGGTCGTTTCACTTCACGAACATGGCAAGCAGTACAAGCCGCTTTGGGTACGCGATTAGATCTCAGCACCGCTTATCATCCTCAAACTGATGGACAATCTGAACGCACCATTCAAACTCTTGAAGATATGCTTCGAGCATGTGTCATAGACTTCAAGGGAAATTGGGACGCTCATCTACCATTAGTTGAATTTTCGTACAACAACAGCTATCATTCAAGTATCGGCATGGCACCTTTTGAAGCTTTATATGGTCGTAAATGCCGATCCCAGTATGTTGGCACGAAATTGGGGAAGCTCAAATCACCGGTCCAGAATTGATTCAAGAAACCACAGATAAGATCCATCAAATTCGAAACAATCTTCTAGCGGCTCAGAGTCGTCAAAAGAGTGATGCAGATAAACGACGAAAGCCTTTGGAGTTTAACATTGGTGATCATGTACTTTTAAAAGTATCACCGTGGAAGGGAGTAGTTCATTTTGGTCAAAAAGGCAAGCTAGCACCACGCTACGTAGGACCTTTCAAGATACTCGAAAGAGTAGGACCTGTAGCATACAAGCTTGATCTACCAGAAGAACTCAACAGGATTCATCCCACATTCCACGTATCAAACTTGAAAAGTGCCTCGTGATGAGAACCTCCATATTCCTCTGGAAGATATTCAGATTATGAATCTATGCATTTTATTGAAAGACCAGTAAGATCATGGACTTCGGAGAAAAACGTCTTCGACGAAGTCGCATTCCAATTGTTAGGGTACGCTGGGAGTCAAAACGGGGACCTGAGTTTACTTGGGAACGTCAAGACTCAATGCGCGAAAAATACCGCATCTTTTTCCTACTACTACTACTTAAATTTCGGGACGAAATTCCTAAAAGTAAGGGATATGTAACATTTGTCAAAAACGGGTTTTCCAAACCCGCTCCGTTTGTAATCGAATATCAAGTTATAAATTTCTCGTTGCGTATTTATATCCATTTTAATTTTTAATGATGCATAATTAATAAACAAACTAAACTATAAAAGTTATATTTGATAAAAAGAAAAAATAAAATAATTAAAAAGAAAATGAGGCTGCCGGGACTCGAACCCGGGTCAGCCGGGTTTAATCTCAAAGTCTTATCACACACACCTATAACCACTCCGCCACTTGTTGTTTTCTGTAAATTCTAGGAAACAATTAAATTTTATAGTCAATCGTAAATCAAGCTGGTTACGCGAACTGTAACCGAAATCGGTCACCAAATGTCCAAAGACGTTTGATTGTTCCGGTTTACCGATTATAACGCTACACTGACAACTCCAATCAATTTTGTTATGAATGAACTTGAATTCAAGAGTAAATCGGTTTTAATAACCGAAACTTTCAATTCCTGAATTACTTCAATCATTTTCCCCTCTCGCGACTCAAACACACTCTACAAACTTTCAATTGCATTTTCGCACAACTTTAAGTCCGCCGGAGAAGTATTTGAACTCGCTGGACTTTCGCCGGAAAACCGTGTTTTCCATCAAATCATAAGTCTCTCAATTCTTTCGTTGTATATCAATTGTTAAGCTATTGTTAACTCAAACCCTGCAATCGGAATCAATTTCAGACGTCGATATCGGATAATTCCCGCTCGCCGGAAAACTTCTGAAATTTTCTTATCTTCCGCTGTAAAACGGTATAGACATTCAAACCTTCTGATAACTCTTGCTTAATACTTAAATTCCTCACTTAGCTAATCAAAACTGATAATTTATTCGTTCAGTCGAAATCCGTAAGAAACAGAGCCGACGACTTGCCGGAATTCTGAGATAAATCGTTCTCCGGTATGTTCACTTTAAAAATCGTCTCTGCCATTTCATATTAGTCTGTTGAATGTTTGTCAATCAAATTAAACAAGAAACAATAGAGAAATCGTAAACTGTAATTCGGTAATGAAGAAGACGAAGTAGGTTGATTATAAGTTTAATAAAATCTGGATATTATCTCGGGTTAGACACACAGTCCAGCGGTGGACTGTGTGCACATTCATATCACACGCCGCGAGTTCGATCCTTGACACACGTATGCTCTGTAATATAAATGTTTTATTTTTCTAACTGAACCGGATCCTTTCGCCGTTAGATGTTAAGTATAATAAAAATCTGTATATTAACCAAGTTAGACACACAGTCCAGCGGTGGACTGTGTGTAACGTTAAAGCACAGGTCCCGGGTTCGAGACCTGTTGACAGCACCGGGTTGATAATTAAAATCCTTTTTAAAAATAAATGAATTTTGAATAAACTGAATTAGTATATAAATATAATTAAAAACAGGATTATTTCGGGTTAGACACGTAGCTCAGTTGGTAGAGCTGCGTGCACGCGTACGGGAGGTCTCGGGTTCGAGTCCTGCCCGGCGCATACATTTACACAATAAAACCGGTCAAACATACGGTCAACAGTCAACGGTCAACGCAAAAGTCAACATATTTTATATTTTTATTGATTTAATTTAATTTAAAAAATCAACTAAAAATACTTAAAAATAATGTTTTTAAAGAAAGGAAATAGCCTTAAACTCACAAAAATATATCTAAAAATCCTATTAAAATTATTAATAAAATCCACTCATTTACTATATCTTCCGTCATTATTTAGGTTAGTTAATTCTCGTTGTTCAATCCTTCCAACTCGTGCGCATCTCATCATCTCCAACCGAACGCACCCAATGTGAGTGAATCTCTACAAATTCCCCATTTTAATCACGTTTTTGGGGTGTATCATGTGTCTTACCATTTATTATATTTAAATCATTGTGCATACATCATATCATGAACAAATGTGTATTCAGCTTGTATCATCTGTTGTGTGGTTATTGTTTAGATTTAAATTTATTATTTTCATTTCATGCAATTTCATAGGCCGCCGCTCCCCATTACATTATAGCGTTGAGCAGTTCCCCATTACATTATGAGCGTGAACCTGGCGTGCCAACATACGATCGGCTCCGTTTGATTGAGCCTTGATCGCACAGACATTTATCATTTTCAGTACATACAGTTATCATAGGCCGTCCGTTCCCCATACACTATGAGCTTTAACGTGATGTTGCCAACATATACAGTTTCATTCATGTTATACATTCATGCAAGTTCATATGTTATTGTATGTTATAGTTTGTGGTTGTTATTGCTATTGTTGGATTATTTACATTTGCTCGCATATGACTATTGCACAATTTTTCCTTGATAAAAATAACAAGAAATCAATAATAAATGTTTAACTAACAAGGTTCACTCGCCAACTTATGTTGACCCAAAAACCCCCATTTTTACACATGATACAGGTGAACAAGCTGCAGCAAGAAACAATAGGATTGGCTTAGAAGAATAAACTGGTTTAGAGCTTGGATTGTTTAGTTTGGTTATTTTCCTTTGTATTTGTATGGACATGTTTGGATTATTGAGAATGTAATTTTGACTTTAATAAATATGAAACATATTAGTAAATATCATGAGCTTTGGTGATAACCCAATTATGCCCCGACTCTTATTCCGCTGCGGGTCGGGGTGTGACATTTCTATACTAGTATTGCTCCACTTCGAGTCCAATTTTCTCATAGTTTTTTTGTTTCTCAGGTTGAACTGGGAAGCTAGAAAGACGCGTTAAAAGAAGAAAGTTGGGTGGATGCAATGCAAGAAGGATTACTCCAATTCCAGAAACTTGGAGTCTGGACGCTTGTTACCTGCCAGATCATCACAAAAAGATTAACACAAGATGGGTCTTCAATTTTAAAAGAGATGATAGAGGAGTCGTCGTGCTCAACAAAGCTCGACTTGTGGTTCAAGGTTTTCATCAGCAAGAAGGGATAGATTATACTGAAGTCTATGCCCCAATTGCACGTCTTGAAGCAATTCGCATATTTTTGGCCTTTGCCTCGTGGAAAGGGTTCAAGGTGTACCAATTGGATGTTAAATCTGCTTTCCTTTACGAAAAAGTGAAAGAGGAGGTGTACGTCGGCCAACCACCGGGGTTCATTGTTCCAATACACAAAGATAAAGTCTACCTCTTGAATAAAGTCTTATATGGCCTTCATCAAGCCCGAGAGCTTGGTATGAAACATTACCGAGTCATCTTCTAGACAATGGCTTTATCAGGGGAACAGTAGATTCAAACCCTCTTCACAAAGGAAGTCGATGGGCATCTAATTATCGTACAAATATATGTGGATGATATTATCTTTGGATCGAAAAATGACAAGCTGTGTAAAGACTTTGAAGAAGTCATGAAGCGCAAATTTGAAATGAGCGCAATGGGGGAGATGAAGTTCTTTCTAGGACTTCAGGTTGACCAGTTGCCTGATGGTATTTTCATTCATCAGACAAATATGTTCATGACATATTGGAAAAATTCAATATGACAGGAGCTAAACCAGCATCACGTTAGCTCCAAATCACGGCATTTGTCCACATCTTACCGGAGAAAAGTTGATGAAACTTTATATCGCTCCATGATCGGATCCTTGATGTATCTCACTGCTTCTTGACCACATATCATGTATCCAACGTGCCTGTGCTCCCGCTATCAGTCTAATCCAAAGAGTCACACCTGCTTATTGTTAAGCGCATAATGAGCTATCTAAAGGGTTTTCCAAGCACCGGCTTGTGGTACCCTAGACATGATGATTTTAATCTTGCAGGTTTTCGGATGCTGCAAACTAAATACAAAGTCTACAACGGCCGGCTGCCAGTTCTTCGGAACTCGTTTGGTAACGTGGCATTGCAAGAAACAAATCGTGGTCGCTCTCTTTACTTGTGAGGCTGAATAAGTTTCGGCTTCTAGTTGTTGTGCTCAGATTCTCTGGATATAACAACAGATGAGAGATTCGGTTTGCAATTTCTTGATACGCCTATATATGTAGATAATCAGGCCACGATCGATATCACCAAAAACTCATGTCAACACTCACGTACTAAACATATCGAGATTCGACACCACTTTATCCGTGATTGCTATGACAAAAAGTTGGTACGAATTGAGAAAATCCACACTGATGACCAAAAAGCAGATTTTTATACCAAAGCTTTTGATAAAACAAAGTTTTAAAAATTTGTTAAAGCTAAATGGTTTAAAAAATATGATCTCAGGGGATGTATTTGAGATTGAGTTTGAGGATGATGACGACTTGAGGTGAATTTGTCATCAGTTAAATGTTTTATGTACATTCTTTCTTATAATTTAAAAAAAATCCAAAAATATGTTTTTGATTTTAGGGGGAGAACATTTGAGGAAAATACAAAAACATTTAAAAAATCAAAAAAGAGTTTGTGTAAAAAGAGTGATCATAGTAAATCAAAAATGATAGTACAGTATGCTAAAGAATTATATTGTTTAAAGTAATTAAGCAAGTCTTACTATGGATATGCCAATAGACTTCACTCGTTCAGTAAATTGTATTTGAGATATAACCTAAAACACAAAACTGATTAACTTGTGGGTTAACATCTCTCATATATATGGACTTAGTACTTCGAAATTTCGTTTGAGAGAATGCCAGATTCTGCGATACTAGGTCTTTATATTTGATTGATATCTGGGGTATTATTCAGTTCTTCTAAATTTGCGGAAGCAATGGCCTAGAACTCATATAATACTTTTGGATTATCTCCCGAAAGCTGCATGAAAAATGATTATGTCTTAAGCAATTATGACATTTGCAGTACAAAGATTCCCTAATGGAACACCACCTAAAGACGAGCCTTCATCTCTTTATTTGTACGGTAGTACTAAACCGAGCTCTCAAGGTCTCGTATTCACCCTATATACAGATATCAATTCAATATATTCACCTGTAAAATGACATTCTGGGAGTCTCGATATGGGAGTATATTCTAAGATGGGAAACACAGTTATTTCATGTTTCTAATAATACCTTAACATATCTTGAAACAGTTGAGAAACGAGAAGAGGTTTAAATGGACAAATATATTTGCAATCTAGGTAAATTTGTTTAAAAGCTTAAAAGGTGTTTCTAGACTAACTGTACTGATGATTTATATGAATGCTTGAAATGATCTTCTTGAAAAACACAAAATTCACAAAAATGTTATTATTCATTAAAAATTTCTTAAAAACTCAAAAAAAAAATTTAGTTTTCTTAGCTTGATAGTTTTATGTTTGTTTATCGATAATAAAAACACCGATGGTTGGATTCATAGCACATCTTGCTGGGGAAAGCTTGAAATCATGGGTTGGGCGCTAATTTTTAGCAAGAAAGTTCATTAATTTGAAACTTTACATGTTGAAATAAATCTGTTTGGTCAAATATGGTCAACCAAGGTCATTAACTTGGACTTGGAAGGCAAATTGGATAACCAGGGTCATTAGCTTGGACCTAGTTAGCCAAGTGGATTTTTGAAACAGATGAAATTTTTAAAAATAAATGAAAAATACAAAAATAAAATTGAAATTGAAAAGTTTAAGTTTTTTAGTTTTGATACTTCAAATTTCATGCGGAGAAGTCGTTTTTGTACAAAACAAGAGTTAGCATTTTGTGCGATTCATACTAATTTCGTAGAAACATGGTGAGTATAAATACTTTTGGTTCGCACAGAAATGAAGTTTCTGTTCTTTGTGAACTGTTGAGCGACTCAGAGAGAATTTTGGCGATTCGACTCTAAAACTTCATTTCTTGTTCTTGTGTTTGTTATTCACATTGTTGAGGTTGATTTGCACACCTCTTACAATGGGCAAGGTAATTTCGTCAAGATCTCACTGTTATAATGTCAAAATTTCATACGATTCAGACTAAAACTTAGATCTAGGGTAATTGGACCGGTAAAACTTAAAATTGATCACAAAATCGTTAAAATCGGCTCTATTAACCTGTAAAATCAACTATCAATTTGCTAAAAACAACAGGTTTTAGGGTCGGATTGTACTTGGACAAATTTTGGTATGATGATGATTTGGTAGACTGATCTGTTTCGTATGAAATAAGATTTCAAAGCAAAATGAATAAGTGCAAATTTTTGTATGAAGCAAGTGAATCGTATGAATGCTATGAACTTCAAATTTCAAATGTTGATCAAATGAATGTTTCGTATGAAACATAGTTTTTGTACGAAACAGAGAAAGAAATTTTAAATTGTTCAAAATTTGTTAACTAAGTGAATTTTTTGTACGAAACATAAGTTTTTTGTACGAAACAAGAGAAAGAACTTTTGAAAGTTTAAAATTTTTTGATCAATATAGTGTTTTCGTATGAAATAGAGAATTTAGTACGAATCTGTGAAGAAATGTTGTGAATGTTTGAAATTTTTCTAACGGTTGATTGTTATTTGTCTTGAACAGGCCAAGAGATCTGGATTTTCTCCAGTGCACAACATATGCTGTGTTACAGATGCTAAAATCCCAGAGATAGCAGCATATCGAAGTATCTTGGATTTTCTTACAAGGATTAGAGTGACGAAAGCGATAACAGATAGATACACGGCATATTTGTCACATGTGGAATATTTCTGAGAATGCTGCGGAGTATAGTATTGAAGACAATGCCATTATATCAGCAGTAAAGATTAACGATGTGGATATTCAAGTGAAGATTACTGAAGAGTTGATTCGGAAAGTGTTGGAGTTTAAGGATAACAAGGATGATCCAACAGACTTAACTGAACATATGGTTAAAGGATGTTTTTACAGGATGGGATATACGGGTTTTGTGAATGCTGCTCCTTTCAAGAAAGGAAATCTAAGTGCGCCGTTCAGATATCTTGCACACGTTATTATTCATGGATTGGGTCACAGGAAGGGTGGTTTTGATGACTTGGTGGATTATCAGAGATATTCTGTGCTAGTGCTGAACCTTCCATATAACTTTTCTAAAGTTATATTTACTCAGATGATCTAAAACATTCAGAAGGAAAGATTTTTGTAGTATCCAAGGTTTATACATATGATGTTAAACTATTTACATCCGGACTTCAAGAAATCTCTAGAAGATGTTCTTAAACTTGAGCATATGGATGTTCAGTCACTACGGAAGATGAACATGCATTTGAAGTCTGCTCCCGTTGCTAAACATATGTTTGGTGCTATTCTGAATAAAGATTATATTTCACCCGCACCTGGTAAATGGAGGAAGGAAGATAGCGGTGACGATGAAGAGGAAGTTAAATCTTTATCATTTTTTGTGGCAAAGAGAAGTCCGTTGTTCGTGAAAGATGGTGAAAAGGGTGGAAAAGCTACATACAAAGGGAGAAAGAGAAAAACTGCATCTGCTTCTGAAAGTTCAGGGTTGAGGGATGAACCTGAAGTTGAAGAAATAGTTGAAAGGATGGCAGAAGAGATAAAACGTCAGGCTTTTGGAGCTGACAAGGCTGCTAAGAAGTACTATCATCTAGTACTGATTCAGAAGAAAGAAGAGCAGGAGAGAAGAAAAGAGCAGAGAAATTAGCAAAGAAACGTCAAGATGAGCTAAAACGCAAAGCTGAGGAACGAAAGAGAAAAGAGACAGGTGAACACGACACAACTTATGTTCCGTCTGAATCTGATCCTGAATCAGCGTTTCGTACTCCGGTCAAGAAAAGGCAAAGAAGGATGAAACGATCTACAGCTCGTATATCTCTGATTGTTAATCCATCAGAAGCTGGTGCTGAACAGAATACTGAAGTAAATATGTAGGAACAAACACAAAGTATTCCGTCTCCACTACATTATATTCATCCAGAGCCAGATCAGCAACATGTTGAACCAAAATACCTCCGCAACAATCACCAGTTCAAGAACTAGAACAACAACCACAAGCACCGCAACAGCCTGAATCAGAACCCGTTCAACAATCAATGCGTGATCCTAAACCAGTCCAGCAATCAGCGCCACAACAGTCGGCTCAACAAAAGTCTCAACCATCTCATGCTCAACAATATCGTCCTACATCACAACCGTTTAATACACAAGCATTTTTTAACGAGATTAATTTAGACGATCTACCAGGAGGAAATGAGTTTCGATTTGATGATCCTAGAATTAATGATTTGCAGAAACAGGTGACGATGAACATTGTGCGCATAGCGAATTACAAGAGCAGATAAACTTGTTAACAGCTGAGAGGTTGAAATGCTTGAAAGAATTGGAGGATTAATTAATGACAAGCAGCAACTAGAAGCGATGATGGCAAGTATTATTTCTGAAAATGAAAGATTACGTTTGCGAATGACAGAGAATGAAGAAGAACGGTTGAGAATAATCATAGAATGGATGTGTTTGAGAAGATTCTTGAAAAGAAGTTTGGTTTGAGTATATCTACAGCGATGGATGAAATTGAACGTGCAGAAGCTAGGGAAAGAGTTGCAGAACGAGAACGATTGGCTAAACAGCAATCTGATGCGTTAGGGAAAGGAAAAGGTAAGATAGTTGAGGATTCCGTGACTGAAGAAGCTGTGCTAGAAGCTGAATCTGGGCCAGTACAATGTTGGGATATTGTAGTATATGAAGAACCGAAGAATTTTATTCTGATTGGAAAGCCTATTGATGTGGATATAGCTTTTCTTGATATTTCATAAAGACATCGAGATTGGTTGATGAAAAGAAAGACAGTAAAGAAATGGCTAAAGAAACAGAAAAGGAGGAAGAGATAGAGGACACTGAAGATGTTGATGTTGATGATAAAGATTCTAGCAGTTCGGATGGTAATGATGATGATAATGTGGGAGGCTCAGGTATTCGTGTAATAGATTCAAATGTTAATGAATTAGTTGATCTTTCCGAGTATTTTGATGATTATGCAAACCAAACTGCTGAAGAGGAAAGGATGAAAAAATCTGATGAGATAATAGATGCTCAGCAGGAAGGAATTTTCACAGAGAATGTTACATTTCTGTTCCTGTCATGCAAAAACCATTTGTGTTATATCTTGAGCATGACGTTGAGGAAGGGGAGTTTATTCATAGTTATTCGAAAGAAGAGATAGTAGAAATGCTCGGTATTAGTGAAGAAAAGTTCGATTTTTGATTTTGAAGTCGAACTGAATGAGATGGATGTTTTCGAACCGAATGCTTATGTTTTTGAAGATATAGAGGATGCAAATGTATATGATAATGTTGTCATGGAAAGTGACTCTGATGAAGATGCTAATGATGCCATTCAGGGTACAGAGGATTTCCCAACGTTTATCGATTTATTTACAGCAGAAAGCTCTGAGGTATTACAAAGGAAAGTATCGGAAGTCGTTAAAGAAGGAACAATTCCTGAAAAGATAACTACAACTGAGAATATCGAATAAAAGAAGAAATGGTTTCGGGAGAGTTCAGCTGAGTGAAAGTTTAAGAGGCCCCTAGATTTTTTACAAGAGATGCTGATATTTCTTTAGGGGATATTTTGAGTTGGGGTTGGATTGAAGAGTTAAATGTTTATGTGATTAAAAGAGAACTTGGGATTCAATACTTTCGATATCTGAGTGCAACAAAACTCTGCCTTATTGGGACATAAAGGAACTTGTGCAAACCAAGATGATAAATCTAAAGACGAAGTTCCATAAACCAAAAGATGTGGAGATTGATCAAGTTTGAGGCTAAGCATGGTTTTGTTCACGGAAACCCATTATCCATGTCGTATTGTTAAAGTAGATCCAGTGACAAAGGAGAATAATATTACTTTGATTGTAAAGAAGCCACGGGTGATGAAAAACATGCCACTGATCAAAATGGAGCAAGATTTTTATGCAATCTTCAAGTGGAGGCAATATGATTCAAATACAGGTGAGGCTGTTATATGTGTACTGTCACACCCTCAATTTCCACTTGCGGAGTTTTACCGCGAGGCGTGTGAACAAACCAGAATCTGAAACACTAGTACGTCGAATGAACTCTATATGATTTGATAATACGTTTTCCAAAAATCATTTGTTTAACCGTTCATCGTAGATTTTATTGTCTTAGTTAGTTACCAATGTTTAGCGGAAGCATTAGTTTTTAAAGTTGAGGGAAGCATAAAGTAAAGTAAAGGAACGGGCGCCAACATAAACGCCAAAACCAAGAAAAACCCAAAAACAATGTTTGTAAATGAGACTCGATAAAAGATGTTTGATCAATGCAAGTGAGTGCACCTAGAGCTCCTAGCGTCCTGAGAAACATGTAAAGAAACAAGTGTCAACATTAAAGAAGAGTGAGTTCACAGGTTTTCATAATTTCATTCGTTCGGTTATGAGTTTGTTTCCCCCGTTATCCCTAACCCGGGATAACGATTTAGTTCCATTATTCCCAACCCGGAATAATACTGATAGTTCCATTATTCCCAACCCGGAATAATACTGATAGTTCCATTATTCCCAACCTGGAATAATAACGATGTTGGTTCCATTATCCCTAACCCGGGATAATATTTGTTGTTTCGTAATTAAGTTCAATGTTAATATATATAGGTAGCTAGCCTAAAGTTATGTCACGTAAGTGTTCGCAATCGAAGCTAACTGTTGTGCCTCCGTGTTGCCAGGCCTATCACTGACCATGGCGAAGTTAGGCCAAATTATTCACCCGTTGACCATACCCGGTCGGCTAGCGCGACTAGCTCGGATGGGGCTTGTCGGGCCCAGTAGTACTACTTATAATTTCCCCGCTATCTAAACCCAATACTAACGATCCGAGAGATTGTCGAGGACTTGTGTGATATAGCTGCTTAGTGACCATAACGTACATTAACATTAACTTAGTTACCGAGTAGTTTAATGACGTTAGTTTCGTATAACGTAAAGAGATTGAGTTGAAGAGTGTATACATGTTTCTCCCCCTGTTGTTTAAAACCGGATAAAATTAGGGGCCGTGAACTCACCTTTAGTTGCTCGGTTAGTGTAACAAGAAGTTGCAAATGAGGGGACCGCTAATTGCGTCCTAACAAGTCAATTGATTTCAAGTCAGTGTGTAAAAAAACAAATCCTACACATAATTTACGCACAAAGCGGTACACACAATCAAAATTCCTAACACTCAAACATGCATGAAAGTATCCTCATATGAACATAGTGATCAAAACAATTTATCGTGAACACAATCCAATCCATGCAACACTTTGGTTCACACATTCGCAAGTTATCAAGTTTCAGCTTACATACTCATAATTCGGCTGTTTTCGAGGATTTTTATAAAATAGTTCCAACGTTCCAAAAATTCCAATTATTTTACAGGAGGTGACAACTATACTGTAGAATTTTATATAAATTTTTCAAGTCCTAATACTTTACCAATTATCCATAAATATTAATATACTAGGCTGCAGTCAGATTCGTCACTTTGTGACTGCAGTCCACGGAAGAATTTATTTAAAAATTACTGTTCGTCCAAAAAACAAAATTCCAATGGGAGTTGCCCGGAAATTTCCATATCTAGTTTTCTGTACAAATTTCATGATTCGACTCCCTACAGATTATTAAATCCAACTCGATAAACAACTAACAAAATTTCAGGATTTTTACAGCTTTAGTTACTGAACTAAATTGGCCACTTAAAAATATCAAACGACTTCAGAAAAATATGAATCCAGCGCCATTAGAATCGTTTTTCAAAACTCTACGTTTTAGACTTCAGAAAATCTGTTTTTCGACAAATAATGACCGAGTTACAGCCAGTTTGAAGTTGGCTGTAACCACCATTCAGCAATCTGATTCAGCACTTTATCACAATCTTACTCGCTTAAACCGTTGATACATTGAACATATGCGATCAAGAACAGAATTTCAAATCATATACTATCATATATATCATACCCATGCAAACCCTAATCATAACCTATAGTTTTTATCAATCAAAACGCAGCCTATGTTTCTAGATTTCCGAAAACATCAAACTTGCAAAACTATGATAAATCAATCGATTAACAACATAACACTACATTCAACATGATCAAGAGTTTATGATTCTATTATAACTTTGCAAATAATGATAACCCTAACCTTCAACAATGGTGATTAACGAACCGGGAGCGAGGTGGGACTTGATTCGGATTGAAGGAAGATCGCGACCGAGAAGATCCGTGACCGAGAAGAGATGTTGTTCGCGACCGAGAAGGGGTGTAGTAGGCTGTTTTGCGATCGAGGGAACAAGTGGAAGAGATGGGCTGCCGTCGGCTTCCTTAGATACTAGGGTTTTGTATGTTTTTGTTTTGTGAAGAAAGACTCATGCATGTGTGTGTATATATAGCGCAAGGGATTGAAGGTAAAGGAAAAGAGATGGGTTGCGGTCGGGTGTGTGTGCTCGCGGCCGAAGGGTTTGGGTGGGGCGGTTTGGGTTTAAGACTTGATCCCCAAGTTTGGTTAACTCCTTGAGTCGCAAGAAAAGAGGCCGGCGCGTGTCGCGGTTCGGCTCGATTCGTTTATATATTTAATATATATATATTTCGTAATAAAACAGATCACGTAATCGAACATCACATATTCACCAACTCACAAACGTTTAAATACATAGAACGTAATTCGTTTGACAAGTTCACGAAATTATCGTAATTATTTCGAGCGTGCAAATTTAAGTCTCCGAATCAATTTAACGTAGGAACGAATAACCGTGAAGTAGCGCGTTTAAGATATCTGAAAAACCGGGATGTCACATTATCCCCATGTTGAAAGAATTTCGTCCCGAAAATTGAGTAAACGCGGTTTAGAATGCAGCGTACATGTTTAGAGTGCCACGCACAAAGATTTAGTTCGTTAACAATGGTACGCGAATTACAAGAAATTCCCAGGTTGTCACATCATCCCCATGTTGAAAGAATTTTCGTCCCGAAAATTTAGTTGCTGGTATCGTTAGTTTGCTGCTCAGCTGCAAAGAGGTGTGGGTATTTGCTTTTCATTTGGTCCTCTCTTTCCCACGTGAACTCCGGTCCACGCTTAGAGTCCCAACGAACCTTAACGATCGAAATCTTGCTTGCCTTCGAGTCTTGATCTCACGATCCATGATCTCGATAGGTTGCTCCACAAAGTGCAGTTGTTCATCCACTTGGATCTCGTCCAATGGAATGACTAGGGTTTCATCCGATAGACACTTCTTCAGATTTGACACGTGAAAAACGTTTGAACTCCACTGAGTTCGGCAGGAAGGTCTAATTGATAAGCTACGGGTCCAATATGCTTCAAGATCACAAACGGACCTACGTACCGTGGGTTTAGTTTGCCTCGTTTTCCAAAGCGGATTACACCCTTCCAGGGTGACACCTTCAGTAGGACGCGGTCGCCTACTTGAAATTCGAGCGGTTTGCGTCGTTGATAGCGTAGCTTTTCTGTCGATCTCGTGCCGCCGCCATGCGGTTTCTGATTTGTACAATCTTTTCAGTAGCCTCAAGTATCAACTCAGGGCTGTAAGTTGGCTGTCACCGACTTCTGCCCAACAGACCAGTGATCTACATTTACGACCGTATAATGCCTCAAATGGTGCTACCGATATACTTGTATGGTAACTGTTGTTATACGAGAATTCCACTAAGGCAGGTGGATTTCCCAACTATTTCCGAAGTCTACTACGCATGCCCTAAGCATGTCTTCCAAGGTCTGTATGGTCCTTTCGCTTTGACCATCAGTCTGAGGGTGATAAGCTGTGCTCATATCTAAGCGTGTTCCCAACGGTTTCTGAAGTGACTGCCAAAAGTTGGACGTGAAGCGAGCATCTCTGTCTGAGATGATGGACGTTGGCACTCCGTGCCGAGAAACTACTTCCTTAATGTAGATGCGAATCAACTTCTCCATCTTATCTGTTTCTTTAATAGCTAGGAAGTGTGCGGACTTAGTTAACGATCCACAATCACCCAGATGGTATCGCAACCACCCAAAGTTCGCGGGAGTTTAGTGATGAAGTCCATCGAGATCTGATCCCATTTCCACACTGCGATCTCAAGTTGTTGGAGTAGCCCCGATGGCTTTTATACTCTACCTTGACTTTTGCACAAGTCAAACACTTACTCACGTAGGTGGCTATATCAGCTTTTATGTTGGGCCACACAATACGCAGCTTTAAGGTCTTGATACATCTTATCCGAACCAGGATGGACAGAAATATCGGGATTTGTGAGCTTCGTCCATGACTAGCTCTCTGAGGTTTCCGTAGAGAGGTACCCATATGCGATTCATGAAATACCGGGCTCCATTGGGTTTTACTTCCCAATCGCGTTCCATTTTTCCCACCGATTCGGCCTTGATGTTTTCTTCCTTAACTGCTTCTAACTGCGCGTCGCGTATCTGTTCGGGTAACACCGAATGAATAGTGAGCTGTAGTGCTCGTACCCGACAAGGTTTCAAGTGTTCCTTCCTACTGAGGGCGTCAGCTACCACGTTAGCTTTACCCGGGTGATACCGAATGGCACACTCATAATCGTTTAAGAGTTCGACCCAGCGACGTGTCGCATGTTCAACTCCTTCTGATCAAAGATGTGTTGAAGGCTCTTGTGGTCTGTAAAGATTGTGCACTTCGTTCCATTGAGGTAGTGTCTCCAAATCTTAAGTGCAAACACTACTGCTCCCAATTCCAGGTCATGTGTTGTGTAGTTTTTCTCGTGAACCTTCAATTATCGGGAGCATACGCGATGACCTTGTCGCGTTGCATGAGTACGCATCCCAACCCCTGAATGGAAGCATCACAATATACTACAAAGTCATCTGTCCCTTCCGGCAAGGACAGAATGGGTGCACTACAAAGTTTCTGTTTCAGCAATTGAAATGCCGCTTCCTGCTTGTCACCCCAAGCATACTTGATGCCTTTCTGGGTGAGGGTAGTAAGCGGTTGCGCGATCTTTGAAAATCCCTCGATGAAACGTCTGTAGTAACCAGCCAAACCCAAAAATTGGCGGATCTCCGTCGGTGTCATGGGTGCTTCCCAGTTTTTGATAGCTTCAATCTTGGCAGGGTCGACGTGGATACCCTTTTCATTCACGATATGCTCGAGGAACTGAACTTCCCGAATCCAGAAATCACACTTTGAAAGCTTGGCATATAGTTTCTCCTGTTGAAGTAATTCCAGCAGTAATCGTAGATGTTCAGCATGTTCTGCTTCGCCTTTAGAGTAGATGAGTATGTCATCGATGAACACAATGACAAATTTGTCGAGATATGGTTTACACACACGGTTCATGAGGTCCATGAACACCGCGGGTGCGTTGGTGAGACCGAAGGGCATGACCAAGAACTCATAATGGCCATACCGAGTACGAAATGCCGTCTTAGCGATATCCTCCTCCCTGACGCGTAACTGATGGTAACCGGACCGTAGATCAATCTTGGAGTAGTAGCTTGACCCTTGAAGTTGGTCGAAGAGATCGTCGATGCGAGGTAACGGGTATCGGTTCTTGACAGTAACCTTGTTGAGTTCCCTGTAGTCGATGCACATGCGAAAGGTACCGTCCTTCTTCTTGACAAAAAGGACTGGAGCTCCCCATGGCGAAGCGCTTGGTCGGATAAATCCTTTTTCTAACAGCTCCTGAAGTTGGGTAGACTGCTCCTGCAGCTCGGCTGGAGCTAGGCGGTATGGGGCTTTGGCGATAGGAGTTGCATGGTTCGCCAATTCAATTTCAAACTCCAATTGTCGATGGGGTGGGAGACCAGGTAATTCCTCTGGGAATACATCGGAAAAATCACGGACGATGGGGATATCTTCTATACGTTTCTCGTCCTTAGGCTGTTCGGTAACCAGTGCGAGTAAAGCGAAAGAGTTCTTCCTCCAAAGATACTTCTGCGCTTGCATGTAAGAGATGATGTGTGTGACGGCGCCTGCCTTCTCGCCTTGCACCGTCAAGATTTCGTCGTTAGAGAGCGGAATACGGATAGATTTTTCGAAACAGAGAACTTCAGCTCGGACGTCGGATAGCCAGTCCATTCCGACTACCACGTCAAAACTTCCCAGGGTAGTTGTCATCAGATCAATGGTAAAGGTGTGACCCGCGAGTTTGAGTTGACAGCCGGATACTATATGGGTCACGTCTACAGATTTACCATCGGCTAGTTCTATGATATAAGGGGTCTCTAAGGGTTTAGGCGTGAGATTTAGGTTCTTCCTAAAAGACTCAGATATAAAACTCCTATCCGCACCCGTATCAAAAAGCACAGTAGCAAAATGTTCATTAAGGGGAAACTTACCGGTGACCACGTTCGAATCATTTCTGGCCTCTCCGCGGCCCAGCGTAAATGCGCGACCTTTGGCACCTCCTGTGCCACCATTTCCATTATTGTTGTTGTTATTGTTGTTGTTGTGGTTATTGTGGTTGTGGTTGTTCCCACCATTGTTGTTGTTGTTGTTACGGAGCTGTGGGCAGTCTCTTTTGAAGTGGGCAGTGCTACCACACTGATAGCATCCCCGGTTAACACCCTGTTGCTGGCCCTGGGGTTGATTTTGGTTTTGTCGGGACATGATTTCCCCGCGACAATCCTTTGCCGCATGTCCCACTTTGCCACATCGTTGGCAGCGATTCCCGGCACAAGGGCCGTGATGATGAAGATTACAGCGATTGCACTGCGGCTTTCGACCTACATAGCCGCTTGCGTTCAGGTTGTTGTTGGCGGGATGATTTTGGTGACCCCAGTGGCTGTTGTAATTATTGAACCGTTTCAGGTTCCCTTGTTGTGGCTGGGATGACGAAGACTGTCGAACAGACGAGTCTTCAAACTTTCTTTTATTATCAGGGGCAACTTCAGTTGTACCCCGAGTTGGCAACTTCATTTGTTCCACCGCCTTATCGGTGAGTTTGTGCGCCAATCGGATTGCTTGATGCTCAGTTGCAGGGTTACTAGCCATTACCATACCCTGAATCTCCGGAACCAGACCCCCAAGGTAGAACTCGAGCCGTTTCTCCACAGTGTTAGCCAGATCGGGACATAGAAATACCAAGTCGTGATGTTTCGCTGTGTATGCTTCGATTTCAGATCCCACCATCTTGTGGTTCCATAATGTTTGCTCCAACTGTTGCACTCTGTCTTGCGGACAGTACTCCTCTTTGATTAGGGCCTTAAACTCGGCCCAGGCCATTGCGTTCGCAGCAATAAGTCCACGCGTTTGGACTTGCGCGTTCTACCAGGTTAATGCCCCATCTTCCAGCGTTGAGGCAGCATACTTGACCTTATTGGCCTCAAGGCAATTGCACATCTCGAACACCGATTCAGACTTTTCAATCCAACGGACCAGTCCTATGGGTCCTTTTGCACCCGTGAATTTGCTCGGTTTCGCATCGAGGAACAACTTGTAGGGGTTAAGACCCCCTCCTGCTGCCGGTTGGTTCTGAACACCCGCTAGAGCTGCATTTACGTGCTCTTGGATCATTGCAGCTAGTTCTTCGGGCGTCATGTTAAGGTTTTCGCGACGTCCAGTTGCCATTTAGATCTTCGTAAGACAACATAAACACACACCGATAAGTCTATATATCCAATATAGTTATCCTATTCCGTACTTAAATAATTATCATGTTATGTCAACTCAAATAAATTAAATAGTAAAAAGAAATACTTGATTAAATAAAGTTTCAACGTCATACAAAGTGCCAACCAAACATATCAGTTTACTATAAAGTCTCAAGTTTAAACACAAGTGGAAAAATAAATAGACTGAAGGAAAGTAAATAAAATAAGCGAGACGTGTCAGTCTTCTACGTCTCCATCTCCCAAATCGCTATCGTTGCCGTCATCTTGCGCGGCATTCACAGCTTCTACAGCTGGGTCTTTCTCCGGATCCTCCTCTGGATCCCTGATCCTTCTGGATCCTCTCTGATCCTCCTCTAGATCCTCCTCTACCGGCGCTGGAGGGGCCGGTGCGGGTGCGGGTACTGGTACAGGTGCCTGATTCTGTTCTAGTTCTTGAATTCTCCAGCTAGACTCAAGAACTCTGTCTTCGAGCCAGTCAGCCCTTAGCTGCTCACACGAAGATCTCTAGCTAAAGTGTTACGAGCTATCTTACTCGCATGTTGCTCTTCCTCGAGCGATCCATCTTACCTGTTAATTGTCGTATCATCCATCCATGTGCTAGGATGGTTTCATGCATTCTTTCTAGTTGTTCTTGTTGTTTTCTTATCATATCTCTAAGTAGGTCGTTCCCTCTTCTAACGAGTTAACCGGCTCGACCGGCACAGCGATGGTCGGGCGTGAGGACGAATCCTCCCCTAGAGCGAGCCTTTTTCTCGCAGCTGATCTGTCTCCACGCCATAAGATGGTAAGGGTTCCACCATAGGTGCCTTTCCTGGCGCCCTTGGTTGCGAAAGTTTGTCGGACGATGATGATGATGAGACATTGCCTGTTAGGTTGTGTAGTTAGTTACGAGTTGTATTCATTTCTTACTATGCATTCATGTTCTACATAACACAGTTGTGGTACATCACATAACAAGATATAATCAGTTCGGTGCCAAACTACGTCTAGTGTCGTGTAATCAGCTATAGTTTAGGTCTACTTTTAATGCAAACCTGGTTCTCTATAGCTAGTGGCTCTGATACCAATCTGTCACACCCTCAATTTCCACTTGCGGAGTTTTACCGCAGGCGTGTGAACAAACCAGAATCTGAAACACTAGTACGTCGAACGACTCTATATGATTTGATAATACGTTTTCCAAAAATCATTTGTTTAACCATTCATCGTAGATTTTATATTGCTTAGTTAGTTACCAATGTTTAGCGGAAGCATTAGTTTTTAAAGTTGAGCGGAAGTAAGTAAAGTAAAGGAACGGGCCTAACATAAACGCCAAAACCAAAGAAAAACCCAAAACAATGTTTGTAAATGAGACTCGATAAAAGAGTCTTGATCAATGCAAGTGAGTGCACCTAGAGCTCCTAGCGTCCTGAGAAACATGTAAAGAAACAAGTGTCAACATTAAAGAAGAGTGAGTTCACAGGTTTTCATAATTTCATTCGTTCGGTTATGAGTTTGTTTCCCCCGTTATCCCTAACCCGGGATAACGATTTAGTTCCATTATTCCCAACCCGGAATAATACTGATAGTTCCATTATTCCCAACCCGGAATAATACTGATAGTTCCATTATTCCCAACCTGGAATAATAACGATGTTGGTTCCATTATCCCTAACCCGGGATAATATTGTTGTTTCGTAATTAAGTTCAATGTTAATATATATAGGTAGCTAGCCTAAAGTTATGTCACGTAAGTGTTCGCGATCGAAGCTGACTGTTGTGCCTCCGTGTTGCCAGGCCTATCACTGACCATGGTGAAGTTAGGCCAAATTATTCACCCTTTGACCATACCCGGTCGGCTAGCGCGACTAGCTCGGATGGGGCTTGTCGGGCCCAGTAGTACTACTTATAATTTCCCCGCTATCTAAACCCAATACTAACGATCCGAGAGATTGTCGAGGACTTGTGTGATATAGCTGCTTAGTGACCATAACGTACATTAACATTAACTTAGTTACCGAGTAGTTTAATGACGTTAATTTCGTATAACGTAAAGAGATTGAGTTGAAGAGTGTATACATGTTTCTCCCCCTGTTGTTTAAAACCGGATAAAGTTAGGGGCCGTGAACTCACCTTTAGTTGCTCGGTTAGTGTAACACAGAAGTTGCAAATGAGGGGACCGCTAATTGCGTCCTAACAAGTCAATGATTTCAAGTCAGTGTGTGAACACACCAATACAAATCCTACACATAATTTACGCACAAAGCGGTACACACAATCAAAATTCCTAACACTCAAACATGCATGCAAGTATCCTCATATGAACATAGTGATCAAACAAATTTATCATGAACACATATCCTGAATACCTCATTTCATTTTTATTAACAAGGCCCATAGGTGACAACTATACTGTAGAATTTATATAAATTTTTCAAGTCCTAATACTTTACCAATTATCCATAAATTTAATATACTAGGCTGCAGTCAGATTCGTCACTTTCTGACTGCAGTCCACGGAAGAATTTATTTAAAAATCACTGTTCGTCCAATTAACAAAATTCCAATGGGAGTTCCCGGAAATTTCCATATCTATTGCTGTACAAATTTAATGATTCGACTCCCTACAGATTATTAAATCCAACTCGATAAACAACTAACAAAATTTCAGGATTTTATACGCTTTAGTTACTGAACATAAATTGGCCACTTAAAAATATCAAACGACTTCAGAAAAATATGAATCCAGCGCATTAGAATCTTTTTTCAAAACTCTACGTTTTAGACTTCAGAAAATCCGTTTTTCGACAAATAATGACCGAGTTACAGCCAGTTGAAGTTGGCTGTAACCACCATTCAGCAATCTGATTCAGCACTTTATCACAATCTAACTCGCTTAAACCGTTGATAATTGAACATATGCGATCAAGAACAGAATTTCAAATCATATACTATCATATATATCATACCCATGCAAACCCTAATCATAACCTATAGTTTTTATCAATCAAAACGCAGCCTATGTTTCTAGATTTCCGAAAACATCAAACTTGCAAACTATGATAAATCAATCGATTAACAACATAACACTACATTCAACATGATCAAGAGTTTATGATTCTATTATAACTTTGCAAATAATGATAACCCTAACCTTCAACAATGGTGATTAACGAATCGGGAAGCGAGGTGGGACTTGATTCGGATTGAAGGAAGATCGCGACGAGAAGATCCGTGACCGAGAAGAGATGTTGTTCGCGACCGAGAAGGGGTGTAGTAGGCTGTTTTGCGATCGAGGGAACAAGTGGAAGAGATGGGCTGCCGTCGGCTTCCTTAGATACTAGGTTTTGTATGTTTTTGTTTTGTGAAGAAAGACTCATGCATGTGTGTGTATATATAGCGCAAGGGATTGAAGGTAAAGGAAAAGAGATGGGTTGCGGTCGGGTGTGTGTGCTCGCGGCCGAAGGGTTTGGGTGGGGCGGTTTGGGTTTAAGACTTGATCCCCAAGTTTGGTTAACTCCTTGAGTCGCAAGAAAAGAGGCGGCTCGTGTCGCGGTTCGCTCGATTCGTTTATATATTTATTATATATATATTTCGTAACTAAAACAAATCACGTAATCGAACATCACATATTCACCAACTCACAAACGTTTAATATACATAGCACGTAATTCGTTTGACAAGTTCACGAAATTATCGTAATTATTTCGAGCGTGCAAATTTAAGTCTCCGAATCAATTTAACGTAGGAACGAATAACCGTGAAGTAGCGCGTTTAAGATATCTGAAAAACCGGGATGTCACATGTACCCCAGATAAAGATTCGTGGAAGATAACAGAGGAATTAACCGAAGCCGTCATAGCACACAAAAGAATATATGGGTTGTGGCGAGGCATTCGAGTACTAGACCCCATGTGGCTAGTAAATTATATGAAAAAAAGACATAGAATGTTTATTTTTTAGTAAGATCAGTTTTGAAGAAAAGGATCAGGAGCAAGCACTTCAATTTCAAAAGATCGTGAATGTGTGCTTTGCGAATGATATTCGTTCTGGATCGGACTGGAAAACAACCTGGAGAAAGATTGAGAAGAAGGAGTTAAAGAAAACTGAAGAAAAAGAAGCTCGGATTGCTGAACGTTCAAAAATAGCATCGTTAAGGAGCTTTCAGTTTTTGAAGTGACGTCCTCTGACGATCAAACTCCTATTGCTTCTGAGGAATGTCGAAAGCCGGTGAAGAGATTTTGGGCGTTAAAGTCAAATCAAATTAAAATTTTTGAAGATTATCCAGACTGCGGCAACATCCAAGGGGAGTTTGTTGGTGCATAATGTCTGTTGCCTACGTCTAGGATATAACTGTAATGTTTATAAAGTTTACAAGTTGATGTTTAATTGAGAAAATGTAAATTTTATATGTTTGTTTAATGTGATTCGCACAAAACAGAAGCATGTTTCGTACGAGTGAGTCACTCGTACGAAATACAGTTTCGTACGAATCATAGATGTTTGTTAGTGCACGCACTTCGGTACGAGTCATGTCGACCTATAAATAGGGAAGTGTTGTGTTAGAGCTAATTACGTATTTGTCATTTCATACGGCGAAGCTCTATCAGTTTTTTTACTTGCGTCTGTAACTTGAACGTCTTTAATACATCAGAAGCAGTTAAACAGTAAGTACTATCTTTTTGTCATATCAACCTCTCTAGCAATGAATTCCGCCTCTGCTAGTTGAGTGAGATCAGGTCGATTGCTCATTTCGGGAGCTCGATCCCCGTTCACAACTTTCTTTTTAGGTTTGCAGGTTCAGCAATCAAAAGAAGGGATTTTTATCCATAAAACCAAGTACGTCGGAGATATTCTCAAGCGATTTCAGATGGATGACTCAAAATCTTTGGGAACTCCATTAGCTCAAAATCATGGGATTACTCCAGACGGAATGGGTGAACATGTGGAACCATCTCTCTATCGTGCTGTGATCGGCTCTCTCATGTATCTTACTGCTTCAAGACCCGACATAATGTACCCATCATGCCTTGTGTAGTCCGAAGGTTTCTCATTTTATGGCTGTAAAAAGGATCTTTCGTTATTTGAAGGGACGCCCTGACACTGGTCTATGGAACCCTAAGGATGATATGTTTGATCTGAAAGCATTCAGTGATTCTGATCATGGCGGCTGTAAAATCGATGCAAAGTCAACAACAACAGGATGTCAGTTCTTGGGAAATCGCCTAGTCACGTGGCGATGCAAAAAGCAGACTTGTGTAGCTACATCAACATGTGACGCTGAGTATATTTCAACTTCTATTGTTGCTCTCAAGTTCTATGGATTCAACAGCAAATGCGCGACTACGGTTTTGAATTTCTTACTACTCCTATCTTTTGTTGATAATGAAGCTTCTTTACAGATCACTCGGAATCCTCTACAGCACTCAAAAACGAAACACATTGAGATTAAGTATCATTTCATACGAGATTACTATGAAAAGAGACTAATAAATGTTGTTAAAATCCACACTGATCACCAACGTGCTGACCTTTTTACCAAAGTCTTTGATAAATCACGTTTTGATTATCTACTTTTGGTCAATGGCATCAAGGTGAAGCCCGAGTAACTCAACCATGGCTAACTATTTTTGTATATGCTTTTCTAAAAATCTAAAACTACAAAAAATTTTCAGTTTATAATTTAGGGGGAGTAAATTTCAAGAAAATACAAAAATATGTCTTTTATTTACCTTCTTTGTTTAAGGGGAGAAATTTTCATAAAAACACAAAAAACAATAGAAACATCAAAAATGAGTTTCTTGGATAAGATGAAGATGATGAAATTCACCGGTAAATCTGGCAGAAATGGTTAAAAGCATAGAAAGAAGATTGATAAGTAGCTTTGCTAATGATGTATCGGTAGGCTCACAATCAGACTAAAATGTGCTGGTTGATATATACCTAACAGACAGCACGCCAGGTGGGAACCATTCATTGGCATATGGTCTTGGTACCGAAATTTCGTTTGCTAGAGTGCCGAGGTTCTGAGATATACGGTCTTTATGCTTGCTTATCATCTGGGTATCATGGTTGAATCTTTTGCCGAAAAATAACGGTGACGCAAGTCTAGAACTTCCATGATACCATACATACGTGTACATAATGCATCCGACCTTCAAATAAGTGATAAAAATATCACATCCCCAAAATAAGTGATAAAATATCACAGCTTTATGTGGGAGCTAAGTTCGTCTCTTTGTCGGTACGATGGTACTAACCTGTTCACGGACTCACTCCTATGCCCTGCATACATATGAAAATCAGGTTCATCATCAATAAGTGATTAAATCACAAAGGGCTGGTTTTCAATAAAAAATAAGTGAGTATCTCACATCATTCATATACGTCAAAACAGATGATAAAGCAGTATACTCACCGGTAAGATTTTCTCTCGTGCATATCTTGATACGGGAAGTTGTCGTGATGTAGTTGAACACCGGCTAGTAAGTATAAATCCATACTTTAATCATATCTCCTAATCATGATTACATCTGATAAATCTGAGCTTACGTGGACAACAATACCGATAATCATAGTTGAATACTTATCTATTTAATTTTGAAGTTTAAACCAAATATCGTTTTTTACAAAGATTAAAATGCTGGTATGATTCCTTTACCTTGTAACTCGAAAAAGATTGTAGTTTATCTGTATATTTTGATTTTATGTCTAGTTTACTTAGTTGCTTATGTAATTACTTTCTGAAAGTTAGCCAAAGTTGATACTCGAAAGTTTTCCACCAAGATATGCCAGAAAACCATTTGTTTGATATTGCAACTTCATAAAAGTAATATCTTGCAACAAGTAATCCATCAAAGAAAACGAAAATCTGAAATTCGTTTGAGTATGTGTATCTCATTCGAATGAACCTAGTCACTTAATTGACTTGGTCACTTGCTTTCTCAAATCTACTGCTGGAATTCATACGAGTGTGTGTATCTCGTTCAGGGAATACAATCATACGAAGAAATTATGATAAGTTTTTCGTGTGTATTCCCTGATAAATTTATGTTCTAATTATATTTGTTTTATGAGTACAGATTGATACAAAAAGAACATAAACAAATACCAGCAACAAAGAAATCTGACAAGTCAGAAGTGGAAACAAGAAAGATTTGAAGTTTCTTAGAAGTTTGAAGACCTGATGCTCTAATCATTGGATAGCAGATCTATCAATGGATAGCAGATGTTCAGGGGGAGTTTGTTGATTCTCCAAACCATTCATGTGAAGACCAGCATATGAAGACCAAAGACCGAAGACCAAGCAACATCCAAGGGGGAGTTTGTTGATACAGTTTTGTGTCTGTCGCTTGTTCTTAATTACAGTTGTAATTGTACAGTCTTTGCTCAAGTGTCTGTATAGGTTTGGTCGTGTCGAATAGATCAAGATATCCTTCTATCTTGATCTAGTATGACATCTTAGCTTGTCTGTGTTAATCGGTTGCATGTGTGCATACCGTTGAGTCTTGTAAACATCATGTCTACACACGTTCTCCAAGAAGAAGAATTCTGTGCAAGTCAGAGATTTCATACGAGTCATATTTCGTATGAAACAGCTGCTCCGCACCAATTTTCTAGAGATGTGTCTCGTGTGAAATAGTGTGTTCCGTATGTCTAGTATCATTATTCGTACGAAATCTAGACAGACACTATATAAGCAGACATGACCTTATTAGTCAAGGTTACACACCAGACTGTGAGCCCTTTGGTCCAGAAGTTAATAGAACAAGCTAGCAAACTGATCCTTTGTGTGGGATATCTAAGTTAGCATTTCTGGTGAAGATGAAGACACAAGAACACAGCAAGTTTGTTTGAGTCATACGAGAATTGTGTGTATATGTTTGTACTTGTTCTCAATCATTAATCAAGATAGTGAATCTTTGGTTACCCCGTGTTCTTTACTTTGCTTTGGTTGCATGCACACTTGGATTCCGCACTTGTGTGTATGTTATATGAACAAGGAACTGGTTTAACTTGATCCTCAGGTGGACCTACAGAGTTGAAATGTTTGGAAAAATTTTCTAAGTGTTTGAAATGTTTATGCTTGCAGATCAAGAACTCTTCGTTTTCTCTGTTTCAACAACATCTGTTGTCTTCTAGACGACACTATTCCTGAAATCACAGTTATAGAGAAGTATTAGATTTTTTGAGCCGTCTTCCAATCACCAAAGCGCTCACTGACCGTCACACGGCTTATCGTTCTCATGTCGAATATTTTTGGAATGCCGCTGAATTTAATGAAGAAGAGAACGCGATTTTGTTTGTTGTGAGGATTGATAACGAAGATATTTAAGTCAAGATCACTGAAGACTTGATCCGAACAGTGTTAGAGTTTAAAGATCACGAAGAAGAGCCAACTAGTTTCTCAGAGTATATGGTTCAAGGGTGCTTATATCGAATGGGTTATGCAGGTTTGGTTAACGCAAATCCATTTCAGAAGGCAAATCTGAGTACTTCGTTTCGTTATATTTCACATTGTGTTATTCGTGCCCTCAGTCACATAAAGGGCAGCTTTGATTATTTGATTGATTATCAGATGTGCATGATCACAACACTTATTCTGAACTTGCCCTATAATTTCTCAATAGTGATCTTCTCCTAGATGGTCCAAAATATACAATGTGAGAAGTGTTTGCAGTATCCACGTTTTATTTAGATGTTGCTCGATCACTTACATCCAAATTTAAAGAAAAAGAAAGATATGTTTTAAAGCTGGAACATATGGATGTGTTAACTCTAAAAAAGATGAATCTAGATCTTAAATCCTTCCTAAATGCCAAGCCTGTCTTTGGGGCTATTCTTGATAAAGATTATGTGGCGCCGCCAAAGAGGAAGTGGAGAAAAGATGATAGTGGAGATGAAGATGAAGAGTTGGAAGCGTTAGACGGATATGTTGCAAAGAGAAGCATGTGGTTCTCTAAAGAAGATAGGAAGGGGTAAGGGGTCGAAGTGAAAGCAAACGTCCACTACTACCTCCAATGCCCCTAAAAAGAAGCAACGTGCATCTGAAAGCGCGAGGTTGGTCGATGAGTCAGAGCCGGAAGAAAATTTATAAACTTTGGTTGATGATATTGAACGTGAAAGGAGAACAAGAGGGAATAGTTGAAGATGCATCCTCCTCGAGTACTGATCAGGAGGATAGGATTGCCGGAGATAGAGTAAGAGCTAAAGACAGGGAACTTGAACGTTTGCCTGAACTTCAATGTAAAGTTGAAGGGAAGAAAAGAAAAGCAACAGGGGAAGATGATACAACATATGTACCTTCGGGTTCCGACAGCGACACCCCCTTCGCAAATCTTCTAAGAGATCTTTTAAACGTCTCAAGAGGCCAGCTGTTAGAAGCACAAATTCTCCGAAAGACAAAACTAAGAGAAAGGTGCAGAAGAAGGTTGATGAAGCAGTAAATGTTGAACCGACTTCTCAACCACACCATCACCACCTCCTCAACCAACTCCACAACCACCACAACAACCAACACCACAACCTACCCCTCAAGCTCAATCTTCTCAATCTCAAAACAAGTTTTTCACAGGAACCAGACTTGAAGATCAATTTGACTTCGATTTTGGTGATATACCCAAGGGGAGAAGAATTTTCTGCAGACATGTTCAATGACACACGTATTGAAGAGTTGGAGAACCAAGTTATATTGAATAGTGTAAAGATTGCTGAACTCCAAGAACAAATTAAAGGGCTGATAGAAGAAAACCAGCATCTTAAGGCTATCTTGGCCAGTATTGTGTCAGAGAATGAAAGACTGATGAACCGAATGGAAGAATATAATGAAGAACGCCTCAACAATCAAAGGAAAATGATCTTATTTGAGAAGATTCTTACGAAGAAGCTCGGAATTAATTTGGCTGCAGAAATAGATGAGATTGAAAGAGTAGAGGCTAGAGAATGGGTTACTGGTGAGAACGCATTGCAAAAGAGTTATCTGATGCTCAGTGGAAAGGTAAAGCGAAGGTTGGTGAAGGACCTATGATTGATATAATGAGCCAGAAGCTGAATCTGTGCCAGTATCTTCTGAATGTGTGTGCAAACATAAAGAAGTTTCTTTTGATCGGGAAGCCTAAAGATGTTGGCATTGACATGACGAATCTTTTAGCTAAACATCGAGAATGGCTCAATAAGAGAAAGATGGAAAAAGAAATTAAAGTAGAGGTAGATGAATATGTTGAGAATCTTGAGAAGGAAGATGAAGACTTGGACGATATCGATGATGCATTTTCTGATAAGTCTGATGATGACAGTAATGGTGGTGATGATGAAATTTCGGTGGTTCAAGTATCCTTGTAACAGAATATAATTTGAATGATGATATCGATTTTTCTGTGTACTTGGATGATTATGCAAATAAAGTGGAAGAAGGTAAAGATCAGTGAAAGTATGAGAGCTCTAAGGATTCAAAGCAGGCAGGAATCCTTATAGTGACTGATATGTCATCTGTTCATGTCATGCCCAAACCAAAGTTATGATATTTGGAGCATGATGTTGAAGAGGGAGAGTTTGTCCACAGTTACACAAAAGAAGAAATAACAAATATGTTGGGCGTGGAGGAAGAAACATTTGAGTTTGATTTTGAAGAGGAGCATAACGACATCAGTGCTTTCGAGCTTATAGATTATATCTTCGAACATGTTTCTGATGCTCATGATTATGATAAAGTTGTCGTGGAGGATGATTCTAATGACAATGACACTAATATTGCCGACAAGGGTACAGATGACTCCCCAACTTTTAGTGAATTGTTTGCAGCCGAGAATGATGATCTTTTGAAGGGCAAAGTTGAAGAGGCTGTTAAACAAGGTACGGTTCCTCAATAATTGTCTACAGAAGAAATTGTAGAAATGAGGAAGCGTTGGTTTAAAGAAGTACCAGCTGAACGTAAATTCAAACGTCCCTTAGAATTTTTTACTCGTGATGCTAACATTTCTCTAGGGGACATCATAAGCTGGGGATGGATCGAAGAGGTGAATGTTTATGAGATTAAAAGGGAGTATGAGATGTAGTACTTTCGATATTAAGCGACATAAAGACCCTGCCGTTCAGGGATATCAAAAAGCTTGTTCAAACTAAGATGATTAATATGAAGATGAAATATCATGACCAGCAGCTGTGGAAATTAATAAAGCGTGAGGCTACACATGGTTTTATTCACTGGATGCCACATATCCCTATAAGAATCACGAAGATTGATCCGATTACGAAAGAAAAAGAAATTACGTTGATTGTAAAGAGGCCACGAGTGATGAAAAATATCCTCTAATCATGATGGGAGAAGATTTCTTCAAGATCTTCAAATGGTGGCACTATGATTCAAGTAGTGGTGAAGTTGTTATTTGTGTCCATCCAGATGATGATTCTTGGAAGATTACCAAGGAATTATCCAAAGCCCTCATAGCACACTAACGTATATATGGTCTATAGTGTGGCATTCGAGTAATACACCCGATGTGGCTAGTCAATAGATAGAAGAAGGATATTGAATGCTTGTTTTATAGCAAGATTAGTTTCAAAGAGAAAGACAAAGAGCAGGCTCTCCAGTTCCAAAGATTGTTAATGTTTGTTTTACTAATGATATACACTCAGGAATAGCACGGAACACTTCTTTGAGGAAGCTCGAAGAGATTGAGAAATGAAAGAAAGAGAAGAAGGAGGAGAGGATTGCAGAGCGTCTGCGAATTGCGTCGCTAAGGCACTTTCAGTTTAAATGTTAATTGTCAAATCTTTGAAGATTATTTTAAAGACTATCCAAGACTGCGACAACATCCAAGGGGGAGTTTGTTGGTGCATAATGTCTATTGCCTACGTCTAGGATATGTTGATTATGTATATAGGGCTTAGAATGTCAAAAATTGTAACATAATATATGATTTATTTATTTTGTACTTGGCTTGTAAGAGTGAGTCTAGTCGCTCATACGAGTGAATCCTTGTCACTCGTACGAGGCACAACTCGCACGAGTCAAACACACACTCCTCCTGTGCGAGTCATGTTGACCTATAAATAGAGGAGCTTGAGTGTTGTGTCAGACATCTGTTGGTGTGTGGCGAAGCCCTGTTAAGCTTTTTACTCACTCTGTAATCGTTAACGTTTATCAATACAAATCAAGGCGTTTAAGTAGTATATCTTTCTTGTTTGTTTGTTCAACTCGCTAACCATGAATTCCGCCTCTCTTAGCTGTGTCAGATAAGTCCGGTGCTCATCGGAGGCGATCCGATCCCCTATCACACATATATTGTACGAAAGTGACCCAACGACCAATCCAATAATATTTTTACCACCCGAACCAACACCAACCAGTTAACAAACTAGTTGATCATCGTTTGGCATCCCGAAAATAGATACTACACTAATCCTATGAGAATTCCTTCCATTCCCTAAACTATCCACACTTACAATTTATAGTTACTTGTAAACTTTAAATAAAATAAAAACCTAATTACCCCCCCCCCCCTTGACAGTTTTGGTGGGCCCCATGGACACCCTATTTGCTTGTGTATGATGAAGATAATTGTAAGAAGCATGGTGATCTAGAGTTGTTGACTTTGGAAGATAAGGAACATTATAACAACCACCTCAACACATCTTCTATCAACTTCATCACTTCAAAAAAAAACCAAACCATTCTCTTGTCTCCCCTACCTCACGGCTACATACATCACCAATAAACCCTCTATTTTAGCCCATTAAATCCACCATTACAAGCCTATTAAATCCATTTCAAGACCCCTCAAGGAGTGCAAGAATGGAGGACTTTTAGAGCTTCATTTGGAGCTTAATCTCTTCTAAATTTTCATCATAATCATTGCAAAAATTGTTGTTGGGCCCCTACCTAAAAGGTTTACACATTAGTGTTGCATTTTAGGCTAAGGGTGAAGGAATGGGCTTCCTAGAGCCTTATGGGCCTAGGGTTGTAATTAGTGGGTTCTGAGATTAGTATAAATACAAGTATTGGGGTTATGGTTTAGGTTGCTTGTCTGTTTACTATTCAGATATCTTGTATCAGACACCATTCGATGTATGCAAGTTGGTTAATCAGAGATTGTTCTTATTCTGTTCATCTAATCTTTATTTCCGCAATCGATTAGTTGTTGTGATACCGTGTACAGATCCGAATCAAGGACTTACAGTTGGTATCAGAGCCTGCTGTTCGATACAGGCTCTCGGCATCACGGACTGATGACGAACTGTTCAGATCTCGAAGAACTGTTGCTGTTAGTCATCTCGGAATATCACTATTGAAGATCTATTGAAGATTGCTGTTGTTTTCTCATCTCGGACTGCTACTGTTCTGAGAAAACCGAAGGAGATTCAAGCAATTCGGATTCAGAATCGTTGAAGATCCCGAAGAACATGAAGAAGATTATCCATCTCGGATTGATTCCGGACAACTGTTCATCTGGCCTTCTCAACCACCTTATCCGGATTACTTGAATTCCGGATAAGGATCACTGTTTAAATTAACTTATGTTTATCTGTTTGCAGGAATTTCGGAACACTGTTGATTCTGGATAAAGATTCTTATTTCGGATCAGACTCTCATTCCGGATCAGGGTTTCATTCCGGATCTGTTTCTCTATTTCGGATCATCTCTCATCTCAGATTGGCATTCATCTCAGATCTCTTGCAATTCGGATCATTCCCTGTTTAGTATTTTCTCCATTCCGGATTGATTTTTCATCTCGGATTAAGAAAGCATTTCAGATTCATCCGAGTTACTGTTGTTGTGTCTCTGATAGCATTCCGGATTACTGTTTCGGATTCTCATTTCGGACCACTATCCCAAACTCATTAAGGACTATTCATAAAAATGAACAGTTACATCACACCTCAGGATCTGACAAATGCCACCCTGACAGCTTTACAGTCGTAGACGCTGGCTCTTCATCAAGACTAGACCAAGTCATTGGCACTTCTACATAGGTGCCCCTTCTGCTATATGGTGATAAATATTATGAATGGAAATTCAGGTTTGAGCAATACTGCAAGGCTAAAGAGTCGAGGGTTTGGAGATGTATCATGAATGGTTCTTGAACCATAGTCTATAGCACTGCTGAAGATCCTGACACCAAGATCCCCAAACCTAGTCATTTGTGGAATCCGGAAGACAGGAGGATAATCGAAGAAGATGAGAAAGACTCTGCTATTCTAATAATGGCACTCGCACCCGACATCTCCATAGCTGTCAGAAATTGCAAGACGGCTAAGGAGGTGTGGAGCGAACTACAGAATCTCTATGAGGGAAACGCTGATAAGAAAGCAAGTCAGGTTAATCAGCTGAATCAACAATTTAGCTCATTTAACCACATATATATTGAGAATCAAATTCGAAGATTCGTAAAGCTTGTCTCTCAGATGATTTCAGCTGAAATCTCTCTTACGAATAATGCTATGAATAGGCAGTTGTTGAACTCTTTGGCCAAGAGCTAGGATGCTAATGTGGGTATGATCAAGAAGACGAAAAATCTGAACGATGTAACCCTCAAGGAAATGATTGAAACTATCAAGTAATGTGAGATAGACAATAAACAGACATCAACCATCAAAGAAGTCTATGGCAGCTTGTATTATAGGGCAGAACATGGCATTAATATCTCAGAATGTTGTTTACAGCCCTCTGCAAGGAAGCACACACACACCGGGTAGCTCAAACTTGGTGTACAATGCTCTCAGCTCTGCTCAGAAGACACACTATGTTTATGGTCTTCAATCTCAGAATCCTACGATGATCTCTGAAGCACAGGTTCAGACACAATATCATGCCCAGTATCCTAACATGGTTTATAGTCCTTCAATTCCTACAACCGCTCAACAAGGCGGCATTCCTCAATCTACTATTCCCGCACCAGCTCCTGCTCCGTCTCAAATTCTGCTTTTCTCACAAAAGAGAATGAGAAGAAGTTGGCCATAAATGCTTCAACGATTAACAGTTTAAACGCTTTCTTAGTAGGTGACTTGACCCCTCCATCTATTTTTCCAACTAAAGTAGATCAGATCATGGAGGAGGATTTGGATGAGATTGACGTGTCCTGGCATCTTGCGATGGCTGCTTTCCGTGTCAACAAACAGAAGAAGTATGGGAGGCAATCATTGTCGAATCTTTAGACTGGGATAACGAAAGATAAGCTCAGGTGTTATAGATGTCATGAGCAAGGGCACTTCACATGGGAATGCAAGAAGATGCCATCTGGATATGTCTCATCCAGAGTGGCAGATATTCAGAATAGTGACAGACAGCTCGTGCTCGTCTCTCCTACAAAGTCTCCTTCAAGTCCCTCGAGCAGCTCTAGTGGGAAATCAACAACGTTGGTGGCACAACAACACGAAGGGTTCAACTGGGCAGATGTTGTAGCTAAGATGGAGACTCTGAATCTTTCCAAGAATAGCAATCATTGCATGATGGCGCAGACAACTGAGACACCTGATCTCTCAGAAATGGTAAATCGTATTCTCTGTTCAGATAGCTGTCATTTTAAATTATCACAAATGTGTGCCCATAATTTGACACATGTAGCTGAATATCAACAAGCTGCATCGCAAAACATCACCCTTAAACATAAGAATAAGCTTCTTATGGAAAAGATCAAAGCACAGAAACAAGATATAGCTCAGCTAAAGCTTGACTTGAACCAACAGCAATGTTGGGTATATGACTATAAGCCAAAATTAGCTGAAAAGGACGTAGAACTTCAAGCAGCTTTAGCCAAGCTAAATTCCTTGACAGGAAAGTTTCAAGAAAAGGAATTAAATATTAAAAAATTTGAAACTTCTAGCAAGCTGGTCAAGCACTTTTGTGATCTGTAGCTTGAATATTTGAAAAACAATACAAAAGGCCTTGGGTATAATAAGGCTCCCCCACCATATAATCATAACTACATACGAATGCCTGATTCTGAGGCAGAACTAGAAAATGAAGAAATTATGATGTATGGTAAACCCTCGGATTACTTTTCAAAACCGTGGAAGCCCAACTACCCAAAGTTTTCTAAGCCAACTGAACTCAAGAAGGACGCTGGTTTTTTCTCTTCCACACCATTTTTGCAAGAATCTGGTGACATCCCCTCTTGTAGTTCAGATGGTTTGGAGAAAATACGCCTAAAGAAGAGGCAGCGACACCACTTAAAGAATCAAAGCAAGAAAATCCTCCTGAAACTGACATAGTGAACACTACTAACGCTTCTACTTCATGTGTAGAAAAATATTAGTTACAGATGGTGATAAAGAAGAATGTCTGAATTCAAATTTGGACAATTCAGCTACTGATTATGATTTTTATAAACCTGCTTTTGACATTTTGAATCTTTTCTTACTGAACAATCTAAATTGTCGGCAATGTTGGTTGTGTTGATAACTTAGACATTTTTTGTTTTGGTTTTTCATATGATGCTAATATTTTGAATTCTGATAATGCATGTGATAACTCTTGTGATGAAAACACAACTTTTGCTACAGGTACATCATCGACAGATGATTCGGTTTCCTCAGTTCCCACTGAAGAGACTGAAAGTTCTTCTGATGAAGCACCGCCTGTTGATGCTATTCCTAGGGTATCAACCAACCAACCGGCTCTGTGATGAGTGACACTTGCAAAGTACCAGAAGAATCGGGCGAATCATATTCTTCGAACGAAGATCACTTGACTGATTCTGAAATGACATAAAATTAGCAATTTCCCCTGCTGATGCAGATAAAACTTTTGAAACTGAATCTGAATCGGAATCTCAAACTTTTCAAAATATAGAGATTTCTCTTGCTACTAACGATCAAAGCTCATCTTCTGACAGTTCAGAAAAGGATGACCTTGCTGAATCACCTGGTTCCTCTGAAGAATCTGCCAAACAAAATGATTTGAAATATGATAAAAAGAAACGGAGAACACATAGATCCAAAAAGAAGAAAACCAAACAGGCACCTCAGCCTATTGAAAAGGTTGTTGCTAATTTAGTTCTTCATTCTGAGAAATTGACTCAAAAGCCCCAAATTGAATCTATTAAGCTACAGCTGAACATGAATCAGTTAAAATCTTGCCTAAGTCTACGAACTCCAAACTATCTAATTCAAATCATATAACTTACAAGTGTGCTGATGGTTATGAGCAGGTTACAGCCAAGACTAAGACCTTGCGCCAACCATCAGTACTAGCAAGCAAGAAACTAACAAACAAGCTGCCTGAATTTCTCAATCTGAATGGACTGTTTTCTTCCAGAAGAAGTAGACCTATTTCAACTGCAGTTTTCCCGGGCATATTGCACGAAACTGTCAAACTGCATTTATGCCTTTCAACGCCATGTCTTCGAAAAATTAGAGAGCTATGCCTAATCGCCTACATAAGGCTGGATTTGCTCTGGCTAAGCCATCTAATCAAGACTGGAACATGGACAAGAGACAAAATAAAAAAAATCTCTAAGACCTTCAGGTTCTTTGAATCCTTCGGCACTCCGAAAGTTGTGTAGAAGTCTGACACGCTAGCCTGGAGGCCTTAGATCTTGACCAAGGCCCAGTCTTCTATCCCAAAATTGGACAAATCAAAAGCATCACTGATCTCATCCTCAACTAATTTAATTTTTCGTGAGGTCACTTATGTTGATGCAAATGGAACACCTAGATTGTCAATGGCCCGGGTTGCAGCTTCTAACTAAACCTGTTGAAATGTGCCGGAACAGCAATTGGAGGACTCTCGTCAGACTTTGGCGTGTCGACAGTGAATGTTCCAAGGACATGACAGGAGATATCTCGCTAGTTGAATGACATTCAGTTTTTCGATGGCGGGTTTGTAACCTCACAGGTGGTGAAACGGGAAAGATAACGATGAGAGGAACGGTGTGAAATGGAGCTCTAAGCTTCAAGAACGTGAACTATGTCCCAAAGTTGAAGCACAGTCTCTTGAGTGTATCTAGCTCTGTGATAATCATTTAGATGTGCTCTTTACAAAGAAAGGTTGATATGTGTTGAAACAAGGCCTCATTATTCCTGATGAATGGATTCTTCTCAAAGCTGAACGCAAAGGAAATGCTTACGTCATCGACATGAACAAGGCCCCCACCATCAAGCTTACCTGTTTGTTCTCGTCGACCACTGAGCACATGCAATGTTGTGGCACAGTCGACTAGGACACATCAACATGAAGAATCTCAAAGACTTGCTAAATGTGTTTAGTCAGAGATCTACCTGTTCGGGATTTTATGCAAATTGAAAAGTGTGAATCATGTGCTCGTGGGAAACAACATCGAAAGCCGCACAAGTCGAAACCCGCACCCTCCACGTCAAAAGTATTGGAATTTATTCATATGGATCTTTTTGGTTTGATCGATATTTGAGCATTGGCAGGAAGGCATTCTGTCTAGTTATCATTGATGACTACTCCCGTTTCATTTGGGTACTCTTTCTAGCACACAAGAGTGAAATAGGTGAGTTAGTCAAACAGTTTATCATCTTAATGGAAAACCAGGTAGACACCACAATGAAGGCTATTTGATGTGATAACGGAACATAGTTCAAGAACGCCACTTTGAATTCTTTTTGCTCCTCCAAGGGAGTTGATGACAGTTCAGGGCAACCAGAACTCCTCAACTAAATGGAGTTGCGGAACGCAGAAACCGCACACTCATTGAAGCAGCATTTGCTAAGTTGGTCGAATCAGAACTACATATTATTTTCGGGGCAGAAGCAGTTTATACCGCTTGCCACATTCAGAATCATGCCCTGATCAACAAAAGGCACATGCAAACGCCGTATGAAGTGGTTAAAGGTCATAAACCTTCGGTCACGCATTTTCGCAAATTCGGATGCCCCTGTGTTCTCCTACTCATGGATGCTAATGGAAAATTTGAATCACATGGAGATCCATGCATTTCGTCGGCTACTCTAAGAACACTTTTTATCTGTCTACAACAGATCAAGAAAATGGTAGTTGAAACCAACAATGTGGGTTAGCTGGAGGAGAATCCCAAGGACGCATGCATTGGTCCCGACTGGCTCTATGATTATCCCTCTTTGTTTAAATCTGTTGATGTCTATTTCTGATATGAATGCAGGTACAGGTACAAGTTTTGAACCCTCAACGATGCCTAACTTGACTGAGGAAGATAAAGATGCTGAATAGTTGCAAGAATTTTTCAAACAGTTGAGTGTGGATCCACCTGGATTCAATAATGTTGTGTCTCCACCTCCACCAGCATCGTCGAATCAGCAAACGGATTCTGAACAGACTCCTCAACAAAAGGCACATGCAAACGCCGTATGAAATTGAGGCTCCAAACACAGAAACTCATGTGGCAAATGAAGGAGCTACAACTCATGGTGTCTTTACCATAGATTTTATATAAAATTCATAATCTAAAAATTTGGATGAAGTACATAAATAAAGTTTCCATTTTGAGAAAGTTTTAAACTATAATAAGTTCATGACATTTTTGTTAATATATTCGTATAATACTTGTGATTTGATGACGTTTTGAACTAGAAAAGCGATTTAAAAATAAATATATAAATATGGAAAGGCTCATATCTTAAACCAAACTATGGCAAAAATTTTATTAATCTTGATTAAGATATGGTTAAACTAAAGATTTTGTGATTAAAAGTGATTAGGGATTTTAATCTTGTTTAAACAAAAGTTTGGGTGAAAAAGTTTAAGATTTAATTACTTAAGTTTTTCTTAAACTAAAAAAAGGAAATAAACATATATTTTTGGATAAAAGTATATATATTTTGAAATCACCAAATATGTGTACATCTATTTTTATATAAACATTTTATATTTAGATCATGTAGGATCTAATACAAAAACATATAAGTATCCAACTTTTGACAAAAAATATATCGGACAATTCGGACAACTTGGACAATTCAGACAAATTAAAATACATGGTATAAACAAAACAAATGCCAAAGACGAAACTAATAAAATGGTCGACGCAAACATAACGGTCAAAACAAACAAATCAACCGTCACACTTTATACTTACTAGGACTTATAAAAATTTAACTCATATCTAGTAGTTTACAAATAAATTTTTATAAGTTATGACGTTTGCTACTAAATATTTTAAAAATTTGATTAAGCCCAACTAAATAAATTGTTTTGGCTAAGCCCATTTTCATATAATTATATTGGGCTAAACCCATTTTTATAAAAATATATGGACTAGCCCATAAATATAAATCAAACTTAGGCTAGGCACTCATTTATAATATTAACTTTGAGCTAAGCCCACTTTTATAATATTAACTTTGGGCTAACCCACTTTTATAAAACTAAATTGGGCTAATCCATTTATAAAAACTATTTTGGGCTAGGCCCATTCTTTCATTTTTAACTTAGGCTAGGCCCACTTTTACAAACCAATTGGGCTTGACCCACTTTAAATAAAACAAGTTCGGCTAGGCCCACATACATGAAATGAATTGGGCTAGGCCCACACACATGAAACGATTTGGGTTAGGCCCACTCATATGAAACAAATTGGGCGAGGTCCAGGCATAGTAAGCAAATTGGGCTAGGCCCATACTTACAAA
The DNA here is from genome assembly GCA_947069175.1 of Scalesia atractyloides. Lineage (NCBI taxonomy): Eukaryota > Viridiplantae > Streptophyta > Magnoliopsida > Asterales > Asteraceae > Scalesia > Scalesia atractyloides. The sequence goes on along the minus strand of CAMTDV010000029.1, from coordinate 48,817,073 downwards.
ACTTATTGGGCTAGGCCCATATGTAATAAACTTTAGATTGAACTTTTACATTTAAATTATGGGCTAGGCCCATTTACATGTAATCAATCTAGAATACATATATGAAAAATATATATATATATATATGTATACAAACAAAGAAAAACCAACAAATACAAGTATGAAATTCAAATGAGATACTTATACAAAAAACGAATGAAAGCCTAAGTGTCTAATGAGATTAGAACACTTGTTGGTCGAGAAACAAATGGAGTATCGGAAATCGAATAGAGATTTGTACGGAACGCAAATCCGTGAGTTCATGTTTCCCCTTTTATGTAAACATTTTTATGGTTTTTAAACGTGCGAGGATATATACATGTTACATTTAGTATAACTTGGAAATGAAAATATTTAGATCATATGTGGATAAGGCTCAAGTATTGAGACCATTAATTAATAAAAACTATCAAGGTTTAAGGGGATAGATCTATTTGGTTTGGGCGAGTCCCACTCTATTACAGCAACAATAACAGATCGTATTAGAGTGCTTTTGTGTCTAAAACGAGTGTCTCAGACACGATAAATCGTCAAGGTTTGGTTGCCACCTTATTCGACACTAATGATCGTACAAGTTTCATTAAGATATACTAAACGAATTTATTATTTCAAATGTTTTTGATGATTCATTAGATACAAAAATTTATAACATGAATTCACCAACTTTTTGTTGGCGTTGTTTTCAAAACATACATGTATTACAGGAAACTAGTGGATGACCTTGGGGGAAAAACTTGTTCGTATGTTATGAAGTCAAGATATTAGAGTTCATCCGGCCTTTTGTTATTGCGTTTGTAAATTCCTATTTGAATTTTAAATAATGTTGCTAAATTTGTGTATGTTTCAAAACCAAAGGTTGTGTGTAAACCTTGTGTTAAATAAAGTGTATCGATGAACATTTTACAACGTATTACAATTGTTGTTTACTTGGTTGAATGCAACGATTGCCGCTCTTGCCACACGTTGTGACGCTTCCGCTACATCGAAAATCAGGGTGTGACACTTTAGAACCATTTGGGTTACCTTGAATGGTAATCGAAACAAATGGCAATTTTGGGGCTAAATCGATGGAAGGGTTCTTCGTGGGATATGCTAGTCCACTTATGAGGGTTTATCTTCCAAGCATAAACCGGGTTATTGAAGTTCAGAACGTAGATTCAACGTTACATATCTCGGACACAGAAATCAGGAGATCCTTGGCTGTTCAATTACAAAAGTCTCATGAATTCCTTCGAGCTGCCAATTGAACCGACATAAGAGGAACTTTTGATTCTTTATCAACAACATCAATCTTTATCACAAGGTCAAGTTCCTAGACCAATTGTTATAACTACGACACCTGTTGGTACTCATGATGCTAAAGTAGGTTCTAGTTCTCAAAGTCTAGAATCACAGACTGCTTGAACAAGTGATCCCACAGCCGAACAATAGATGAATGATACAACTCCTATGTTCGATCAATCAGATGATTCTGAATTAATGCGAACTGACCTATGAAGACAAGGGATCTACTTCTGATGACGGTGATGATCAGATTAAAAGTTTACTTAACAATCAAGCTGAGGGAACGAGTACTCAGAATGAAGCATCTAGAGTTAATCAGAACGCTATTCAAAATATTACAAATCTAGAACATCAAGTGAGTGTTTCTAACGAAGTTATGCCGAGTACACTATCATACCGCCCCACCAGAGTATATTACTAGAGAGTCTCAGACTTGTGTTAAAACTGGAAATCAGATCAATCAGGATCTTAGTTGTTTTTATTCTAACATAACACCATTACAAAACACGGTCTCATATATATGTTTTATTTCGCAGATAGAGCCCAAAAACGTATAAGGAAGCCGTCACAAAAGAAAGCTAGGTGATCGCCATGTAGGAGGAGATCTTGCGGTTTGAAAAACTAGGTGTGTGGATAGTTGTTGATCTGCCAGATGACCACAAAAAGATAAATACAAAATGGGTCTTCAAGTGCAAAAAAATGACAAAGGAGCAATTATGCTCCCGTGGCTGGATTGGAAGCAATCTGCATCTTCCTCGCATTCGCGTCATGGAAAGGATTCAAAGTGTACCAATTGGATGTCAAGTCTGCATTCCTATATGGAAAGGTGAAAGAGGAGGTGTACGTCGGTCAACCACCAGGGTTCATCAATCCGATACACAAAGAAAAGGTTTACCTACTGGATAAAGCATTATACGGCTTACACCAGGCCCCGAGAGCCTGGTATGAGACGCTTTCTTAAAACCTTCAAGACAACGGTTTACCAAAGGAGCAATATACACGGGAAGCAGTTGGACACATCTTAATTGTACAAATCTATGTGAATGACATCATATTCAGTTTGCCAAACGATGTGTTGTGCTAAGATTTTGAAAATGTCATGAAAAAGAAGTTCTAGATGAGTTCTATGGGGGAGATGAAGTTCTTTCTTGGACTTCAGGTCGATCAATTGCCTGATGGAATCTTTATACATCAGACAAAGTATGTGAACGACATTTTGGAGAAATTCAAGATGTCCAAATCATCACCAACGTATACCCCATTAGCTCTGAATCACGGCATCAGACCAGATCCAACGGGGTAAAGATAGATGAAACTCTATATCGTTCGATGATCAGCTCTTTAATGTATCTGACAGCATCACGGCCGGATATCATGTACGCGACTTGCCTCTACGCACAATACCAGTCAAGCCCTAGAGTGTCGCATTTGTTGATCGTGAAAAGGATCCTTCGATACCTGAAAGGTTGCCAAAGCATCGGCTTGTGGCATCCCCGTACCGACGACTTCAGTCTCCGAGGATACTCCGACTCAAACTTTGGGTGTTGGCAAATTAAACGCTAAATCCACAACTGTGGGTTGCCAGTTCTTTGGCACATGCTTAGTAATGTGGCAGTGCAAGAAGCAAACCACAGTCACTCTCTATACTTGCAAAGCAGAATACATTCCATTTTCTAGTTGTTGTTCCCAAATTTTGTGGATACAACAAGATATGAGAGACTATAGATTGCAGTTTCTTGATACACCTATATATGCAGACAACGAGGTTGCTATTAACATAATAAAAATCTGGTTCAACACTCTAAAACCAAACACATTGAAATACGACATCACTTTATCCATGACTGCTACAAAAAGCAGATTTTTATACAATCCGTTTGACATAGCAAATTTTAAATATCTTTTGAATTTAAACGGGCTAAAAGATCTAACATCAGGAGGGGACACCGAGGTTGAAGCCGAGAAGGATGACAATTTGACGTAATCTTCATTGGTTTGACATTTTTTTTTGTTTTTCAAGTGCTTTCTTTAAAACCAAAAATCCAAAAATATGTTTTTTATTTTAAGGGGAGAAAATGTTGTGAAAAATACAAAAACATATAAGAATTTGAAAATGTACAAAAACATTGAAAAAAGAAAACAAAAAGAGTTTTTTGTGTAAAAAGGGAGGAAATCATAGTACATCAGTGGGCTATCATGGTACGCTATAGAAATGTAGTGTCAAAAAGCATTTAAACAAGTCTCACTGATTATGTGCAAGTAGGCTTCACACATTCAGGAAATTGTTTTCGAGATAAACATAAAGAAAAACTTCCTAATTAGTGGGTTAACATCTCTCAGATATATGGTCTTAGTACACCAAAATTTCGTTTGAGAGATTGCCGGATTATAAGATATTAGGTCTTTATAGATAATTGATATCTGGGTATTATACATGTTCTTCTAATTTTGCGTAAGCAATGGCATAGAACTTGTAGAATATTTTTGTTTCTAAAACCCTAAACTGCATCAAGTTGAAAGTATCGAACGATTTAACAATTGCAGTCAAAAGATTACAAAATATGGAACACCACTTTTAAGTCAAGCCTTCATCTCTTTGTCTGTATGCTGGTACTAACCTAAGCTCTCAAGGCCTCACACAACCCAGATATTAATATCAGTTAGATATATTCACCTGTAAAATGAAATCAATGGAATCTTGATGCTGGAGTATTCTGAGGTGGGAAACACTATTAAGTCAAATTCTAAAACATCTAATTACCGTATCTTGAAACGATTGATAAATGTGTGGAGGTTTAAGTGGACTAGTATACTAACAATCTAAGTCAATCTGTTTAGAACTTAAAGTTTACTCAGATAACGTACTAGTGATAAGTCTCAAAGACTGATATGATTCTCTTCCAAACTCACAAAAAATGTCTGTAAATATGTTTGTACATAGTTATTTCATTTCAAAAAATCCAAAAAGATTTTCAATGTATTTTAGCATAAACTTTGAATGAAATTTAGAGAACAATGGGTTGGGAGCTTATCTAAAATGAGAAAATGATTTGAAATGATGAAAAGTTGATTAACCTGAAACTTAAAATTGATAGAAAGGATAAGTTATGTGATACTTGAATTGTTACTATCATAAATACACTAAATCACACTTTATTCTATGAAATCACACAAACAATCCATCATACATGCTATAGTTAAGTGATACTTGAATTGTTACTTGGTACATTCTTATGTGAGACTAAATGTCATCAACTTTGATCAAGCCTCCCTTAACATGTATAGCGCTATAGGAGTAACGCACCGCCCGTATTCTTGTGGTCAATTTTAAGTTTTAATCTATTATGCGGTACAGTAGAGGATTGACTTGTAGTTCACATACCTTGTTTACATTTATCTCGTATACTAGCTTATCATGTGGGTTTGTTTAAATCTTTTTAATACTTATGTTATGATATCAAATTTGTGTAATCGCCAATACTTTGTTATTGAACTATACTTTTTAACATGTTGCAGGTTGATGAGATTGACATGACGAAACTTAGTAGGATTGACATAGAAACACGCTTAGAATGCTAAGTTATTTAATATGTTTTTGCTGAACATGTCTTGTATGTTGTTCTTTCGTATTTGAATTGTATTGTAGTTGATAATTTGGTGATTTGAAATGAAATGAGTTGTTTAATTAAATATTGTCACAATTAGTGTTATGATGTCTCGAGCAATCTAGTTCGTCTCACTCTGATGTTTCGCCATCGGTTGGGGTGTGACAGATTGGTATCAGAGCCATAACTATAGGGAATTAGGTAGAATTGTCATGTTGGACCTAGTCTATAGTTTAAATGACCAACATGACCTTTCATGCTTCATGATTAAAATGTTAATTCTTCCTATTTGCTTCTTCCTATTTCTTTTGTCTTATGCAATGTGTTTTTCCTAAGATACTTACGTAACTTTCACACTTGAAGACTTGAAGACACTCATACTATAAATGAGACGATCTCACCAAAATAGTGGTGAAACCCGCACTTTGGTGATCACTCTCATTCCGCGTAATCCGATTTTAAACGAAATTTCAACTTAGGAGTGAAATCCCATCTTTATGGGAATTTCCATTTCATACTCTAGTGGACCCTTACCAACGAGTCGGAATTCGCTCCTCGTTTGGTAAGTACCAACCACACTTAGGGTACGATGTTGTCAAGTTAGGGGTGAAACCCGTACCTTGTCAACTAGTCCCAGTCCTTGATTTCAATCTCGCCAAAGTTTTGATTTTCGATCGGTTACAGACGTGTAGTAACTGGAAGGGCAAAGTGTCGTTAACCGTTTCTCAACCAGAGCACTTTACCTATAGGCCAAAGCACATTTCTCTAATTCGAAAGGATCTCGATTCACTTTGGAATAGTCGACGTTTCTCAAACCGAAACACTCCAATGTTTTATTAAACATATCACTTATGTATCTCAATTATCATGTGTATTAATACTTGTTACCTTATTCATTTCTTTCCCGATGCACCACTCGCACACCTTCGTAACCAAAAATAATAATAATAATCCTCATGAACCAACTTAATTTATACTCCTTACGCAAATCATACGTGTTTATGCTTGTTGATACACTTTTGTGTCTGTAGCTTGTTCTTAATTACGTCTTTAATTGTACGGTCCATATGTACTGTGTCTGTATAGACTGGTCGTGTCAGCCAGATCAAGATATCCTCATATCTTGATCTACTACAACGATTAGAATGTCTGTGTACAACAATTGCATGTGTGCATATTGTGAGCCTTAGGTACGTCATGTCTGTGGCATGATCTCTAAAGAAAACAATTGGTGCGAGTCGGAATGCTTCGTACGAGCAAGATGTTGCTCGTACGAGTCACACCATTCGTACCATCAAGCTTACCCAATCAAGCTTTCAGCTTGATACGTACAAGCAAGGTTATTGATTCATGAGAGCCAGTTCATTCGTACGAGTCTATTTGGAAAATGTCTTTTGTGTCTTTTGGTGTTTCGTACAACCAACAACATACTTCGTACTATTGCTTGGTGTTGGCACTATATAAGCAGAAATGCCCTTCTCAGAAGAAGTAGATGCGTGAGAGAGTTCAAACGAGTTACTAGTGGATACTAAGCTGAGACTTTGAGAGCACAGAGTGAATGCGTAGAGTCTATATGAACATTGTTTGTATATGTTTGTAATAGTTCTCATCAGTTAATCAAGATATTGAATCTTTGGTTATTCTATGTGTCTCCTACTTTGCTTTGTTTTGCATGCATACTTAGATTCCGCACTGGTATGTGTGTTGCATGAAAAGGAAGCAGGTTTATCTTGATCCTCCAGGTGGACCTACAAGTGGTATCAGAGCTCTAGCTCTCTTCCTTGTTCAAAACCAAGCTAAGTGATTGTGTCTGAGCTAGTTGAAAGATAACTAACTTAAAACTTGGTTAAAACCTGTTGCATGCAGAAAATTTTCATAAAAACCTAGGTAGATCACATGGAGACATGTTAAAATATGGTTTTTCTTAAAATTTTCTGATAAGTTGAACACTCTTGCAGGAGAAACTCACCGGAGAAATTCACGGAATATTGCTCTAGGGTTGACCAAATCTATGACATTCTAGACTTGTCTGTTAAAACTGAAAAGCTGATAGAATGTTTGTCCTGTTTAACTAAAATTGTGTAGAAAACAGAACACTTCCGAAAAACCAGTCTGTGTTGAAAAGGAAATTTCTCACCAACCAGCCTTGCAAAAGATTCATGTGCGAAAACTACCTATGCGAATAACCCATCCGCATGAAGAACCTGACTGTCCGTGCGAAAGACTTGTCACACCCCGACCCGCAGCGGAAAAGGTGATCGGGGCATAATTGGGTTATCATCAAAGCTCATGACATTTATTATATGTTTCATATTCATTAATACAATTTAATGGAAATTAATGATACACCATATTCTAACTATCTGTCTAAGCTTCTTGGTTCTCTTCTAAGGCATATCCTATGTTTTCCTTGCTTCAACCTGTTCACCTGTATCATGTGTAAAAAGGTTTTTGGATCAACATAATGTTGGCGAGTGAATCCTATGGAAAAACATTTGAACAAGTTTATCCAATTGATTATAAATAATGTGCATACCACATATGAGTAAATGTAGATGTAAATTTATTCACACAACACATAATATTGAATATTAAACTCACATACACCAAATGATTGTTTTGAGGCACGCGATGTTCGACTCGTCTCCCACGAGGAACTGATGGGCCTAATGAATGAGTTTTTGAGGCACGCGTTGTTCTTACGAACTGATGGGCCTTAATGAATGAGTTTTGAGGCACGCGTTGTTCTCGTCTCCCACGAGGAACTGATGGGCCTAATGTATGAGTTTTGAGGCACGCGTTGTTCTTACGAACTGATGGGCCTTAATGAATGAGTTTTGAGGCACGCGTTGTTCTCGCCTCCCACGAGGAACTGATGGGCCTGAATAATTTGCATACAACTTTGACAATATGTAATACATCACAACCAAACAATAGTTACATTCTAATTTAGTTCATATAATGGTATGGCACGAATTTGCATAAGAGAATTAATTTAAGCGACACATGATACACCCCAAAACATGAATAAAAAGGGGAGTTTGTAAGAATTCACTCACATTGGGTGCGTTCGGTTGATGAGGTTGAATGCACGCGAAATGGTGTTAACCACGAGTGAAATTAATCCGACTGGTTTTACTCTGTTTTCCGGCGGAACTCCGGCGACAGAACCCTTTTTCCGGCGACAAGTCTCTTGCAGCAGAGAGTCTTCCGAAAGGTTACAAAGGTTGTGGGTGACTTCGGTGAAGGTTTAGGGGGTTCCAGTAAGCTTAGAAATTACTGATACGGTTTTCCGGCGGTATATCAAGTATTTCCGGCGATTGATTTTTCGCCGAGAAAAGGTGCGATTTGAATGTGGAAGACTTCTGGCGAGTTGTGGTTGAATTTATAGGGTAGTATTGAGATGAATGGGGTCTGAATTCGGTCTTAATTCGGAGTCATCCATTCTCCGGCGGTTACAGCTGATGTCGCGGGTTCAGACGTCGGTTATAACCGTCGTAATAGTTAAGTCTTCGGTTATTTTGAGCGATAACGTAAATAAACGGCGAAGTCGTCGGGATTTCCGACGACTGTTATTTTGGGCGCAATAATTTAACTTCTGAAATTGAATATTTGAATTAATTGTTTTCTGTTATTACCAGAAAATCAAAGTGGCGGAGTGGTTTGTCGGCTGAGAGATAAGTCTTTGGTTTGACCCGGTACAGACCCGAGTTCGAAACCCGGCATGGGTAAAACATTTTTATTTTGTTATTTTTGACAGATTTTCAAAAACTAAATACATATTCCCGCATAATAATTATCGTTTAAAATTATTTTGGGCATTTAATTCGCAACGAAAAATTTGACTGACTGTTCGGTTGATAAACGGAGCGGGTTTGGTAAATCCGTTTTTGACGGATGTTACAGTATCCCCTGCTTTTAGAAATTTCGTCCCGAAATTTAAACAGGGATATAATTGACTAAAAGAATGATGGTGTTTAGTTTTGACAGTTACATACTTAGAAGAAATAAGGGTTTAAGTTTTTGTTTGAGGCGGTAACGTTCCTTGTAAAGGTTAAGTATCCTAATACAGGAATCGCTTTTTGTTGCCTACTGTATAAGTATTGTTAAGCAGGAATGATTCGCTAAAATGATATCACGCATAAAAGTTTGAATATGCTTAGGGTTATATCCTAAGGCAGAAATTCTACAATCTACACAAATAAACACAACAACTAACAATTGTATCCACATTCTGATAGCATATATGTTTGAATGGTGATGGTTCCTCTCTCGTTTGTTATGATGAAGAGGTTAGTCTATATAGAAATGGATCACAATCCAATTTCTTTAAATAGTGAGATGATATAAATGTAACACAATTTCAACCAAGGCAATAGTAAATCCTACATGGAACTTCTCATAACCACCTGATAACGCCTCTGATCCTTTGGCAAGAATACTTATATATAGGAAGTACCAGCGGCGTATCCACCATATTCTTGTCAAATTTTCATTGGTTTTATCAGTGAATTATGATTAGTCCTATAACTCTACAACCAATACAACAAACATAAAAATACTGAAATGAAATATATCTTTGCGATCAAGGCTCAATCAAACGGAGCCGATCGTATCATATGTATTGAAATTGAAATGTTTGTGCGCTCAAGGCTCAATCAAACGGAGCCGAACGTATTGAATGTACTGAAAATGAAATTGTCTGTGTGCTCAAGGCTCAATCAAACGGAGCCGAGCATATTGCATGTATTGAAAATGAATAACTTAATCACACAAACAGCCTATGCATGGAACTTCTCATAACCGCCTGATAATGCCTCCGATCATTTGACAAGAATACTTATATATAGGAAGTACCAGCGGCGTATCCACCATATTCTTGTCAAATTCTCATTGACTTCATCCGCCAGTTATGATTAGTTCTATGCGACTCTACAACAAACACCACAACCACAAGATACTGATAATGAAAATGTATGTGCGTTCAAGGCTCAATCAAACGGAGCCGAACGTATTGCATGAACTGGAAATGTAAATTGATCTGTGTGCTCAAGGCTCAATCAAACGGAGCCGAGCGTATTGCATGTATTGAAATGTAAAATGAAATGTATTGCATGTGAGACACAACTCAACTTCTGAGATATGTCGTGAATTATGATGATATGAATATTAAATCAATGAGTATAAAACCAACTGAACTAGTAATTTGCATTAAAATTCTTGGATAAAATTCCAATTGAGATACGTGAAAATTGAGATAACATAAAGAAAAACATAAAAACTAAGTGATTAGAGTTGAATCTTGATTCTTGGTGAGAGAAGGCTAGTTAAGTGGTTGGTTTGGACCGTTAACATCTTCAACAGGATTGGCGTTGATGTTATAAACTCTTCCTCTTGCTGGTGGTGGAGCTGGGTTTGCTTGGTTTGCTTGGTTTGCTTGGTTAACTGGGTTTGCTTGAGCTTGGGCGTTTATGATATTAACCAAACGAGGACACGTGTTTCTAAAATGGGTAGGGTCGCCACAATTGAAACAAGCTCGAACATATGGGTTCATGGGGTATTGAGGTTGTTGATATGTTTGGGTCATGGGTTGAGTAGGGGTTGAGGTTTGGTTTTGAGCGGTGCGGCAAACTTTGCTCAAATGACCGTAGCATCCACAATTCGCACATAGTCGACAGGGTGAAGTAGTTGGATGGTGATAGAAACAGGTGTTGCATTGAGGGTGAGGTCCAATGTAAGGTTTCTTATTTGGGTAAGTTGAGTTGGGTGCTACTTGAGCGTTTGGGATAGTTTGACGAGGTACAACTTGTGAAGCTGGTTGGTTGCGTTGGGTGACGGCGAAGACTTGCCCATCACGTTTTCTCTTAGAAATAGGTGGTGTAGAGGATTCGGTTCGGGTGGGGTTTGAGGTTTCGGTTGATGCTTTATCCTTCTTCTTCTCCTCTTTGAAATCTTTGTTTCGGATTCGGTTCTCGATGAGCGCGGTTGCTAGCTCCATTGCTGCTTCCAAAGTTGCAGGCGAGGTGCTTATTACAGGGTCTTGAATCTTTGATGGAAGACCACGAATGTAGTGCTCGATCAAACGGTAGAGGGGAGTGAACAAGTTGGGAACCATTTGATTTAACTCAAGGAATCTCTTGTTGTATGTGGTGTGGTCGCCTTCCTTTTGTTTCAAAGCATGGAACTCATCCTCCAATTTCTTGATTTCACTTCTTGGGCAAAACCGTCTTGTCATGATTCCCTTCAATTCTTCCCAAGTCAAGGTCATAGTTTCTTCAACACCTCGTTTGGTCTTCTCTGTATTCCACCATGTGAGCGCTGTTCCAAGTAAACGACCGGTAGCATAACGCACTTTGCGATCATCAGGGCAATCGCAATTTAGAAAAGTGTTCTCCATTTCTTCGAACCAATGGAGGAGAGCGGTGACACCTTCAGTTCCTTCGTATTTTGGAGGATCGCAGGATTTGAAATGTTTGTAGGTGCATTTAGTGACTGAAAGGTTGACAGTGTTTTGATCCTCTTGTTGAGTTGGGTTAACGGAATTAGCGGTAAGGGCTTGTTGAACTTGAACTACGATGTTGGGTATTACGGTCGCCATTTGCTGAGCGATTTGGGTAGCCATGCGTTCACGGGCTTTTTCTGCTCTCATCTTCCTACGGGCGAGGTTAGAAGACATCTACAAGGAATACATGTCAAGAGTATGAGTTGGATGCCTTTGGGATCGTGGGTCGTGTTTGGGATTGAACGTTCATAAAGTAAATATAGAAAATAAATCTACTACATCCATAGGATGTCTTGGGCTTTGCTCGCTGTTAGGCCCGTCATGCCGCCATACTTTACCTGTGTAATCATGTGGGCCCCCATGAATACCGGTTTTTCATATGGTTCGCATGGTTTCTGCCTGGTTGCGTACACAAAACCCGGAGAAAATCGAGAAATATGTATACAACGTGTGATATTCGGAATGTGTCCAGGCATGGACACGGTGACATCTCAAAGTGAGGTTAGTTCGAACGACGTTTGGTGTGGCATGCTTTGGCCTAATAGGTCCGTCGTACTCTCATCGTTAGTCCCCAGGTAGGCAAACTGGTCCGTTATTTTGGATTTATACGAATGCCAACCTAGACAGGACGTTCCGACTACCGGTACTTGTACCCTTCCAGTTACTACATGCCCGTCGCAGAACTTACTTTGATGAGAATTGAAAATTGCACAAAATCTTTGGATATTGAGAGTATGAAAATAAATTGAATACATGAACATCGATATATGTATAATGAATATGTATATATGTATAATGAATATGTATATGAGCATGTATGTTTGACTGAAATGTAAACAAATATGAAACAAATAAATATCACAAGTTTGTATGTAACCACCTAATCAAGTTAAAATTTAGGCAGACTATAGTATAGGCTCTAAGGGTCTAATAACCTATCCTATATCCCTATAGTCATGGCTCTGATACCAATCTGTCACACCCCGACCCGCAGCGGAAAAGGTGATCGGGGCATAATTGGGTTATCATCAAAGCTCATGACATTTATTATATGTTTCATATTCATTAATACAATTTAATGGAAATTAATGATACACCATATTCTAACTATCTGTCTAAGCTTCTTGGTTCTCTTCTAAGGCATATCCTATGTTTTCCTTGCTTCAACCTGTTCACCTGTATCATGTGTAAAAATGTTTTTGGATCAACATAATGTTGGCGAGTGAATCCTATGGAAAAACATTTGAACAAGTTTATCCAATTGATTATAAATAATGTGCATACCACATATGAGTAAATGTAGATGTAAATTTATTCACACAACACATAATATTGAATATTAAACTCACATACACCAAATGATTGTTTTGAGGAACGCGATGTTCGACTCGTCTCCCACGAGGAACTGATGGGCCTAATGAATGAGTTTTTGAGGCACGCGTTGTTCTTACGAACTGATGGGCCTTAATGAATGAGTTTTGAGGCACGCGTTGTTCTCGTCTCCCACGAGGAACTGATGGGCCTAATGTATGAGTTTTGAGGCACGCGTTGTTCTTACGAACTGATGGGCCTTAATGAATGAGTTTTGAGGCACGCGTTGTTCTCGCCTCCCACGAGGAACTGATGGGCCTGAATAATTTGCATACAACTTTGACAATATGTAATACATCACAACCAAACAATAGTTACATTCTAATTTAGTTCATATAATGGTATGGCACGAATTTGCATAAGAGAATTAATTTAAGCGACACATGATACACCCCAAAACATGAATAAAAAGGGGAGTTTGTAAGAATTCACTCACATTGGGTGCGTTCGGTTGATGAGGTTGAATGCACGCGAAATGGTGTTAACCACGAGTGAAATTAATCCGACTGGTTTTACTCTGTTTTCCGGCGGAACTCCGGCGACAGAACCCTTTTTCCGGCGACAAGTCTCTTGCAGCAGAGAGTCTTCCGAAAGGTTACAAAGGTTGTGGGTGACTTCGGTGAAGGTTTAGGGGGTTCCAGTAAGCTTAGAAATTACTGATACGGTTTTCCGGCGGTATATCAAGTATTTCCGGCGATTGATTTTTCGCCGAGAAAAGGTGCGATTTGAATGTGGAAGACTTCTGGCGAGTTGTGGTTGAATTTATAGGGTAGTATTGAGATGAATGGGGTCTGAATTCGGTCTTAATTCGGAGTCATCCGTTCTCCGGCGGTTACAGCTGATGTCGCGGGTTCAGACGTCAGTTATAACCGTCGTAATAGTTAAGTCTTCGGTTATTTTGAGCGATAACGTAAATAAACGGCGAAGTCGTCGGGATTTCCGACGACTGTTATTTTGGGCGCAATAATTTAACTTCTGAAATTGAATATTTGAATTAATTGTTTTCTGTTATTACCAGAAAATCAAAGTGGCGGAGTGGTTTGTCGGCTGAGAGATAAGTCTTTGGTTTGACCCGGTACAGACCCGAGTTCGAAACCCGGCATGGGTAAAACATTTTTATTTTGTTATTTTTGACAGATTTTCAAAAACTAAATACATATTCCCGCATAATAATTGATTACGGATCGTTTAAAATTATTTTGGGCATTTAATTCGCAACGAAAAATTTGACTGACTGTTCGGTTGATAAACGGAGCGGGTTTGGTAAATCCGTTTTTTACGGATGTTACAAGACTTGTCATCCGACGAAAGACCGGGTTCGCACGAAAGACTTAGTTGTTCACACGCATGAGTTTCCTTCGTACGAAACAGGTAGTTCGTACGAAGGATCTACCATTCGCACGAAAGAGTTGTTCGTACGAAGAACAACTGGATTTGTTTTTCGTGTTTCCGTTTTTCAAATCTTGTGATTTCTCAAACTTTGTATTTTTCTTAAATTGTGAATTTTTAAAAGGAACTTCAAACCTTTCAATTTTTCATAATAAAGAAAATATAATGAGTTCTAATCCATGGGATTGGAGTAGTGGTTCAAACACAAATCAGGACTCTTCGCAAAGCTCCGCAACCTCATGGGTTAAGTCATTGATGCCTCAACATACGGCCATGATTACCGCAAATCAATGGGCATGTGTCGTAAACTGGAACTAGAGCATCCAAACTCTTCTAATGAGCGAAAGTGAAACTGGGAGTAATAACTGTCCGCCGAAGCTAAACCATATGAACGATTATCCTTCGTGGAAGAGGCGTTTTCACACACATGTTCTCGGTCAGAACACTGAATTGTGGACCTGTTTTACTACACCCTATAAAGAATCACTCGAAGAAGACGGATCGAATCCAACCTCCTTAGCCAATCTAGATGAGAGTGACAAAAAGGTATATGATCTACAGAAAAAGGCATTTGCTATCCTAACACAAGCTCTTCACAAAGATATTTAACATCAGATTCTGTATCGTACAACAACAAAAAACTTGTGGGATACGTTGGAAGCGAGAGGAGAGGGGAATGCTGCAACCAGAAAAATTCGGCATGATTTGCTCAAGAAGGAGTTTGAAGGAGTTTGAATTATATAACACGTTTTTATCATCTACTCAGCGAAATGTACTCTTACAAAGTGTTAGCAGCTCTGCAAGAAACTGTGACGCAATTTGCTGACGCGTTACCACCGAAATGGGGTCAATTATACATGTGTTTAGAACTCAATAAGTATTTATGAATTTGTGCAGAAACTGGAGAACAAGAACGAAGAAGAACTTCGAAAGGCACGAAGTGTCATTGTTCCACAAAACCCTGAGATGTACTTCGGAGGTACTAATACTGGTATTAGTGCAAATCAGCAACCAAAGCTTCAAACCGCGTTTGTGAT
Source organism: Scalesia atractyloides (assembly GCA_947069175.1). NCBI lineage: Eukaryota > Viridiplantae > Streptophyta > Magnoliopsida > Asterales > Asteraceae > Scalesia > Scalesia atractyloides. Next base: position 48,801,846 of record CAMTDV010000029.1, on the reverse strand, counting down.
CGAATGTAAATCCCTTTCTACCACATCCTGTTCAAGGAAATCAATCTGCAAGCTCAAGTACTCAACTCTATGGGCAAGTATTTGATCCACAAGCCTTCCTTCCACAGCCTCGAGATCTAGCACCTCAAATTCCATAGCAAGCTCCTCAACAAGCTTTTTATGGAAACAATTTCCAATCTTCAAATCCCAACACAGTCAAGCTTGACACGTCACATCTCTCCAAAGTCAGTGTAGAAGTTGCACATGAACAAATGGAACATCTCAACATAATGGTCAGCTTATTGTGGCTTAGTCGCCGGTCAAATAGGAAACATCAATTTGACTAATGAAGACTACCAACAAATTGACCGAGATGAGATGGAGCTGATGGATATCAAATGGGCATTTGTAAGTGCCGTAAGAAGAGCGAAAGATTAAATGAGCAGAACAGGAAGAACCAGTTTGGAGAGCAAGAAAGATACAAAATATGGTTTTGATAAAAATGTTGTTACTTGATTCAAATGCGGTGTAAGAGGTCACTTCAAGCGTGAGTGCACAAGACCCAGCAAACAAGGAAATCACAACCCCTTCAGAAACCAACCACAACCATCCAATACAGCCCAAATTAGCAATGATAGAAGAATAGTGGCTGTTGGTAACCCAAACAACACCAGTCAATCTGGACCTTCAAATAGTAAAGCTTTAGTTGTTCAAGCCGATGAAGGATGCGATTGGTCAATTCAATTGGGAAATGAGAGTAACGGAGGAACTGCATGTTATGCCAAGATCATCAATCAAATCAATCACGTTCACAGCATTGATAGCTCAGATGATGATGATACTTCAGGGTATACTGGTAGTTCTGATGAAGAATGCTCAAGTTCAGGTGGTTTTGGATCTGATTCAGAGATCAAAGAAGGAAGTGAAGTTGAGGTCAGAAAGTTGTTGAGTGAAGCTGAGAAGATGAAAAGTAAAAAGGTGGGTCTGATGAGGAAAGCAGAAGATACAGTGAAGGAAACAAGAGAAATTCTTTACAAATGGTGCAGCCATCCCTCGTCATACTGCCTTCATGGCAAATGTTGCCGATTCTACAAGTCAGGTAAATTCCAACTCTCCTAAAGTTTGCAATGACTGTGCTGAATTAAAAACAAAATTTGAAACGGTCAACAGTCATAATCAAAAGTTAGTTGTGGAACTATCTAAATGCAAAGAGGTGAACTTGGCATAACTCGAAACGAAAAGGAATTCAAATCTGCAATAGAAACTCTTAAGAAAAGCGTTTCTGAATTGGCAAAAACAATTTTGAATAAACAGACAGGAATAAATAACTACCTTAATCTCCTAGAAGAAACAAAGAAAGAGTTAGCCATCGCCAATTGCGAGCATGATGCAATCAAGCTTAAATTGGATAGTTATTCTAACTCCCGATATGTGCTTGATCATATCATTGATGTTCAAAAGCTAAAGGGAGATGTTAAATGCATTGGGTATAAGTCGTGTCCACCACCGATGAAACACAACTATACCAAATTGCCTGATGAAGAGGAGATGCCTTGCTTTGAATTTGCAGCAGGATTAGGGTTCAAACTAGACAATTCCTCACAAGAACCAAGCAAACAAGAAAACTCGTCATCTGATGTTGATCAAAATCCATATGAAATAGAGGAAGATGATACATCAGATGATAAATCCATCAAAAGTGATCAGGATCAATCTCTTGATAAAAGGAAAGGAGTAGAACTCTCTGCTGCTCCCAGTACTAAACCTGTTGAAAATCAATAGAATGATCCTAAGAAATTTGTCAAGACAAAAGTGTCTACATATGAAACAGATAATGTGTTGTATACTCTAGTTGGAGATAAGAAAATCTACTCTAACAAAGTTTTCCAATTAAAAACGTAAATCCAATCTCTATAGATCAAGTGTTTGAAAATTCAACAACCAAATTTTTAGAGAAGGAAAAGCCAACCAAATCACAACCATTTTCATTTTCAAGAGAAAAACAAGAGATGCGAGTTGAAAAGTCTAAAGTTCCACAACCAAAGGTTGAAGTAAAAGGCTCTCACTACAAAAAGAAGCTTAAAAATGTTAAATTTGTGAGTTCTATGTGTACTGATAAAGTCGAGACCTTTGAAGGCAAGTCTAATATAGATTTTGTAAACAAAGTCAAGATTTTGAAAAGACCTAGTTAAAATAATTACACTCAACACATAAATGGGTGTAATGAAAATAAACCCAGTATCTCAAGACCCACAAGTTCAACATCAAGCCGTGAAACACTATCTCCTAATTTTGTTGAAAGGAGAACATGTTTCAAATGTGGAGAATTTGGCCACATTATCAAAAATTGTACCAAACCAGCAAAGCCGAGATTTGTTGAGAAAGCCCCTCAAGAACCAACTTACCAACATCGATATGTTTCTCCAAAACAAGATAAACGAATTATTAAAGTACAAGAAGAAAAACATAGAAGTAAACAAGTAAAAGTAATTGAAAAAGCTTTAAAACCGGTTCTTCAGAAAGAAATCCAAGGTCTTCAAATTTATGAAAACTAGAAATTGTTAAAAGTGTAAATAATAGTCATTATGGTGAATTACATAAATCTTGGAAACCTAAGACCAGTGATGGTTCAAGAGGAGACTCACAGTTTGCAAATCATCAAGAAATAGAAATCACATTACTTGATGATAAGGGGCGACCCAAGACCACTAAGACTTGGGTCCCCATCTCAAACTGATCTAGTTTTTTAAATGTGTAGGGTGTTCCAGGAGGAACTGTGAATTGTCATTGGATTGTTGAAAGTGGAGCGTCTAGGCACATGACAGGCGACTTATGGCTCCTTTATGATGTGAAAAGCATTAGGGGTGGTTATGTTGCTTTTGCTAGTGACAAAGGTGGATACATCACTGGAGAAGGAATGGTCTCCAATGGTGTTGGGAGTTTTGACAAGATCATTTATGTTGGACAAATTGGTCACAATCTTCTTAGTGTTTCTTAAATCTGCGACAAGAAGTTCACAGTTCATTTTGATGATGTCGGATGTTATGTGCTGAAACCTGGTTTCAAGATTCCTAAGGAATGGATCCTCCTGTCGGCTCCAAGAATCAACGACTTGTATATTCTTGACATGAGCCAAGCTATTACAACGTCTATGCAAGTCAAATGTTTTGTCTCAAAAGCCACCGAAAAGGAATCAATCTCTTAGCACAGACGAATGAGATGCATTCACCTGAGGAAAATGAACTATTTGGTGAAGAATAATCTTGTGAATGGTCTACCAGTCAAGAATTTTCATCTTCAAGACATCTGTGTATCATGTCAAAAGGGCAAGCAAGTTAGAAAATATCATCTAGTGAAGAAGATTAACACTGTGAATATGCCTCTAGAACGTCATCATATGGACCTTTTTGGACATATGAAACACAAGACTTCCTTTGGTGATTCTTATTGTTTGGTAGTTACTGATGACTACTCCAGATTTTCATGGGTGAATATGTTGGCACACAAGAGAGAAGTTTCTGAAATCCTCAAGAATCTCCTGACGCTGTTAGAAAATTTGTACAACCTGAAAGTAAGGAGAATCAGAAGCGACATTGGTACCGAATTATTAAACGACTACGACTGCGATATCCGCTACCACCCTGGTAAAGCGAATGTCGTGGCCGACGCACTTAGTCGGAAAACTCATGTTAAGCGTGTACGTTGCTACCGAACCTTGGGAAAGCTTCAAGAGATGATTCGAGGCACAATACTCGACCGTTAATGAGGGAAACCTCGATAATGAGTTGAAGTGTGGTGCTGAAACCCAACTCATGACCAAACCCGATGGCATCATGTGTTATCTCGACCGTATTTGGATTCCTAATCATGATAATCTTCGTGACCTCTTGATGCGTGAAGCTCATAAATCTCGATATTCTATTCACCATGGCGCCGATAAGATGTATCATGACATCCGAGCATCAAATTGGTGTCATAGAATGAAGAAAGATATCGCCTGCTACGTTTCGAAGTGCCTTACTTGCTCCAATGTAAAGGCCAAGCATCAAAGACCCTCTAGCTTACTAGAACAACTAGAAATTCCTGTTTGGAAATGCGAGAGTATTACTATGGATTTCATAACCAAACTCCCTCGTACATCATCTGGTTACGATAGTATCTGGGTAATCATCGACCGTTTGACCAAGTCTGCTCATTTCCTTCCCATACGTGAAGACTACCGAGTTGAGAAATTGGCTCGTATCTAAACGGATGAAATCATCTGTCGTCACGGTGTCCCCGTTGACATTATCTCCGACCGTGATGGTCGCTTCACTTCTCGTCTTTGGCAAACATTTCAAAAGGCCCTTGGCACTCAACCCAATCTTAGTACCGCTTTCCATCCTCAGTCCGACGGTCAAACCGAGCGTACTATCTAAACTCTAGAGGACATGCTTCGTTCTCGCGTAATTGATTTTGGTGGCAACTGGGACATGCACTTGCCTTTGGTCGAATTCTCGTACAATAACAGTTACCACGCGAGTATTCAAATGGCACCTTTCGAGGCATTGTATGGACGCAAAGTGCCGATCGCCTATTTGTGGCACGAGATCGGGGAAGCTCAAATCACAGCTCCCGAGCTTATACAACAGACGACGGACAAGATTTTGCAGATTCGTGACAACTTGCTAAAAGCTAGAAGCTGACAAAATAGCTACGCAGATAAAAGACGCAAGCCCTTGGAATTCAACGTTGGTGATTTTGTACTTCTCAAGGTATCCCCTTGGAAGGGTGTGGTTCGTTTCGGGAAAAAGGGAAAGCTCGCTCCTCGCTACGTAGGTCCTTTCAAGATTCTCAAGAGGATTGGCAAGGTAGCCGACATACTAGAACTACCACAAGAGCTCAACAACGTTCATCCTATCTTCCACGTCTCAAACTTAAAAAGATGTCTCGCTGAAGAAGGGCTCCAAGTTCCGCTTGAAGATCTTCAAATCAATGAGACTTTTCACTTCGTAGAAAAACCAGTCGAAATCATGGATCGAGGTACTAAGCAACTAAGGCACAGTCGAATTCCTATCATGAAGGTTTGATGGGAAGGAAAACATGGGGCTGAATTTACTTGGGAACTTGAAAGCGATATGAAGTCTAAGCATCCGCATTTGTTCGTTGCATCTTCCTGAATTTCGGGACGAAATTCCCTAAAGGAGGGGAGACTGTAACGCTTCGCATTTGTATCTTTCCGTTTTTAGCATGTCTCCTTCGTGTTTCTTTTTTTGGAAAGTCCAAATCGTGTAATCATATTTCTATTTTCAATTCATTGTATTCTAAGGCTTTGATTGTAATCCAGATTAATCAGTTATGCTAAATTTGCAAACTTTATTCGTGTTTAAACTTATGAGCATACGATACTTTATTTCTTCATAAATCAATTCAAAACAATGTGTAAATGTTTGATGAATGTTTATAAATCTTATACTAAACTCAAGCAAGATAATTAGTGATTTTAATCATAGAATTCAAGCTTCCATTATCATGTAAATCTTGTCGCATTATATTTAAAAGATGTTTGTTACTTAGTTGTTTTTTTTTAGGGTTTTGAAACAATAATATGCATAACATTAGGCAATTTCAAGACCCATTCATCTCGCACGTATAAAATACAAGTTTTAAACCCTAGATACATCAATTATATATTTGAAAGATCAAAATAAAAATAAAAAAAATGACAGCCCTTTTAGCCACAAGGCTGATTAGGGTTTCCTCATCTTTTTTTATTCAAATCTCCCACCTAAATGCATTTAATTCAACCCTAACCCTAACCCTAATCCTTCCCCTATATAAACACAAGTTCCTCCACTCATTTCTCACTTTTACAAGCCTCCACACTCCTCAAACAAGTCCCTAAACTTCAGAATTCTCTGCTGAAATCAGCAGCTTGCAAGTGAGTTTCGACTCAATTTTCTTCTTCTTTTTACCTTGTTTTTCTTTCTAACACTCTTGGATAACCTCTAGGAAGGTTCTCACAAGTTTTCTTGGGAAAACTAAGGTGAAACCACACCATTTTGAGGTCCAAAAGTGTACAAACTTTCTGCCCAAATTTTTATCTTTCAAACTTCATGTTTTTCAATGTTTTCACTTTGTTTTCTTCCTCAACATTGTTTGCTAAGCCCTATTGATTTTAACATAGGTTTTCCATGGAAAATAAGGTGGAATCACACTGTTTTTGGGGCCAAACATTCTGTTTTGGATGATAATTTATAAAACTTTTTCGAACTTATTTATAATATAACAAATCTATGCTACATATGCCACTAACCAAGCTTATGGTTAGTGTGTTAAGCTAGACTTGTTCACGTACAATCAAGATGCATAACATGTTTCTAAACTTGTGGTTTTTTTGCTAGGGTTTCAAACCCACAAGTGTTGAGCAATCCAAGCTTTCAAGCTTCTGTTGGTGTAGGTGTGTTTGACATGAAGGCCTTGGCCATTCAACTATCCAATCCACCCCTCACTAGATGATTTCCATAATTCTTGACCATCCGGATTGTCCTTGTGTCAATCTTGTGTAATGGTGAATCTTATGAAAGAGGTGTAGGATGGTTATCCTCCTACCTCCATGCATGACTTATACGACTTACATGATATCTATGAAATACATAACTATATGATTAATTAGTAATAATATAACTATATGAAAATACTTAATATAACCGAACCTTTGACTATGACCAAATGGTTAGTCGTCTTAAAAGTAGTTTATTTTATCTTAGACTTAACAATTGTTACGATTCTATTGGGCATGACCCATAAAAACCCAAACACCCTTTGGGCTTATTAGTTTCAAAAACGAGCGTTAATGTCTAGATAAATACTTTCGTTATACATACATTCCTTGCCTATTTTTAATTCCTAAACACATTGAACTCCCCCGTCAATCTAATACTCACATACCTACGTTGCCTTGTGTAGGATAAACTTGGTGTTCCATCCCCTAAATCAACCTAACTCTCTCACGGATATTACTTTGCAAAACCGTGAGTACACTCGATCTGTTTTATGCTTTCCACTATTTGGGTGCAACATGATTAGTTTACTAAAACTACACTAAAACACACTTATTCTATACACAAACAATCCATCAACTTGCTTTAGTCTTATGCTACTTGAATTGTTACTTGGTATATTCTTATGTGATATAAATGTCATTAACTTTGATCGAGCCTCCCTTAACATGTATAGCGCTATAGGAGTAACGCACCGCCCGTATTCTTGTGGCCAATGTATAAGTTCAAATCTGCGGTACACTAGAGGATTGACTTGTAGACTGACATGCCTTGTTTACACTTATCTTGTATGCTAGCTATTCACGTGGATTTGTTTAAACGGATTTTACACTTATGCTATGATATTAAACTTGTGTACTCGCCAATACTTGTTATTGAACCATACTTTTTAACATGTTGCAGGTTGATGAAGTGTTTATGATGGAACTTAGTAGACATGGCATAGAAACACGCATAGAATACTAAGTTAATCATTATGATATTGTTGAACTTGTTTTGTTGTTATTTCTTGTATTTGAAAATTCGGTGTAACCTGGACAATTTTGAAGCTATGAAATGAAATGGGTTGTTAATTTAAATATTATCGCAAATAACGTTATGATGTCTCAAGCAATCTAGTTCGTCTCACTCTGATGTTTCCGCCATCGGTTGGGGTGTGACAGAAATACACCGGTGATCTGTCATAAACAGTCAAGAACAAAGAACAAAAATTGATAAGTAGCTTTACTAATGATGTATCGGTACATCAGACTAAAATGTGTAGGTTGATATAAATCTAACGGACTACAAGCCAGGTGGGAACCATTCATTGGCATATGGTCTTGGTACCGAAATTTCATTTGATAGTATGCGAGGTTCTGAGATATGCGTCTTTATACTGACTTATCATCTGGGTATCATGGTTGAATCTTTTGCCAAAAAATAACGGTGACGCAGGTCAAGAACTTCCAAGATACCATACATACGTGTAAATACTGCATACTACCATCAATAAGTGATAAATATATCAAATCCATCCAAAAATAAGTGATAAAATATCACAGCTTCATGCGGGAGCTAAGTTCGTCTCTTTGTCGGTACGATGGGACTAACATGTTCACGGACTTACTCATGTGCCCTGCATGCATATGAAAATCAAGTTCCTCATTAATAAGTGATTTAATCACATAGGGCTTGTTTTCAATCAAAATAAGTGAGTATCTCACATCATATACGTCAAAACAGATGATAAGCAGTATACTCACTGGTAAGATTTTCTCTCGTGAATATCTTGATACGGGAATGTGTCGTGAAGTGGTTGAACACCGGCTAGTAAGTATAAATCATACATTAATCATATATCCTAATCATGATTACATCTCATAAGTTGAGCTTATGAGGAAAACAATACCGATAATCATAGCAAAATACTTATTTATGTAATTTGATGTTTTAAACAAAACCTGTTGTTGACAAGATTAAAAGCTGGCATGATTCTCTTACCTAGATACTCTGAAAAAAGATTACCTGGTAAATATATAGTTTATAGTTTAATAGTTGTTTTAGTTTTAGTTTACTTTGTTGTTAAATTATGTTCCTTTTTGAATTAGCCAGAATTGAAGCTCAAAGGTTTTCTACCAAGATCCGCCCTAAAAATCATTTGCTTAGATATCGCAACTTTATAAAAGTACTTTCTTACAACGGTAAACTGATCTCAAAAGAACAAAATTTGTTTTAACAAGCACTTTTCCTAACTTAACTTTGTGATTAGTGTGGATATGTGCAAAGTTGTTAAACAGTCCCGCGAAAAACCTAAGGTTCTCCAAGAACTGAAAGTCAAGTTCGTGAAAAAACCTGGACTCGTACGAATTAAGGATCATTCATACGAACCAGCATGCTTCGTACGAATGACCTTTGAGTTTTGTACAAATCAGTGCTTCGTACGAAGCTTGGTTGTTCGCATGAGTGTTTTTAATGAGGTATATAAGGTGATGAAGTTCTGTGGTGGAACTTCACTTTCACCTGCTCACGTCAGTCTTATACCTCCTTTCAATTTGTTTTTGATTTCTTTAAGGTATACTTAAAATATTTGGCATACTTTGAAGTTGAACAACTTAAAAAATATCTGACCTTGTGACCATGACTGAAAAGAACAACCAACTTTAAACGAATCACTTTTAACCGAAAAACAAGTAACTTTCTATGAAACTGTTTATGCAAACTAGATTTGTATGAATTAAACATCATTCGCACGGAAAATTAATCGCTCGTACGAGCCATCTATTCGTATGAATGACTCGTTTCTTGTTTCTAAATCAGAAATCCGTATAAATGAGTTTTTTCCTCATACGAATAAGTTGTTATTCGTATGCGTCAGTATTTCTTTGTTCAGGAATACATACATACATAAAGTTTGAAATAAAACTTTTTGTGTATATTCCCTGATGATTTTGTGTTCTTATCATATTTGACTTATGTGTACAGAATGGAACGAAAAGAACATAAAAGAAAACCAACAACAAAGAGGACTAACAAGTCAGAAGTGGAAATTATGTCTGAGCTGAGACATAACATGGTGGCCTACTTGGATCCGGAAGACAAATTCGCTGAGTACAACGGTATAATGAAGTTTTTGCGCGACTCAAGGATACATCATGCTATCACGCACAAGACTATAGTGTACAAGACGTTGATCAAGGAATTTTGGGAGTCAACTAAAGTCATTGAAGTTAATTGGAAGGAAGTCATCCACGAAAAAGTATACAACTTGGATGTAGACGTGACTGCCGAAATCATTAACTCAGTATTGCAGCTTGGTGATGATCCTGAAGCTCCATTCTCAGTGGCGTTGAACTGTCAACATGGATGTTTGATGCGTATGAAGTGTGTCAGAGATTTTCTGGTAGGACAAATCAACAAAACATGATTACCACTCCGATACAAGTTCTTTCTACATGTTCTAATTCAGTGTTTGAGCAATAGACGAAGTGGTTATGACATGGCAAATAACGACTTGGTTGGAATGATGATAACTTTGACAATGAACAAACCGTTCAGTGTTTCAAAGTATATTTTCACAAACTTGAAGGAGAACCTGAGTAGAACTCGTTATGGTGGAAACAAGTTTTGGATGTATCCCCATTTTCTTCAGATGATCTTAAATACGCAACATCCGAATCTTCTGAAGAATGAAAATGATGTTCTAAAAGTAGAAGTTATGATGGAACATTCATTGAAAATCTTTAAAGGTGTTGCAGCAAAACGTTACAAGGAAAGCACACCTCCACGAAGATTGATATGTTTTCTGGCAAACGACGATTATGTTGCACCAGAAAACGACAAGTGGCGCCATGATGACAGTGATTCTGATAATGAAAACCTATCTTGGAGAAAATGATCAAAGATAGATTTGGTCATAAAAAGGGGAATGGTGATGATGGTGATATTCATGGTAATTGTGGTGCTAATGACGTAGGTACTTCATTTGGTGACAAGAGTAGAAAGAAACAGAGGAGTTCGTCTACAAATACTTCCTCAGCTCAACCGGAAATCATACAACCTACAACCTCACATCAGGAAACTGTACAGAAACCAGTTGCAGAAACTCAGTCGACCTTTACAATGGAGGAAACTGAACCTGTAATGACAGAACCTGCTACAGCTCCTGAACCACAACCATCAAGTACCACAGCAGCTGAAAGAATTTCAGCTGAAGATACTCCAGTTCAATCGCAACCTACTCCTTCTTCAGTTCATCAGTCCCAACCCATAGCTCATCAACAAAAGTCTAAACGAGGAAGTCGTTTGTTCTCTGAAAAGGATCAAGATGAGAAGGTGGAATTTCTGTTCACCCAGTTGCAAGTTGCGGTCAATGCAGATTAACAAGCATTCAGAATTTATGTCCTCAAACTGAAATACAACTGTCAAGCAACATTGGAGATAAATTCTTTGAAAAAGACTGTTAGAAAACAGGATTCTGTAATTGCACAGTTAAGGGAAGAAAAAGAGCAACTGAAGGCTGCAGATGCAGAAAGGGCAACTCAGCTAAATCAGATGAGAGCAGCTGATAACTCTCGGGGTATTGAGTTGAGCCGACTGAAAGAATGTAGTGCGGCTGTTCAACAATCTGTAGAAACATTGTCTAATAAGCATAACGACTTGAAGGAATGGTATCATTCTCGTAATGCTAAACTGGTGGAAGGATTTAATGGTATTAAAAACGTCTTGGAAATGAGCAGAAAGCGAGTGAACATTTTGTAGAATGAGAGATGCAAAGCACAGGAGATTAAGCGTAAACGTGATCAAGATTCTGAAGACCTGGTATTGCTACTACTTTGGCCTCATCCTCGCAGCCAAAAGTTTATGTTCCACCACCAGTGGTAGATTGTAATGTGCAGCAGATCGTGACCGATCCAGTTACCTCAAGTGACACTAAGAGGAAACAAGAAAGGTTTGATGAGTCTGGAAAACAATGAAGACCTGGATCCTCAATCAACTATGGATTGATTTTCTTCTGGGGGAGTTTGTTGATAACAGCAGGCAGTTCAAGAAATGAAGATCGAAGACCAAGCAACAGCCAATGGGGAGTTTGTTGATACATTTTGTGTCTGTAGCTTGTTCTTAGTTACGTCTGTAATTGTACGGTCCTTATGTACTGTGTCTTTATCAATTTGTCGTGACGGCCAGATCAAGATATCCTCCATCTTGATCTAGTACGACGATTAGAATGTCTGTGTACAACAGTTACATGTGTGCATACTGTTGAGTCTCAGGTACGTCTTGTCTATGGCATGATCTCCAAAGAAAACAATTGGTGCGAGTTGGAATGCTTCGTAACGAGCTACAGAAGTGTGCTCGTACGAGTCACACCATTCGTATGATCAAGCTTACCCAATCAAGCTTTCAGCTTGATTGGTACGAGCAAGGTTATTGATTCGTGAGAGCCAGTTCATTCGTATGAATATATTTGGAGAATGTCTTTTGGTGTTTCGTACGACCAACAACATACTTCGTACTGTTGCTTGGTGTTGGCACTATATAAGCAGACATGCCCTTCTCAGAAGACGTAGATGCGTGAGAGAGTTCATACGAGTGACCAGTGGATACTAAGCTGAGACTTTGAGAGCATAGAGTGAATTCATAGAGTCTGTATGAACATCGTTTGTATATGTTTGTAATAGTTCTCATCAGTTAATCAAGATATTGAATCTTTGGTTATTCTGTGTGTCTCCTACTTTGCTTTGGTTTGCATGCATACTTGGATTCTGCACTGGTATGTGTGTTGCATGAACAAGGAAGCAGGTTTATCTTGATCCTCCAGGTGGACCTACAATGCTTTTGAATGGTTATATGCTTATGCTATCTATGTGAATTCATACGTGTTACATGATACTTATATGCTCAAAAAAAATCTTTTTTTAAAAACACATTATGATCAAAGCCTAAATCTATCTTCTATTGTCGAATCCTATAGATGTCTTTCTCTCAAAGCGTTATGGGCAAGAGGTAGTACAAGTCCAAGCCAAGGTCCCAATCTGATTCTATGTCCAAAAAGGATTGCATGAAGTTCATGTCCGAACAAATGGCCGAGCATATGGCCAAGGTCATACCTGAGATCGTCAACAAGATCCAACCCCCACCCAATGCCGAATCACCTCACACCTCCGTCGACTCCAAGGCGGAGCCACCTAAATCAACCTTTACCCACAAGCAGTTTCGCTCTTGCAATCCCTTACCTTTCACCGGCCAAGGGGACGCCACCAAGTTACTACAATGGTTTGACGCCATTGAAGTCACCTTTATCCAAAGTGGTTGTCCCGACCACCTGCGTACCATGAACGCTATGGGAGTGTTCTGATTGAGGGCTCTTGATTGGTGGAGTTCTAAGCGTAACGCTCGTGGTAACGATGCCGCTCACGCCCTCCCTTGGATCGAGCTTAAAAATTTAACGGAGAACTAATTATGTCCTCCCCACGAACGCCAACGACTTGAAAGTGAGTTTTGGAACCTCAAGCAAGTCGGGAATGGAAACACCGGCCTCATGACCCGTTTTAAGAAGCTGAGTGCGATTTGCCCTAGCCAAGTCGGCACGGCCAAAAGGCAGTTGCTAAGTACATACGTTGCCTCTCTCCTCAGCTCACAGACCTTGTCGATACCACCTCAACCAAGACCCTTGAGGAAGCTTTTCGCCTATCTGCCCGACTGAACAATAACCACGCCCTTCTTGAAGCCTCCAAGGTTTCATTGGGGAAAGGCCACCAAGCCACCACCGAAGCCCTCATTAGTACAAAGCGCCAAACAAACAACTATATTTCATTCAGCACAAAGTAGTTCAAAGGGGTAAAAATTTCATTTTACACAGTTATTCAGAGGTGCAACCAAACAACGCTTTAATTGTTCAGTACTTACTAGTTCAAAGCATGTTACCCATTCAGACCTCTTATTCATTTAGCACTTATTGGTTCAGATGTTACCAAATAGCCCCTTAATGTGCTAACAAGTATCAAGACCAGATTATAGGTGGCAAAGATGGTGCTAGGTGTCACAAATTGAATCAAGGTGGAAGAACTTGGTGAACAAGTAAGTTTGTGCATCTAGGCATATCTTACAGACCGTAAGGCAATATGTCTTACGTTCCGCACGACCTTCTAACCCAAAATTTTCACTTTTTGGCAGTTTTGGCATCCGAACTTGTATTATCACTTATTTGCCATTTTTAACCCTTATAACTTGTTATTTAAGCTATATGAAGGTATTAAGGCATATGTAACTTGGATTTTGTTCCTGAAATTTCGTGAATATCGTTTTGTGATCGTATGATTACGTATTTCGTAAATAAAATATAAAATTTTACTACAGACGAAAACGATTGAAAATGTACAACCTTTGAAATCTTGCAAATGTTACAGTCCCCCCTACTTTGGGAATTTCGTCCCAAAATTGTATTAGTGGAGACTTATGAACAGATGGCGGTATTTCACTTTCATTTGGTCCTTTCGTTCCTGGGTAAACTATAGCCCATGTTTGGATTCCAGGCTTACTTTAACAATTGGTATTCTGCTACGCTTGAGTTTCTTGACTTCACGTCCATAATTTCCGTAGGTTTCTTGATAAAATACAGAGTGTTACCAATGTGAATTTCGTCAAGAGGCATGTGGAGGTTTTCATCGGCTAAACACTTTTTCAAGTTGGACACGTGGAAGGTCGGATGAACATTCCCAAGTTTAGGAGGTAGTTCGAGTTTATAGGCTACCTTTTCGATCTTTTCAATGATCTTAAAAGGTCCCACATAACAAGGAGCTAGTTTACCTTTCGTTCAAAATCTAACCCCATATTTCCAAAGGGATACCTTGAGAAGAACATGGTCACCAATTTGGAATTCCAAAGGTTTGTGTCATTTGTCAGCATAACTCTTTTCGGTCCGGTGATTTGAGCTTCACCAACTTCATTCCAACAGACAAGTGAATGACATTTTCGACCATAAAGAGCCTAAAAAAGACCAAGGTTGATGCTAGGGTGATAACTGTTGTTGTAGCAGAATTCAATCAAAGGTAGATGCGAATCCCAACTACCACCAAAGTCAATCACACAAGCTCTAAGAATATCCTTAAGTGTTTGGTTTATCCTTTCGGTTTGTCCGTCAGTTTGCGGATGATAAGCGGTGCTTAGATTTTATTTGGTTCCCATGTCAGATTGCATGGTCTTCTAAAAACGACAAGAGAAACGAGCATCAAGATCTGAAATGATGTTCAAAGGAACACCAAGATGAGATACGATCTCATCAATATAGATATTAGCAAGTTTGTCAGCAAAGAAAACCTCACAATAGGCAAAAAGTTTGTTGATTTAGTTAGACGGTCAATTATTACCCAAATGGCATCATGACCTCTAGAAGTGTGTGGTAATTTAGTGATAAGAACCATACCTATGCTCTCCCACTACCATACTAGAACTTCTGGTTGCTCAAGCAAACCAGATGGACGTTAGTGTTCAGCCTTGACTTTAAGACAAGTAAGGTATTTTGACACGTACAAGGCTATGTCCTTCTTCATACCCAGCCAACAATACTGGGTACGAAGTTCCATGTACATTTTGTCCGTTCATCAACAATGTACGAAGATTATCTTGGTTTGGAACCACAAACGATTCAAGAAATAGAGTAAGCCATCGTCTTTGGTTTCAAGTTGAAGCTCAAGATTATGTGGCAGTTCAATACGCATCATGCCTTGGGTTACGCAAGTACATTGGGCTCGGAAATGCGTGCATGGATATTTGTTTGGACTCGAACACAATGAAGTTTAACACGTTCTTTACGACTAAGTACGTAAGCTACTACATTCGCCTTACTATAATGGTAACAAATTCCTAGAGAGAGCTAGAAAGAGGCAATTTGGTAGAGAGAACACTTGTACTAGATGATTTTTGTTATTGAAGTAATAGAATCATGTGCAAGCATTGAAAGTGATTCAGTGTTGTTGTGATTTCTTGTTTTTCTTGAATCTAACCAACGTTGGATTCCGCCCATCCTTGCTGATTGTTTGATATCATTGCTTGATCTGGATTTATGGGACTTACAATTGGTATTAGAGCCATTAGAAGATGTTTCTAGGCTCATTTTGATATTAAACATTCAAGTTTTTCGATATTTTTGGGTTGGTGTTCTTCGTGTTCTTCATCGTGTTCTTCGGTTTGTCAAAAAAATCATTATATTTTGTTTGTCGATCTGCTTAGGAAGTGTTAAAAGGATAAAAGTTGTTTTGTTTCTGAAAAATCTTTTATTCAAAACACAAACAATGCTTATCCTGACATTACTTTGAAAATACATTTAATCCAAATTATTGTTAATCATCATCCATCACCATCATTGTTACATTACATCAAGATCCGACGTCAACTGTTTCCCATCATCATCATCCGAAACACCAAATCATCACATCCAAAATACAAAATCAACCCTCTGAAATACTCACTTCCATCCGAAACATATAAGAAACAACCTCCTTTCATCCGAAAGTTTGGTATGTTTCCTTTAGAGGAGATAAGGGAGGTAAGACAAGATCAGCAAGCAAGGTATAATTTAATTTCGTGCTTTAATTTTGATATTGATTAGTCTTCAATCTGATGACGGAACGGTTAAGCAAAATCATCGAAAAATATTTTCTTTTTCTTCGTTTATAACTTTGTACATATGTCTTCATTATTAGGTAAATTTGCATATAAAGTGTGATGCACAAATTTAGGGGGGAAGAGGAGATATACGTATATATGCATTTTTTTAGGGGGAGAAATACAAAAACATTTGAAAAACAGAAAAAACTAAAAAGATATTTATTGCATCATTAGGAAATGAAATAAATGTTCGTGTTAAAGGGCTTGACTGACACATATAAGATGTTATCGTTGAAAAGACTAGAATCTAATGTGATATGTCGATAGGCTTGATGCTCAAAGTGATAAAAGATACCAAGTGATATAAACATAACAAACTATGTTTCATGTGGGAAACATACTATCAACGTATGATTTTATGGTCTTAAATCCTTCGTTGATAGATAGCCAACGTTTGAAGTTTCGAGTTTTATGCTATTGAGTCATCCGGGGATATCATGGATGTCCTTATGTTGCATCCATATTATATGCAGACCTAAGCACAGTCAGGATATCTTAAAAGACCTAAAAAGAGACCAAGAACCTTAACGGTAGACAAACTCAATTGAGGGAATTCCATGTCCTTGCAAAAGCCAAGTTCGTACCGAAAAGATATTTGCGTAACCCTCGTCGGACATTTTATTAGTTACTCTGCTGTACGAAAATACTGACCTGTTCACCATAGTCTTACGTTGTAAATCAAATGGATGAGCTCAGTATACTCACCTACTACGATGATTGTTGTGCTTACCTTGATCGCAGGGGTATGTCATTGAATGGGACACACGGGTACTATAGTATAATCTTACCTTAAATATATCACGAAGTTGAAAAATGAAAGTTAAGAGTTAAAGTTTAAGTGGACAAACATATTGCGAAATAATTAGACTAGTCTGAATAAGTTCGCACTGAAAAGTGTTTCCTGGTCTGCCTGAGAATGATTTTGATCCCATTGCAATTGTGTATTGTAACTATTGAGTTAGTTTCTTCGTTTATGTTCATGATCTCATTTATTTAAAAATTAAAAAATTCAAAATAGAAAATTCAAAAAAGCCAAAATTAGAGTGATGGAATTGTTTTATTTGTTTCATTAAAAAATTTAATGGTTCTTGATGATTTGATTGATCATCAAAAGTTGAAAGGACTTAAATTTCAAAGTTCGAGTACAAGTACTTGGATGTACCAAGTGTTCATATGGTACTCTCCCTGTTGCATAGAAATGTTTGCTTATTAATTTCTCAGTATGTGTAGAACTTGATTTAAACCAAGAAACAAGGTTTGCTGAAAATTGAGATGTTGTTAGTTGCTGACAAAGAATGAAGTATCACAACAACAAGATGTACTATTCATCGTTTGACAATGACAGTACTCTTGAAGAAGTACATGTAAACCTGCTTGAAAGTGAAAGATCGAAGAAGAAAAGAGCAGTGGAGAATCCTCCTCTCACATTCTTTTTGACAAGATGTTTCTAGCAAAGCTGATCTAAATCCTGATATTAAGCTAACCGCAAGAGAAGAATAAATAGACGAAGTGCTAAAGTCAAGAACTTCAACAACATCTGCAGCGTAGCGACAACCATAGACTCCCTTGAAGACGTTGCTGAATTCATGCTATGAAGACAATTTGATGCATCGGTCTAGGGGAGATTGTTAGTTTATATGAGACTGGTGCATTAAATAGGTGCAACGGGCTGTGGTTACGAACTAGGTTTTAAATGTGTTAGTTTATATTAGTTTTGGACCTGTTTAGGTCATTAGGCCATCCCTAAGGTCATGTGGGTCACGCAAGCTCAAGGGAAGCCCATGTGGGAAATGGGAATACCTAGGGTATTTAAGCTATTTGTTTCACTAACTAAGGTTTAGAGCCTCCATGATACAAAATTTCTAGAGAGAGCTAGAAAGAGGCGATTTGGTAGAGAGAACACTTTACCGGACAATTTTGCTTATTCAAGTAATAGAATCGTGTGCAAGCGTTAAAAGTAATTCGTTGTTCTTGTGATTTCTTGAATCTCACCAAGTCTAGGTTCCACCCATCCTTGGTGATTGTTTGATATCATTGTTTGATCCGGCTATTTGGGACATACACTAAAAGGCATAAACCACTTGAAGTTGTAATTTGATCGTTTCAAAACAAAACAAATAAACAATATACTCAAGAATTGTCAGAGACAACTAACACTAGTGTGGGACTTTCAAATGTGATCATATCCCACTCAACTATTGCATTAGCTTGCTTCCTGAACATGCTAGTTCTTTCTTCGAGCTCCACATTCCACTCCTTCGTGAGTTTTAAGGAAAAAGAAGATGATAATAACAACAAAAGCCTTTTCCTAATGCGAACATGGCTTAAAGAACGTTTTAGACATTGAATGTTATCTAGCGTTAGAAAGAAAAGGCCTTTTTCTAATATCTGGGCTCCTAAATCTTCAAATCGTACTAATGGGCTCCTAAATCTACAAATCGTACTAATGAGTTTTGAGAGATGTAAAGTAGAAAAATAGCTAAACAGAGACTACATTGGGTTCTTCATTTTGCAAGTTGCAATCCTCGAATTCTAAAAGACTAAAAGCCTTAATTTTTTGGTGGTTGTGACTTGGGTGCTCGGATATTGCTCGTATAAAGCATAAAAGTAAAATGTCGACTAAATGACCAATCCAGGTATATGTTTTCCGGTGCAATTTGAAGTAGTTGATGAATTAACATGTGGACTAATACTTTAATATTGAACTACTGTTTAATTTTTAACATATGTATTGCTTTGAATTTATATGACTATAAATTAACTTATGCGACAATATATTAATTTAATTGTTGTTTTTATTAATACATATAGTGAGCGTTGTAGAATGAGGTAGCATGCATCACTTGATAAATGCATCTAAAATGTTTTCATTCTATACCACACTTGTCATCACAAAACTACTTGGATTAAAATAAAAGAGTTAAATGCCATTTTAGTTGCAACATTTTCTAGTTCTATCTCTGATTTCCCTATCAATTGCTACAGAATGTAATGTAAATTAACCTCTAAGGGAAAGCAAAAACTCGTACAAGCATTTTATCAAACAGGTTGTGTACGTGATTAACTATTGAGATACTTACATATTTCTTTAACTTGATATCAATATCCACGGGCAGAGTAATTTGAGGCCATTGATTTTGAGGAGTCCAAGCAAGGGCTTTTCAATCAAATGATAAGAACCAGTTTTGTCGTATTTATGTCCATATTTAGTATCGTTGTTGTTGTTTCTCTCTTAAGCTCTCTGTGTTTTCTCTATGATTGATGGGAAATATGGGGAATAAATTTTTGAGTTTGAATTTGAATTTGAGTTAAAAGGTGAAGAAGATAACTAGGGTTAGGAAGCGGGAGAATGAATTTCTTTTGGGCCGGGAAAATGAAAATGTTTGGGTGTCAATTTGGTGGAGTGAAATGATTTTCTTTGGTGAAACTGATTTCTTGGGATAAGGGAGAGATGAAGAGTTAGTGGTTTTTGAAAAATGTTATTACGGAGAGTTTCTTGCATTTTGATGATTGCATGTAGTCTTTAGGTTCAACATTTGGCTAAAACGAAGAAAAGGTAGGCATCCTTGGAGCCTCCATCTATCCCAATACACACACATCTCATATATACATACACATATATATTATATATTTGGCCAAAAACTGGTATTTAACTGAATATCGGGTATTTATCTCGTGTTTTAATGGTATTTAAAGCATTTTAAATTATTCTTATCATTCTATAAAAATTAACTCGCCATCATATTGCTGAACAATATATTATTTGCCTTGACTGGCTTCATCGTTTATTTTTTGTAAGATACATGCGGTATCCGCAGTACACGCTTAAATTCGCAAAACAGTTTTTAAGCATTTGAATTAGTTTTTCCTCATGGATATATTAAAACTAGCATTTTAATCATAACGGAATATTTTTAAGATTTTAACATTAATCAGCGGTCACCAACGTTCATTTCACATTTTCTTTGTTACGCGATAAGCGTATATCTTGTTTTTGCCAACATAATTTTCAAAAAAGGTTGGACTTGCCAACACATCAAATACCATAATTTTTTCACACCCTGGTCGTAGCGGAAGCGCAGGTGTGTGACTATTAAGTAATCATTGCATCCAATCTAGTAAACAATATAAATTAACAACGATGTCATGCCATTACTAAGTTTCATTCCATATATACAACTATCAAAAGTGATATCACATTGTTATCTGTTTCAACTTGTTATCATAAGACATGATTCATGTCACACCCCGACCCGCAGCGGATAAGGTGATCGGGGCATGATTGGGTTATCATCAAAGCTCATGACATTTATTAAACGTTTCATATTCATTAATACAATTTAAATGGAAATTTACAATGATTGCTACAACATGATCTAACTACAATTTAAACTTCTTTGTTCTCTTCTAAGGCATATCCTATGTTTTCCTTGCTTCAACCTGTTCACCTGTATCATGTGTAAAAAGGTTTTCGGATCAACATAATGTTGGCGAGTGAATCCTATGGAAAACATTTGAACAATTCATTTAAATTGATTATGAAATATGTGCACAACCAAACATGAGTAAAATTAGATGTAACTTGATCAACAATCATAATATGTTGGGTATTACGGCAGCCATTTGTTGAGCGATTAAGGCAGCCATGCGATCGCGGGCTTTTCTTGCTCTCGTCTTCCTACGGGCGAGGTTAGAAGACATCTACAATGAATACATGACAAGAGTATGAGTTGGATGCTTTTGGGATCATGGGTCGCATTCAAGAATGATCATTTATAAAATAATTATACAAAAATACTACATCCATAGGATGTCTTGGGCTTTGCTCGCTGTTAGGCCCGTCATGCCGCCATACTTTACCTTGTGTAATCATGTGGGCCCCCATGAATACCGGTTTTTCATATGGTTCGCACGGTTTCTGCCTGGTTGCGTACACAAAAACCCGGGAAAATCGAGAAATATGTATACAACGTGTGATGTTTGGAATGTGTCCAGGTGTAGACACGATGACACCTCAAAGTAGGGTTAGTTCGAACGACGTTTGGTGTGGCATGCTTTGGCCTAATAGGTCCTTCGTACTCTCATCGTTGGTCCCCAGGTAGGCAAACTGGTCCGTTATATTGGATTTATACGAATGCCAGCCTAGACAGGACGTTCCGACTACCGGTACTTGTACCCTTCCAGTTACTACATGCCCGTCGCAGAACTTACTTTGATGAGAATTGAAAATTGCATAAAATCTTTGGATAACGAGAGTATGAAAATAAATTGAACACATGAACATCGATATATGTATAATGAATATGTATATATGTATAATGAATATGTATATGAGCATGTATGTTTGACTGAAATGTAAACAAATATGAAACAAATAAATATCACAAGTTTGTATGTAACCACCTAATCAATTTAAAATTTAGGCAGACTATAGTATAGGCTCTAAGGGTCTAATAACCTATCCTATATCCCTATAGTCATGGCTCTGATACCAATCTGTCACACCCGACCCGCAGCGGATAAGGTGATCGGGGCATGATTGGGTTATCATCAAAGCTCATGACATTTATTAAACGTTTCATATTCATTAATACAATTTAAATGGAAATTTACAATGATTGCTACAACATGATCTAACTACAATTTAAACTTCTTTGTTCTCTTCTAAGGCATATCCTATGTTTTCCTTGCTTCAACCTGTTCACCTGTATCATGTGTAAAAAGGTTTTCGGATCAACATAATGTTGGCGAGTGAATCCTATGGAAAACATTTGAACAATTCATTTAAATTGATTATGAAATATGTGCACAACCAAACATGAGTAAAATTAGATGTAACTTGATCAACAATCATAATATGTTAAATGAAAACACTCATGAATAATAATGGAACAATTAAAGGCACGCGATGCTCAACTCGTCTCTCACGAGGAACTGAGGGGCCTGATGAATGAATTGCATAAACATGATAATATGAATAACACAACTACAAACAATATAAACTCAATGAAAACACACATGAACAATAATGAATTTGAATTGAAGCACGCGATGTTCTACTCGTTTCCCACGAGGAACTGATGGGCTTAATGTATGAGTTTCATGTAATTTGACAAACGGAATATAAATAAATCACAACAATAAATCAATCTAAGTTTAAGTCATGATGTGGTATGGCACAAGTTTAAATAAATAAATTAATTAATTCATAACACATGACACACCCCAAAACGGGTAATTTAAAAGGGGGAATTGTAAGATTCACTCACAGTGGGTGCGTTCGGTTGATGACGTTGAATGCACGCGAAGTGGTTTTAACCACGAGTGAGATTTAACCTAGATAAATCGCATTATGGTTTGGTAAGTAAACGGATTTTATTAAACTATTTTAGTAGGATTGTTGGGTGTATTTTTGTGAGTTTGAGGCTATTTTCTAATCTTAAAAATGTTATTTTTAAGTATTTATAATTGATTTTTAATTAAAATAATAAATTAAAAATGATAAAAAAATATTTTATTTTTGCTACAGTTGACTTTGACCAGTTGACTTTGACTGGTCGTTGACCGGTTTTGAGGCATATTGTTGTGCGCTCGGTGAGGCTCGAACCCGAGACCTCCCGTACGCGTGCACGCAGCTCTACCAACTGAGCTACGTGTCTAACCCGTTATATATCCGATTTTAATTTCATATATACATTAATTAGAATTAACAGAAAATCATTTTATTTTAAAAACAGTTTAAGCGGACCGGTTTTGCACTCCACAGGTCTCGAACTCGGGACCTGTGGTTTAATCTAACACACAGTCCACCGCTGGACTGTGTGTTTAACATGTTATATACTTTGATTTTTATTATACTTAAATACAATTTAGTTACTTCATTTTTCTGCCTTATTTAAAAAGAATAGATAATCGTCCGAGTAGGTGCTGAAGACCGGACTCGAACTCGTGACCAGCGATATAAACAAACACACAGTCCACCGCTGGACTGTGTGTCTAACTTGGTTATTATTCCGGTTATTAATATACTTAACATATATCTAAGGCGATCCGGTTCAGTAAAAAAAATGGATTTTATTAAGGCAGCGTGTGTGAGACGGGATTCGAACTCGAGACCTTTGCATGATTAACGTTTTATGTGCACACAGTCCACCGCTGGACTGTGTGTCTAACCCGAGTAAAATCCTGATTTATAATATACTTATATGATATAGAAAACGTCGTCTTCCTCGTCAAGTTTGAACCAGAAATCGGAAATCGACTAGTTCAAGTTTTTTTATCAGTTTGTTAGTGTTTTACAGTTTATTACGGTAAGATAAAAGTGAAAAGGAAAAGAAATTGGGCGGAGAAAGATACCGACTGAACTTTCTGTTTTCCGGCAGAAACTCCGGCGATTGAATTCACCTCCGGCGACGTGTTCTGTATAGCAGCTAGTCTCCGGAAAGCTTGGAAAAGGTAAGGGTGACTTCGTTAAAGGTTTAGGGGATTCAGTGAAGCTCAGGGATTAAAGTTCGGTTTTCCGGCGAAAAACAGGAAAGTTCCGGCGAGTGGAATTACGCCGAGAAAAGGTGTAATTTTTGAGCGAAAGTGTTTGTCGTCGGTTGTGGGTCAATTTATAGGACAAAACGTCAATGCACTTGGTCTGAATTCCGACTGTGTTCGATATTTAAATTTTCCGGCGGTTATGAATTTGGTCGCGGACTTTAAACATCGGTTATAACCGATATGTAGTTAATGGTTTACGTTATAACGTAAATTGGTGTTAAAACTCGCGAATATTCCGGGATTCCGACGACTGAATCGTTTGGGCGCCGGTTTTGAATTCGTAAAGTCACTTTATCAATTAAATGATTCTATTATATCACAAACAAAGTCCGCGGCGCAGTGGTTTGTGTGTGTGAAGATAAGTTGCATCTGATTCGGTACAGACCCGGGTTCGAAACCCGGCTGAAACAATTCATTTTTATTTTGCGATTTTTGACAGTTTTTCAAAAACTAAATATATATTCCCGTATATTAATTGATTACGGATCGTTTAAAAATATTTTGGGCATTTAATTCGCAACGAAAATTTTGACTGACTGTTCGGTTGCTAAACGGAGCGGGTTTGGTAAATCCGTTTTTGACGGATGTTACAGTACCCCTGCTTTTAGAAATTTCGTCCTGAAATTTAAATAATGATATATTTTGACTAAAAGGGTGATGATGTTTTGTTTGACAGTTGTATGCTTAGCAAAATAAAGGCTTAAGTTTTTGTTCGAGGCGGTAACGTTCCTTGTAAGGGTTAAGTACCCTATTCAGGAATCGCTTTTTGTTGCCTACTGTATAAGTATTGATAAGCAGAAATGGTTTGCTAAATTGATATCATGCATAAGAGTTTAGATACGTTTGGGAAAAATATGGTTATATCCTAAGGCAAAACTTCTAACACTACAATCTATATGGAACATAAATAAAACACAACAGCTGATATCCAAACATGAATGAACACATCAGCAAATATTTGAACATGAATAAACATAACAGCAAATATTCGAACATGAATGAACACATCAGCAAATATTTGAACATGAATAAACATAACAGCAAATATTCGAACATGAATGAACACATCAGCAAATATTTGAACATGAATAAACACAACAGCAAATATTCGAACATGAATAGACACATCAGCGAATATTTGAACATGAATAAACACAACAGCAAATGTTTGAATCCACATTCTGATAACATATATGTTTGAATGATGGAAGTTCCTCTCTCATTTGTTATGATGGAGAGGTTAATTTATGTAGAAATGGAACACAATCCAATCTCTTTAAATAACATGATTATATAAATGTAACACAAATTCCAACCAAGGCAATACTAAATCCTACATGGAACTTCTCATAACCGCCAGATAATGCCTCTGATCCTTTGGCAAGAATACTTATATATAGGAAATACCAGCGGCGTATCCACCATATTCTTGCCAAATTTTCATTAGTTTTATCCACAAGTTATGATTGGTTACCAAGAAACTAATAAATCCTACATAGAACTTCCCATAACCATCCGTTAATGCCTCTGATCCTTTGACAAGAATACTTATATATAGGAAGTACCAGCGGCGTATCCACCATATTCTTGTCAAATTTTCATTGGTTTTAACAGTGAATTATGATTAGTCCTATAACTCTACAATCAATACAACAAACATAAATTACTGAAATGAAATATATCTGTGCGATCAAGGCTCAATCGAACGGAGCCGATCGTTTTGCATGTACTGAAAATGAAATTTGTGTGCTCAAGGCTCAATCAAACGGAGCCGAACATATTGAATGTACTGAAATTGAAATTGTGTGCTCAAGGCTCAATCAAACGGAGCCGAGCGTATTGCATGTACTGAATATGAATAACTTAACCACACAAACAGCCTATGCATGGAACCTCTCATAACCGCCTGATAATGCCTCCGATTATTTGACAAGAATACTTATATATAGGAAGTACCATCGGCGTATCCACCATATCCTTGTCAAATTTTTATTGACTTTATCCGCAAGTTATGGTTAGTTCGATGCGACTCTACTACAAACACCACAACCACATGATACTGATAATGAAATTGTCTGTGCGCTCAAGGCTCAATCAAACGGAGCCGAACTTATTGCATGAACTGGAAATGTGAATAAATCTTTGCACTCAAGGCTCAATCAAACGGAGCCGAGCGTATTGCATGAACTGGAAATGTGAATAAATCTTTGCACTCAAGGCTCAATCAAATGAAGCCGAGCGTATTGCATGTATTGAAATGTAAAATTACGTAACCGATCAAGGCTCTAACAAACGGAGCCGATCGTGCGGGCACGCCAAGATCAACCACATAATAAAATGGGGATCCAATCAACCTCGATGGATGGGGAGCCACGGCCTCAGCAAAAGTATATACTGAAAACAATATATAATATATAATATATCATAATTACTCTAACAGTCTACACATGTGATAAAGAAAAAACATAAGACTAAACAATAGGAGTTGAATCTGGATCTTCGGCGAAAAGGACTAGCTGAGTATCTTCGTTTGGGCCGTCATTATCTTCGACAGGATTGGCGTTGATATTGAAGACTCTTCCTCTTGCTGGTGGCATAGTGGTTGGGTTTTCTTGGTTTACTTGGTTAACTGGGTTTGATTGGGCTTGAGTGTTGATAACGTTAACCAATTGAGGGCATGTGTTTCTAAGGTGGGTAGGGTCGCCACAATTGAAGCAAGCTTGAGCATATGGGAACATGGGGTGTTGGGGTTGGTGATAAGTTTGGGCCATGTTTTGAGTAGGGGTAAAGGTTTGGTCTTGAAAGGTGCGACAAACATTGCTCAAATGACCATAACGTCCACAAGTTGTACATAGCCGGCAAGGTAAAGTAAGGGAATGGTGATAAAAACAGTTGTTGCATCGAGGGTGAGGTCCGAGATATGGTTTCTTATTTGGGTAAGCTGAGTTGGGTGCCACTTGGGTGATTGGGACAGCTCGGATGGGTATAGCGTGAAAAACGGGTTGATTTCGTTGAGTAGCAGCGAAAAGTCGCCCGACTCTTCTTCTCTTAGGATTGGGTTGAGAAGGGGATTCGGTTTGGGTGGAGTCGGAGGTTTCAGTCGATTCTTTATCCTTCTTCTTTTCCTCCTTGAAGTCTTTGTTTCGAATTCGGTTCTCGGTGAGCTCTGTTGCTAGCTCCATTGCTGCTTCCAAAGTTGCAGGCTTGGTACTTATCACAGGGTCTTGAATCTTTGACGGAAGACCACGAATGTAGTGCTCGATCAAACGGTAAAGAGGAGTAAACATGTTAGGAACCATTTGATGTAATTCGAGGAATCTTTTGTTGTAGGTAGTGTGGTCTCCTTCCATTTGCTTCAATGAGTAAAATTCATCTTCCAACTTCTTGATTTCACTCCTTGGGCAAAATCGTCTGGTCATGATTTCCTTCAATTCGTTCCAAGTTAAGGACATAGCATCTTCCACACCTCGTTTGGCCTTCTCTGTGTTCCACCAAGTAAGTGCTATCCCATATAGTCGACCGGTAGCATAACGCACTTTGCGATCATCAGGGCAATCGCAATTTAGAAAAGTATTCTCCATTTCTTCAAACCAATGGAGGAGTGCGGTGACACCTTCAGTCCCTTTATATTTCGGAGGGTCGCATGATTTGAAATGCTTGTAGGTGCATTTAGTGGTGTTTGGGGAAGAGTTGAAAATGTTTTGGTTTGCTTGATTGACAGGATTATTGGTAAGTGCTTGTTGAACTTGGATTACAATGTTGGGTATTACGGCAGCCATTTGTTGAGCGATTAAGGCAGCCATGCGATCGCGGGCTTTTCTTGCTCTCGTCTTCCTACGGGCGAGGTTAGAAGACATCTACAATGAATACATGACAAGAGTATGAGTTGGATGCTTTTGGGATCATGGGTCGCATTCAAGAATGATCATTTATAAAATAATTATACAAAAATACTACATCCATAGGATGTCTTGGGCTTTGCTCGCTGTTAGGCCCGTCATGCCGCCATACTTTACCTTGTGTAATCATGTGGGCCCCCATGAATACCGGTTTTTCATATGGTTCGCACGGTTTCTGCCTGGTTGCGTACACAAAAACCCGGGAAAATCGAGAAATATGTATACAACGTGTGATGTTTGGAATGTGTCCAGGTGTAGACACGATGACACCTCAAAGTAGGGTTAGTTCGAACGACGTTTGGTGTGGCATGCTTTGGCCTAATAGGTCCTTCGTACTCTCATCGTTGGTCCCCAGGTAGGCAAACTGGTCCGTTATATTGGATTTATACGAATGCCAGCCTAGACAGGACGTTCCGACTACCGGTACTTGTACCCTTCCAGTTACTACATGCCCGTCGCAGAACTTACTTTGATGAGAATTGAAAATTGCATAAAATCTTTGGATAACGAGAGTATGAAAATAAATTGAACACATGAACATCGATATATGTATAATGAATATGTATATATGTATAATGAATATGTATATGAGCATGTATGTTTGACTGAAATGTAAACAAATATGAAACAAATAAATATCACAAGTTTGTATGTAACCACCTAATCAATTTAAAATTTAGGCAGACTATAGTATAGGCTCTAAGGGTCTAATAACCTATCCTATATCCCTATAGTCATGGCTCTGATACCAATCTGTCACACCCCGACCCGCAGCGGATAAGGTGATCGGGGCATGATTGGGTTATCATCAAAGCTCATGACATTTATTAAACGTTTCATATTCATTAATACAATTTAAATGGAAATTTACAATGATTGCTACAACATGATCTAACTACAATTTAAACTTCTTTGTTCTCTTCTAAGGCATATCCTATGTTTTCCTTGCTTCAACCTGTTCACCTGTATCATGTGTAAAAAGGTTTTCGGATCAACATAATGTTGGCGAGTGAATCCTATGGAAAACATTTGAACAATTCATTTAAATTGATTATGAAATATGTGCACAACCAAACATGAGTAAAATTAGATGTAACTTGATCAACAATCATAATATGTTAAATGAAAACACTCATGAATAATAATGGAACAATTAAAGGCACGCGATGCTCAACTCGTCTCTCACGAGGAACTGAGGGGCCTGATGAATGAATTGCATAAACATGATAATATGAATAACACAACTACAAACAATATAAACTCAATGAAAACACACATGAACAATAATGAATTTGAATTGAAGCACGCGATGTTCTACTCGTTTCCCACGAGGAACTGATGGGCTTAATGTATGAGTTTCATGTAATTTGACAAACGGAATATAAATAAATCACAACAATAAATCAATCTAAGTTTAAGTCATGATGTGGTATGGCACAAGTTTAAATAAATAAATTAATTAATTCATAACACATGACACACCCCAAAACGGGTAATTTAAAAGGGGGAATTGTAAGATTCACTCACAGTGGGTGCGTTCGGTTGATGACGTTGAATGCACGCGAAGTGGTTTTAACCACGAGTGAGATTTAACCTAGATAAATCGCATTATGGTTTGGTAAGTAAACGGATTTTATTAAACTATTTTAGTAGGATTGTTGGGTGTATTTTTGTGAGTTTGAGGCTATTTTCTAATCTTAAAAATGTTATTTTTAAGTATTTATAATTGATTTTTAATTAAAATAATTAAATAAAAATGATAAAAAAATATTTTATTTTTGCTACAGTTGACTTTGACCAGTTGACTTTGACTGGTCGTTGACCGGTTTTGAGGCATATTGTTGTGCGCTCGGTGAGGCTCGAACCCGAGACCTCCCGTACGCGTGCACGCAGCTCTACCAACTGAGCTACGTGTCTAACCCGTTATATATCCGATTTTAATTTCATATATACATTAATTAGAATTAACAGAAAATCATTTTATTTTAAAAACAGTTTAAGCGGACCGGTTTTGCACTCCACAGGTCTCGAACTCGGGACCTGTGGTTTAATCTAACACACAGTCCACCGCTGGACTGTGTGTTTAACATGTTATATACTTTGATTTTTATTATACTTAAATACAATTTAGTTACTTCATTTTTCTGCCTTATTTAAAAAGAATAGATAATCGTCCGAGTCGGTGCTGAAGACCGGACTCGAACTCGTGACCAGCGATATAAACAAACACACAGTCCACCGCTGGACTGTGTGTCTAACTTGGTTATTATTCCGGTTATTAATATACTTAACATATATCTAAGGCGATCCGGTTCAGTAAAAAAAATGGATTTATTAAGGCAGCGTGTGTGAGACGGGATTCGAACTCGAGACCTTTGCATGATTAACGTTTTATGTGCACACAGTCCACCGCTGGACTGTGGTCTAACCCGAGTAAAATCCTGATTTATATTATACTTATATGATATAGAAAACGTCGTCTTCCTCGTCAAGTTTGAACCAGAAATCGGAAATCGACTAGTTCAAGTTTTTTTATCAGTTTGTTAGTGTTTTACAGTTTATTACGGTAAGATAAAAGTGAAAAGGAAAAGAAATTGGGCGGAGAAAGATACCGAGTGAACTTTCTGTTTTCCGGCAGAAACTCCGGCGATTGAATTCACCTCCGGCGACGTGTTCTGTATAGCAGCTAGTCTCCGGAAAGCTTGGAAAAGGTAAGGGTGACTTCGTTAAAGGTTTAGGGGATTCAGTGAAGCTCAGGGATTAAAGTTCGGTTTTCCGGCGAAAAACAGGAAAGTTCCGGCGAGTGGAATTACGCCGAGAAAAGGTGTAATTTTTGAGCGAAAGTGTTTGTCGTCGGTTGTGGGTCAATTTATAGGACAAAACGTCAATGCACTTGGTCTGAATTCCGACTGTGTTCGATATTTAAATTTTCCGGCGGTTATGAATTTGGTCGCGGACTTTAAACATCGGTTATAACCGATATGTAGTTAATGGTTTACGTTATAACGTAAATTGGTGTTAAAACTCGCGAATATTCCGGGATTCCGACGACTGAATCGTTTGGGCGCCGGTTTTGAATTCGTAAAGTCACTTTATCAATTAAATGATTCTATTATATCACAAACAAAGTCCGCGTCGCAGTGGTTTGTGTGTGTGAAGATAAGTTGCATCTGATTCGGTACAGACCCGGGTTCGAAACCCGGCTGAAACAATTCATTTTTATTTTGCGATTTTTGACAGTTTTTCAAAAACTAAATATATATTCCCGTATATTAATTGATTACGGATCGTTTAAAAATATTTTGGGCATTTAATTCGCAACGAAAATTTTGACTGACTGTTCGGTTGCTAAACGGAGCGGGTTTGGTAAATCCGTTTTTGACGGATGTTACAATTCAAAACACATTGTTTCAAAATAAGACATTGTTTTCATCATAAATTCATATTGAGGTTTTGACCCCTATATACCCAGACGAAGTTGGGATATAAAAGGCGAATCCTCCAAAAGATGGCACATCGTTGTCTTGACATATTCTCATAACCCGAATCATATCACCAGCTCATGCCTTGCGTCCTGAAATACATGTAGTTTTAAAAAGTCAACACAAAATTGGCTAGTTCATGTAGTTAATGTTTTCGTATAAAAATGTCATCTTTGAAATCCAATAATTAAATCCGAGTAATGTTATTAGCATCATGGCGTTCTGTGGATCTATCAGTATGTCGCGAGCACCCTGACTTATATGTGCCATAAGTAAGTAACCAACCCGAGATAACTCTGACATTATTTGGGATCACAAGAGCACTCCTAACCTGTAACACCCCGACTGTGTAAAACAACAAACCCCGGCGGAAAATTTGGGGAGTAATGTTGCAGAACTATTGTTTCACAACTCATGGAATTTAAAATTTTGTTTTATTAAGTAAGATGTTTACATTGTCTTGGGATAAATAGAAACAACACATAAATAAATTGTCTTTCATGTTTTAAGTCACTAAGGCCCGCGTCCATTCCTACGTGAAGCATGCATCATATTATCAAGTATTGATTCCTGAAACATATGTGAAAAGAGAGTAAGCATAAAATACCGGCGAGTACATAGGTTTTGGGAGTGTGTCAAATTCATGGCCTTGTATACATATTGCAACACCTCGTCTGATGACAAAAGTCGTTAAGTGAAAACCTCGTATCAAAAGTGTTTGATATTGCAATACAATTAACCAACTAAAACAAGTTGGTTAGAGTTGTGGAAACCTTATAGCCATGAATCTTGACAAAAACATTTCTTTTGTAAAAACCTTGTAATAGATTGATTCAAAAGAAAACTTCATAAGGTTTATATCTTTAAGTGAAAATCATTGCGTGACATTGTTCAAAACAATTTGTCCGTGTTATAAACCATTTGTCCGTGTTATAGATCAATCGTCCGTGTTTTTAGTTATGAAAACTTTTGATCGTTCTTTAATGAACACATTCAAACCTGTGTTGACTATACCACCAAAGGGTATCTTTAATAGATCACCAAAGGGTCTCTTTAACTAGACAAACAAATCATCAAATGATTTGTTAATCAGAAACAGTTTCTGTCATTACCCAAACTTCCACCAAATCCAGTGAACAGTCTGATAATGGGATTGTCAGTCCTATGGTACGATAACATACTACTGGTCGGCTCTGCCAAAGCTAACGAATGTCATTCGTGTTATGGATAACGCATAAACAAGTTGTTCACATTATTAAAATAGTATTGTTTTGTATATAAACCATAGACATTGTTTTTGAAACTTGAAAATGATTTGGCACATATGAGTCACCCAAAAACATTTGCAAAACGTAAAAGAGGGGAACTATGTACTCACTTTGAAAATCATTTTTGTATACATAAACCATGTATATTGTTTTGAAATTTTGAAAATAATTATAGGCACATATGAATCACACCAAAACATTTGAAAACGTAAAAGAGGGGGGGCTATGTACTCACTTTGAAAATCATTTTTGTATACATAAACCATGTATATTGTTTTGAAAATTTGAAAATAATTATAGGCACATATGAATCACCCCAAAACATTTGAAAACGTAAAAGATGGGGGGCTATGTACTCACTTTGAAAATCATTTTTGTATACATAAACCATGTATATTGTTTTGAAATTTTGAAAATAATTATAGGCACATATGAATCACCCCAACACATTTGAAAACGTAAAAGAGGGGGGGCTATGTACTCACTTTGAAAATCATTTTGTATACATAAACCATGTATATTGTTTTGAAATTTTGAAAATAATTATAGGCACATATGAATCACCCCAAAACATTTGAAAACGTAAAAGAAGGGGGCTATGTACTCACTTTGAAAATCATTTTTGTATACATATACTATGTATATTGTTTTGAAATTTTGAAAATAATTATAGGCACACATGAATCACCCCAAAGCATTTGAAAACGTAAAAGAGGGTGGCTATGTACTCACTTGGGATTGCGAAAGTGTTCTTGATCAATGAAATAAACCAAGCTCAATCGTGTCCTAATGTGCTTGATAAATATGTTAGCGTGTCGGGACTACATACGGGAGATCGGATAGAATGAAGTCTTATAAACCAAATGAGTGTTTATGGTTTAACAAACTTAACATTCTGATTTGGAAAGGATCCTAAGTGCTTTTGACCCATTATGACTCGTTAAGTTAGTTTATGCTACTTTAATGGGTCATTAGCATAAACATATGATCGGATGGTTAAACATGTCCTATGATAAGTCTTAAATGCCCAAGTATGTTTGAAAATGGATTTATGCGCAAAAGGGCATTTCGGTAATTTTTTAAGGACATAGAAGTAACTTATCATAACACTAATTAAACGACGTGACCATAAGGTAAAACCTCAGTAGGTTATTACCTATATAACTATGGTCACAAATATGTGTTTGGTCGGATCCTAAGATCGACCAAAAGGGTCAGATTCGAAAGTCAAAGCGGTGGTCAAGACCGCTCGACTTACGACCCTAAATAAGCACTAAACTAGAAATGATGAGTTAGACATGTCAAAATATGTCTAACTAAGTTTATAAAACTAATTTGGTATCAAAACTTGGTGTTTTGATACCCGAAAATAGTTTTGTCGTAAAATGCACATCATGCGCATTTTTGACCGAAACTTTGACTCGTCACTTCGAATAATAAACGTGGTAATCATAAGGGGAAATCGTTAGAGATTATAACCTTCATGATTATGATCACGTTTCAATGTTCAATTGAACTTTGACTTGACCAAATATGGTCAGATGCAAAAGTCAATCAGGAAGCCAAACTGTTCGACTTTTAGCTCAAAATAGCTAAAAAATTAAAGAACTAGGAAGAGTACTTACTCGTGTTGAAGAACACTTTCGGAACTCAAGATAGGAGATTTCCAAAGGCTGGAAACAAGCTCAAAGAAGGATAGAATGAAGAACTTCACACTTTGCTTTGAAGTGTTTTGAAGTGTTGTGAAAAAAAATGGAAGAATCATGTGGTATTTATAGTATTTTAGGATTAAGGAGGTGATGACAAGTGTCCTCAAGTGTGGATTAGTGTCCTAACATGTGTCAACACCATATTATGTCTGGCAAAGTGAGTGCTAGGTATCCAAAATTAGAGATAGGTGGCAAACTTGGTGAAGAAGCAAAAATATTTATTATTTTTTGACATTTTTGGCCCTTGGACTTGTATTTTCACTTGTTTGCCATTTTTTAACCCCTTTAACCTAATATTTAGGTTATATAAAGTTGTTAAGACATGTGTAACTTGGATTATGCCTGAAAATGTCGTGGATGTGGGTTCGTTCGGTTGTACTATTATGCGTTTCGCAAAACGCGTAAAACGCTTTAACGAACACGAAAATGATCGAAATTGTGGAACGATTGACATTTTTGCATTCTCATCAATAAAATACAAGATTTTATTGAATACAAAAATATTTGAAAATAAAACACAGGGTTTCATTGAATACGAGATTGTTTGTAATTGTGCAATGATTGAAATGGCACAAATGTCACATAACCGGTTAACATACCAGGAGTGGAGCGTGTCTTAAACTCGATAGAACTATACCTTTTGCACCTTGGTCACTACGGGATTATTGTCATCATCCTACTTATGCACAAATGATCCTGTTATCAACTGAACCCATAGCTAACATACTATTTGTTATGACATGTATTTCCTCTCGATAGTTTGTAAAACAAAACTTTGAAATCAATGAAAGGTGGGACATGAACTCACAGTTTTGTGTTCTGTTAAGTCGTACTAATCACGGCCGGTGTCCGTACACGTGTGTAACCTACATGTGTATTGAGTTTGTTAGACACCTAGGCCTTAACGGAACTTGTACTTGTTGTTCATCTTGAATTCTTGTTATGTATTTCTTTGGTATGATAGAACAACTTTTAGTGTTATCATAGTGTTTGTAGTTTGTTTGTTTGCTTAATATTGTTATATATCTTTCTCAATATATATATATATATATATATATATATATATATGTTGTTTTCAGATCGTGTGTTAAGTTGGCCTTGCCCTTCACATGTCCTCGTGCCTTACACGCGTGTCATTGGGCCTTGCCCATGTTATCCATGCCATTGGGCCTTGCCCATGTTTTCATGTCATTGGCCTAGCCATGTTTTCTTTGTCATTGGGCCTAGCCCATGCTTTCATGTCAATGGGCCTAGCCCATGTTTTCTTGTCATTGGGCCTAGCCCATATTATCTTGTCATTGGGCCTAGCCCATGTTTTCTTGTCATTGGGCCTAGCCCATGTTATCTTGTCTTGCGCCTAGCCCATGTGATCTATGTCTTTAGGCCTAGCCTATGTTTTTATGTCATTTGACCTAGTCCATTCAAATTATATCTTTGGGCCTAGCCCATTTAATTTATAAATTTTTGGGCTTTGTCTATATAGTTTATACGATTAGGCCTTGCCCATATATTTTATTCTAGTGGGCCTTGCCCGTGTCTTTTTTAAATTGGGCCTAGCCCAGATGTATTTACAAGCCCATTTTTATAAGCCTTATACTTATATATTTTCACTAATATTAGTGTATAAGTATACATGTATAGACTTTTATATTTTCCACTTTCCGGATTTTGATTTCGATAACATGTATTTATGTTAAGTGTCTAAAATATATATTTTAGAATTGTCGTCGTCGTTTTTCAATACACGCTTTTTCTCATTGCGAATCACCCGTCGTCGTAATAGCTTTTTGTATCGGCGATTTTATTCGTTGGTCGTCGACGCGACGGTGTATTTGAACGTTCGCCCATCGTCTGCATTGCTTCATTTGTCCGTTTATTGTTTCGAAGCATTGTGAGAATATATAGGCTTATGTCACCAACACTTGGTATTATTTTCAAGTGATTGTATTTTTGTGTATGATTGGGTATTTTTATTGTGAGTACCCTAAGCTTCTAAATACATACACATACTATACACATATGTATTTATACAACATTCTTGGCGATAAAATATGTATACATATTTTTATTTCCCAAGCATTATGTATATATATATATATATTTTTTTATTTATAAGAGTTACTTATTTTCTTTGTAAATATATATATATATATCTATATCTATATATATATAATATAAACTTGTTGAATACTTGGGTATTTAGGGTTTAACCCTTGTCATCAAAGCTTGTTTAATGACGATTTAAGTTACTAATCGCGTTTAGTCCCGCTAATCATCATGTTAATCATATCTTAATCGAGATTAGATTTTTTAAAATTTCGCCATAGTTTCCCCTAAACCATGGCGTTTTCCACGTTTTAAAAATGTATTTAAAACCTTTTTAAGCTCATAATCAACAATCTATTCACATATCTTCCTATTATTTATTTATAATATTAATGTATCATCATCCATGACTTTTTGGGTAGTAAAACCTTATTAAAACATGATACAATTTCAACATTTATTAGCACTTTTAAATAACCATTTTTGTTATATCATTTAATCAGGTCCATTACTTTAAACCGCTTGATACTACACTTTTTAAGATGATTATAAGGACAAAGCCCAAAAACATATAAATGGACAAAGTTTATGTCATTGGACCTAGTCCATGCAAATTATATCTTTGGGCCTAGCCCATGTAATTTGTATGTTTTTGGGCTTTGTCCATATAGTTTATACGAACTTGTCGAGGTATGGCTTACATACCCGGTTTATCAAATCCATGAATACTGCAGGGGCGTTCGTTAGGCCAAAAGGCATAACAAGGAACTCATAATGACCATAACGAGTCCTAAACTTTGTCTTAGGAATACTTTCCTCTTGGATTCTCAACTGATGATACCCGGATCTTAAATCATTTTTTGAGTAAAAACTCGACTCTTGTAATTGATTGAACAGATCGTCCTTCCTCGGTAATGGGTACTGATTCTTGATGGTTAACTTGTTTAGTTCCCGGTAGTCGATGCACATTCAGAAGGTTCCATCCTTCTTTTTCACAAACAGCACTGGAGCTTCCCAAGGTGAGAAATTCGGTCTTATGAATCCTTTGTCTAACAACTTTTGAAGTCATGTAGATAGTCTTTGCATTTATGACAGAGCTAATTGGTATGGAGGCTTCGCTACTGGTGTTGCTCCTGGCACCAAATCAATGCGATAGTTGGTGTGTCGTTGCGGAGGTAATCCAGACATGTCTGATGAAAAGACTTCG
Organism: Scalesia atractyloides; assembly: GCA_947069175.1. Taxonomy (NCBI): domain Eukaryota; kingdom Viridiplantae; phylum Streptophyta; class Magnoliopsida; order Asterales; family Asteraceae; genus Scalesia; species Scalesia atractyloides. Next base: position 48,764,521 of record CAMTDV010000029.1, on the reverse strand, counting down.
AGAGAATTCCTTCACAATGGTTATGTCCTCCAATTTTGGCTCCTCAGTTTCCTTGTCAACTACATGAGTTAGAAAAGCTATGCAACCTTTCTGTAGGCACTTCTGGCCTTCATGTAATTAATGATTCGTAAGGCGTCTCGTGCTTCTCTCAATGTACTGCAAGTGTTTCTTCGTTTGGCAGGGGGATGCGAATAGTTTTCTCAGGACGATCTACTTCCGCTCGGTTATATGTCAACGTTCTATGCCAAAAGCTACGTCGTAACAACCCAGATAACGAGTAAAAGATTTTGATATTAAATTCTTGTCCTCCAAGTTCCAAAGTGCATCCTTTTATAACTTCTCCTGACATTGACAAATTTACCGTTGGCAAATTCTATAAAATGAGGGAACGTCTATCTTACTTGACTCTAGGTCAAGTATATTTTGAATTCTATGGAGATGAACTAAAATCAGCAAAGGTATCCAACAAGATGGATGTGAGATGTTGGTTAACGTGTCAGTAACCTTTTAATGATTCCCATGACTCAGGGATCAAAACAGTGTATCTCGGATCTTGGTTTTGCTTTCTGACCATCTCGGATTACTATCCCGAATTCCGTCTCGGATATCTCATTTCAGACGGATTTCCTTCTCGGATCACCATCTCAGATAGCGATTCGGATTACCATCTCGGAATATTGTTTCGAATTGGGTACTGTTCCGAGTTGAACTCGAAAAAGGTGGGAAGTTAACCGGCTGAGTACTAAACGTTTTGGTACACAGAAATTGATCCATAAATAATTTTACAAACTGATTACATGGTTTGATCGTGTGATTTTTAGAAAAAATGACATTATATATCATTGGATTCGTATCGATGAGACGAGTCTAACGCTAATTCTCCATTAGCTATCTTGATAACGCGTCTACTTTACAAGACTCTAATTCGAGTATAAGCTTAACATCTAAAGACACTAGCTAAGCTCGGCGTTGGTATCAAAAGAATTAACACGTAATGAATGTAGAGTAGAACGTACGCATAACGACATCAGGATCTTGTGGGGCATCCATAGTTTCTGCTCACCAACACTTTAATGCACTTGCCTGATTCATTCTTGAGACGTTCATGCTTGAAGTGGCCTTCATGCCACACTTAACATCCTTGTTCTTTGTTGAGTCTTACTAACTTATTGGTTTCTGTTTTGTGTCTTCATTCACCACACTTCTACTATTGGCACTTTTGCAAGTGCCCTCTTGAGGAAGTTTTCACTTATCACTTTTAGGATTACAGTAAGTTATTGGCATACTTCTTGGTGCTAGCATCAATTGTGGCAGTAATTACCTTCGTTTCTATCATCACGGGAGTTCCCCTTTCGTTTGTTATTCCCTCTCGATCCTACCTTAAGGGGTGGTATTTTCGCCTCCCGTCGCTAGTAGGTTCCACATGCGTTTCCTTCCTTTCCACACCTTTCTTTGATAATTCTCATTCTCACCGCCTCCTTGGTGAGACTAACTGTGAGAGTTACTGCTTGAGTGATGAAGGTAGGGTGGGATAATGTGGTCATGTTTTGGTTCTTAGAGGCTAAACCCCAAATGTAGCGCTCAATGTGTTTGATATCAGGTGCTCCCCAGTATGGAACCACCCTTGAGAGATCGTGAAAGCGTCGAGTGTAACCAACAACGTTGGCTGCAATCATGAACGAGTTCTAGGATCCCGTTTCTACCCTTGGAATTCTAGTTAGCGAGTAATACACTTCTCGCATAGGATTTTTGAGTTCTTCCCATGATGACCTCTTCGTAGTATTACTCCTTAAAGTTTTTACTTGAGGATTTCACCAAGTTAATGCTGCATTCAGCAAGAGACTCTTTGTTTACCTAATTATTTACTCAGGAGTGCATTTACTAGCATTGCTAACCGACATTGTCTTTATTGATCGGACCTAACCTATCGCACGTCTCGCACCAATGAGGTCTTAAGGCTTACCGTCCGGGAAGGCCTTAGAATTTAAGACCTTGTATGATCGCAACTTCAGGTGTAGCGCTGCCACTCGTCTCAATCTATCGGGATCCGAACCATTTGAACTACTGGTACCACCAGTACCGTTACTAGTGTCGAATAAGTTACCCTCGTGTCGTGCGATTTCCGCAACCGTGTGTCCTTCCATAGGAACTCTAGTTCGGCTTACCCAGTAAGTCATGGATTAACTAACCCCCTTTGGGTGTAGACCTTCCTTTTGGCGCCATGTTTCTTCTTAATACCTTAGATTAAAAGAAGTTAGACATATATTTGGATAAATATAGTCTACCATGCACCTAAGATTAAGGAATGCCATTGGTCATGGAAACCTCAAGATTGCATTGTTCATACATGTTTGAAACAATGATACCGTGAATAACAACAATCCAAAATTCATGGTACCTCTTGCGTGTATCACCATATGTCTAATTAGAAAGGAAATAACTCGTTGAGGAGGAGAAAACAAATGGTCGTCTCCAACCTTGTAGCATGTACCCCATACTTCGTTGACTTCGATCGTCCAAAGTAGGAAAAAAATCCTTCGCCACACCAACCCGTGTGACGAATACGTTGATATCCCTTGAGCTCCATGAGCTCCAGCTAGGTTGTTATAATTTCCATAGATATCGAATAGAATGCAATGAGGGTGTTGAGGCATGGCTCATTCCATACCCTCCCTTAGAATAAGACAATTGTCACACGATGGGATTTAATGTATTCTCTTTCCAATAAATAAGATGAGGTGCCATAGATACCATGGAACTAACCCATGTACAAGAACTGTAGACCTTTGAGGAAATATCCTCCTTGGGTGGCCAACCAGTTTTTCTTTGTTTAGATGACTAGTCTCAATCGACTCGTGATATAGATCGAATGTTAGATGCGAACAAGTACGTGTGGTGTTTCTGTATCGTAGGGTGTTATTGCAACCACCCCAGTTAGCGTCCCACTAAATAGAAACTCGAACAACTTAACAATTTCGAATGAGTAGTGATCTTTAACTTGACCCGCATAGCCCACCAGGATTCTCATCCACGTAAGTTATTATTACATGGGCCCTCGTAATAATAAATTGCCTTGCATGGTCACCCTAGTGTTCTACCGTTCAAAGACGACGATCGATACGAGAGAGAGGATGCTATTGTCAACATACCTTCAACATAGAAGGGACCTTCGTGATGGTCCACGTGCTATCGTCCCTTGACATTACTCGTGAAAGGCACGACATTATACAGATTTAGAAATAGAGAGAATTTGCAACAACAACAACTGGAGGGGCACCTTCAAGATGAGTACTTCACCTTTCCTTGTCTTGAAAAAGTGTCGTTATTAATGATTAATATGGGTCATAGGGACCTCGTCCCGTTAACAGAGTTGTTGTCTAAGGCTACCACCTCCGCCTCTTCATCACCACCGAAGCCAGGCATCTCCTCATCCGCGGGAAAAGCAACCACCTTATGTGGAAGCGATCCTAAGGTCTCACTTAGGAACCACATTCGCCATAAACTCCGCAATAGACGCGAGGTCGATATTCTCATTTTGCCGGTCAAGGATAATAATAATATCCATAGTCGAAGGTATTTCATTCTTGGCAAAATATTCCGTACAACATGTAACATCCGTCAAAAACGGATTTTACCAAACCCGCTCCGTTTATTAACCGAACAATCAGTTAAAAACTTCGTTGCGAATTTAATGCCCAAAATAATTTTAAACGATACATAATTAATTATTATATGGGAATATATAATTAGTTTTTGAAAAACTGTTAAAAATAAGAAAATAAAAATATTTTGGCAGTGCCGGGTTTCGAACCCGGGTCAGTCACCGGGTCAAACAAGGACTTAACACTCAACACTTAAACCACTGCGCCACTTGTATCTTTTGTTAATTATTAAGATCAATTAATTCATAACATCTTTTTCGAATTCAAAACCGGCGCCCAAATTTCAGTCGTCGGAAATCCCGGCGATCTCGCGAAATTTAACGATTCCTTCAGTTATAACGTAAACTTTAAACACACATCGGTTATAACCGACGCCTGAGTCCGCGACACAAACTATAACCGTCGGAAAATGTAATGACTTTGAATCAAGTCGGAAATTGGACCAAATTCATCGACGACCTGCACTATAAATACCTCCTCGAACCTCTACAAGCTTTTTCGCTCAAAACCGCACCCTTTCTCGGCGAAAATTTACTCGCCGGAATATTTCTGCACATCGCCGGAAAACCGAGTCCTTCACTTCTAAGCCTTACTAAACCCCCTGAGCTTATACCGAAGTCACCCACATCCTTTTCAAGCGTTCTGAAGACTCGCTGCTGCAAGACACACGTCGCCGGAAGTGGTTGCTGTTGCCGGAGTTTCGCCGGAGAAACAGAGGAGTCCAGTCGGTATACTTTCCGCTTGATCCTTCATTCTTTTTATTTAATCTCATCTGTAATTAACTAAAAAAACGCTAAAGAAACCGATTAAAACATTGAACCAGTCGGACTTCCGATTCTGGTTAAAATCGACGAAGAAGACGAAGTCCTGTAACATATAAGTATAATTAAAATCAAGTTATTACTCGGGTTAGACACACAGTCCAGCGGTGGACTGTGTGCACATTAAACACACTAACGTCTCGAGTTCGAATCTTGTCCCACACACGCTGCCTTAATAAAAATGTCCTTTTTTGTTAATCGAACCGGAGACACTGCTGTATATGTTAAGTATATTAATAACCGGAATAATAACCAAGTTAGACACATAGTCCAGTGGTGGACTGTGTGTATGTTTAATCACAGGACACGAGTTCGAGTCCGGTCTTCTGCACCGACTCGGACAATTATCTACTTTTTTAAATAAGTCAGAAATGAAAATACTTAGTTTGTGTTTAAGTATAATAAAAATCAGTTAAGTTAACAAGTTGGACACACAGTCCAGCGGTGGACTGTGTGTTAGCATAAACCACAGGTCCCGGGTTCGAGACCTGTGGAGCGCACCGGTCCGATTCAGTTAAATCGTTTTTAAAAATAATTGATTTTCGGTTTAATCTAATTAGTATATAAATATAATTAAAAACAGATATATTTCGGGTTAGACACGTAGCTCAGTTGGTAGAGCTGCGTGCACGCGTACGGGATGTCTCGGGTTCGAGCCTCACTCAGCGCACATATACACGCATTCAAACCGGTCAAACAGTCAAGGTCAACGGTCAACGGTCAAAAAAAGTCAAATTTTATATTATTTTTATTTATTTATTTTAATTAAAAATCAATTAAAAATACTTAAAAATAACATTTTTAAGGTTAGAAAATCGCCTTAAACTCACAAAAATACACCCAACAATCCTACTAAAATGGATTAATAAAATCCGTTTACTTACCGAACCATAATGCTATTTATCTAGGTTAATTTCACTCGTGGTTAAAACCACTTCGCGTGCATTCAACATCATCAACCGAACGCACCCACTGTGAGTGAATCTTACAACTCCCCCTTTTTAATTACACGTTTTGGGGTGTGTCATGTGTCACAAAATAATTAACTCGTTTATTTAAACTTGTGCAATACCATATCGTGATCTAAACTTAGATTGTTTATATTGTTGTAATTATGTATTTCAATATGTCAACTTATATGAAATTCATTTATTAAGCCCATCAGTTCCTCGTGGTAGACGAGTTGAACAACGCGTGCCTCAAAACCAATCCATTATTGTTCATGTGTGTATTATTGAGTTTATATTGTTTGTAGTTATGTCCTTCATATTATCATGTTTATGCAATTCATTCATTAGGCCCATCAGTTCCTCGTGGTAGACGAGTTGAGCAACGCGTGCCTCAAAACCAATCCATTATTATTCATGTGTGTATTGTTTGATATTAAATTGATTTATGAATAAGTTTACATCTATTTTTACTCATGTGTGGTTGTGCACTTATTTCGTAATCATTTAAATAAACTTGTTCAAATTTTTTCCATAGGATTCACTCGCCAAATTTTTGTTGATCCAAAAACCCTTTTACACATGATACAGGTGAACAGGATGAAGCAAGGAAAACATAGGAAATGCCTTAGAAGAAAACAAAGAAGCTTAGACTGATGCTTAGGTCATTGATGTAATTATGATTGTAAATTTCCATTAAATTGTATTAATGAATATGAAACGTATAATAAATGTCATGAGCTTTGATGATAACCCAATCATGCCCCGATCACCTTTTCCGCTGCGGGTCGGGGTGTGACAGATTGGTATCAGAGCCATGACTATAGGGATATAGGATAGGTTATTAGACCCTTAGAGCCTATACTATAGTCTGCCTAAATTTTAATTGCTTAGGTGGTTACATACAAACTTGTGATATTTATTTGTTTCATATTTGTTTATATTTACAGTCAAACATACATGCTTATATACATATTCATTATACATATATCAATGTTCATATATTCAATTCATTTTCATACTCTCATTATTCAAAGATTTTGTTGCAATTTTCAAATCTCATCAAAGTGAGTTCTGCGACGGGCATGTAGTAACTGGAAGGGTACAAGTACCGGTAGTCGGAACGTCCTGTCTAGGTTGGCATTCATATAAATCCAATGTAACGGACCAGTTTGCCTACCTGGGGACTAACGATGAGAGTACGAAGGACCTATTAGGCCAAAGCATGCCACACCAAACGTCGCTCGAACTAACCCCACTTTGAGGTGTCACCGTGTCTACACCTGGACACATTCCGAATATCACACATTGTATACATATTTCTCGATAGTGTACGCAACCAGGCAAACCCATGCGAACCATATGAAGAACCGGTATTCATGGGGGCCCACATGATTACAAAGGTGAAGTATGATGGCATGTAGGGCCTAATGGCGAGCAAAGCCCAAGACATCCTATGGATGTAGTAGATTTATTTTTCTATAATTATTTTATGAATGTTCATTCCTGAATGCGACCCATGATCCCAAAAGCATCCAACTCATACTCTTGTCATGTATTCCTTGTAGATGTCTTCTAACCACGCCCGTAGGAAGATGAGAGCAGGAAAAGCCCGCGAACGCATCGCTGCCCTAATCGCTCAACAAATGGCTGCAGTAATACCCAACAGTGTAATCCAAGTACAACAAGCACTTACCGCTAATCCTGTCAATCAAGAAAACCAAAACATTATCAACTCTCCCCCAAATACCACTAAATGCACCTACAAGAATTTCAAATCATGCGACCCTCCGAAATACAAAGGGACTGAAGGTGTCACCGCTCTCCTCCATTGGTTTGAAGAAATGGAGAACACTTTTCTAAATTGCGATTGTCCCGATGATCACAAAGTGCGATATGCTACCAGTCGATTATATGGGATAGCACTTACTTGGTGGAATACAGAGAAGGCCAAACGAGGTGTTGAAGATGCTATGACTTTAACTTGGAATGAATTGAAGGAAATCATGACCAGACGATTTTGCCCAAGGAGCGAAATCAAGAAATTAGAAGATGAATTTTATTCATTGAAGCAAAAGGAAGGAGACCACACCACGTACAACAAAAGATTCCTCGAGTTACATCAAATGGTTCCCAACATGTTCACTCCCCTTTACCGTTTGGTCGAGCACTACATTCGTGGTCTTCCGTCAAAGATTCAAGACTCGGTAATAAGTACCTCGCCTGTAACTTTGGAAGCAGCAATGGAGCTAGCAACAGCACTCACCGAGAACCGAATCTGGAACAAAGACTTCAAGGAGGAGAAGAAGAAGGATAAAGAATCGACTGAAACCTCCGACTACACCCAAACCGAATCCCCTTCTCAACCCAACTCTAAGAGAAAAAGAGACGGGCAACTTTTCGCTGCTACCCAACATAATCAACCAATTTCACACGCCATACCCATCCAAGCTATCCCGATCACTCAAGTGGCACCCAACTCAACTTACCCAAATAAGAAACCATATCTTGGACCTCACCCTCGATGCAACAACTGTTTTTACCACCATCCCCTTACCTTACCTTGTCGACTATGTGCAACCTGTGGACGCTATGGTCATTTGAGCAAGGTTTGCCGCACCTTTCAAAACCAAATCTCTTCCCCTACTCAAACCATGAACCAAACCTATCAACAACCCCAATACCCCATGTTCCCATATGTTCGAGCTTGTTTCAATTGTGGCGACCCTACCCACTTTAGAAACACATGCCCTCAATTGGTTAACGTCATCAACACTCAAGCTCAATCAAACCCAGTTAACCAAGTAAACCAAGAAAACCCAACCGCTAGGCCGCCAGCAAGAGGAAGAGTCTTCAACATCAACGCCAATCCTGTCGAAGATAATGACGGCCCAAACGAAGATACCCAACTAGTCCTCTTCACCGAAAATCCAGATTCAACTCCTATCGTTTAATTTTATGTTTTTCTTTATTACATAGAACCAAACATAACTTAAGGATAAAGCCAATGAAACTTTGACAGGAATATGGTGGATACGCCGCTGGTACTTCCTATATATAAGTATTCTTGTCAAAGGATCAGAAGCGTTATCTGGCGGTTATGAGAGGTTCCATGTGTAGACTGTTAGAGTAGTTATGGTTTATTATTTCAGTACATGTAATTTCATAGGCCGCCGCTCCCCATTACATTATGAGCGTTGAGTATGTTCCCCATTTCATTATGAGGTTGAACCTAGCGTGCCCACATTTTTCATTTTCAGTACATGCAATATGATCGGCTCCGTTTGATTGAGCCTTGATCGCACAGACATTTTCATTATCAGTATCTTGTGGTTGTTGTGTTTGTTGTAGAGTCGCATAGAACTAATCATAACTTGCGGATAAAGTCATTGAGAATTTGACAAGAATATGGTGGATACGCCGCTGGTACTTCCTATATATAAGTATTCTTGTCAAATGATCGGAGGCATTATCAGGCGGTTATGAGAGGTTCCATTTATAGGCTGTTTATGTGGTTATTGTTTAGATTAAGTTTATTATTTCAGTACATGCAATACGATCGGCTCCGCTTGATTGAGCCTTGATCGCACAGACATTTTCATTTTCAGAAATGCAATACGATCGGCTCTGTTTGATTGAGCCTTGATCGCACAGACATTTTCATTATCAGTATCTTGTGGTTGTTGTGTTTGTAGTAGAGTCACATAGAACTAATCATAACTTGCGGATAAAACCAATGAAAATTTGACAAGAATATGGTGGATACGCCGCTGGTACTTCCTATATATAAGTATTCTTGTCAAATGATCGGAGGCATTATCAGGCGGTTATGAGAGGTTCCATGTATAGGCTGTTTGTAAGATTGTTGTTTAGATTAAGTTTATTATTTTCAGTACATGCAATACGATCGGCTCCGCTTGATTGATCCTTGATCGCACAGACATTTTCATTTTCAGTACATGCAATAGGATCGGCTCCGTTTGATTGAGCCTTGATCGCACAGACATTTTTCATTTTCGGTATTTATGAGTTTGTTGTATTGGTTGTAGAGTCACATAGGACTAATCATAATTCACTGATAAAACCAATGAAAATTTGACGAGAATATGGTGGATACGCCGCTGGTACTTCCTATATATAAGTATTCTTGTCAAAGGATCAGAGGCATTGTCAGACGGTTATGAGAAGTTCTATGTAGGATTTAGTAGTTTCTTGGTAACTAATCATAACTTGTGGATAAAACCAATGAAAAATTGGCAAGAATATGGTGGATACGCCGCTGGTACTTCCTATATATAAGTATTCTTGCCAAAGGATCAGAAGCATTATCAGGCGGTTATGAGAAGTTCCATGTAGGATTTAGTATTGCCTTGGTTAAAATTTGTGTTACATTTATATCATCTTGCTATTTAAAGAGATTGGATTGTGTTCCATTTCTACATAAACTAACCTCTCCATCATAACAAACGAGAGAGGAACTGCCACCATTCAAACATATATGCTATCAGAATGTGGATTCAAATATTAGCTGGTGTGTTTATTTATGTTCTATAGTCATAGAACCAATCATAACTTACTGATATTAGCTGTTGTGCTTATTTATGTTCAAATATTAGCTGTTGTGTTTTATTTATGTTCCATATAGGTTGTAGTATTAGAAGTTTTGCCTTAGGATATAACCATATCCTTTCAAACATATCCAAACTCTCATGCATGATATCATATTTAGCGAATCAATTTTGCTTATCAATACTTATACAGTAGGCAACAAAAAGCGATTCCTGTAATAGGGTACTTAACCCTTACAAGGAACGTTACCGCCTCAAACAAAAACTTAAAACCTTACTTCTTCTAAGCATGTAACTGTCAAACTAAACACCATCATTCTTTTCGTCAAATATATCACTATCTAAATTTCGGGACGAAATTTCTAAAAAGCAGGGGATACTGTAACATCCGTCAAAAACGGATTTTACCAAACCCGCTCCGTTTATTTACCGAACAATCAGTTAAAAATTTCGTTGCGAATTTAATGCCCAAAATAATTTTAAACGATACATAATTAATTATTATATGGGAATATATAATTAGTTTTTGAAAAACTATTAAAAATAAGAAAATAAAAATATTTTGGCACTGCCGGGTTTCGAACCCGGGTCAGTCGCCGGGTCAAACAAGGACTTAACACTCAACACTTAAACCACCACTTGTATCTTTTGTTAATTATTAAGATCAATTAATTCATAACATCTTTTTCGAATTCAAAACCTGCGCCAAATTTCAGTCGTCGGAAATCCCGGCGATCTCGCGAAATTTAACGATTCCTTCAGTTATAACGTAAACTTTAAACACACATCGGTTATAACCGACGCCTGAGTCCGCGACACAAACTATAACCGTCGGAAAATGTAATGACTTTGAATCAAGTCGGAAATTGGACCAAATTCATCGACGACCTGCACTATAAATACCTCCTCGAACCTCTACAAGCTTTTTCGCTCAAAACCGCACCCTTTCTCGGCGAAAATTTACTCGCCGGAATATTTCTGCACATCGCCGGAAAACCGAGTCCTTCACTTCTAAGCCTTACTAAACCCCCTGAGCTTATACCGAAGTCACCCACATCCTTTTCAAGCGTTCTGAAGACTCGCTGCTGCAAGACACACGTCGCCGGAAGTGGTTGCTGTCGCCGGAGTTTCGCCGGAGAAACAGAGGAGTCCAGTCGGTATACTTTCCGCTTAATCCTTCATTCTTTTTATTTAATCTCACCTGTAATTAACTATAAAACGCTAAAGAAACCGACTAAAACATTGAACCAGTCGGACTTCCGATTCTGGTTAAAATCGACGAAGAAGACGAAGTCCTGTAACATATAAGTATAATTAAAATCAAGTTATTACTCGGGTTAGACACACAGTCCAGCGGTGGACTGTGTGCACATTAAACACACTAACGTCTCGAGTTCGAATCTTGTCCCACACACGCTGCCTTAATAAAAATGTCCTTTTTTGTTAATCGAACCGGAGACACTGCTGTATATGTTAAGTATATTAATAACCGGAATAATAACCAAGTTAGACACACAGTCCAGTGGTGGACTGTGTATGTTTAATCACAGGACACAAGTTCGAGTCCGGTCTTCTGCACCGACTCGGACAATTATCTACTTTTTTAAATAAGTCAGAAATGAAAATACTTAGTTTGTGTTTAAGTATAATAAAAATCAGTTAAGTTAACAAGTTGGACACACAGTCCAGCGGTGGACTGTGTGTTAGCATAAACCACAGGTCCCGGGTTCGAGACCTGTGGAGCGCACCGGTCCGATTCAATTAAATCGTTTTTAAAAATAATTGATTTTCGGTTTAATCTAATTAGTATATAAATATAATAAAAAATAGATATATTTCAGGTTAGACACGTAGCTCAGTTGGTAGAGCTGCGTGCACGCGTACGGGAGGTCTCGGGTTCGAGCCTCACTCAGCGCACATATACACGCATTCGAACCGGTCAAACAGTCAAGGTCAACGGTCAAAAAAAGTCAAATTTTATATTATTTTTATTTAATTATTTTAATTAAAAATCAATTAAAAATACTTAAAAATAACATTTTTAAGGTTAGAAAATAGCCTTAAACTCACAAAAATACACCCAACAATCCTACTAAAATGGATTAATAAAATCCGTTTACATACCGAACCATAATGCTATTTATCTAGGTTAATTTCACTCGTGGTTAAAACCACTTCGCGTGCATTCAACATCATCAACCGAACGCACCCACTGTGAGTGAATCTTACAACTCCCCCTTTTTAATTACACGTTTTGGGGTGTGTCATGTGTCACAAAATAATTAACTCGTTTATTTAAACTTGTGCCATACCATATCGTGATCTAAACTTAGATTGTTTATATTGTTGTAATTATGTATTTCATTATGTCAACTTATATGAAATTCATTTATTAAGCCCATCAGTTCCTCGTGGTAGACGAGTTGAACAACGCGTGCCTCAAAACCAATCCATTATTGTTCATGTGTGTATTATTGAGTTTATATTGTTTGTAGTTATGTCCTTCATATTATCATGTTTATGCAATTCATTCATTAGGCCCATCAGTTCCTCGTGGTAGACGAGTTGAGCAACGCGTGCCTCAAAACCAATCCATTATTATTCATGTGTGTATTGTTTGATATTAAATTGATTAATGAATAAGTTTACATCTATTTTTACTCATGTGTGGTTGTGCACTTATTTCGTAATCATTTAAATAAACTTGTTCAAATGTTTTCTATAGGATTCACTCGCCAACTTTTTGTTGATCCAAAAACCCTTTTACACATGATACAGGTGAACAGGATGAAGCAAAGAAAACATAGGAAATGCCTTAGAAGAAAACAAAGAAGCTTAGACTGATGCTTAGGTCATTGATGTAATTATGATTGTAAATTTCTATTAAATTGTATTAATGAATATGAAACGTATAATAAATGTCATGAGCTTTGATGATAACCCAATCATGCCCCGATCACCTTTTCTACTGCGGGTTGGGGTGTGACAGATTGGTATCGGAGCCATGACTATAGGGATATATGATAGGTTATTAGACCCTTAGAGCCTATACTATAGTCTGCCTAAATTTTAATTGATTAGGTGGCTACATACAAACTTGTGATATTTATTTGTTTCATATTTGTTTATATTTACAGTCAAACATACAAGCTTATATACTCCTGGATGGGCCACCCATCAAGGGCAAAGCGGACAATATTGGTGATAACGAGGGGCATGGGTGTTACAGAGTGGTATCAGAGCCACTCCTGTGCCGTTCGGGATGTTGGGGCAAAACCTCATCGAGGACGATGAGTCCCTTACGGGGGGTGATTGTAACACCTAATGGCAACCTCCCAAATGTGAGGCAAAAAACCTTATCGAGGATAATGGCAACCTCCTACATGTTGGGGCAAAACCTCATCGAGGACGATGAGTCCCTTAGGGGGGGGTGATTATAACACCTAATGGCATACCTCTCAACATCGTCCGTGGACAGGAGAGATTCCTGGTTCATAAGTAATGCCCTACCTCTAAAATCACCAACGCGTTTTGGGCTTAATGCTAGCGGATGAGAGGAGAACTCCACAGTTAAGCGTGCTCAAGTGGGAGTAGTACTAGGATGGGTGACCTCATGGGAAGTCTCCACCAGGGCAACAAAAAACAAAGCCATGAGTTCCTGGATGGGCCACCCATCAAGGGCAAAGCCGGACAATATTGGTGATAACGAGGGGCAGGGGTGTTACAGAGTGGTATCAGAGCCACTCCTGTGCCGTTCGGGATGTTGGGGCAAAACCTCATCGAGGACGATGAGTCCCTTGGGGGGTGATTGTAACACCTAATGGCAACCTCCCAAATGTGGGGCAAAAAACCTTATCGAGGATAATGGCAACCTCCTACATGTTGGGGCAAAACCTCATCGAGGATGATGAGTCCCTTAGGGGGGGTGATTATAACACCTAATGGCATACCTCTCAACATCGTCCGTGGACAGGAGAGATTCCTGGTTCATAAGTAATGCCCTACCTCTAAAATCACCAACGCGTTTTGGGCTTAATGCTAGTGGATGAGAGGAGAACTCCACAGTTAAGCGTGCTCAAGTGGGAGTAGTACTAGGATGGGTGACCTCCTGGGAAGTCTCCACCAGGGCAACAAAAAACAAAGCCGTGAGTTCCTGGATGGGCCACCCATCAAGGGCAAAGCGGACAATATTGGTGATAACGAGGGGCAGGGGTGTTACACAACACATATATAAAAAAATTATATATATATATAATCACAAAAATCCCATCTAGCCATGATTTCTATCTTTTCTAACGCGCCCACGACACATAGTCTTCTAATGTAATGTGTATATTTCTCATAGACTAATTATGTATTGATCCTTTTTCGTTAGGGCAAAGCGGACAATATTGGTGATAACGAGGGGCAGGGGTGTTACACAACACATATATAAAAAAATTATATATATATATAATCACAAAAATCCCATCTAGCCATGATTTCTATCTTTTCTAACGCGCCCACGACACATAGTCTTCTAATGTAATGTGTATATTTCTCATAGACTAATTATGTATTGATCCTTTTTCGTTACCTATGGCTGAGCTCGGGTGATAGATCCTTATGTTATCGTGACACGATGAAAACCTTTTTGTTATCTAGTTATAATTCCAAAACATTTCTGTCATGTTTTAAACTTTGTTTTCATGTGTGAGCCCGTGGTGATTGTAGACCAAACTTTAATAAAAAGTTTTTCCCCAGTTCACTACAATCAAAGCTCTGATACCAACCTGTCACACCGTGGTCGTAGCGGAAGCGCAAGTGTGTGATTATTAGGTAATCATTGCATCCGAATAATGTCGCGAGCACCTTGACATATATGTGCCATAAGTAAGTAACCAACCAGAGACAACTCTGACATCATTTGGGATCACAAAAGCACTCCTAACCGATTAACATACCAGGAGTGGAGCGTGTCTCAAACTCGATAGATCTATACCTTTCGCACCTTGGTCACTACGTGATTAATGGTTACTATCGTCATCATCCTACTTACGCACAAATGATCCTGTTATCAACTGAACCCATAGCTAACATACTATTTGTTATGACATGTATTTCCCCTCGATAGTTTGTAAAACAGAACTTTGAAATCAATGAAAGGAGGGACATGAACTCACAGTTTTGCGTTCCGGTAAGTCGTACTAATCACGGTCGGTGTCCGTACACGTGTGTAACCTACATGTGTATTGAGTTTATTAGACACCTAGGCCTTAATGGACCTTGTACTCGTTGTTGATCTTGAATTCTTGTTATGTATTTCTTTGTTATGATAGAACATTTTTTAATGTTATCATAGTGTTGGTAGTTTGTTTGTTCGATTAATATTGTTATATATATTTCTCAAAAAATATATATATTGTTGTTTTAAGATTGTGTGTGAACTTGGCCTTGCCCTTCACATTTCCTCGTGCCTTGCACGTGTGTCATTGGGCCTTGCCATGTTATCCATGCCATTGGGCCTTGCCCATGTTTTCATGTCATTAGGCCTAGCCCAAGTTTTCATGTCATTTGGCCTAGCCCATGTTTTCTTTGTCATTAGGCCTAGCCCATGTTTTCATGTCATAGGGCCTAGCCCATGTTTTCTTGTCATTGGGCTTAGCCCATGTTTGCTTGTCATTTGGCCTAGCCCATGTTTTCTTATCATTGGGCCTATCCCATGTTTTCTTATCATTAGGCCTAGCCCATGTTTTTATGTCGTTGGACCTAGTCCATGCAAATTATATCTTTGGGCCTAGCCCATGTAATTTGTATGTTTTGGGCTTTGCCCGTGTCTTTTATAAATTGGGCCTAGCCCAAATGTATTTAAAAGCCCTTTCTATAAGTCTTATACTTATATATTTTCACTAATATTAGTGTATAAGTATACATGTCTTAGACTTTTATAAGTCCGCATTGCTTCGTTTGTCCGTTTATTGTACCGAAGCATTGTGAGAATATATTGGCTTATGTCACCAACATTTGGAATTATTTTCAAGTGGTTGTATTTTTGTGTATGATTGGGTGTTTTTATTGTGAATACCCTAAGCTTCTAAATATATACCCATACTATACACATATGTATTTATACAACATTCTTGGTCACAAAATATGTATACATATTTTTATTTTCCCAAGTATGTATATATGTACATATATATATAGACATATATATATACATATATATATATACATATATACATATTTATAAGAGTTACTTATTTTCTTTGTTAAATATATATATATAAACTTGTGAATACTTGGGTATTTAGGGTTTAACCCTTGTCATCAAAGCTTATTTAATGACGATTTAAGTTACTAATCGCGTTTAGTCCCACTAATCATCATGTTAATCATATCTTAATCGCGATTAGATTTTTAGAAAATTTCGCCATAGTTTCCCCTAAACTATGGCGTTTTCCACGTTTTAAAAACGTATTTAAAACCTGTTTAAGCTCATAATCAAGATCAACAATCTATTCACATATCTTCCTATTACTTATTTACAATATTAATGTATCATCATCCATGACTTTTTGGTTAGTAAAAACCTTATTAAAACATTATACGATTTCAACATTTATTAGCACTATTAAATCACCATTTTTGTTATATCATTTAATCAAGTCCATTACTTTAAACCGCTTAATTACTACACTTTTTAAGATGATTACATCTTAAATCATAATGTTTATTTATTATAAAAATCATTCAAGTGTAGTAAAATTATATTTAAGTTGTAGTAATCTTCATGGATGATGTAGTTGATGATATTGTTTAGATTTAAACATTATCATGTTTAAATCTTCATTTTTATACTTGATCATACAAGATCATCTAACTTTTATACCCTACTTTAACATAAACAACATCAACATGCTAACTAACTACCATATAAACACATAATCAACACAAAATAAACAATATTAGTGTTATTGTTATGGTGTGAGTTAGGGTTTTTGGTTTATCTTGTCTTCATTTGCAAGATGATCAACTTGTACATTATTAATCTAAGCATAAAAATAAGCTAGATTATGGATGAGTTTGCCTTACAATGGGTGCACAAGTTCTTGATGATCTTAGAAGAAATATGAAGCTCCAAAGAAGTCCTAGTGATCCTCCACCCTTGCTAGCTTCTTGAATAGCCTTAAAAGGGTGTTACAGTGGATGAAATGTGGTGTTTTATGGTGGCTATGTGGTGGTGTAAGGTTGGTAGTTGAGCCGTGAGTTGTAGGGGAAATATGGAGGATATGTTGCAACTTTTATTTGTGAGAAAAATGATGAATATCTTGTGTAGGTTAGGATATATATTATGCCATCCTTTCAAATCTTTAACATATCATCATACCATACTCCTAATCCACCATTTTCAACAAGCATCAAGTGGTGTGGGACCCACTTACGGGGGTTAAGTGTAAATATTATTTATAACATGTGCTAAATTATTAGATATTTAGGTGTTTAGGTTAAGTATGGTAATTAGGGATTCGGTCTTGCATTCTTAGTATATAACTAGGGTTTAGAGTGTTATTATACGGTAATTAATCCACTTGATCATCTAATGTAAGTTTCGGATGACGGAAACGTCATTACATCATTCATCGATACAATATTCGTTAATAAACGAACTTATTTATTTAGTACCGGAAGCTTTTGTTTCCGACCACCACAATTGTCATGGTGTCTACTTAGTGCATTTCAGACCTAAAAATATGTATAACTAGTTCGTTAGACGAATATACGATGAGCTAGGATGGCCAAGATGCCTTTCGTTCGATCGTTCGCTCGATATCGGTACTTTTATGTTCCACCGTCGAACTTTTCTGAAAGTTGTGTTTCCGTGACCTCATGTTAGTTAAATGGATTCCAAGTTTTAAATTAGGCTTAACTAGTTCGCTAGATGCCCAAATGAGGCTATCGGCCACTAAAATATTCATCGTTTCGACAAATGGTCACTTTCCGGACGCATTGTTCACTATTGGCCGAATGACTGGAAACGATGTCTTTTGTGCATTCTTGCTATTCTCACATTGTTTTAGGATGATTAACATCATTGTATTATTATTTTCACATCCGGAATCCATCGAATTAGAGTTGCGGACAAACTGACATTTGTCGCCTTTTTGGTCGAAACGGACAATTTTGCAATTTAGGCGTTGTACCAGAATGTTATGTATTATTGAAGTAGTTGATCTCAAATAAGTATTTTCATTTATATATGGACTCAGGTATGGCATTAACATGCCGTTATTCCTTGTTCTGATTCGTTTTAGCGGATTTACCAACACAGTTAGTGTCACCGTAATTAGTGCCCCCAACTTTCTACCAACACTTTTAGGGCATTGTTTTGGTTTGTTCCACGTCGTAACAGAAACCAGTATATGTTATTATCAAATTTACTTGCCCTAATTCTTAGTATACGACGTACGACTCAGTTACGAAATCAAATTATGATAATATGCATGAGATTATGAACTACAAATAGTGATTAAATTGTACGTAATTACCGGTTATTTGCCATTTGTCACAAATTTAACATCAAATTACATAAAATTGCCTTCATTCACTGATAACACGTGTCACATAAGTATGGTACAGACTCAAAATAGCAAGGTGTCACAATTTTGCCGAACACTGATTGCATTAAACTATCGTTAAAGCTCACTAAATCAAACAAAGGTATTTTATCTTTGATGTTGGGCTTGGGAAACGATGGTGAGCTTGGATTTTGTTGCAATGAACAATAGTGCAATGGTATTTAATGAATTATGGATTGTCGTTCAATAATATTGAAAGTGATTCACTGTCGTTTATAATTATGAAATGCTTAACCACTGTTGTTTGGATTGAAAAGCCTAATTGCCATTTGTAATATATGAGAAAAACGCTGTCGTTTAACCTGAATGAACTTTTAATGTCGTTTGAGGAATTAATACTCCCCTATTATTTAAAAACCAAACAATAGTGATGGTAATTGTGGTTTGCTTTTAACACATGAGATGACATTGTCGTTAAGATAGGTTGCACATCACATTATCGTTTGGGAGATAGTTGTAAGAGACAAAATATACAGGTCGCAGGACACAAAAAGGACAAACTTCGCTACTAAAAGTCAACCAATAGGATTACAATTAGAGTTGTACTATTCCGACAAGTTAGCTCATTGGCAGAAATGGTTATTTGGGTTTTAACTTCAAAACTCAACAAAAGAAAATCATATTTTCGATTGTCTGTGGTCGTTTTAACAAGTTTTATCCATAAATGTCATCAAATATCATCTGACTTTTGAGTTCTAATGTAAAACCCGGACCACGTAAAACAACAAACCGTGGCGGAAACGTCGGAGAGTCATGTACATAAAGTTTTGTATTATTGAATTTAATTGTTTACATTGTCTTGGGATAATGAAATAAAAAACATAATAATTGTTTTGTAAATTTTAAAGTCACTAAGTCCCAAGTCTGACCTATGTGAAGCATGCTCAAAGTCAAAAATTAGCTCCTCAGCATAAAAATGCCTGTGATTTTGTGATGAAGATTCATGGCTTTGAAGGTTAAAAGAAATGTCCAACTATTACAAAAGTAGCCATGATCCTTCACAAAATGTTTCTTTTATGAAATCATATGAAAATCAAATGATTTAAAAAAAATGATGCATGGTTAACTTAATAACCAAAATAACTCATGCCTTGTATAAAATATGTCATGCCTTGTATTTTGTTTGAAGTGGTTTAGATAACGCTACGTTATGTAATATAATGAAAGCAATTATATATAGGAAGTACCAGTGGCATATCCACCATGCTTTTATCATATTACACACGTCTCGTCATTTAAATCACTTACCATGAGCCAATAATTGAGATGTCTTGTTTAAACCAATGTCACGTATAAACCAATGCCATGTATAAACCAAATGTCTTTTATAAAGAAATGTCTATGTATAAACCAATGTATTGTATAAGTCAAATGTTATTTATAAACAAATGTCTATGTATAAACCCATGTCTTGTATGGAAAACAAAGGTCTTGTTTAAACCAGAAAATAAATGTCTTGTATAAAATAACCAAAGTGTCTTGTCTTGTCAAAATATCTTGTATAAAACAGGTGTTTTGAATAAACAAAGGTTTTGTTTAAACAAAAACTCTTATCTTATAAATTTATTGTTTTTATCGTGTACATTTATATGGATTGTTGGTGAATACATTCAAGCCTTGTTGACTGTCGGATAAACTCTTATAGAGACAACGGTTTATCAAATGTCATCGGTTCTGTCATTCCCTAAAGTCACTTCCAAACAGACCTAGGAAGCAGGGAACGAGATTGTCAATCCTATGATACCATTATATACTATCGGTCGGTGTGATCAATGTTAATGAATGTATCATTGTATATTCAACGCACCAATATGTCTTGAAGAATGTAAGCATGTCATGAAAATGTTTTGAAATCATGTACTTGGTATGATAAGTCAACATACGAAGCAAAAATGTCTTTGAAATCATGTACTATATGTACTAGATAAGCAAAACATGTATAACGTCATGAAAACAAGAAAGTAGTGATAGTCACATACGAATCACCTCAATACATTTGAAAACTTAAAAGATGGGGATATGTACTCACTTGGGATTGCGAAATGTCTGGTTCAAATAATCAAATAAAGCTCAAGGATTGAAGTGTTCAAGTGTGTCCTAATGTATGAGAATTCTATGTTAGTATGTCGAGACTTTAATCGAAGGATTGGATAGAATGAGGTCTTATAAACTAAATGAGTGTTGGGACTCCTATGATATGGTTCATAATACCTTACATTCTGATTTGGAAGGGTTCCTAAGTGCTTTGACCGTTACGACTTGTTAAAATGGTTTACCCCACTTTAACGGGTCGCATGCGTAACTATGGGTTTGGATGGTTAATAAGTCCTATGATGAGTCTTATATGTCAAAAAAAGTTTGATTATGTTATAATATCAGTTTTGATATCAAAACTATGGTCTTACATGCTTAAAACCATTTTATGCGCCAAAAGGGTGTTTTCGGCATTTTAAAAGTACATAAAATCGACTAATCATATAACTAACCAAACTATATGACTATAAAGTATAACCTCAGAGGGTTATTCCCTAAATCAAAATGGTCATGAAAATGGGTTTGGTCGAATCCGAAGATTGACCAAACAGGTCAGATTCGAAAGTCAAAGCGGTAGTAAAACCGCTCGACTTACGACTAAGAAAAAAGCACTAAACTAGAAATGACGAGTTAGACATGTTTGAACATGTCTAATAATGTAATAAAACTGATTTGGTGCCAAAACCTTAAGTTTTAATACCCAAAAACGTTTTCTTCAGAAAATGCATTTTTATACATTTTTTTTACTTTTAACTCATAAAACTTTGACTCGTCATCTCGCATACTAAACGTGGTAATCAGAAGATGCAATCGCAAGGGATTAATACGTTCGTGATTACGATCACGTTACAAAGTTCAATTTAAACTTTGACTTGACCAAAATGGTCAGATGCGAAAGTCAAATAGGAAGCCAGACTGTTAAACTTTAAGCTCAAAATAGCTAAAATAATGAAAGTACTTGGAACAGTACTTACTTGTGTTGAAGAACACTTTCAGAACTCAAGATAGAAGGCTTCCAAAGGCTAGAAACAAGCATTAAGAAGGATAGAAAGAAGAACTTCACACTTTGCTTTGAAGTGTTTTGAAGTGGTGTGAAAAAAGTGAATGAATCAAAGGGTATTTATAGTGTTTTAGGATCAAGGAGGTGATGACAAGTGTTACCAAGTGTGGATTAGTGTCCTAACATGTGCTAACACCAAAATAAGTGTGGCAAAATGAGTGCAAGGTGTCAAAAATTGAAAATAGGTAGCCAAACTTGGTGATCAAGCAAACTTTTTTTTTGACAATTTTGGCCCTTGGACTTGTATTATCGCATTTTGTCAATTTTAACCCCTATTAACCTAATATTTAGGTTATATAAGGGAGTTAAGGCGTGTGTAACTTGGATTTTGTCCAGAAATGTCATGGATGTCGGTTCGTTCGATTGTACGGATACACGTTTCGTAAATAAAGTATAAAACTTTATCGAACACGAAAATGACCGAATTTATGCAATGATTGACATTTTTGCATTCTTACCAATAAAATGCCATATGTTATTGAATAAAAATGTCCAGGATTTTATAACGATTGATAAATATACATTTTCGCAAATAAAACACAAGATTTTATTAAATACGAAAATGTTCAGGAATTGTTCAATGACTAAAAATGTACAAATGTCACATTTAATTCGTTGTTTCATCAAACAAATTATGGTTTTGAGTTTTTGTCCAACATAGCTTCAAAAATCACTCCAAAACCTAACCCGGGACTCGGTTTTCAATAAGAAATCGAGTTAAAGCTCGGATACCACTTGTAGGTCCTATAATCAGATCTTGAACAAAGTGATTTCTTATGTTGGATAGTGTAACGACTGCGAAATTCTAGTTACACCACAATATAGCAAAAGAATGTAATCAATAAATAAAGATCTAAATGCTTAACTATTCGTGTGTTGATTCAAGGAGAGTTTCATTACAAATTAAACATGTATAAAAGCTCTGGAAAACTCTCTCACACTACACTCTCCCTCTAGCTCATTCAAGCTCAACATTCACAAGTGATAGAGGACATCCTTATATACTAACACATAATAAACCAAGCGGCAATTGTACATGCTCCAAACGATAGTGACATGATCAACCGTCAGTGCCACTGTCGTTTGGTTTTGTCCTACACGACAGTCACATATATAATGTTCCAAACCATATCGGATAGTTCCATGCTTGGTTCATTTTGTCACTTGAATATTGAACTCCGAGTCATACGCTGGAGGAACGTCGTCGATGTCCATCCCGTACCGAACCATCACTAGCTACATCCACAAAAGTGCATCAACAAACCCATATGTCAAATATTGTCACAAAATACAAACTCAAACTCTAGAGGACGAAACTTGTATTGTTTTCTTTTGTTATTTATTTGTGAGGTAGGAAAAGTATTAATTTTTGGGTTATTTCATTATTACCTATGACAGTTTAACTCAAGGTATGCAAGTTACATACATATGGCTAAGACATAGACACATTGGATTTGGTATTTGATTATCTATATATATACCTATATATATATATATATATATTATATATATATATACATACGTGTACTTATACACACATGTGTACCTAGAGAAAAGTATACATACAAAGTACATTTGTTGGAACACTACTAGTATAGGATACGCCCCTCAGAAAAGTAACTAATTTACCATCTAACAACAACAACCCAACAACATTTACTAACGGGCCACAACATTTTAACGAGTCCACATAGCTCAACCACACGTGGGACAATATTATCCTTATATAAAATAGTTATGCTATGCTTATTATTTAGGCTTTTATCAATGACTTCACATTTACACTTTAGCGGAGCATACTAGGCTAGTAACCAACCTAAAGACTAAGGTAAATCCAATAACTTACTATCCATTTTTAGATAAACTATTCAGTGAGTATACATGCTCCAAATGCTTTTGGGTTCACAGTGGTGACTTTCTTTTACTTGTGCATTTTTATTTAAAATTATGAAAATCATTAACTCACATGGTTCGTGCACCGATCACATACGTGGTAGTACTACTTGAATCATGATGTGATCCCACTTCTGCCATGGTTTTCCAATGGGAAGGAAACTATGATGTGAAAGGGTGTTCCTGATCTAGGCCTTGTAACTTGATATATGTATGGCTATTTGGAATCATGTATGTGAAGACTGTGGCAATCGGACTGGGAAACCATCCTTAGACTTGGGTATATTCTTGTGACTCAGGTATGATGATTGGATTATAGATCTCCGTACTTGGGTAACTGTTGCCTTGCTTGGGTAACGATTTGGGACTTGGGTGACCTCCAATTAGGAACCTCATCCAGACATGCTTGATTGTAAAAATTTCAAATGGGTGTACAAGCACAACCTTTGGTACTTTTGACAACACATTTTACACGTGGTACATTACAGACTTACTGACTATAGCTAATTGTTTCCTTTTTTAGCATCATATAAAGATTGAATTTAAAGAGTTGGGGTATTAGTTTTTTAAGATAGACGAACTAAAGTCGGCTTTAGTAAATGTGGACACAGAAGTCTCCAAGAAAACCTAGATGACTTGAATGAGGTTGTAGACTTTGACTTATAATTTATGTTTTTGTTATGCTTCCGCTATATAAGTTGATATCTTTCTTTTCCGCTAAAAATTATACAAGTTGATATCCAATTGACATATAGTGACGCAATGGTTCATGGCATTACAATTATAGACTTTTGTTCATAAACCAAGAGACCAATGATTGTTTTCATAATAAATTACTAAATTGATATTTACCATGAATAATTAGGGATAACATGCACAATGAAGCTATTCCAAACGCATCTTTGAGATATGATTTAATTTTGGGTACCTCAACTCCTACAATTTAGTCACCACCATATAAAAACAGACTTTATCAATTAAAAAGGTTTGTTTGCAGAACAAAAACTAAAATACAAAATGAACGAACATTACTACTTCTAGTTTGATAGATGTTGTGTTGTCATTTATGAATGGTATTTGTTTATTCTATTTATATACATAACCACATATAGATAACTAGGCAGAAATCGGCATTATAACCAGAAACAACTAAAATTAAAAGTCCATGTAGTAATCTTATCGGATATCTTTAGTTACTGCATATTATCAAAAAATTGTGTGTTAGCAATGAGTTCCCACTAAAACACAGGACATATTATCCACCAATTGTGTGTTGGAAATGAGTTCCCACTGAAACTAAAGTTTTTTTTTTCTATAGGGCTGGCAAACCTTTTTCTAACGTTTTATCAAACTTAGTCGGATATCCGTTAATAATTACCCAATGCGTTTTGTCCGTCGGTGAAACTCATTTGGTTAGTAGTGTGGTGCCCAATTGACGAGAGATTCACATACGTCGTGGTTTGTTATGCCGATGTTTGCCCCTTTTAAATTTTAGTTTCTTCTTTTTCATTTTCCTTGAATTTTAATTTAGTCATGTTTAAACTTTTCAAGAATTTTTTAAATTTTCTAGTACAACTTAAATTTTAGTTTCTTTATTTTCATTTTCCTTTACTTTTATTTAGTCATGTTTAAACTTTTCAAGAATTTTTAAAAATTTTCAACTACAACGAATTTTTAGAAAATTGTAGATTTTTAGACCGTAAAGATTAACATTGTTTTTCAGAACATGAATAATATTTAAGAATTTGTAGTATGTATTGTCTACATGTATTATTTAATTCGTTGATCATGCGCATTTAAGATATATATTACTGATATACATACGAAACAAGTAATTAGATTCAACGAGATTACACTTTTATTACAAACAAAATTTATTGCTTTCTCTTATATATTCATCCTGTCTTTGCCCATACCGGAGAAGTTTCTTTATATCTGAAGTCATGGGGTACAGAAAAGCCTTACACTCTATATAGTGAGAGAGATAGTGACAGTGAGTTTGGGTCAGACATGGGTCTTGATTACTACAATGTTCTGAAGGTCAACCGCAATGCAAACGATGACGAATTGAAGCAAGCTTACCATAAGCTCACTATGAAGTGGCACCCCGACAAGAACCTCAACAACAAAAACGAAGCCGAAGCGAAATTCAAAAAAATCATAGAAGCCTACCGTGTATGTATTCAATATCCATGTTCTTTACGTTTTATGCACAAGTTTTAGTTGATTTC
Source organism: Scalesia atractyloides (assembly GCA_947069175.1). NCBI lineage: Eukaryota > Viridiplantae > Streptophyta > Magnoliopsida > Asterales > Asteraceae > Scalesia > Scalesia atractyloides. Next base: position 48,738,687 of record CAMTDV010000029.1, on the reverse strand, counting down.
TCCTTTAGTTCATAACATGATCAACTTAAACTGCATTGGGTATAACTCGTAGCGATCAACGAATTTTCATTAGCTTTATGGAATTTATTAAATTTCATAAATCTTATAATCATGTTCAACTTAAACTGCATTGGGAAACAAATTTTCAGTTCATAGCATGATCAACTTAAACTGCATTGGGCAACTGATTATATAAATAGCGACCGGTGTCACATTTACATATCAATCAATGTATGTGTATCTGCTTTTTTGAATTTGAACAGCTAAATTCTATACAGGTGACTCTCTGGGCTCACATTTCATATTGATATAGTTTGAAATTGGGATTTTTATATTTGTTGTAGGTTTTGAGTGATCCTCAAAAAAGGGCCCTCTACGATCAATTCGGTGAGGAGGGTTTGAAGGGACAGGTGCCATCGTCTGGTAGTGGTGGGTTTTCAGGATCGTCCACTTTTAGGTTTAATTCAAAGGCATTTGAATTATTTTCACAGGTTTTTGGGCACCCGCCGTCATTTAGATCAATCGGGCAAATTGGCGAGTCAAGTTCTGTAGGCCCATTTTCTCAGTTCAAAGGGGCAGGTGCTAGCTCACAAGGGTCTTCAAGTATGCCATCTAGAAAAGCAGCTGCAATTGAACACAAATTGCAGTTTAGCTTGGAGGATTTATATCATGGAACTACAAAAAAAACTTAAGATATCAAGAGATGTAACTGATATATTTAGGTGAGAACTGGTTTTAAAAGTTAATTTAATTTTCACCTTCTTAAAACGATCAATGATATTTGGTTGATTCTGATGGAAATTAACGGCTTGTTACTTCATAATAAGTTAAGGAATATCATGGTTTTAATTCATGAGGCAAAGACCGTGCACTTGTGCATTCCTTGGGTGAATTAAACTTGAACTGTACTCGAGTTATAAGGCTATGGATAATAGAGCCAACCTTATCTTTAACATACATGAAGTACATAAACGGTGGAATTGTTGGGTATGTCATCAATTGAATCCTACAAATCAATGACCACAAACAAAATTAAAACTAAATCTTACATCTAGTTGGTTTTCCTTAATGGTTTAGACTAATACAGGCACACTAAACAATTGTAAAAGCATAATACCTAGCATATACAACTTAATATCATTGGTATCACTACTACCTGGTCTGGTTTTCGTTTATTTTTTCAGTTTTCTTGTCCAAATCTTAGTATTAAATCAATGTCATTTTGGATTTTTCAACATTTAATAGATTTGATCTGATTTTGGAGATGAACATTTCTTCATATACATTGTTTATGAGGATTGTATTATTTGTATGTTATTTGTTATACATCTATCTTATCTCATCCATTTTTCCTTTTGCTTGTTCTTCTTCATGAGTTGGTTATCTTATCTAAATCCGGAAGTGTATGGCAGTAGTTGTAAAAGTATCTAATAGCATTCGTAACTTATTTGTAGCCTGCTTATTATTTCTGAAAATAAGGGAGCATTTCCCTTTTATGGTTAAATAAATTTTCTTTCTAGACTTGCGTTTATGTTCCATTAGTGGTTGTATATTTTGGTAAAAATACTTGTTACATTAGGATACCTGTTTTCGTCCATGTGACATGGGGTGGACATATGAAGTCATAACATAATATATGCTTTATTAATATGTTATGCTTGGTTTGAGTGTCCACATGACATGGAGTGGACATATGAAGCTATAATAACATAATATATGCTTTATTTATATGTTTCTGCTTAGGGGGAGTCTGTTGCTGACAGAAGCTATTAAAGCTGAAGCTATCAAAAACCAACGTTTTTCAAAGATGCAAAAGATTGCAAGAAGATTGAAGACAAAGTTATTTTATGAAGCTATTGTCAAGATGGAGTTTGTTGGTGCATATTTGTGACAACAACTTCGATTTGGTCTTTGGATATCTTGTAATTAGTAAAATGATGAACGGTTAGCGGGTTTAGTGTTGTAATAGTTAATTAGAAGTAATGGGGCTGAACTAGACACTAAATAGTGCATGGTAGGCCAATTGGGCTTTAAACCCATTAGCAGTCCATGTAGGAAACCCTAGCCCATGCGCATAACCTATCTCTATATAAAGGGAGGTTGTGATTAGGGTTAAGGTTGCTCAGTTAGTTATTCAGTGCTGAAAGAATTGCTTCAGGAGGTTTTTAGCGAGAGAGTCTTGAATTGGTTGTAAACACTTTGCGTTAGATAATCAATAGAAGACTGTGTGAAGGAATTGTTCGTTTCCGTGCTTGTGTTCTTGTTGTTTCTATGAAATCTGATCTAGGGGATTCCGCACTCTAGATTAGATAGACGATTCTGTCAATATCCAAAAGGACTAGGGGACCTACAAAATGACATTTGAAAAATCTAAATACTGTGAAATCTACCTTAAAAAAAAAGAAAATCTACATGTTTCTGTTAATAAACTGTTTTCTGGTGCATATGGAAGTCCAGAAACAGTGCAGTTTTTGAAGGTAAACAAGGGTCATTCCAGCAGACCATTTGATAGGCTAAAAACTTGAGTTTCTTGTGGGTCAAAGTGAGGTCTAATTAAGAAGGTGGAACTCGATTGGGAGATCTGGAGTGGTTTTAAAGTGTATAAAATGGGTTGGTAGATGTTATGTACTTGTTTCATGGTTCTTTGTCTGATGAATGACGTACTGGTGTATTGTTAGTTCCCTGCTAGCATTTGATAATGGTGAATATTTTGTTGATCTTTCAAGAAAAGAAAAACTGTCGTAAAAGGATTAGCATGTGGATATTATTATGTGATGTAAACCAAAATGAATTTGTTAATTATAAAAGGTCACAACACCATGGTATTTAAGGAAACAATATCCTATGTTGAATCTAACCATGGAGCAAATTATAACTTATTGGGCAAAGCCTAATATGTATTGTAATATATATTTACAAGCTCCCTCAAGCTAAGAATGTGTAACTATCTGAAGTGACCATAAAAACAAAATTATTGGATTATGAGGACTTTTGGCGAAAATATCACCACATTGGACATCCGTTGAGATGAATTTCTAATACAATTCACTATATGTGCCACTTTCTCTCTTTAACATTATTGTCACACAATAATTAACATGGGACCTTGATGCGTTGGAGTTTCCATGTTAAATTCATGGCTTGAGCGATATAAATTCAGTTATGGTGTCTCCTACGACTTTATATTCGCCTTATTAGACAAACATTAAACTATTTGTTGCTTTGCAAAAGTCGATGTAAACCTGTGAACATCCCAGCATCCTATAAATAATATCACAAAGACACCATACTTTTATCAGTGGAAAGTCCAAAAATTTCATAGATAGACACTCGCATGTAGTAGGTGGTAGGAAGATTCATATGTTGAGAGAGGCATGATGTGGAACAGTTTATTGTATTCGTGGAATGATGTTGTGTTCAATAAACCACACATGCCTTACAATATAGATTCGATCAGCTTTTAAGATTAGTGCATCTATATCCATGATGGGAATCCAAAGAAAACTAACGAGTTTCTTTGGAAGGATAAAGCACATCTTTATCATATTAGGAAAAAAGAAACACATAACCGCCGATAGCTAGAGCTCCATGCATATGAACACGTTAAGGTAGTTGGTAAGCAGACCAGAATCCCAATAAACAGGAATGCTTTACATATTTCGTATCCCCCACATCTAAGAAATCATATAAATAGTCATTCACTCTCAGAGGTTAAGGTCACAGATGAATCAAGAAAATTAGAAGAATAGGACTGATGTCGAGTGGAGCTTTCAACACACACAACCTAGATATACAGTTCATTAATCATTTAGGATCCATTTACTTTTATATGCACCACAAAGTGGTGGGTCTTTTGAAACTACAACAACACTAGTAAAATGACAACCCATATAATAACTTACTACCTGTACAACAACAAAGATGGAGGTCATACCTCATGCAATCCTATTGTGTAAAGATTAAAAAACTTGCCATTTGTTCTTCAGCAGATACCCAAAGTATATGAATCTTTGTTTTCCGTAGAGGTAGGATATAACAAATTTAATTTTGTAAATTATATGAATATTAACACCATGTTGATCGACAAAAAAAAGAGACCAGATCCGGAAACTAAAACGGCACTTTAACAAACTAGAATTATTATCACAGGCTCATACAAATGAATGTTTTATTGAATCACAACATCTATGGAAGATTATTGAAGAAGGATGTTAGTGCATTTTGGTGTGCCTGTTGTTGTTCAAATACTCTAGATTAGTAGAGTGTGGAATAGTGTGTATTGTATGGTTAATTATATAGCGTATGGACTTAATTAATTAGGATTTTAAATAACTGGGTCTAGGGTAAACTATTGAACTCAATCACTAAGAGAAGTCTTAGTGATTGACCCAATCACCTATAAATACCGGAAAACGCATTCTCTAGTGATAACTTTGAGGTTCAAAGCCATTGAGCGTGTGTGTTTGCTAGGAGATCGAGATGTGATCACTGGTACTTAATTGTCGATGTTAACTCTTTAAGTACTAATGACTCTATGTCGGTTCTTTAACGTTTATGTACTGAACTAGTTTTCTATCTCAAACTTATATTTTATATTAAATGCAATCTGATTTTTGGTCCTAGCAAAGGATACCGGGAATTACTGTTAAACTCTTTAAGTACTATGGAATCTATGTCGGTTCTTTAACTTTTATATACTGAACTAGTTTTCTATCTCAAACTTATATTTTCTATCAAATGCAATCAAATTTTTGGTCCTAGCAAAGGATACCGGGAATAACTGTTAAATGCACTAGACACTACAACAAACAAATATAGGGAAACCTTGAAACGTGTCAAGAAGGCCCTTTACATACTTTTACATAAGGTGTCTCGGGAAGAACATCGTGTTAAAATGGTAAAATTATAAACCTTGCGATGTGTATTTGATATTATAAAGATGTTTGAAATCGAAACAGTAGAAGGATTATTGTAACCCCTCCGTATTTCGAGCCTTTAAAAACTTTTTATTCCTTTGGTATATATTTCGCTAACCGATATTTAAACATAATGATTTTAACATAAAATACTTACCAAAGACAAAATTGTAAGTTACAAACACCCTAAATAGCTTTCATATAGCTTAAACAATATGTTAGAAGGGCTAAAATGTCAAAAAGCTGATAATACAAGTGTAGGAACCGAAACCGTCAAAAAATAATTTTTTGTGCGTCAGAGTGCCTTACGGACCGTAAAGCATTAGTTACGGTCCGTAAGGGGTTCCCAAATGCAGCAATTTTGTTTAGGCTCCAAGTATTACCACCTTTCTTCATCTTTATGCCACCTAGCACCTTCCTTGCCACCTTAAACCTGATCTTGACACATGTTAGGACACTAAGCATCATCATAACATGTAGGTCCACCTGGAGGATGAAGATATGCTTCCTTGTTCAAGTAACATAGATACGAGTGCGGAATCCTCGTATGAATGCAAACCAAAGCAAAGTAAGAACACAGGATAACCAAAGATTCAATATCTTGATTAACTAAAGAGAACTAGTACAAACATATACAAACAATGCTCATACAGACTCATGCAACACTCTGTGCTCTTGTGTCTCTCTCTCTAGAATAGCTCTAGTCTCTCTAGAAAGTTCTCACGTATGCAACCTTTGTACTGAGAAGTGCATGTCTCCTTATATAGTGTCCATGCTCAGCAACTGTAGGAAGTATGTTGCTGGTCATACGAAACACCAAAAGGTACGAAGAACATACTCCAAAGATGCTCGTACGAACAAGTTAGTTCGTACGAGCATCCACTAGCTCGTACCAAACAAGTATGATACTTGTTTAGATGGATTCGTTTGTACGAATCGCAGGTGGCTCGTACGAGCAATGTTTTGCTCGTACGAAATATTTTTACTCGCACAAAGTGATTTCTTTGGAGAACGTGTCATAGACATGACGTACACAAGACTCAACAGTATGCCCACATGCAACTGTTTAACATAGACAAACTAAAAGTCGTACTAAACCAAGATTGGAGGATATCCTGATTCGGTCGACACGACCAAACTATACAGACACTGAGAACAAAGACCATACAATTACAGTCATAACTAAGAACAAGCGACAGACACAAAAGTGTATCAACAAACTACCCCTTTGATGTTGCTTGGTCTTCGGTCTTCGGTCCTTGGTCTTCATACTTGAATGGCCTGGAGTATCAACAAACTACCCTGAAGATCTGCTATCCATTGATGATAGATCATCAAGTCTTCAAATGTTCCAGAAACATTAATCCTTTCTTGTTTCCTCTTGATTGCTGCTTGAGGTAACTGGATCGGTCACGATCGCTGTGCATTAGACTCTACCACTGGAGTTGATGCAGAAACTTTTGGTTGCGAGGAGGATTTCCAGTGTCTTCACTAACTGGATCATGTTGACGTTTGATCTCCTTTGCTTTGCATCTTTCATTCCATAGAATGTTCACTCGCTTTCTGCTCATTTCAAATACGTCTTTAATACTATTAAAGCCTTCAACCAGTGTAGCATTTCGAGAATGATACCATTCTTTCAAATCATTATGCTTAGTAGTTAATGTTTCCGCAGATCATTGTACAGCCGCACTACGTTCTTTCAGCCTATTTATCTCAATTCCCCGAGAGTTATCAGATGCTCTCATCTGTTGTAGCTGAGTTGCTCTTTCAGCATCTGTAGCCTTCAGTTGCTCATTATCTTTTTCTAACTAAGCAATTTCAGACTCCTGTTTGCTAACAGTCTCTTTCAAATTTATCTCCAACTGTTGTTTCACAATGGTGTTACGATTTGAAGATATAAACTCTGAATGTTTGGTAATCTGGATTGCCGCAGCTTTCAGCTGAGAGAACAGAAAATCCACTTTCTCATCCTTTTCGATTTCAGAGAACAAACGACTGCTCCGTTTTGTACTTTGGTGAGATGTAGATTGGAATTGTTGAGCTAAAAAAGTAGTAGGTTGCAGCTGAACTGGAGTATTTTTAGCTGAAGGTGTTTCAGCTACTGTGCTATTTGTATGTTGTGGTTCAGAAATTGTAGTAGGTTTCGTCATTACACGTTCAGACCCCTCTGTTGTAACAATAGGCTAGACTTCTGTAACTAATTCACTATCACCATCATTACCAACATTGTCACTGTTAGCATCATTACCCTTTCCCTTTTTATGACCAAACTTATCTTCGATCATCTTTTCCAAAGTTGGTTCTTCATTATCTGAATCACTGCCATCATGGTACCACTTGTCGTTTTCTAGTGCAACATATCGATCATTTGCCAGAAAACCGATCAACTTGCGAGGAGGTGTGCTTTCCTTGTAACATTTTACTGCCACACCCCTAAAGATCTTCAACGAATGTTCCATCATAACTTCTACTTTTAGAACATCGTTTTTGTTCTTTGGAAGATTCGGATGTTGTACATTCAAGATCATTTGAAGAAATCGAAGATACATCCAAAACTTGTTTCCACCATATCCGGTTCTGCTCATGTTTTCTTTCATGTTTGCAAAGATATACTTTGAAACACTAAACGGCTTGTTCAATGTCAAAGCTATCATCATTCCAACCAAGTCATTATTTGCCATGTCATAACCACTCCGTGTGTTGCTCAGACACTGAATTGGAACATGTAGAAAGAACTGTATCTGAGTGGCAACCATGCTTTGTTTAGTTGTCCCACCAGAAAATCTCCAACGCATTTCATTCTGAGTAAACATCCACGTAGAATGGAGCTTTAAGATCATCACCAAGCTTCAATACTAAGTTAATGGTTTTAACAGAGACATCTACGTACAAGTCATTTACTTTCCCGCGGATAACTTCCTGCCCATTTTCTTCAATAACTGTAGCTGAATCACAAAATTCCTTGATCAACGTCTTGTATACTGTGTGCGTGATAGCATAATGTATCCTTGTGTCGTGCAAAAACTTCATTATACCGTTGTACTCAGCAAATTTCTTTCCGGATCCAAGTAGGCCACCATGTTATGTCTCGGCCCAGACATAATTTCCACTTCTGACTTATCAGTCCTCTTTGTTGCTGGTTTTCTTTTATGTTCTTTTCGTTCCATTGTGTACACATAAGTCAAATAGGATAAGAACACAAATTTTATCATGGAATATAGACAAAAAGTTTTATTTCAAACTTTATGTATGTATGTATGTATGTATTCCCTGAACAAAGAAATAGTAACGTATACGAATAATAACTTATTCGTACGAAGAAAAACTCATTTTAAAGAATTTCTGATTTAGAAACAAGAAACTGAGTCATTCATACAGATAGATGACTCATACGAACGATCAATTTTCCATGCGAATGATGTTTAATTCGTACAAATCTAGTTTGTATAAACAATTTTTCGGTTAAAACTGATTCGTTTAAAATTTGTTGTTCTTGTCAGTCATTGTCCCATGGTTAGATAATGTTTACGTTGTTCATCTTCAAAGTATTCCAAACATTTTAAATATTCCTTAAAGAAATCAAAAACAACTGGAAGGGAGGTGTAAGAATGACGTAAGCAAAGTGAAAGTGAAGTTTCACCACAGAACTTCATCACCTTATATACCACATCACAACACTTGTGTGAGCAACCTAGCTCGTACGAAGCACTGACTTGTATAGAACCCAAAGGTCATTCGTACGAAGCATGCTGGTTCGTACGAATGATCCTTAATTCGTACGAGTCCAGGTCTTTCACAAACTGGACTTTCAGTTCTTCGAGAACCTTAGGTTTTTCGCGGGCCTGTTTAAAACGTTGCACATATCCACACTAATCACAAAGTTAAGTTAGGAAAAATGCTCGTTAAAACAGATTTTATTCTTTGAGATGAGTTTACCCATTGTAAGAAAGTACTTTTATGAAGTTCTGATATCAAGGCGAATGGTACTCATGGCGTATCTTGGTAGACAACCTTTGAGCTTCAATTTTGGCTAATTCAAAAAGTAACTTAATTTAACAACAAAGTAAACTAAAGTAAAACAACTACTAAACTATAAACTATCTATTTACCAGACAACCTTTTTCAGAGTTTCAAGGTAAGAGAATCATACCAGCTTTTAATCTTGTCAAAAACGAGTTTTTTTAAAAACATCAAACTAAATAAATAAGTATTCTACTATGATTATCAGTATTGTTGTCCTCGTAAGCTCAACTTATCAGATCTAATCATTATTAGGAGATATGAGTAATGTATGATTTATACTTACTAGCCGGTGTTCAATCACTTCACAACACATTCACGTATCAAGATATGCACGAGAAAAAATCTTACCGATGAGTATACTGCTTATCATCTGTTTTGACGTATATAATGTGAGATACTCACTTATTTTGATTGAAAACAAGCCCTATGTGATTAAATCACTTATTGATGAGGAACTTGATTTTCATATGCATGCAGGGCACAGGAGTAAGTCTGTGAATAGGTTAGTACTATCGTACCGACAAAGAGACGAACTTAGCTCCCGCATGAAGTTGTGAGATTTTATCATTATTTTTGGGTGAATGTGATATGTTTATTACTTATTGATGGTCGTATGCAGTATTTACACGTATGTATGGTATCATGGAAGTTCTAGACTTGCATCACGTTGTTTTTCGGCAAAAGATTCAACCATGATACCCAGATGATAAGTCAGCATAAAGACGCATATCTCAGAACCTCGGCACACTGTCAAACAAAATTTCGGTACCAAGACCATATGCCAATGAATGGTTCCCACCTGACTTGCAGTCCGTTATGTTTATATCAACCTGCTTATTTTAATCTGATTGTGAGCCTACCGATATATCATTAGTAAAGCTACTTATCAATTTTCGTTCTTTGTTCTTGATTGTTTATGACAGATCACTGGTGTATTTCATCATCTTCAACTTATCTATCCAAGAAACTCATTTTTTTTGGCTTTTCTATTTTTTGTATTTTTCTAAATTTTTCTCCCTCTTAAATCAAGAAGGTAATAAAAAAACTTAACTAGATAAAAGACATATTTTTGTATTTTCTCATGTTTTTGTATTTTTCTTGAAATATTCTCCCCCTAAAATATAAAACTTAAGAGAAAATAGAAAATATTTTTGTATATTTTTTTTTATTTTAAGAAACTATTTTATGAAAAATGATTTGCCAAAATGAATTACTCGGGTTTCACCTTGATGCCATTGACCAAAAGCAGATAATCAAAACGAGATTTGTCAAAAGCTTTGCTAAATAGGTCGGCACGTTGGTGATTGGTGTGGATTTTAACAACATTGATAAGTTTCTTTTCATAACAATCTCGTATGAAATGATACTTAATCTCAATGTGTTTGGTATTTGAGTGCTATACAGGATTACGAGTAATTTATAACGCAGCTTCATTATCAACAAAAATAGGAGTAGTTAGAAATTCAAAACCATAGTCGCGTATCCATAGAACCTGAGAGCAGCAACTGGAAGCCGAAATATTCTCAGCTTCACAGGTTGACGTAGCTACACAAGTCTGCTTCTTGCACTGCCACGTGACTAGGCGATTCCCCAAAAACTGACATCCCGCTGATGTTGATTTTGCATCAATCTTGCAGCCGCCATGATCAGAATCATTGAGTGTTTTCAAATCAAAGTTATCATCCTTAGGGTACCACAGACCAGTTTCTGGGCGACCCTTCAAATAACGAAAGATCCTTTTCACAGCCATCAAATGAGAAACCTTCGGACTAGACTGGTAACGAGCTAGAAGACATGTTGGGTACATTATATCGGGTCTTGAAGTAGTAAGATAGATGAGAGATCCGATCATAGCACGATAAAGAGACGGTTCTACATGTTCACCCATTCCGTTAGGAGTAATCCCATGATTCTGAGCTAATGGAGTTCCCAAGGGCTTTGAGTCTTCCATCTGAATCGTTTGAGAATATCCCTGACATACTTGGTTTGATGGATGAAAATCCCATCTTTAGATTGTTGAACCTGCAAACCTAAAAAGAAAGTAATTTCTCGCATAGCGCTCATCTCGAACTTCTCTTGCATCACCTACTCGAATTCTTTGCACATCTTTTCGTTTGTAGACCCAAAAATAATATCATCAACATACACCTGCACCAGCAATAAGTCCTCATTTTATTCCTTGATGAAGAGAGTACAGTCGATCAATCCACATCGAAAACCATTCTTCAGAAGATAGGAAGACCACGTTTCATACCAAGCCCGTGGAGCTTGATAAAGACCATATAGCGCCTTGTTAAGAAGCCAAACCTTGTCAGGATGGGTTGGATCTTCAAAACCAGGCGGTTGCTCAACATATACCTCTTCTTCAACCACACCATGAAGAAATGCACTTTTCACATCCATTTGATAAACAGTAAACTTCTTCTAGGACGCATAAGCCGAGAAGATTCTTATGCCCTCAAGACGAGCTACTGGTGCATAAACTTCATTGTAATCAATGCCTTTGACCTGATTAAAGCCCTAAACGACCAATCTTGCTTTGTTTCTCACAACAACACCTCGGTCATCCTTCTTGCATTTGTAAACCCATCGTGTACCAATCTTCTTATAGTTGTCAGGCCTGTCAACCAACTTCCACACGCCTTACTTCAGAAACTGCTGAAGTTCTTCCTGCATAGCTTCAACCCAAGAGTCGTCTTTCATAACATCCTACCAAAATTTTGGTTCAACTTGGCAAACATAGCAGGCAAAAGACCAATCATTTTGTTCCCCAGATTCCCTAATAACCAAATACAATCTAGCATTCTGATTATTCCTGAGCTGATTACGAGTCTGCACACCACTATGGACATCTCCAATAATATTCTGCTGAGGATAGGTATTATGAATTTGATTTTCAGGAACATCAGGAACTCGAGAATATATACCCAAATTGTTGAGATTTAGATCAACAGCCAATTCGTTTGCTGGATTTGATGATGAAGTAGACGCATGACCTTCAGTTGTCCCTAGATTCTGAATATTTGCCGTGACATCTGAAATTCCAGGAATCGGAGCATAAGTAGCTTCATTTGCATCATGGGACTCATCATCTTCTAATGAAACATTATAATTAGCAGCATCTTCGAATTCCTCATTTGGAAGAGGATTGTTAACCGAAGTAGACACTTGAGGGTTAACAATAATTGGTCGAACCAATGATGAGTCAATTGCAGCATCACTTTCTAGTAATATTTGAGCCGCTGCAGAAACATCATCAAAAGTTGGCAGATAAAGGAGTTAAACAGCCCATCATAGTCAAACATCCAAGGAGCACCTGGAGCTCTTACTGATTCAGTATATCTTTGAACCTTGACTTCACCCCATTCTTCAATCTTCTTTGTTGACAAATTCCACACTCTAAAATTAGGAGTAGCATATCCAAGGAAGAAACCTTCGATAGCCTTCGGACCAAATTTACCATGTGGATCAATCATTGTACATGGAGCTCCAAAAGTTTCTAAGAAAGAAACATTCGGTTTCCTTTTGTGTAATAACTCAAAACATGTTTTCCCGTGCCTCTTCACTGTAAGAACTCTGTTCATAGTGTAACATGCAGTAGGCACAGCTTCTCCCCAAAATTGAACAGGAAGTTCTGATTCTACTAGCATAGTTCTTGTTATTTCAATTAGAGTTCTATTTTTCCTCACAGCGACACCATTCTGTTGTGGAGTGTATCGAGAACTATATGCATGCAGAATGCCCTTTGAAGAACATAATTCGTCTATAACTTGATTCTTGAATTCGGTTCCATTGTCGCTTCTGATTCTCCTTATCTTCAGGTTGTACAAATTTTCAAGCAGAGTTAGGAGATTCTTCAGGATTTCGGAACTTCACTCTTATGTGCTAACATATTCACCCAAGAAAATCTGGAGTAGTCATAAGTAACTACCAAACAATAGGAATCACCAAAGGTAGTCTTGTGTTTCATAGGTCCAAAGAGGTTCATATGAAGACGTTCAAGAGGCATATTCACTATGTTGATCTTCTTCACAGGATGAGATTTTCTTGATTGCTTTCCTTTCTGGCACGATACACAGACGTCTTGAAGATGAAAGGTGTTCACTGGCAGACCATTCACAAGATTGTTCTTCACCAAATAGTTCATCTTCCTCAAGTGAATGTGTCCCATTCATCTGTGCCAAGATATTGATTCCTTCTCTGTGGCTTTCGAGACAAAACATGTGATTTGTGCAGACATGGTAATAGCTTGGCTCATTTCAAGAATATACAAGTCGTTGATTCTTGGAGCCAACAAAAGGATCCATTCCTTGGGAATCTTGAAACCAGGTTTCAGCACATAGCATCTGGTATCATCAAAATGAACCGTAAACTTCTTGTCGCAGATTTGAGAAACACTAAGAAGATTGTGATCAATTTGTCGAACATAATTGATCTTGTCAAAACTCACAACACCATTGGAGACCATCCCTTCTCCAGTGATGTATCCACCTTTGTCACCAGCAAAAGCAACATAACCACCCCTAATGCTTTTTACCATAAAGGAGCCGTAAGTCGCCTGTCATGTGCCTAGATGCTCCACTGTCAACAATCCAATGACTATTCACAATTCCTCCTGGAACACCCTGCACATTTCAAAAACCAGATCAGTTTAAGATGGGGACCCAAGCCTTAGTGGTCTTGGGTCGCCCCTTATCATCAAGAAATGTGATTTCTATTTCTTGATGATTTGCAAATTGTGAGCCTCCTCTTGAACCATCACCGGTCTTAGGTTTCCAAGATTAATGTAATTTACCAGAATGACTATTATTTAGAGTTTTAACAATTTCTAGTTTTAATAAATTTGAAGACCTTGGATTTCTTTCTGAAGAATCCGGTTTTAAAGCTTTTTCAATTACTTTTACTTGTTTACGTCTCTGTTTTTCTTCTTGTTCTTTAATAATTCGTTTATCTTGTTTTGGAGAAACAGATCGACGTTGGCAAGTTTGTTCATGAGGGGCTTTCTCAACAAATCTCGGTTTTGCTGGGTTGGTACAATTCTCGATAATGTGGTCAAATTCTCCACATTTGAAACATGTTCTCCTTTCAACAAATTTAGGAGATCGTGTTCCATGGCTTGATGTTGAACTTGTGGGTCTTGAGGTACTGGGTTCATTTTTATCACACCCATTTGTATGTTGGATGTAATTATTTTCGCTGTTTCATTTTAAAATCTTGACTTTGTTTACAAAATCTACTTAGACATGTGTTCAAAAGTCTCGACTTTATCAATACCTGTAGAACTCACAAATTTAACATTCTTCAGCCTTTTCTTGTAGCGAGTGCCTTTTGTCTCAACCTTTGGTTGTGGTGCTTTAGGCTTTTTAACTCGCTTTTCTTGGTGTTTTACTCTTGAACTTGATAATCGTTATGACCTGATTGGGTTTTTCTTCTCCAAAAATTTGGTTGTTGATTTTTCAAAAACTTGATCAATGGAGGTTGGATTTACATTTTTTATTGGAAAATCTTTGCTAGAATAGATTTTCTTGTCTCCAATCAAAGTATAAAACACATCATTATTTTCATCTGTAGACACTTTTATCTTGACAAATTTCTTAGGATCATTATCTTGATTTTCATCAATGTTTACACTAGGAGTAGTAGACATTTCTATTCCTTTTTCTTCATCAAGTGATTGATCCTGATCAATTTTCTCAGACTCATCATCTGATGAATCATCCTCCTCTGCTGTAGAGGGGTTCAGATTAATAGCTGATGATGAGTTATCAGACTTTCTTGATTCAACTGAGGAATTGTCTAGCTCGAACCCTAGTCCTGCTACAAATTCTTCAGGATTAAGAGGTACGGCGGATTCAAAACGTGGCATTTCCTCTTCATCAGGCAATTTGGTATAGTTGTGTTTCATTGGAGGTGGACATGACTTATACCCTATTCATTTAACATCTCCCTTTAGCTTCTGAACATCAATGATATGATCAAGCACATATCGGGAGTTAGAATAACTGTCCAATTTTAACTTGTTCGCATTTGGCGATGGCTAACTCTTTCTTTGTTTCTTCTAGGAGATTAATGTAGTTATTAATTCCTGTCTGTTTATTCAAAACTGTTTTTATCAATTCAGAACGCTTTTCATAAGGGTTTTATTACGGATTTGAATTCTTTTTCGTTTCGAGTTAAAGCCAAGTTTGCCTCTTTGCATTTTGATAGTCCAAGAACTAAGTTTTGATTATGACTGTTAATTGTTTCAAATTTTGATTTTAGTTCAGCACAGTCATTACAAACTTTAGGAGAGTCAGATTACCTGACTTGTCGAACCGGCAACATTCGCCAAGAAGGCAGTATGATGAGGGAAGGTTGCACTATGTGTAAAGAATTTTTATGTTTCCTTTGATGCAGCTTCTGCTTTCTTCATCAATCCCACCTTTTCACTCTTCATCTTCTCAACTTCCTTCAGCAACTTTTTGACCTCAGCATCACTTCCCTCTCTGATATCTGAATCAGATCCATAACCACCTAAACTTGAGCATTCTTCATTAGGAACTACCAGTATATCCTGAAGCATGATCATCATCTGAACTATCAATGCTATGAACATGTTTGATTTGACTGATGATCTTGGCATAACATGCAGTTCCTCCGTTATTCTCAGTTCCCAACTATACTAACCAATCGCATCCTTCATCAGATTGAACTACCAAAGTTCTATGTGTTGTTTGAAGGTCGTGATTGATTGGTGTTGTTTGGGTTGCAAACAGCTACTATTCTTCTATCACTACTAACTTGAACTTTGTTGGATGGTTGAGATTGATTTTGGTAGGGGTTGTGATTTCTTTGATTGCTGGGCCTTGTGCACTCATGTTTGAAGTGACATCTTTCACCGCAGTTGAACCAAGTAACAACGTTTTTATCAAAACCATATTTTGTATCCTTCTTGCTTTCCAAACTGGTTCTTCCTGTTCTGCTCATGTAATCCTTTGCTCTTCTTACCGCACTGGCAAACGCCCACTTGATGTCCATTAGCTCCATCTCATCTCTGTCTATTTGTTGGTAGTCTTCATTTGTCAAATTGATGTTTCCAATTTGACCAGCTACTAATCCACAATAGGCACTAACCATGGTTTTTAGAAGTTCCATATGTTCTTGAGCAACTTCTACACTTACCTTGGAAAGATGTGATGTGTCAAGTCTGACTGTGTTGGGGTTTGTGGCTTGAATGTTGTTTCCATAGAAAGCCTGTTGAGGAGCTTGCTGTGGAACTTGAGATGCTAGATCTCGTGGTTGTGGTAGAAAGGCTTTCGGATCAAATACTTGTCCATAAGCTTGAGTACTTGAGCTTACAGACTGATTTGTTTGAACAGTTTATGGTAGAAAGGGATCCACATTTGACACAAACACGGTTTGAAGCTTTGGTTGCTGACTTGCACTAATACTTGTATTAATACCTCCGAAGTACATCTCAGGGTTTTGAGGAATAATGACTCTTTGTGCCTTTCGAAGTTCCTCTTCATTCTTGTTCTCCAATTTTCTACACAAATTCATATATACTTATTGAGTCCAAAACACATGTATGTTTTAATAAGTCAATAAATTGACCTCATTTTTGCGGTAATGCATCAGCAAAGCACATCACAATTTTTTGTGGAGATGCTAACACTTTGTAAAAGTATATTTCGCTAAGAAGATGGTAAAAACGTGTGGTCATATCATACAATGTTTCATTTTCCATGAACGTAAAGCCTTCAAACTCCTTCTTAAGCAGATCATGCAGAATTTTCCTTGTTGCAGCATTACCTTCTCCTCTTGCTTCTAGGGTATCCCACAGATTTTTCGTGGTCGTACACTACACAAACTGATGATAGATATCTTTATGGAGTGCATGTGTTAGGATAGCAAAGCTTTTTTCTCTAGATTGTAAGCCTTTTTATCGCCTTCATCCAAATTGGCTAACGAGGTTGGGTTTGATCCTGCCTCTTCGAGTGATTCTTCATAGGGTGTAGTAAAAGATGTCCATAGTTCTGTGTTTTGTCCGAGAACATTTGTGTGGAAACGACTTTTCCAGGATGGATATGATTCAGTTTAAGTGGACGGTTATTACTCTCGGTTTCACTCTCACTCATCAAAAGAGTCTGAATACTTTGGTTCTGGTTTGCTACACACGTCCATTGATTTGCAGTAATCATGGCTGTATGTTGCGGCATCAATGATTTAACCCATGAAGTTGCAGAGCTTTGCGAATAGTCCGGATTTGTTCTTGAACTACTACTCCAATCCCACGTGTTAAAACTCATTTTCTTGATTATGAAAAATTGGAAGGTTTAAAGTTTAATTTTTGAAAATATAACAGTGTACCTTTTAAAAATTCGCAATTTCAGAAAATACAAAGTTTGAGAAATCACAAGATTTGAAAAACTTAAACACGAAAAACAAATTCAGTTGTTCTTCGCACGAACAACAGTTTCTTACGAATGATGTGTTCTTCGTACGAACTAAGTGTTTCGTACAAGGATACTACTTCGTGCGAACAGTTAAGTTTTTCGTGCGAACCAGGTCTTTCGTGCGGATGACAAGTCTTTCGCACGGACAGTCTGGTTCTTCGTGAGGATGGGTTATTCGCATAGGTGTTTTTCGCAAAGGAATCTTTTTGCAGGGCTGGTTGGTCGGAAATTTCCTTTTCTGCACAGACTGGTTTTTCAAAAGTGTTCTGTTGTCTACATAATATTAGTTAAACAAGACAAACATTCTATCAGCTTTTCAGTTTTAACAGTCATGTCCAGAATGTCAGAGATTTGGTCAACCCTATAACAATATTCCAGTGAGTTTCTCGGTGAGTTTCTCCTGCAAGAGTGTTCAACTTATGTGAAAATTTTAAGAAAAAACAGATTTTAACATGTCTCCATGTGCTCTAACTAGGTTTTTATGAAAATTTTATGCATGTAACAGGTTTTAACCAAGTTTTCAGTCTGTCATCTTCCAAAAACTATAGTTTTCCGCTGAAAGTTCCAGAACACTTCAAGAAACTCCCTCAACTAGCTCAGACACAATCACTAAGCTTTGTTTTGAACAAGGAAGAGAGCCAAAGGTCTGATACCACTTGTAGGTCCACCTGGAGGATCAAGAAAAACCTACTTCCTTGTTCAAGTAACACAGATACGAGTGTGGAATCCTTGTATGAATGCAAACCAAAGCAAAGTAAGAACACAGGATAACCAAAGATTCAATATCTTGATTAACTGAAGAGAACTAGTACAAACATATACAAACAATGCTCATACAGACTCGTGCGACACTATGCTCTTGTGTCTCTCTCTAGAATAGCTCTATTCTCTCTAGAAAGTTCTCACGTATGCAACCTTTGTACTGAGAAGTGCATGTCTCCTTATATAGTGTCCATGCTCCACAACTGTACGAAGTATGTTGCTGGTCATACCAAACACCAAAAGACACGAAGATCATACTCCAAATATGCTCGTACGAACAAGTTGGTTCGTACGAGCATCAACTAGCTTGTACGAAACACGTATGACACTTGTTTATATGGATTCGTTCATACGAATGGCAGGTGGCTCGTACGAGCAATGTTTTGCTCGTACGAAGTATTTCCACTCGCATAAAGTGATTTCTTTGGAGAACGTTTCACAGACATGACTTACACAAGACTCAACAGTATGCCCACATGCAACTGTTTAACACAGACAAGATAGGAGGATATCTTGATTCGGTTGACACAACCAAACTATACAGACACTAAGAACAAAGACCGTACAATTACAGACGTAACTAAGAACAAGCGACAGACACAAAAGTGTATCAACATAACACACTTGGCAATACCTCCTTGATCCAAGATCACTATAAATAGGTCCTTGTTCATCCAATTTCTTTACACCTTCACAGTTTCTTCTCTTAACATCTTTGGAGCTTGCTTCTACACTTGAAGCCTCCTTTCTAAGTTCTAGTTTTTCCATTCAAGCATAAGTAAGTGTTTCTCCTAGTGTATTTCATTTATTTATTTGGATAGTTATGAGCCAAAAGTCAAGCAAATTGAGTTTTATTTTAACTTTAGGATCTTATCTTTTACGTGAAGTGAAAGTTAAAAGTGAACTTTTCTACATGATCATAATAATGAAGGTGTTAATCTCTTGCAATTAAACTCTCTGATCATCACGTATAGTAGGTGAATGACGAATCAAACTTTTATTAGATAAAAGTAAAAAATGTAAAAAAAATTTATGCATTTTACGACGAAGGAGTTTTCAAGTATTACCACTCAAACATTTGACACCAAATCAGTTTATATGACAGTATTAGACATGTCTTTACATGTCTAAGTCGTCATCTCTATTTTAGAGCTCAATTCTTAGTCATAAGTCAAGCAATTTAACTTCTACTTTGACTTTCAAATCTGATCCGTTTGGTCATCTTTGAGATCCAACCAAGCCCAATTATATGACCATAGTAATATAAGGAATAACCCTCTGAGGTTATACCTTATGGTCATTCTGTTTAGTGAGTCAAATGACGAGTCAATTATTATACTTTAAAAATGTCAAAAATACCCTTCTTTCAAATAAAATGGTTTGAAACCTATATCATCTATGTTCTTGCATCAAAACTGATCATACAACATAAACAAACTTAATTTATATGTTAGACTCGTCGTAAGACCCAGGTGACCATCCGGGCCAGTGTTTGCACATACGACTAGTTAATTAGTATAAACTAGTCATAACTGGTCAAAACACCTCTAGACCCTTTCAAAGCAGAATGCTAGGTTTAACCAACTATGTTATATGAGATCCCTTGCTCATATGGTTATAACACACACTCTATTCACTCTTGCATCAAATCCGTATTGTGCACATTTAATAAAGAGTAATCTTCCATTATGCTCCTTGGGGTTTGGTTGTTTTAATGGTTTTTCCCAATCATTTAAAAACAGTCATTTACCTCCAATAGTTTACTATGTTTTTCCCATTTTACTCTACGCCTTTAACTCCATCCAAATTGTTTGTTAACTGAAAGGGTATTTTGGTAATTTCAAATATAAAACTAAGGATATTTGAGTAAAACTACAAATAAAGATTATATATATATATATATAATAAAACCTCTATCTGATCATCTCTTCTCTCTTCTCTCTACACCCTATCTCTTCTCCATCACCAACAACCACCACCAGCACGTCACCATCTCACCACCACCACTCATAATCAACCATAACAGCCACCACCACCTGCTACCTGCACTGATAACCACCAACATCCACCCTGTACCACATCCACTGTCGGCATCTTCCCCAAAACCCACCACCGTCTAATCTCACCACCATATCTCAAAATCACCCTACCTCTAAACACAAAACTCGATAAAGCAAACACCTTACTTTCCTCCCTTACTTCACCATGGAACCCAAAACCCTCATCAACAAATCCTTTACCAGACGAAACCTTAACCATATCGTCACCAAAACCATAATAGTAAAAACCATAAAGAAACTTAACACAATCAATTGACCGAATAAATAGATCATTGACTTCCGGCAAGACACGCGACTCTCCGATCTGTGGAGACGGTTATCATCGTTCGAAGATCCTCAACGGTGACATTTCCGAACTCACCAAACTGATTAAACTTTAATTCAGCAGCTTTTAACGACCTATTTAACGATATAATGCTCTATCCGGTATTTATTGTTCGAGATCGATTACCATATGAAGTTTGGAATCTGGATTAGTTGGTGCCGTTGGTAGGGATGTGGGTGTTGCAGTTGTGGCGGAGGTGGCGGCGGGGTTGTGGAGCGGTGGAGGTCCGGATTTGATAGGTAGCGATGATGTTCTTTCTAATAATTACATTCACTATACTATATTTAAAACAAATAATTAATCATAATTTTTTAATCCTTTTGTATTTTATTATTATAATTCCAGAAATACCCCTACCTTTAATTGTATGATTTAACTGAGTTATGGCCATGGAGCAAAATGGGGAAAAAATAGTAAACTATTGGAAGAAAATGGCTATTTTTAAAGGATTCAGGTAAAATCGTTAAAACCATCAAACCACAGGGAGTAAAACAAAGGTTTACTCTTTAATAAACTTTCGACGAAAACTTTCTGTAAGGACAAATTCTGTGTTACTACTTTAACCAAACATAACTTGGTCAAAACTTAACCAAACAAACTAATCTTTTACTTTTTGATTATGTTAATGGAAATACCTTTTCAACGATGGATGACACATCTATAAAGACCTCAGTTTAGACCCTCAAATGTCTAAAACCAAATTGAAGGTCAAAACTAGACAGTTTATAAGGATCATGGTTTTGACCATTTTCGGGGTTCCAAACAGAAAATTTTCTACATAAAAGTTGTGGAGCACACTTGGCTTTAGTGAAATGGAAATTTTCATAATTTTTCGACAACGTTACTATTTTTAAAGAATTTTTCAAAAACAACATAAAAGGCTGCCAAAATTCCTATCTTCCAAAACACCTAAACTTCTTCAAAGTTATGACATTCATCCATAAAAATTAAACACAACAAGACCTTGACGATAGAATCCTTATTTTAGGAAACACATGAGCATTGCGGGCACGTGTAGGATCATCATCTAAGAAATTTGTGAGTACATAGTTCCTCACATTTCCGTTTTAAATTTGTTTTGGCGTGATTCATATATGCTAACCATTTTCTCAAATAACCTGTATCGCATATTTGTTTAGTAAGTGCTCTTTGTGTATACAACTTATGTGACGAAACAAAGTACAATTGATTATGTGTTGTGTGGTGTTACACAATAAAATCTAGAGTGATTTAGATAATGAGACAAGTGTAATACCATAGAAGCATGGTGGATACGCCCCTGCTACTTCCTATATATAAGTGCTCTTATTGTATTACACATCATAGCATTATTCAAATAACTGACTTGAAGATTCTATGTTTTGGTGAAACAAAGTACAAATCCCAAATCCATGTTGGATCTTTCTATAACAATAAGTTGGATCCTTGATGAATACTTAAAATACTATTTTTAATCCTCGATTGGATTTCTAAGGGTACTTTCACAAGTGCTTGGTCGAATTCTATGTTAAGTTTTTATGTGCAATCTAGTTTGGTGAAACAAAGTACAATTGATTATGTGTTGTGTGGTGTGGTGTTACAACATAGAATCTCGAGTAATTTAGATAATGAGACGAGTGTAATACGATAAGAGCTTGGTGAATATGCCACTAGTACTTCCTATATATAAGTGCTCTTATTGTATACAAATCATAACGTTATTGAAATCACTTGAAGCTTCTATGTTTTGGTGAAACAAAGTACAAATCCCAAATCCTTGTAGGATCTTCCTATATAAATAGTTTGATCCATAATGGATACTCAAAGTACAATTATAAATTCTTGGTTGGATTTCGAAGAGTAATTCCACGAGTTCTTGGTGGAATTCTATGCAAAGTGTTTATGTGCAATCTAGCTTGGTGAAACAAAGTACAATAGATTATGTGTTGTGTGGTGTTATAACATAGAATCTAGAGTGATCTATGATAATGAGGCGAGTGTAATACGATAAGGGAATGGTGGATACGCCGTTGGTAGTTTCTATATATAAGTGCTCTTATGTTATTACCCATCACAACGTAATCCAAAATCACTTGATAATTCTGTGTTATAACGAGACGAAGTACAAGTGAAACAAAGAAATATGTACAATTTTTATTAACACAAAAATTACTTGGTATTATACATATTGTCATTTACAAAACATTTTTGTCACAAGTTTTACTATATAAAACAATGCGTTGCCATACTAAACTTTTTGCCATATATTGACTAAAAAAATCTATTTTCATCCAATAACTCGTGTAGTTGGATAATGTATTGCAATACCAAACCTTTTGCCATAAATTTGGCCAACAAAACCTATGTCACTTACCAACATTATTGTTGATAGTCTATTTCACATATGTTTTAGGTATCGACATTTCAAGCACACTATAAATAGGAATGCACTGGGCCTTAGATTGCGTCGAAATCTAAAAGTAATTACTTGTATTCCTTTGTGTTTGTAAAACAATATAATTAATATAACGAAACTTAGTACCACGTGTTGTGAGCAATTTGTAACGTGACTCCCCGATGATTCCGCCATAGGTTGTATACGCGGTCGGCGTGTTACAATTATTTCAATAGTACCACTGTTATTGTAAACCATTGTAGGAAAAATAGAGGAACAATGAAGTGTGGAGAAAATACTTAGAAGCTTAACATGAAAATCTGAATCCATCTATGCTGTTATAGAGGAATTAAAGGATATGAACACTATGTCCACCAAGGATTAAATGGGTGTATTGCAATTACATGAGTTATGGTTGTTACAATCTGAAGTTACATCTACGGATCAAGCTTTCCAAATGAAAAATACACATTATGAAAAATGAAGGATTCCAAGGTATGAAAATTAATTTAGAACAACATCGATAGGATTATAGATATGACGGTTATACCACCTATTCATGTGAGCTGGATTACATGCCTTATATGAATACGAATAGTGTTTGCAAACACTGATACAAATAGACATCAAACCTGTGTGAAAAAAGAGAACAAACTTATTATTTCTAGAGAAGTAATACCATGTGCCAGGTGTCATACCTTCATATCTTGTATTCATTATTGTAGAGAAAGTAGACCATGTTTTTGAAAGCTATGGTAATGATCTTGTTGTCTCGGCGAAGCTTTGACGAATTACACACTTTAGCTGGCAACACTACCCACAAGGGTTATCTTAGAATAGAAAACTGACATCGAAAGATTGTTATCGTCTTCATAAACACATTAATTTCCAAAGACAAGTAAGTTTTCTTATATTTAGTTTATTTCTGTAGTTACTATTTTAAAAAAAAAAGTAAGTACGCGTTTCTAACAGCGTTGTGAATGTGAACACACACTTTCGTTCATATTTTATACTTTTAATGTTCCATTGTATGAAATATTTTTAGTAGAATTTTTGGACCAATGAAACGATGTGTTGCTTGCAAGAAGTTCATGTTATGAGATTGATGCCAAGAGTATGACATAAGTGTTAACATGCGATCATCTAACCGTCCTACAAAACATCACTAAACGTATCATATACTCACGTGTCAATAGTCTTGGAAGTCAACAAATCTCATAAAGACTAACTATAGTACGTGGTATGTGGTGAGGTAGCTTAATTTGAATGTAGAGTGGAGTGATGCCTGTGTTTTATGGAATGTTAACTGTAGGTCCAGATTTTGGATCTCGAATACAAGGATTTCTAGTTTTCAATGGTGTAGCGAGTGCGGAATCCAAGTTACACCACAACCGAGTGAGTGTATGTATCAATAAACAAAGGTATTAACTCTTAACGGTTCGTATATTGATTCTAGTAGAGGTACAATGATTAAACAATGAAAGCTCTCCAATACTCTCTCTCTCACACACAATCTCTATTGCTCTCATATTCTAAGTGACAGTTAATGAACATATAATACAAAGACAATCTCAAATGATGGTAACCATCTTCCAAGTGAAGGTGAAGCATCCGAAATGATGGTTAATGCTCCCATGTACTTCAAACGATGGTGAGTGTATATTATATATATATTATATATATTCAAACGATGGTTCCATCAATAAGGAATTCCAAACCAAGGACCATGCTCCAAACGATGATTTATATGTGACATGCATGGATTTAGTGTCTTCACTTTAGATTATTTCCATGCAACTTCTATAATATTCATTTGATGTAACTTGATCTTTGTTCTTCGAGTCAAGTCGAACGACATAGGAACTCGTTCGACTTCGGTCAGAATCGAAACGACACTAGCTGTATCCACAAAAGTCCATCAGCAATAACTTGTGTTCATTAAACCACACATTCCTCACAATATACATTCAAAGATTTGATGGTGTAAAACTAAAATCCACTTCGGCGATTATACCAAACGAATACATTCAACGAGTCGGTATAAGTTTAATAGAATCCATAAAATGATTAATGGAAGAGACAATTGTTATATTTTTCCTAATTGACATGTGGACAAATATACCAGTCAACATTCTTTATCTGGCATTGGAAGGGAATTGCCTGAAATCATGGACCAGTAAGGTCTACAATCCTTTCTTTGAATGTTCTTTTTGGATCCGCCACTTTAGAAAAAAAAAACAAAGAACAAAAAAACACATTCAAAATCGTCAACCATCACGGTCTTTGTTTATAAATGAAATCCAAACTTGATGCAACATTGTCTTCTTTTATAAGTTTAACAGAATCCATAAAATGATTAATGGAAGAGACAATTGTTATATTTTTCCTAATTGACATGTGGAGAAATATACCAGTCAACATTCTTTATCTGGCATTGGAAGGGAATTGCCAGAAATCATGGACCGGTAAGGTCTACAATCCTTTCTTTGGATGTTCTTTTTTGGATCCGCCACTTTAGAAAAAAAAACAAAGAAAAAGAAAACATATTCAAAATCATCAACCATCACGGTCTTTGTTTATATATGAAATCCAAACTTGATGCAACATTGTCTTCTTTTATATATTACAGGCGCTCTTGATCATCTAACCTTAGATAAAACCATATTTCTTCCAGAATTGTATGCCGATCAACATCATGCCATTCATCACAACTAAAACCCAAAAAGAGAAGAAAGAAAAGTTAAACAGGGAATTAAGATATAAGTAATCATGTTAATTACTGTTGAACAAAAGAAGTTACTAATGCCACCAAATAATGAACTCCATCACGGTCCATAAGACAACTTCACATGCCATTCATTGTTTGATGTTTCCTAACCAAGAAAGAGTAGTTAGATCATCATTCATGTAGATTTTAGCCAACATGTATACATGAAATCGCACATAGAATAATTCACAAATATACAACACACATTATATGGCACATATTCGAATACATATAAGAAAATTATAAGAAAATGATAAAGAATTATAGAATGTACATGGTTTGGTACACAAACGCACCAGCATAATCTTACTATCTTGCATTAGTTTATAATTGCATTTTGGATAGACAAAATAACGATTTTTCTCACATAAATGAATCTTCACATCTTCCTACATACATCAACAGGTTTTGTTAGATTTTTAAAATCAAAGAGGATTAATACCAAATCCTAAGGCAGATGACTCATTATCTCTATATCTATGGTTAAAAACTGACATTTATAGGGTATCTGCATCTAATGCTAGTGCCAATTAGGCTCATTCACCTTCATGTCAGATTAATCTTTCATTTAGTACTCAAGCTTACTCTGAATTTATTTCATTACTTGACATATTATATTTTATTAACATCTGTTTTCATCCATACTTGTCTCCAAGAGCATCAAATTTAATTCACTTTTAGATTTTATACTAGATTTACATTGCAAGTGTCTAGATCAACAGTATACCCAGGTAAATCTAGCAGGTTTTCACTTCACCTACCGGACACAATTTATCGGAATTGGGCTCAATAATTTTCTTCGCCTTAATGCTTTTCAATCATTTATCATTTTCTATTAATTCTTGGTACTAATAATTAAACATCTATGTTATCACTCAAGCTTCTATATTTTTCATCCACAGACTTCACATAATATGAGGAATTACAATATGACCACTTGTGAGATAACTTTGTTTCTCAAAATATAACCATCATGACTAAAACTAAAGAGTTCATTAACATATCTTACGACCCTGATTGTTATAAAGATCTACAAAGCTGATTGATAGAGTTAAATTTGAATGCACTGACCTATCTAGCAACAAAAACCTTAGTCAATAACCTCACTAATGAACAAAAGAACATATTCTGATTACATGCTCAATCTTCCGGACCAAATGATTAATGACTAACCTTCAAAAAACATGGTTTAGGTCAAGATCTATTAAGCTGTTTAATCAAGAAAGATGCTGCAGAAAGATGAGATGTCTCTTTCAACTTATGTCAAGAAAAAAAATTGATTTTAGTAATTTTGACCGGTCTAATACTTTGTATGTTTTAAATGTGTAAAATAATGAAAGACGTGAATATGGCAATAGAATCATAGTTAAAATCATGAAACACATGAATATGGCAATAGAATCATAGTTATAAATTAAGGCGCATCAACTCATTTATGCTTAACAATATGTATAAACCTTCAATAAAAAAATGTTTGGAGTCCGTCTCTAGAACACCCTCGATTTTTTATCTATAAAGTTGTGCCGAGTTTCTATTAGGAGAGATCCTTAGCTTTGAAAGTACGTTATTCTAGAGAGAAGGTGCCTCTTGGAAGCACCCTAGACAACGGCAAACCATCTCACCATGAAAGGGAAAACACAAAATCATTTTTCTAACTTAAAAAATGTGATGTACGTAGGAGATAGCAATGATGAAAACCTAGGCTGTTATGTGGACGGCGATGCCATCCAAAAAACACTTAACCTAAGGAGCAAGGATAAGGACAAAAAACGACCATGGTTTAGGTGATTCATGTTCTAATATATGAACCTTCTCTAGCTCGAACAAATGCTAACATGGATGAAACATCAAAATGCGTTATGTCATACATGTAATATATACGAGCATGTCCACACCTTGTAAAGGGAGAAATCAATATTAATATGTAGCTACAATATGTTCCTCATCGATTACTTAACATATTTGGCTATGTTACAATGATGCCACCACTTGTTACATCATTCACCATTAATACTTTTGTCTACACTACAAATAGAAGAAGCTTGCATATCATGTGTGTTTGTGATGCAGCTGGTTAAGAAAGATGGGGTAGTATGTATAGATGATTGGTGGTAATTGTTTGGGGTACGAATGGTACTTGCGTTAACGGGAAGCAATGTTATGGTATCGAGTTGGGTGGTAACGTTAGTGAGATGTGGGGCTACCACATTAGTTGTTGAAGCATTACTTGCTTTGTATCGCCGAATGAAAACTCAGCAGCTTTATGCCCTGGCATACCACACCACTAATGTTGTGGCAAAACCATAATTAAGTTAAATCATGGTTGGCTATAGCTCAACAGATGTCAAGGTAACACAAAAATGCTTATGTCTGTACGAGGCTAACTTGAATGAGCATAAGGTTGTCCATGTTTGAGTGTATTCCATATATAGATAGTTTGTTCAAAAGATGCTTTTGGTTTGGATGTATGGTTTTAAGTCTTGGACCAACAGATGTTTTGCCACCATTCTGATCAAGTCGGATATGTTAGGTAACTAGGTTGTCTAGGGTGTGGAAGCGTCAAATTGTAACTAATGTGTAGTGCATAATGATTGATGACACAAATATGGAATGCTTTAAAACTAATGACAGATTCCTAAGCTATAAATTTGTTGAGCTTAGTTTCTTGGTAACACTACAAGAAATACCCCCCTTTAGCGGCGAAACCTTTAGCGGCGACAGCCAAAGTGTCGCCGCTATTGGTCGATCCGTGTCCCGAGCTCTCAGTCCAAACCCCAACCATTGATCATTTTCAAGATCTGACGGTTGGTGATTTAACAAGCAATAGCGGCGACATATATATGGCCATTAGCGGCGACATCGTCTCCGCTAAAGGTCCCTTAACAACAATAAACCCTAGCAACATAAATCTTATCCAAGTTAACCCAATAGCGGCGACACAATATCAATACCGGCGACCCACCGTCGCCGCTAAAAGTGTCGACGTACCAGTCCCTATAGAGCGCTATTTCTCCCCTCCTTCTTCATTTCCCCCAAAAGTCGCCTGAGCACCGTCGGAGACCCCGTTTTTTGCCCAAATCGGTTAGTTTAACTCTCTTTATGTTAAATTTCTTACCTACATTTGTTATATTCATGTTATAGGCTTTAATTTTTGCGCGTTTTTGTGTATTTTTGTGTTTGTGGAAGAAAACTCGGATCACACTTCTCTTCTTCGGTCACCACCATCATTTCTCCGGCACCACCTCTTCTCGCGGTCTTCGTTTCCTTGAAACTTTAAAAAAAGGTTAGTTTTATATGTATTTTTTTTTGTTTAGAAATTGTATAATTTTTTGTTTAGGTATGTAAATGTGTATCGAAGGATGAATTTTTGTATGTAAAAATGTATAATTTAGGTGTGTTTGGTGAAAATGTGTATGTAAAAATCAATGTATTTGTTGATGTACGTGTATGTAAGGATGGATGTTTGTATGTAATACATATATAACAAACATATTACTCTCTATTTGTTTGGTATAATACATATATACATATATAGCACGCATTACTATACATTTGCTAGGTATACATATATAACAAACATTATTACTCTCTATTTGTTAGGTCCATTCGATGAAAACACAAAATTCTCTAGAATTCCACCCAGAGTTGTATGCTCTTTCAATTTGTGCGAAAATGAATGCTTATACTTACACTGCTTGCGTAGTCAACGGTGTTAGGTTTAAGACACTTGAACGTGATGCAAACTGCGCAACACAAAACTCTGGGGTGGAAGTGGTTGGAGACAACAGTGTCAAATTTATGGCCGATCTGGCCCCGTGGGGACATGGGGAGACGGCGCCGGTGATCCACCGCCTCCAAATCATTTTTTGAGAGGCACGCACGAGCTTGATGGTAAGTCTTTTAATAAATTATTTTTTAGTTCTTATATTTGATATATTATAAATGTTGTTTCAATTATTTGTGTTTTAAATATTTTTTTATTATGTTTCATATATTATAAATGTTGTTACTAATTATTTATGTTTTAATTGCAACTGATCTCCCGAAGAGGGTTAGGGGGAAAGCCAAAAATGAAGAATTCCGTAGTAAGGTTAAGGCGGGGGGGGGGGGGGGTATCCCTGACATTTGAAAGGGATGTCACGTTTACCCCCGTTGGTGAAGGAAGGGACATGTTTACAAGAGAGGCCGGTTTATTTATGTGGCGATACATCCGTTCGATAAAGTTGGATGGGAGAATGTGGCACAACCGTACAAGGATGCGCTCATGAGCCACCTTAGGGTAAATAAGTGATATGTATATAATTTTCACCCGTTTCACGGGTCGTTAGACTTAATTTATAATAATATTTTAACTTTTCTTATTGAATTTGTAGGAAATGTTTAACTTTGATGAAATTGAACGGGATCTACAAGCAAAAACATAAAGGTGACATCAAGAGTTTGATTATGAAGCGGTACTCTGACGGCAAACACGATGCAAAAAACAAATATTTGTGAGACAAGGTGGGTACGAGGATGTTGAAAGCGCAAGGGCATACCGTCGCAAAGATATACCCTATGATAACTGGGTGAAAGCTGTCGACGGATTTTTAGGCGAAAAATATATCAAACGATGCGAGGCTAACAAGGGTGTCCGCGCGAAACAACAATTCCATTCCGCGGGGGACGACGTCATACGGTAGCACAACCTACAAAAATATAATGTTTTATATATGTGTTTGTGTAAGCTTTTGTTTATTTAATGTCTAATCTAAGTTTAATGTTCAACAGGATATAGATTGGCTACCTACGTACGCAAAAACCCACCAGGATAGGGAGGGGCATTGGGTTGACCCGGTTGCCGAACAAAACTATGTAAGTATTTTCTTTTGAGTATATTTTTCTATAACAAACAAATATATATATATATATTATATATATATATATAGAGAAATATATTTAATCATCTCGTAATATACAACTGAACTTAGAAGAGGCCACAAACGAGTGGCACGGTGATGGTCCGCTTGCCCCATTCAGGAAGCCTTGGGAGAGCGGAGAGGATGGTACCGGGGGATGAGGCATAAACCGTCTTCAAATACGCCCCCGAATTTGTCGGCTTCCCAACCTGAGACTCAAGAACCCTTTTCTCAGGTAAACTACACAATTTATAAAACGATAAACGAACGCGTGTTTCCTTGTTAAATATATGTTGGTAGCGTTAATTAATATGCTAATATACGTTTTGATATTTATTATTGTATGGATTTGTTGACAACTTGTTCCAAAGCTCGGCTTTCTGGAATCGACTTGACGACTATCTAAGTTCAAACGAAAAAGCACCGGCAAACGACGACGACGACTGTTACAACCCTTTTTTTGATAACGAAGAAGATGATGAAGATTAGGATGATTTCGAAGTATGGGTTGTTATTTTTATCGTTTTAGGATGATAAGGTAGGACTTAAATGTTGTTTATAACTTTATTACGTTTTGTATGTGTTGTTGGAGTTTGATAAATTAGAATGAAGTTGTTTCCAGGTTGCAGTTTGATACAGGTTGTGTTTTTTGGTCGGAAACATGTTTGGCAGCTGTTTTTAGCTGCTGTTTTTTGGTTTGATAAAAAGTGATTTTTAGCGGCGACAGGCGTCGCCGCTATTGATAGTCCGCCAAAACCACTAAAGACAAAATAGGGCATTAGCGGCGACATGTACCTTTAGCGGCGACAGCCGGACCAATGAGCGGCCAGATGCGCAACGCTTTAGCGGCCACGTGTCGCCGCTAAAGGTTAATAGCGGCGACAGGAGGGACCAATAGCGGCGACAACCATCGCCACTAAACCTAGTGTAAACCATTTATATACGAATGGTTAGGAGTAAATGTCTCAAATGCTTCATTTTTGTTGATAGATTAAGGTTCCAATTATTGAGTGTCTGATAGGTGAAGCTTGCCTATCGAAAGGACACCGAATCAGTGTTCACATCTAGTTCACATATTTATCGATAAAAATAATATTATTTCTTATAAAATCTAAATATGTGAACAAAAAAATACATTGTCTCCACTACTAGATTTGTTTCTCTTTTTTGTCTTAAGAACTGTAGGAAAGTTGTAGTAAAAAATGAGTTGTGAGAAACATTTGTATGAAAAATGCAGTTTTCTAGTAGTATTCTAAAATATCCGCGTCGTAGAAATATAGGCAAAACCATGACGACATGGAATCAATTAGATAGAAATTAACTTTACACATGTTATACAATACTTCTATAAATAGGAGTTCAATCATTTGTTTAAATACAAGCAAATGCATTTTTTCTCAATCTCTACTTTTAAAATATATATTATATATATAAAAAGACATGTTAATGGACTGACTGGTCGTTGAATGCTGGTGTTTAAAAAATGATAGTATCATAGTATGATCAATGGGGAATTTCAGGAAAGTAGTTAGTATTCTATTCTTGAGATTGAATCTAAAGAATATAAACAGATGCTGAATCTAAAGAAAATAAACAGATGGCTAATAGAATCTAAAGGAAAGTGGTTTTCAAATGAGAAAAAGCTAATACATATCACAATATATACAACATGATGTTACCTGATCATTAAATTGAGAGGTTGTCAAAACAACATGGTTTTCTTCAAGTAGTAACACCGGAAAAACACAACGACCTCGTGCCAGCTTACACATGTAGTACGCCTTATCGGTATCATAAATCAAGGCCCTGCCACTGATGTTTAATTCCACCTGTTCAGATGCATGAAAGAAAAGGTAAAAATCACCAAGTCAAAAACTGATAATTACAAGATGAAGAATCATCTTTTAACTATGTTCACTAGACTAATTCTTGAAAGTGAAAAATATAAATTCTGAGTTGTAAATATTCACACAACATTAAATCTAGCTAATGAACTTAAATGAAATTGGTAACTTAGCTAGTTGTGGTTGTCTCAAATTGTACATACCAAGGAGCAAGAAAACAACAAGAAGTGCAAATAACTGTTGGAAATCAGAGGTGAAATTGATAACACAAAGGGAAACAACACAAGTTACTTTTATGATTCCACTAACGTGTTCATACAGGCAAAACCATGACGACATGGAATCAATTAGATAGAAATTAACTTTACACATGTTATACAATACTTCTATAAATAGGAGTCTCAATCATTTGTTTAAATACAAGCAAATGCATTTTTTTCTCAATCTCTACTTTTAAAATATATATTATATATATAAAAAGACATGTTAATGGACTGACTGGTCGCTGAATGCTGGTGTTTAAAAAATGATAGTATCATAGTATGATCAATGGGGAATTTCAGGAAAGTAGTTAGTATTCTACTCTTGAGATTGAATCTAAAGAATATAAACAGATGCTGAATCTAAAGAAAATAAACAGATGGCTAATAGAATCTAAAGGAAAGTGGTTTTCAAATGAGAAAAAGCTAATACATATCACAATATATACAACATGATGTTACCTGATCATTAAATTGAGAGGTTGTCAAAACAACATGGTTTTCTTCAAGTAGTAACACCGGAAAAACACAACGACCTCGTGCCAGCTTACACATGTAGTACGCCTTATCGGTATCATAAATCAAGGCCCTGCCACTGATGTTTAATTCCACCTGTTCAGATGCATGAAAGAAAAGGTAAAAATCACCAAGTCAAAAACTGATAATTACAAGATGAAGATCATCTTTTAACTATGTTCACTAGACTAATTCTTGAAAGTGAAAAATATAAATTCTGAGTTGTAAATATTCACACAACATTAAATCTAGCTAATGAACTTAAATGAAATTGGTAACTTAGCTAGTTGTGGTTGTCTCAAATTGTACATACCAAGGAGCAAGAAAACAACAAGAAGTGCAAATAACTGTTGGAAATCAGAGGTGAAATTGATAAACACAAAGGGAAACAACACAAGTTACTTTTATGATTCCACTAACGTGTTCATACAGATTGATGCATGCGTATATGCACATCGAACTGATGCCTTCATTGTCACAACTGGCATGATGAAAACATCATTACCCTAAGGACCTAATTACATTTTAATCCCTACCTTGGTACAACAAACAGTGTTACCATAAAACGTAATTTACACCAATGACAGTAGACATAATATGTAAATTGGAACCTGGAATATAGTTAATTAATTTATTTAAATACAAATTTTTAGCTTACCTCTTCCACCTCAAGGTTTAGATTCTCCATCGTAATGTAGTAATTACCGGAAAGTAAAATTTTTGTTGGATTATACCGTTTCCTATTTCATCATAATATCAATATAACAATGAGAATAACTCAATAGAGATCAATAATATTGATAGTCAAACATTCATTCTTACCTTGAATGACGTTCCAGGAGAGGGTGGATTTAGACCTGACTGGTCATACTTACATTGGCCAGAAGAATAACAATAACCATCACTGTAACATGATCATTTCCTGCAAAGTTTCATGAATCACCGTATAATATAATGAAGAATAATCGGCACACTGAAGCAATCTTTAGTCATCAAACACACTAAAAATGTTCAATTTTACCAATGATGGTCTTTCTTGACCCTTCTCATGTATCTAAGTATATATACTTCATGATTCATATCGATCATACAATACAAAGCTGTTTACTATTAAATATAAATGAAAGATTTACCATTACTAAATCCCTTATAATACATTTTTATTCGTGTTATGCATTTAGGGCTTTTTATGTTGCTAGCCTTAATTGTTTGATACAAGTTCACTTCAAAGTTTAGAAACAATCATGTAACTAGTTTAAAGTATAGTTTGGATTCTATTATGTTATTATAATCAGATTATGTTAGGTTTGAAGTTAGAAAGTGAAACATACGTATGGATGTAGGGTTTCAAGAAGGATATGTCGTTTCCCTTATGTATTGTATATAGATCAAGTGTTTTTTGTAAATAATCATGGTCAATTGATTAATTCAAGACTGTGTTTTAGGGTTCATCCCATTTTTTGTTCTTCGTTTATGTTTTGATCAATCATTGACTGGGATCTACAGTGATATTAGAGCATC
This sequence comes from Scalesia atractyloides, assembly GCA_947069175.1. Lineage (NCBI taxonomy): Eukaryota > Viridiplantae > Streptophyta > Magnoliopsida > Asterales > Asteraceae > Scalesia > Scalesia atractyloides. Next base: position 48,703,983 of record CAMTDV010000029.1, on the reverse strand, counting down.
AAGATCATTGTTTTCAATCATTCCAGAGAGTTCTAGTGTGAAACAAGAAAAACGTTGTGGTTATTCAACGAAGTTATTGTAGTCTATTTACCAAATGCAAAAGAAGGAACCCAAGACCGAAGTCACATATTCAGGTTTATCATGATCGGAAAACAGAATTCATTGAAGTGTTTTTGTAAGTCTGAAACTTGGTGATGGTCTAGGTAGAAAGGGAAATAATCAAAACGATTAATGGGTTGAGTTTCAGTGAAAGTTTGGTTGAAATGACAATGTGTTTAAGCTTGAAGGATCCAAAAGGAATCAGTTTGAAATTGTAACATTTGTTAAAAACGGGTTTCCAAAACCCGCTCCGCTTTGTAATCGAATATCAAGTTATAAATGTCACGTTGAATATTTATGATTATTTTGATTTAAAATGATACATAATTAATAAATAAACTAAACTATAAAAATTATATTTGATAAAAAGTTAAAACAAAATAAATAAAAAGGATATGTTGCTGCGGGACTCGAACCCGGGTCAGCCAGAACTGAATCCAAAGACTTAGCACACACTCACATCACCACTCCGCCACTTGTTGTTTTCTGTTATCTCTAGGAAACAAATAACATTTATACACAAACTCGGTTAAACCGGTTGCGCCAACTGAGAAACGGAAATCGGCAAATCAATCGTCATATCGCTTGATTACTCGCACATTCAGTTTATAACCGATGCACCGACGATTTTAATCAAGTCGGAATTGATTGAACATCAATTCTCATCATTATCGGTTTTTATAACCGAAAAATAATCAAGTCCAGATTACTTCAACTCCAGACCCCTCTCGCGACTCAGAAACATCATACAACATTCCATTTCACTTTCATCACGCTTTCAGTTCGTCAGAACGCTTAAATCAACTCGCCGGAATTTTCTGCAAGATTCGCCGGAAAACCGTATTCATCCTCAAACGGTAAATCTTTCAATAACATTGTAGTTCAACAATTGTTAGGCTATTTCTAACTTAAACCTTTCAATTGAAATCGAATTCAGGCACTGTATTCAGCTAATTTCAGTTCGCCGGAAAAATTCGAAAATCTCTATATTCATCTGAGAATCGGTAAGGGCATTCAAACCCTCTGTTAACATTTTCTGATCACTTCAATTTCACGATTAGCTAATAAAAACGGTTAATTGTCTTGTTCAGTTGAAGAGCATAAAAACAGGGACCGACACATTGCCGGAATTCTGAAATAAACCGTTCATCGGTATGTTCACCTCTAATTACCGTCTCTGCCATTTCATTTTAGCCTTAAGAATGTTTGTTAATCGTAAAAACAAGGAACGGATTAGTGAATCAGTTGACTGTAATCTGAATGTAGAAGACGAAGTTAGTTAAGTTATAAGTTTAATTAAAATCAGTAATATGAACGGGTTAGACACACAGTCCCGCGGTGGACTGTGTGCAAAACATAGTCGCATGTCACAAGTTCGATTCCTGATACACGCATTCCTTATGTAATAAAATGCCTTTTTGTTTGAAACTAAACCGGGTTAACTCCGTTAGTTGTTAAGAATAATAAAAACCGAGATATTAATCAGGTTAGACACAAAGTCCAGCGGTGGACTGTGTGCAACACTGAATCGCACGTCACGAGTTCGAAACCCGTTACTGGCACCGGTTCGTTGAATTAAAATGTTTTTGAAATTAAAAGAATTTTGGTTTAACCGAATTAGTATATAAATATAATTAAAAACAAGATTATTTCGGATTAGACACGTAGCTCAGTTGGTAGAGCTGCGTGCACGTGTACGGGAGGTCTCGGGTTCGAGCCTCACCTGGCGCAAACAATTCCACTGACCGAACCGGTCAACAAATCAACAAGTCAACGGTCAACGCAAAATAAACAAATTTTTTTATATTTTTATGTATTTAATTTAATTTAAAATCAATTAAAAATACTTAAAAATAACATTTTTAAAGATAGAAAATAGCCTTAAACTCACAAAAATATATCTAAAAATTTCATTAAAATCCTTAATAAAATCACCTCATTTAATATATTTTTCCGTTATTATTTAGGTTAGTATTTCTCGTTGTTCCGCTCATCCAATTCGTGCCATCTCACCATCTCCAATCCAACGCACCCAATGTGAGTGAATCTTTACCAAATTCTCGTTCAATCACGTTTTGGGGTTATCATGTGTCTTGATATATATATTATATTAAACCGTTGTGCATACATCATATCATGAACATGTGTATTCAGTTTGTTTCAATTGTTGTGTGGTTATTGTTAGATGCAATTTATTATTTTCAGTACATGCAATTTCATAGGCCGCCGCTCCCCATTACATTATGAGCGTTGAGCATGTTCCCCATTACATTATGAGCGTGAACCTGGCGTGCACACATACGATCGGCTCCGTTTGATTGAGCCTTGATCGCACAGACATTTTACATTTTCAGTACATGCAATACGATCGGCTCCGTTTGATTGAGCCTTGATTGCACAGACATTTTCATTTTCAGTACATGCATTACGATCGGCTCCGTTTGATTGAGCCTTGATCGCACAGTTTCATTTATGTTATTTATCGTATGATGTTGGTATGTTTATGTATGCTATCATATGTTATAGTTATGATTGCTATTTGCCACTGCTTGATTATTTACATTTGCTCATTATGATTATGCACAATTTTTCATTGATAAACTAACAAGTAAATCAATAATAAATGTTTATCTAACAAGGTTCACTCGCCAACTTATGTTGACCCAAAAACCTCCATTTTTACACATGATACAGGTGAACCAGCAGCAGCCAGAAACACATAGGATTGGACTAGAAGAATAAAATGATTTAGAGCTTCGAACTATTTTGTTTGGTTATTTCTTTACTGCTTGATTATTTACATTTGCTCATTATGATTATGCACAATTTTTCATTGATAAACTAACAAGTAAATCAATAATAAATGTTTATCTAACAAGGTTCACTCGCCAACTTATGTTGACCCAAAAACCCACATTTTTACACATGATGCAGGTGAACCAGCAGCAGCCAGAAACACATAGGATTGGACTAGAAGAATAAAATGATTTAGAGCTTGGAACTATTTTGTTTGGTTATTTCTTTGTATTGTATGGACATGTTTGGATTATTTGGAATGTAACTTTGACTTTAATAAATATGAAACATATTAGTAAATGTCATGAGCTTTGGTGATAACCCAATTATGCCCCGACTCTTATTCCGCTGCGGGTCGGGGTGTGACAGATTGGTATCAGAGCCATGACTATAGGGATATAGGATAGGTTATTAGACCCTTAGAGCCTATACTATAGTTGATTAGAAACTTATAAGATTTTTGTGTGTTACATGCCAAATTTCATGATGTTTATATGTTTTTATGTTAAATGTTACATTCAATATTATGCAAGCATGTTCATAAGTATGTATTATCATATAATGCTTATCATGAATCATATACTCATAACATATCACATCCATGCAAGCACACACCACATCATGATTGCTTTTACAATGATTTTTGTGTTTTCAAATCTCATCAAAGTGAGTTCTCATGACGGGCATGTAGTAACTGGAAGGGTACCAGTACCGGTAGTCGGAACGTCCTGTCTAGGCTGGCATTCGTATAAATCCAAAATAAAGGACCAGTTTGCCTACCTGGGGACTAACGATGAGAGTACGAAGTACCCATTAGGCCAAAGCATGCTATACCAAACGTCTTGTGAACTAACCCCACTTTGAGTTGTCATTGTGTCTACACCTGGACACGTTCCGACCAAACATCTCATGAACATATTTTGTGGTTTGCATTCGGGTGATGCGAGTGTTAAATTGCCAATACTAATGTAAATCCTACCAAGCCAATAGCCATGGGGGCCCACATGACTATATAGGTGAAGGTATGGGGGACATTTGAGGCCCAACATGAGCAAACCCAAGACATCCTATGGATGTAGTTGCATTATTGATATTTATGTTATTTTCATTTTCTTAAAGATACATGACACCTAAAAAGACTCCATAAACTCACAATCTTCTTATGTACGTTCCTGTAGATGTCGTCTAGACAACAGCGAAGGGGTAAAAGATCAGGAAGGTCTCAGGAATGCTTGGCCACACAAATCGCGAACAAAAATGGCCACGATACTGCCTGACATTGTGGTCCAAGTACAACAGGCCCTCGCTACAAATCCTACTAACCCTCCCCAACAACATGACCAGAACATCGACAACCCTCCTACCAGCAAGTGCTCTTATAAACATTTCAAGTCTTGTGATCCTCCTAAATTTGAAGGGACCGAAGGTGTCACTGCTCTCCTCCACTAGTTTGAGGAGATGGAAAACACTTTTCTCAACTGCGATTGTCCTGAGGATCGCAAGGTTCGATACGCCACCGGGAGACTATTTGGGGTAGCTCTCACCTGGTGGAATACTGAAAAGGGGAAGAGGGGAATTGATGATGCAATGGCCTTAACGTGGGAGGAGTTAAGGGAAATCATGACTAGGCGTTTCTGTCCTAGGAGTGAGATTAAAAAGTTGGAGAACGAATTTCATTCTTTAAAGCAAAAGGAGGGAGATCATACCATCTACAACAAGAGGTTCTTAGAGTTGAACCAAATGGTCCCTAACTTGTTCACCCCAACTTATCGCTTGATCGAGCATTATATTCGAGGTCTTCCCTCGAAAATTCAAGATTCAGTTCTCAGCACTTCACCAGCAACACTTGAAGCTGCTATGGAACTAGCCACTGAACTGACCGAAAATCGCATTCGAAACGGTAAATTCAAAGAGGAGAAGAAGAAAGCCCCCATTGAGGCTCAAACTTCAAACCATTTTGGTTCCTCCTCGAAGTTTACTGGTAAAAGGAATCGAAGCACAAGAAACTTCGCCGTCACACAAACCAATTACCCTATTCCTGCTGCACCCATTACCCAAGTCGCCCCTTCACCTGCACCATGCAAAAGACCATACTCTGGCCCATTACCAAAATGCAACCGTTGCCAATACCACCATTCTCCTGATCATCCTTGCCAATATTGCACCGGCTGTGGTCGCGCAGGTCATACTGTTCAAACCTGTCGCATATCTCAGCGAACGAACCGTCACCAGCCTTCAACCCAAACCCACCAACAAATAATGGGTCAAGCCCAACAACCCCTACTACTACCACCTACCCAACATTTAGCCCAAACATACTATCAACCCAACTATCCCATGGTACAACCTATGCGGGCTTGCTACAATTGTGGAGATCCAAGCCATTTTAGAAACACTTGTCCACGTTTGGTGAACATCATTCATGCCCAAGCTCAAGCAAATCCGGTGAATCAAGCTAACCAAGCTCCACCACCTGCAAGGGGAAGAGCTTATAACATCAACACCAATACTGTTGAAAATAATAACGGCCCAAACGAAGCACCCAACTAATTTTTCCTCGCCAAGAATCAAGACTCAACTCTAATCGTCTAGTTTTAATGTTTTCTTTATGTTATTTCCATCTTTCCGTATTCCAGTTGTAAAATTTGGAAACTATGTATCCAAGAATTTTAATGCGATTTGATATTACAGTTTTGTTCTATACTCATTGATTTAACATTTATATCATCATACATCTCGACGTATCTCAATCTCATCATTTAAAGAAGTTGGGTTGTGTCACACTTTTACATAGACTGACCCCTTCATCAGAACCAACGAGAGAGGTACTGTCAACATTTAGTCATGTATCATTTCAGAATTGAGACTTAAGTTTTGTTCGTTGTGTTGTTTATGTTTTAGAGTCACATAGAACTGATCATGATTTACTGATAAAGCCAACGAAAATTTGACAAGAATATGGTGGATACGCCGCTGGTACTTCCTATATTTAAGTATTCTTGGCAAAGGATCAAAAGCATTACCAGGAGGTTATGAAAAGTTCCGTGTAGGTTTAAATATCGTCATGGTTGAAGTTTTGTTTATGATACATACTTATCATTACAAATGTATCGGTTCCCTCAAAACTGTTATAAATAAAATCGTAAGCGACATTAAAGATCAAAATCCGAGAAGCCCAGCATGTTTCAGTAACAGAAAGGAGACGTACGCAAGGAGCTGTCTTGTGGAGCTGAACTTAAAATTGAAACTAAATCCGACGGTATTCTATACTGTCTAGATCGCATATAGATTCCTGACCACAATAACCTTCGTGATATTTTTCTTATGAATGAGGCGCACAAAACACGATATTCTATACACCCAGGAGCCGACAAGATGTATCAAGACCTTTGATACACCTACTGGTGGCCTGGAATGAAAAAGGATATTGCTGATTTTGTTTCCAAGTGCTTTTCATGTTCCAAAATAAAAGCTGAACATCAAAGACCCTCAGGACTTCTGATCCAACCGGAAATACCTATATGGAAGTGGGAAAATATAACCATGGATTTCATTACCAGGTTACCTCACACTTTTGGTGGGTATGACACTATATGGGTAATAATTGACCGACTTACAAAACCAGCTCACTTTATTCCTATCCGCGAAGATTTCAAGAAACGAAAAGTTAGCTCGTATTTATATCAGTGAAATCGTAAGCCGACATGGAGTACCGTTAAGCATTATTTCAGATCGCGATGGTCGTTTCACTTCACGAACATGGCAAGCAGTACAAGCCGCCATGGGCACATGATTAGATCTCAGTACCGCCTATCACCCTCAAACTGATGGTCAATCTGAACGCACCATACAAACTCTTGAAGATATGCTTCGAGCATGTGTCATAGACTTCAAGGGAAATTGGGACGCTCATCTCCCATTAGTTGAATTTTCGTACAACAACAGCTATCATTCAAGCATCGGCATGGCACCTTTTGAAGCCTTATATGGTCGTAAGTGCCGATCTCCTGTGTGTTGGCACGAAATTGGGGAAGCTCAAATCACTGGTCCAGAATTGATCCAAGAAACCGCAGACAAGATCCATCAAATTCGAAACAATCTTATAGCGGCTCAAAGTCGTCAAAAGAGTTATGCAGATAAACGACGGAAGCCTTTAGAGTTTAACATTGGTGATCATGTACTCCTAAAAGTATCACCGTGGAAGGGAGTAGTTCGTTTTGGTCAAATGGGCAAGCTAGCACCACGCTACGTAGGACCTTTCAAGATACTCGAAAGAGTAGGTCCTGTAGCATACAAGCTTGATCTACCAAAGAATTCAACAGGATTCATCCCACATTCCACTTATCAAACTTGAAGAAGTGCCTCGCTGATGAAAACCTCCATATCCCTCTGGAAGATATTCAGATTGATGAATCTATGCATTTTATTGAAAGACCAGTAGAGATCATGGACTTCGGAGAGAAACGTCTACGACTAAGTCGCATTCCAACTGTTAGGGTACGCTGGGAGTCGATACGGGAACCTAAGTTTACTTGGGAACGTGAAGACTCAATGCGTGAAAAATACCCGCATCTTTTTTCCTACTACTTCAACTACTTAAATTTCGGGACGAAATTCCTAAAAGTAGGGGATACTGTAACATTTGTCAAAAACGGGTTTCCAAAATCCGCTCCGCTTTGTAATCGAATATCAAGTTATAAATGTCACGTTGAATATTTATGATTATTTTGATTTAAAATTATACATAATTCATAAATAAACTAAACTATAAAAATTATATTTGATAAAAAGTTAAAACAAAATAAATAAAAAGGATATGTTGCTGCCGGGACTCGAACCCGGGTCAGCCAGAACTGAATCCAAAGACTTAGCACACACTCACATCACCACTCCGCCACTTGTTGTTTTCTGTTATCTCTAGGAAACAAATAACATTTATACACAAACTCGGTTAAACCGGTTGCGCCAACTGAGAAACGGAAATCGGCAAATCAATCGTCAAATCGCTTGATTACTCGCACATTCAGTTTATAACCGATGCACCGACGATTTTAATCAAGTCTGAATGAACATCAATTCTCATCATTATCGGTTTTTATAACCGAAAAATAATCAAGTCCAGATTACTTCAAATCCAGACCCCTCTCGCGACTCAGAAACATCATACCAACATTCCATTTCACTTTCGTCACGCTTTCAGTTCGTCAGAACGCTTAAATCAACTCGCCGGAATTTTCTGCAAGATTCGCCGGAAAACCGTATTCATCCTCAAACGGTAAATCTTTCAATAACATTGTAGTTCAACAATTGTTAGGCTATTTCTAACTTAAACCTTTCAATTGAAATCGAATTCAGGCACTGTATTCAGCTAATTTCAGTTCGCCGGAAAAATTCTGAAAATCTCTATATTCATCTGAGAATCGGTAAGGGCATTCAAACCCTCTGTTAACATTTTCTGATCACTTCAATTTCACGATTAGCTAATAAAAACGGTTAATTGTCTTGTTCAGTTGAAGAGCATAAAAACAGGGACCGACACATTGCCGGAATTCTTAAATAAACCGTTCATCGGTATGTTCACCTCTAATTACCATCTCTGCCATTTCATTTTAGCCTTAAGAATGTTTGTTAATCGTAAAAACAAGGAAGGATTAGTGAATCAGTTGACTGTAATCTGAATGTAGAAGACGAAGTTAGTTAAGTTATAAGTTTAATTAAAATCAGTAATATGAACGGGTTAGACACACAGTCCCGCGGTGGACTATGTGCAAAACATAGTCGCATGTCACAAGTTCGATTCCTGATACACGCATTCCTTATGTAATAAAATGCCTTTTTGTTTGAAACTAAACCGGGTTAACTCCGTTAGTTGTTAAGAATAATAAAAACCGAGATATTAATCAGGTTAGACACACAGTCCAGCGGTGGACTGTGTGCAACACTGAATCGCACGTCACGAGTTCGAAACCCGTTACTGGCACCGGTTCGTTGAATTAAAATGTTTTTGAAATTAAAAGAATTTTGGTTTAACCGAATTAGTATATAAATATAATTAAAAACAAGATTATTTCGGGTTAGACACGTAGCTCAGTTGGTAGAGCTGCGTGCACGCGTACGGGAGGTCTCGGGTTCAAGCCTCACCTGGCGCAAACAATTCCACTGACCGAACCGGTCAACAAGTCAACAAGTCAACGGTCAACGGTCAACGCAAAATAAACAAATTTTTTTATATTTTTATTTATTTAATTTAATTTAAAATCAATTAAAAATACTTAAAAATAACATTTTTAAAGATAGAAAATAGCCTTAAACTCACAAAAATATATCTAAAAATTTCATTAAAATCCTTAATAAAATCCACTCATTTAATATATTTTTCCGTTATTATTTAGGTTAGTATTTCTCGTTGTTCCGCTCATCCAATTCGTGCGCATCTCACCATCTCCAATCCAACGCACCCAATGTGAGTGAATCTTTACAAAATTCCCGTTTAATCACGTTTTGGGGTGTATCATGTGTCTTGATATATATATTATATTTAAACCGTTGTGCATACATCATATCATGAACATGTATATTCAGTTTGTTTCAATTGTTGTGTGGTTATTGTTAGATGCAATTTATTATTTTCAGTACATGCAATTTCATAGGCCGCCACTCCCCATTACATTATGAGCGTTGAGCATGTTCCCCATTACATTATGAGCGTGAACCTGGCGTGCCCACATACGATCGGCTCCGTTTGATTGAGCCTTGATCGCACAGACATTTTAATTTTCAGTACATGCAATACGATCGGCTCCGTTTGATTGAGCCTTGATCGCACAACATTTTCATTTTCAGTACATGCAATACGATCGGCTCCGTTTGATTGAGCCTTGATCGCACAGTTTCATTTATGTTATTTATCGTATGATGTTGGTATGTTTATGTATGCTATCATATGTTATTGTATGTTATAGTTATGATTGATATTTGCCACTGCTTGATTATTTACATTTGCTCATTATGATTATGCATAATTTTTTATTGATAAACTAACAAGTAAATCAATAATAAATTTTATCCAACAAGGTTCACTCGCCAACTTATGTTAACCCAAAAACCCACATTTTTACACATGATACAGGTGAACCAGCAGCAGCCAGAAACACATAGGATTGGACTAGAAGAATAAAATGATTTAGAGCTTGGAACTATTTTGTTTGGTTATTTCTTTGTATTGTATGGACATGTTTGGATTATTTGGAATGTAACTTTGACTTTAATAAATATGAAACATATTAGTAAATGTCATGAGCTTTGGTGTTAACCCAATTATGCCACGACTCTTATTCCGCTGCGGGTCGGGGTGTGACAGAAATCGTATGGTGAAATGATTGATTCAAATGAGATCTAAGGTATGTTGTCCGGAAGAGAGTCACGATAGGTTATCTACTTTGCACTTGGATTCTGGAAGATGAAAACACATAAGGAATTGAAAGTGAACGAATTGGAAGTTTCACATGTTGTGATTTTTCATCACTAACAATTGAAGGAGAACCAAAATCCTTTTCATGCCTTGATGTCAGAGATGTAACTGTAAAGTTTCAGCCAAGATGTTGACAAAATCGTATAAAACATGCAAGATGGCCAAGAGGGAATCACAGTTAATCTCACAAGGTTAAAGTTGGTTGGTGGTTCATGGAAGAAAAGTTTTATTTTCGACACCGATGGTAATAACCCCACTCAATCTTGGTCAAATAGAATCAGCAGAGTCAAGCCGAAAACGGAGAGTTCAGGATTGAGAGTCAGGTGATAAAGGAGAATGGAAGTCGGATCAAAATCATACTCAAGTTGTCATAAAGACGCAATCAACGATTCAAGCAAGATTAGAGGATTTAGAGATTGTACTCATGGAGGCCAAGAAGGAATCTAGATTGATCTTGCTAACTTGAAGATGATTGATGGATCAAAACAAAGAAGCAATTCAATTCGGAATCACAAGTAGAAGAATCAACAATTAGAGGGTGACTGCTGGCCTTAATTGTTTCTTACAACTTTAATACAAAGCTTAGAGTCAATTATGTAAACAGTGTGCTGTATAGTTTGGAGTTTATTATGTAATTATAATTAGATTGGGGGTCATTATATTAGGTTTGAAACTTAGAGACAGAAACATACATATGGGATGTAGGGTTGTGTTGTTTCAAGATGGATGTGTCGTTTCCCTCACATATGTATATAGATCAAGTCAGTGTACACTTACAAGGTCGATTGGTTAACTCAAGATTGTATTTAAGGGTTCATCCCTTTCTCTTTGATCTTGGTTTCTGTTCTTGATTGATGGTTGGATTCATTTGTCGTTTGGAATGTACATGTCTGAGTTCCAATACTTGGTGCTTAACATACACTCTGATTAAACTAAATGATCAATCAGAAAAATAGATGACTTCTACATGCTACTAGTTGTCTGAAATAAGAAGCTGAAACAACTTAAATTACCGTGAGCGATAGTAAGAAACAGTTTTGAAGAACTGATTACACTATAAGAAATATTAATCTGTGATCCCTCCTTCAAGAAGTACATCTACTCCTGCAAAAAAGGAAGTAATTAAAATGTTTTAAAAGAGTTTTATTTTTTTTTTGACATGAGAAAATAACTGAAATTCCAAGAACTTGCCTTCTGGGTATGGGCTTGAAGAGATGCATATAGTACCTCAGACCAAGTACTTATAACTAGAGGCGGTTCCTTGGTAAACCCGTATAGTATTGGTCCATCCTTGTCTTTGTATTTGGATCGTGGCTCCACCTATTATAACAATTATCAACCAAAAACAATGCTACTGAAAGTTTATTGATGGGCACTGAAATCTTACACTTATGGTCTCCACAAACAACGGTTTGGTTGAATCAGGACGGAAGAACCCATGGCTACTGCAATCGTCCCACTTTTGAAACATACTGTATAATGTCACATATATTTACTTTTTTAGTATAAAAGTAAGATATATAAAAATGAAACTAATAACATGCATTCTACTTGAAATTGATGTTCTAGTACATCTATTCCACAAGAAGATACACAAAAATGGAAATATTAATAATACATTCCAACATTTGAAATCAGGATTTTGCGTGTTCATCTCAAGTCCAAGTTTTATAAATATTCTAAAAATACAGTTTGACCAGAAAGCCAAACCAAGGATTTGTTCATCATCGACTTCTTTGTGAATTCAACTGAATTACATTCATCAGGTTCAAACTAATCTAGATCTTATAGTAAAAAAAGTCAAAACCCATGGAACCGATTTGTGGGCTCCTCTCCATATCGGTTTCAGATCGGGTTAGAATTCGGATTGGTTCAACGTTGGATGTCAAAACCCTAAACACAAATAAATCAATTGTTATATAAAATTCAACTGAAGGATGCTAGTTTGAAAGATATAAAATCCTACTCCAATTGTTATATACAGATAAATAAATCAATGTGATAAAATATAAGAAATTTTAATGAATAAGATTTTTACCAAGTGAACATAGTATGGCAGCAAACGAGATACAAGTCATGTTTATATCTCCGGCCTGTTGACTAGGGTTCTGCCACGACTGCTCCGGAGGAAATTCAGATTGTTCTCCCATAACTTGATCTCTACCATCATCAACATCATTGTTTGAATTATTACCAGATAACCAAGAGTCGTCATTGATCATTCTCCATAAAATTAGATCCAAATCGTCTTCTTCAACTACGGGTGAAGGAGCTCCATTAGAATGGACATCATCACAAACAGCTGCATTGACTGATTCAAGGAGCAAAGGAGTTTGTTTGGTATCTTCCATTTCAAACCCTAAAGACAAGCGAAAATTTGTAAAATGTGAGGATGAAGAAGCGTTGATCGGTGCTATAAATACCGAAAACATTTATGAGCAGAATAGGATTACAGTAATCTCATGCAACAGAAAGGTGGCATTCAAACAGTGGTGGTGAGTACGAATAATTATTTCATAAAAGTATGAGCATTTATAGCTGAATAATGTAAATGAAATGTAAAATATGACATTAACTTACTAACTGGTTGATATATCAATATAATCAAAAGATATTTAAGTACTTATTACTAAAAGTTTAGTGTTACTTTCTGTTTTTGAAAGAAGCTACTCAAAATAACCTTTTAAGTATAAACACGGAGCTGTTGGTATATACTTTTTTCTACTTTCATATAAATTTATATTTCTCAATTACTAGACTTAATTAAACAGTTGTGAATTTCTTACATAAAAAAAATTAACACGGACCTAATATGAAATTCACAAATTTTGCTTTAGGCTTCCGATTTCCTTTGGGTCTATGAATATTTTTAGTTAAAGGGACCATGTTTATGTCAATTAGAGGGTTGGCTCATTTAACCCATTTATTTAATTTATTTTTAATGTGTTTTTTTCAGTGTTTTTAATAAACAAACGCTAATTATAAAAGAAAAAAAATTTATAAAAATTAAATGGTTCAAATCGTATATCATATAAGGTAGAAGAAGTGATAATTAAGAGAAAAAATAAAGATACCATTCATAAAAGTTTTATTTTATACATTTGACATTTTAGTTAATTTAGTGTTTGACAAAGTTCTGCAATAATTCTATAATCACTATTGACAAATAAAAATTAATTAGGAATTTAATAATGATAAATTACGGACTCGTTATATTATTTATACTGCAATAACGTATCTATACTATGATATAATACATCTTTTCGTAACAATAATGTAATTTTAATTCAATTTTAAGATACTTCAAAAAATTGTTACGCTTAGTACAAGTTTTTTTATACAGCCAACAAAAGATGTTTTATATTAAACTTCTAGCCAGCAGCTAGCACCAAACTTACATTAACCAAACAAATCTACAGCCAATTGACTAGGCTACACCAAGAGAAATACATCAGAACAAACTAAAACACATCAAACCTACGCCATTGTTTCCGTGTCATATTCGACTCCTTTGCTCGATGCTTTATCCACTGGTAACTCTTAGATTTAATCTCTTCCACAATATGTGTAACCGATCCTGCTCCATAAAAACCTAAGTTTTTTTCGCATACTCCATATTCTCCATAATGTAACCAGACAAACAACATGGACATTTTTTTTTCTCTTCATAGAACACCCAAACTAGTAGTGTGCATCTAGTATATCTTTTATGCAAAAGGCGATGATAACTGGTTGCAGTTTACACCATTGACACCTATTGTCACACCATTTAGCATAACCACACGATACAAATAGGTGTTCACATGTTTCATTTTACTCCCGCAAAGTATACACTCCAAATTTTGAATCGAAATGCCTCTTTCAAACAAGTGTTAATGTATAAATGACTTGTAATTTTAAATTTTGTCTATGCATATTTTAGCATTTAATGATGTAGTGTAATAAAAGGCAAACAATAATGTGGTATTATTACATCTAGCATGTATATTTATAATGTAATACTATTTTATAAAAGTTATTTTCATTTTTTATAAAACTTGTTTAATAATTTAGTGTGATAAATGGCAAATAATAATGTAGTCTTATTACATCAAATATTTATATTTATAATATAAGAGTTCATTTGAGAAAAAAATTAAATTTAAAAAAAAATAACAAAAGACAATTTTAAAACCTTAAATAGTTTTCTCTTGTATCATTTATTATTATTTTTAACTAATTAATTAGACATAAACACCATATGCTCCACACTAAAAATTTTGCTTACACACATAAAATTTATTCTACACATATTGAAATTTATACTACACAGCTCGTAATTAATTTACTCACCTCGTAATTTATCATAAACTTTAAAGTAATTTTTTTCTTTTTTGAAAAAAATATATATTTTGAAAATAAGTAATAAATTTAATGTAGTTAACTATTAAAAACGAAGACTATCAATTAACGATCTATCTTAGTTTACTAATATACACTTACATAATATTAAATACAAAAATTAAATAAATTAAAATAATGCATTCTTATTGGTTGGTTCAAATTTTTCTTTTATACTTATAAAAAAAATTCTTTTAATTTGAACCCTACACTAATATAATACTAAATTATAAAAGTTATTTTGATTTTATAAAACTTAGTTGCATTTCAACTTTTGACTTGTATGTCATATCCTAATCCACCCATTTTTTTACAAACCTTGAGTTATATTATAAAAGTTTAGTTTAGTTTATAAAAGATATTCTTACGAGATTTATAAAATGTGATTGTTTTGTAATAGAAGAACATGAATACACCATACATGTCAATATATCATTCAATTTTATATTGTTATGTCTTGTAACAGAAGAACGTGTAAACTTATTATTAAAGTCTGATATTTTAACTACAAATTTTTGTAATAGAAAAATTGCTTTGAATGTAAAATTGATTTCTCAAAATACGTCTTACAATAAATTAGTATTAGTTTACAGTTGATATTTTAAGGAAACATATTAATTCATAACAAGCTTTACAAACTAATTGCTCTATTTTTTTAGTTATTAAAGAATTAAAATATTGAAAGCAACACCTGTATAACTAAGGGTAAAAAATGTCGGGTGTGGT
Organism: Scalesia atractyloides; assembly: GCA_947069175.1. Lineage (NCBI taxonomy): Eukaryota > Viridiplantae > Streptophyta > Magnoliopsida > Asterales > Asteraceae > Scalesia > Scalesia atractyloides. The sequence continues at coordinate 48,688,511 of CAMTDV010000029.1, read as the reverse complement.
AGTTTAATTTTTTTTTTATCATTACATTGTGATTTCGGTAGCATCAATTGAGTTAAGATTTCGTGTAAACTAATGGAGTAAAATGTGAGTTTGGTTACTTTTGTATTTAAGTTTAAAAATGAAATCTTTTCTAACTGAACCTCTAAGGTTTTAATTTTTGATGTCATTTCTAACCAAATTACTAACTCAGTTAAACTGTATCGTTAACTCTTATAGGCAATTTTGGCAATTCTCAAACCTTAGGAATGATTTCGTTACATGCTATTGTCTTTTAATTATAAATTTTATTTTTATCTTTAAATAAAACACTTATAAATAAATTTATATACATAAACACACACACACACACATATATATATATATATATAATATATATATATATATATAATATATGCACAACTGTTTATATATTTATTATATATTTACACACTTATGGGTTTTTTATTTTCTTTTTTACGTTTAAATAAAAAATAATAAATATTTAATGATGTTTCCTACCTTGAGAGAGACGGGTGGTACTTATTTTTGTACGACAGGTCGACGGGAGAGATAAGATACAAGTGACAATATAGCCGGGGAGGTTATGGCAGCAATAATGGTGTGTGTGGTTATTGACTTATACAAGATCTGCTCTTAATAAAATCCAAAACCTAAGAGAACCATCTTTTCTACCTGATGAAATAAGTTAAAGTATAATTACAAGTCTAGAAGTTCCCCCCTTAAATACTTCCCAAACAACTACCCAAACTATTGTAACATAACTGTTGATCAAACAAAAATGAAGACAAAGTATAAAGTGTTGGATTGTCAAAGTACTGGTTAACTAGTCTACCACCAAGTCAACAGAGTCAAAGCTGAATACCATAAGATCAAATCAAACAGGACTAGAAGTACTAGATTTCAAAAGTCCTTAAATCTTTCTGGCAGTTTTCAGAATCAAGTTATTTTTACTTGTTAAAGTAGTTTCAATATAACACTGTCTTTGGTAACCATCAACAGTTTTACAAAATTGCTGGCAGTTACACCATTTGATAAGTTGTTAGGTGTCACTTTTATGGTGACATCACCAGCAGTTCTCCCTTATTATATATAGTTCTTCTCTAATATTGTAATAATTAACACTTAGAGTGAAAAGGCATAAGAACTAAGTGGAAAGAGTGAACTTGTGAGGGGGTGGTACTTTTCTACTTATGGTTGTATTGTAAACATTTTAAATTCAATGAAATCATTATGCAATCGTTCCTAAATCAAGAAAAGTTGATGATGATGTGTTTATTTTAACTATTCCATATTTACATAATCAAAATACACACACAACACACTATTAAGCGTACCGAAAAACCAGATGCTAATATTACTAAGATACCCACTAATTACTCTTAGCAGGATTTCCAATAGTTGGAACTCCATGCAAAGGAAGTGGGCATACTAGCCATGGCCCTAACCAACAAAATCTATGCAGATTGCTCCATTGTGAGAATGTCAAGGAGTTGTGGGATGCTTTGAAATAACAATTTGGTGGTACAGATGAGGTACAAGAGAAAAATAGAGAAATCTTGAATCAGTAGTTGGAGACATTTACCTATATCAAGGAGAATCTCTGACTCGATAATTTGAGTGGTTCGACTGCTTGATCAATGAGCTAAGGTTTACATATCAAACTTATACAAATTTTGGTTTGAGTCACGGATATATGAGATCTCTTCCTGATAAGTGGGATATAGCCTCATATGTGTTGAGAAAGTTTGTTGGATTCAAAGAGATGACTCTTACACAACTTCATAGCAAATTCCTCACTTATGTGTGAGAGCTTGATTTGAAACAGAAGTGGATGTCCTTAAGAAAACTACTAATGATTACACATATGATAACACAGCCCTGATAAGTCAAGATAAGTCATCATCATCCAAAAATGTAAATAAAATGGGTTATGATCACTTTTTTTTACATGAACTACCGGTTTCAATTCTCAATTTAACGCATCACATGCTGGAAACAAGAACTTTGCATTGATCATGAATGATCAAAACCCTATAGACCCAATTAACCAAGAGTTGACCTACTTGACCAACTTGCACTTTTAGGTATCAGGACAAACCAATGTTACAATAAAACTGGTAGAAGCTTTCTTGGATTGGAGGGTAGTGGTAAATTTCAAAAGGATAAATCTAGGGTTGAATGTTTTAAATGACATAAACTCGGTCACTTTACTAGGGAATATAGAGGTATTTCAAAGAACCTCACACCTTAAGTGAGCTATCTAAATCAATTGAATCAACCTACACAACTGATGGTCAACAATATTTTTTTTGCTTTGTTAAAGTAATTTCAATATAACACTATCTATGGTAACCATCCAACAGTTTTGCATACCTCCTTGTAATTACACTATTTAGTGAGTTGTTAGGGGTCGCTTCTATGGTGACGTTACTAGTAGTTCTCCCCTCCTATAGATAGTTATTCTCTAATATTTTAATTGTTAATTCTTAGATCCAAAAGGCATAAGAACTAAGTGAGAGAGACTGAACTTGGTGGGGGTACTTTTGTACTTATGGTTGTATTGTAAACATTTTGAATTCAATGAAATCATTATACAATCATTCCCAAATCCAGAAATGTTGATGATGATGATGTGTTTATTCTGACTGTTTGATTGAATTTCCATATTTGTTCATCTAATTAATCAAACACACACACACAACACACTCTCATATCTAACAATTGGTATTAGAGCCTGATACACTAAATTGTCTTCGTCGTTGATTTAAGAGATAAACTAGTTCAAATGAATAACATACTGATGATCAAAAGGACTTGTGAAGAATTAGACCAATCATAACTTTAATTTGTTTCTCATACCCTGTTTTCTGAGAAAAAATAATAGAAATCAAAGAGATGTCAACCACTCATGATCCTCGTAATACCGAATCGACAAGTAAGCCTCCAATGCTCGTTCGCCATGAATTCAAGATATGCAAAAAAGGATGAGTCACCACTTATCCTAGTAGAACACAATTTGCTAGAGGTCTGTGGTATATCGCCCATATGTTCCCTTTGCTACAAGTACCAAAATACTAGATGTTAATATTCCTAAGAAACCCGCTGATTAGTCCGAGCAGGATTTCCAAAAGTTGGAACTCGATGCAAAGGCAGTGGGCATACTACCCATGGCCTTACCTAACCAAATATATGTTGGATTGCTCTATGGTGAGAATGCCAAGGAGTTGTGGGATGCTTTGAAAAAACAATTTAGTGCTATAGTTGAGGTACAAGAGAACAAAGAGAAATCTTGAATCAGCAGTTGGAGACATTTAGATATATATTTATGGAGAATCTCTGACTTAATAATTTTAGCGGTTCAACTACTTGATCAATTGGCTAAGGTTTTTAGCTCAAACTTATACAAATTATGCTTTTGGTCACATATTTATGAGATCAAAAGCCTATGGACCCAACTGACCAAGAAGAGTTTGACCTACTTGACCAACTTGCACTTTTAGTTATCGTGACAAACAAGTTTTACAATAAAACTGGTAGAAGATTTCCTAGATTGGAGGGTAGTGGTAAATTTGAAAAGGATCAATCTATGGTTGAATGTTTTAAATAACGTAAACTCAATCACTTTGCTAAGGAATGCAGAGGTCTTTCACAAAACCTCACACCTTAAGTGACCTATCCAAATCAATTGAATCAACCTAACTCAACTGCTGCTCAACAATCATTTTTTTTTTCTGAAAATACCCTAGACCATCCACACTGTACACTTCACATCTTGCAAATGGACCAATGTAAATAGAATATTAATATGCTAATCGACCACCATAATATCAATATGCACAAGTTCACATACCACAAACTCAATTCCGGGAACATATACCGGTTCCCATACACCTAAAAATACCAAGCAATTTTTTTTCACACAAAGCTTTGTAGATTGGAGTAGTCTACCTGAGGATTTGAGTAATGAACATTTTAGCATGATTGTCGTTAACCAAGGTCACAAGAACCTTTCACTAGTTTCTCTTGAAACCTTAAGGGAGACCTCTAACCAAAGCAATAATGAAACTACTGGTGTATACATTATTCCACATGCTGGATCAACTTGTTGAATCTTCTCAGAATGTCGACATATCCCTAGAAATATTATTCTGAATAATGCATTCAAGAATTTGGAGATATCAAAGTAGTAAATTTCATGCTTCTTAAAATGCTATGAAACTTCATGTATAAATCATTAAATCTCACAAACAAGTTTTAAAGGAAAAGGATCAATCATTTCTGATTTAAAACAAGAAGCGGCAAATCACTCTACATAGTTCAAATCACTTCTTTCTATATCAAACATGTTAAAATGAACTTGAATCTACCTAAGTGAATTATCGAAAATCGGTAGAATCATGCAAAGGCTTTAAGATTTTGTCGAATCAACAAACAAAAAGTAATGTGCAATTTGGCTTAAGATACAATCACACAAAAGGACCAAGTGAGTACACTCCTAAAACTCAGGTTAATGAAACTAAATCCAATTCTTCAATTGGAAAGGAAACTCTGAACACAACACTAAATGGTTTAATGAAACATGTGTTGACAAGAATTTCATGCCAATGACCTTTGTAACCTCTGAAGGGAAAATAGCACCAATTGCTAACCCTCCCACAGTTGCTATAGCTTGCCCCAGCCAAAACTTTAAAGCCACATAAAAGTTTGGCTCAAAAAGCGGTAAGAACACCTAAGGCACGTTATCTGTACAGTCTGCGAGAAGACAAACCACAACACTAAGGATTGTTACATGGTTTTAGCATATGAGAAAAGCAAGATACAAAATCTGGAAAATATTCATGAAAAGCCAGTTTTCTATCCATGCACTGATATTAGTTATTGTGAATCCACAGGATCCTGTAAAGTATTCAACACTACTGAAACTCCTATAACAATATCCCTGAATCACAAAAAAAATCACCAGACTAGTACAAGTGACTAATGCACCTCCTGCAAATATTAGCCAAATCTGAAAAATTCCCCATTCTACCCCTCACCAATACAAGCAAAGGAGGTCTGATCAGGTTTTGAAAGAAAAGCACTGGCAGAGAACCAAAAGAAACTAATGAGGATAGTAAAAAAATTATCACTAAGTCAAAATAGTGGTCAAAGTGACCGGTCAAGCTATGATGAAACCAAACCTACAAGTAATAAGGCATGGACTCAAAAATCATTTTACTGAAAAACTCACAAAAAGAAAAAACAACTATTACCTTTCATTAGTTTTTCTCATTTAATCAAAATTCTTGGAGTTTCCTAGTAGTTTGTCAAAATCCAATAATTTCCAGTGACCAAATTATCACTTCGGTATCAATCAATCGAGGTGTACCTTTAAGATTGATATTCAAAAAGCGTATGACACCGTATACTAGGATTTCCTTCAAATGAGTCTTGGTCATTTTGGTTTCCCTACCAGAGTGATTAACTGGATCATGACATGTGTAACTACAGCCTCCTTCTCTATTGCTGTTACTGGTGAATATAAAGGTTTCTTCAAAGGAAAAAGTGGGTTGCGGCAGGGTGACCCTTTGTCCCACTACCTTTCCACTTTGGTTATGGAGGTTCTCACTCTCTTGATTACTTGTCATGTGCTGGAGGATGAGAGTTTTAAATACCACTAATGCTGTGAGGATGTCAAGCTTACTCATCTTTTTTTTGCCGATAACCTATTCTTGTTTTGACATGGAGACAACAGTTTGGTTAATACCTTGATGTCGGTCCAACAGGTGTTTAAACAGATTTCTAGTCTCACCCCCGCCTGCCAAAGAGTTCAATTTTCTTTGGAAATATGGACCCTTTCTAACAGGAGCTTATCACTTCCCAGATTCAGTTTAGTGTCGGTGAGCTTCCGGTTAGATACCTAGGTGTCCCCCTCATTTCTACTAGACTTTACCATCAAGACTGTGTCCCCCTGATTGACAAAGTTAAATGCAAGATTCTAAACTGGAAAAATAATTCCCTCTCTTTTGCCGGTCGTCTCAAGTTGATCTCGTCCGTGCTTAATTCTCTACAAGTCTACTGGTCCTCAGTTTTCATTCTCCCCATCTCTGTCTCGAAAGAAATTGAGAAGCATATACGAGGCTTTCTATGGTGTCATGGTGAAATGAAAGGAAGTGTGTATGCCTATGGTGCATGGGGGTTTAGGACTACAATTGTTACGTACTTGGAACCAAGCTCTTATATCGAAGCACACGTGGAATATTATATCTTGTAAAGACTCCCTCGAGGTGAAATGGGTTCATGCATACAGGCTCAAGAATAGAAATTTCTAGGAGGTCAAGAGTAAAGTGGAAACATGTTGGGGCTGGAGGAAAATTTTGGAATTTCGGGATAGGTTGAGACAACACATTATCCACCAAATTAGTATGGTAGGAAAACATTTGCCTTGTTTGATAATTGGCACCCTAGTGGCTCCTTAAGTAATTTTCACACATACAGAAACAACATGAAGGTGGGCTATCTCGTGACAGTCCGGTGGCTGATGTTGTTGAAGACGGTATGTGGAAATGGCCGTTGGACTAGCAACATAGATTTCCTACCTTACACCAAACTAACCCCATCCCTATCCACCCTTGGGTGGAAGATAAGGTTGTGTGGAAAACAAATGGAGGGAAAGTCATACAATTTTCGGTTGGTGATGTATGGATGGATATAAGGGAAGATGGATCTATTGTCCTTTGGTTCAAGATTGTGTGGTTCAGCCAAAATATACCTCGACATCTCTTTAACTTATGGCTAGCCATAAAATGTAAGCTCCGAACACACGATATACTAGGTACATGGCTGGGCATTTCTAAGATGAGATGTGTCTTTTGCAAGACTGGTCTAGATAGCCATAGCCACCTCTTTTTTGAATGACCTTTTACCAATGCTATATGGTGTGACCTCAGGAGGTTCACAAGGTGGGTAGCATTTCTTGCAGCTGGCAAGATATCATACCCACGTGTGCCAACTAAACACCAACAACTCTATTTGGAGTATCATAAATCGTCTAACTTTAGGAGCTGCTACTACATTCAGAAGGAAAGAAACCTTCGATCCCATGAGAATAAAACTAGACCCAAGGCTGAAGTGCTTAAACTTATAAAAGACTCGCTAAGACTTCGTCTGTTAGGCCTACATATCCATAAATCAGTAGTTTCCCTGCAGGTTATGCGTATATGGGACTTGAAAAATGTCTAGTGTTTTAATTCCGAAATACGCCTGAAGTGCCGAATGTTTAGTGTGTACCATATGTATTTCACCAAGCTGTCCTGGATCATGGGGTTCCTCTTTGGCAAGTTACTATTCTAGAAAATGATGGGTCTGAACAGCTCTCAAGGAGTGATTAACATCACACTTTTAATGAAAAACCTTTGTTATATCACCCCACTGGTGGTATATTCACAGTTACAGTCTCACTTAGGCCTGGGTGGTATGGGTTGGGTTATCATTTTCTTGTGCAGTCTCGTATGGATGGGTGGTTATGGGCTGGGTCAATCGGGTCTTTGGTTTAGGGATGGGCCTGGATATGGGTTGTTCAATGGTTGGACAATTTACGGCAAAAGGTTTATATGGGTTGGATGGAGATATAAGGGGGTGGTCGGTAGAAACCATGTTTAGTTTTTCTTTATGTAACTGGATAGTTTGTCTTCCCTCTAATTTTCTTTGGTCCTTAGTGAATGTGTTACATTACTAACGTACACTCCGAAAATGAAATCTTTTCTAACTGGACCTCTAAGGTTCAATTTTTGTATTTTTATATTTTCTGAAAGCAAATAAAAAACAAAATAATAAACATTCTTTTTTTTCCCAAATAGATCATATCAGCAATATCAAACTGTTTTCACACAATTAGATAATTCTATATGTAATTTTCAGAAAAACAGTTCAAGATGATTACCAGTATTGTTTATCCACTCAAACAAAATACATGAACATTTCAATTACCATTACCTAGTGATATTTTAAGGTAATTTTATACTGATATACTAGTGTGTCCCACTTCATGACATACCTCCACGATCAAGGTATGCATAAAGATTCCTCGTAGTAGGTGAGTATACCGAAATTCATCCTTTTTGATTTACAACGTTAGACAATTGTGATCAGGTCAGTACTTCCATACAGCAAAGAGACCAATATCCAACGAGGGTTAGGACAAATACCCCAGATTTTAGTACGATTTATGCAATTTGCACATTTGAATAACTCTCTAGGAGAGCTTTTCAATTGCAGGGATTTGACATTTTAGCTCTTTTAAGATATCCTTGTTGTGCTTAGGTCAGCATATATCTGGATGCAGCAGAAGGACAACCCTGATATCTTGGATGAAATAACGATATAAAGACCTAAAACCTCAGATTTTGGCAATATATCAACGCAAGATTTAAGGTTATAAAACCATACACCCCCGGTATGTTACCCACTCATACACAGTTAGTTATGTTTATATCACCAAGGTAAGTTGATTATTACATGCTTTTTGCCTACTGGTACATCATATGATGAAGCTGCTATCACACTTAAGCAATTTTAATTTTAATTTCAGTGTGACAGCCAAACTTGCTGATGTACTATCATTTCTTCTTTTCCACATAATGAACACTCATTTTTTATTTTCTATTTTTTTTTATTTTTCGATTTTATGAAAAACAATAAATTATTTACAAAATTCTTATGGAAAACTGGTTATTCAGGATTCCTCATCCTGTTGAGTTTGACAAAATGTTCAACAGCTCCCTGCAGCAATATATTCAGCTTCATACGTAGAAGTAGACACGCACGATTACTTCTTGCATTGCCATGACACGATCCTCCCTCCTAAGAACTGACAACCACCTGTGGTAGACTTTCTGGTTGATTTGCATCCTCCAAAGTCTGAATCAGTGAAAGCAACAAACTTCAAATCACTAGCAGCTGGATACCATAACCCAAGTATAGGTTTCCCCTTCGCGTAACGATGAATTCGCTTCACCGCTTTCATATGTGACTCTTTTGGATTCGCTTGATATCTAGCACAAAGATACACTTCGAACATAATGTCTGCTCTTGAAGCAGTCAAGTACTTAGAGAACCAATCATTACCCTGTATTGAGTTGGATCAACATCCTCCACACTCTCATGATCTGGACCAAGATTGTGATTTTCGCAAATAGGGGTGTTGAAAGTAGCGCAATCCTCCATTTGAAACAAGACAAAATGTCATACACATACTTTTCTGATGTATAAACATCCCATCCTTCTTCTGTTCAACTTGCAAACCTAGAAAGTAAGACAGTTCACCCATCGCACTCATTTCGAACTTGTTCTTCATTACCTCTTTGAATTCATGATACATGTTCTCATTAGATGACCCAAAGATAATATTATCTAGTATACCCGTACCAGCAGAAAGTCTTCCTTCTATCTTTTAATGAAAAGTGTATTGTCAATCTAACCTTTTTCAAAAAAATCTTTAACAAATTTGGTGACAGTGTCTCATACCACGCCCTAGGTGCCTGATGCAATTCATACAATGCCTTATCAAGTTGATAGACGTGATCTGGATAATCTGGATGAGTAAACCCATCTGGTTGTGAGACATACACACTTCTTGGACTTTCCCGTAAAGAAATACACTCTTCACGTCAAGTTGGTAAACTTTGAAGCTCTTGAATGAAGCAAAAAGCTAGGAACAAATGAATTGCTTCCAACCTTGATACTAGTGCAAACACTTCATTGTAATTAATCCCCTCTTGTTGATTGAACCCTTTCACCACTAACCGAGCCTTAATCCTTGTCACGATCCCTCGGTCATCTTTTTGCACTTAAACACACTCTTGGTTCCTATTTCTTTCTCTCCTTCAGGCAAGTCAACTAGCTCCCAAACTTTCAACTTCTTAAACTGAGCTAGTTCCTCTTCCATAGCTTCAACCCACCAATTATCTTTTAGAGCCATGTGAACATTCTTCGACTCCTCTTGAGCAATAAAGCAGCTATACAAACACTCCTGTATCATCCCAGTCTTCCGAATTAAAGTAAATAAATAGGAACCTTCGATCACACCTCTTCTTGTCTAAACACCTGTAGTAGCATACCTATGATGTTCTCAACTGGATGATCTCTGTTTACGCATGTAGTAGCAATGGTGTCAACAACTAAATTATCTCCTAGATTAGATCAAATCTCCCCCTGAATGTTCTTATTAGCAAACAGATTATTATAATCCTCCCCTTGAATAGGTTCAGACTCACTATCACTTGAATCCTATGGAATTCACTGGAGGATGTTTCTGGAGCATCTGTCATTGATATACTCAATCTAGGCATGAAGTCACCATCTTCATCTTCACTGATCATAGTTTGAATTACTTGAGACTCATCTGCATTGGAAAAATCAGGAATATTAAATGATTTAAAAACCTATCATAATCATATAATATAGCCGGACCACTCGTTGATTGTTGAGGTGAATAACTAGTGATTTCCATGTTAAATACAACCTCAATTTTACCAGTTTTTAGATAAAACCCTTTTATTCGATGTTCCAGGCATATAACCTAGAAAGTAACCCTCATCAGCTACCTCACCGAATTTTTGCTTATCTTTATTTCGCACAATGGTGCAGGGTAATCCAAATGGTTTAAAGCCTTTCAAGTTTTGTTTCCGGTTAAACAATAGTTCGTGACATGTTTTGTTAAACCGTTTAAACGTCAAAACTTTGTTTAGGACATAATAAGCTGTATTCACAGCTTCTCCCTAGAAAAGAACTGGAAGCTTTGAATCAGAAAGCATAGTCCTAGCTGCTTCAATCAACGTCCTGTTTTCCTCTCAGCGACTCCATTCTGTTGAGGTGTATAAGGAGCATAAGATTGATGTTCAATTCCCTTGAGAATACAATAGAGATCCAAAATCCGATTCTTGAACTCCGTGCCATTATCACTCCTTATCCTCTTAATTCTGCAACATGGACATTTTCCAATTTTGTAAAAAGATCTATCAGCATCTCCGTTGTCTTATCTTTTGTACCTAAAAAGAAAACCCACGAATACCGTGAGTAATCATCTGTGACAACTAAACAATAGTATTTTCCACCTATGCTCCTTATGTTCATTGGACCGAATAGATCCATATGAAGTAATTCATAAGAGGCATCGATGGAATTTATTGTTTTGGACTTTTGAGGTTTCTTATGTTGTTTTCCCTTTTGACATGGAAGACATTTATCTTTCATGTGAAACCTATGCACTGGCACCCCTTCCAATAAACCGTTTTGAATATAATATAATTCATTTTTCGGTAGTGGATGTGGGCCATGCGTCTGTGCCACAGCATTGACTCAGCCTCAGATGCTTTTGACAATAAACACGCCGCCATAGTGGAAGAATTCTTAGCACCCATGTCCATGACATAAGTTCCTTTTTTCCATGGCGCTCTCATCACTATCCAATCATCCGGTATCACCAAACCCGGTTTCAACACCAAAGCTTCAGACTTAGTAAAGTGGACCGAGTGACCCTTGTCCCAGACTTGAGACACCCTCATCACGTTGTGCTTTCAGCTGCTCGACATAGTTCACTTTGTCCAATATGATCTTCTCGTTGGTCATTTTTCATTGTGCCCTCCTTTAGCACCTGAAAAATTCACATACCCTCCATCTAGGTTTTCAAACTCAGTCAACAACCTCGCATCCCCCGTCATGTGCCTGGAGTAGCCACTATCAACATACCACAAGTTGATAATCCTCCTTAGCAGCTCCTGCACAACCCAACAAAAATTAGTTAGATTGGGGGACCCAATCCTTAATGGTCTTGGGTCTTCTAGATTCATCAACCACCGGAACATTCATCCAATATCCATCACTCCTAACTAGAGTCTTGGATCTGAGAGCTGTTGATTGAAATGGTTTTTGATTTCCACTAGGTCTCTGGTGAGGTTTCCTATACTGGTTTAGACTCTGTGACCTTTGGAAATTTTGGTTTTGATTCTATGAATTTCAATTATGATAATTTCTAAAGCCATTATTATAAAAATTTCGACTACCAACATTCTAATATCGAGTTTGATATTAAACTGGACCTCTAAAATTTCTTGCTTGACCATAAAATTTATTTATTCTTGGTGAACTACTTCTAGGTTTTTCATATATGGCTGATGTAAACTCAGGCTGAAATCTTTGTTGATTTCTCTGAAAACGAGGAACTTGGTGAGTTCCTTTTTCAGCCTTATCTACACCAACCACAACACTATGTTGCTTGGTAGCAGATGTCTTAAATGAGTTAGAAACTTCATGCTCACCATCACCAATCTTTTTAGGTGTGTTTCTCTCTTTCTCTTAGTCACTTGTGCTACATTCTTTTTGTTAGGACAACAGCTACCTACATGTCCCTTATTGTGACATTTGAAGAACGATCTTCTAGCCGAAGACTTCTTAATTGAAGTCTCTGGTTTAGATTCATCAGGTGATAATGATGATGATGCCTTTGAAGGATCTTGTTTAGTTTGCTCAATTTCTGATTTTTCTATGTTTTTATTTTTAGCAAACTTCACATTTGACTCACTTTCAATAACAGTGGTCTCTTCTTTCATATCACTCTCTTTAACAAAATTAATTCTTTTAACAAAAATTTACTTTTTATCTTAGGGTGTGTATTCTTTGTTTTCAAAACCTCTTCCTTATTATTATCCTTCTTGGGATGTTCAGTCACATCAACATTCCCTGATGTGAAACTACTAGGTGTAGTTAACACAAAGTCTGTTAGCTCATCTTTGTCTGGCAAGAAAGAATAGTCATGACCAAGAGGTGGTGGAACTTCATTGAAACCTTTGAAGCCCACACTTGTCTTGTCATTACTTTTCTTCAAATCATTTATCATGTGTTTCATAACAAAAGATGAATCTCTGAATTGGTTAAATTTCTTTTCAAGTTAACAAATTTTCATTTGTGCTTCTGATAACTCTTTGCATTTTTCATAAATCTCATTTGTTTTGTCACTCATCGTATCATGAGCTAAGTCAATAATTTGAAGTTTTTCATTGAATTTACAAGTTCAAATATTGATTTCTTCTTCATAACCTATAATTTTCTTCAAATATAGTAACTGATTTCTTTTTACGAAAAAGTTTGATTCTTTTACGTTTGAGAGCTCATTTACCAGACTTTGGTTTTGTTTTGTTAACCTGTCAACTTCACTTTGCAATTCACGACATTTTAAGCAAACAGAACTACCAGAGTTAGAATGTACCTCTCCTATTGATTTGCTTAGATAGCCATGAAAGCAGCAAAATCTGCAGCCATCTTCTTATCTGCAACATTCTGTTCTACATCAGATTTCATTTTATCAGTCGTCTGAACATCATCAACTTCCTCAGCTACAGTCTCTTGCTCTACCTCAGCATCATCCTTAACTTCTTCATCATCAACTTGGGCTATCTCAGCCATGAAAGCTTGTGTAGTCATCACCTTCCATATGAACACTCCAATCATAAGAACCTTCTCTAGCAGTAGAGATCAAGGCCTTTGATCTAGTGTTAGTTGATGCATTCCTGTTGCTTGAACCATGACCAGGAGAATCTTGAAATGATGAGTTAAAACGAGATTCAGTCTTAGGTCTTTGACACTCTCTAGCAAAGTGTCCGTAATTTTGACAATTGTAACACCTCACTTTAGATTTGTCAAACCTACATTCTTTCCAACAAACTTTCTTCCCGTCCTGTTCATGAACCTCTTCACTCTTCTAGAGATCATGGCCATCTACCATTGTAAATCCATCTCCTCTAGGTTATCAGGGTCAATCTGATCATAATATTTATCAAAAGTAGCAGGATCGATATTTTTCCCTGAATGTAGTTTCATAGGAAGCAAGAATGAAGCAAGCAATGCCAAATGATCTTCAGCAGCCTTGACACTCAGAGGCATAGACCTTGTAGTGTTGTTATTATTGCTAGCTTGTTGTCTCTTTGCCCCTGACGATCCTCCTGAAGTAGCTACAAAACGTACATCACCATCAGCATTTGTCACAACCTGCTGATTTTCACATGAGAGAAATGCAATTGCTAAATCACTTGAAGCATTGTTGGAAGATGAAGATGTAAGCCCTTTATAAATTGCCGGATCTTGAACCTGATCATATCGAGTTTCCTTCTTCTTCATGTTAAGCTCATAAGCTCTCAGTTTCCCAACAACCTCTTCCAAGTCTTTATCTTTATAGTCAGCTTCACCCTTTATCATAAGAGTATAAATATCCCATTTAGCAGGTAAAGCATCTAGCAACTTATCGTTTATCTGAACGTTCGTGTATCCCTCTATATCATAAGTTGTCCATTTCTGCAATTAGATGATAGTATCTTGTGACGATATCTTCACGGGACTATAACTTTTCATGCCTTTAAAGGATACAAATTGCTTATTTAGTAAGTCAACTTTGTTTTTCTTCACATTAGGATTGCACTCACCTCTTCTCTAGAGCATCTCACATCTCCTTCGAACTGGTATATCACTTGAATGTATGTTTGATGCCATCAGGTAACGACATCTTTAAACAGCTAAGGCCTTCTTCTCAGACTCATACATTCTCTTATCAGCCTCTGACATGTTTACATAGGCAGTGACTCGCTGTCTGCCTTCAAAGTCATGAGTTGGGTTTACGTACCCATCTTGAATACAGATTCACATCCGTTTGTCCTGATATTTAATGAACAAATGAAATCTATCTTTCTATGTAAGGTAATTCTCTACCTTTAACATCTTTGGCGGTTTGTTAGTCGTTCTTGCCTCATGCTTCATTCTCAACAATTCATTCATGTTTGACATATTCGACATTTTTACAGAACCGGCTCGCTAAAAACGTTTAAAAATTGTCCGAAAAGTGTGATTACCAAATTGTACCGTTAGATTCATCTTGATGATATGAATTCCGAGAGTGATTTTAGAATTTCCGTGCCTTTATTTTGTCCTAAAAATCACAAGAGTCTAACCGTGCAGTCGTTTCGTCAAAATTGTCTATGGATCAAATTCTGTGTACGAAAACGTTTACCACTGGTTATGTCAACTGGTTAAGTTTCCACCTTTGTGAATACAACTCGAAACAATACCGAATCTGAAACAGTAACTCCGATAAACAATCCAAGATGGGAATTTGGAACAATGATCCGAGATACCAATCCGAGATGGTGATTCGAGATGGTATCCGAGATGATGATTCAAGATAGTATCCGAGATGCAAATGCAAGATGATCGAGATCAATCACCAATGATCCGAGATGCACTGTTCTGACCCGAGATGCAAGATTTCTAATTCGAGATGCTTCACTTATGATCAAGATACAACTCTGATGATCTGAAATGCAACCTTCAGATCCGAAATGCAAGATTTCTATCCGAGGTACCTTGCTGATGGTCCGAAATACCAAGTTTTTATTCGAGATGCCTTGCTTATATCCGAAATAGCAGCAAAAACCCTAGAACAGCCTTCAAACTTCAAACCAGCCGTAAAAAACGTCCAAAACTTCAACTTTTCTTGTAGTTACGATTTTGAACCGAGCAAAACAAGAGCCAAATGCTCTGATACCAATTGTAGTTCCCCTAAATTTCCCTATGGATCTTCATTGAATCGTCTATCCAATCTAGAGTGCTGAATCCCCTGATCATATTAACATAGAAATACGAACAACATCAAGAACACGAACAATCACTTTCAATCTGTCTTCTATTGATTATCCAACACAAATGTTTACAATCAATTCAAGACTCACATGAATCTCTCTCTACTCTTTCTGAAGTGATTAACTGAGCAACCTTAACCCTAATGAAAAACTCTCTTTATATAGAGATAGGTTTACAACTGGTAGGGTTTAACCTCATGGGCTGCAAATTGGTCTAGGCCCAATTCACCTACCACTCCATATTAAGTGGATCTAGTTTAGCCCAATCAGTATAACTAACTATTACAAAACTAACCCGCTAACTATTTATCTTTTACTAATTACAAGATATCCAAAGACCAAATCTAAGTTGTTGTCACAAAGATGCACCATCAGGTGGAAGTCTACTAATGGTGTCAATCTTTGCTCTATCAACCTCTATACCATGTCTAGAAATCTTATGACCTAATACAATCCCCTCACTCACCGTGAAGTGACAGTTATCCCAATTCATCATCAACTTTGACTCAATACACCTTTTCAACATTTTCCCCATATTAAGCAAATAGTGGTCGAATGAGCTACCATAAACTGAAAAAAAAATATCCATGAAACCTCAATAGATGACTCGATCATATCCTTGAAGATAACTAACATGTATCGCTGATATATAGCTGAGCATTACATAACTAGAATGGCATTCGGCGATAAGAATAAGTACCATATGTGCATGTGAAAGTGGTGTTTTCCTGATCCTCGGGTACAATGGGAATCATAAAATGAACCTGAAAATCGTCAAGGAAATAATAAAACTGCTGCCCTACTAGACCCTCCAACATCTTATCAATGATGAAAGTGGTAAATGGTCTTTTCTGGTAGCATCATTAAGTCTCTTATATTCCATACTAACACACCAACAAGTGACCGTCCGAGTAGGGATGAGCTCATTCTTCTCATACATCACCACAGTCATCCCTCCCTTCTTAGGGACAACCTGAGTTGGGCTCACCCATGGGGAACTAAAATGAGATAAATCAAACCAACATCCATGACTTTAAGAACATCCTTCTTCACTACCTCCTGCATGTTTGGATTCAATCGTCTCTAAGGCTACACCACAAGCTTATATACATCCTCCATGAGTATCCTACGCGTGTAATAAGTGGGGTTGATACCCTGGATGTCCAAGAGTAGCCAAGCAATGGCATTTTATTTTTCTTCAACACACCTAGTAGTCGAGTCTTCCTATCCTCCATTAGTTTAGAGAAATAATGACGGGTAGGCTAGCATCATCACCTAAGTAGGCTACTCTAAATGAGAGGATAAAACCTTAAGCTTTATGTATGGTGGCATTTCTACTAAAGGTCTCTTACTCTCCTCTCGAACCTCAGTAATATCCGGCACCTCCAGAAATAGGGGAGCCTCCTCTTCAAGCAAATCTGGCTCTTCCTCATGGTCCTCTACGACCAAATCAGCACCACAGATGTAGTCAATACATTATCCACACGATGAGCTCGAATGTAGGCAAAGAGTGATTTTCTCGTCAAAGACATCAATGATTACCTTTGTGGTACGCAGAAACGGACATCCCAAGATGATAGGTACGATGTCGTCAGCCTCCATATCAATGATCAAAAAATCCACAGGGTAAACAAATTTGTCAACTTTTACCAACAAGCCGTTTTGTCTAACTACCTAGCATTGTCACCTACCGAACACTGAAGATCTAGGAGCGCAAACTATTTATTCTTAAGAAGGATGTCATGTTCCACAAGAGTTTTCTAAGTAGTGGCATCCATAGCAATTAACCCTGTCCTCAATTCCTCAATCTTACTCAAGTTGTCCCTACTACGCTAACCTAAGTTATTACCCAATCTCCCACTTGAAAATTGACCTTGCCCCTGATTTTGATTTGGATTTGATTGGATGATTTCTCCAACCCAAGTAATAAGTATTGCCAAAAGGATTTGCGAGACCTCGGTTTGGACCTCCTATGAAATCAACCTGCTCCAGACTCAGTAAAGGGAGCTCTAAAGTAGCATGTCCCACTTGACACACCTCACATTTATCAACTTAATTTTCAACTCCTTTACATCTCTCAATAAGTTCTCAAGTGCAGCAGCCACACTAGTGTGCAAGGTGACTTGGTGAAGACTTCGCATAAACGAGGATGGACTAGGTGTAGGAATGGAATTCCTATTGGCTGACCATTGATCATATTCGGACTGGCCAATACTCTCAAAATGTCGTTACATTGGTCAAATATTTCTTTCCCATGAGGAGGCCTCCTACAAATGTGTCAAAATGAGTCGTCCCCTCATAAGTAAGGTCGTTGTAGAATTTCTCTACAAGGGTCCAGTCAAACAAGCTGTGTTGAGAGCATCTACTAAGCAGATACTAGAGACGCTCCAAAGCAAGGTAGCACAGCTCATCGGGTTCCATCCGGAACAAGTGGATTTGGTCATGAATTCGGGATGCTTGGCGGGTAGAAAGTATTTCTTAAGGAATTCATCACGAAGGTTTGCCTTAGTGGTGAAAGTTCTAGCAGAATAGGAATCATGGCAAGTGGCGGCTCGTCCAACAGGAGAAAATGGGACCAGCTAAAGGATAAATGGCATCATCATCAGCACCTTATAGTCTGAAGGTACCATAGATGCGAGTAAGGCGAACAATGTGTGCGGGAGCATCCTCGTCATCCAACCAGGAAAATTGACATGAATTGGTAATAGTGGTCATGATGAATGAGAATATTCAACAAGAGTTGGCGTTATTGACGGGCAGACAGGTGATAGTCCACTATTGGTAAATGGTACGACGGGCGGCCATTTCGGGACGATTGGGTGGTATAGATTATCGAGTAGAGTGAGAAATGTGCGAGCTTATGGAAGTAGTACTAACCTCGATTTTGAAATCAATAAGCTCAAAAAAAACTGGTGGCGGGCCTGCGAGCGAGTATGTGTCATAAACTACAGATCAAACACAAAAGTGTAATAGTATAGTAAAAAATAAGAAAGAAACAAAACAAAAGACAAGTAGCGCAGATATGGGGCGGATAAGTGTGATCAAAGCTAATAAACTCAATCACCTAAAAGATCTTTGGCAACGACGCCAAAAACTTGATGTTCTAAAAGTAGTCTAATTAAATTAACTAAAATTAACCCTAAATTAAATACTAATACTCTAGACTCTCTAAAAACTAAACTACTGACATGCAAGTGAACCTATTGAAACTAGTAAACCTAAAGTAAGTCTGAATATCAAACCCACGATACTCCTATTGAAAACGTGAGCTAGACTCGAGTACTTATCTACACTACTATACTATATGTTTTTATTGTTTCGGGGGGGGGGGGGGGGTTCTACCAATGCTAATGCAAATAGTTAACTGACTACCTAGATCAAAATCAAACATGAACTCTAACTGCAAGTGAGATTAGATGATGATAAAAGCACTACCAATGTTAGAATCCTACACATGAATGAGAAGTCTTCTATCGATAATGGAACTTTTGTAGAATCAGGAACTTATTATGCTAAACTCAAAGGGTAATATAAAGAATCCTCAACCCTTCTCGAGGTGTAACCTAATAGATTCATAAAAGCTGTTGAACCCTACCGGTATGTGGATTCTCTCACGGTTTCTCCAATTCTTATGATGAATTACCCGATATACAATTTATCTCAAAGCACAAAAGTCTCAATACACTAAGAAGTGCAAGGGGTAACTCATGTAATTCTGCTAAGACTCGGTAAGCAATGTATGGAAAGTAAATATGGGAACTTTCTTACCAAGAATTTGCTCCTAGTAACCTAACATGCAAGAAAAACCGACAACCTTTCACCTCATGGATATCAAGATTAGCTTAATACTTAGACCAACTCGATTCACAAATATCATTCCTGTAGGATCGGCTCATCCAAATAAGCATAGGACCTAACTTGAAATCTACTCAATATGTGCGGAATTCATGATTAACTAGTGACAATATGATCATTATTGTTTAAATACTCAGTTTTATTAATATTGATCAACGTGTTACAAATCTGAGAAAAAACTGGACAGGGCTTCACTTTCAGAGTTAAACAAACAACTACCTACTCAAGGTCGAAACTCGCCTATTTATAGACAAGAACACTTCATGCGAGTTGGTCTTGCCACTTCGTACGAGTTGTGCACTTCGTATGAACTGAGCTTCACTTCATACGAGGCGTGGCCTATTACATACATTGAAAACATAAATCTAACATCGAAGCCCTATTACATACACGACATGACCCTAAGACATAGGCTATAGACATTCTACAACAACAAACTCCCCCTTGGATATTGCCGTAGTCTTGGTCAGTCTTCAAAAACTTGATTACTTTAAACCTTTAGCGTCCAAAGAAATTCTTCCTCGGCTTTCTACGTTCTTTAGATGATATCGGTGTTTGATCCGTAGCCGGTGCCCACTTAATGAATTGAAATCTTCTGATCACGACTTTCTTCATCATATCAGCAATTCGTTGTTCTTTCCTAATCTGTTTCATAAAGTATTCATGTTCCAGATCTCTCCATTTTGATTGCCACATCTTCCCTGATTTAATTCAATGAGCATAGCACACATTAATCACACCCTGATACTACATGGCTTGAGCTTTCTCTCTAACTTCGTAACATATCTTGTTAACGAACAAACACTCTACATCTTTCTCAGAACAGTTAACTTCGTAACGTATCGTTCTCCATAAACCTTCATTCTTCAACACAATCACTGCTTCGCTTGTTTTAACATCACATTGCCACCACTTGAAGAACTCATGAGAATCTTGTTCTATTTTCATTAGAGGCATGTTCTTGATGGCGCGTGGGCATTTAACAATCAACATCACATCTTTCTCTTTTGTCACTAGATCAACTTTGATTCTCTTCCTTGGTATATATATGGTTTCCAGTGATTGAAACCATGAGCAGCTTCGTACTTGATCAGTTTCCACAATCGTTGATCATGTAGGTTCATCTCGTAATTGATCATATTTGTTTGTATTCATTCTTCTACATCTTAGAATGGTAACGTCTTGATATTAGATAGTGTGATATCCCGGGTTTTTCGGATAACTTGAACGTAATACTTGTCAATCTAATTACGTGCTATGTGTACGAACGTGTACAAATTAAATGAATACGTGTTGTGTGTTGTGTGATTGTTTGAGTAATTGAATCATTAGAATAGATACGTACACGAACTGAACCGAACCGCGACACGAACCAAAGTGATTCTTTGTGACTCTAGGAGTTAACAAGTTTTAAACCTTAACTCAAGTCCTCGGCCAAGATCAAATCCAACACACATCAAAACCTAAACCTTAAACCAAAACATGTCTCGGCCATAAGATCAAAAACCAAACCGAAACCCATAGCATGCAACTTTAGTCCTCGGCCACATGATCAAGACCCAAACCAAACCAACTCACCCTATTCCTTGACCGCGAGATCAAACCCAAACCTAAACCAAAGCAACCCAAGATTCTCGGCCACAATACTTATCCCAAACCGTAAACCTTATCATGTGCGCCTATAAATACAAATCATGCATGTTTCTTTCACAATCCGAAAACCCTAACAAACAAGACAGCCGTCGGCAGCTTGTTCTCGCTTATTTTGATCGCAATCAGCTGTTGTTCTTGTTCGTCTAATCCTCTCGGTAGCAGCAGCAGCAACAATCTCCATCTTCACCCTCATTCAAATCGCGAGATCAGTCCTTGTTCACCTCTGGTCGATCAAACAGCCACTTTATCAACACCCTTTCGGTCGCGACTTTCCTGGAACAGCAGGATACCCCTTGTCCAAGTCCCGGTTTGTCTACCTAGTTATTCAAGGTTAGAGTTATCCTTGATTACAAGATCATGTTTCGGATGATATGTATGCTTAAATGTTTAAGTTGTCTCGGATGATATGTATGCTTGAATGTTTAGTTGTCTTGGATTATATGTATGCTTGAATGGCTAGTTGTTTCGGAAATATATGTGCGTTGATTTTTGCTGTTCTCAGATTTCATGATGGTATAGTTTCGGATTATAAGTGCTGTAAATAATCGGCTGTTTTGGTGCTTGTTCATATGCAGAATTGTTGTCGGGAATCACAACGGATAGGTTATTAGTATTAGTCTATGATTAAAAATCAGTTCTTGATCGCCTAGATTAATCGCATGAACGGGATTACACGAGTTTATAATAATAACATGCTGAAACAGGATGCTGAGTGAAAGTTACAGCCGATTTCATCTGGCTGTAACTTGGTCGTTAGTTGTCGAAAAACGGATTTTCTGATGTCTAGAACGTAGAGATTTGAATAAGGAATCTAATGGCGCTGGATTCATAATTTTCTGAAGTCGTTTGATATTTTTAAAGGGCTAAACAAGTTCAGTAGCTAAAGCTGTGAAAATTCTGGAATTTTGTTGGTTGTTTATCAAGCTAGATTTTAAAATCAGTAGAGATTTGAGTCATGATTTTTGTACAGCAACTAGGTATAGAAATTTCCGGGCAACTCCAACTGGAATTTTGTTAATCGGACGATCAGTGATTTTTAAATAAATTCTTCCGTGGACTGCAGTCAGAAAACGGTAAATCTGACTGCAGCTTAATGAATTAATATCAATGGCTAATTGGTAAAGATTTAGGACTTGAAAAAATTATATAAATTTCTATGGTATAAATGTCACCTACTGTAAAAATATGGGAATTTTTGGAATGTTAGAACCATTTTATAAAAATCCTAGAAGACAGCTGAATAATTGAGTGTTAAGCAGAAAGTTGATAACTTGTGATTGTATGCATTAAAGTGTTGCATGGATTTGAAATATGTTCATGATAAGTTGTTTGATTACTATGATCACATGATAATACTTGCATGCATGTTTGAGTGTTAGATATGTTGTTGGTATGTATCACTTTGTGAGTAAATTGTGTGTGGAATTTGTATTGGTGTGATTACACACTGACGTGGAATTAATTGGTTTGTTAGGACGCAACTAGCGGTCCCATCTCTTATAACATCTTTGCTACACTAACCGAGCAAATAAAGGTGAGTTCACGGCCCCTAACTTTATCCGGTTTTTAAACAATAGGGGGAGAAACATGTATACACTCTCAAACTCAAACTCTTTACGTTATACGAATTTAACGTCACATAACTGTACGGTAACTAATTTAATGTTAATGTAATGTTATGGGCACTAAGCAGCTTTATCACTTAAGTCCTCGACAATCTCCTCGGATCGTTAGTATTTGGGTTAAATAGCGGGGGAATTATAAGTAGTACTACTGGGTCTGACGAGCCCCATCCGAGCTAGTCGCGCTAGCCGACCGGGTATGGTCAACGGGTGTATGATTGGCCTAACATCGCCATGGTCATGTGATAGGCCTGGCAAAACGGAGGCACAACTGTCAGCTTCGATCGCGAACACTTAGTGACATGACTTTAGGCTAGCTACCTATATACATTAATATTGAACTTAATTACGGAACAACTTAATATTCCGGGTTTGGAATATTGGATACATCAACTTATTATCCCGGGTTGGGGATAATGGAAACAACAACTTAATATTCCGGGTTGGGAATATTGGAAGCAACAACTTATTATTCCGGGATTGGAATAATGGAACTGATATGTTATCCCAGGTTGGGGATAACGGAGTAACAAACTATAACCGAACAAACGAATTTATGAAAACCTGTGAACTCACTCATCTTTAATGATTGACACTTGTTTCTTTACATGTTTCTCAGGACGCTAGGAGCTCTAGGTGCACGTACATGCATTGAACAAGACATCATTATCGAGTCTTATTTATTAATATTGTTTTGGGATTTTTCATTTGTTTTGGCGTTTATGTTGGCGCCCGCATCACTACTTATTTATGCTTCCGCTCAAACTTTAAAAATAATGCTCTACTAAATATTGGTAATTGATATAAATTCTACAATGAACGATTTTGCAAAACGTATAATCAAATCATGTAGAGTCATTCGACGTACTAGTGTTTCAGATTCTGGTTTGTTCACACGCCTCGCGGTAAAACTCCGCAAGTGGAAATTGAGGGTGTGACAGATTGGTATCAGAGCCACTAGCTATAGAGAACCAGGTTTGCATTAGAAGTAGACCTAAACTATAGCTGATATCACGACACTAGACTTGGTTTGGCACCGAATTATTATATCTTGTTAGGTAATATACTACAACTGTGTTTGGTAGATTATGCCTTCATAATAAGAAGTGAAAACAACTCATAACTAACTACACGACCTAACAGGCAATGTCATCATCCTCATCGTCATCATCATCCGACAGACTTACGCCACCAAGAGCACTAGGAAAGGCACCAATGGTGGAACCTATACTACCTTATGGCGTAGAGACACGCTCAGCAGCGAGGAAAAGGCTCGCTCTGGGGGAGGAGTCGTCGTTGCGCCCAACTATTGCTGTACCGGTTGAACCGGTTAATCCTGTAGAAATAGGAATCGACATGCTTAGAATCCTAGTGCATACACAACAAAAACAGTTAGAAAGAATGCAGGAAACCATCTTAGCACAAGGATGGATGATCCGACACCTTATAGGAAAGACCGACTCGCTCGAGGAAGAGCATCGTACGAGTAAGATAGCTCGTAACACCATAGCCAGAGATCTGCGTGCTGAGCAGATAAGAGCTGACTGGCTTGAGGACAGAGTCCTGGAAAATAGTTGGAACATTCAGGAACTGCAAAATCAAGCACTTGAACCAGCACCGGCCCCTCCAGTGCCGGTAGAGGAGGATCCTGAAGAGGATCCGGAGGAGGACCCAGCTGAGGAAGCTGGAAATGCCGCACAGGATGACGGCAACGACAGTGACTTGGGGGATGGAGACGTAGACGATTGACACGTCCCGCTCATTTTATTTGTTTTCCTCCAGTTTATTATTTTCCATTTGTGTTTAAACTTGAAACTTTATAGTAAATTCGTATGTTTGATTTACACTTTTGTAAGACGTTGAAATTTCAGTTAATCAAGTATTTCTTTTGATTATTTAACATCTTGAGTTGACATAACTTACTAATTATTAAAGTACGAAGTAGGATAGCTATACTGGATATATAGACTTATCGGGGTATGTTTGTGTTGTGTTTCGAAGATCTAAATGGCGACTGGAAGACGTGGAAACCTTAACTTGACGCCCGAAGAGCTAGCTGCCATGATTCAAGAGCATGTGAACGCAGCTTTAGCGGGTGTTCAGAACCAGCCGGCAGGAGGGGGCTTTAAGCCCTATAAGATGTTCCTTGACGCAAAGCCTAGCAAATTCTCGGGGGCGGAAGGACCCATTGGATTGGTCCGCTGGATCGAAAAATCATAATCGTTTTTTGAAATGTGCAACTGTCTAGAAGCAAACAAGGTCAAATACGCAGCCTCAACACTGGAAGATGGGGCACTGACATGGTGGAATGCCCAAGTCCAAACACGTGGACTGTTAGCTGCAAACGCAATGGCATGGACTGAGTTCAAGGCCCTGATTAAAGAGGAGTACTGTCCACGAGACAGAGTGCAACAGTTAGAGCAAGCTCTATGGAACCACAAGATGGTGGGATCGGAAATTGAGGCTTACACCGCAAAACACCATGACTTGGTATTTCTGTGTCCTGATTTGGCCAACACGTGTGGAGAAAAGACTCGAGTTCTATCTCGGGGGTCTGGTTCCGGAAATTCAGGGTATGGTGATGTCTAGTAACCCTGTAACAGAACATCAAGCAATCCGATTGGCTCACAAACTCACCGATAAAGCGGTGGAACAGAAGAAACTGCCAGCACGGGTACTACCGAAGTCGCTCCAGATAACAAAAGAAAATTTGAAGACTCCACTGTTCGACAGTCTTCGTCATCACATCCGCAACAAGGGAACCAGAAACGGTTCAATCATTACCACAGCCACCGGGGTCATCAAAATCATTCCAACAACAACAACAACTACAACAACAACAACCAGAATGCAGGCGGCTATGTAGGTCGAAAGCCGCAGTGCAACCGCTGCAATCTTCACCATAACGGCCCTTGTGCCGGAAATCGCTGCCAAAGATGTGGCAATATGGGACATGCGGCAAAGGATTGTCGTGGGGAAATCGTGTCCCGACAAAATCAGAATCATCCTCAGGGTCAGCAGCAGGGTATAAACCGGGGATGCTATCAGTGTGGTAGCACTGCTCATTTCAGAAGAGACTGCCCACAGTTGCGCAACAACAACAATAATGGTGGAAACAACCACAACCACAATAACCACAACAATAATAACAACAACAATAATGGGAACGGTGGCACAGGAGGTGCCAAAGGTCGTGCATTTACATTGGGCCGCGGAGAGGCCAGAAACGACACGAACGTGGTCACCGGTAAGTTTCCCCTTAATGAACATTTTGCTACTGTGCTTTTTGATACGGGTGCGGATAGGAGTTTTATATCTGAGTCTTTTAGGAAGAACCTAAATCTCACGCTTAAACCATTAGAGACCCCTTATGTGATAGAATTAGCCAATGGTAAATCGGTAGATGTGACCCAAATCGTATCGGGCTGTCAACTCAAACTCGCGGGCCACACTTTTACCATTGATCTGATGACAACTACCCTGGGTAGTTTTGACGTGGTAGTCGGAATGGACTGGCTATCCGACATCCGGGCTGAAGTCCTCTGCTTTGAAAAATCTATCCGTATTCCACTCTCGAACGACGAAATCCTGACGGTACAAGGCGATAAGGCAAGCGCCGTCACCAACATTATCTCATTTATGCAAGCGCAGAAGTATCTTCAGAAAAAGAATTCCTTCGCTTTACTCGCACTAATTACCGAACAGCCTAAGGACGAGAAACGTATAGAAGACATCCCTGTCGTCCGTGATTTTTCCGATGTATTCCCAGAAGAACTACCTGGTCTTCCACCACATCGACAATTGGAGTTCGAAATCGAATTGGCAAGCAATGCAACTCCCATCGCCAAGGCTCCATACCGCCTAGCTCCAGCCGAGCTGCAAGAGCTGTCTACCCAACTTCAAGAGCTGTTGGAAAAAGGATTTATCCGACCAAGCGTTTCGCCATGGGGAGCTCCAGTCCTCTTTGTCAAGAAGAAGGACGGGACTTTCCGCATGTGCATCGACTATAGGGAACTCAACAAGGTTACAGTCAAGAACCGATACCCGTTACCTCGCATCGACGATCTATTCGACCAACTGCAAGGGTCAAGTTACTACTCTAAGATTGATTTACGGTCCGGTTATCATCAGCAACGCGTCAGGGAGGAGGATATCGCTAAGACAGCATTTTGCACTCGGTATGGCCATTATGAGTTTTTGGTCATGCCATTCGGTCTTACTAACGCACCTGCGGTATTCATGGACCTCATGAACCGCGTGTGTAAACCATACCTCGACAAATTTGTCATTGTGTTCATCGATGACATACTCATCTACTCCAAAAGTGAAGAAGAGCATGCTGAGCACCTACGATTGCTGCTAGGATTACTTCAACAGGAAAAGCTATATGCCAAGCTCTCGAAGTGTGATTTCTGGATCCGGGAAGTTCAGTTTCTCGGGCACGTCGTGAATGAAAAGGGTATCCATGTAGACCCTGCCAAGATTGAAGCCATCAAAAACTGGGAAGCACCTAAGACACCGACGGAGATCCGCCAATTCTTAGGATTGGCTGGTTATTACAGACGCTTCATCGAGGGGTTTTCAAAGATTGCACAACCGCTCACTACCCTCACCCAGAAAGGTATCAAGTATACTTGGGGTGACAAGCAAGAAGCAGCATTTCAATTGCTGAAGCAGAAACTTTGCAGTGCACCCATTCTGTCCTTGCCGGAAGGGACAGATGACTTCGTAGTGTATTGTGAGGCTTCCATTCAGGGATTGGGATGCGTACTCATGCAACGCGATAAGGTCATCGCGTATGCGTCGCGACAGCTGAAGGTTCACGAGAAAAAGTACACGACACATGACCTGGAATTGGGAGCAGTGGTGTTTGCACTTAAGATTTGGAGACACTACCTCTATGGAACGAAGTGCACAATCTTTACTGACCACAAAAGCCTCCAACACATCTTTGATCAGAAGGAGTTGAACATGCGACAGCGTCGCTGGGTCGAACTCTTGAACGATTATGAGTGTGCCATTCGGTATCACCCGGGTAAAGCTAACGTGGTAGCTGATGCCCTCAGTAGGAAAGAACACTTGAAACCTCGTCGTGTGCGAGCACTACAACTCACTATTCATTCGGGGCTACCCGATCAAATACGCGACGCCCAGTTAGAAGCAGTTAAGGAGGAAAACATCAAAGCCGAATAAGTGGGAAAAATGGAACGCGATTGGGAAGTAAAGCCCAATGGAGCCCGGTATTTCATGAATCGCATATGGGTACCTCTCTACGGAAACCTCAGAGAGCTAGTCATGGATGAAGCTCACAAATCTCGATACTCCGTTCATCCGGGTTCGGATAAGATGTATCAAGACCTTAAAGCTGCGTATTGGTGGCCCAACATGAAAGCCGATATAGCCACCCACGTGAGTAAATGTTTGACTTGTGCAAAAGTCAAGGTGGAGTATCAAAAGCCATCGGGGCTACTCCAACAACCTGAGATCCCAGTGTGGAAATGGGATCAGATCTCCATGGATTTTATCACTAAACTCCCGCGAACCTTGGGTGGTTGCGATACCATCTGGGTGATCGTGGATCGTTTAACTAAGTCCGCACACTTCCTAGCTATTAAAGAAGCAGATAAGATGGAGAAGTTGACTCGCATCTACATTAAGGAAGTAGTTTCTCGGCACGGAGTGCCAACGTCCATTATCTCAGATAGAGATGCTCGTTTCACGTCAAACTTCTGGCAGTCACTCCAGAAAGCGTTGGGAACACGCTTGGATATGAGCACAGCTTATCACCCTCAGACTGATGGTCAAAGCGAAAGGACCATACAGACCTTGGAAGACATGCTTAGGGCATGCGTAGTGGACTTCGGAAATAATTGGGAAATTCACCTGCCTCTAGTAGAATTCTCATATAACAACAGCTATCACACGAGTATTTCGGCAGCACTGTTTGAGGCATTATACGGTCGTAAATGTAGATCACTGGTCTGCTGGGCAGAAGTCGGTGACAGTCAACTCACAGGCCCTGAGTTAATACTTGAGGCTACTGAAAAGATTGTACAAATCAGAAACCGCATGGCGGCGGCACGAGATCGACAGAAAAGCTACGCTGATCAACGACGCAAACCGCTCGAATTTCAAGTAGGCAATCGCATCCTACTAAAGGTGTCACCCTGGAAGGGTGTAATCCGCTTTGGAAAACGGGGCAAACTTAACCCACGGTACGTAGGCCCGTTTGTAATCTTGAAACGAATCGGACCCGTAGCATACCAATTAGACCTTCCTGCCGAACTCAGTGGAGTTCACAACGTATTTCACGTGTCAAATCTGAAGAAGTGTCTATCAGATGAAACTTTAGTTATTCCATTGGATGAGATCCAAGTGGATGAACAACTACACTTCGTGGAAAAGCCTATTGAGATCATGGATCGTGAGATCAAGACTCGAAGGCACAGCAAGATTCCAATCGTTAAAGTTCGTTGGGACTCTAAGCGTGGACCGGAGTTCACGTGGGAAAGAGAGGACCAAATGAAAAGCAAATACCCACATCTCTTCGCAACTGAGCAGCAAACTAACGATACCAGTACCTAAATTTTCGGGACGAAAATTCTTTCAACATGGGGATGATGTGACAACCTGGAAATTTCTCATACTTTCGTGTACTATTGTTGACTAAATTCTTGTGCATGGCACTTGGAAATCTTTGTGTATGACACTTGGGAACTTCTTGTAACGTTGTGTACTATCATTAACGAACTAACTCTTTGTGCGTGGCACTCTGAACATGTACGCTACATGCTAAACCGCGTTTACTCAATTTTCGGGACGAAAATTCTTTCAACATGGGGGATAATGTGATATCCCGGGTTTTTCGGATAACTTGAACGTAATACTTGTCAATCTAATTACGTGCTATGTGTACGAACGTGTACGAATTAAATGAATAGTGTGTTGTGTGTTGTGTGATTGTTTGAGTAATTGATCATTAGAATAGATACGTACACGAACTGAACCGAACCGCGACACGAACCAAAGTGATTCTTTGTGACTCTAGGAGTTAACAAGTTTTAAACCTTAACTCAAGTCCTCGGCCAAGATCAAATCCAACACACATCAAAACCTAAACCTTAAACCAAAACATGTCTCGGCCATAAGATCAAAAACCAAACCGAAACCCATAGCATGCAACTTTAGTCCTCGGCCACATGATCAAGACCCAAACCAAACCAACTCACCCTATTCCTTGACCGCGAGATCAAACCCAAACCTAAACCAAAGCAACCCAAGATTCTCGGCCACAATACTTATCCCAAACCGTAAACCTTATCATGTGCGCCTATAAATACAAATCATGCATGTTTCTTTCACAATCCGAAAACCCTAACAAACAAGACAGCCGTCGGCAGCTTGTTCTCGCTTATTTTGATCGCAATCAGCTGTTGTTCTTGTTCGTCTAATCCTCTCGGTAGCAGCAGCAGCAACAATCTCCATCTTCACCCTCATTCAAATCGCGAGATCAGTCCTTGTTCACCTCTGGTCGATCAAACAGCCACTTTATCAACACCCTTTCGGTCGCGACTTTCCTGGAACAGCAGGATACCCCTTGTCCAAGTCCCGGTTTGTCTACCTAGTTATTCAAGGTTAGAGTTATCCTTGATTAGAAGATCATGTTTCGGATGATATGTATGCTTAAATGTTTAAGTTGTCTCGGATGATATGTATGCTTGAATGTTTAGTTGTCTTGGATTATATGTATGCTTGAATGGCTAGTTGTTTCGGAAATATATGTGCGTTGATTTTTGCTGTTCTCAGATTTCATGATGGTATAGTTTTGGATTATAAGTGCTGTAAATAATCGGCTGTTTTGGTGCTTGTTCATATGCAGAATTGTTGTCGGGAATCACAAGTTACAAGTGTATTTTGGTTGTGATAACTAGAAGTAAGAACTAGGGTTTTCACGGATAGGTTATTAGTATTAGTCTATGATTAAAAATCAGTTCTTGATCGCCTAGATTAATCGCATGAACGGGATTACACGAGTTTATAATAATAACATGCTGAAACAGGATGCTGAGTGAAAGTTACAGCCGATTTCATCTGGCTGTAACTTGGTCGTTAGTTGTCGAAAAACGGATTTTCTGATGTCTAGAACGTAGAGATTTGAATAAGGAATCTAATGGTGCTGGATTCATAATTTTCTGAAGTCGTTTGATATTTTTAAAGGGCTAAACAAGTTCAGTAGCTAAAGCTGTGAAAATTCTGGAATTTTGTTGGTTGTTTATCAAGCTAGATTTTAAAATCAGTAGAGAGTTGAGTCATGATTTTTGTACAGCAACTAGGTATAGAAATTACCGGGCAACTCCAACTGGAATTTTGTTAATCGGACGATCAGTGATTTTTAAATAAATTCTTCCGTGGACTGCAGTCAGAAAACGGTAAATCTGACTGCAGCTTAATGAATTAATATCTATGGCTAATTGGTAAAGATTTAGGACTTGGAAAAATTATATAAATTTCTATGGTGTAAATGTCACCTACTGTAAAAATATGGGAATTTTTGGAATGTTAGAACCATTTTATAAAAATCCTAGAAGACAGCTGAATAATTGAGTGTTAAGCAGAAAGTTGATAACTTGTGATTGTATGCATTAAAGTGTTGCATGGATTTGAAATATGTTCATGATAAGTTGTTTGATTACTATGATCACATGAGAATACTTGCATGCATGTTTGAGTGTTAGATATGTTGTTGGTATGTATCACTTTGTGAGTAAATTGTGTGTGGAATTTGTATTGGTGTGATTACACACTGACGTGGAATTAATTGGTTTGTTAGGACGCAACTAGCGGTCCCATCTCTTATAACATCTTTGCTACACTAACCGAGCAAATAAAGGTGAGTTCACGGCCCCTAACTTTATCCGGTTTTTAAACAACAGGGGGAGAAACATGTATACACTCTCAAACTCAAACTCTTTACGTTATACGAATTTAACGTCACATAACTGTACGGTAACTAAGTTAATGTTAATGTAATGTTATGGGCACTAAGCAGCTTTATCACTTAAGTCCTCGACAATCTCCTCGGATCGTTAGTATTTGGGTTAAATAGCGGGGGAATTATAAGTAGTACTACTGGGTCTGACAAGCCCCATCCGAGCTAGTCGCGCTAGCCGACCGGGTATGGTCAAAGGGTGTATGATTGGCCTAACATCGCCATGGTCATGTGATAGGCCTGGCAAAACGGAGGCACAACTGTCAGCTTCGATCGCGAACACTTAGTGACATGACTTTAGGCTAGCTACCTATATACATTAATATTGAACTTAATTACGGAACAACTTAATATTCCGGGTTTGGAATATTGGAAACATCAACTTATTATCCCGGGTTGGGGATAATGGAAACAACAACTTAATATTCCGGGTTGGGAATATTGGAAGCAACAACTTATTATTCCGGGATTGGAATAATGGAACTGATATGTTATCCCAGGTTGGGGATAACGGAGTAACAAACTATAACCGAACAAACGAATTTATGAAAACCTGTGAACTCACTCATCTTTAATGATTGACACTTGTTTCTTTACATGTTTCTCAGGACGCTAGGAGCTCTAGGTGCACGTACATGCATTGAACAAGACATCATTATCGAGTCTTATTTATTAATATTGTTTTGGGATTTTTCATTTGTTTTGGCATTTGTGTTGGCGCCCGCATCACTACTTATTTATGCTTCCGCTCAAACTTTAAAAATAATGCTCTGCTAAATATTGGTAATTGATATAAAATCTACAATTAACGATTTTGCAAAACGTATAATCAAATCATGTAGAGTCGTTCGACGTACTAGTGTTTCAGATTCTGGTTTGTTCACACGCCTCGCGGTAAAACTCCGCAAGTGGAAATTGAGGGTGTGACAGATAGGTATCTAAAATACTATACACCAAATTCTCTCTTGATCGCATATATGTACAAATCTTCATTCCATCCCCAACTGAGAATGTCCCCCAAATATTTATCTTGATCACGTGTAAAGAAAGCCAGTGGTCTACAGAATTTACATTCTTTGGGCAGCTCTTTAAAACACAACTTCTTTGCTTCAACTCTTTCTTCTTTCGACAATATCTTAGGAAAACAACCTTTTTTTTACTGTCTCTTCAACTCTACGCTTCAATGGTTCATCAGTAGCTTCATTAAACAACTCTTGGAAGGTTGGGAAGTCATCTTTACCTTTACCGGTATATTTATATGTTTCATCATTAGATCATCCTCCATGATAACCTTGTTATAATTATCAGCTTTAGCTACATACTTATACACATAATCTTCAGGCTTAGACGCACTGATGTTGTTTAGTTCCTCTTCAAAACACCTAGCATTTTGGCAATCTCTTTCTTGGTGTAATTATGTACGAATTCACCTTCTTTGACATCATGCTCTAAATAGAATACCTTTGGTTTTGGCAAATCCGGAACAACTAAAAAGGTGCAACTGTGAGGATTCCGAATTGCTCAGCATCATGTATAGAGTCCTTCGTCTCCCCTGTCTTTCAGCTTCTCTCTCTTCATTCACATTATCCATCAAATAAGTATCATAATCAAATGATTCAATTACTTTAGCATCCACCACTTTCACACCTGTACCACCCTGGGTGTTGTCATCATCATCACCCTTGTCATCATCGTCTTTTTTACCATCAACATCTACATCATTATTCTCATCAAACTCATCAATCTCTTTTTCCAGCTCTTCAAGCTCTTTATCGGCTTCAAACTTCTTTCTTTCCAGGTACTTCTGCTTTGCTGAAACCTTTGGAACATTAACAGGTGCACCAATCATTACGTAATTCACTAACGACTCTCTTTCAGCTTCTGTCTCAGCTTCAGTATCTTTTTCAAGCTCAGTTGGAACAACAATTTCAGCTTCAGTCTCAACTACAACTTCTGATTCAGGTTCAGTTGGAATAATAACAAGAACCTCATCAATCTTTTCCTTTCCCTTTCCCAATGCTACGGCTTCAGCTTCTGCTTTACGCGCACGCTCAGCAACTTTTGCCCTAGCCTCCACAATCTTTATTTCTTCATATTCATTTATAAAGTTCATGTTGTATTTCTTTTCCAACACTTTGAATAACATATCAAACTTTTCATCATTCGCCATCTTCTCAACTTCAAGATCTTTGACAACTCTATGTGATTTTTCATTTTTAGTAGTAACACTTGTAAGCAAAGACACCAACTCCATATCCTCAGTTTCAAGCTGATTAATCCTATCTTCGTGTGCTTTGATTCTGCTTCCAGTTCAGTTACTCTGTTGTCATTGAAAAGATCTACATCAAATCCACCTGTGAAAGTAATTTCACCAAAATCATTAGGAAAACGTTCATTTGATGATCTTCTAGCTACAGATTGAGGTGTTGATTGTGATTAGATATGTGATGTTGTTTGTTTCGGATGTGGTGGTGGTGTAACATATGGTTATGATGGAGGTGGTTGACGTAGTGGTGATGTAATAAATGGTGGTGTAATTGGTGGTAGTTGTACATGTGGTGGTGATGGTGGAATAACAGAGTCAACATTTGTTTTAGTTTCCACTTTAGGTGTCTTCCTAACTTTAAAAAACTTTCGGCATGCTTTCTTGCAGCAGGAGGCCTTGTAGACTTTTTTTCCACACATCAGAAGCTTTGCTTTTAGTACGTTTAGCTTTTTTAACAGGCTTTGGAATAGATTATTCTTCAGGATCAGGAGGCACATATGTCTCATCATCATCACCTAAAGCCTTTGTTTTTCTTTGTTTGACTTTTTCAGTTGCTCCGACTACTTCTAGATCAACACTATCTTCAGAACTTTCCTCTTTATCACCTTAAACTGTTTTGTTTTTTAGCATCAGCAGCAATCTTTACAACATTCACCTTACCTCCATCATTGTCTGATGTAGCAGAGAAGAATTCTTCATGTACATTCACATTTTCAGCAACTGGTTCATTCATAGGCACATTCACTTGAATTTCATCTTCAGATTGTTCATCGATAAGCATAGTTCGTACAGTTGCACGCTTTCTTGCTTGAATAAGCTTCTTTTTAGGAGTTGCACATTTCTTTTTTTCTTCTTTTTCAAACCACTTGCTTCTCCTAGGAATAAAATCGTCTAACTTTTACTCTTCATCTCTTTCATAACCGCTTGTATCTTTTCTCCCTTTGCCCTTTGGAGGTGCAATATAATTCTTATCGTTAATAGCTCCAAAAACTGGCTTTGTGACAGTCTCTGACTCTTGCTTTAGATATAAATTCAGTTTGATCAATGTCTCCTTGTCCATATGATTCAATATCAGCTCATCATGTTCTTCCTTTCGCCAAGTTTGGAAATATATCATCCTGTGTCATTTGCAAAAACCTTGGATACTTAAGAAATTTCTCTGGTGTTATGTTCCATGCTATCTGATCAAAGATTACTTTAGTGAAGTTTTAGGTTAGATTAAGTGTCTGTGCAACAACAATGCACATCTGATAATCTAGTATATCATCATAACCACCCTTCATGTGACTGAAAGCATGTATAATGAATGCTGAAGAATTGTATGCCTGTCAAGATTCGCTTTTTGAAATTCGGAGAATTCACATGCCCCTTATATCCCATCTGATAGAAACATCCCTTAACCATTCTTTATGTATAGCCCATGGGATCACTATCTTTATCTTTTAACTCCAATACCTTTCATATTAACTCTTCGGTAATTTTAACTTCAAATTCATTATCGTCAATCTTACTACAGAGTGTATCGCTCGCAGTTCAGAAACAAACTCTGCTGAATTCCAAAATCGTTCGCTATGAGATCGGTAAACCTTGTGTTGATGCGTTAGTGTCTTTGTCACTGATAAACGTCCCATAAACTCTAGTATATCTCTAAACAGAGCTATCTATGGAATAGTACTGTCTAGAACACAACATGTGTTACGTGTTGGCTCAAAGAGTGATTTCTTTTCCTGCGAAAATATAACAACACTTATAAATTAAAACACTTAGAAAAAATTTGACGAAAAATATCCAAACATTTCATGCGAAGTGGTATATGTACGAAGTGGTCTTTTTCACTTCGTATGAAGTAGGTCAAAAACAATATAACTTTCTGACCAAACCAACTTCGTGTGAAGTGGTATTTAAAAATTTACCAAGTTCACTTTGTGCGAAGTGGATATTCCACTTTGTCTCAAGACTGTTTTAAACACCAATTTTGTAACTTGTTATTTTTATCAAAATGAAGGTTTCATTTGTTGTACTAGTGCTGATTAACACTAATATATGATCAATTTTAAATTTGGCCGGCTAGATTTTCCTAGATCTAAGTTTTAAAGTCCAAAATACCGAAAAGTATGACTTTACTGTTAATTCACGGTCCAATACTTTCACCATTATAAGAGATGTGCTAATCAACCTCCCCAATGTCATACTTGGCAGCACTTCATTCTAATTCGTTCAGAAAACTCAAATCACATAAAGGTTTTCTCTCGGTTCGCACAAACTGATAATGGATACTTCGTGTGAACTAGGCCATATATATAGCACAGATCCACTTCGCACGAAGTGATTCACTTCGTGCAAAGTGTATCATCTTCTTGCGATGTGTATCCCTCTTCTGCGAATTGACTTGCAATTTTTCAAAATTTCAACTATTTCTCACATTTTATCAGTTAACGACTCACTAAGTTGACCAAGTCCAAGTTAATGACCCTGGTTAAGTTATTTATCTACAAAGTCCAAGTTAATGACCTTGGTTGAACACCTTGTGAACAAACTAATGTTTTCAGGTAATGTTAAGTTTCAAATTAATGAACTTTTGATCATTTCAAAACATTTTCTCATTTTAGATAAGCTCCCAACCCGTTGTCCTTTAGATTTTCCTCAGCAACATCTTTGGACTTTGAAGATCCGCTTTCCATCATCGGTAGTCGAAACTAAGATAGAAATAAAATATTTTTGTTTTTTTCAAAGTTTATGCTAAAACACACTGAAAATCTTTTTCGGTTTTTCTAAAATGAAATGCAATAACTATGTCCAAACATATTCACAGACATATTTTTGTGAGTTTATGTTAGAGGAACATATCAGTTTTTGAGACAAATCACCAGTACTGTTGATCTTGAAAAACTTTATGTTTTAAACACATTCACCTAGATTGTCAGTATACTTGTCCACTTAAACCTCTACACATTTCTCAATTACTCTGAGTTATGTTAATTAAATGTCTTAGAACTTGACTTAACAGTGTTTCCCACCTCAGAATATACTCCTGTATCAAGATTCCCTGGATTTCTTCTTACAGGTGAATATATCTAACTGATATTTGTATCTGGGTTGTGCGAGACCTTGAGATCTCAGGTTAGTACCACCGTACAGACAAAGAGATGAAGGCTCGACTTAAAAGTGATGTTAAAATTTGGAATCTTTTGTATTGCAAATGTTAGATCTTTCGATACTTTCAATATGCTACAACTTTTAGGTTTACTAGCAAAAGTGTTCTACAAGTTCAAGGCCATTCCTGACGCAAAATCAGAAGAACTTGTATAATACCCTAGATATCAGTTATATATAAAGACCTAGTATCTCATAATCCAGCAATCTCTCAAACGTTTCGGTGTACTAAGACCATAAATCCGAGAGATGATAAACCACTAATTAAAAAGTATTTCTTTATGTTTTTATCTTAGAAACAATCTACTGAATGTGCGAAGCCTACTGGCACATCATCAGTGAGACCTGTTTAAACATTTTGACACTACATATCTTTAGCATACTGTGATAGTCCACTGATGTACTATCATTTTATCTTTTTACACGTAAACTCTTTTTGTCTTTTTCATGTTTTTGTACATTTTTAAAGTTTTATATGTTTTTGTATTTTCTACAACATATCTCCCCCTAAAATCAAAAACATATTTTAGATTTTGTTTTTAAAGAAAGAAATTCTAAACACTAACACATGACTAAAAACCAATGAGGATCACATCAACTTGTCATCTGCCTCAACTTCAACATTCTATAAAATCCCCCCTGTTGTCAGATTTTTCAACCCATTACGTTTCAAAAGATATCTAAATGTAGCTTTATTAAAAGCCTTGGTGTAAAAATCTGCCTTTTGTTCATCAGTGTGGATCTTTTCAATTCTAACCAACTTTTTCTTGTGGCAATCACGGATAAAGTGATGTCGAATTTCCAGATGTTTAGTTTTAGAATGTTGAACCGGGTTTTTAGTAATATCAATGGCCGCCTTGTTATCTACATATAGAGGTGTATTAAGAAACTGCAATCCATAGCTCTCATCTGTTGTATCCACAAGATTTGGGAACAAAAACTGGAAGCTGAAACATATTTTGCTTTGCAAGTAGAGAGAGCGACCGTGGCTTGCTTCTTGCATTGCCACGTTACTAATCGTGTGCCAATGAACTGGGAACCATCAATTGTATATTTAGCATTTAATTTGCAGTATCCAAAATCAGAGTCAGAATATCCAGCGAAGTTAAAATCATCGTTTCGCGGATACCACAAGCCGGTGCTTGGGCAACCCTTCTAGTATCTAAAAATCCGTTTGACGGTCTCCAAGTGTGATACTCGGGGATTTGATTAATATCAAGCTTAAAGGCATGTTGGATACATGATATCGGACCTTAATGTTGTGAGGTACATTAAAGATCCAATCATCACTCCTTGTATATCTGGTTTTATTCCAGATTAAGTGCCAAGGGAATAGATATGGGTGACGATCCTGACATGTTGAATTTCTGCAAAACATCGTGAACGTACTTCGTTTGATGGATAAAGATACCATCAGACAACTGATCAACCTGAAGTCCCAAGAAGAACTTCATTTCTCCCATTGAACTCATTTCAAATTTCTTTTTTGATGACCTCTTCAAATTCTTTACAAAACTCATCATTTGTAGAACAAAGATGATGTCATCCATATAGATTTGTATGATCAGCAAGTGTCCGTTCACCACCCATGTGAAGAGAGTGCTATCAACAGTACCACTGATAAACCCATTGCTCAACAGGTGTTTAACCTTTTCTTTATGCACTGGATCGCAAACCCCGGTGGTTGGCCGACTTACACTTCCTCTTTCACCTTACCGTATAGGAAAGCAGAATAACATTAAGCTGGTACACCTTAAAACCTTTCCATGACGCAAAGGCCAGAAATATGCGAATGGCTTCTAGTCGAGCGACAGGAACGTAAACCTCTATGTAATCAATACCCTCCTGATGATGAAAACCTTGGACAACTAGTCGAGCTTTATTGCGTGTGATTACTCCTCTTTCGTTTCTTTTACATTTGAAGACCCACCTAGTACTGATTGACTTATGATTATAAAGTAGATCGACAAGCTTCCATACTCCAAGTTTCTCAAACTGTTGCAGCTCTTCCTACATTGTGTTTACCCAGCTTTCTTTGGTAAGAACTTCTTTGTACGTTTTAGGCTCAACCTGTGAAATAAAACAACTATATAAGAAGTTTTCTTGAATAGGTGCAATTTTAGTATAAAAACAGCTTAGATCCTTATTGATCTGACTTCTCATTTTTAATCCAGCCTGCAACTGTCTAACTATGTTCTCCGAAGGATGATATGACATCGTCCTCAGCATCACGTCATTAGAGACACTCGCTTCATTCTCCAGATTCGTAATATTCTGTACAGCAACCTGATTACTCGTTGAAGTTTCATTCTAATTGCTAGGACCTGAATATTGATTAAGTAAACTTGTAATCTGCTATGAGCCTTCATTGGAACTAGATCCTCCATTATCATATGTGGGCTCGCTATCAGAATCAGAATCATCTGATTGATCAAAAGTGGGTGCTGTGTTGTTTATATCTAGTTCAACTACGGATTCTTGTAGAGTGTTGCTCGGACCTACTTCAGACTCATTTGTGCAAACTTGTGATTGTGAAATCACTATTGGTCTCAGAATTTTTTCTTGAGCAGACGATTGTTGTTGTCAAAAGAATTCCACAAACTCTCATAGTTAAACAACCGAGGAACACCAGGCTTCTGTGTTGGTGACGTATATCTCTAGCAGTCAAGATGTTGAGCTAGAATAACCCGGTTTATGCTAGGTAAAAATACTCTTCTCAAAGGACTAGCCTATTCCATGAAAAACCCCTCTATAGACTTAGCTCCGAATTTACCATCCGGGTCAATGACTGTGCACAGAGATCCAAACGGTTCTAAAAACTCAAAATTTGGTTTTCGCTGATTAAGCAACTTAACGCATGTCTTCTTATGAGCCTTGGCTATTAATACTCGATTAAGCGAGTAACAAGCAGAGGCAACCACTTCGCTCCAAAAACTGACAGGTAATTTAGAATCTGCGAGCATTGTATGTGCTGTTTGAATAAGAGTTCTGCTCTTTCATTCATCGACTCCATTCGGTTACGGAGTATAGGGTGCGCTCAATTCAGGAAGTATTCCTTTGCTCATTTCAAAACATTTTCTCATTTTAGATAAGCACCCAACCCATTGTCCTTTAGATTTTCCTCAACAGCATCTTTGAACTTTGAAGATCCGCTTTCCATCATCGGCAATCGAAACTAAGATAGAAATAAAATCTTCTTTATTTTTCCATAGTTTATGCTAAAACACACTGAAAATATTTTTAGTTTTTTTCTTAAATGAAATGCAATAACTATGTACAAACATATTCACAGACATATTCTGTGAGTTTGTGTTAGAGGATCATATTAGTTTTTGAGATAAATCACAAGTACCATTTGTGACATTTGTGCCTTTTCAATGATTGTACAATTAAAAACAATTGCGTATTCAACGAAACCTAGTGTTTTATTTCTGAAATTTGTACAATAGACATTTGCACAATTTCAATTTCTTGCACGATTTCGAACCCTCGAAAACTTTTGTGGAAGTAATTCGTTAACTGACACTAAAACGCTATTAGTTTAACGCGACGTACACTTTGAAACAAGGACATAAGCTACACATACCCTAAATACCCTTTATATGACTTAGATATACGTTTTCAAGGGTTAGAGATGACAAAAACACGCTTATACAAGTCCAAGGACTATTTTCCGTCAAACTACGAAACTCTATTGGTCCGTATTCAAGATACGAACCATGTTATCAATTCAAATATTTTTGTACTCAATAAAATCTTGTATTTTAATGATGAGAATGCAAAAATGTCAATCGTTGCACAATTTCGACCATTTTTGTGTTCGTTAAAGCGTTTTACGCATTTTTGCGAAACGCGTAACCGTACAACCGAAAGAACCGACATCCACGACATTTTCAGGCATAATCCAATTTACACATGTCTTAAGACCTTTATATAACCTGAATAATAGGTTATATGGGTTAAAATGGCAAACAAGTGAAAATACAAGTCCCAGGGCAAAAATGTCAAAAAAATAATAAATATTTTTGCTTCTTCACCAAGTTTGCCACATATATCCAATTTTCGGCACCTAGCACTCATTTTGCCACACTTAATTTGTTGTTGACACATGTTAGGACACTAATCCACACTTGAGGACACTTTTCATCACCTCCTTGATCCTAAAATACTATAAATACCCCATGATTCTTCCATCTTTTTTCACACAACTTCAAAACACTTCAAAGCAAAGTGTGAAGTTCTTCTTTTTACCCTTCTTGGAGCTTGTTTCCAGCCTTTGGAAGCATCCTATCTTGAGTTACAAAGTGTTCTTCAACACAAGTAAGTGCTCTTCCTAGTTCTTTCATTATTTTAGCTATTTTGAGCTAAAAGTCGAATAGTTTGCTTCATGATTGACTTTTGGTTCTGACCATATTTGGTCAAGTCAAAGTTCAATTGAACTTTGCAATGTGATCGTAATCACGAAGGTTATAATCCCTAACGATTTCACCTTCTGATTACCCCGTTTACTAGTGGAAGTGACGACTCAAAGTTTCGGTCAAAATGTGCATGATGTGCATTTTACGACGAAACTATTTTCGGGTATCAAAACACCAAGTTTTGATACCCAAATCAGTTTTATAAACTTAGTTAGGCATATTTTGACATGTCTAACTTGTCACTTCTAGTTTAGTGCTTATTTAGGGCCATAAGTCGAGCGGTCTTGACTACCGCTTTGACTTTCGAATCCGACGCGTTTGGTCGATCTTAAAATCCGACCAAACATATATTTGTGACCATAGTTATGTGGGGAATAACCTATGAAGGTTATACCTTATGGTCACGTCGTTTGGTTAGTTGTTATGATAAGTTACTTCTATGTTCTTAAAAAAATGATGACCATAATGCCCTTTTGCACATAAATCCATTTTAAACACATGTAACCAAATTTTTGACATATAAACTGACATTATAACATTTTCAAACATGTTTGGGCATTTAAGACTTATCATCGGACATGTTTAATCATCTGATCATGCGTTTACGCTAATGACCCGTTAAATTAGCATAAACTACCTTAACGAGATATAATGCGTCCAAAGAACTTAGGATCCATTCCAAATCAGAATACTAAGTTTATTAAACCATATCACATGAATTCCAACACTCGTTTGGTGTATAAGACTTCATTCTATTTGATCTCACGTTTGTAGTCCCGACACGCTAAATTATTTATCTGACACATTAGCACACGTTTGAGCTTTTTTGTTACGTTGATCAAGAGCACTTTCGCAATCCCAAGTGAGTACATAGTTCCACACATTTTTGTTTTACAAATGTTTTGGGGTGACTCATATGTCTATAGTTTTTATATAAAACGATACGATTTCAATAATGTGAACAAGTTGTTGATGCGTTATCCATAACATGAATGACATTCATTAGCTTTTGCCAAGCCGACCAGTGGTATGTTATGGTACCATAGGACTGACAATACCATTATCGGACTGTTCAGTGGATTTGGTGGAAGTTTGGGTAATGACAGACTGTTTCCGATTAACAAATCATTTGTTGATTTGTTAGTCTAGTTAAAGAGACCTTTTGGTGGTCTATTAAAGATACCCTTTGGTGGTATAGTCAACACAGGTATGAATGTGTTCATTAAAGAACGATCATAAGTTTTCACAATTAAAAAAAACATCAACGATTTGTTTATGACATGGACAATTGGTTTATGACACGGAGGATTGATTTATAACACGGACGAATGGTTATAACACAGACAAATGGTTTATAACAGGGACAAATGGTTTTGAACAATGTCACACAATGATTTCCACTTAAAGATATAAATCATACGAAGTTTTCTTTTGAATCAATCTATTACAAGGTTTTACAAAAGAAACGTTTTGGTCAAGATTCATGGCTATAAGGTTTCCACAACTCTGACCAACTTGTTTTAGTTGGTTAATTTTATTGCAATATCAAACACTTTTGATATGAGGTATTCACTTAACGACTCTTATAGTCGGACGAGGTGTTGCAATATGCATACAAA
The DNA here is from genome assembly GCA_947069175.1 of Scalesia atractyloides. Classification (NCBI taxonomy): domain Eukaryota; kingdom Viridiplantae; phylum Streptophyta; class Magnoliopsida; order Asterales; family Asteraceae; genus Scalesia; species Scalesia atractyloides. Next base: position 48,645,274 of record CAMTDV010000029.1, on the reverse strand, counting down.
GCCACGAATTTGACACACTCACAAAACCTATGTACTCGCCGGCGTTTTTATGCTGACTCTCTTTTCACATATGTTTCTGGAGTCAATGCTTGATAATATGATGCATGCTTCACGTAGGAATGGACGCGGGCCTTAGTGATCTAAAACATAAAAGACAATTTATTTATGTGCTGTTTCTGTTTATCCCAAGATAATGTAAACATTTAGCTTAATAAAACAAAATTTTATATTCCATGAGTTGTGAAGTAATAGTTCTGTGACATGACTTCCCGACGTTTCCGTGACGGTTCGTTGTTTTACGCGATAGGGGTGTTACCGAAATATTGGTATCAAAGCTTATGGTTATAGGGAATTGGGTTATTATTAATGCTTTGACCTAGACTATAACCTTCCTAGGACCCTAACGCGAGTTATCTTGCGTTTAGATTCTTAAAACAATCCGATCACCTGTCCTTAGGTGACTACCAAAACAAAGACACAAGTTACAAATTCGTTTTGAAAATCAATCATCTATCCTTAGATGATTTGTCTTGGCTTAAAGCCTTAATAAGTTTTCAAAATCCCGTCAAAGTTTAGGTTTTATTGATGTGAACACGTGCAATCTGGAAGGGTGGATACCTGTACCCTGAGTTATCTATGACAAATGGCAAATAACTGGTAATTCCGTACAATTTAATCACTATTTTTATTTCAAAATCTCATGCATATTATCGTAATTTAATTGCGTAACTGAGTGGTACATCATATCTTAAGAATTAGGGCATATAAATCAGATCATAACATATGCGGGTTTGTTACGACGCTGAACAAACCAAACAATGCCCTAAAAAGTGTTGGTAGAAAGTGTTGGGCGCACTATTTGTGGTGGCACTATTTGTCATGATAATGCCATAACTGAGTCCATATATAAATGATAACATTGATATGAGATCACCCATTACAAAAATACATAACTTTCTGGTACAACGCCCAAATTGCAAAATTGTTCGTTTCGACTAAAAAGGCGACAAATGTTAGTTTGTCCGCAATACTAATTCGGTGGATTGTGGATGTCAGAATAACAACAAAACAACATTGAACATCCCAAAACAGTATGAGAATAGCAAGAAATGCAAAAAAGACAATATTTCCGGTCATACGGCAAACAACGTAAAACTTGACCGGAAAGCGACCGTTTGTCGAACCGACGAACATTTTAGTGGCCAATAGCCTCATTCATGCATCTAGTGAACTAGTTAAGCCTCATTTGGAACTCGGAATCCATTCAACTATCTTGAGGTCATGGAAACACAATTTCCGGAAAAGTTCGACGAAAGGATATATAAGTGCCGATATTGAGCGAATGATCGAACGAAAGGAATTTTGGCCATCCTAACTCAACATGTATTCATCTAGCAAACTAGTTATGCATATTTTTAGATCAGAAGTGCACTAAATAAACACCATGGCAATTGTAATGGTCAAAAACAAAACTTCCGGTACTAAATAATAAAGTTCGTTTATTAGCGAATATTGTGTCGATGAACGAACTAACTATGTTTCCTTCATCTGAAACTTATACTAAATGATCATGTGGATTAATTATCATAGACTAACACTCTAAACCCTAATTATATGCTACGCATGCAAGATGGTAATTATATAACAAACATCACTTCCCATTTCCATCATTTTTTTCACTTAAAAAAAATTGCAACCATCACCTCCTTCCTCCCTCATTCCCACGGCTACACCACCTACACAAAACCACCATTAAACCACCATAAACCACCTCATGTTACTCACTTTAAAACCCTCTCAAGACCATTCAAGATGCTAACAAAGGTGGAGGACCATTAGGGCTAGCTCCATTTTCTTCTTAAATCATCACTAAACTTGTGCACCCATTGTAAGGCAAATCCCTTCATATTCTAGCTTATTACTATGTCTAGTTTAATGATGTACAAGTTGATCATCTTGAAAATGAAGAAAAGAAAACCTAAAAACCCTAACTCACAGCTTAATAATAACACTAAATATGGTTTATTTTGTGTTGATTAGTGTTTATATGTTAACTAGTTAGCGTGATGAGGTTCTTTATGTTAAAGTAAGGTGTAAAAGTTAGATGATCTTGTATGGTTGAATATGAAAATGATGATTTAAACATGGTAATGTTTAAATCTAAACAAGATCATCAACTACATCATCCATGAAGATTACTACAATCTCAAAGTAATACTATTATACATGAGTAATTTTTATAAGGAATAAATACTATGATTTAAGATGTAACCATCTTAAAAAGTGTAGAAATCAAAGGATTTAAAGTGACAGGCTTGATCTAAGGATGTAACAAAAATAATGGTTTAAAAATGCTAATAAATGTTGAAGTCTCATTATGTTTTTAATAAGATTTTGACTACAAAAAATACCATGGATGATGATACACATAAGTTGTAAACAAATAATATGAAAGCTTGAAACAAATTGTTGATCTTGATTATGAGTTTAAACATGGTTTAAATACGTTTAAAAAAGTGGAAACGCCATAGTTTAGGGAAACTATGGCGAAATTTTCTGAAATCTAATCGCGATTAAGATATGATTAACAGGATGATAAGCGGGACTAAACGCGTTTAATAACTTACATCATCATTAAGTAAGTTCTAACGACAAGGGTTTAACCCTAAACACTCAAGTGTTCAACAAGTGTGTGTGTGTGTGTATATATATATATATTTACAAGTAAAAATAAGTAATCCTTATAAAAATATATATAGTTACTTGTGGAAATAAAAGTACGCATTAATATTTTGTCACCAAGGATTTTGTATAAATACATGTGTATTGTATGTGTAAGTATTTAGAAGCTTAGGGTATTCATCATAAAAAAAATTCTAGTTACCCTACTATACACAAAATACTACAAACACTTGAAAATATTACCAAGTGTTGGTGAAACAAACAAATACATTTTTACCTTACGTCGAAACAATAATCGGACAAACGAAGCAATACGGACGATGGGCGAAACGTATACAAATACACCGACGTGTCCTTGACCAATGGATAAATCGCCGATACCAAGAGTTATTACGACGATGGGCGATTGTCGACGAGAAAAAGCAGGTAATAAACGACAACGATGACAAGTCTAAAATATATATTTAGACACTTAACATATATATATGTTATCGAAACTTAAAATCCAAAAGTTGAATATATAAAAGTATAAGACATATATACGTATACACTAATACTTAGTAAAATTATAAGTATAAGGCTTATAAAATAATGGGCTCATCCAAAATGAATTTGGGCTAGGCCCAATTTATAAAAGACATGGGCAAGGCCCAATAGCATAAAATATGTGGGCAAGGCCCAATTGTATAAACTATATTGACAAGCCCAAAAACATATAAATTACATTGGATAGGCCCAAAGACATAAATTACATAGGCTAGGCCCAATGACATAAATTACATGGGCTAGGCCCAATGACATAAAGACATGGGCTAGGCCCAATGACATAAATAGCATGGGCTAGGCCCAATGACATAGATGACATGGGCAAGGCCCAGTTCACACACGATCTAAGAACAACAATATATATATGTATCTTTTTGAGAAATATATATAACAATATTAATCGAACAAACAAACTACCAACACTATGATAACACTAAAAGTTGTTCTATCATAACAAAGAAATACTCCGTACACATGTAGGTTACACACGTATACGGACACCGACCGACGAATAGTACAACGTATGGAACGCAAAGCTGTGAGTTCATGTCCCTCCTTTCATTTATTTCAAAGTTTTGTTTTAACAATATCGAGGGGAAATACATGTCTATAACAAACAGTATGTTAGCTTTGGCTTTAGTTGATTACACGATTATTTGTGTGTAAGTAGGATGATGACAATAGTAACCATTAATCACATAGTGACCAAGGTGCAAAAGAGGTAGATCTATTGAGTTTGAGACGCGCTCCACTCCCGGTTGGTATAACCTTCGGAGTGCTTTTGTGATCCCAATGATGTCAAAGTTATCTCAGTTTGGTTATTTACTTATGGCACATATATGTCAGGGTGCTCGCGACACACTAATAGATCCTTAAAACTCCATGATGCTAATAACATACTCGGATTTCATTACAGGATTTTAAGAATGACATTATTATACGAAAACATTAATTACATGAACTCGCAAACTTTATGTTGACTTTTAAAATTACACATATTTAGGACGCAAGACATGAGCTGGTGATATGATTCGGGTTATGGGAAAATCTCAAGACGACGATGTGCCATCTTTTGGAGGGGTTGCCTTTTATATCCCAACTTTGTATGGGTATAAAGGAGTCAAAACCTCATTACGCAGTAACGATGAAAATAGTATCTTATTTTGAAGTAATATATGTTGAATTATGTTTATGATGATCAGTTGAAAACACTTAAACTATGAAATCACTTTTGAATGGTTGTAATTATGGGAATGAAACTTATTATTAATATGGCATCGTTGTTGTATCATAATTGTTTACTAAGTTGGATGCAATGATTACCTAATAGTCACACACTTGCGCTTCCGCTACGACCCGGTGTGACAGGTTGGTATCAGAGCTCCGATTGTAGTGAAAACTTTTTATTAAAGTTTGGTTTACAATCACCAAGGGCTCACACATGAAAACAAAGTGTAAAAGATAATAGACAATGTTTTCGGAATTATGACAAAATAAAAAAAAGGTTTCATTGTGTCAAGATAACATGAGATCTATAGCTCAACTATAAGTAACGAGCAAGGATCAATACATGACTAGTCTATAATGGAAAGACACGAAACATTAGGATTACACGTGAAAACAAAAGAAAGCAAGTCTTGCATGAGAAGTGGTGATTAATATAAAATATATCATAAGTAATAATAGATTACCTACATGTATATATATGCATTGTACGGATTATTTGCCAGGACTATGTCTTCTTCGTCAAGCTACGAGGAGGATCCAATGGAGTATGTGTCCGACGATGGATACGACCCCGATGCTGAGCCCTACCCCTTGAGGATGGAGCCAACCATGAAGACCTTGATGACTTTCAACCGTTTGCTCTTACTGATCCCATGGAGGATGATGCCCCATAGGCAGACGACGTGCTAGTCGTTCCAGCAGCCTCCCCATGATATTATTGTTTATGCCATCCGGAGGGTGAGCATGCGCTAGTACACCTGGTCGTACCTCTTGCCATCGTTCCTCCAGTCATTGATCTGGATGATGACGATGATGACATACTAGTGTTCCATGTCGATCATATGGAGGATGACCTCGGAGGCGGCGAGGTCTTCGATGACATAGCTATACTTGAGATCCCACCCCCTGTCATACTAGTCATCGACATCTCGTCATCCTCAGCTGCCACCCCGTGTGAGCATATGGCAGACGATGCCTCTTCTGCCGCCCCAGATTCGCCTGTATCGATGCACTTACCCCCTGCAGCCTCACCGGCCCATGTTAGCTCATTTCCCACTAGTACCCCGACCCATGGACCCGTTCCATACCCGCTCCCTACTCTGGACCCGCACGACATTATTCACTGAGCGGTACCCCACGTGCCCCTGAGCACTACCCCTATTTTTCTCTAAGAGGTCCGCTTACCATCCCGTTTACAACCCATTTGCAGCTGGACCTTCCCACATGGCAGAACCTTCTTTCTCGGGTGGACCACCACCCATGCATGCCACACGGCCCATACCACATACTGCAGGTATGTCTACCCCGATACCCACACCGGGCATGAGCCCTTCTGAACCCTACCATCCCTCACACTTCCCTCTGATTCCTGTGGAGGAGAGAGTGACTTCGCATGACCATCAGCTCTCTTTGATCTTTCGGAGGATCTGGGAGCTAGAGACCCAGTGTGCTGCTCATGCCGCTACTAGAGCCACACTCCCAGTATCATCATCGCCACTACCACCACCATCACCACCACCACTACCCTATCACCACCACCGACCCTACCCTTCTATTGTCCATTTCACCACTCATCATGCCCATCTGAGGCGCGAGTGCAGGAGTTAGAGCAGTTTCAGACTGATGCTACCAGACGCATTTCTGGCCTAGAGGAGGAGGTGGCTTACCATCGCGGTTTGCTCCACCAAACACTATCTCCACCACCCCCTCCACCGCAATAGTATGTTTGTGATTATCTTTTGGGGATCATATGCACTTTTGATGACCTAGCTCATGAAGACTCAGCTATGAAGATCCCGATTTTTGGAAGACAACTTGATGACATGAAGAAGCAATGTAGAAGAAAATTTTACTTTTGTAATGTAAAAACTTGTATTGACTAGGGTTTTGTATCCCTAGGTCCTTTTGATCTTCACGAACAAAATGTAAAAAGTTGTCATTGTATAAAAGTGTATTTTCTTTATTTTACATTGTACCTCTTTTGTGCTATGGTTGTTAATGTCATGATGTGGTGATATTACGGTTGATGTATCGTGTTGTGGTGATATTGTGATTGATGTCTTATGATGCGAAGACTATTTATGGGATGAGTTACGTGCTTATGGTGATGATGGGTGTACGTATGTCATACACATATATTTTTTTTCTTACTTATCACATATACCGGATGTACTTATACATATATGTTTGACAAAAAAATAATAAATAAATATAAGAAATATAATAATGAATATGTATTTATTATTAAATAATTCGGCTAATTGTGAGAGACATTTTATATTAGAAGACAATGCCGTCCAGCCGAAAGAGTTCCAACAACAATACACTACGACAATACAATCGGAATTAGATGAACGCATTTCTCAGGCAATTTCGCAGTACGAAGCTAACCGCTCCGAACACAGCGGTGGTACCAGAGGTTCAACCGGAGGAAATACTCCAACGGGTAATACACGATTATTCATAAAACCGCACGATACTCCCATTTATTATATAAGTGCTTTTTGGTTACTCATGCTTAAATGGCGTATCCAATGATTTCAGGTTGCACTTACAAGCAGTTTCTAGACTGCAAGCCTCTAAATTATGACGGTACCAGAGGTACTGTAGCCTTTGTACGTTGGACTGAGAAGACTGACTCAGTCATTCGGATGAGTAAGTGCCCTGCTGAACAAAGAGTCAATTATGTTACTAGACTCTTCATGTATGGAGCCTTATCTTGGTGGAACCTCTAAGGGCGACGATGCTGCATACGCCCTGACCTGGTAGGAGCTTAAATAAATGATGAGAAAGAAGTATTGCTCAAGATCGGAAATTCAAAAGTTGGAAACGGAGTTCTGGAATTTGAAGATGATTGGTTCAGACATTGCTGGGTACACATAACGATTTCATGACTTGTCTCGAGTGGTGCCATACTTAGTGGAGCCTGAATTTAAGCGGATTGAGGTACATCCAGGGACTTGCCCCGGAAATTCTGAGTCTGGTTACCTCGTCGAAACCCACTGAAATTGGGAAATAATTGATCTAGCTGTCTGCCTTACTGAGGAGGTTGTACGTCAGGGGAGGTTACCTAAGTGTGGTGTGAATAAAAAGGACACTACTGAGGAGACTACGGACTCCAACAAAAAAAATTCTCCCATTTCAAGAAAGGCTCTCGAGGTAATAATAACAGGAACAAGAAGCAGGCCATGAGAGAAGTCAAAGAAGCTAAGGTATTTGTTACCACTACCACAAACACTGCTGCTAAGAAATCTTATACCATGGGAGCACCAAAATGCTCCAAATGCCCTTTCCACGACTACTGGGAATGTCGAGGGCCCAAGTGTGGAAAATGTGGTAAGTTTGGACATTGCACCGATGCGTGCCGGGGAACCAATACTAGAGATCAAGGTTGTTTTGGATGCGGAGACAAAGGGCATTTCAAGAAAGATTGCCCCAAAGAAAACCAAGCACGGGGAAGAGCATTCGTGATTGGACTAAGGAGCTCGCCAGAACCCAAATGTGGTCATCGGTACGTTCCCTATCAACGATCACTTTGCATCTATTCTTTTTGATACCGGGGCAGATTTCAGTTTTATTGCTAAGGAGTTTAGAGATATACTTGGGGTAGAGTCGAGCAAATTAGATGTTCCGTACTCGATTGAACTAGTTAACGGGATATTGGAAGAGTCGGGTGAAATAATAAAGAAATGTATGTTAGAATTGGGTGAACGAAATTTTGATATAGATTTATTACCAGTTCAATTGGGTCGTTTTGATGTCTTATTGGGATGGATTGGTTATCTGATAATCGAGCCGAAGTTATATGTCATGAGAAAATCATTCGCATCCCCTTATCCGACGGAGTGCATTTGATGATTCACGGTGAGAAGCATGACACGCCACTACGAATCATAAACTGCATGAAAGCTCAAAATGTTTCAGGAAAGGATGCATCGCCTTTCTTGCCCATGTGGTGGATAAAAAGGCCGAGTAGCGCAAGATTGAGGACATACCGGTAGTAAGGGAATATCCCGAAGTCTTTCCAGAAGACCTTCCATGACTACCTCCACAAAGACAGGTCGAATTCCATATTGATTTATTGCCAGCAGTTGCACCGGTGGCGAAAGCCCCATATCGATTAGCACCCTCGGAAATGCAGGAATAATCTACTCAGTTGCAAGAGTTGCTTGACAAAGGTTTCATAAGACCGAGTTTCTCGCCTTGGGGAGCTCCGGTGCTGTTTGTGAAAAAAGGACGGAACTTTTCGCATGTGCATCGACTACCAGGAACTAAACAAGTTAACTATCAAGAACCGGTACCCATTACCAAGGATTGACGATCTATTCGATCAGTTGCGAAAGGTCGAGTGTTTACTCAAAAATTGATTTAAGATCTGGGTATCATGTTAAGAATCCAAGAGGAAAGTATTCTAAAACAACATTTAGGACTCGCTATGGTCATTTCGAGTTCCTAGTTATGCCTTTTGGCCTAACAAACACCCCTGCAGTGTTTATGGATTTAATGAAGCGGGTATGTAAGCCGTACCACGACAAGTTTGTGATTGATTTTATAGATGACATATTGATATACTCGTGAACCGAGGAAGAACACGAACAACACTTGAGAACTATATTGGAGTTGCTAAAGAAGGTGCAATTATAAGCTAAGTTCTGGAAATGCGAATTTTGGATTCGCGAAGAACAATTTCTCAGTCAAGTGGTGAACGAGAACAGAATACATGTTGACCCTTCGACAAATCGAGGCTATAAAGAACTGGACCACGCCAAGAACCCCCATGAAAATACGACAATTCTTGGGCTTAGCGGGATATTACAAGAGATTTATTGAAAATTTCTCAAAAGTGGCTCAGCCGCTAACCTCGCTTACACAGAAGGATAGAAAGTTTGATTCGAGAGAAAAGCAAGAATCAGAGTTTCAAGTATTAAAGGAGAAATTATGTAAGGCGCTGATATTATCACTTCCAGACGGTACCGATGAATTTGTGGTGTACTGTGATGCATCCCATCAAGGCTTGGGTGGCGTATTAATGCAACGTGAGAAAGTCATCGCGTACGCGTCACGTCAGCTGAAAGTTCACGAAAGGAATTATACCACGCATGACCTAGAATTAGGCGCAGTGGTATTTGCCTTAAAGATCTGGCCACATTATTTATATGGCACTAAGTGTACCATATTCAGGATCATAAAAGTTTTCGACATATATTCAATCAAAAAGAACTGAATATGCGCCAACGATGTTGGGTGGGATTGTTGAATGATTATGACTGTGAGATCAAGTATCACCCAGGCAAAGCAAATGTTGTAGCAGATGCTTTGAGCAGAAAAGAACGAATCAAAACATTATGGGTACGAGCTTTAGAGATGACGATCCAAACGAACTTTACAACTCGAGTGCATGATGCACAACAAGAAGCTTTAAAACCAGAGAACATTCCAGCGGAATCATTACGGGGAATGGAAAAAAACAATTGGAACCGATCAAGAATGGAACTTTATATTTCATGGTAAGGATCTGGATTCCGTATTATGGTGATTTGCGAGACTTGGTGTTGGATGAAGCACACAAGTCCAAGTACTCGATACACCCAGGATCTGATAAAATGTACCAGGGATCTAAAAGAGTATTATTGGTAGCCTTATCTCAAGGGAGATATTGCGACCTATGTTGGGAAATGCCTAACTTGTGAAAAGGTCAAGGCCGAATACCAAAAACCATCTGGTCTATTGCAACAACACAAAATCCCAGTTTGGAAGTGGGAAAAATATCAATGGATTTCACTACAAAATTACCACGGACCTCTCGAGGTCATGACATGATCTGGGTTATCATTGATCGGTTAACCAAATCAGCTCACTTCTTACCCATCCATGAGAAAGACAGTACAGAGAAGTTAGCTGAACTGTATCTTAAGGAAATCGTGGCACACCATGGAGTGCCAATCTCAATAATCTCTGATAGAGATGGTCGTTTGTGTCGTGGATCTGGCAATCGCTTCAAGCTCCGTTTGGTTCTCGCTTAGATTTAAGCACACTTTTCACCCGCAGACCGATGGTTAAAGCCACCGAACCATCCAAACGTTTGAAGGCATGCTTCGGGCCTGTGTGATGGATTTAGGCGGAAACTAGGATACTCATTTACCGGTGGTAGAGTTTTCCTACAATAACAGTTATCACACTAGTATAAAGGCCGCACCGTTCGAAGCATTATATGGACGAAAGTGCCGATCACCTCTATGTTGGGCGGAAGTCGGGACAGACAACTCATTGGTCCCGAACTAGTACAAGAGACTACAGACAAGATATTCAAGATCCGTGAGCGTATCAAAGCGGCCTGAGATAGACTAAAGAGCTACACAAATCGGAGACGCAAACCATTATTCTTCGAGGTCGGAGACAAAGTATTATTAAAGGTCTCACCTTGGAAGGGCGTAGCTAATTTGGGAATCGTGGAAAATTAAACCCAAGATATGTCGAACCTTTCGAAATTCTGGCAAAGATCGTACAGTGGCTTACAAGTTGAAACTGCCAGAGGAACTCAATAATGTACACGACACATTGCATGTGTCAAATCTGAAGAAAAGCCCGACAAATGACACAATTTCATTCCAGCGGATGAGATTCATGTTAATGAAAATATTCAATTTACCGAAGAACCCATTGAAGTCATGGGCTGGAAGGTTCAAAAGACGAGGAGAAGCCAAATCCGTCTAGTAAAAGTTCGTTGGAACTCGCGTCACGGTCCCGAGTACACGTGGGAATGTGAAGATCAGATAAAGGCAAAATACCCCCACCTGTTCAAGAAGACTCCTTTAGTGGATGCTCAAAGTGAATTTCGTCACGAATTCTTTTTAACAGGGGGAGTATGTGACAAATGGCAAATAACCGGTAATTCCGTACAATTTAATCACTATTTTTATTTCAAAATCTTATGCATATTATCGTAATTAATTAGTGTAACTGAGTCGTACGTCATATACTAAGCATTAGGGCTAATAAATCAGATCATAACATATACTGGTTCCCGTTTCGACGCGGAATAAACCAAACAATGCCCTAAAAAGTATTGGTAGAAAGTGTTGGGCGCACTATTTGCGGTGGCACTATTTGTGTCGGAAAAACCGCTAAAACAAATCAGAACAACGAATAACGGCATGCTAATGCCATAATTGAGTCCATATATAAATGAAAACATTGATATGAGATCACCCATTTCAAAAATACATAACTTTCCGGTACAACGCCCAAATTGCAAAATTGTCCGTTTTGACTAAAAACGCGACAAATGTCAGTTTGTCCGCAATACTAATTTGGTGGATTCCGGATGTCAGAATAAAAAAAACAACATTGAACATCCCAAAAAAAATATAAGAATAGCAAGAAATTCATAAAAGACATCATTTCCGGTCATACGGCAAACAACGACAACTCGACTGGAAAGCGACCGTTTGTCGAACCGACGAACATTTTAGTGGCCGCTAGCCTCATTCATGCATCTATCGAACTACTTAAGCCTCATTGGAAATTGCAATCCATTCAACTATCTTGAGGTCACTGAAACACAATATCCGGAAAAGTTTGACGACAGGATATATAAATGCCCATATCGAGCGAACGTTCGAACGAAAGACATTTGGCCATCCTAACTCAACATGTATTCATCTAGCAAACTAGTTATGCCCATTTTTAGATCAGAAGTGCACTAAATAAATGCCATGGAAATTATGATGGTCAAAAACGAAAGCGTCTGGTACTAAATAATAAAGTTCGTTTATTGGCAAATATTGTGTCGATGAACGAACTAACTATGTTTCCGTCATCCGAAACTTATATTAAATGATCACATGGATTAATTATCATAGATTAACTCTCTAATCCCTAATTATATACTAATGATGCAAGATCAACCTCCTAATCACAACACTTAACTTAATTACTAAATTATCTAATAATAAACATGTGTTATAAAAAAGATTTACACATTACCCCCTCCCCTTACATGTGGACGGTCAAGTGGGTCCCACACCCACTTGATGCTTGTTGTAAATGTTGGATTAGGAGCATGGTGTGTAGAAATGTGGTGATCTTAGAAAAGATGGTAATTATATAACAAACATCACTTCACATTTCCATCATTTTTTTCACTTCAAAAAAAATTGCAGCCATCACCTCCTTCCTCACTCATTCCCACGGCTACACCAACTCCACAAAACCACCATTAAACCACCTCATTTTAATCACTTTAAAACCCTCTCAAGATCATTCAAGATGCTAACAAAAGTGGAGCACCATTAGGGCTATCTTGGAGCTACATTTTCTTCTTAAATCATCACTAAACTTGGCACCCATATTAAGGAAAGTATTCCTAAAACAACATTTAGGACTCGCTATGGTCATTACGAGTTCCTAGTTATGCCTTTTAGCCTAACAAACACCCCTGCAGTGTTTATGGATTTGATGAAGCGGGTATGTAAGCCATACCACGACAGGTTTGTGATGTTTTTATAGATGACATATTGATATACTCGCGAACCGAGGAAGAACACGAACAACACTTGAGAACTATATTGGAGTTGCTAAAGAAGGAGCAATTATACGCTAAGTTCTGGAAATGCGAATTTTGGATTCGCGAAGTACAATTTCTCAGTCAAGTGGTGAACGAGAACAGAATAGATGTTGACCCTTCGACAATCAGGCTATAAAGAACTGGACCACGCCAAGAACCCCCATGAAAATACGACAATTCTTGGGCTTAGCGGGATATTACAAGAGATTATTGAAAATTTCTCAAAAGTGGCTCAGCCGCAAACCTCGCTTACACAGAAGGATAGAAAGTTTGATTCGAAAGAAAAGCAAGAATCGGCGTTTCAAGTATTAAAGGAGAAATTATGTAAGGCGCCGATATTATAACTTCCAGACGGTACCGATGATTTTGTGGTGTACTGTGATGCATCCCTCAAGGCTTGGGTTGCGTATTAATGCAACGTGAGAAAGTCATCGCGTACGCGTCACGTCAGCGGAAAGTTCACGAAAGGAATTATACCATGCATGACCTAGAATTAGGCGCAGTGGTATTTGCCTTAAAGATCTGGCCACATTATTTATATGGCACTAAGTGTACCATATTCACGGATCATAAAAGTCTTCAACATATATTCAATCAAAAAGAACTGAATATGCGCCAACGATGTTGGGTGGGATTGTTGAATGATTATGACTGTGAGATCAAGTATCACCCAGGCAAAGCAAATGCTGTAGCAGATGCTTTAAGCAGAAAAGAACGAATCATAACATTATGGGTTCGAGCTTTAGAGATGATGATCCAAACAAACTTTACAACTCGAGTGCACGATGCACAACAAGAAGCTTTAAAACCAGAAAACATTCCAACAGAATCATTAAGGGGAATGGAAAAACAATTGGAACCGAACAAGGATGGAACTTTATATTTCATTGGAAGGATCTGGATTCCGTATTCTGGCGATTTGCGAGACTTGGTGTTGGATGAAGCACACAAGTCCAAGTACTCGATACACCCAGGATTGGATAAAATGTACCAGGATCTAAAAGAGTATTATTGGTAGCCTAATCTCAAGGGAGATATTGCGACCTATGTTGGGAAATGCCTAACTTGTGCAAAGGTCAAGGCCGAATACTAAAAACCATATGGTCTATTGCAACAACACGAAATCCCAGTTTGGAAGTGGGAACAAATATCAATGGATTTCACTACAAAATTACCACGGACCTCTCGAGTTCATGACATGATCTGGGTTATCATTGATCGGTTAACCAAATCAGTCATTTCTTACCCATCCTTGAGAAAGACAGTACATAGAAGTTAGCATAATTGTATCTTAAGGAAATCGTGGCACGCCATGTAGTATCAATCTCAATAATCTCTGATAGAGATGGTCACTTTGTGTCACAGATCTGGCAATCGCTTCAAGCTTCGTTTGGTTCTCGCTTAGATTTAAGCACACTTTTCACCCGCAGACCGATGGTCAAAGCCACCGAACCATCCAAACGTTGAAAGACATGCTTCGGGCATGTGTGATGGATTTAGGCGGAAACTGGGATACTCATTTACCGGTGGTAGAGTTTTCCTACAATAACAGTTATCACACCACTATCAAGGCCGTGCCGTTCGAAGCATTATATGGACGAAAGTGCCGATCATCGCTATGTTGGGCGGAAGTCGGGACAGACAACTCATTGGTCCCGAACTAGTACAAGAGACAACAGACAAGATATTCAAGATCCGTGAGTGTATCAAAGCGATCTGAGATAGACTAAAGAGCTACACAAATCGGAGACGCAAACCATTATTCTTCGAGGTCGGAGACAAAGTATTATTAAAGGTCTCACCTTGGAAGGGCGTAGCTAGATTCGGGAAGCGGGGAAAATTAAACCCGAGATATGTCGGACCTTTCGAAATTCTGGCAAAGATCAGTACAGTGGCTTACAAGTTGAAACTGCCAGAGGAACTCAATAATGTACATGACACATTTCATGTGTCAAATCTGAAGAAAAGCCCGACAAATGACACAATTATCATTCTAGCGGATGAGATTCGTGTTAATGACAAACTTCAATTTACCTAAGAACCCGTTGAAGTCATGGACTAGAAGGTTCAAAAGACGAGGAGAAGCCAAATCCGTCTATTAAAAGTTCGTTGGAACTCGCGTCACGGTCCCGAGTACACGTGGGAACGTGAAGATCAGATAAAGGTAAAATACCCCCACCTGTTCAAGAAGACTCCTTTAGTGGATGCCTCAAAGTGAAATTCATGACGAATTCTTTTTAACAGGGGGAGTATGTGACAAATGGCAAATAACCGGTAATTCCATACAATTTAATCACTATTTTTATTTCAAAATCTTATGCATATTATCGTTATTAATTGTGTAACTGAGTCGTACGTCATATACTAAGTATTAGGGCTAATAAATCAAATCATAACATATACTGGTTTCCGTTTCAACGCGGAACAAACGAAACAATGCCCTAAAAAGTGTTGGTAGAAAGTGTTGGGCGCACTATTTGCGGTGGCACTATTTGTGTCGGAAAAACCGCTAAAACAAATCAGAACAACGAATAACGGCATGCTAACTGAGTCCATATATAAATGAAAACATTGGTATGAGATCACCCATTTCAAAAATACATAACATTTCGGTACAACGCCCAAATAGCAAAATTGTCCGTTTCGACTAAAAAGGCGACAAATGTCAGTTTGTCCACAATACTAATTTGGTGGATTCCGGTTGTCAGAATAATAACAAAACAACATTGAAAGGCATAAAAGACACTATTTCCGGTCATACGGCAAACAGCGCACAACTCGACCGGAAAGCGACCGTTTGCCGAACCGACGAGCATTTTAGTGGCTGATAGCCTCATTCATGCATCTATGGAACTAGTTAAGCCTCATTTGGAAATCTGAATCCATTCAACTATCTTGAGGTCACTGAAACACAATATCCAGAAAAGTTCGACGAAAGTGCACTAAATAAACGCCATGGCAATTGTGATGGTCAAAAACAAAAGCTTCTGTTACTAAATAATAAAGTTCGTTTACTAGCGAATATTGTGTCGATGAACGAACTAACTATGTTTCCGTCATCCAAAACTTATATTAAATGATCATGTGGATTAATTATCATATATTAACACTCTAAACCCTAATTATATGCTAAGGATGCAAGATCAAACTCCTAATAACAACACTTAACTTAATTACTAAAATATCTAACAATAAACATGTGTTATAAAAAATTTACACTTTACCCCCTCCCCCTTACATGTGGACGGATCAAGTGGGTCCCACACCCACTTGATGCTTGTTGTAAATGTTGGATTAGGAGCATGGTGTGTAGAAATGTGGTGATCTTAGAAAAGATGGTAATTATATAACAAACATCACTTCACATTTCCATCATTTTTTTCACTTCAAAAAAATTGCAGCCATCTCCCCCTTCCTCCCTCATTCCCATGGCTACACCACCTCCACAAAACTACCATTAAACCACCTCATTTTACTCACTTTAAAACCCTCTCAAGATCATTCAAGATGCTAACAAAGGTGGAGCACCATTAGGGCTATCTTGGAGCTCCATTTTCTTCTTAAATCATCACTAAACTTGTGCACCCATTGTAAGGCAAACCCTAACTCACACCTTAATAATAACACTAAATATGGTTTATTTTGTGTTGATTATGTGTTTATATGTTAACCAGTTAGCATGATGAGGTATGGTTAAATATGAAAATGATGATTTAAACATGGTAATGTTTAAATCTAAACAAGATCATCAACTACATCATCCATGAAGATTACTACAATCTAAAAGTAATATTATTACACTAAAAGTAATATTATTACACATGAGTAATTTTTATAAGGAAAAAATACTATGATTTAAGATGTAACCATCTTAAAAAGTGTATAAAACAAAGGGTTTAAAGTGATGGGCTTGATCTAAGGATGTAACAAAAATAATGGTTTAAAAATGCTAATAAATGTTGAAGTCTCATTATGTTTTTAATAAGATTTTGACTACAAAAAATGCCATGGATGATGATACACATAAGTTGTAAACAAACAATATGAAAGCTTGAAACAAATTGTCGATTTTGGTTATTGGTTTAAACAGGGTTTAAATACGTTTTAAAAATGTGGAAAACGACATAGTTTATGGGAAACTGGGCAAAATTTTCTAAAAATCTAATCGCGATTAAGATATGATTAACGGGATGATTAGCGGGACTAAACACGATTAGTAACTTAAATCGTCATTAAGTGAGTTCTAATGACAAGGGTTAAACCCTAAACACTCAAGTGTTCAACAAGTGTGTGTGTATATATATATATATATATATATATAATATTTACAAGTAAAAATAAGTAATCCTTATAAATATATATATAGTTACTAATGGAAATAAAAGTACGCATACATATTTTGTCACCAAGGATTTTGTATAAATACATGTGTATTGTATGTGTAAGTATTTAGAAGCTTAGTGTATTCATCATAAAAAAAATCTAGTTACCCAACTATACACAAAATACTACAAACACTTGAAAATATTACCAAGTGTTGGTGACACAAACAAATACATTTTTACCTTACGTCGAAACAATAATCGGACAAACAAAGCAATACGGACGATGGGCGAACGTACACAAACACACCGACGCGTCGTCGACCAATAGATAAATCGCCGATACGAAGAGTTATTACCACGATGGGCGATTGTCGACGAGAAAAAGTAGGTAATAAACGACAACGATGACAAGTCTAAACTATATATTTAGACACTTAACATATATATATGTTATCGAAAATCAAAATCCGAAAAGTTGAAAATATAAAAGTATAAGACATATATACTTATACACTAATACTTAGTAAAATTATAAGTAAAAGGCTTTTAAAATAATGGGCTCATCCAAAATGAATTTGGGCTAGGCCCAAGTTAAAAAAGACATGGGCAAGGCCCAATAGCATAAAATATATGGGCAAGGCCCAATGGTATAAACTATATGGACAAGCCCAAAAACATATAAATTAAATGGGCTAGGCTGAACGACATAAATTACATGGGCTAGGCCCAATGACATAAAAACATGGGCTAGGCCCAATTACATAAAGACATGGGCTAGGCCCAATGACATAAATTACATGGGCTAGGCCCAATGACATAGATGACATGGGCAAGGCCCAATGACACGCGTGTAAGGCACGAGGACATGTGAAGGGCAAGGCCTAGTTCACACACGATCTAAGAACAATAATATATATATATATACATACATATATATATATATACATACATATATATATATAGATATATATATATACATACATATATGTATATAGATATATATATTTGAGAAATATATATAACAACATTAATCGAAGAAACAAACTACCAACACTATGATAACACTAAAAGTTGTTCTATATCATAACAAAGAAATATATAACAAGAATTCAAGATGAACAACTGGTACAAGGTTTGTCGAGGCCAAGGTGTCTAATAAACGCAGTACACTTGTAGGTTACACACGTGTACAGAAACCGACCCACGAATAGTATGACGTACGGAACGCAAAGCTGTGAGTTCATGTCTCTCCTTTCATTTATTTTCAATTTTTGTTTTAAAACTATCGAGGGGAAATACATGTCCATAAAAACAGTATGTTAGCTATGGGTTTAGTTGATAACACGATTATTTGTGCGTAAGTAGGATGATGACAATAGTAACCATTAATCACATAGTGCCAAGGTGCAAAAGAGGTAGATCTATTGAGTTTGAGACGCTATCCACTGGTTGGTATACCCTTTGGAGTGCTTTTGTGATCCCAATGACGTCAAAGTTGTCTCGGTTTGGTTACTTACTTACGGCACATATATGTCAGGGTGCTCGCGACACACTGATCGATCCTTAAAACTCCATGATGCTAATAACATACTCGGATTTCATTACAGGATTTCAAGAATGACCATTATTATACGAAAACATTAACTATAGGAACTCGCCAACTTTATGTTGACTTTTAAAATTACATGTATTTTAGGACGCAAGACATGAGCTGGTGATATGGTTCGGGTTATGGGAAAATGTCAAGACGACGATGTGCCACCTTTTGGAGGGTTTGCCTTTTATATCCCAACTCGTATGGGTATATAGGAGTCAAAACCTCATTACGCAGTAACGATGAAAACAGTATCTTATTTTGAAGTAATATATGTTGAATTATGTTAATGATGATCAGTTGAAAATAGTTAAACAATCAAATTACTTTTGAACGGTTGTAATTATGGGAATGAAACTTATTATTAGTGTGTCATCATTGTTGTATTATAATTGTTTACTAAATTGGATGCAATGATTACCTAATAGTCACACACTTATGCGTCCACTACGACCAGGGTGTGACATTATCTGTCTAAGGCTAGAGTGTTCATACAAATCCGCATTATGGGACCAGTCACTCTTACCTGGGAACTCTTGGGGTGAGCTTCTACTTATAGACTAAAGCATGTCTTCACGATATATTGCAAAGACCCATTTACTTTGATTAGTCACCGTGTGTTGTTTGTTTATTTTTAAGTAAGGAACAAATGACCACCATCCTTATATTTAGTTGATATTTTTAATATCTCTCTTGATTATCCAATATCTCGCATATTTTCCCTCATGTTTTCTTCTAGAATGCCTCCTCGATGTAATACAACTCAAGATGCCGAAATGGCAGCTATTATCGCTCAACAAATTGCTACTGTACTCCCAAACCTAGTGACCTAGATGAATTAAGCAAACAATAACAACAATAACAACAACAATGCACCTGCACCGTTCAACAACAAACAATTTAACTCGACTAAACAACTCAAGTTTACTGGGTCTGAAGGAGCTACTGGACTCCTGTAGTGGTTTAAGAGTCCGAAAGCACATTTCGTCATGTTCAATGCCCGAATGAGCGAAAAGTCAAGTTTGCATTGAGTGTATTCCAGAAAAGAGCACTTACATGGTGGAATGATGTGATGAGAGAAAGTGGTACCGATGTGGCAATGACATAAACATGGGAAGAGCTTTGAGCTCTAATGATGAGGAAATTCTGCCCACGTCATAAACAACAGGCACTGGAAGATGAATTCCACAATCTTAAACAATATAGTGGATAGCATCGTGTGTACACTGACCGTTACGAAGAATTGAGCTTGTTGTGTCCCGCCATGGTCACCCCGCTGGAAAAAGCAATCGAGAGGTACATCGATGGCCTGCCTGACCCCGTTCAGGACATTGTTACTGGTAGCAACCCTACCACTGTTCGACAGGCTATCGAATTAGCTGCTACCCTGACTGAGTCTCAGGTCAAGAAGGGGAAAGTGTTTCTCAAGGGCGACAAGAAACAGGCAGCTAAGACCACTCAAGAGAAAACAAAGGAGAACAAAGTTGAGTCTTCCAAGAAGTTGAGGAAGCGTAAGGCTTTAGAACTTTGCAATTGTTGCACAACCCAACCAGAAAACTCAAAACCAGCCAGCACAACCTCCTGCGAGGAAACCCTATGCGAGTACTGCACTGTTGTGCAACCGGTGCAATGGTCACCATCAAGCTCACCTACAGTGTCGCCAATGACCTCATGTGGAAGATTCGGTCACATAGCCAATGTTTGTCATTCGGCCCCAAATCAAACTGTTCAGAACCCTGTTCAACCCCAAGCCAACCCTGCTAGACCCCCGTTCCCACCCGGTTCTTGCTACAACTATGGCGAGATAGGTCACTTTAGAAACAACTGCACATTCTTGCTACAATTGTGGCGAGATGGGTCACTTTAGTAACAACTACACAAAATTGGTGACGCGAATGCAAATCCAGCCCGTGGACCGCCATCCAACGTCAATGCCAATGAGGCTTGTGCTGATAACGAAGTCATTAACGGTACGTTCCTCGTTAACAATCATCCTGCTTCTATTCTTTTCGATTCGAGTGCCGATAGAAGTTTTGTATCACTAGCCTTTGAACCTTTGCTTTCGATGCCTAGAACTAAACTAGGAAAACCTTTAACGGTGGAAATAGCTAGTGGTGAACCCCTTGTGCTCGACTATGTCATTCGTAGTTGCCAATTGGACTTGGATAACCACCTTTTTCCCATTAACCTCACACCAATGCAACTCGGGAGTTTTGACATCATCATAGGAATGGATTGGTTATCCAAACACCATGCTGAGGTGATCTGTTTCGACAAGGTTTTCATATTCATCTTTCGTCTAGCAAAACCTTAGAAGTTCACGTAGAGAAACCCTCTATTAGCCTAAAACCCATGACCTGTACCCAGGCCAAAAAATACCTACGAAAGAATTATGTAGCCTTCTTGGCACATATTGTAGAGGAAAAAGGCAAGGGAAAAACTGTTCAAGACATCCCCGTTGTTCGGGAATATCCTGAGGTATACCCTGAAGAGCTACCTGGTTTACCCCCAATTCATCAAGTTGAGTTTTGTATTGACCTTGTGTCTGGTGCCAAACCAATTACCAAATCTCCTTGCCGTCTTGCACCGCTGAAATGCAAGAGTTGTCAAAGCAACTCTAAGAACTTTCAGACAAGGGATTCATTCGTCCGAGCATTTCACCTTGGGACGTTCTTGTCCTATTCGTGAAAAAGAAGAACGGATCCTTCCGTATGTGTATCAATTATCGTGAGCTCAACAAACTCACAATCAAAATTCATTATCCCCTACCTTGCATTGATGATCTCTATGATCAGCTACAAGGTATGACCTTCTTTTCAAAGATTGATCTGCGTTCTGGGTATAATCAAATTCGTGTACTCGAAGAAGATATTCCCAAGACTGCTTTTCGCACTTGATACAACCATTATTGTCATGCCTTTTGGTTTGACGAATGCTCCTGCCGTCATCATGGACTAATTGAATAGGGTTTGTAAACCTTATTTAGAAAAGTTCCTCATTGTTTTCATCGATGACATCCTTATTTATTCTAAGTCTCGAGTCGATCACGAACAACTTCTCTGTCTAACGATGGAACTCCTATAGAAAGAACAACTTTACGCCAAATTCTCCAAGTGTGAATTTTGGCTAAAAGAAGTTCAATTTTTGGGATACATTGTTAACGAACAAGGTATACATGTAGATCCCACCAAAATCAGTGCCATTAGGGATTAGAGTACACCTACTACTCCTACCGAAGTTCGTTCATTTTTTAGTCTTGCTGGATACTATCGACCATTCGTCGCGATCTTTTCAAATAACGCGGTTCCCCTCACCACTTTGACTCGGAAGAGTAAACCTTTCGAGTGGGGACCCAAACAAGAGGAAGCCTTTCAAACACTGAAACAAAAACTCTATGATACTCCTGTTTTATCTTTACCCGATAGCAACAACGATTTTGTTGTCCTTGTGACGCATCAAACCTAGGCCTTGGTTGTGTTCTCATGCAAAGAGACAAAGTTATAGCCTATGCGTCAAGACAATTGAAAATCCACGAGAAGAACTACACAACTCATGATCTTGATTAGGAGCCGTAGTTTTTGCTCTCAAAATTTGGAGACACTACCTTTACGGTACGAAATGTGTAGTTTTCACAGACTACAAAAGTCTCCAACACATATTCAATCAAAAGGAGCTAAACACGAGACAACGACGTTGGGTTGAACTTCTGGACGACTACGACTGCGAGATTCACTACCATCCTAGTAAGGCGAATGTTGTGGCTGATGCGCTTAGTCGTAAGGAAGGTGTCAAACTTCATTGTGTTCGAGTTCAATCTGATATCCAGACACGTATCCTTCAAGCACAACATACATGTGTGAACCAAAGCTTGTTGAAAAATGAGCTGCCACAAAATCTCGAACTTCAACTTGAAACAAAAGACAACGGATTGCTGTACTACAAGAACCGTTTGTGGATTCCTAGTCAAGACAATCTACGCGCCTTATTGATGGACGAAGCTCGTAAGTCTCGTTATTCAATCCATCCTGGTGCAGAAAAATGTACAAGGATCTCTGTACCCAGTATTAGTGGCCATGTATGAAGAAGGACATTGCCTTGTATGTGTCTAAATGCCTAAATTGTCTTAAAGTTAAGGCAGAACATCAGTGCCCATCTGGTTTGCTGGAGTAACCAAAACTACCGGTATGGAAGTAGGAGAACATTGTGATGGATCTCATTACTAAACTACCGCGCACGCATAGAGGTCATGATGCCATTTGGGTAATCATTGATCGTCTAACAAAGTCAGCACACTTTTTGGCAATTCGTGAGGATCTATGTGCTGACAAACTTGCCAAATAGTTGATGAGATTGTATCTCATCATGGTGTTCCTTTGAACATCATATCCGATCGAGATGCTCGATTATCATCTCACTTTTGGAAGACCATGCAATATGCCATGGGAACCAAACTCAATCTGAGCACTACTTATCATCCTCAAACAAATGGACAATCTGAAAAGACAATTCAAACACTAGAGAATATGCTTAGAGCATGTGTGATCGACTTTAGTGGTAGTTGGGATTCGCATCTACCATTGGTCGAATTCTCCTAAAATAATAGTTGCCACGCCAGCATCAATATGGCGCCTTTTGAAGATCTATACAGTCGAAAATGCCGTTCACCTGTCTGCTGGAATGAGGTCGGTGAAGCTCAGCTCACTAGACCTGAACTCATTCACGACACAACAAACAAAGTCAAGAAAATCCGCGATAACCTTCTTACAGCTAGAAGCCGTCAAAAGAGTTATGCGGACAAACGACGCAAGTCCTTAGAATTCCAAGTCGGTGATCACGTCCTTGTCAAGGTATCCCCTTGGAAAGGTGTGATTAGATTTGGAAAGAAAGGAAAACTTGCACCACGATATATTGGACCATTCAAGATTGTTGAGAGGATTGAAAAGGTGGCCTACCGACTTTAGCTACCTCCTAAACATGGGAATATTCACCCAACATTCCACGTGTCCAATTTGAAAAAGTGTTTAGCCAATACAAACCTCCACATTCCCCTCAACAAAATTCACGTTGATGACACTATGCACTTTGTCTAGAAACAAGTGGAAATATTGGACCATGAAGTCAAGAAACTCAAGCGTAGACGTATATCGATAGTTAAAGTTCGGTGGGAAACCAAACGTGCCCCAGAATTAACTTGGGAACGAGAGGATCAGATGAAACCGAAATATTCACATCTATTTTCACGAAGTTTCCTTTAATTAAGTTTCGGGACCAAATTTCCAAAAGTAAGGAAGACTGTGACATTTGTGCCTTTTCAATCATTGCACAATTACAAATAATTTCGTATTCAATGAAACCGTGTGTTCTATTTCCAAATATTTTTTATTCAATAAAATCTTGTATTTTATTGATGACAAATGCAACAATGTCAATCGTTGCACAATTTCGATGAATAATCAATGTTCGTTAAAGCGTTTTACGCATTTTTGCGATACGCATAACCATATAACCGAACGAACCGACATCCACGACATTTTCGGGCATAATCCAAGTTACACATGTCTTAACACCTTTATATAACCTAAATATTAGGTTAAAGGGGTTAAAAATTGCAAACAAGTGAAAATACGAGTCCAAGGGCCAAAAATGTCAAAAAAAACAATAAATATTTTTGCTTCTTCACCAACTTTGCCGCCTATCTCCAAATTTTGACACCTAGCACTCATTTTGCCACACTTAATTTGGTGTTGAAACATTTTAGGACACTAATCCACACTTGAGGACACTTGTCGTCACCTCCTTAATCCTATAATACTATAACTACCCCATGATTCTTCCATTTTTTCACACCACGTCAAAACACTTCAAAGCAAAGTGTGAAGTTCTTCATTACGTCCTTCTTGGAGCTTGTTTCCAGCATTTAGAAGCCTCCTATCTTGAGTTCTCAAAGTGTTCTTCAACACGAGTAAGTACTCTTCCTAGTTCTTTCATTATTTTAGCTATTTTGAGCTGAAAGTCGAACAGTTTGGCTTCCTGATTGACTTTTGGTTCTAACCATATTTTTGTCGAGCCAAAGTTCAATTGAACTTTGCAACGTGATCGTAATCACGAAGGTTATAATCTCTAACGATTTCACCTTCTGATTACCACGTTTACTAGTCGAAGTGACAAGTCAAAGTTTCGATCAAAAATGTGCATGATGTGCATTTTACGACGAAACTAGTTTCGGATATCAAAACACCAAGTTTGATACCAATAAGTTTTATAAACTTAGTTAGACATATTTTGACATGTCTAACTCATCACTTCTAGTTTAGCGCTTATTTAGGGTCGTAAGTCGAGCGGTCTTGACCACCGCTTTGACCAAAATGCCCTTTTGCGTATAAATCCATTTTAAACACATGTAACCAAATTTTGAACATATAAACTGATGTTATAACATTTTCAAACATGTTTGGGCATTTAAGACTTATCATAGGATGATCACACATTTACGCTAACGACCCGTTAAAGTAGCATAAACTACCTTAACGAGTCATAATGGGTCAAAAGCAGTTAGGGTCCTTTCCAAATCAAAATGTTAAGTTTGTTAAACCATCACTCGTTTGATTTATAAGACTTCATTCTATCTGATCTCCCATTTGTAGTCCCCACACGCTCACATATTTATCTTACACATTAGGACCACGTTTGAGCTTTGTTTATTTCGTTGATCAAGAACACTTTCTCAATCCCAAGTGAGCACATAGTTCCCCTCTTTTGCATTTTCTAAATGTTTTGGGGTGATTCGTATGTGCCTATAATATTTTTAAGATTTCAAAACAATATACATGGTTTATATATACAAAATGATTTTCAAAGTGAGTACATAGTTCCCTTCTTTTACATTTTCTAAATGTTTTGGGGTGATTCATATGTGCCTATAATTATTTTCAAGATTTCAAAACAACATACATGATTTATATATACAAAATGATTTTCAAAGTGAGTACATTGTTCCCCTCTTTTACATTTTAAATGTTTTGGGGTGATTCATATGTGCTAAACTATCTTTTCAAATCTACATATTTACTACGTAAGGCTTATATGAGTACATAGTTCCCCTCTTTTACGTTTTACAAATGTTTTGGGGTGACTCATATGTGCTAAATCATTTTCAAGTTTTCAAAAACAATGTCTATGGTTTATATATAAAACAATACGATTTCAATAATGTGAACAACTTGTTGATGCATTTTCCATAACACGAATGACAATCATTAGCTTTGATCGAGCCGACCAGTAGTATGTTATGGTACCATATGACTGACAATCCAATTATTGGACTGTTCACTGGATTTGGTGGAAGTTTGGGTAATGACAGAAGTTGTTTCTTATTAACAAATCATTTGTTCATTTATTAGTCTAGTTAAAGAGACCCTTTGGTGGTCTATTAAAGATACCCTTTGGTGGTATAGTCAATACAGGTTTGAATGTCTTCATTAAAGAACGATCAAAAGTTTCACAATTAAAAAAACACGGACGATTTGTTTATGACATGGACAATTGGTTTATGACACGGATGATTTATTTATAACACAGGTGAATGGTTTATAACACGGACAAATGGTTTATAACATGGACAAATGGTTTTGAACAATGTCACGCAACGATTTTCACTTAAGGATATAAACCATACGAAGTTTTCTTTTGAATCAATCTTTTACAACGTTTTTCAAAAGAAACGTTTTGGTCAAGATTCATGGCTATAAGGTTTTCACAACTCTGACCAAGTTGTTTTAGTGGTTAATTGTATTGCAATATCAAACACTTTTGATACGAGGTTTTCACTTAACGACTCTTCTAGTCGGACAAGGTGTTGCAATGTGTATACAAAGCAACGAATTTGACACACTCACAAAACCTATGTACTCGTTGGCATTTTTATGCTAACTCTCTTTTCACATATGTTTTTTATTAGCCAACGCTTTATAATATGATGCATGCTTCACGTAGGAATGGATGCGGGCCTTAGTGACCTAAAACATGAAAGACAATTTATTTATGTGTTGTTTCTGTTTATCCCAAGACAATGTAAACATCTAACTTAATAAAACAAAATTTTAAATTCCATGAGTTGTGAAACAATAGTTCTGTGACATGACTCCCCGACGTTTCCACCACGGTTCATTGTTTTACGCGGTCAGGGGTTACCTAAACCATGATCTTGAAAACTTTATGTTTTAAACATATTCACCTAGATTGTCAGTATACTTTTCCACTTAAACCTCTACACATTTCTCAATTACTCTGAGATATGTTAATTAAATGTCTTAGAACTTGACTTAAAAGTGTTTCCCACCTCAGAATATACTGCTGTATCAAGATTCCCTGGATTTCTTCTTATAGGTGAATATATCTAACTGATATCTGTATCTGGGTTGTGCGAGACCTTGAGAGCTCAGGTTAGTATCATCGTACAGACAAAGAGATGAAGGCTCGACTTAAAAGTATTGTTTAATTTGGAATCTTTTGTATTGCAATTGTTAGATCTTTCGATACTTTCAATATGCTACAGTTTTAGGTTTAAAAGCAAAAGTATTCTACAAGTTCAAGGCCATTCTTGATGCAAAATCAGAAGAACTTGTATAAGACCCCAGATATCAATTATCTACAAAGACCTAGTATCTCAGAATCCGGCAATCACGAAATTTCGATGTACTAAGATCATATATCTAAGATGTTAAACCACTAATTAAAAAGAATTTCTTTATGTTTATATCTCAGACCCAATCTAATGAGTGTGTGAAGCCTACTGGCACATCATCAGGGAGACCTGTTTAAACATTTTGACACTACATATCTTTAGCATACTATGATAGTCTTTGATGTACAGGAGACCTGTTAAAATTTGACACTACATATCTTTAGCATACTATGATAGTTCATTGATGTACTATCATTTCCTCTTTTTACACAAAAACTCTTTTTGTCTTTTTCATGTTTTTGTTCATTTTTAAATTCTTATATGTTTTTATATTTTCCACAACATTTCTACCCCTAAAATCAAAAACATATTTTTGGATTTTGTTTTTTAAAGAAAGAAATTCTAAACACTAAAACATGACTAAATCGATGAGGACCACGTCAACTCGTCATCCGCCTCAACTTCAACATCCTATAAAATCCCTCCTGATGTCAAATTTTTCAACCCATTAAGTTTCAAAAGATATCTAGATGTAGCTTTATTAAAAGCCTTGGTGTAAAAATCTGTTTTTTGTTCATCAGTGTGGATCTTTTCAATTCTAACCAACTTTTTCTCGTGGCAATCACGGATAAAGTGATGTCGAATTTCAATATGTTTAGTTTTAGAATGTTGAACCGGGTTTTTAGTAATATCAATGGCCGCCTTGTTATCTACATATATAGGCGTATCAAGAAACTCCAATCCATAGTCTCCAATCTATTGTTGTATCCACAAGATTTGGGAACAACAACTGGAAGCTTAAACGTATTCTGCTTCGCAAGTAGAGAGAGCGACCATGGTTTGCTTCTTGCATTGCCACATTACTAATCGTGTGCCAAAGAACTGGGAACCAGCAATTGTAGATTTAGCATTTAATTTACAGCAACTGAAATCAGAGTCAGAATATCTAGCGAGGTTGAATCATCGTTTCGCGAATACCACAAGCCGGTGCTTGGGCAAGCCTTCAAGTATATGAAAATCTGCTTGAAGATCTCCAAGTGTGATACTCCTGGATTTGATTGATATCGGGCGTAAGGCATGTTGGATACATGATATCTGGCCTTGATGCTGAGAGGTACATTAAAGATCCAATCATCATCTGTATAAGGTCTCATCAATCTTCACTCCTTGTATATCTGGTTTTATGCCATGATTAAGTGCTATGTTGTTTATATCTGGTTCGACTATGGGTTCCTATAGAGTGTTGCTCGGACCTGCTTCAGACTCGTTTATGCCAACTTATGATTGTGAAATCACTAGTGGTCTCTGAATTTGTTCTTGAGAAGACGATTGTTGTTGTTGAATAGCAATACAAGCTCCTCTTCAGTATTTCTGGTAGTTCGAAAGAATTCCCCAAACTCTCATAGTTAAACAACCAAGGTTCACCAGGCTTCTGTGTTGGTGACGTATATCTCTGGTAGTCAAGATGTTGAGCTAGAATAAGCCGGTTTATGCTAGGTAAAAATACTCTTCTCAAAGGACTATCATATTCCATGAAAAACCCCTCTAGAGACTTAGCTCCAAATTTACCATCCAGGTTAATGACTGTGCACGGAGATCCAAACGGTTCTAAAAACTCTAAATTTGGTTTTCGCTGATTAAGAAACTCAAAGCATGTCTTCTTATGAGCCTTGACTATTAATACTCGATTAAGCATGTAACAAGGAGAGGCAACCACTTCGCTCCAAAAACTGACAGGTAATTTAGAATCTGCTAGCATTGTATGTGTTATTTGAATAAGAGTTCAGTTCTTTCGTTTAGCAACTTCATTCTGTTGCGGAGTATAGGGCGCGTTGAATTCATGAAGTATACCTTTGTTGTTGCAAAACTCTTCCATTCTTTTGTTTTGTAATTCAGTACCATTGTCGCTACGAATCCTTCTTATCGATAGATGGTACAAATTCTCCTACTTTCTGAAAAGAATCATCAAATTTTCTAACATCTCGTCTTTGCTTTCTCGAAAAGGAACCCATAAAAATCTTGGGTAGTCGTCAGTCATAACAAGGTAATATAGATCACCTGATATACTTTTGGCATTTACTTGCCCAAACAGATTCATATGTAACCTCTCCAGTGGCAGCTTGATAGAGTTCAAGAGTTTTCTTGGGTGAGATTTTTGTGCTGCCTGCCCTTTTTACAGCTGATACAATTATCACTCAAGTGGAAACTCTTAAGATTCACACCCTCCACCAGATTTTTGTGCACCAGATAATTCATCTTCCGTAAATGTATATGTCCCATCTTTCGATGCCATAAAATCGATTCCTTTTCTGTAGCCTTTGATATAAACATTGAGCCGATTTTGTAGTAGTGGTTGCGACGCTCATGTCAATGAAAAAGATATCATTTTCTCGTGGAGCGCGCATGAGGATCCACTCCTCGGGAATTTTGAATCCTGGCTTCAGAATAAGGCATTCTTTATCCGTAAAGTGAGTTGTAAACTTCTTATTGCAAATCTGTGAAATGCTTAGCAAGTTATTCTCTAATTCGGTGATGTAGTTCACTTTGTCAAAAGAAACCACACCATTCGTGAGTATTCCCTCTCCGATTATTCTTCCTCCTTGAGTACCCAGAAACCTTACATAGCCTCCATGTATATATTTAACATCGTAAAGCAAGACTAGCATCCCTGTTATGTGTCGAGAAGCTCCACTATCCATTATCCACTTAGAAATGATTGACCTTGGGAGCCTGCACATGTAATTAAGCAGTTACTTAAACAATGAAACCAAGCCTTTTCGAGTTTGGGTGGGTTTAGGATATCAAACTTTCATCCACTAACAATTTCATCTTTGAATTCAACATCATGCCCAACTATTGACTCAGTTTAACTACCGATTTTGTTGGAACAGGTGTTGTTTTCACTTCTACAAAATATGGTTTAGATTTTCTTTTTGTAATCTGGTTTATGAAACCTATTGTAATTTGTATTCTTATCAAAACCCAAACCATTCCTTTTATTCTCAGGATAATCCCTTCCCATTTGATGGTAATTATTATAAATTTTCTTTGGTTTTGAATAGTAACTTGCATTTTGCTTTTCAAGACCAGAAAGACAAATTCGACCAATTTGAACAATTTATCAACTCTATCAAATTTCACGTTCTGAATCGGAAATTCCTCATCTGAATACAATTTGTCCGATCCATTCATTTTGTATATTACCACATTAGGATCATTCAGACTGTTTTCTGATGTTGAAATGTATTTTTATGATAACTATCTTCATTTCAAAACGAGAACTTGATCAGACTTTTCCAAATTTTACTCAGCATTTTCAAAATCAGTGCTATCAGATTCATTTCCTAAAACATTTTCAACAACATTTTTCACGATATCTCACCGACATTCATAAGTCAATCAATGTTTTCTGGCAGCTCATCTTCTTTTTATTCAGTTTTTAGCTTTAAATTTAGCGCATGTTCCACCCCATCTTGATATTTTTTAGCGTAACTGTTTCACATTAGGGGTTGACACTTATTATAACCCAGACCTTTATTTTGTTTTTCAGATTCATTTTCTTCCTGTTTAATTTTCTCATTCTTTTGTGGAAGAATATGATTCATCACATATGAGGACGTTGAGTAACTAATCAACAATTTGTTGACTCGTTCAGACTCAATTTTTATGGCTTCAAGTTCAGTTTTTAGCTTAGCAATGGTGTTTATATGAATATTATTGCCATGTCCTCTTTACTGACTTCTTCAAATTGTTTGATTGATTTAGTAAGTTTATCATAAGCAACTTTGGTGTCTCTTAAGTCACTTGACAAGTTCTTATTATGTTTTTTAGTTCTTTAATTTTTAAATCCTTTTTTGAGCACTCCTTGCATGGCTCCAAGCATTTCGTGCATGGTTTCTTGACTTCTATGATTACAACCTTAATTTCCTCTTTAATCAGCTCATTAATTGACTCTTTCACTTCTTGACTCTCCTCAAGAACTACCTCTTGTAACTGAGCCATCATGGCTTTATCAGCAATTTCCTTCAGATTTTTCACCGTTCATCTCCTTTGTGACATTGATAATTTCTTCAACTGGCTTCTTGGGTTCTTCTGTCTTTGGCGCACATTGGTATTGACTTGAACCTTTAAAGAACTTGCAAAAGAATTATAAACATCAAGAGGAATCACGGATTTAAAAGCATGGTAAAATATGTCTTCCTTAGCACAATGTTCATAATAAATCACTTCAACACACTCTTCAGCACTATTATCAGGCGTTTCATCAAACACAATCTCACATTCTTCATTCAAACTTTCCAAACAACCTCATCAAACACTAGTTCTTCTATTATCTCAGCAAGCAATGCCAAACTCTCCTTTTTCGTAATATAATCATTCCAGTTAAATCCCTCGTCCTCTTGAGTCACCACGAGTGCTTTGTTAGCTTTTGCCGAGCCATCCTCAATAGCAATAAGCTTTGATGAACTTTAAGGAGGAGAAGTCTTGTGATATATAGCTTTCTTATAGCAATCATCCGCAAACGGATTGTGATTACCCTGGAAGTCTCGGTTCGGGCACTCTCCTTAAAATGACATTTTTCTCAGCATTTAAAACATGTCACCTTTGCCTTGTCAAATACGAGTTACCATCTAGTCCTCCCAAACAGTTACACCCTGTTATTTTCATAAAGTGCTGAGCTCTTCTAACTATATTGGCGATACACCATTTTATTTCTATTAATTCCAGTTCTTTGGAGTCGATTTGATCGTAATCCTCTTTAGTCATGTTAGGATTTCCGATCTTACCGGCTACTAGGCTCTCATAAGATTCTAGCACTGATGCGAGTAGAGCCATATGTTGCTTAGATGTATTTTTAGTGAATTCTTTGCATTTGCCAGATTCACAACTATGTTTTACTGAAGAACCCTCTAATTTAGATTTGATTGGTTGTTCTGGCTACTGTTGTAGTTTTTAGAGATCTGGAACAATTGTGGAGTACTAGGAGCATTCAAATCATAGCTCGGGAATGAGGTAAACCCAGTACTAATACTTGAATTATTTTACGAGTTGTTAGCACTGAAAGCCGTTTGAATCTTTGGGCTTTGGTTATTGGCACTGGCACTTCTTAAGTATAGATTAACGTCTTGTTAAGCATGTGCACTTCTAGATTTTGCCATCTTTTGTAGATCCAACTCATGACCTTCAAGCTTCTCAATAAATTTTGCGAGACTCAACGTGTTGTTGTAGTCAGGACTGTTCTTTAAAATTATGAGATAGGTTGACCATTCGCCCTCTGGCAGTGCATCGGCTAATTTATCTACCAGCTCTTCGTTATCTTTGTTAACCCCCAACCGTTTCACTTCGACTACGAGGTGACAATACCTCTAAATCATCTGTTTCATCGACTCGCCTTTTAAATGAATGAATGAAAGATATCAAATTCTTTTTCAATAGTGCTTGCTTTCTCTTAATCATCTGTGCACTTCCTTGAATTTTTAACCTTGAGTGTATTCCAGATGGATTGAGCACAATCCTCATGCTGTAAAAGCGGTGGAAATATCTTTTTTAATCGTATGTTGTAAAATATTCATCATCATATTTTCAAGAGAAAATAAAGCCTTTTCTTGTTCATTATACTGCATTATTCCTTTCTCTAAACCATTCTCTCCCATCAGTACCTTATATCATTCCTCTATCGCGTACCAATAGTTGAGATAGTTTTCTTGAACCCAATTCGTGAATCTTTCATGCCATCCCTTATAATCTTTAAGATACATCAATTTTGGTGGCTTAGTCATCGTGCCCATTTCGTTATCTAAGTTTAAGGTTTGGGCTGCTGCGGTCGAAACGACGGATGAAGCAAACGTGTTAAAGAATTTGTTCTTCATTTCTACAGAAAAATTTGAACAAAGATAAGTCTTGTGATGTGGGGTTTGTGCGGAGTGACACTTCTGACGAATTGGACTGAAATTGTTCAAAAAAAAGTTTATACCACTCTGTACGATCAGGTGATCACTTCATGCAAAGTGGTAAAACAATGTTAACAAAATGTCACTTCGTGCGAAGCGGATGGTCACTTTATGCGAAGTGTAGGTCCAGCTCGTGTGAGGTGTTCTTAAAATTTCGTGTTTTTGCAATTTTCGACATGATTTTAGTTATTTTTAGCTCTAGTTCTTTCAAGGGTTTATCTAAACTGGTTTTTACGTATTATACTAAAAATCAGTCCATTTTGTCCATGAATTCGTTTTAGAAGTGAAATATAAGAAGAATGAGTAGAATAAGAAGCCTTTAAGGTTGAGTCTTCATCACTTGTCTTCAAATCAGGCCTCCATGACTCTGATACCACTTGTAGGATCGGTTCATCCAAATAAGCATAGGACCTAACTTGAAATCTAGTCAATATGTGCGGAATTCATGATTAACCAGTGACAATATGATCGGTACTGTTTATATGCTTAGTTTCATTAATATTGATCAACGTCTTACAAATCGGAGACAAACTACACATGTTTGCCTTCAGTCAACCAAACAGCTACCTACTCAAGATCACAACTCGCCTATTTACAGACAAGAACACTTTGTGTGAGTTGGTCTTACCACTTCGTATGAGTTGTGCACTTCTTATGAAGTGAGCTTCAATTTGTACGAGGTGTCCAGCATGTCGTGTGAAATGGCCTATTTCATACATTGAAAACATAAAATCTAATATCGAAACCCAATTACATACACGACATGACCCTAAGACATAGGCTAATGACATTCTGCATCCACAATTCCTAAGGGTTACTACATCTAGCAAACCATTTTGTTGGAACTTTCTAGAATACAATAAACTATTATAAAACCATCCAAACCTACTAAAACAAACTACCAACGATCTAGGGGGATATTGTTGGAGCTCTTAAGATCGTTGGTACTTGGTTTTAGTAGGTTTGGATGGTTTTGTAATAGTTTATTGTATTCTAGAAAGTTCATGGGTTGAAAATGTAACTACAGGGAAACTTCCTTGTAGCGGCGTATTTAATGTCCCAGTGTATTCAATAAATACGCTGGGTAGTCAGTGTGTATATATTGTGATTAATGAAAACCCTAGTCCAAGGTTCTTGGACAAGTTTTGGTGATTTCTTTTGTGTTTTGATTATTGTTCTTGTGCTAAATCCAAACATCCAGGTGCTTTTAGTGATTATGTCTTTTAGGGATTCCATATACAACACTTGTTGTTTTGATTCATACAAGAATCTTCATCTTCATCTTCATATTTTGGTTTTTCTTAACTTTTACACATTCAAGCAACTAATCTATAGTTGTTTGGGTGATAACAATCAAACCACTGTGATCCGAATCTATTTTGGGATTCATAATTTGGTATCAGAGCCTTTATGCTCTTGAATGTTTGAGTTTTTGTTCAGATTCTTTAAGTTTTGAAGGTTTTTCAAAAGTTTTCAATTTTTCAAGGTTTTTCAAGTTTTTAGCCTTAAAATGGCTTGATCTAGTGTGTTTAATCATTGGATTGCTGTTAATCAGTGTTTTGGTGAACATTTGGGTCGTTTTGGTATATAGAAACATGGATTTTGAGTCGTTTTTGGGTGATTAATGTTCGTACTTAAACCTTGCTGGGCGTATTTAAATTTGAAGACAATGTAGATAAATTTGAATATAGCGTATTTAGTTTGAAGATCGCGTAATTAACAAATACGCCAGCAATATACCAGTGCATTTGTTGATTCTCACCAAAATAGTGTCAGCATGTTTAATCGAAGGCGACTTCGAAGTCAGTGATAAAGATCCTCAGCGATTTTATCACGATGATCGGTGTATTTAGCTAAAGTTACGTTTGTTTTGTATGTTCCAGCAGATTTCACTATTATCGCCAGTCCAAGAAGCCAAGAATCATCAGCGTAATTACTATACTCAGTGTATTTGCTCACTGATCTCACAAATTCCCAGTGTAATTAATCTTCACCAGTGGTTTTAAGCACAGTGACTTAAAAACCAGCATAATTAATCCCTGATCAAAACTTTGAACTTGAAATCAAACAAAAATGGCACTTAATCAACTGAATCCAATTGCTCAAGCCAAACATGAAACTGGAACTGCAACTAGGCCTCCTAAGTTGAAAGGATCTGAATATTTCAGCAGCTAGAAGAATCGAATCAAAGCATTCTTTGAGTATACGGACTATACTCAATGGATGTCCGTCACTATAAGACCCCATGTTCCTATGGTAATTCGTGACGATGTTCGTACAATCAACGAACATCCCTCAACCTTCACTGATGAAGATAGGACACTCATCCAACGTGACTATAGGGCTTACACTGCTTTAACAGTGGCTCAATCAAAGGATGACAACAACTTGTTTAAGGAATACACCTCGGCTCATGAACTATGGTTGGCTCTTATCGATCACTACGAAGGCAACGAAGAACTAATGGATAACAGGAGAGATATGGTTCAGAAGAATACGACATGTTTGGAAGTGTTCAAGGTGAAAGTTTGTTAGATCACATTAGCCACTTTTTGAATGTGTTAACAAATATGAAGAAAGTTGGTAACCCCTTTGCAAACTATGCTTCAATCAAAAAGCTTTAGGACTCTCTTCCAAAAGAATGGAACCTATAGTGCATGATGATCAAAAGAACCTTCCTAACCGGTACGACTCCAGTTACCCTTTCGGAATTGATCAACACTCTAAAGGCTTTCGAAATGGATATGCTCAAAAGAGAGATGAACTAAACAGGATACTCACAACAAAAATCTGCTCAATCCGCTGATGCTATTATACCCAAGAACATGGCATTCGTTGCTCCCACAATCTCTAGGAGTTCAAGCTCTCAAAGTGCCAGTGCATCTTACTTCAACGCTTCCGCAAACTCTGCTAAGGCTTCACAATCCAACGAGAAAGCTACTGTGGTCGGTGACGCTCAAGCACTAAAGATCTCGACTGAACATGTTGCACTGTTTTACACCTTCCTCAGCAGCTATGAGGCTCTTATGTCGGTTGAACTGAAACAGGATTTTCTTTCAGCTGAAGACATGTACCAAGTTGATCAAGATGATATGGAAGAAATTGATCTCAAATGGCAGATAGCTATGATCACCTTAAGGCTGAAAAAGTTTCAAGACAAGACAGGAAAGAGATTATCTCTCGGAAAAGCCGGTTTCGACAAGTCAAAGTTGCAATGCTACAACTGCAAGAATTTGGGTCGCTTCAAGAGAGATTGCCCGCTGTTGAAGAACGAAAATGCTAAGATTGTCCTAGTAAGAAGGCCAATCGTTATTGAGGGAAATGAGAGTGTTATTGATAACAACCCAAAGGCACTGGCGGTAGAAGATTATGACTGGGCTAAAGAAATTGTTGAGGCAAAGGAAGAAGTCAACAAAGCTCTTGACGGGTGCTCCATTGGACAACCCTAAGTGCTTTAAAAGGATCAATATTCCGCATTTAATTAGGTTAATTGTTATGATTTTATATTTACGGTGTATATGGATTTGCAGGTACCGAAGAGCATAAACAAGCGAGTTTAACATGCTTTGTCGGGAGCTTGTACTTGTTTAATTGAAGATGAAGACTTGTGGAGTTGATAAAAGGGCAAAAAGGGAAAACCTGTTGTCCACCGTAAGCTACGGTGGTGTCTACCATTTTTATGCACCGTAAGCCAGACCTCTGGAGCCGTAAGAGAATTTTGTCCATCGTAAGTTACGGTGGGTACCGTAGCTTACGGTGGAGAGCTGCGAGAAAAGTGTAACTACCCAATTTAACTCGGTTTTCAAAGGTCTTTTGGCATATCAATCATTGGGAACGTTTTGGCAAGGCTTAGAGGCGAATTTTGGTGTTCTTGTGGGTTTCAAACAATTTCAAAACACTTGCTTTTGTGTTATTGGTTCCTATGAACATAACAATTGAAGGTGTGATGATTTGCATGTCACACCCTGAATTTCCAACCCAAATCCATACACCGGTGGGCCCGGGTGGGGTGTATTGTGACATCAGTTGATAACATCATTGCCAATTAAACATGACACAACAGAAGTCTTGGAGTAAAATTACTATTGAAAAAGAAAAGGTTCGAAATAAATAATTTACAGGCTCGTAATAGAAGATCCACAGGCGGATCATAAATGTACAAAAGAATATAAAACAAACTTTTGGGCAGATCTAAGGATTTGCAAGATCCTCTTATTCACTACTGAGCAGCTTCAGGCCTATTTCGTATTGTACCTGTAGTTTAGTCTTTGGACGATACTTCAGCTTTCGCTGGTAAATACACCAGACTGACTCATTTTGAAAACATTTTTTTAAATTAGATTTAAGTGCACAGGGCACATGGCACAAATCTTTTTATAACTTGGGAAAGTTACTTTGTAACCTTGTTAACAGATTCACATGTTTGTCCATACATACAGGGCCCAGTACAGAGACCGTGACATGATTAAATACACACCACTTAGAACTCACAGAGGAGTTATCCCCAACGTCTTGGGTAGTTTGCATTTGAGCGTCTGTCAGGTGTATTCGTGGCATTATCTAATGTAAGGAGCCGAGGATATCCAGGACACGGTAATTTAACCCCCAATGTTTAAGTTATCAAACAAAACTGATTAAAACAGAATATGCGGATTTACAAGCCACAATCCGGCATTCGATTGATCCCATTTCTGACCAAGCGGTAATAATTTACCGTATCCCAAGCTCGTATAGGGAAAATAAGTCAAGACTATTTACCTGAGCTAGTCTTCCTTTAGTTTTAATAACTTAGCCATATACAAAAGTACTAAGCCAGATAGCATTTATCAGCAAGGCTCTAGTCTGGATTATGGCATAAGCAAACCAATTAATACTAACGGTCTTTATTTAATTCAAAATGTATAACGCTTGATTAAACGATGATTGGATAGAATGTAGTTTAAACCCGACAAGTACTATAACTTTCATAATATGGGTAAACAATTAACATTCTGGATTTTGAGATTAAAATGATAAGGTTAAACCCGTTTCAGTGGAATTCCGTAAACTAGTTACGTATAATTAACCATACGCTTGTAAGCAATATCGGGTAACCAGATAATTCATGGACAAGTTCTATATGCCATTATACTTTAATTAAGTTGTACCTATCAGTAGGATATCAACTTTTAAGCCCGTTATGGTTTTAATTTGAAACTATGCCTCATAAGGGCATTTTGGTAATTTCATACCATATAATAAGGAACTTGAATATAATTTAATGTTATAATTATAAGTATTCTGGAAAAATATTTTACTTATGATATAATATCAGTAGGATATCAATTATATGTGTAGTTTATATTTTTATAACCAAACTATGCACCGAAGGGGCAATTTGGTCATTTTACACATAGTTTATAAATTATCTGGGTTCTGAGTTTATATCTTGTACTTACTGTAAATATGTTAAAAATAATTTTTAAAATCAGTAGGTGATAAGTCTTGATAAATTAATATGGTTTAAAACCATACTATGCGCCGAAACGGCGCTTATGTCGTAAAATGACGTTTTATGCGATGCTTAATGAAAACTGACGTTAAGGTCAGATTAAAATGTCTTAGATATGATATTTAATATAACATATCAGTAGGTAAAAGATTTACCTTGAAAAGATTTGATTAAAACCATTTTATGAGCCATAAGGGCTAAATCGTCATTTATCGACATAATTCAAGGACTTGTTTGTAAACTCAGTTTATAATCTGGTTTAACATCCCAAATAATCCTACTGATAATATTACATCAGTGGAAAACTTATTTTCAAGTTCGTTATCATAAAAACCTTGTTTTTTGCAAAAATGGCATTTTTGTTAAAAATGACATTTTTGTAAAAAATGGCATAATTATGGAACTTGCGCATAAACTCAGATTCTGATTATGATCATGTAATATAACCTCAGAGTGTTATGCTACATTATATTACAATCATAATGCAACTTTAGATCAGTAGGTCATTAATCTAAATTGGGTCAGAATCGAAAGTTAAAGAAGAAGTTAAACTTCACGACTTTTGATTGCGAACCGACCCTAGAACTGAAATTGACGAGCCGAACATGTTCCTACATATTCTAATAATTATTACCAACTTTTTTAAGTGACAAAACATGTTTCATAACATATATAAGATCAATTTATAATTTCTCTGAAAAATGGCATGTTTGACTTTTTAATATCATAACTTTGACCCGTCAATTGGTCTAGCAAACGTGATCTTCAGGAGGTGCCCTGACTAACACCTACCTTATTACAATCACTTAGCCATATTCATTTCGAACAATGGATGGACCATAATGGTCTTAACCAAAAGTCAAAGCATTTTTCGTAAAACGTTTGACTTTTGGCTATAAAAGCCTATAAACAAAAATGAACAAGGAAGGAGCACTTACAAGAGGTTCCTAGAATGCAAGAGAACTAAGTTGGATGCTCCTTTCAGCTAGGAACTTCCAGAGGAAGGAGATAGAGTTGAAATTGAGAAAGGTGCAAGTTGAAATGGTGAACTTGGACATGTATTTATAGTTTGAGAGCTTGAAGGAGGTGATGCCAGGTGCTAAGGGGTGTAAGAGAAAGCTTACAAGTGTCCCAAAATGTGGCATAGCAGTTTGGGAAGCCATGGTTTCGAGTAAAGGTTTTTGGCATTTTTATTTGGAGGCCAAGTTAATTTTCTGCAGCAGCAGTCCTCTAGTGGGCCGCGAGAGGCACAGGCCCTGCCTCTCGCGCCCCGTGAGCACCCCAAAGCCAGACTCAAAGTTTGACACTTTTGGCCCCTTAACTTTTAAAACCCTTTAAACCTTTATAAAACACCTGTTTGGCACTTTTAGCCCTCCGTAGCCAATACTTGGCATACCCGGGATTATGCTGGACATTGTCGAGCTCTCGGTTCCTTAAAAGGTCACTCAGAGGTATAAATTAACATGTTGACACTTTTAATCCCTCCATTATCCAACTTTCACATATTTAGAGAATTAAACTCTCTCGTCCAATAAATGGCATGCATAAGAGTAAGGACTTTGCAAAGGATCACTCGGAGTCTTATTATAAGTATGTTACTCCGATGTCACTCAGAGGCTTGGCATGTTGACTCCGATGTCACTCAGAGGTCACTCAGAGTCTTATTATAAGCATGTTACTCCGATGTCACTCAGAGGCTTGGCATGTTGACTCCGATGTCACTCAGAGGTTGGGCATGTTGACATATCCGTCACTCAGAGGCCAAGTTATAAGCATGTTGACATATCAGTCACTCAGAGGCTAATGATTTAAGCATGTTGACATATCAGTCACTCAGAGGCTATTATTCATGCATGTTGACATCGGACCATCACTCAGAGACTCAGTTTGAGCATGCTGATGCCTTTAGTCCTTAGTGGTCTTTAATAGACTATATTTTAAAATATAACACGTGTCACTATACTATTGGACACAATTTTACAGGGTGTTACATTGCAAGACCATGAGTGGCTAAACTCATTGTGATCATCATAGGTGGAAGGTTTGCTTGAAACAATTGTGTTTTGATTTCTAATTTCTAGAATAATAGACTTACAATATTTGTGGTTTATTATGGTGTTTGGATATTTGTTGGTAAATTATTGATTGATGTTTTGATCATTGCCTTAATCGTACGTTCTTGGCATCATTGACAATCGAGATATCACGGGAAGGTTTAAGGGTTGGATATTAGTTAATTGGTTATCGGGAAACAACCTCGCATTGTAGTAATCCGAGTACTTAGTACCCTTTTATCACGAACAATTAGTGAAACACGAGTCATGTCTATGTGACTCTTTCTAGTTGAATTTGAAACACAAGCGTTAATTGAAACCGAAAACTTAGGATGGTTACTTGCTTCTAATTTGTTTAAACAATCAATATTTGAATTGCAATTAGTTTAAATATATAACCAGAACACTAAAAATCCTGAATTTAATTTCTTGCATCTTAGATAAATTAGTCAACTTATTATAAATGTTAGATAGCACATATTCCACAAACTCCATGTGTTCGATACCCACTTACCGCTAGCTATTAGCAGTATTTGGATTAAATTTACGTGAGACACCGACATCACGTCAGCTCTTATAGCTAAAATCTCTACTGCATCAGTCTCGTCTTTAGCAAACTGTTTTGAGAAACAAGCTGCAGGAATTCCTAAGGGCAACAAAGTTATATATAAAGGCTTGAAGAGCATGGTTGCTCCTATTGAACCATCAATAGATAATGGAAGGAAAGAAGCTAAGAAGCCTGAACCGAAGAAGAAAGCCCAAGAAGCAACTAGCGGCATCAAGAATGAGAAAGCTGAAACTCATGCAGCCACCATGAAAGCTGAATCTGCAAAAGAAAAGGAGGATAAGGATTTGGTAAACAACATACCATGTGAATTTAAAGCAAAACTATGCTCCCAACCATGTTTGAACGTCGTGGCACATTACAAATCACTCAACCATGACCAGATTGGAGAAAAAGAAAAGATTTTACAATTCAACAAAGAATTGAAAGAAAACGAAGCTGCAGATCAGAGAAAGTTGAACTCCACTTTAGCTGAAATGCAGACATTAAAAGAATTCATTTTTAGAAAAGAGTTTACCACAAATAAATTAACTGAATGATTAGAAAAATCTCAACATGAAAACAATAAATTGCCAATCATGATGATAAAGGAAAATTAGCCAAAAGGCACTGGCTAACTTTGAAAATTGTCAACAACCAACATTCGTGAAGGATGGGATTGGATACAAGGATAAGCTCGGAAATGAATGAAAAATATTTCCTTTTCCGCACAGCAAAAACTATGTACCTATGCCATCTCTTCATCCTAATAATGATTTAATTGATAAAAATGACCTTTTGCTCAAAATTTATCTTACGAAAATGATGAAAATACTAAGATTTCTAAAAGTAATGCAGATGTGTTTAAGCGTAAAGAAGATGTGTGCGATGAGGATGATGACTGTGGAGGATCGAAAATAGGGATAGGCTATTCAGGCGACAGTTATTCCACCGTTAACAGGT
Organism: Scalesia atractyloides; assembly: GCA_947069175.1. Lineage (NCBI taxonomy): Eukaryota > Viridiplantae > Streptophyta > Magnoliopsida > Asterales > Asteraceae > Scalesia > Scalesia atractyloides. Next base: position 48,602,648 of record CAMTDV010000029.1, on the reverse strand, counting down.
TCAACCATTGTTCAGTGTCCACCAAGTTCAACCATTGTCCATACCTCCCCTACATTTCAACCACCAACCCAACCGGGTTCCCATTACCCTTCCTCTCAGTTTGTACAATCTTCAGGTGTAGGAGCAGATGGGTTTGATGATGGGTATGAAGAAGAATTTGGAGGTTACAAAGAAGAGGGTTATTATTATGGAGGCGATGGAGGAAATTTGGGACCTCAAGGGGAATAGGTTATCAACAAAGGCAACCCACGGGGGTACAACAAATTCGTCCTCAAGGGCCACCGTTTCAACGACCAATGTCTTTACAACAAGTACAAGTTCAACATCAACAACCTCAATTTCCAAGACTAATGCAACAACCTCAATACCAACAACAATATGTACCTCAAGGGGTAAGGCAAGGTCAAGGGGGTCAACCAAGAGTACCATTGGGTGCTCCATGAAGACATCAACGAGAGGTAGTAAGGGGGATTGAAGCACATTTTAGGCCGGTCATCACTAATAACCCTTATCCGGTAGTGATACCTCATCACCCGGATGGAAGGACATTTGAGGTTAGAACAACCACACTTCAAAGTTTGCTGAAGTACAAAGGGCTAGCAACGAAGGAACCGTACTTCCACTTGGAAACATATGATTCCATTTGCAACACTATTGGAGGCAAGGTTTTTCGTCGGATGATGTTAAGTTGGTACTTTTCCAATTCTCTTTAGAAGATAAGGCATATAGGTGGTTTCATTCTCTACCCTCCGCATCAATCTACACATGGGCCGATATGCAACAAAGATTTTTAGAAGAGTTCTTCACGGCCCAAAAGACTAATGAAGCTAGGCGGAGCTTCAGAAGTTTTCAACAACAACCGGTGAGATGTTCCATGAAGCATTTGAAAGGTTTAACATGATGTTATAAAATTGTCGTCATCATGGCATTGCACTTTGGGAATTGTTGAATGTTTTTCACGAGGGGTTGAGTTCAGAAGATGCTCGTGACTTGATGTGCATTACTAATGGTACTTTTGATACAAACTTTGAGCAAGATGATTGGGCATTTTTGGAGCAAATGGCGGTCACATCTAAAAAGAAAAGCACAATCTTTAAGGAGGGCGAGACATGTTATTACAAGACCCCAAGTATATGTGGTAGATGATGAAGGGGTACAAGCAACGAATCAGGTATATGATGTTTGTAACGAATCAGGTTATTCATCGATGATGTTAAGTTGGCACTTTTCCAATTCTGTTTGGAAGATAAGGCATATAGGTGGTTTCATACTCTACCCTCCGCATCAATCTACACATGGGCCGATATGCAACAAAGATTTTTAGAAGAGTTCTTCACGGCCCAAAAGACTAATGAAGCTAGGCGGAGCTTTAGAAGTTTTCAACAACAACCGGTGAGATGTTCCATGAAGCATTTGAAAGGTTTAACATGATGTTATAAAATTGTCCTCATCATGGCATTGCACTTTGGGAATCGTTGAATGCTTTTCACGAGGGGTTGAGTTCAGAAGATGCTCGTGACTTGATGTCCATCACTAATGGTACTTTTGGTACAAACTTTGAGCAAGATGATTGGGCATTTTTGGAGCAAATGGCGGTCAAATCTAAAAGAAAAGCACAATCTTCAAGGAGGGCGAGACATGTTATTACAAGACCCCAAGTATATGCGGTAGATGATGGAGGGGTACAAGCAACGAATCAGGTATATGATGTTTGTACTAATTGCAAAGCCTTCATTTAAAATTTAAATTATTTAAAGGGAGCAAATCAAAGTCAATTTCAAGTTAGGTCGAATTAATAAATGGAAATGAATTGGGTCATGCAGCAGATATGTGTTTGGTGGGTGTGGGTGAAGGTTAAGTTGAAGAGTCAAATGTTATCGCGGGGGGTGGTCGTAATTTCAATATGAACTCCAACACATACGAATCAAGCCAACCCTAATTTCCAAGGAACTCAACGGAATTTTGTTCCTCGCCAACAATACAATCAAGGAAATTTTAGGGGTGGAAATGGTCAAGGTTACTAAGGGCAATTTCAACAAACGGGTGACCAAAGTCATAATATGGATCAAACATCATCAAGTGGTAATGAGGTCATGGATATGCTCTGAATGATGCAACAAGACATGCAAAGGAGAAATCAACTTGACGAAGGTTCGAATGCAAAAGGATGAGGTTCGTGATAAAAGCATCCAAACGTTAACCACTTAAATGGGGCAACTTGCAACCGAGGTAGTGGAACTGAAAAAAGGTAAAGGCCAACTTCCAAGCGACACTAAGGAAAATCCTTCTCATAATTCTTCATGTAATATCCTATTAACCGTGTGAGTGTTTTAAGAAGCGGTAAAGAATTTAAGGCAAATTTGTCATCGGGTTTGGTTGATGGGTTGGTTGAAGATATTACGGGAAATGAGAGTGATGAGGATGAAGTTTCACCAATTGTGTCTAAGGATCCTATTGTTGGAAAAGAAATTCAAAAACCGCGGTTGGATGAAATTTTAAACGCTACTAATAAGGAAGGGGGACCAAGTCAAGTCCCGTTTCCATCTGCTTTAGTTGACCCGAGTAAGAAAATTTTCATTTCAACAAGGGGTCCTCAAAAAGAGGAATTGTTGGACGTTTTCAAACAAGTCAAGGTGAATCTTCCTTTACTCGATGCAATTAAACAAGTACCCGCTTATGCAAAATTCTTAAAAGAATTATGCACACAAAAGAGACAACAAAAGAAAAAATTGCCTAAGCGGGTAGATTTGACCGGACAAGTAAGTGTCGTACTAAAAGGGGTTCTTCCTCCCAAGCTCCAGGACCCGGGAACACCACTTATAAATATTCAAGTTGGAAATTTTCGAACGTCAAATGTGTTATGAGATCTTGGAGTTGGAGTAAGTAGTTTGCCAGGGGGTTTATATGATCAATATGACTTTGGTCCGTTAGCTCGGGTTAAGACAATTGTGGTTTTAGCCGATTTGTCTCATAAGTTACCCCGAGGGATGGTTCAAGATGTCATAGTGAAGGTTGATGAGTTTTATTACCCGGTAGACTTTTTAGTCCTAGACTACTCATCTGCGGAGCCGAAACAACAACAAAACGTTATTTTGGGTCGGCCATTTTTTAGCACCACTCATGCCGTGATTGATTGTCGACTTAATACGGTTGACATGACGTTTGGTAATAGAAAAATGAGATTAAATGTTTTTACTAACACGTCTAATTCTATTGGTGTTGATGAGTGTTTTATGGGAGATCTGGTCGATGGATGTGAACCGCATGAGTATGAGGAAGAGTGTGTAGATGTTTGTGCTTGTGATTTTTCTGAACAGGTACATGCTTGTGCATTAAGGATGGAGGAAAAAGAGCAAGATGCGATGGCTGTTAAAGAGGGTCGACCACCATGGATTCATCAATTTGAGAGTTTGCCGGCGGAAATCAGTTCGGGCACGAAGCCATCATTAGAGGAGCCACCAAAGTTAGAGTTGAAGGACTTGCCGGCCATTTGAAATAGGCATTTACCGGTCATTATTGCCTCTAACTTGGAGATGGCCCAAGAGCATGAACTGTTGAAGGTTCTAAAAGCGAATAGGGCGGCTATTGGATGGACGATCACTGATTTGAAAGGAATTAGTCCATCCATTGTCATGCACATTACAACAGATGATGCAAAGCCGACTAGAGAAGCTCAAAGAAGGTTAAACCCGAACCTACGAGAAGTGGTAAAGAAGGAGGTAATTAAATTGTTAGACGCAGGTATAATCAATCCTATTTCTGATAGTGCTTGGGTAAGTCCTACCTAAGTGGTGCCTAAAAAGGCTGGTATTCAAGTAATAAAAGATAAAAATGGTGAACAAATCGCCACCCGACTGGTCACCGGGTGGCTTGTTTGTATTGATTATTGGAAATTGAATGTCGCAACCTCTAAGGACCAATTTCCATTACCCTTCATTGACCAAATTATTGAAAAATTTTCGGGTCAAAAATACTATTGCTTTTTGGATGGGTATTCGGGTTACAACCAAATTGTTATTCACCATGATGACCAACACAAGACCACTTTCACATGTCCGTATGGCACTTTTGCTTTTAGGCGAATGCTATTTGGTTTGTGTAATGCCCCGACGACTTTCCAACGATGTATGATGAGTATTTTCTCGGACATGGTTGGGGAGTCACTTGAGGTATTCATGGATGATTGCTCCATTTTCGGCACAAGTTTTGAGTCTTGTCTCGACGAGTTGGAAAAAGTTTTAAAAAGATGTGTCGAGAAAAACTTGGTGCTTAGTTCGGAGAAAAGTCATTTCATGGTCTAAGAGGGTATTGTGTTGGGTCATGTTGTTCTGAAAAGGGGATGGAGGTGGATAAGGCAAAAATTAGGGTAATCTCATCTTTGCCTCCACCTAAAAATGTAAAAGGAGTAAGTTCGTTTTTGGGTCATGCGGGATTTTATCGAAGATATATTAAAGACTTAAGTGTTATTAAAAACCTTTATGTAATTTGTTATTAAAAGAGAATGTTTGCAAGCTTTTACTGTTTTGAAGGAACAATTGGTGAAAGCCCCCATTTTACAACCGCCAGATTGGTCAAAGTCGTTCGAGATTATGTGTGATGCTAGTGATACAACTATTGTAGCGGTCTTGGGTCAAAGAGTTGACAAGAAACCAGTAGCAATTTATTATGCAAGCAAAACGTTGTCTAAGGCACAACTGAATTACACTACGACTAAAAAAGAATTATTAGCAGTGGTGTATGCCTTGCACAAGTTTCAGTCATATATATGGGGAAGCAAGGTGGTGGTGTATTCGGACCATAGTGCGGTTCCTTATTTGATGGAGAAGAAGGATGCAAACCCCCATTGATTCGGTGGGTGCTCTTATTACAAGAGTTTGATTTGGAAATTCGGGAAAAGAAAGGAAGTGAAAATATAGTGGCAGATCATTTATACCGAATTCCAATGAAAGGGGTCGACGATGTTAGTGAGATTAACGAACGGTTTCCTGATGAACAATTGTTAGCTGTTTCTACTTCTGTTGCACCGTGGTATGCTCATTATGTTAATTATTTGGCTACGGGTGTTATTCCTAGTCATTGACGAAGAGAAGAAGTCAACAATTTATGGTCCAAGTCAAGCAATACATATGGGATGAACCAGATATTTTCAAATCAGGCCCGATGAAGTGATTAGGAGATGTGTGCCGGAAACGGAAGTGGCAGAAATCTTAACTCATGCTCATTCATCCGCTTGTGGGGGGCACTTTAGTGGTTACAAGACGGGGTATCAGGTGCTTACATGTGGTTTTTATTGGCCGAAAATTTTCAAGGATGCATGTGAGTTTGCCCGGATTGTCTAAATTGCCAAAGGATGGGGAGTATTTCAAAAAGGGATGAGATGCCAATGCAACCCATTTTGGTGGTGGAGATTTTTGATGTATGGGGGATAGATTTTATGGGACCTTTCCCGAGTTCGAATGGGTTCTTGTACATTTTGGTGGCGGTGGATTATTTTTCAAAATGGATTGAAGCCATACCAACAAGAACTAATGATCATTCGGTTGTTTGTAAGTTTATGCAATCACGTATCTTTGCTCATTTTGGGATTCCGTAGGTTATAATCAGCGATGGTGGTTCGCATCTCAAAAATTTTAATTTTGGAAAATTGTTGAAGTGGTATAATGTGAATCACCGAATTGCCACGCTGTATCGTCCGAAAACTAGTGGACAAGTTGAAGTATCATCTGGAATTCTACTCAAGACGATACGAACGGATAGGAAAGATTGGTCAAGCAAGTTGGATGATGCGTTGTGGGCATACCGAACGGCTTACAAAACTCCCATTGGTACAATTCCTTACCGGTCGGTGTATGGGAAAGGATGTCATTTACCTATGGAGTTAGCGTATAGGGCGCATTGGGCAATTAAACAGTAAATGCGGATTATGACGAAGTCGGTAAAATCTGGAAGCTACAGTTGAGTGAGATCAAAGAAATTCTGGATGAAGTGTATGAGTGTGTGGCGGCATATAAAGATAAGCTCAAAAAGGTTCACGATGCAAAAAACCAGAAATGAACTTTCAAAGTGGGTCAAAAGGTTTGGTTGTATAACTCAAGGTTGAAGCTGTTTGGGGGTAAGTTGAAGAGCAATGGATGGGTCCTTATGTTATTACAAGAGTGGGCAGGTTTGGAGATGTAGATATTATTGGCGTTCATACCAACACGAAGCAAACGGTGAATGGGCATCGGCTCAAACCGTATTTTGAAGGGAACGACATCAAACATCTCGAGCTTGACAAAGTGGCTACATTCTACGCCCATTGGATGCGGATTAAGCATAAGAGGCCCAGGTTTGGTAGTGTAAATATTTATTTTAGTTGTTTAGTTACTTTGTTTCAAGTAATTATCCAAACTTGTTGTGATTTGTGTTTGAAACAAGTGTGGGGAAGTTTGTTGATACACTTTTGTGTCTGTCGATTGTTCTTAGTTACGTTTGTAATTTTGCGGTCGTTGGTTTTAGTGTCTGTATAAGTTTGGTCGTGTCGACCAAATCAAGATATCCTCCTATCTTGGTTTCGTACGACGATTTTGTTAGTCTGTGTTAAAACCGTTGCATGTGTGCATACTGTTGAGTCTTGTGTACGTCATGTCTGTGACACGCTCTCCGAAGAAAGCATTCTGTGCAAATGGGAATGCTTCGTACGAGCAAGATACTGCTCGTACGAGCCACCTGCTTCATACGAACGAAGCAATGGAAACAAGTGTGTTACTTGTTTCGTATGAGGGAGGTGATGCTTCATACGAACCAACTTGTTCATACGAGCATCTTTGTAGCAGTTCTTCGTGTGTAATAGTGTGTTCCGTATGTCTAGGAACGTACTTCGTACAAATGACTAGCATGGACACTATATAAGCAGACATGCACCTCTCAGTCAAGGGTTGGTGAATTTGCTGAAGTTGGTTACTCTGGTTAAGTGTGTTGGTAACTGATAAAGTCGAACTAGCAAGTTGAGCAGAGGAAGACGCAAGAGCACAGGTAGTTTGTATGGGTTGTATGATCATTGTTTGTATATGTTTGTACTAGTTCTCATCAGTTAATCAAGATATTGAATCTTTGGTTATCCCATGTTCTTACATTGCTTTAGTTTGCATGCATTCTTGGATTCCGCACTTCTATGTGTGTTGCATGGACAAGGAGGCAGATTTAACTTGATCCTCAGGTGGACCTACAAGTGGTATAGAGCTTTGGCTCTCTTCCTTGTTCAAAACCAAGCTTAGTATAGTGTTTGAGCTAGTTTTAAGATTTCTTGAAGTGTTCTTGAACTCACAGCAGAAAACTTAAGTTTTGAATAGATAACTAACTTAAAACTTAGTTAAAATCTGTTATATCCGGAAAATTTTTATAAAAACGAGTTAGAATACATGGAGACATGTTAAAATCAAGTTGAACACATTTGTAGAAGAAATTCACTAGAAAACTCATCGGAATAGTGTTGTAGGGTTGACAAATTCTCTGACATTTGGACGTGGACTGTTATGACTGTAAAAACTGATGGAATGATTGTTTTCTTAACTAAAATTGGGTAAGACAACAGGCCACTTTCGTAAACCAGTCTATACAAGAAAAGGAAAGTTTTCACCAAACCAACCCTACAAAAGATTCATCTGAAAAACTCTGAGAAAAATAGTCTGTGTGAATAATTCATTCGTATGAAGAACCAAGCTGCTCGTGCGAAGGACAACTCATCCGCACAAACAACCTGGTTCACACGAAGGAGCTCATCCGTAGGAAGCAAGTTGCTCGTACGAAGGAAACACATTGATTCGTACGAATAACCTTCGTTATTGTTTGTTTTTCGTATTTTAGTTTTTCAAGCTTTGTGCTTTTCAAATATTTTCAAAATTGTGAATTTTTAAGAGGGGACTGTTATTTTCAAACTTTAACCTTTCAATTTTTCATAATCAAGAAAATATAATGAGTTCTAATCCGTGGGATTGGAGTACTGGTTCAAGCTTAAATCAGGAGTCTTCGCAAAGCTCCACAATCTCATGGGTTAAGTCTTTGATGCCTCAACATACAACCATGATCTCTTCAAATCAACGGGTGTGTGTAGCGAACCAAAACCAGAGCATCCAAACTCTTCTAATGAGCGAGAGTGAAACAGGGAGTAATAACCATCAACCGAAGCTAAATCACATGAACGATTATCCTTCGTGGAAAAGTCTTTTACACACTTATGTTCTTGGTCAGAACACAGAACTGTGGACGTGTTTCACTACACCCTATAAAGAATCACTCGAAGAAGCCGGATCAAATCCAACCTCTTTGGCCAATCTAGATGAAAGTGACAAGAAAGCATATGATCTAGAGAAAAAGGCCTTTGCTATCCTAACACAAGCTCTTCGTAAGGATATTTATCATTAGTTTGTGTATTGTACGACCATGAAAAATTTGTGGGATACTTTAGAAGCGAGAGGAGAGGGTAATGTTGCTACCAGGAAGATTCGACATGATCTGCTCAAGAAGGAGTTTGAAGGTTTCATGTTTATGGAAAATGAAACGGTGAATGATATGACCACACGTTTTTATCATCTGCTCAGTGAGATGTACTCTTACAAAGTGTTAGCAGCACCGCAAGAAATTGTGATGCGATTTGTTGATGCTTTACCACTGAAATAGGATCAATTTATTGACTTATTAAAACATACAGGTGTTTTGGACTCAGTTAGTATTTATGAATTTGTGCACAAACTGAAGAACAAGAATGAAGAAGAACTTCGGAAGGCACAAAGAGTCATTGTTCCACAAAACCCTGAGATGTACTTCGGAGGTATTAATGCACGTACAAGTTCAAGCCAGCAACCGAAGCTGCAAACCGCGTTTGTGTCAAACGTGAACCCTTTTCTACCACAACCTGTTCAACCAAGTCAGTCTGAAGGATCGAGTACTCAAGCCTATGGACAAGCCTTTGATCCGAAAGCCTTCCTTCCACAGCCAAGAGATTTAGCATATCAAGCTCCACAGCAAGCTCCTCAACAAGCTTTCTATGGAAACAATTTTCAATCTGCAAATCCCAACACTGTCAAACTTGACACGTCACATCTCTCCAAAGTTATGTAGAAGTTGCACAGGAGCATATGGAACTTCTCAACACAATGGTTAGTGCTTATTGTGGTCTAGTTGCAGGTCAAATAGGAAACATCAATTTGACGAATGAAGACTACCAACAAATTGACCGAGATGAAATGGAGCTGATGGATATCAAGTGGGCATTTGCAAGTGCTGTGAGAAGACCGAAGGATTACATGAGGAGAAAGGAAGAACCAGTTTGGAAAGCAAGAAGGATACAAAATAAAACTTTGATAAAACTGCCGTTACTTGCTTCAACTGCGGAGAAAGAGGTCACTTCAAACGGGAATGCACGAGGCCAGCAAAGAAGAAAATCACAACCCCTTTCAAAATCAATCTAAACCCTCCAACACAGCTCAGTTCAACAATGATAGAAGAATAGTAGATGTCAGCAACTCAAACAATACCAATCAATCAATACACATAGAGCTTTGGTAGTTCAATCTGATGAAGGATGTGACTGGTCAGTACAGTTAGGAACAGAGAACAACAGAGGAACTGCATGTTATACGAAGATCATTAGTCAAATCAAGCATGTTCATATCATTAATAATTCAGATGATGATGATGCTTCAGGGTATACTGGTAGTTCTGATGAAGAGTGCTCAAGTTTAGGTGGTTATGGATCTGATTCTAATGTGAAAAAGGGAAGTGATGCTGAGGTTAGCAAGTTGCTGAGTGAAGCTGAGAAGATGAAGAGTGAAAAAGTGGGTCTGATGAGGAAAGTAGAAGTTGCAGTAAAAGAAACAGAGAAACTCTTTACAGATGGTGCAGCCTTCCCTCATCACACTGCCTTCATGGCAAACGTTGCAGGTTCTACAAGTCAGGTAGATTCCGACACTCCTAAAGTTTGTAATGATTGTGTTGAATTAAAAACAATAAACAATCAACAGTCATAATCAAAATTTAGTTGTTGAACTATCAAAGTGCAAAGATGCGAACTTGGCTCTAACTCGGAATGAAAAGGAATTCAAATATGTAATAGAAACCCTTAAGAAAAGCGTTTCTGAATTGACAAAAATGGTTTTGAATAAACAGACAGGAATTAATAACAATATTAATCTCCTAGAAGAAACTAAGAAAGAGTTAGCCATCGCCAAATGCGAATATGATGCGATCAAGCTCAAATTGGAAAGTTATTCTAACTCCCGATATGTGCTTGATCATATCATTGATGTTCAAAAGCTAAAGGGAGATGTTCAATGCATTGGTTATAAGTCGTGTTCACCCCCAATGAAACACAACTATACCAAAATGCCTGATGAAGAGGAGATGCCTCGCTTTGAACCCTCCGTACCACTTAATCCTGAAGAATTTGCAGCAGGATTGGGGTTCAACTAGACAACTCCTCACAAGAACCAAGCAAGCAAGAAAATTCGTCATCTGATGTTGACCAAAATCCAGCAGAAATAGAGGAAGATGATACATCAGATGATGAATTAATCAGAAGTGATCAGGATCAATCTCTTTGTGAAAGGAAAGGAGTAAAATTCTCTACTGCTCCCTGTACTAAACATGTTGAAAATCAAGAGAATGATTCTAAGAAATTTGTCAAGACAAAAGTGTCTTCAGATAAAACAGATAATGTGTTGTATACTCTGGTTGGAGATAAGAAAATCTACTCAAACAAAGATTTTCCAATTAAAATGTAAATCCAAGCTCTATAGATCAGGTTTTTGAAAATTCAACAACCAAATTTTTAGAGAAGGAAAAGCCAACCAAATCACAACATTATCATCTTCAAGAGAAAAACAAGAGAAACGAGTTGAAAAGCCTAAAGTTCCACAACCAAAGGTTGAAGCAAAAGGCTCTCGCTACAAGAAGAAGGTTAAAAATGTTAAATTTGTGAGTTCTTCGGATACTAATAAAGTCGAGACTTTTGAAGGCAAGTCTAATATAGATTTTGTAATTAAAGTCAAGATTTTGAAAAGAAACAGTCAAAATAATTACACTCAACACACAAATGGGTGTAATGAAAATGAACCCAGTACCTCAAAACCTACAAGTTCAACATCAAGCCGTGAAGCACGATCTCCTAATTTTGTTGAAAGGAGAACATGTTTCAAATCTAGAGATTTTGGCCACATTATCAAAAAGTGTACAAATCCATACAAACCAAGATTTGTTGAGAGAACCCCTCATGAAGCAACTTGCCAACGTAAATCCGTTTCTCCAACATAAGATAAACGGATTATTAAAGAACAAAAGGAGAAACAAAAACGTAAACAAGTAAAAACAATTGAAAAAGCTTTAAAACCGGATTCTTCAAAAAGGAATCCAAGATCATCAAATTTAATAAAACTAGAAACTGTTAAAACAGGAAATAATAGTCAATCTGGTAATAATCAACAATCTTGGAAACCGAAGACCGGTAGTGGTTCAAGAGGTGGAGCACAATTTCCAAATCATCAAGAAATTGAGATCACATTTCTTGATGATAAGGGGCGACCCAAGACCACTAAGGCATGGGTCCCCATCTCAAACTAATCTGGTTTTTGAAATGTGCAGGGTGTTCCAGGAGGAACTGTGAATAGTCATTGGATTGTTGACAGTGGAGCATCAAGGCACATGATGGGCGACTTACAGCTCCCGTATGATGTGAAAAGCATTTGGGGTGGTTATGTTGCCTTTGCTAGTGATAAAGGTGGATACATCACTGGAGAAGGAATGGTCTCCAATGGTGTTGTGAGTTTTGATAAGATCAATTATGTGCGGCAAATTGATCACAATCTTCTTAGCGTTTCTCAAATCTGCGACAAGAGGTTCACTGTACATTTTGATGATACCGGTTGTTATGTGCTGAAACCCGGATTCAAGATCCCGAAAGAATGGATTCTCTTATCGTCTCCATAATCAACGACTTGTATATTCTTGATATAAGCCAAGCTATTACAACATCTGCGCAAGTCACATGTTTTGTCTCAAAAGCAACCGAAAAGGAATCAATCTCTTGGCACAGACGAATGGGACACATTCATCTGAGGAAAATGAACTATTCGGTGAAGAATAATCTTGTGAATGGTGTACCGGTGAAGAATTTTCATCTTCAAGACGTCTGTGCATCGTGTCAAAAGGGCAAGCAAGTTAGAAAATCTCATCCCGTGAAGAAGATCAACACTGTGAATATGCCTCTGGAACGTCTTCATATGGACCTTTTTGGACCTATGAAACACAAGACTACCTTTGGTGATTCTTATTATCTGGTAGTTACTGATGAGTACTCCAGATTTTCATGGGTGAATATGCTAGCACACAAGAGTGAAGTTCCTAATATCCTCAAGAATCTCCTAACTTTGTTAGAAAATTTGTACAATCTGAAGGTAAGGAGAATCAGAAGCGACAATGGCACCGAATTTAAGAATCAAGTTTTGGATGAGTACTGTTCTTCAAAGGGCATTTTGCTATGAGTAAAGTTCTCGCTACACTCCACAACAGAATGGTATCGGTGAGAGGAAGAATAGAACTCTAATTGAAACAGCAAGAACCATGTTAGTAGAATCAGAACTTCCCATTCAATTTTGGGGAGAAGTGTTGCTACTACATGTTACACAATGAATAGAGTTCTAACGGTGAAGAGACATGGAAAGATTGATTTGTGTTGCTACATAAAAGGAAACCAGATGGTTCTTTCTTAGAACCTTTTGGAGCTCCATGCACTATGATTGATCCACATGGAAAGTTTGGTCCAAAGGCTATCGAAGGTTTCTTTCTTGGATATGCTACTCCGAATTTCAGGTATGGAATTTGTCTTCGAAGAAGATTGAAGAATGGGGTGAAGTCAAGGTTCAAAGATACACAGAATCGGTAAGAGCTTTGGGTGCTCCTTGGATGTTCGACTATAATGGATTGTTCGACTCCTTTAATCTGCCAACTTTTGATGATACATCTGCTGCGGCTCAAATGTTATTGGAAAGTGATATAGCAGTTGACTCGTCAATAGTTCGACCAATTATTGTTAACCCTCAAGTGTCGACTTCGGTTAATAATCTTGTTCAAAATGAGGAATTCAAAGATGCTGCGGATTATAATGTTTCATCAGAAGATGATGAGTTTCATGATGCAAATGAAGCAACCTCTGGTGCGGTCCCTGAAATTTCTGATGTACGTCAAATATACAACCTCAAGGGACGACTGAAGGTCATGCATCTACATCCTCATCAAATCCAGCACTCGATTTGACTGTTGATCTGAATATCAACAATTTGGGTATAAACTCTCGAGTTCCCAATGTTCCAGCAACTCGAATTCATAATACCCATCCTCAGCAGAATATTATTGGAGATATCCAAAGTGGTGTGCAGACACGTAATCAGCTTCGAAACAACCAGAATGCTGGCCTGTATTCGGAAATAAGAGAATCTGGGGGACAGAACGATTGGTCTATTGCCTGCTATGTTTGACAAGTTGAACAAAAATCTTGGAAGGAGGCAATGAAAGAAGACTCTTGGGTTAAAACCATGCAGAAAGAACTCCAGCAGTTTCAGAAGTTAGGTGTGTGGAAATTAGTTGACAGACCTGATAACTACAAGAAGATTGGCACTCAATGGGTTTACAAATGCAAGAAAGATGACCGAGGTGTTGTTGTGAGAAACAAAGTGCGATTGGTTTCCAGGGCTTTAATCAGGTCGAAGGCATTGATTACAATGAAGTTTATGCACCGGTTGCACGACTTGAGGCCATAAGAATTTTCTTGGCTTATGCGTCCTACAAGAAGTTCACCGTTTATCAAATGCATGTGAAGAGTGCATTTCTTCATGGTGTGGTTAAAGAAGAGGTATATGTTGAGCAATCGCTAGGTTTTGAAGATCCAATCAATCCTACAAGGTTTGGCTTCTCAACAAAGCATTATATGGTCTTCATCAAACTCCAAGGGCTTTGTATGAAACGTTGTCTACCTATCTACTGAAGAATGGTTTTCGACGAGGATTGATCGACTGTACTCTCTTCATCAAAGAACGGAATGAGGATTTGCTGCTAGTGCAGGTTTATGTTGATGACATTATTTTTGGGTCTACCAATGTTCGAATGTGCAAGGAATTTGAACAGGTTATGCAAGAGAAGTTCGAGATGAGCGCAATGGATGAAATGACTTTCTTTTTAGGTTTGCAGGTTCAGTAATCAAAGGAAGGAATCTTCATTCATCAAACCAAGTATGTCGGGGATATTCTCAAGCAATTTCAAATGATGACTCAAAGGCTTTGGGAACTCCATTAGCTCAGAATCATGGGATTAGTCAGACAGAATGGGTGAACATGTGGAACCATCTCTCTATCGTTCTATGATCGGATCTCTCATGTATCTTACTGCTTTGAGACCCGATATAATGTACCCAACATGTCTCCTTGTGCGCTATCAGTCTAGTCTGAAAGTTTCTCATTTGATGGTTGTGAAAAGGATCTTTGTTTATTTAAAGGGTCACCCGGACACTGGTCTCTGGTACCCTAAGGATGATAACATTGATCTGACAGCATTCAGTGATTCTGATGATGGCGGTTGCAAAATTGATGCAACATCAACAACAGCGGGATGTCAGTTTTTAGGAAATCGTCTAGTCACGCGGTAATGTAAGAAGCAGACTTGTGTGGCAACATCAACCTGTGAAGCTGAGTATATTTTGGCTTCTAGATGCTGCTATCAGGTTCTATGGATCCAACAGTAGATGTGGGACTACGGTTTTGAATTTCTCTCTACTCCTATCTTTGTTGATAACGAAGCTGCTTTACAGATCACTCGGAATCCTGTACAGCACTCAAAAACAAAACACATTCATTAAGTATCATTTCATACGGATTGTTATGAAAAGAAACTTATCAATGTTGTTAAAATCCACACCGATCACCAACGTGCCGACCTTTTTACCAAAGCTTTTGACAAATCTCGTTTTGATTATCTATTTTTGGTCAATCTCTCAAATTGAAACCCGAGTTACTCAACCGTGGCTAATTATTTTTCTACATATTATTCTAAAAATCTAAAACTACAAAAAGATAATCAAAAATGAGTCTTTTACTTATTTATTTTCTTAGTTTTATATTTTAGGGGGAGAAATTTTCAAGAAAATACATAAATATGTCTTTTACTTATTTACCTTCTATATTTAAGGGGGAGAAAATTTAGAAAAATACAAAAACAATAGAAAACCCAAAAATAAAAATGAGTTTCTTGGATAAGACAAGTTGAGGATGATGAAATACACCGGTAATCTGTCATAAACAAGTCAAAGACAAAGAATGAAAATTGATAAGTAGCTTTACTAATGATGTATCGGTAGGCTCACAATCAGACTAAAATGTGCAGGTTGATATAAACTTAATCGACTGCAAGCCAGGTGGGAACCATTCATTGGCATATGGTCTTGGTACCTAATTTTCGTGTGATAGTATGCCAAGGATCTGAGATATACGGTCTTTATGTTGACTTATCATCTGGGTATCATGGTTGAATCTTTTGCCGAAAAATAACGGTGGCGTAAGTCTAGAACTTTCATGATACCATACACACGTATACATACTGCATACGACCTCAAATAAGTGATAAAAATATCACATCCACCCAAAAATAAGTGATAAAATATCACAACTTATAGGGGAAAGCTAAGTTCGTCTCTTTGTCGGTACGATGGTACTAACCTGTTAACGGACTTACTCTGTGCCCTGCATGCATATGAAAATCAAGTTCCTCATCAATAAGTGATTTAATCACATAGGGCTTGTTTTCAAATCAAAATAAGTGAGTATCTCACATCATATACGTCAAAACAGATGATAAGCAATATACTCACCGGTAAGATTTTCTCTCGTGCATATCTTGATACGGGAATGTGTCGTGAAGTGGTTGAACACCGGCTAGTAAGTATAAATCACTCTAGTCATATATCCTAATCATGATTACATCTGATAAGTTGAGCTTAGGTGGACAACAATACCGATAATCATAGTAGAATATTCATTTATCTAATTTGATGTTTTAACAAAACCTGTTTTTGTCAAGATTAAATGCTGGTATGATTTTCTTACCTTGAAACTCTGAAAAAGATTGTCTGGTAAATATTTAGTATTAGCAATTATTTTAGTTTAGTTTAGTTTACGATGTTGATTAGATTAAGTTCTTTTTAGATTAGCCAAAGTTGAGACTCAAAAGGTTTTTCTACCAAGATATGCCATAAAAACCATTTGTTTTGATATCACAACTTCATGAAGTACTTTCTTACAATGGTAAACCTAACGAAAACATTAACTGCTAAGCATAACATATTGAAAGAATGATATTATTCTTCAAAACTACACTAGTTAAATCCGTTAATGGTTTTAAAGACATGTTTGAAATGAGCAGAAAGCGAGTGAACATTCAGTGGAATGAGAGATGCGGAGCAAAGCAATTCCAAGATCAACATGTCCGGTTACTGACGACTATGGCAATCCTGATGCTTCGGCCTCATCCTCGCAACAAACAATTTCTACATCAACTCAGTAGTAGAAGTCAAATGCTCAAGCAGATAGTGACCAATCTAGTTACCTAAAGCAGCTATCAAGAGGAAACAAGAAAGGTTTAATGTTTCTGGAAAGTTTGAAGACCTATACTCTATCAGTGGATAGCAGATCTTCAGGGGGAGTTTGTTGATACTCCAGGCTATCCAAGTATGAAGACCAAAGCCGAAGACCGATGACCAAGCAACAGTCAAGGGGGAGTTTGTTGATACAATTTTGTGTCTGTCGCTTGTTCTTAGTTACGTCTGTAATTGTATGGTCTTTGGTTACAGTGTCTGTATAAGTTTGGTAGTGTCGACCACATCAAGATATCCTCCTATCTTGGTTTCGCACGACGATTTAGTTTGTCTGTGTTAAAACAGTTGCATGTGTGCATACTGTTGAGTCTTGTGTACGTCATGTCTATGACACGCTCTCTGAAGAAAGCATTATGTGTAAATGGGAATGCTTCGTACGAGCAAGATACTGCTCGTACGAACCACCTGCTTCATACGAACGAAGCACTGGAAACAAGTGTGTTACTTGTTTCAGTACGAGGGAGTTGATGCTTCATGTGAACCAACTTGTTCGTACGAGCATCTTTGGAGTAGTTCTTCATGCATAATAGTGTGTTCCGTATGTCTAGGAACGTACTTCGTACGAATGACTAGCATGGACACTATATAAGGAGACATGCACCTCTCAGTCAAGGGTTGGTGAATTTGTTGAAGTTGGTTTCTCTGGTTAAGTGCGTTGGTCACTGATAAAAGTCGAACTAGCAAGTTGAGCAGAGGAAGACGCAAGAGCACAGGCAGTTTGTATGGGTTGTATGGGCATTGTTTGTATATGTTTGTACTAGTTCTTATCAGTTAATCAAGATATTGAATCTTTGGTTATCCCGTCTTCTTACTTTGCTTTGGTTTGCGTGCATACTTGGATTCCACACTTGTATGTGTATTGCATGAACAAGGAGGTAGGTTTAACTTGATCCTCAGGTGGACCTACAAAGTTCTTATGAATTTCTCATACACAGTGTTGAGGACAACACGGGCTTTTTGAGGGCGGATGGTAAATATCAGGTCTATGATTAAATATGTTAACAAAAAAATTCAAAGTAAAAATGCCCAGTACCACCGTAGCTTACGGCCCCGCCGTAGCTTACGGTGGCCCTTAAAACCCCTTACAGTGATGACCCTCTGTCTTACGGTCCTCAAATTATTAGTGGCCATCGTAGCTTACGGTGGCCACTGGGCGTGTGGGTCCGCGGGAAAGGTAAGTGTAACACGGGATTTAACCTAAAAAAATCAATTTCTTCACACATTTTAGCCACAATCTTCATTCTTCTTCCGTATTTCCTCTCAAGAACATACCTTCATCACTTCACCAATTCTTCAATTTCTTACCAAATCGAGTGATTTTTGGGTCTATCTTGACTTAAATTTCGCAAGGATTCTGAGTTTGTGCTTGCATTTGGAAGAATCCAACATTTGGGTGATCGATTTTGAACATTTTGGTCCGAAACTTTTAGGGTTCTTGGTGGGTTTTAGTTAATCTTAAAGTTTTTAGTGATCTTCTCTTCTACAAAGCTAAGGTATGTACTTGCTTACATTAATGTTGTTGCATTGTAGAATTGTAAGTGCTATGTTACCATGATTCCATATTTGCTTATAGTTGTTATATTGAGATTAATTTGAGGGTTTTTGAGTGATTATGGTTATGGAAGTTAAGACATTAGTAAAAATATGATTCTTGGGCAAATTTTACTAACTTAGAATTTTGTTCAAATTTTTGCAAATGATGAACATATGAGTTAGCTTGTATCCATAACCATAGTGATAAGCAAGTGTGGGGATAACGTGGGATAATGAGAAGAGGAATAATTTGTGTTTCTTTATTTCTATGCATTGCAGGACTATCATGGGAAGTAAAGGAAAAGAAAAGGTGGATCTTTGAGTAATCCAATACAAAGAAAAAGGCGGTTAGTGTTGCAAAGTGATATAGAAGAAGAGCATGAGGAAGAAGTGCTGGATCGGGCTCCTAAACCAAAGTGGATATCTGGTCCTTTACATGATCAGCTGGAGGAATGGCAAGCTGAATTATTCAATGATTAAATCAATAAATTAGCCCAACGAAAGGAAGCCTTTATATGCGAGAAAGAGATTAGAGAATTAGACTTTGGTCTGTTTGGGGTTATTTGAAAAGTTTCGAGCGTTAGGTTGGGAATCGGCGTTGAAGTTCTATGATTATGAAGGGACAAATTTGTATGATGCCGAAATCCAAGAGTGGATGGCCACTCTAAGGTGCCCTTCATTTAAAGGTGCGTCGAAGATGTGCTTGATCGGAACCGTGAATGGCATTGACGTGGAGATGTCATTCAACTCATTACGTAGGGTGGCAAAGTTTGACAGCAAACCGGTAAACCAATATATGCTCCCAAGGTTGGAGGATTTATATGTTGAGCCCGAAAAGCATCCTTGGTGGAACATGATGTTGGATTATCTGTTTTTACTGGGTACCACGCATGGGAAGCTTTACGGAAAAAATTTAAGAATTGAAAGGAAGTTGATGTTAGCATCTTGTATGCAGAATGTCATTCCAAGGCAGGGTGACAAAGTTGAGGTTCGGCGCCCTGAAGTGTCGGTGTTATACACGTTGTTGACTGAGGCCCCATTGTTTCCGTTTTGCTTTCTGGTACTAAATAATGTGTGGATTAGCAGAAACAGCGATCAACGGAAGATTATTCCGCATTGTCTACTCATCACAGTGCTTTTGAAAATGTATGGGGTGATTGGTGCGGACGACAAGGGGTCTTATAAGAAGTTTAAGCCGTTTGATATCAAGTAGTTGGGGGATGGGTGGAAATACACCGAATCTAAGAGATATCACAAGCTGAAGGGTGAAGGTTAGAGATGGAGAGTGTTAAAAGTAGATGCGCGGCCGTTAAGACCGGGGGAGGAGGATGAGCCTGAAAGTGAAGAAGAGGGCCCAAGTGGTGATAAAGACTATATGGATGATCCATATGTGGCCCCTATGAATGTGGATCAGGGGGGCTCAAGTAGTGGTCCTACTGGGGGTTTCTTTATACTTTTCAAGGTATCCTTACGAGCCAAACAAGGCTCATGAAGGAACAATGCAGGAAGTGATTGAAAGTCAACGTCCTCCGGTATTTGATAGATGGAGTGGGTCCGAAAGGACATTCTTTGATCATCAGACGTGGATGGTGCAAGTATGGACCATGCTTTAAGGCACAATTCCAACCACCAAGAATCATGGAACCGCACCCATGCTTATGCTTTTGAGCAGGAAATTAATAATCGGTACCTTGATGATCAAAACCGGCGCATGCACGCTGATTGGCATGTTGGGCGACCGGTGGTCGTGGACCCACCACCAGTGGACTACACAAGTTTATCACCCTATGATGGTAGTGTTTCTTACCCATGCCATCGATGCATCATTCACAGTGGGTGGATCCCCGTTACGGTCAGCAGCAGCAGGGCACCTGGCCGCAAGAAGGAGGAGAAGGAGGAAGTGGAACTGGAAGTGGCACGTTTGCATTTGGTGAGTTTTCAGAGATGATAACTTCCATCTTTGGACCTCCTCAGCCGCGCTACTATTAGTCAGGTGGTGTTCTTTCCTTGTAAATTATTGTAGACATTATTGTGTTTTGTTTCATTTATGGTTGGGAGGAAGGGGCGTATTTCGAGTTGTATTCATGTTATGGGTTGGTGGTATATTGGTGGTGTTATATGTGTTTATAAAAAATTAAAAAAAAAGAAATTTGGGATTTGAGAGTGGAGCTAAAGGTGAGGTTGAAGTAGTTTTAGTGATCTGTTCCTTCAAAACCATACATTGGGGTCAATGTATCTCAAGTGTGGGGATGGGGAAATTTTTGGGATTTTGAAAATTATTAAACCAAGCCAAACATTATCAAATTTGAATATTTTACCTTAATCCAAATGACACATCATTTTCCCTTTTTATCCTTTCTTGGTGAGTTTTTGAGCCACATGAATGCTTTCTAGAAATTAATTCTTTTGTTGAGTGGCAGTTTGTGATTTGTGTTAATAGAACTTGGATAATATATTCTTGTCAAAACCTAAGTGTAACATGCTTGTGAAGATGATAAGGGCATTTAGGTAGCCTCGTCTAGATGTATGTTGAGTGCAGGTTTGGGGGGTTGGACCTCATAAGATGAATATATGAGCTTGTTAGTGAGAGGGATGGGTGTTTGGACATTAGTAGCCAAAAAATTAAGCTTTAAACCATTCATTTGTAAACCAAGCCTATGTCCTACAAAAATTTCTGCCTATTGATTGACCTGGTTTAAGAGTTTAGTTTGATGTTGATGTTGATATGTTTGTGTTCTTTCTTTGTTTGATGTTTAATTTGTGATCAAAAAAAAGAGAGAGAGAAAGAAAAATGAAAAAAAAAGAGAAGGAGAAAGTAGTGAAGTTGTGTACATAGTAATGGTTATTTTTGTTTATTTGTAATAATAAACCGGGTCGATTTCATGAGCTACATGAATATATATGTCCCACCAATTCTCACCCTAACACATAGCCTTGTTACAACCTGAAAGTCCTTTTGATTTGTCAGCATGTTAGGTAGTTTGTAGGTGGAGACTTGATTATTATCCAAGCTTATTGTCGCACAATCACACGCTAACATTGAGTGATCTAGCATAATCTTGCTAGTACATTTTTGGTCACCGAGAGAAGAGTTATTGTGAGGGGTGTGTTATGTGGTATGAAGGTAAATTGACAATTGGATGACATGTTTGTGTTGGTTTATTTTGCGATCACTTTTAAGCTTAAAAACGTTTTTGATGTGTTGCTTGGGACAAGCAACGTTTAAGTGTGGGGATGTGACGAGTGGTCCATTGGACAACCCTCAAGTGCTTTAAGAGGATCAATATTCGCACGTAATTAGGTTAATTGTTATGATTTGATATCTATGATGTATACGGCTTTGCAGGTACTGAAGAGCATAAACAAGCGAGTTTAACATGCTTTGTCGGGAGCTTGTACTTGGTTAATTGAAGATGAAGACTTGTGGATAGATAAAAGGGCAAAAAGGGAAAACCTGTTGTCCACGTAAGCTACGGTGCCACCGTAGCTTACGGTGGTGTCTACCATTTTTATGAAACGTAAGCCAGACCTCTGGAGCCGTAAGAGAATTTTGTCCACCGTAAGCTACGGTGGGTACTGTAGCTTACGGTGGAAAGCTGCGGGAAAAGTTTAACTACCCAATTTAACTCGGTTTTCAAATGTCTTTTGGCATGTCAATCATTGGGAACGTTTTGGCAGGGCTTAGAGGCGAATTTTTGTGTTCTTGTGGGTTCTAAACAAATTCAAAACATTACAACGACCAGTACATGTCATTCGATTAAGTTCTGAATAATCAGGAATCCTATCTCGTTTTTTATTTTTACCAAAAAATACGAACTTTGCTTTTGTGTTATTAATTCCTATGAACATAACAATTGAAGGTGTGATGATTTGCAAGATAATGAGTGGCTAAACTCATTGTGATCATCCTAGGTGGAAGGTTTGCTTGAAACAATTGGTTTTGATTTCTAATTTCTAGAATCATAGACTTGTAATATTTGTGTTTATTATGGTGTTTGGATATTTGTTGGTAAATTATTGATTGATGTTTTGATCATTGCCTTAATCGTATGTTTTTTGTGTCATTGACAATCTAGATATCACGGTAAGGTTTAAGGGTTGGATATTAGTTAATTGGTCATCGGGTAACAACCTCGCATTGTAGTAATCCGAGTACTTAGTTCGCTTTTATCACGAACAATCAGTCAAACACGAGTCATGTCTATGTGACTTTCTAGTTGAATTTGAAACACAAGCGTTAATTGAAACTGGGATGGTTACTTGCTTCTAATTTGTTAAAACAACCAATATTTGAATTGCAATTAGTTTAAATCTAAAACCAAAACAATAAAATCCGAATTTAATTTCTTGCATCTTAGATAAATTAGTCAACTTATTATAAACATTAGATAACACATATTCCACAAACTCCTTGTGTTCGATACCCACTTACTGCTAGCTATTAGCAGTATTTGGAGTAAATTTACGTGAGACATCGACATCACGTCAGCTGTTATAGCTAAAATATCTACTACATCAGTCTCATCTTTATCAAACTGTTTTGAGAAACAAGCTACAGGAATTCCTAAGGGCGACAAAGTTATATATAAATGCTTGAAGAGCATGGTTGCTCCTATTGAACCATCAACAGATAAGAGAAAGAAAGAAGCTAAGAAGCCTGAACGAATAAGAAAGCCCAAGAAGCAACTAGCGGAATCAAGAATGAGAAAGCTGAAACTCATGCAGCCGCCATGAAAGCTGAATCTGCAAAAGAAAAGGAGGATAAGGATTTGGTAAACAACATACTGTATAAGTTTAAAGAAAAACTATGCTCCCAACCATGTTTCAACCTCGTGGCATATTACAAATCACTCAATCGTGACCAGATTGGAGAAAAAGAAAAGGTTTTACAATTTAACAAAGAACTGAAAGAAAACAAGCTGCAGATCAGAGAAAGTTGAACTCAACTTTAGCTGAAATGCAAACATTAAAAGAATTCATTTTTAGAAAAGATTTTATCATAAATGATTGAACTGAATGATTAGAAAAATCTCAAAATGAAAACAATAAATTGCAAATCATTATGATAAATGTAAAATTAGCCAAAAGGCACTGACTGACATTGAAAATTGCCAACGACCGACATTCGTGAAGGATGGGATTGGATACAAGGATAAGCTCGAAAACGAAAGAAAAATCTTTCCTTTTCCGCACAGCAAAAACTATGTACCTATGCCATCTCTCATCCTAATAATGATTAAATTGATAAAAATGACCTTTTGCTCAAAATGTATCTTACAAAAATGACAAAAATACTAAGATTTCTGTAAGTAATGCAGATGGGTTTGAGCGTAAAGAAGATGTGTGCGATGAGGATGATGACTGTGGAGGAACGAAAATAGGGATAGGATATCCGGGCGACCGTTATTCCACTTTTAACTGGTTCGCCTAGAATTGTAACAAGAAAAACAGTACTTCTATTCGGGATGACTGTAATAGCCATGTGCCTACATTTAAGACCCACAACCACGAGAATGTATTGGTTGAACATCATGACTTAAGTTTTGCTTTTAGGGATGAAAATGTTGTGCTTGAATCCCCTGTGTTTGTTCCAAAATTGAAGAAAAACAGTTTCGGAAAGTTCCTTACAGAGAAAGTTCCATAGTTTGTTCCATCATGTACAAGTACATCAGAGTCTGATAAATAATCAACGCAAGTCAGCAACAATGAAGACTCGAGCACAACAACTTCGGAAAGTGGTGAAGAAACCTAAAGCGAAGATCAGGAATCAAATGACTCAAGTGAAAATCAAGACTCGACTTCTTCATCAGATAGCGAGCACGATGAAGATTGCATTAGGCATGAGAGTCTTCTTGACAAGAAAGTGAAGATAGTCGAAAGTTCAAGCTACACTACATCGTCAGAAAACGCTTCAAGCAGCTCTAGACTCTCATCATATACATCATCTTCACATGTGGCGTCCACCAAAAAGAAAAGACCAAATTGCAAGCAATGTTTTTTGCTATGGACATTTAGGACATACTGCGGAACATTGTAAGAGCAAGAAATTTTCTAAACCTAAACAAGATTTTGTCAAAAGTTTCACCGAGCAATTTGATAATTTTAGGAAATCAGTCATATACATAGTTAATTCAACATGCTTATGGAAAAGAAAAGACGATATTCATGATAGATTAAACATGAAATAAGTTTGGGTTCGAAAATAACTAACTTGTATATCTTTTTTTTTGTTGTTGTATAACAAAATAAATTGCAAAAATGGCTTCGAATGCTCATGGAATACATTTGGTATGTGGACAGTGGATGTTCAAGGCATATGACCGGATTGAAAGAAATCCTGAAGAACTTTCAATGCATCAACGGCGACTTCATATCTTTCACCTTTGATGAAAAGGGAGGGAAAATTTGTTGGAATGGGAGATGTCGTATCTGAAGCACTTACATTGGAGAACGTCAATTACGTACTAGAATTGTGTTACAATCTCATGAGCGTATCACAAGTCTGTGACAAAGGAATATCGGTATTGTTCAATGACGTGGAATGCCTATTTCTCAAGCCCGAATACTCCGTTCCTATCGAAATAATTATGCTCACAGCTCCTCGTCAAAACAACACCTACGTTCTCAATATGAAAAACTCAAATCCAATGAGCATATGACGTGTCTAATCTCAAAAGCGTCAGAATTTGACTCACTGCTTTAGCATAGTCGGTTGGGGCATGTGAACTTCAAAAATATGAATAAACTCTCTAAGTTAAATTAAGTGAGAGGTTTACCTATAAAAGAATTTCCATTTTCAGAAAAATGTTCACATGCACCCAAGGCAAGCAACACAAAAAGCCGTACAAATCCAAAGCAGTGAACATGATATCCGGTACATTGCAATTGCTGCATATGGATCTTTTTGGTCCTATTAGTGTTAAAAGTCTAGCTAAAAGATCGTATCACTTGGTGATTACAGATGAACTTCTCCCGATGTCATCGGTATATTTTCTTGAAGCCAAAAACGAGACCGCCTCCACTCTCAAGAACTTCATTTCCATGATCGAAAATGTGATCAAGCTAAAGGTCAAATCAGCCAGAAGTGATAATGGATCTTAATTCAAAAATCAAACGTTTATTTCCTTCTATGAAGAAAAGGGAATACGCCTTCAGTATAGTGCAGCCAGAACTGCTCAGCAAAATGGCGTAGCAGAACGGAAGAATAGAACACTCATTGAAGCTGCTCAAACTACGCTCGTAGACTCCAAGCTTCATACCATCCTCTGGGCAGAAGCAGTGAACACATCATGCTAGGTTTTGAATCAAGTTCTCATCGTTAAACCTCATGGAAAGATCGCCTATGAACTTCTTTTCAAAAGGAAGCCTCTAATAGATTTCTTTAGACCGTTTGGATGTTCTTGTACACTCTTCAACACTGAAGACAATCTTATCAAGTTTGAAGTAGTTGGTGATGTGTGCTACTTCATGGGATACTCATCTACTTAGAAGGCATATCCTGTCTACAACAAACGAACCCAGATGGTGCTTGAATGATACTATGTCGACTTTCAAGAAGGAAACTCCACCAACACTGGAAATTCTCCAAACTGGTTTTACGATGTAGTTGTTGTTTTCAACACTTTCGACACTCCTGAACCACTCACTAAAACCAAACCTGCAGAAAACACACCAATAGAACCATTGTTAGATCCTTTAGACATTGGCTCCCCCTTTCACAACTCGCTTCACCACAGTTTCAGCCGATCCAATCCTTCCTGTTGAAGAAGTTAATGATGACACTTCGACTGAGAATGCATCTACAAATGACACTTCTTCATCATAGCCGAATGTGGATGAACCAACTAAAGAAGACAGGCCTCCAATTATCTGTGTCGACGAACATTTCACCAATCTACCTCAATAAATTGAGACCCACACCAACACAGGTTACAAGATAAATGGAAATCATCCATGAAAATGTCATTGGTCCTGTGGAAGATGGAGTACGAACTCGTGGACAAAAATATACCATCCACAAAGGATTGTATGCTGCGTTTCTTTCGCAGTCCATGCCAAGTGACATCGAAGAAGCAATTCAGGATTCTAGCTAGGTGCATGCAACGCAGGAAGAATTATCTCAGTTTCGTAAGCTCAAAGTTTGGGAACTCGTTGATCTACCAGATGGAAAGTATCCCATTGGCACCAAGTGGGTATTCCGTAAGAAAATGGATGATCGTGGTGTAGTCATCAAGAACAAGGCAAGATTGGTCGTTCAAGGTTTTCGACAGGAGGAAGGGATTGATTGTGAGGAAGTTTTTGCTCCGGTAGCACGTTTGGAGGCTATTAGAATATTCTTAGCATATGCTTCGTACAAAAACTTTAAGGTGTTTCAGAATGATGTGAAGAGTGCTTTTCTATATGGGAAGGTGAAAGAGAAAGTCTATGTTTATCAGCCTCCAGGCTTTGAAGCTCCACATTTCTCTATACGATACAATAAGCTTGACAAAGCTCTTTATAGTCTTCATCAAGCTCCTCAAGCCTGGTATGAGACTTTGTCAACATATCTTTTGGAATGTGGATACACAAGAGGTAAAATCGACATGACTCTCTTCACGAAAAAGGCCGGAGATAATGTGATGCTTGTTCATATTTATGTAGACGATATTATTTTTGGGTCAACCAATGAGGCTCTATGCAAGGAGTTCGAGAAGGTTACGAAGGCAATGTTCGAAATGAGTATGATGGGTGAGCTCACATTTTTCTTAGGATTGGAGGTGAAGCAACGAGAAGATGGTAAACTCATTCATCAAGCACTGCACATCAGGGATATTCTCGAAAAGTACAGCATGAACGACTGCAAAACCGCCAGCACATCATTTATAGTTCAAACAGAACTCACTCCTGATCTTCAAGGAAAACCGATGAACAAGCCCATTCTATCATTCGATGATAGGCTTGTTGATGTATCTAACCGCAAGTAGGCCTGACATTATGTGGACTGGCTACATCTATGCATGATTTCAGACAAATCCAAAAGAATCTCATGAAACTACAGTCAAACGAATTTTTCGCTATCTGAAAGGAATACCCAAGCTCGGATTGTGGTATCCGAAAGATAGTAATTTTTATTTAATTGCTTATTCTGAAAGTGATCATGCTGGTTGCAAGGTTGATAGAAAGTCTATTTCAGGAGGTTGCCAATTCTTAGGAAATCGTCTTATATCATGGCAAAGCAAGAAGCAGACGACAGTCTCCACGTCTACTGCTCAAGCCGAATATACGGCAGCTTACAGCTGCTGCTCACAAGTCCTTTGGATACAAAAGCAGTTGCTGGATTACGGGACCAACATCATGAAGACTCCGATATTCATTGATAACGAGGCGTGTCTAGGAATTGTGAAGAATCCAATCCACCACTCTAGAACAAAGCACATTGAAATTCGCATTCATGCAATCCAAGATGCGTACGAGAAAGGATCCATTCAAGTGGTGCCTGTGGATACTACACAACAGAAAGCCGATATTTTCACGAAAGCCTTTTACAAAACCCGTTTCAACCAATTGGTAACCTGGCTAGAAATGATCAATTTCCTTGAGTGGAAATAAATTGCACCTTCATAACCGACTTACATGTTAAAAAATGATACACACTTTTGTCACCTAATCGCAGTTTACTTGTCAGTGGATTCAGCAATACTATCAAGTTAACTATGATTAGGCGACAAAAGTTAATGCTTACACAAGAATTCTGGATACCCACAATGTTGTGTAACTTGCGGGTAACACGTTGCGGCATATGGCTTAATGGTCTTAAATCTTGCATTGATATATTGTTAAAATCTGAGATTTCGTGTCTTTATATTGACTAATTTCGGGGATATCATAATTGCTCTTCTGCTGCATCCAAATATATGATGACCTAGACACGATTATGATATTTTTTCAAAAGAGCCAATGAGGCCAAAACCTTACACAGAAGAAGCTCTCATAGAGAGTGATTCAAATGCATAAATCGTACCATTTGTAGTATTTGTCTTAGCCCTCATTAGACATTAGTCTCTCTGCTGTACGAAAGTACTGACCTGATGATCAATTGTCTATCTTTGAAAAACAAAACGAATGAAGTTAATATACTCACCCGCTATGAGGAATCCTTGTGCATACCTTGATCGCGGGGGTATGTTATGACGTGGGATTCACAAGCACAACATTCTAACAGTCTAGCTTGAGTGGGGGCCATTGCAATTTTTGTCAATATTACTACAACATGATAAAAAGCTCACCGAAAGCATGTTGAAAGAAGGATGCATGGATTTAAGAGGACAAACATACTGACATTTTTTCTTGTGCCTCGATTATTCAAAATTTTCATATATATATAACAAACTGACAAGTGTTGCCAGTATGATCTTTTGAAGGTAAGTCGCGGAGTTTCAAATTAAAGAAAATTGTGAAAAAGGAAGCTTCTTGGTTCTAAAAATGAATTTCGGTGTCCAAATTGCAAAATTTTGTTTTTCTTAAACTTATTTTTCGGTTTTTGCACTATTCTTAGCTAAAAAGGGCACGTTTTTGAGAAAGTTTAAGATTTTCGAGCGTATTTGGTTTGGACTTCCTAACTTTGAAGAAACCTTCCAAAACAACTGAAACGGCGTAATTATCTAGCAGCGTCTTTAATAAATACGTTGGAAGATATTTGTGTGTGTGTCTGTGTGTGTATATATATATTCAAATTTCTTTTCATTTTTAAGTGTTTCATACTCTTTATTTTTTCACTCTAAAAACACCAAACAAGAACTTTAATCACAATCTCAAAATCGGTTAGCTCATTGTTCGATATTGAATACAGTATGTTTATCATGTTTAAGTGTTGATTATTAAATGAATGAACCACAGAAACCATGTATAAACAAAGACAAACAATGACATTGATGGATCAGGTTTTGAAAGGGTTTATGAAGAAATCTTTGAATCCAGCGCATTTAATTTGAATATGGCGTATTTATGTTGAAGGCAGCGTACTACTCATTGATCAACGGGTAGCGTATTTAGGTCTTGAACGCGAGTTCGAGCAACCGGCGTAGTTGACTAATACACCAGTCATTCAGCGAAGATGAACATCTACGCTGACTGTTGTCTCGAAACAAAACTTAAATACGCGACCTGGTTATCAACGTAAATAATATATAACCAACGTAAATATTACTTTGTTAAGCGTATATGTATCTAATTATCGGGTTATATAATCTACGGTACCAGCGCATTTAACAGCGGAATAACAACGAATTATTATTCCTTTTATTCTAGCATAAATATAATATTTATGTTAAATACTATTTACTTTTCATTTTTACTTATTTTTTTATTATTATATATATTTATGAAAATGTTTTTGTAAATACTTTTATATAGTTTTGCTAATTTATATAAATACCCTATATTTATCCTAACAAACTAACAGTTATGTTT
This sequence comes from Scalesia atractyloides, assembly GCA_947069175.1. Lineage (NCBI taxonomy): Eukaryota > Viridiplantae > Streptophyta > Magnoliopsida > Asterales > Asteraceae > Scalesia > Scalesia atractyloides. Next base: position 48,572,995 of record CAMTDV010000029.1, on the reverse strand, counting down.
CGAAACTTGGATCTCACTTGACTTATTTTTCATGTCTAAGAATGGCTCAGCAATTGATGTTACAAGAAAACACAATCAGCCCATTACACTAGTTCTACCAGAACCTGATTTTGAAGATGTAATGAACTGGTTGTCCAGAAGCAAAGTAAGTTATGCCAGGGTGAGGACTATTGAGAAAGTTAAGACGATCACAGCTACAATTAGAAATAAAGGTGACTGAAGCAAGGATACGAAAAGTACTAAGTCTCGGAGATAGTTCAATAGAACCGATGAAGCTAAGCAAAGAGGAAGTACTTGAAGGATTTCAAGGAATGAATTATATCGGTGATTTTCGAGGAAAGAATAAGATTAAAAGAAACGGTCTAACGAAAGATTGGAGATTTAGTTTGCACACATTTTGCATGAGCCTGGCTCACAGAAAAGGAGAGTACGATGGTCTTAACTTGGAACGGTCTGCCATAATGCTTAACTTGTGTACAAAGCAGCCGTTCAGCATTTCTGGTTTGATTTTCTATTGCATTGTGCACAATGTAAACAAAGGTGCATGGGCTATGTGTCACACCCTGGTCGTAGCGAAAGCGCAAACGTGTGACTATGAGGTAATCATTGCATCCAATCAAGTAAACAAGTATAAATCAACAATGACGTCATACTAATATTAATTTGCATTCCAACATTTACAAGTTGCCAAAAGTAAATTTCATAGGTTTCACTGGTTTCACATTTGTCATCAAAAGTATAGTTTTGAAATACATTACACCAAAATAAAGGATTGTTTTCATCGTAAAAGCATATTAAGGTTTGACTCCTATATACCCATACGAGGTTGGGATATAAGAGGCAAATCCTCTAAAAGGTTGCATTCGTTGTCATTTTGCCCATATCCCAAAATGTATCACCAGCTCAAGTCTTGCGTCCAGAAATACATATAATTTTAAAAAGTCAACAAAAGTTGGCGAGTTTATGTAGTTAATGTTTTCTTGTAAAATATCATCCTTGTAATGCAGTAATGAAATCTGAGTATGTTATTAGCATTCATGGAGTTTAAGGATCTATCAGTGTGTCGCGAGCACCCTAACATATGTGCCATAAGTAAGCAACCAAACCGTAACAACTTTGACATCATTGGGATCATAAAAGCACTCCTAAAGGTTTACCAACCAGGAGTGGAGCACGCCTCAAACTCAATAGATCTATATCTTTTGCACCTTGGTCACTACGTGATTAATGGTTACTATTGTCATCATCCTACTTACGCACATTTGATCGTGTTATCATCTAAACTCATAGCTAACATACTGTTTGTTATGACATGTCTTCCCCTCAATGGTTTTAAAACAAAAACTTTGAAATAATTAAAAGGAGGGGCATGAACTCACAGTTTTGCGTTCTGTAAGTCGTACTTATCGAATTCGGGTGTCCGTACACGTGTGTAACCTACATGTTTATTAACTTCATTAGACACCTAGGCCTCGTTGGACCTCATACCAGTTGTTCATCTTGAATTCTTGTTATGTATATATTCATCACATTAGACAACTTTAATGTTATTATAGTGTTGGTAATTTGTTTATTCGATTAATATTTTTATACACACACACACACCAATTATATATATACATATATATATATGTATATATACATATATATATATATTGTCATTCTTAGATCGTATGTAAACGGGCCTCGCCCTACACATGTCCTCGTGCCTTGCACGCATATCATTGGGCCTAGCCCATGTCATGTATGTCATTGGGCCTAGCCCATGTCTTCATAGGATTGGGCTTAGCCCATGTAATTTATATCATTGGGCCTAGGCCGTGTCTTTATGTGATTGGGCCTAGCCCATGTAATTTATGTCATTGGGCCTAGCCCATGAAATTATATGTTTGGGCCTAGCACATGAAATTATATGTTTGGGCCTAGCCCATGTATTTTATGCATTTAGGCTTAGCCCATGTTATTATATGTTTTGTGTAAACGGGCCTTGCCCATGTCTTTTATATAATGGGCCTAGCCCAACTTAATTTTCATGAGTTCAAATGCTTATAATCTTACACTTGGTAATTTTACTTAGTATAGACTTTTAAGTATGTTTATAAAATCACTTAGTAATTTTTATACATCTTAACATTCCGGATTTTGTCATCGATAAATATATATATTCGTTAAGGGTCTAAACTATATCATTTTCGTGTAGTTGTTGTTTAATATATATATATATATATATATACATAGATATATATATATATTCATCAAAAATCGCCCAACGTCGTAGTAGCTCTTCATGTTGGCGATTTGTTCATTGATCGACGAAGCGACGGTGTATGGTGTAAATTCGACCATTGTCTACATTCCTTCATTCGTCCGATTATTGTTTCAAGCGTATTGTAAAAGTGTATGTGTTCATGTTATTTATACTTGGTAATTCTTCAAGTGTTTGAGGTGTTGTATAAGTTGGGTATTTTGTGGTGTATACCCTAGACTTTCTAGATACATACACACGTATTTTTACAAATAAACTTTTGGTGACAATATTATATATATATATATATATATATATTATATATAAATAATTGGACAATTGTAATAAAATTGTGATATTTATTATAATATAATATTACATACTTTGGTGCAATATATATTTACAGTTAAGGGAATTATTAATAATATACTGAATATCATATATATATATATAATATATATATATATACTTGTTAAACCCTTGGAAGGTTAGGGTTTAACCTTGTCATTAAAAGTTCCTTAATGACGGTTTAGATCACTAATCGCGTTTAGTCCTGATAATCACCCCGTTAATTACTCTTTAAACACGATTAGATTTTTAGAGAATTTCGCCATAGTTTCCCCTAAACTGTGGTGTTTTCCACGTTTCAAAAACGTATTTAAATCATGTTTAAACCCATAATCAAGATCAGTCTTCAACTCATGTTAACATATCACTTTTGTATGCTTCATTTATAAACTCTTTCATCCTCATTTCCATGATCCTTTCTAAACATATATTTAACTACTTTTCTTAAAAATATGAGATCTCGCATATTTATTAAAACATTTAAGACACCATTTTTGTTATCTCTTCAAATCAAGATTTCCACTTTAAACCACTGTAGGTCCCCTAATCCGTATGGATCATCATAGAATCGTCTATCCAATCTAGAGTGCGGAATCCTCTAGATCAGATTTCACAGAAAACTAAACAAGAACACGAACACAAATACTTTCAAACTGTCTTCTATTGATTATCTAACACAAGTGTTTACAATCAATTCAAGACTCTCTCCTTCAACTCTAACTAAAGTAATTCTCTAAGCAACTGATCCACTAAGCAACTGAATGAGCAACCTTAACCCTAATGCAAAGCTCTCTATATATAGAGACAGGTTGTTCACCTGGGCTAGGGTTTCCCTACATGGACTACAAATGGGTCTAGGCCCAATTCGCCTACCATATGCTATATGGTGTCTGCTTTAGCCCAATTACTTCTAATTAACTATTACAAAACTAAACCCGCTAACCGTTTATCATTTTACTAATTACAAGATATCCAAAGACAAAATCTAAGTTGTTGTCACAAATATGCACCAACAAACTCCCCCTTGACAATAGCTTCATTAAACAACTTTGTCTTCAGTCATCTTGCAATCTTCAACTTCTTTTAAAAACGTTGGTCTTTGGATAGCTTTAGCATTAATAGCTTCTGTCAGTATGACTCCCCTTAAGCTGATGTATCCAATCACCAAATCTTCTAAATCGTTAGTCCTTGCATAGCAATCTTCAAACTCTTCAACTTTGTCTGCAATGTAGAAAGGAGGTTCTACCATGCATCCAAGCAAACTCCTCTTCACTAAACTTCTCAGCAACACACTGCTACAATCTGTATACTATAAAACAAACATCTCGAGAAAGCATAAGAATTTTTAAACACAAGTTAAACAAATTATTATTATTATTCAAGAGATAGTAAAACTGTATCACAGATTAAGCACTATCAACTCAAACCACATACTTAAAATTTTAAACACACTGAACCTGCAAGATATTAAAAAATTTTGAACTCATCTTCTAACACTCTCTCCCCCTATCGGTAAGAACTCCTCCTTGAACAACCATATTCCGTACATTAAGAATATACAAGAAAATGAAATATTTTTTGGATTTTTATATTTTCTTAAAGCAAGTAAATAACGAAAAAATAAACACTCTCTTTTTTGTGAGAATCATCGTTAAGAAGATTATATCAGCAACATCAAACTGTTTTCACACTATTTGATGATTGTATATGTATTATTCATAAAAACAGTTCAAGAAGATTACTAGTATTGTTTATCCACTTAAACAAAAAAAACATGAACATTTCAAGTACCATTACATAGTGATATGTTTAGATAATTTATACTGAGATACTAGTGTGTCCCACTTCAGGACATACCCCACGATCAAGGTATGCACAAAAATTTCGTAGTAGGTGAGCATACCGAAATTCATCCTTTTGAATTACAAGGTTAGATAATTGGTTATCAGGTCAGTACTTCCGTACAGCAAAGAGACCAATATCCAACGAGGGTTAGGGCAAATACCAAATTTTGGTACGAATAATGCAATTTGCACATTTGAATGACTCTCTAGGAGAGCTTCTTCAATTTTTGGGATTTGCATTTTAGCTCTTTTAAGATATACTGGTTGTGCCTAGATCAGTATATATCTGGATGCAGTAGAAGGACAACCTTGATGCCCGGATGAATTAACGATATAAAGACCTAAAACCTCAAATTTTGGCAATCTATCAACGCAAGATTTAAGGTTATAAAACCATACGCCACTGATATGTTACCCACTTATACACATTCTATTATATTTATATCACCAAGGTAAGTTGATTATTTTATGTCTTTTGCCTACTGGTATCATCATATGATGAAGTTGCTATCACACTTAAGCAATTTAGTTTTAAATTCAGTGTGACAGTTTAACTTGCTGATGTATTATCATTTCTTCTTTTCCACACATGAAAACTCATTTTTGATTTTCTATTTTTTTATGTTTTTGATTTTGAAAAGTAGTAAATTATTTACAAAATATTTTTATGGAAAAATGGTTATTCAGGATTCCTCATCCGTTGAGTTCGACTAAATGTTCAAAACGAGCCCTATTAAATGCTTTTGTGTAAAGATCTACCAGGTTATCTAGTGTGTCGACTCGATGTAGTTCAATCAATTTCTTTTCAGCACAATCCCGTATAAAATGATGACGAATATCAATATGTTTTGTGCGAATGTGTTGTATCGGGATTGTTGGTGATGGAAATAGTGGCATTATTGTCTATCATAATGGAGTACGAGTGAAATTAAAACCGTAATCGCGCATCTGCTGTTGGATCCAGAGAACCTGAGAGAACAGCTACCCGCAACAATATATTCAACTTCACACGTTGAGGTAGACATGCAAGACTGCTTCTTGCATTGTCATGACACGAGCCTCCCTCCTAAGAACTGACAACCACCTTTGGTAGACTTCCTTGTTGAATTGCATCCTCCAAAGTCCAAAATCAGTGAAAGCAACAAACTTCAAATCACTAGCAGCTAGATACCATAACCCAACTTAGGTTTCCCCTTCAAGTAACGAAGAATCCGCTTCACGGCTTTCATGTGGGACTCCTTTGGATTCGCTTAATATCTGGCACAAAGACACACTGCGAACATGATGTCTGGTCTACAAGCAGTCAAGTACATCAGAGAACCAATCATTGCCCTGTATTGAGTTGGATCAACATCCTCGACACTCTCATGATCTGGACCAAGATTGTGATTCTCACAGATAGGTTATTGAAAGTAGCGCAATTCTCCATTTTGAGACGAGACAAAATGTCATACACATACTTTGTCTGATGTAATAAACATCCCATCCTTCTTATGTTCAACTTGTAAACCTAGAAAGTAGGACAGTTCACCCATCGCACTCATTTCAAACTTGCTCTTCATTACCTCCTCGAATTCATGACACATGTTCTCATCAGATGACCCAAAAATGATGTCATCTATGTATACCTGTACCAGCAGAAAGTCTTCCTTCTTCCTTTTAATGAAAAGTGTACTGTCAATCTGACCTCTTTCAAACCCATTCTTTAACAAATGTGCTGACAGTGTCTCATACCACGCCCTAGGTGCCTGATGCAATCCATACATTGCCTTATCAAGTCGATAGACTCGATCTGGATAGTCTGGATCAGTACACCCATCTGGTTGTGAGACATACACCACTTATTGGACTTTCCAGTAAAGAAATGCACTCTTCGTGTCAAGTTGGTAAACTTTGAAGCCCTTGAATGAATCAAAAGCTAGGAACAAACGAATTGCTTCCAACCTTGCTATTGGTGCAAACACTTCATTGTAGTCAATCCCTTCTTGCTGATTGAACCCTTTTTCCACAACCGAGCCTTATTCCTTATTACGATCCCTCAGTCGTCTTTCTTGCACTTGAACACCCACTTAGTGCCTACTTCTTTCTCTCTTTCAGGCAAGTCAACTAGCTCCCAAACTTTCAACTTCTTAAACTGAGCTAGTTCCTCTTGCATAGCTTCAACCCATCAATTATCTTTTAGAGCCACATGAACATTTTTTGGCTCCTCTTAGGCAATAAAGCAGCATACAAACACTCGTGAATCAACCCAGTTTCTGAATTGAAGTAAACAAACAGGAACCTTCGAGCACACCTCTTCTTGTCTGAACACCTGCAGCAGCATCACCAATGAAGCTTTCAACTGGATGATCTCTGTTTACACGTGTGGTAGCAATGGTGTCAACAACCAGATTATCTCCCAGATAAGATCCAACCTCCCCCTGAACGTTAGAATTAGCAAACGGATTAGTAAAGTCCTCCCCCTGAATAGGTTCAGACTCACTATCACTAGAGTCTTATGGAGCTCCACTGGAAGAAGTTTCTGGAGCATCTGTCATCGATATACTCGATCTAGGCATAAATTCACCCTCTCCATCTTCACTGATCACAGTTTGGATCACTTGAGACTCATCTGCATCGGAAAACTCAGGAATGTTAAATGATTTAAAAACACTGTCAAAATCATATAATATAGGAGGACCACCGTTGATTGTTGAGGAGAATAACTAGTGATTTCTATGTTAAACACCACCTCAATTTTACCAGTCTTTAGATTAAAAACCCTTTTATTTAGTGTTCCAGGCATATAGCCTAGAAAGTAACCCTCATCAGCTACCTCACGAATTTTTGCTTATCTTTATTTCACACAATGGTGTAGGGTAATCCAAATGGTTCAAAGCCTTTTAAGTTTGGTTTTCGGTTAAACAATAGTTCGTGACATGTTTTGTTAAACCGTTTAACCGTCAAAACTTTATTCAGGACATAACAGGCTGTGTTCATAGCTTTTCCCCAGAAAAGAACTGGAAGCCTTGAATCAGAAAGCATAGTCCTAGCGGCTTCAATCAACGTCCTGTTTTTCCTCTCAGCGACTCCATTCTGTTGAGGTGTATAAGGAGCAGAATATTGATGTTCAATTCCCTTGCGAAGACAATAGAGATCTGGAATCTGATTCTTAAACTTCGTGCCATATCACTCCTTATCCTCTTGATCCATGCATCATGGACAGTTTCCAATTTTGTAAAAAGATCTATCAGCATCTCTGCTGTCTCATCTTTTGTACCTAAAAAGAAAACGTATGAATAACATGAGTAATCATTATGACAACTAAACAATAGTACTTTCCACCTATGCTCCTTACGTTCACCGGACCGAATAGATCCATATGAAGTAATTCATAAGGGGCATCTATGGAATTTACTGTTTTAGACTTGTGAGGTTTCTTATGTTGTTTTCCCTTTTGACATGGAAGACATTTATCTTCCACGTGAAACCTCTGTACTGGCACCCCATCCATTAAGCCATTTTTGATAATATAATTCATTTTTTGGTAGTGGATGTGGGCCATGCGTCTGTGCCACAGCAATGATTCAGCCTCGGATGCTCTTGATAACAAACACGCCACCACAGTGGAAGAATCCTTAGCACCATGTCCATGACATAAGTGTCGTTTCTCCTTGGTGCTCTCATCACTATCCAATCATCTGGGATGGCCAAACCAGGTTTCAAGACCAAAGCTTTAGACTTTGTAAAGTGGACCGAGTAACCCTTGTCGTAGACTTAAGACACGCTCATTAGATTGTGCTTCAGCTGCTCAACATAGTTCACTTTGTCCAATGTGATCTTCCCGTTGACCACTTTTCCTCAACCTGTAATGTGCCCTCCTTTAGCACCTGCAAAATTCACATAACCTCCATTTATATTCTCAAACTCAGTCAACAACGTCGCATCCCCTGTATGTGCCTGGAGCAGCCACTATCAACATACCACAAGTTGATAATCCTCCTTAGCAGCTCCTTCACATCCCAACAAAATTAGTTAGATTGGGGGATCCAAGCCTTAATGGTCTTGGGTCTTCCAGATTCATCAACCATAGGAACATTCATCCAATATCCATCACTCCTAATAGGAGTCTTGGATCTTAGACCTGTTGATGGAAATGGTTTTTGATTTCCACTAGTTCTCTAGTCCTGAGGTTTCCTAAACATGTTTGGACTTTGCGACCTTTGGAAATTATGATTTTGGTTCCATGAATTTTGATGATAATAATTTCTAAAGCCATTGTTATAAAAATTTCGACTACCAACATTCTGGTATCGAGTTTGATATTGACCTTGACTTCTGAAACTACTTGATTGACCATTAAAGTTATTCATTCTTGGTGATCTACTTCTAGGTCTTTCATATCTGCCTGATGTAGATTCAAGCTGAAATCTTTGTTGATTTCTTTGAAAATGAGGAACTTGGTGAGTTCCTTTTTCAGCCTTATCTATACCAGCAGCAACACTTTGTTGCTTGGTAGTAGATACCTTTGGTGAGTTAGAACTTTCTTCTCACCATCACCAATTTACTCTAGTGATTTTTCTCTCTGTCTCTCACTCACTTGTGCTTCATTCCTTTTGTTAGGACAGCAGCTAGCTACATATCCCTTTTCGTGACATTTGAAACACAATCTTCTAGCCGAAGACTTCTTAATTGAAGTCTCTGTTTAGATTCATCAGGCGATGATGATTGATGATGATGATGATGCCTTTGAAGGATCTTGTTTAGTTTGCTTAATTGATGAGTTTTCTTTGTTTTTATGTTTAGCAAACTGCATATTTGACTCTTTTGTAATAACAGTGACCTCTTCATTCATATCACTCCCTTTAACAAAATCAACCTTTTTAACAAAAATTTGTTTTTGATTCTTAGGGTGTGTATTCTTTGTTTTCAAAATGGGTTCCCTGTTATTATCCTTCTTGTCATTCTCAGTCAATCAACATCCTCTGATATGGAACTCCCGGGTGTAGTTGACACAAAGTCTGTTACTCTTCTTCTTCTGGCAAGAAAGAATAGTCATGACCAAGAGGTGGTGGAACTTCATTTAAGCCTTTGAATCCTACACATGTCTTGTCATTACTCTTCTTGAGGCCATTCATCTTGTGTTTCAAAACAAAAATGAATCTCTGAGTTGATTTAATTTCTTTTCAAGTTCACAAATTTTAAGTTGTGCTTCAGACGACTCTTTGCATTTTTCAGAAATTTATTTTGTTTTCTCATTCATCGTATCATGAGCTATGTCAATTATTTGAAGCTTTTCATTAAGCTTACAGGTTAGAATACTTATTTCTTCTTCATAACCTTTAGTTTTCTTCAAATATAATGACTCATTTTGTTTTATGAAAAAGTTTGATTCTTTTATGTTTGAGAGCTCATTAACTAGACATTGGTTTTGTTTTGTTAACGTGTCAACCTCACTTTTCAGTTCATGACATTTTAAGCAAACAGAACTACCAGAGTTAGAATGTACCTCTCCTGTTGATTTGCTTAGATCAGCCATGAAAGTAGCAAAATCAGCAGCCATCTTCTTCTCTGCAGCATTCTGTTCTCCATCGGCTTTTTCAGCTACCTTCTCTCGCTCTACCTCAGCATTAGCTTTCACTTCCTCATTATCAACTAGGGCTATCTCAGCCATGAACGCCTGTGAGGCATTGTTATTACCCACCAGATGAATATTCCAATCATAAGAACCCTCTCTAGCAGTAGAGATCAAGGCCTTTGATCTAGTGTTGGTTGACGCATTCTTGTTGCTTGAACCATGACCAGGAGAATCTTGAAAGGATGAGTTAGAACGAGATTCAGTTTTTGGTCGTTGACATTCTCTAGCAAAATGTCCGTAGTTTTGACAATTATAACACTTCACTTTAGACTTGTCAAAGCCCACACTCTTTCCAACGAACTTCCTACCCGTTCTGTTCATGAACCTCTTTACTCTTCTAGAAATCATAGCCATCTGCCATTGTAAATCCATCTCCTCTAGATCAGCAGGGTCAATCTGATCATAATCTTCATCAAACGTAGCAGGATCAGATATTCTTCCCTGAATGTAGTTCTCGTAGGAAGCAACGTAAGAAGCAAGCAATGCCAGATGATCTTCAGCACTTTTGACACTCATAGGCATAGACCTAGTACTGCTGTTACTATTACTTGATTATTGTCTCTTTGCCCCTGACGAGCCTCCTAAAGCAGCAACGAAACATACTTCACCCTCAGCATTTGTCACAATCTGCTCATTTTCACATGAAAGAAACGCAGTTGCAGTATCACTTGAAGCATTGTTGGAAGATGAAGGTGTAAGCCCTTTATAAATCCCTAGATCTTGAACCTGATCATATCCAGCCCTCCTTCTTCTTCATATTGAGCTCATAAGCTCTCAGTTTCCCAACAGCATCTTCCAAGTCTTTAGTTTCATAATCAGCTTCACCCTTTATCATCAAAGTATAAATATCCCACTTTGCAGGTAAAGCATCTAGCAACTTATCGTTTATCTCCAAATTCGTGTATCCCTCTATATCATAATTATCCATTTCTAACATCAGATGATAATATCTCGTGATAATATCTTCAAAGGATTCATCCCTCATGCCTTTAAAAACAAAAACTTTTTCTTCAGCAGATCAACCTGGTTCTTCTTCACATCAGGATTGCCCTCATACCTCTTCTCTAGGGCATCCCACATCTCCTTCGACGTAGTATAACGCTTGAATGTATGTTTGATGCCATCAGGTAATGACATCTTTATAGTAGCTAAGGCTTTCTTCTTAGACTCATATATTCTCTTTTCAGCTTCTGACATATTCACATAAGCAATGACACGTTGTCTGCCCTCAAAGTCATGAGTGGGGTTAGCGTACCCATCTTGAATATAGATCCACATCCGTGCGTCCTGATATTCAATGAACGATTGAAACCTATCCTTCTATGTAAGGTAATTCTCTACCTTCAGCATTTTTGGAGGTTTGTTAGTTATGCCTGCCTCGTGCTCCATTCTTAACAGTTCATTTAGGTTAGACATATTCGACATTTTTACCAAACCGGCTCATTAAAAACGTTAAAAACTTGTCTGAAATGAGTGGTTACCAAATTATACCGTTAGACTCGTCTCGACGACACAAATCCAATGATGTATATTGTCCGACATTTTTGTCCTAAAAATCACACGAGTCTAACTGTGGAACTGGTTTGTCAGGATTGTCTATGGATCAAATTCTATGTCTGAAAACATTTAACTCTGGTTACGTCAGCTGATTAACTTTCCACCTTCTTAATCCTAACTCGAAACAGTAACAAATTCGGAACAGTAACTCGGATAGACAATCCGAGATGAAAACTCGAAACAGTGATCTGAATTGCTTATCCGAGATGGTGACTCGGAATAGTGATCCGAGATGGGAATCCGAGATGTACTATATTCTGATCCGAGATGGAATCCGGAATAGTCTATTCTGATCCGAGATGAAATCCGGAATAGAATGGGCTGATCCGAAATGAAATCCGAGATAGACTGTGCTGATCCGAAATGCAATCCGAGATGGACTACTTTGATCTGAAATGCAAGTTTTGATCCAAAATTCAAGCTTTCTGATCCGAAATTCAAGTCTTCAATCCGAAATGCTTCACCATTGATCCGAGATGCCTTCCTGCTATCCGAAATTCTTAGATGTTTATCCGAAATAGCAGCAAACCCTAGAACAGTCGTCACAAACTTCAAAACAGCCTCCAAAACATCCAAAACCCAACTTTTTATGCTGTTATGATTTTGAACCGGGCAAAAAACAAAGCTGAATGCTGTCATACCAATTGTAGGTCCCCTAATCCGTATGGATTATCACAGAATCGTCTATCCAATCTAGAGTGCGGAATCCTCTAGATCAGATTCACAGAAAACTAAACAAGAACACGAACACAATTACTTTCAAACTGTCTTCTATTGATTATCTAACACAAGTGTTTACAACAATTCAATACTCTCTCCTTCAAATCTCACTGAAGTAATTCTTTGAGCAACTGATCCACTGAGCAACTAAATGAGCAACCTTAACCCTAATGCAAAGCTCTCTATATATAGAGACAGGTTATGCACCTGGGCTAGGGTTTTCCTACATGGACTGCGAATGGGTCTAGGCCCAATTCGCCTACCATATGCTATATGGTGTATGGTTTAGCCCAATTACTTCTAATTAACTATTACCAAACTAAACCCGCTACTTATTTATTATTTTACTAATTAAAAGATATCCAAAGACCAAATCTAAGTTGTTGTCACAAATATACACCAACAACCACTTTTTTTACTACACTTTTTAAGATGATCATAACTTAAATCATGGTGTTTATTCTTTATAAAAGTCACACATATGTAAACAAATCATTTTTAAGTTGTAGTAAACTTCATGGATCATGAGGTTGATGATCTTGTTTAGACTTAAACATCACCATGTTTAAATCATCATTTATATTCTTATTCATACAAGATCATCCACTTTAAACATCTTTCTTTAACATAAATCAACATAATCATGCTAACTAGTTAACCCTAATACACATAATAAACTATATTTAGAAGATTATTGAGGTGAGGTTAGGGTTTTAAGTTTGATTTTTCTTTATATTCAAGATGATCAACAAGTACTTTCATAAACTATATATCATAAGGAACTTAAATATGGTAAAAGATTGTCTTACAAGTTTACACAAATAGAAGATTAAGGTGAAGATGTAGCTCCAAAGAAAGCTCCAATGATCCCTTATGCTTGCAACCTCCTTAGATGATCTTGTGAGGGCTTTAAGTGTGTAAAACGTGGTGTTTAATGGTGGAAAAGTGGTGGTTTGTGTGGTGATATGTAGCCATGGGTGAGAGAGAGACCAAGGGGTTTCTTGTTTGATTTTTTGAAGTGAAAATAATGTAAAGACATGGTGAAGTTATAGGTGAAAGCATGTAATCTTTTTAAGTCAAAGGAAATCTCCATACACCATGCTTATTAACTCAACAAATCAAGCAAGTTGTGGGTCTAGTGGGACCCACCATAGCCGTGAACTAGAGAGGGGGGTTAAGTGTAATATTTTTATAACATGTGTTTAATGGTAAGATATTTAGGTGATTAAACTTAAGTATGAGGATTAGGGGTTTGTCTTGTATCATTAGTGAGTAATTAGGGTTTAGGGTGTTAATCAATATTAATTAGTCCCCTTGACTAATCAGTATTAGTTTTGGATGGCAAAACACCACTAGTTCGCTCATCGGTACGATATCGGTTAATATACAAACTTTATTGTTTCGTACCGGAAGCTTTAGTTTTCGACTACCATAAGTGCCATGGCTTTTATTTAGGTCACTTCTGACATAGAAATATGATTAACTAATTCACTAGTCGAGTATGTGTTGAGTTTGGGTGGCCGAAACGCTTCTCGTTTAATTATTCGCTCAATATCGACACTTATATATTTTGCCATCGCACATTTCTGAAAGTTGTGTTTCCATGACCTCAAGATAGTTGAAGGGATTTCAGATACTAGCTCTCTAGATCAATGTATGAGGCTATCGGCCATTGAAATCTTTGTCGTTCGACAATCGGTCACTTTCTGGTCAAGTTGTGCACTGCTTGTCGTACGACCGGAAACGATGTTGTTTATGTATTTCTTCTATTCTCATATTGTTTTAGGGTGTTAATCATTGTTCTGTTATAATTCTGGAATCCGGAAAATACCAAATTAATGTTGCAGACTAACTGAAATTGACACCTTTTAGTTGAAACGGACAATTTTGTGATTTAGACGTTGTACCGGAAAGTTATGTGTTATTGCAAGATGTGTTCCCACATTAGTGTTTTCATGTATATATGGAATCATGCCGTTATTCATTGTTTTGTTTCGTTTTAGTGGTTTTGCTGACATGAATAGTGCAACCGCGAATAGGGCGCCCAACACTTTCTACCAACACTTTTAGGGCATTGTTTGATTTGTTTCACGTCGTAACGGAAACCAGTATATACTATAATCTGATTTACTTGTCCTAATACTTGTGATATGACGTACGACTCAGTTACGAAATCAAATTACGATAAAATGTATGAGATTATGTACCAAAAATAGTGATTAGATTGTACGAAATTACCGGTTATTTGCCATTTGTCACACTATGTACCCAAGATTCGTCCAATTGTTCATCGACGATCAGCATAAGAACTTGCCACATGACGAAAATTTATACCAATTTCAGCTTCCAAAAGGAAGACAAATCACGGGCTAAAAACAAAAGAATGGGTAATGCTACACAACTGGATGTATAGAGAATAAAGACCTCCAATCATTCCTGCTGCTTACAACAAATACCGAGAAGGTTAAGGATAGCTTGAGAAAGACAAGAAAAACATGTGGCTGAAGAACAGGAAGTAGAAGTTGAAGAAGAAACACCACTAATACGCAAACGAAAAGACAAAGGGAAGAAAGTGGTTGAAGGAGAACCCTCAAAGAAGAAAAACAAGAAAGACTCCTCAAACGCAGAATGGATTATGGGTGATAGCATTCGTGCTGGGTCAACAAGGGAGGAGATAGAAAGAATGCAAGCAATTCCTGTTGTTGCAGAGGCGGAAAACGGGAGCGAAGGATGAAAAGAAGAGAAATGACTGAGTCAGAGACACCCGTTGTGGTGACATCAGAGCAGGAACAGCTAGATCAGTTTGTTGAAGGGTTGCTAACGGATCCTCAGAGCCCACTCCAAGCAAGTCCCCTGCACACAAGAAACAAAAAACAGGGGAGGGATCGTCCAAGGATGTTCCACCCAAGCCAACCTCAACTGTTCAAGCTCCTCCTCAACAAGTTCCTGCAAGACCTTGACCGTTTCAATATTTGTATGATCGCTTATCCAAAGAAATTGGGTTGTTTCTTGCAAAGGAATTTTGTTTTTAAAGAATCAGGTCAACGATACCAACATGCTCAAAGAGAAGCTGAAAGAATAGAGAAAGAAGAACAAAGAATTGCATTCCTACGTGTCCAGGCAATCTGAATTTATAAAGTTTCAACAAGACGGATTGGAGAAATTGCACGAGATGGTACATGATCTTACACTTTAGCCAATCGAAACCAAATAATAAATAGATTTTTTTTACCAAAGCACTAATTCAATAAACCGAATAAAATATCCAAAACCGAGTCGTACGACGAGTCTAATTAATGATCACCATGAGCCTAGGTAGTTTGAAGTTTTAGCCACTCATGGTGATGAAAAACGCAATAACATAGTTTAATAATCTCGAATACATCACGTTTCGAAACCGAAAAATAAATAAACATTAACCGGTTTGCAACTAATCTCTTCAATAATCTTCTCCAAAAATTGATCCCAATCTTCTTCTTCTACTCCGAGTAATTGTCCAGTTGGGTCTTGCGTAACAGTGGGGTCCTAGATCGTCTCGTAGCAGCCTCCGACAGGGCCTGCCCATTGCCAGCTAACTCAAGCTGGGCTAATTAGGCCACATTTTTTAGGGCCTCTAGCCGAAAAAATTTATAGCTTGTATTCATTTTGGGTTACAAGGATTAAAGAAGTGGGCTTAGAATGGCTTGGGCCGCGAAGTATAATTGGGGAAACAGAAGACATAACGCGTGATACTGAGTGGGGAACGCCAAACGAACAGAAGATCATCTAGGGCAACGAATCGACAATGGAACTGCCACTCTGCATTCGGCAATGGAAACAATCATGATGGATGCTAGGTTTAGGCGCAGACTGCAGAAAGTACTTTTATTAATAATGTGAAAGTGATCAAACTGATGAGAGAATTGATGATTCTGCAATTCTTTTTGCTACAGAAAGGAAGAGAAGTTTCCGAGGAAAGGTCTTTCATCTGCGACATCAGCATTGAAAGTAAAAGGAGGGATTATTTCCGTCTTTTGTTCTACCACTTGACACTTCTTTTAAGATTGAAATAGAAAAACTAGATGAAAATAAAACTTCAGTACACGAAGATGGTGATCTAAAAAAGAAAGTTAAAGCTCACACAATGAGAAAAAGTGTACCCATTTTAATGGAAAAATCTCAGACGAAGTTACATTCTTCATCATGAGCATTGAAGAAAGGAAAATTCAAGGGAGCAAGGAACCAGTGGTAAATAGCAAGCCATTGGTAGTCACTCTGACTCACAACTTAACAGGCCGATTCAAAGCAGGTAATGAATTTCATTATTCATTTTCATTTTCGTTTATTTTGTTTTCTGTAGTTAGCTTTACGTTGTTAGTCCGGCCTAGTATTCTACATGTTTACTTGTTTACAAATAAATGCTTTTTTATTTATTCTTCCAACTTTTTGAGCATTTCTATGAAGTCTATTTCTTTTCCTTTGGTTTTTATAATTTAGAACCAATTTTGGTCTAGTTCTCTAGACAAATGTTAATTACGTATATTTTTTCTACTCTTTTAAGCTGTAATGATGGTTTTATTTCTGCTATTAAACATATTTGTTACTACCATATATTTACTCTCCCCGTTAATCAAAAAATTGTTCCACGTTTACATTAATGCGATTGAGCCAGCCCTGCCTTCAATATGCGTATCAATCCTGATGTATGTATGCGACTTGAATATTCAAAAGTGTTATAATTGGACTCCAACTTTAATTTCATGATATGGGCTTCGGGTCTTTAATGACAAATTGGGCTGCAAAAACTCATCTTTGGGCTAGACTATTGTGTACGATGATGCTCTTTCCCCAAAATCCTCCTTTCTTTTATTTCAATTCAATCAGCTGCAACCCTTTAATTATCTTCTTTTTTTTTTCTTTATCTTATTGCAAGTCCAAAAATTCAACTTATCAAATTAATGGTCAGTCCTAGTTTAATTGCTTCCGTATTTGATGCTATATGTAATAATTGATTCTTCCTCAGAACTCCAAACAAATATTTGTTTCCATCATGCCTTAATACATTAACGACATTAGTAATTAAATTAATGATCTCATGTTATATGGATTCTTTTTTTTTTTCATTCTTTCGTTTAACCTTAATTGCATTTAATAACTCAAAACTAATTTTCCACATTATAAATTGTTGAGTTTTTTTTTATTTGTTTATTTATAGAAATCTAACATTTTAGGCTCTTTTTCACGGTGACGTATCAAACTTCATTAATAAACAAATTGCAAGTAGAATTAAATAAGACAATTTTAAAGCTACCCATGTATAGAAATACTTATTAAAATAAAAATATGTATATTTTAGAAGTTATCAATACTACATATATATATATATTTTAACTTTTTCTAAAAAATATGAATACGTGTCTTATTTTTTTTCTTAGACATTCCGGTTTAGTTTTTGTTAAATATGAATTTGCATTTGAAATATGGTACGTTTTGTATCGTAGACCGTATCGACTGCCGTGACAAATGAAACCGATACCAGTCGAACAACATCGATATTGATGCCAACGTTAGATGTTATTTGAGACTTAGATATTAACTTTGCACACTGATGTTATCTTTAGACATGATAACTTATTAAAATTTAACCATGCAACATGCATACATGATGTGTTTTTGAGTGTATATAAATGTTTAAAAATTTTAATCAATTATACACGGTTTCAAGTCTTAAATTGATAAACATGGTACAAAACTAGTACTAAAGACGACACATAAGGGCAAGTGCGTCCATCATTTGTGTAATATAGTAATGGAAGATACTGAGATCATCCAAAAATACAAGAGCTTTTACTACTGAAATGTAGTTAGCGTCTAGTCAAATCCATGAAAGTGAGATTCTGTTGTTTTTGTCATTATAAAAAACATAAAAATAAAATGGGTTGAAAAGATAGCTTATTTGGAATAAATAATTGCAAGAGACGAATCACTTGGGTTCATTCCCTTCCCCCTTGATAATACAAATGACTTAAGTGATTATGGACTTCAAAATGATTACAGAAAATAAAAATGGCTCTAGTTAAGGTTACTAAATCATATGATTCTTTGAAGAGTTGACCCGAGTACTCTGCGAGACAACCACCTAAAGTTGTTTGCAGAAATTTTAAGATGTGTGTTTATGCTATAAGGTGACATGACACCATTTTGTGGGCATCATTACCCTCAACAATATTTAAAAGAAGCCACATGATGTAACCCTCAACAATATTTAAAAGAAGCCACATGATGTCAATCCGCAATGCCGGGTTAATTCAGCACCACCACAGTACGCACCCTCCCCATTAGTCGAGTTGGACTAGGCTTGACCAACCCATACATGTGTACTTAATTAATACACAACAGAATAAATGTTGGTGCATATTTGTGACAACAACTTAGATTTGGTCTTTGGATATCTTGTAGTTAGTAAAACGATAAACGCTTAGCGGGTTTAGTTTTTATTAGTGAATTAGAAATAATTGCGCTGAACTAGATACAAAATAGAGCATGGTAGGCGAATTGGGCCTAAAACCCATTAGCAGTCCATGTAGGAAACCCTAGCCCATGTTGCATAACCTATCTCTATATATAGGGAGGTTTGCATTAGGGCTTAGGTTGCTGGTTCTATTGTTCAGTTACTACAAGAATTGCTTCAGAGTGTTTAGAGAGAAGAGTCTTGAATTGATTGTAAACACTTTGTGTTGATAATCAATAGAAGACAGTTTGAAGGAATTCTTTGTGTTCGTGTTCGTGTTCTTGTGTTTTCTGTGAAATCTGATATAGGGGACTCCGCACTCTAGATTAGATAGACGATTCTGTCAAGATCCATAAGGACTAGGGGACCTACATTTGGTAACAGAGCATTCGACTCTTGATTAGTGCTCGGTTCAGAATCGTGACAGCATAAAAATTGGGTTTTTGGCCGTTTTGGAGGCTGTTTTTGAAGTTTGTGATGGCTGAATTAGGATTTTGACAGCTGTTTTCGGGTTTTTGCAGGTATTTCGGATTTTCTGCAGCATTTCGGATTAACAGCTGAGCATTCCGGATTGAAGACTTGCATTCCGGATTAAAAAGCATAGTAATTCGGATTGAAGGCTTGAATTTCGGACCAGAATCTGCATTTCGGATATGGAAAACATTGCAATTTGGATCAGAAAGCCATTCCGGACTCCATTTCAAATTGAATTTCGGATCAGAAGCTATTTCGGATTCCATCTCGGATCAGAAGCTATTCCGGATTCCATCTCGGATCAGAGTAGTCTATTCGGGATTTCCATTTCGGATCAGAACAGTGTATTCCGGATCATCATTTCGGATTATCAATCCGGATTACTATTCAGGATTCCCATCTCGGATTCACTATCCGAGTTACTGTTTCGGTTTTGGTACTGTTCCGGATTGTCTACAAAAAGGTGGAAACTTAAGCAGCTGACGTAACCAGAGTTAAACGTATTCGGACATAGAATTTGATCCATAGACAATTTTGACGAACCGATTGGACAGATAGACTCGTGTGATTTTTAGGACAAAAAAAAGGCACGAAAATTCTAAAAATCATAATTGGACATTATATATCATTAGAATCGTATCGTCGAGATCGACTCTAACAGTATAATTTGGTAACCACCCATTTCAGACAAGTTTTAACGTTTTTAACGAGCCGGTTCGGTAAAAATGTCGAATATGTCAAACTTAAATGAGCTGTTGAGGATGGAGCATGCGGCTGGTACCACAAACAAACCTCTAAAGATGCTGAAGGTAGAGAACTATCTTACTTGGAAGGATAGGTTTCAATCCTTTATTGAATATCAGGACACACGGATGTGGATCTATATTCACGATGGGTATGCTAAGCCAACTCATGATTTTGAGGGCAGACAACATGTTACTGCTTTCATGAATATGTCTGAAGCTGAGAAGAGGATGTATGAGTTTGAAAAGAAAGCATTAGCTGCTATAAAGATGTCGTTACCTGATGGCATCAAACACACGTTCAAACGGTATACTATATCGAAGGAGATGTGGGATACCCTAGAGAAGAGATATGAGGGCAATACTGATGTGAAGAAGAATAAGGTGGATCTGCTGAAGAAACAATTTGTTGTGTTTAAAGGCATGAGAAATGAATCCCTAGAAGATATTATCACGAGATATTATCATCTGATGTCAGAAATATATAATTATTACATAGAGGGATACACAGATATGGAGATAAATGATAAGTTGCTGGATGCTTTACCTGCAAAGTGGGATATCTACACGATGATAAATGTGAAGCTGATTACGAAAAGAAAGACTTGGAAGAGGTTGTTGGGAAGTTGAGAGTTTATGAGCTCAATATGAAGAAGGAAACGGGTTGTGATCAGGTTCAAGATCCGAGGATTTATAAAGGTCTTACACCTTCATCTTACAATAATGCTTCTAGTGACACTGCAACTGCGTTTCTCTTATGTGAGAATGAACAGACTGTGACAAATTCTGATAGAGAAGTATGTTTTGTTGCTGCTTCAGGAGGCTCGTCAAGGGCTAAGAGACAACAATCAAATAACAACAATTCTAAGTCTATGCCTCTGAGTGTCAAAAGTGCTGAAGATCACCTGGCATTGCATGCTTCTTTTGTTGCTTCCTACGAGAACTACATTAAAAGTAAAATATCTGATCCTGCTACGTTTGATGAAGATTATGATCAGATCGACCCTGATGACTTAGAGGAGATGGATTTGCAATGGCAGATGGCCATGATCTCTAGAAGGGTGAAAAGATTCATGAACAGAACAGGCAGGAAGTTCGTTGGCAAGAGTGTGGGCTTTGACAAGTCGAAAGTGAAGTGTTACAATTGTCACAACTACGGACATTTCGCTAGAGAGTGTCAAAGAGCAAAGTCTGAATCGCGTTCTAGCTCATCCTTTCAAGATTCTCCCGGTCATGGTTCAAGCAATAGGATGCATCAAACAACACTTGATCAAAGGCCCTGATTTCTACTGCTATAGAGGGTTCTTATGATTGGAGTGTTCATCTGAGAGTGATAACAATGCATCAAACATTCATGGCTGAGATAGCTCCTGTTGCTGATGAAGAAGTGAAAGTTGATGCTGAGGGAGAGCAAAAGAAGGTAGCTGAGAAAGCTGATGGAGAACAGAAGGCTACAGAGAAGAAGATGGCTGCTGATTTTGACGCTTTCATGGCTGATCTATGCAAATCAACAGGCAAGGTATGTTCTAACTCTAGTAGTTCTGTTTGTTTGAAATGTTGTGAACTGCAAAGTGAGGTTGACACATTAACACAACAAAACCAAAGTCTGGCTAATGAGCTCTCAAATCTAAAAGAATCAAACTTTTTCGTAAAACGAAATGAGTCACTATACTTGAAGAAAAATAAAGGTTGTGAAAAAGAAATCAATATTCTAACCTGTAAGCTTAATGAAAAACTTCAAGTTATTGACTTTAGCTCATGATACGATGAGTGAGAAAACAAAAGAAATTTCTAAAAAATGCAAAGAGTTATCTGAAGCACAACTTAAAATTTGTTAACTTGAAAAGAAATTAAATCAATTCAGAGATTCATCTTTTGTCATGAAACACATGATGAATGGCCTGAAGAAGAGTAATGACAAGACTTGTGTGGGCTTCAAAGGTTTGAATGAAGTTCCACCACCTCTTGGTCACGACTATTCTTTCTTGCCAGATGAAGAAGAGCTACAGACTTTGTGTCAACTACACCTGGTAGTTCCGCATCAGAGGATGTTGATGGTTTTGAAAATGCCAAGAAGGATAATAACAGAGACACTGGTTTGAAAAAAAAAAGAATACACACCCTAAGAATCAAAAACAAATTTTTGTTAAAAAGGTTGATTTTGTTAAAGGGAGTGATATGAACAAGAGGTCTCTGCTATTACTAAAGAGTTTAATGTGCAGTTTGCTAAAAATAAAAATAAAGAAAAATCAGAAGTTAAGCAAACTAAACAAGATCCTTCGAAGGCATCGTCATCATCATCATCATAGCCTGATGAATCTAAGCAAGAGGCTTCTGTAAAGAAGTCTTCGCTAGAAAATCATGCTTCAAATGTCATTAAAAGGGACATGTAGCTAGCTGCTGTTCTAACAAAAAGAGTGAAGCACAGGTAAGTGAGAGGCAGAGAGAAAAATCACCAGAGAAAAGTGGTGATGGTGCAAAGAAGATTAACTCACCAAAGATATCTGCTACCAGGCACTGAGTGTTGTTGTTGGTGTAAATAAGGCTGAAAAAGGCACTCACCAAGTTCCTCGTGTTCAAAGAAATCAACAAAGATTTCAGCCTGCATCTACATCAGGCAGATATGAAAGACCTAGAAGTAGTTCACCAAGAATGAATAACTTTAATGGTCAAACAAATAATTTCAGAAGTCATGGTCAATATCAAAATCGATACCAGAATGTTGGTAGTTGAAAATTTTATAACGATGGCTTTAGAAAATATTATCATCAAAATTCATGGAACAAAAATCATAATTTCCAAGGTCGCAAAGTCCAAACTTGGTTAGGAAACCTCAGGACCACAGATCTAGTGGAAATCAAAAACCATTTCCATCAACAGGTCTAAGATCCAAGACTCCTGTTAGGAGTGACGGATACTTGATGGATGTTCCTATGATTGATGAATCTGGAAGACCAAAGACTATTAAGGCTTAGGTCCCCCAATCTAACTAATTTTGTTAGGTGGTGCAGGAGCTGCTAAGAGAATTATCAACTTGTGGTATGTTGATAGTGGCTGCTCCAGGCACATGACGGGGGATGCGAGGTTGTTAACTGAGTTTGAAAATATAGATGGTGGTTATGTGAATTTTGCAGGTGCTAAAGGCGGGTATATTACAGACGAGGAAAAGTAACCAACGGGAAGATACATTGGACAAAGTGAACTATGTCGAGCAGCTGAAGCACAATGTGATGAGCATGTCTCAAGTCTGGGACAAGGGTCACTCGGTCCACTTTACTAAATCTGAAGCTTTGGTGTTGAAACCGAGTTTGGTGATACCGGATGATTGGATAGTGATGAGAGCGCCAAGGAGAAACGGCACTTATGTCATGGACATGGGTGCTAAGAATTCTTCCACTATGGTGGCGTGTTTATTGTCAAAAGCATCTGAGGCTGAGTCAATGTTGTGGCACAGACGCATGGCCCGCATCCACTACCGAAAAATGAATTATATTATTAAAAATGGTTTAGTGGAAGGGGTGCCTTGCAGAGGTTTTCACGTGGAAGATAAATGTCTTCCATGTCAAAAAGGAAAACAACATAAGAAACCTCACAAGTCTAAAACAGTAAATTCCATAGATGCCCCTTATGAATTACTTCATATTGATCTATCTGGTCCGGTGAACGTAAGGAGCATAGGTGGAAAGTACTATTGTTTAGTTGTCACAGATGATTACTCACGATATTCATGGGTTTTCTTTTTAGGTACAAAAGATGAGACAACAGAGATGCTGATAGATCTTTTTACAAAATTGGAAAATGTCCATGATGCGCGGATCAAGAGGATAAGGAGTGATAATGCCACGGAGTTCAAGAATCAAGTTCTGGATCTCTTTTGTCTTCGCAAGGGAATTGAACATCAATATTCTGCTCCGTATACACCTCAACAGAACGGATTCGCTGAGAGGAAGAACAGGACGTTGATTGAAGCCGCAAGGACTATTCTATCTGATTCAAAGCTTCCAGTTCTTTTCTGGGGAGAAGCTGTGAACACAGCTTGTTATGTCCTGAACAAAGTTTTGACGGTTAAGCAGTTTAACAAAACATGTCACGACTACTGTTTAACCGAAAACCAAACTTAAAAGGCTTTGAACCATTTGGATTACCTTCACCATTGTGCAAAACAAAGATAAGCAAAAATTCGGTGAGGTAGCTGATGAGGGTTACTTTCTAGGCTATATGCGTGGAACACCGAATAAAAGGGTTTTTAATCTAAAAACTGGTAAAATTGAGGTGGTGTTTAACATGGAAATCACTAGTTATTCACCTCAACAACCAACGAGTGGTCCTCCTATATTATATAATTTTGACAGTGTTTTTAAATCATTTAATACTCCTGATTTTTCCAATGCAGATGAGTCTCAAGGATCCATATTGTGATCAGTGAAGATGGCGAGTGTGACTTAATGCCTAGATCGAGTATATCGATGACAGATGCTCCAAAAACTTCTTCCAGTGCAGCTCCAGAGGACTCCAGTGATAGTGAGTCTGAACCTATTCAGGGGGAGGATTTCACTAATCCGTTTGCTAATGCTAATATTCAGGGGGAGGTTGGATCTAACCTGGGAGATAATCTGGTTGTTGACACCATTGCTACCACACGTGTACACAGAGATCATCCAGTAGAAAACATCATTGGTGATGCTGCTACAGGTGTTCAGACAAGAAGAGGTGTGCTCGAAGGTTCCTGTTTGTTTACTTCAATTCCGAAACTGGGTTGATTCACGAGTGTTTGTATAGCTGCTTTATTGCCCAAAAGGAGCCCAAAAATGTTCATATGGCTCTAAAAGATAATTGATGGGTTGAAGCTATGGAAGAGGAACTAGCTCAGTTTAAGAAGTTGAAAGTTTGGGAGCTAGTTGACTTGCCTGAAAGAGAGAAAGAAATAGGCACTAAGTGGGTGTTCAAGTGCAAGAAAGACGACCGAGGGATCATAATAAGGAATAAGCCTCGGTTGGTGGAAACAGGGTTCAATCAGCAAGAGGGGATTGATTATAATGAAGTGTTTGCACCAGTAGCAAGGTTGGAAGCAATTCGTTTGTTCCTAGCTTTTGCTTCATTCAAGGGCTTCAAAGTTTACCAACTTGACGTGAAGAGTGCATTTCTTTACGGGAAAGTCCAAGAAATGGTGTGTGTCTCACAGTCAGACGGGTTTACTGATCCAACTATCCAGATGAGTCTATCGACTTGATAAGGCATTGTATGGATTGCATCAGGCACCTAGGGCATGGTATGAGACACTGTCAGCAAATTTGTTAAAGAATTTTTTTGAAAAAGGTCAGATTGACAATACGCTTTTCATTAAAAGATAGAAGGAAGACTTTCTGCTGGTACAGGTATACATAGATAATATTATCTTTGGGTCATCTGATGAGAACATGTATCATGAATTCGAAGAGGTAATGAAGAACAAGTTTGAAATGAGTGCGATGGGTGAACTGTCTTACTTTCTGGGTTTGCAAGTTGAACAGAAGAAGGATGGGATGTGTATACATCAGACAAAGTATGTGTATGACATTTTGTCTTGTTTCAAATGGAGGATTGCGCTACTTTCAACACTCCTATTTGCGAGAATCACAATCTTGGTCCAGATCATGAGAGTGTGGAGGATGTTGATCCAACTCAATACAGGGCAATGATTGGTTCTCTGATGTACTTGACTGCTTCAAGACCCAACATCATGTTCGCTGTATGTCTTTGTGCCAGATATCAAGCGAATCCAAAGGAGTCCCACATGAAAGCGATGAAGCGGACTCTTCGTTACTTAAAGGGGAAACCTAAACTTGGGTTATGGTATCCAGCTGCTAGTGATTTGAAGTTTGTTGCTTTCACTGATTCGGACTTTGGAGGATGCAAATCCACAAGGAAGTCTACCACAGGTGGTACTCAGTTCTTAGGAGGGAGGCTCGTGTCATGGCAATGCAAGAAGCAGTCTTGCGTGTCTACCTCGACGTGTGAAGCTGAGTATATTGCTGCGGGTAGCTGTTGCTCTCAGGTTCTCTGGATCCAACAGCAGATGCGCGATTACGGTTTGAATTTCACTCGTACTCCCATTATGATAGACAATAATGCCACTATATCAATCACCAACAATCCCGTAAAACACAGTCGCACAAAACATATTGACATTCGTCATCATTTTATACGGGATTGTGCTGAAAAGAAATTCATTGAACTGGATCGATTCGACACACTAGATAACCTGGCAGATCTTTACAAAAAAAGCATTTGACAAGGCTAGTTTTGAACATTTAGTCGAACTCAACGGGATGAGGAATCCTGAATAACCATGTTTCCATAAAAATAGTTTGTAAATAATTTACTGCTTTTCAAAAAATTAAAACATAAAAAATATAGAAAATCAAAAATGAGTTTTCAATGTGTGAAAAAGAAGAAATGATAGTACATCAGCAAGTTAGACTGTCCACTGAAATTAAAATTTAAATTGCTTAAGTGTGAGAGCAGCTTCATCATATGATGTATCAGTAGGCAAAAGGGATGAAATAATCAACTTACCTTTGTGATACAAACATAAAAAACAGTGTATGAGTGGGTAACATATCAGTGGCGTATGGTTTTATAACCTTAAATCTTGCGTTGATAGATTGCCAAAATCTGAGGTTTTAGGTCTTTATATCGTTATTTCATCCAGGGTATCAAGGTTGTCCTTCTGCTGTATCCAGATATATGCTGACCTGGCACAACCAGGATATCTTAAAAGAGCTAAAATACCAAATCCCAAACATTGAAGAAGCTATCCTAGAGAGTCATTCAAAAGTGCAAATTGCATTACTCGTACCAAAATTTGGTATTTGTCCTAACCCTCATTGGATATTGGTCTCTTTGCTGTACGAAAGTACTGACCTCATCACCAATTATCTAACGTTGTAAATCAAAAAGGATGAGTTTCGGTATACTCACCTACTACGATAAATTTTTATGCATACCTTGATCGCGGGGGTATGTCCTAAAGTGGGACACACTAGTATATCAGTATAACTTATCTAAACAGATCACAAGGTAATGGTACTTGAAATGTTCATGTATTTTGTTTAAGTGGATAAACAATACTGGTAATCGTCTTGAACTGCTTTTCATGAATATTGTATAAAGAAAGTATCTAATGGTGTGAAAACAGTTTGATGTTGCTGATATGATCTTCTTAACGGTGCATCTCACAAAAACAAAGTGTTTATTATTTCGTTATTTATTTGCTTCCAGAAAATATAAAAATCCAAAAATATTTCATTTTCTTGTATATTCTTAATGTATAGGATATTGGTTGTTCGTGGAGGAGTTGTTACCGATAGGGGGAGACGGTGTTAGAAGATGAGCTCAAAATTTTAAGATTCTGCAGGTTCATGATGTTTAAAAGTTTAAGTGTGGTTTGAGTTGCGAAGTGTTTAATCTGTGATACAATTGACTATCTCTTGAATAATAATAATTTGTTTAACCTGTGTTGAAAAATTCTTATGGTTTCTCGAGATGTTTGTTTCTATAGTATACAGATTGTAGCAGTATGTTGCTGAGAAGTTTGATGAAGAGGAGTTTACTTGGATGCATGGTAGAACCTCCTTTCTACATTGCAAACAAAGTTGAAGAGTTTTGAAGATTGCTATGCAAGGACTAAACTGGAGTTTACTCAAACGCTAACGATTTAGAAGATTTGGTGATTGGATACATCAGCATAGGGGGAGTCTGTTGCTGACAGAAACTGTTAAAGCTGAAGCTATCTAAAGACCAACGTTTTTCAAAGATGTTGAAGATTGCTAGAAGACTGAAGACTAAGTTATTTTATGAAGCTATTGTCAAGGAGGAGTTTGTTGGTGCATATTTGTGACAACAGCTTTGATCTGGTCTTTGGATATCTTGTAATTAGTAAAATGATAAACGCTTAGCGGGTTTAGTTTTGTATTAGTGAATTAGAAGTAATTGGGCTAAACTACATACAAAATAGAGCATGGTAGGCGAATTGGGCCTAAAACCTATTAGCAGTCCATGTAGGAAACTCTAGCCCATGTTGCATAACCTATCTCTATATATAGGGAGGTTTGCATTAGGGTTTAGGTTGATGGTTCTATTGTTCAGTTGCTACAAGAATTGCTTCAGAGTGTTTAGAGAGAAGAGTCTTGAATTGATTGTAAATATTTTGTGTTGGATTATCAATAGAAGACAGTTTGAAGGAATTCTTTGTGTTCGTGTTCTTTGTGTTTTCTGTAAAATCTGATCTAGGGGATTCCGCACTCTAGATTAGATAGACGATTCTGTCAAGATCCATAAAAAATAGAGGACTTACAATAAATAACTTAAAAGTTTCTATTTCAAAGTTGTACTAAACATCATATAAAAGTCAGATTGTTTAAAATATCGAAACTACAACATAGTCCAAGGCTAATACATAATTAAAAAGTCTTTAATGCAAGCCCTCAAAATATTCACAGCTCTAGATATCAATCCTGTACGTCACTCCTTACTCTTACCTTAGAAGAAGCTTAAAAATATATATATTAATGCTTTTGCTTGAATTCAATTAATAAACTTATAAAATAAAGACAAAACATTTCTGATTTATCAAAATTTATACTTGATTTGAATAAGGATAGCTCTCGAGCATTTGACCTTTTTACACTCCAAATTCAGTATTTTACAAATGCCTACAACTGAACTCTAATATTGGCTCAACATGAATATAATAGGTACTATACTATTGTGTAAATTATGTTCAAAATAATTACAATGATGCCTCACGCAAATTATGAATCAAGTAAAGTAATTAAAATAATAATTTGTTTTCATAGCATGTTTTAGTTTGAAGGTAATAATATAAATTCACCAGTAAATAACAGCTAGCATGTAGTGTAAATAGCAGCTAGCATGTACTACAAATAGCAAGTAGCATGACTAGACTTTCTATACTTGGGTTTAAATCTATTCGATGTGGGTGACGGGTCTCTCTCCAGGATGACCCATCATGTCAGCAAACGCGTCAGAGACCTTGGAGGATGCCTCTCCATGGATGGAAGCTTGGAAATGGGTGACGACCCGACCCCACCCCACCTAGTTTTTTTTATTTTTCTTTTTAATTTTGGCAAAATATTTATAAAAACTAAAACTAAATATTAATTCAAACAATATATAAAAATAAACTAACATAATATTAAAAAAACTGCTAGTCTTCATCCAGCATGTCGTCGGTGGGTTCATTCTGTGTGTTGTTCCAAATGTAGTGCACCAAGTCCGCTTGTAGGTTGTGATGTATGTACTTGTTACGTAGAGAGAATCTGTTTAAATCTTGTTGTTCTGCACTCACTAGAACAGAATTCCCGTTAGACTCGTTTTCGTCATAGTCACAGATCGCTCTACCCTCGTCTTCGATGATCATGTTATGCAGCAAGATACAAACATACATAATGTATCGCAACCTCTGTGGTGTAAAAGAACGTGCCGGATATTCAATGATATGTCACTTTTTTGTAGAACCCAAAACACCGTTCAATATCTTTTATCGCCCCCTCTTGAAACTTGGCAAATTTCTTTCTTTTATCGTCTGTAGGGTGCGGAATAGTTTTAACGATTGTAGAGTACGTCGGGTATATTCCATCTGCAAGGTAGTAATCGCGCCTGTTGATGTTCTAAAAGTAGTAAATTAAAAACAACTCAAATTACCATAATTCTAGACTCAAATTAAACTCTAGACTCCTAAACTATACTAAACTACTAACCGGCAAGCGGACCGATCAATTGTAGAATAGCATTAAGCAAGTCCGGATTATCGAACCCATAAGACTCTCTAATTACTATGACTACTTAACTTAGACTCAATTAAACACTTTGTATATTTTAAGAGGGGGTTACTAATTATAAATTATTAATTAAACTAAAACTACTAAATTGGAACAAATCAAACTTTGAACTTTTTAGAAAATTGGGAATTAAATCAGGAAAAAAATGAACTAGTCACCTAGGTTGAATTTTTAGACTGCTACTCATTTGATTTGATAATAACTTATTAGGTTGAATATTTTACCGGTATCTTGAAATATTAAATTTTAGGTTTACCGAAAAGGACCCCCGACCCTTCTCAGGAAGACACCTATGATATCCTATAATTATTATTTGTTTACCGGTTCTAAAGATTTCTTTTCAGTTGTCTTTTACTTTAATAAAGTGTCTAATTAGTTAACAACTTCTCAATAATTAACCTAGACCAACTACAACTTCTAGTTTAGCTTAACTGACCTAATTATGACAAGTAAGTTAGATTTGAGATTTCTCAAAACCTAAACCTAACAATTTAAATAATTAATGACAAAACTGATTTTATATTTCATTCAATTGTTTTCCCGATTTTATTAGCTAATTTTACCGACAACTTCCCGAATCCCTAAAGACACGAAAAAGCAACACAAACCTATTCTATGGAAGACATCCACCTAGATTCATGTAAAACAACTAAACAATCATAAATCAATCAAAATCATACAAATACACTAAACTAGAAAATTAAAGTTGTGAACTTTACCAATTAAACATTCAAACCAAAATTAAACTAAAATAAATCAAACTTTCATAAAATCCATCATCCAAACCTTGGCAACTGAATCAAATCTAGCCAAGTAACATGTTTGAAAAAATAATTAAACAAGGTTTAGAACAAGAATACATAATCAAGTAAACAAAGGAGTATAAAGCTCGAGAATGTTGTGATAAAACCAATAAAAGCTCCTGCCTCGAAACTCCTTGATCACCCGAACACTTCTTGTAGCCTAGATCTTCTTCTCCTAGCTCAAAATCTCCAGAAAGATTGCTCCAAAAGCCCTAACTTCGTCCAAGTTGGTCCCAAGATGTATTTTAACTCAATAATGATTCAATAAATAACAAACAAATCCAAAGCCAACTCTGTTTCGAAACTTTCTGGATAAAACACCCTCTCGCCGGCCGTGAGGTGGTTTAAGGCTTTCGGTCACGCCCCGAGACCGAGGTGAGTTCCGGAGATAATTATCACCCTCTCGCGCCCCGTGAGAGGGATATGCTCTGCCGATCGCGGCCCGCCAGAGGGTTAAAAACCCATAATTGCGTTTCGTTTCCTCTTTTTCGATCCAATCACGTCCCGGCTTGGTTCTAATCACCATTTTAGCACGTTTTCCCCATCCTTCCAACCGTTTTCACGAACCAAGACCTACAAAACGCGTTTGGATTAAAAGTAGATAAATTCTTGACAAACCGAAATGAAAACGTGCTAAAACTATACAAACTCTACATGATAAATGGATATATTATTCAATATAATCAGGAACTTTAATCATGTTTAGATAAAGGATTTGGATAAAAAGTTAAGAATATAATTACTTATATTTTCTTAAACTAAAAATAAGATAAATATATATTTTTAATAAAATATATATTTTAAACCACCTTATATGTAGCACATGTATTTTTGTATAAAATATGTTTAAGTGTTCAACTTTTGACAAAATAATATATATCGGACAATTTGAACAAACTCGGACAATTCGGACAAAATAAAATATAAGGTACAAACGAAACAAACGACAAAAACGAAATGAATAAAATAGTCGACGCGAACCTAACGGTCAAAACATACACATAAACCGATACACTTTATATTTACTAGAATTTTTAAATATATATATAACTTATATTTTTTATAAATAAATTCTTATAAGTTATAACAAATACTAGTAAATAATTTTGGATAACCCAACTAAACAATTATTATACTAAGCCATTTTTATAAAAACTATATTGGTCTAAAACTATTTTTATAAATATATATGGACTAGCCCACTTTCATTAAATTAACTTTGAGCTAAGGCCCACTTGTATAAAAATCAAACTTGGGCTAAGCCCACTTTTAAAAAATCAAACTTTGGGCTAAGGCCCGCTTTTATAAAAATAAACTTTGCACTAAGCCCACTTTTATAAAAGTTTACGTGGGCTAGACCCATTTAAATAAAAGATAACTTCGGCCAAGCCCACTTTTATAAAAAAAATAAATTAGGCTAATCCATTTTATAAAAACTAACTTTGGGCTAAAACCCACTTTTATAAACCAATTGGGCTTAACCTACTAAATAAACGAAATTAGGTTGGGCTAGACCCACATACATGAAACAAATTGGGCTAGGCCCACACAAAGTAAGCAAATTAGGCTAGACCATACTTACAAAAACTATTGGGCTAGGCCCATATGTAATAAACTCTTAGATTGAATTCTTACCATTAAATAATGGACTAGGTCCATTTACATGTAATCAATCTAAAATATATATATGAAAGAAATATATATATATATATATATATATATATATATATATATATTATAAATATATATATATGTATATCAACCAAGAAAACCAACAATTACAAGTATGAATTCAAGATAAAATACTTGTACGAAAAACAAAACGAAAGCCTAAGTGTCTAATAGATTAGAACACTTGTAGGTCGAAAAACAAACGAAGTATCAGGAATCGAATAGAGATTTGTACGAAACGCAAATCAGTGAGTTCATGTTTCCCCTTTTATTTTAACGTTTTTATGGTTTTAAACGTACGAGGATGTATATATTTTACAATTAATATAGCTGGGAAAATGAAATATTTAGATCACATGTGAATAAGGCTCAAGCATTGGGGCCATTAATGAATAACGAGTACCGAGGAACAAGGGATAGATCTATTGGGTTTGGGCGAGCCCCATTCTATTACGGCAATAATAACAGATCGTATTAGAGTGCTTTTGTGTCTAAAACGAGTGTCTCGGACACATAATAAATCGTCAAGGTTTGGTTGCCACCTTATTCGGCATACAGATTAGTGTCCTTGCAACACACTAATGATCTTACAAGTTTCGTTAAGCTATATTAAACAAGTTTATTTCAAATGTTTTTGATAATTCATTAGATACAAAATTTATAACATGAATTCACCAGCTTTTGTTGACATTGTTTTCAAAACTAACATGTATTACAGGAAACTAGTGGATGACCTTAAGGGAAAAATCTTGTTCGTTTGTTGTGAAGTCAAGATGTTATGTTTCATCCAGTCATTGTTGTTATATTTTATAAACTTATGTCTAAATTTTAAATATGTTGTTAAACTTGTGGTTTGTTTTAAAGACAAAAGTTTATATGTGAATTAAAAAGTATGGATGAATGTTTTGTAATGTAATACAATTGTCATTTACTTGGTTGAATGCAACGATTGCCGCTCTGGCCACACCTTGTGACACGCTTCCGCTACATCGAAAATCGGGGTGTGACAGACCTAGTATCAGAGCTTCAATTGTAGTGAACTAAAATTCTTTTGAGTCTAGTCTACAATTTTAAAATGCTCTTTTATAAATTTTTGTGAGTCGTTTATAAAAATTGAAATAAGTATTTTTGGTTTGTCATCCCGGGGAGAACTGTCCACTAGTATCAAATGTTTAAAACAAAAACAACAGTAAGTTGAGTTGAACTTATGATTTACATTGAAACTTAGAGATTGCCCGATTATTTATCTTTAAATAAAAATTATTTATTAACAAAAATAAGTTGTAAGGATTATGTTTGCCAGGACCATGTCTTCCGATAGTAGCTTTTCAGACACCGAGTCTATGAGTTCTGACCCTGAGATAGATTATATACCACTAGACGATCTACTCCCACCAGTCATTATCATTTCCGACAACGAGTCAGATCATGATGATTCTGACGATGACTGGATGGACAATGATTTCCAGCCTTTTGCCTTACCCTACACTGTACCCGATCCCATTCCCGGGGATATTCCCGATGATGATGTTTTAGCTTTACCACTCTTTGACCACCAGATAGTTATCATTGGCCACCCCGAAGGTGAGTACATTGTGGAGCACCATGTTATACCACTTAAGTGTAGATCCTTTTGCTGTCGACATCGATGGAGATGACGATGTCATTCCTATTGGTCACGTAGATTACCTTGAGGATGATCTAGGCATCGGAGATGATTTTGATCTCGCGCTACTGGAGGTAGCTCCACATGAGCCTGATGTCATTGATATTACCTCATCTGCTCCATCGTCTCCGAGATCACCCTCCTTGAGGATGATCTAGGCATCGGAGATGATTTTGATCTCGCGCTACTGGAGGTAGCTCCACATGAGCCTGATGTCATTGATATTACCTCATCTGCTCCATCGTCTCCGAGATCACCCTCACCCGAGCCCTCACCTGATACTGCTCTACCACCACTTCCAGATACTTTTCCCACTGTTGATGATTCTATTACACCCACTTTTGTTGATCCCATACCATCTGATGCTATCACTACTGGTCACATCTACCCATCTGGACCATCTCAGTATTTACCTGGAGACGTTTCATATACTACTGATCGTTTCACTCTTCATCCTTTGTCTGGACCTTCACATTACTCTTTGGGAGGTACATCCTACTCATCTGAGCAGCCACCGTTTCACCATGTTGATGGATCATTACATATATCGCGTATACCCATTCCAGATCCTTTTATCACATCTGATCCTTATGCATCTTCTTACACTGCAGGACCCTCTCGAGTTATGTTCCCTGAGTCCAGTCAGTATGCAAGTAGACACCATCCCTATTCACGACCACCCACTGTTGGAGGACCATCATACCCATCATCTCACCATACCGGTATTCACATTCGATCACCTCCACCTAGTATGAGCCTATCTGATCCCTATCATCCCAGTCATTTGTCACCGACCACCACCGAGTTTCGAGTCACGTCTTCTGAGATACAAATTAGTATCTTATTTCGCCGTATCCGTGAGCTGGAGGCTCAGATTTCCACTTTACGAGCATCTCAGAGTAGTCCATCTTTGTCATCTCATTACTACCATTACCCACTTCGACACCTCACGTGACACCATCTCTACTGACGACATCATCACCACCTTCGCCTGTTAAACCACATCCACACCCTCTAGTGTAGAGTGTATTTCCATCCCACGAGGAGCGTATCCGTTCGCTCGAGGAGGAGGCCGCATACCTCCGGAGGATCATCGTTCATCTCCACCTCCACCTCCACTGTCTGTCTAGTTGGTATATGGTCATATCTCTAGGGTAGGTACTCATACCCAGTTTTGCTGAAGATAGAGTTTTTGAAGATATATATGTCAACTTGAAGATTGTGAAGAACGATGTGTAGGAAAATATCTACTTTATTATGTATTGTGTATGACTTGTCTATCCGGAGTGTTATAACTCCGAGTTATTTTTGTATCTTCACAAAAATGATGTATCAAGTTGACAGTATATATATAATTGTTGATGTTTATCTTTTATTTATGCATTGTTGATTGTTCATTTTTATGTATCTATTATGGTGCTTATAATATGAATATTATACATAAAAATTGGATTATATCAATATTACATACACTTATAATATATAATACTAATCCATGAAAGACAATATTTGTTTCAAATATACGTCTAATCACTTCTATATGTTTCATATATGAAGATTATGGCATCTAGAAGAAGAGGCAGACCCCGAGTTAGACCATCGCCATTACCTACAACCCAAGCCGAGCTCGATGCTCTAGTGAATCAACGAATAACTGAAGCACTAGCGCATCACGAGCGCAATGCTGAGCCAAGGGTTCAAGAACCACCAAGAGTTCAGATGCCCGTAAATGGTTTGTTATTTATAATATTACCAAAGTATGATCATTAATATTTATTTTTAACAATATATATTAATGATGATTCTTGAAATCTAACTATTTCAGGATGTACATACAAACAATTTTTAGATTGCAAACCCTTGAATTTTGATGGCACAGGCGATGCAGTAGCCTTTGTGCGTTGGACAGAAAAGACGGATTCCATGATTCATATGAGTAACTGTTCTAACCAACCAGATTGTGTCATTCAGGCTTATTTATGGATGAAGCATTGTCATGGTGGAATTTGCAAGTATAGACGCTTGGAGAAGCAGTGCTTATGCTATTACTTGGGATAGACTGAAGGATATGATGAGAGAGAAATACTGTTCTAGAGCCGAGTTACAGAAATTGGAAACGAATTTTGGAACTTATCCATGATAGGACCCGATGTGTATGGTTATACACAGCGTTTCCATGATCTTTCGCGAGTCGTTCCATATATGGTAACCCCTGAATTCAAACGTATCGAACGATACATTTGGGGATTATCTCTAGAAATTCAAAGTATGGTTACTTCGTCACATCCAGCAACCATCACTGAGGCAATTACGATTGCAATAAGCCTTATCGAAGAAGCGATGAGAATGAATAAGTTTTCAAGAAAGAATGCAGAGATGCCCAAGGAAACACATGTAGAATCAGAGAGGTTCCCGACCGAGTAACAAGAAGAAAGAAACCCCCACAGTAAAAAGGAACAAAGTATTCGTGGGAGCAGCGGAGACAGACGCGAGAGGTTATACAGGAAATGCACCTAAGTGCAACAGGCGCAATTATCATCATTATGGTGGATGCCGAACCACCAAATGTGATAAGTGCGGGAGGTTGGGACACCGCACCGAAAATTGTTGGAGTAATAACAAAGGAAACAGGAATGAAAGCAAGAAAGAAGGAGGTTATGGAAATGGAAATGACGGAGGAAGAAATCAAAGTTGTTATGGTTGCGGTGAATTGGGCCACTTTAGGAAGAATTCCCCAAAAGAGAACAAAGGCCTCGGGCGAGCCTTTATAATAGGAGCTCACGAGGTACGTCAGGATCCGAATGTGATCACTGGTACGTTCCCTGTCAATAATCATTTCGCATCTATTTTATTTGATACTGGCGCAGATTTTAGTTTCATATCTTTAGAGTTTAAAGATATACTCGAACTAAATTCAAATAAATTAGATATTCCATTCACTATCGAACTAGCGAATGGAAAGATAATTGAATCTGATGAAATTATTAAAGAATGTTCTTTAGAGTTAGGCGGACAAAAATTCAACATGATGTGTTACCCATCCAGTTAGGTAGTTTTGATGTTGTAATCAGTATGGATTGGTTATCCAATAATCAAGCCGAAGTCATGTGTTACGACAAAATTATTCTCATTCCACTTCCTAATAATGAAACACTTCTTATACATGGGGAGAAGAGCGAAACGCCATTGCGAATTATTTCTTGTATGAAAGCTCAAAAGTGCTTGAGAAAAGGATGTATAGCATTCTTAGCACACATTGTTGACAAGAAATCCAAGGAACATTTCGCATAGACTTGATTCCAGGAGCTGCGCCTGTAGCGAAATCCCCATACCGATTAGCTCCTTCGAAAATGCAAGAGTTGTCCACACAGCTTCAAGAGTTGTTGGAAAAAGGATTTATTAGAGCAAGCTTCTCACCTTGGGGAGCTCCGGTTCTATTCGTAAAGAAGAAAGATGGAAGCTTTAGAATGTGCATAGATTATCGAGAATTGAACAAACTCACGATCAAGAATCGGTATCCGTTACCGAGGATCGACGATCTGTTCGATCAACTTCAAGGATTAAGTTTTTACTCGAAGATTGACTTAAAGTCAGGATACCATCAGCTTAGAGTGCAGGAAGAAAGTATTCCAAAGACAGATTCCGAACCCGTTACGGTCACTACGAGTTCCTTGTTATGCCATTTGGTCTAACAAATGCACCAGCGGTGTTCATCGACTTAATGAACCGTGTGTGCAAGCCTTATCTCGATAAATTTGTGATAGTATTCATTGATGAGATATTGATATATTCACGAAATAAGGAGGATCACGAACACCATCTTAGGACCATTCTTGAGTTGTTAAAGAAGGAGAAACTGTATGCAAAATTCTCTAAGTGCGAATTTTGGCTTCGTGAAATCCAATTCTCGGACATGTAGTCAACGAAAAAGGCATACATGTCGATCCATCAAAAATAGAAGCCATTAAGAATTGGAATGCACCTAAGACACCCACTGAAGTACGCCAATTTTTAGGATTGGTGGGTTATTATCGGAGATTCATTGAGAATTTTTCAAAGATCGCTCAACCACTAACCTCCCTAACTCAGAAAGATAAAAAGGTTAATTGGGGAGAGAAACAAGAAGCAGCTTTCCAACTGCTAAAGGATAAACTTTGTGATGCACCGATTCTATCACTTCCGGACGGCATAGACGACATTGTAGTTTATTGTGACGCTTCACATCAAGGTTTAGGATACGTATTAATGCAACGAGAGAAAGTTATTGCATACGCATCACGCCAATTAAAAGTTCACGAAAAGAACTATACCACACATGACCTAGAGCTAGGTGCAGTGGTATTGGCGTTAAAAATTTGGCGTCATTATTTTTACGGAACCAAGTGCACAATCTTTACCGATCACAAAAGTCTTTAACATATACTTAACCAGAAAGAGTTAAATATGCACCAAAGACGTTGGCTTGAATTGTTGAATGACTATGATTGTGAAATTAAATACCATCCGGGCAAGGCGAACGTTGTCGCAGATGCTCTAAGTCGAAAGGAACGAGTGAAGCCTCTTCGTGTACGATCATTAAGACTCACCATTCACAATAACCTTACCTCTCGAATTCACGACGCTCAACAGGAAGCCCTGAAGAGCAAAAATTTTAAAGCAGAGATGCTTAGAGGCATGGAAAAACAATTAGAACCAAATGAGAACGGAACTTTGTATTTTGCAAACAGAATTTGGGTTCCTCTTTTGGTAATCTGTGAAACTTAATCCTAGATGAAACCCATAAGTCCAAATATCCGATACATCCCGAAGCGGATAAAATGTATCACGATCTTAAAGAATTCTATTGGTGGCTTAATCTCAAAAGAAATATTGCAACTTATGTTGGAAAATGTCTAACATGTGCAAAAATTAAGGCCGAATACCAAAAACCTTCAGGATTGTTACAACAACATGAAATTCCCACTTAGAAATGGGAACAAATTTCTATGGATTTCACCCAGGACCTCTCGTGGTCACGACATGATTTGGGTAATTGTTGACCGACTAACCAAATCAGCCCACTTCTTGCCGGTACGTGAGAAAGATAAAACCGAGAAGTTAGTTGAACTTTATCCTAAAGACATTGTGGCAAGACATGGAGTGCCTGTTTCCATAATCTTTGATCGAGATGGTCGTTTCATATCAAGAATTTGGCAATCATTTCAAAAGGCTTTTAGATCTCGCTTAGATCTAAGTACGACCTTTCATCCCAAAACAGATGGCCAAAGTGAACGCACCATTCAAACCTTAGAAGATATGCTTCGTGCTTGTGTAATTGACTTAGGCGAAATTGGGATACTCACTTGCCTTTAGTGGAGTTCTCATATAACAATTGTTATCACACAAGTATCTAAGCTGCTCCATTTGAAGCGTTATATGGATGTAAATGTCGATCTCCGTTATGTTGGGCGGAAATAGGCGACAAACAAATAATAGGTCCAGAATTAATTCAAGAAACTACGGATAAAATATTTAAAATCCGAGACCGTATTAAAGCCGCTGAGGATAGACAGAAAAGTTATGCGGATAAACCGCAAACCATTGTCCTTTGAGATTGGAGACAAAGTGCTATTAAAGGTCTCGCCTTGGAGGGGCGTAATTAGATTCGGGAAGCAAGGAAAACTCACGAAATCTTGGAGAAGATTGGAACAGTCGTATATAAGTTGAAATTGCCTGAAACACTTAATAACGTTCACGACACTTTTCACGTGTAAATCTTAAAAAGTGTCTTTCAGACAAGTCACTTACTATCCCCACGGACGAAATTCATATAGACGACAAACTCCATTTCATCGAAGAACCTGTCGAAATTTTAGATTCGAAAGTTCAGAAAACAAGGAGGAGTTATATCAAACTAGTCAAAGTCCATTGGAACTCAAAACGCGGACCTGAGTTCACTTGGGAACGGGAAGACGAAATCAAAAGAAAGTATCCCCACTTGTTTGAGAAATCCTACGCAAAGGATGACACGACTTAAATTTCGGGACGAAATTTTCTTGAACAAGGGGAGAATGTGACAATTGGCAAAATTCCGGTAATTCTGTACAACTTGAACAACTAGTACATTGTCTATTTATCGTATAACATGACTTAATTTTTGATTTTAAGTCTTAAAAGTCTAGGAATTTAACCAAATCATAGTTTGGTATGATAATCGATTCGTCATGATCACGAATATATAAAACCATATCCTAGACAATGACAACGACGTGAACATGTAATAAATATCATAAATGGTTACGGTACAGTCTGATATAATAGAATTAAGACATAAAATATTTCTTCACTATTATACCATAAAATTTTATTTAAAACACTAAATTGTCCAAGTCTGCAGCAAAATTCAGCAATTCTGCAGCGAAATTCAGCAATTGTCCGAAAAGCCAAAAATAAATATTTTTATCTAAAGAATAATAATGGGTGTTAGAAATAGTATAAAACCAATATATAAATCTTATTATTTAAAGCTAAACGGTTTGTTCAGTAAAAACTTGACAACAAAGCCGGTATCAGAACCGAACTCAAATGACAAAATTATTAGTCTGAAGAGCTATATTAATTAACTGGACAATAAAAATTGTACTAGATTTATTATGAAGATAAAATTTTATAAGTTACACTATGTATCAGTATTTCACCCAGTACAAGACCTAAACCAACTTTATCAACCAAAAAATGAAACAACAAGACTAATAAATTATTTTGGCCTACTATAACATCACTTTAAAGTATTGGGGCATTAGTTTTTATAACAACTTATATATAAATTTATTAAAGTATAAAAGTTATAAAAATTACATATATTAAAAAAAAGCAAAACAAAAACAACAACACCTCACGGCCATTATGGCAATTCCAATGCCACTAACTTTTTGATTAAGTGTTGGCATGTTATTAGGATGGTTAGTGTGTATATGGTGTAAGTATTTGATCATAACACCAACACTAACACTTACCTTCATTTCTTTCATTTTCACAACACTAGAACTCAACATTTCTTCTTCCATTTACTCCCAAAATTGACCAAGCACTCTCTTGTTCACCTTCAACTTTTTAAAACCCAAACACAAAAACTATAAGCATGCATGAAGATCTAAAGGAGATCTAAAGAGTTTGCAAAGATTAGGAGCTCACTTTGGAAGCTTGGAACTCTTGATCAATCCATTTTCTTCATCCTTTAGATAATCCCTAGCTATTGTGCTAGTAGTAAGATCTTAAGCCCTGTGTTATACTTTTTATTTTATAAAATTTCACAAGATCATCATAAAAATTATATAAAAACCCACTTGACAAACACTAATAAATCTAAGATCACTAACATAATCATGTGATTTTCTTGATAAATTTTGATGATCTTGAAGTTGTTATGAACTAGTAAACTTGAATCTTGCAAAATTATGAATAAAAAGGTGATCTAAACACATGCATGTTTAGATTAGCAATATTCATTAACAAAATATGTCATGAACATAATCTCATACTTTAAAAATGATCATACATGAACTAGATCATTAAATAAAAGATATGATTTAAAAATTTTGTTTATAAAGGGTAATAAAGTTTCCATTTTAAGAAAGTTAAAATTATAACAAGTTCATGACATTTTGTTAATACATTTTATAATAATTGTGATTGATGTTGATTTGAGTTAGTTTAATTACTTAAAACATGTTTATAAAAACATGGGAAACTTATATTTTTAAAGGAAACTATGGCAAAATTTTATAAAAATTAATCTTGATTAAGATATGATTAAACTAAAGATTTGATGGTTAAAAATTAATCTTGATTAAGATATGATTAAACTAAAGATTTAATGGTTACCGACAACTTCCCGAATACCTAAAGACACGAAAAAGCAACACAAACCTATTCTATAGAAGACATCTACCTAGATTCATGTAAAACAACTAAACAATCATAAATCAATCAAAATCATACAAATACACTAAACTAGAAAATTAAAGTTGTGAACTTTACCAATTAAACATTCAAACCAAAATTAAACTAAAATAAATCAAACTTTCATAAAATCCATCATCCAAACCTTGGCAACTGAATCAAATCTAGCCAAGTAACATGCTTGAAAAAATAATTAAACAAGGTTTAGAACAAGAATACATAATCAAGTAAACAAAGGAGTATAAAGCTCGAGAATGTTGTGATAAAACCATTAAAAGCTCCTGCCTCGAAACTCCTTGATCACCCGAACACTTCTTGTAGCCTAGATCTTCTTCTCCTAGCTCAAAATCTCCAGAAAGATTGCTCCAAAAGCCCTAACTTCGTCCAAGTTGGTCCCAAGATGTATTTTAACTCAATAATGATTCAATAAATAACAAACAAATCCAAAGCCAACTCTGTTTCGAAACTT
The DNA here is from genome assembly GCA_947069175.1 of Scalesia atractyloides. Taxonomy (NCBI): domain Eukaryota; kingdom Viridiplantae; phylum Streptophyta; class Magnoliopsida; order Asterales; family Asteraceae; genus Scalesia; species Scalesia atractyloides. The sequence continues at coordinate 48,530,565 of CAMTDV010000029.1, read as the reverse complement.
TCTGGATAAAACACCCTCTCGCCAGCCGTGAGGGGGTTTAAGGCTTTCGATCACGCCCCGAGACCGAGGTGAGTTCCGGAGATAATTATCACCCTCTCGCGCCCCGTGAGAGGGATATGCTCTGCCGATCGCGGCCCGCCAGAGGGTTAAAAACCCATAATTGCGTTTCGTTTCCTCTTTTTTCGATCCAATCACGTCCCGGCTTGGTTCTAATCACCATTTTAGCACGTTTTCCCCATCCTTCCAACCGTTTTCACGAACCAAGACCTACAAAACGCGTTTGGATTAAAAGTAGATAAATTCTTGACAAACCGAAACGAAAACGTGCTAAAACTATACAAACTCTACATGATAAATGGATATATTATTCAATATAATCAGGAACTTTAATCATGTTTAGATAAAGGATTTGGATAAAAGTTAAGAATATAATTACTTATATTTTCTTAAACTAACAATAAGATAAATATATATTTTTAATAAAATATATATTTTAAACCACCTTATATGTAGCACATGTATTTTTGTATAAAATTGTTTAAGTGTTCAACTTTTGACAAAATAATATATATCGGACAATTTGGACAAACTCGGATAATTCGGACAAAATAAAATATAAGGTACAAACGAAACAAACGACAAAAACGAAATGAATAAATAGTCGACGCGAACCTAACGGTCAAAACAAGCACATAAACCGATACACTTTATATTTACTAGAATTTTAAATATATATATAACTTATAGTTTTTATAAATAAATTCTTATAAGTTATAACAAATACTAGTAAATAATTTTGGATAACCCAACTAAACAATTATTATACTAAGCCATTTTTAAAAAACTATATTGGGCTAAAACTATTTTTATAAATATATATGGACTAGCCCACTTTCATTAAATTAACTTTGAGCTAAGGCCCACTTGTATAAAAATCAAACTTGGGCTAAGCCCACTTTTAAAAAATCAAACTTTGGGCTAAGGCCCACTTTTATAAAAATAAACTTTGCACTAAGCCCACTTTTATAAAAGTTTACATGGGTAGACCCATTTAAATAAAAGATAACTTGGGCCAAGCCCACTTTTATAAAAAAAATAAATTAGGCTAATCCATTTTATAAAAACTAACTTTGGCTAAAACCCACTTTTATAAACCAATTGGGCTTAACCTACTAAATAAACGAAATTAGGTTGGGCTAGACCCACATACATGAAACGAATTGGGCTAGGCCCACACAAAGTAAGCAAATTAGGCTAGACCATACTTACAAAAACTATTGGGCTAGGCCCAATGTAATAAACTCTTAGATTGAATTCTTACCATTAAATAATGGACTAGGTCCGTTTACATGTAATCAATCTAACATATATATATGAAAGAAACATATATACATATATATATATATGTATATACAACCAAGAAAACTAACAATTACAAGTATGAAATTTAAGATAAAATACTTGAACGAAAAACAAAACGAAAGCCTAAGTGTCTAATAGATTAGAACACTTGTAGGTCGAAAAACGAACGAAGTATCAGGAATCGAATAGAGATTTGTACGAAACGCAAATCAGTGAGTTCATGTTTTCCCCTTTTATTTTAATGTTTTTATGGTTTTAAACGTACGGGGATGTATACATTTTACAATTAATATAGCTAGGAAAATGAAAATATTTAGATCACATGTGAATAAGGCTCAAGCATTGGGGCCATTAATGAATAACGAGTATCGAGGAATAAGGGGATAGATCTATTGGGTTTGGGCGAGCCCCACTCTATTACGACAATAATAACAGATCGTATTAGAGTGCTTTTGTGTCTAAAACGAGTGTCTCATACACATCATAAATCGTCAAGGTTTGGTTGCCACCTTATTCGGCATACAGATTAGTGTCCTTGCAACACACTAATGATCTTACAAGTTTCGTTAAGCTATATTAAACAAGTTTATTTCAAATGTTTTTGATAATTCATTTGATACAAAATTTATAACATGAATTCACCAGCTTTTGTTGACATTGTTTTCAAAACTAACATCTATTACAGGAAACTAGTGGATGGCCTTGGGGAAAAATCTTGTTCGTTTGTTGTGAAGTCAAGATGTTATGTTTCATCCAGTCTTTGTTGTTATATTTTATAAACTTATGTCTAAATTTTAAATAATGTTGTTAAATTTGTGGTTTGTTTTAAAGATAAAAGTTTATATGTGAATTAAAAAGTATGGTTGAATGTTTTGTAATGTAATACAATTGACGTTTACTTGGTTGAATGCAAGAATTGCCGCTCTGGCCACACCTCGCGACACGCTTCCGCTACATCGAAAATCGGGTGTGACATTTTCGATCCAATCACGTCCCGGCTCGGTTCTATTCACCATTTTAGCTCGTTTTCCCCATCCTTCCAACCATTTTCACGAACCAAGAACTGCAAAACGTGTTTGGATTGAAAGTAGGTAAATTCTTGACAAACCGAAATGAAAACGTGCTAAAACTATACAAACTCTACATGATAAATGGATGTATTATTCAATACATCACCTGTATTCCACCCCCGAAATTGTAAAACTTATGTCTGGACCTGTTCCTTGGATCACATCGTCAAATATCTGTGATTGGTAGATGATGTTAAGGTCATTAAGTGAACCAGGCAGACCAAAAAAGGCATGTCAAATCCCAAGATCCTATGACGCAACAGCCTCTAGTACTATAGTTAGATGATCGTGATCGCCCAGAGTATATTGATCTTTCCAGGCAGTAGGGCAGTTCTGCCAGGGCCAGTGCATGCAATCAATGCTTTCGAGCATTCTTGGAAAACCATGTTTTTCTTTGTGCGCTTGATATAATTTTTGGACGTCGTTTGCGTTTGGTTTCCGCAGATATTTTTGCTATATAACGTCACGATCCATTTGCAAAACTTGTGCAAACATGCACATGAAGTTCTTTCGGACATCCATTTGCAAAACTTGTGCAAACATGGCCGCGATACATTTCTGTAAAGTGGTGAATCCCCTACGACCCCTGGCGTCGTATCGAAGTGTGAAATATGGATCATACTGCGCCAAGTCGTCTGCTATACATAAGAATAGTCGACGACTCATTCGGAACCGACGTCTAAACATCACGTCCGTGTACACAGGTTCGTCGGCAAAGTAATCGGCTACTAAACTATCATGCCCAGCTGATTGTTGACGAGTTATATAAATTAGGAAAGCACATCAAAATAAAGACACACTAAAAAATTAAATACGTTATTAACAACGAATTAAATACCTTCTCATTGTCATTTAAGGCGGCCGCCCTTGTTTGCGGTTGTGACGACGTTTCTTCCTCTTCCTCCTCCTCCATGATCATCTGTGATGCTTGCATAACGAAGTTCGCAACAAACAATTCGACCTCACCCGAAGATGATGAACACCACGAAGAAGATGACATGTCTATATTTTTTAAAATAAAAGGTTGGAGAATGATTTTATAAAAGGTTGGAGAATTATAAAGAGATGGGAATGATTTTATAAATTTGAGATATGGAGGTCAATAAATTGTGTAAAAAAGTGAGATGGTATTGGTGTATTTATAGTTAAATTTATTAATTTATTTTTTTTGTTAAATTAGCCTTTCAACGGCTATATTTTTGAAATATATTAATAAACTCGCCCCGTCTCCAACGTCCGCAGGCGGTACGCCGATGCGCCATCCGACGCGGTGTTGGAGGGCGTCGTCTGTCCAAGCCGGGCCTGGACGGCCCCCACACCGAGTAGCCTAAATTTAGAAATCAAGATTTCTAACACTCTGTTAAAATTCCAGGAAATATGGTCATGTCAAGGCAATGGCATGGTCATGCTTGTGCGAATCATGGTTTAGGCATGATCATGCCTAGACCATAAGCATTGCCATGCCTTAGTAATTGAGCATAGCTGCGCTTTACTTTAAGCATCATCATGCTTTACTTTAGACACGGACATGCCCATCTCTAAGCATCTCATCTTTAAGTAGTATTCAATTGTACTCAATTAACAATTGATCTTTACAAAAATTATTCTAAATCATTTTGTGATCAACCGTGTCTTGTTTCCTTACAAGTGTTATTGATTACAAAGATTAGAAAACACATGATTTTAATAATTTTCCATCTATAGATCATCATTGGATCATGAACACTCATTAGGTTTAGAATCTTACACTTGGACACTCGTTTAACCTAAAATCGGGATTGAAGATCTTACCAATGAATGATGATGACTGAAATGATGCAAATTGCAGATTCTTTAACTAATCTTTGTTCAATCAACAACAAATCAAACTGTAGGATGATTAGTACTTGTATTTACTTCTGAAATTCCGATTAAAACACATTGCTAAGAAATTGTTCATCCATGATTTGTTTACATGCAAAAATGAAAGCTATAACATGTTGTGAATCAACCTGTAATGGGTAAAACACAATTTCAAGAATTCGTGAAGAATTAGACATCGACTTTTTTTGATCGATTCATAGTATCCAATCGAAACAAACAAAAAAATTGTGAAGAATGATGATCGAATGATACGTGATTTGTAACTATGTAACTGATATTTTTAAATGGTAAATTGTTAAAAGATAGATGGTTTACTTCAAAATATATTATTGATATTTTAGAAAAATATCTTACAAAAATAACTTAATTATTGAATTACCTTTATGCCCATTGGTTAAAATTCACTAGATGCCACATGTCACTAGAAAAAACACTTCCTACACTTTGTAGAAAAAATGGACTTTGTAGCCAACTCCCATTATATATATATAGTCAAGTATGATAAGCATCTGTCAAGCATTAGAGATAGGATAAATCCATTAACTTCAAGAATTCACCAATGCATAAAATCACCAATATGGTTGATAATTGGGGTGGTCATTAGTGTTAGTAAGATATACATAATTAACCCATCTAATTTGCTAAGTAACCATGTGAGATCTAACTAGACGAGTGCTTCCAACATGGTGTGGTTGGAGACTTGGTGCAATTTTGATCACTTTATTGCTTGGAAATTACTTAGAGGTTTACAAGAATAAGAAATGGAGGTATATGACCTTAAAGTTTCAGGAACAAAACCTCAATCCAAGTTATTCAACATAGATATTTGTTGGTAACTTGAAGATATTCCAAAAACAAATCAAAGATAAACAAGTTCATAAAGTTTAACAAAAATCCTAATTTGGACCTAAACAATGGTGGTATACCCGCTTACCTTAGTAAATACGTGGAAATACTCCTAGAGGTTATCCAAGTGTATGGAAGAAGAAAAACAAGAAGAAAAGTGCAAGAACAAACTCAAAACTCAATGTTTTGAAGCTTGAACAGTCTGTCCAAAGTTGAGAAATTGAAGATTTGAGAGTGCTATAGAGAGTGTTTGTGTGTGGAAAGTGTTTAGGAGGTTGTATTTATAAGCGAGATCAGGTCTGGGTGTTAAATGAGGTGGTTAGGGGTCGAAAGGAGGGAAAATGAGCCAAAATTCCCGAGTTGAAAATGATTTTGCCAGACGGGTCCCTTGGGGACCACAAGGATATGTATATACGGTCCGCAAGGACCGTTAGAAAATTCCATTTTAGGCCCATGGGTTTGATTGTTATTTTATGCAATATGCTTCCATATTAAAGATGTTTGGGATATTCTAAGGTGTGTGTAAGCATGTGTAATAATAAAACACCTAAATATCATATCGAAGAAAATATAATCTCAATGGATTGTTTGGTATTCGAACTAAAACGTGTATTCGTGATTGTTTACCTGTTATGCAAGTATGATAACACAAAAAATCGATATAAAGTATGAGTTCCATTATAATTGTTGGACCTACAAAAAACAGATGATATCCAAAAGCCAAAGCATGATCCATTGATCAAGAAATAAGCAAAAGATTGAACCCGTCTCTCCCTAAAGATAGTGAATCTTGAACACCTATTAAGAACATCTGTTCAAGAGCATGACTAACATTCAATGAAGACTTGGAACCGCTGTTCAAGAGTACCAACATCTGTTGAAGGGTGTCATCTGTTGAAGACCCAAAGCCCTGATCAAGCCTAAGGTCTGATGAAGAAGACCGAACATCTGTTAGGCAAAACAGATGTTTGGACAACTGCAACAAAGGATAGCTTAAACAATGTTTTCTTAATGTAACAATATTTATCTTATAAGTGTTTAGTATAGCCTAGATCAGAGGATAAGATTTGCTTAGATGTTTCCAAACATCTGAGAATTTTTTCCGTTTGATGTTTGATGTCACTATTAGGGGTGACATCAGCAATGAACATAGCTTTCATCTTGTATAAATACATCACACCTGTTAGTGATCTATTCATCACACTCATATCACATTTTCTCTTGTACAAACTGATTTGTTTGTGTGATCAGCTGACGCGGAGTCTGTAGAGTCAATCAGATTGTAAAACATTTGAATCCTTAATGATTAATGAAAAACAATTGTTGATGATGACTTGCAGTTTGTGAATATTATTGTGATAATCAATACTTGTTTGCATACAAAGAAACTCAGTTTCTAACAATAATGAAGTCTCAAATTACAAAGGATTGAAATGAACATACGAATTACCAGATAAATGAAAAAGAATGGAAAATACAGAATGCTACAATCTCTCCTATTTTAAGAAATTTCAGCCCGAAATTTATTTAAGAGGAAGACGAAATACATTTGTTTCTAATGTAAATTTGTATAGTTTTCAAAGAGTTTTGTGTTGTTTTGGTTGAGATTTCTCATGGCACTTAGTCTTTTGTGGTTTGAAGGTGTCCAGATGGAAAAGGAAGTGAAAATGGATAAAAACGAAGAAAATCAAGCTTCCAGGCACGTCACGAGTGATCGGGTGATTGAAGGAATAAAATGGTATAGAACATATACCTTGTTGTGTCACGCGATAGGGTTTGGGGTTTATCCTCATGCAACGCGAGGGGACCTAATTACTGGAAAAATGTCCATATTGCCCCAAGAGTCATGGTTTACTACAAAAAAAAAGACACCACCACGCTTATAAGGTCGTTGCGTCATGCGACATCTTTAACCAATCCCCCTTGCGTGACGCGCGAGGGTTGATTTCACTGAAAATGGCTTAGAGCCCAAGTTATCATAATAAAACCCTAATGACGAATTTGGATAAAAACATTCTGACTTTTGGCTGAAATTAGAGCTGCAAGAGGTTATTTTGAAGAGACGGAAGGTTAGGATCAAGGATTCATTGTAAACGATCATGATTCTTCGGGTGTAAACCATTTGGTTTCACGTTTCTTTGATTCTTTTGATTTACACCATGTTTATTGAACTTGATTTTATACATGATTTCTGGTTTGAGATGATGATCGGCTAAAACATCTGAACTACCTAGGTTTTTGATGAATACACATGACTATTTTGTAATATGTTGGTTTTTGGAACTTGTTTTGTTGATAAATGTTGAAGTAAAGACTTTGTGATATTTGATCTGACATGTTTGCGTATTTAGAAAGATTAAATGCATGATTATCATTCCACGTGTGCTTTGTTGAATGTCTTTCAGTTATAAGTGCATGCTAGATCATTTACTTTGTGTTTTCGATTATAAAATGTGTGAATCCCAAAACAGATTCGGATCACAGTGGTTTGATTGTTATCACCCAAACAACTACAGATTAGTTGCTTGAATGTGTAAAAGTTAAGAAAAACCAAAAGATGAAGATGAAGATTTTTGTATTGATCAAAACAACAAGTGATGTATATGGAATCCCAAAAGACATGATCACTAAAAGCACCTGGATGTTCAGATTTAGCACAAGAACAATAATCACAACACAAGAGAAATCACCAAAACTTGTCCAAGAACCTTGGACTAGGGTTTTCATTGATCACATATATATACACACTGACTACCCAACGTATTTATTAAATACGTTGGGACATTAAATACGCCTCTACAGGGAAGTTTCCCTGTAGTCACATTTTCAACCCCTGAACTTTCTAGAATACAATAAACTATTACAAAACCATCCAAAACCTACTAAAACCAAGTACCAACAATCTCAAAAGTTCAATAATATCCCCCTAGATCGTTACGTACTTGTTCGATTTTCATTCTTGAGCTTCAGTTTCTGGATTTGATGCAGCTTGATCTACAGTCGATTCAGGTGGTGCTTCACTTTGATTAATAAAAGCTTCACTTGATTTTGGGTCCTCCATCGTGACTTCATATGTGGATGAAGTCGGAGGTGGTGGAATAACTTGAACATCTGAATTGGAGGATTGATCTTTAGGTTGAGGAAAGACAGATTGCGGCTCAAACAGACTTCTCAGCAGCTTTCTTCTTTCTAGATTCAACCTTTCTTCTTTGTGTCGATTCTGAGCATAATCTCCATCATTTCTATCTTTCGTGCTCTTGCTCGCTCGATGGCTCGCTGAAAAAGCATGCCTTCCTCCAGGTATTCGTTTCCTACGCTGACGTGTATCTTGTTCCCATAAAGAATATTCAAATCAGAGAGGCAGAACATGAATACGTCCATTGAATCCAGAACGCGTATATCTTCGTTTGAGTTGGATCTGATGACTACTTCACCTATTTTACCATCATAGAACCATTTCTTAAAATTGGCGAGAGTGACATATTGTTCTCGAGGAAGTTTCACCCTTGTCACCACTTTGGCTGGATTGATTACCCACGCCACTCTTCCTTTTCCTGTGATTGGGACTTTGGTTGTTTTTGATACGCGTCTTCTTGCGCATTGAGGTTTGAAGATCGTGAATCCACGCACGCATTCTCTAAGGATTAATCTTTAAAAGTTGCCACCAATGCTACTGTTGGTAGGATTTATCATATCGTGCTTACTCAATTCTCGTATGTCCTATGTGGGTAGACTTTGCATGTCATTTCCATTTTGAAAGTACTGAATTACACCTCCTCTTCACTTCACAACAAACACCCAGTTAGATTACAACACCCAGTTAGATTACAGTACTTCCAGCTGATGATTCGGTCTGTGGCCTCTGTTTTATCAATCGTCATGACTTGATAAAGATTTGGCAGTTTGGACTCTTTCCTTCTTGAACCATTCAGGGTGCTGCGGAGCGAACTCGTCTCCACCGTTAGTTTCATAGACCACTTCATCCTCTAGACCCCATTCGATGAATCTGGGAGGCATTTCAATCCTATTAACTTCCTCCTCATCACTCCTCCGTCAACGTTCACATCAACCGCAGAAGCTAGTTTTTCTTTCTTCTTTTTAGCTATCTTAGCTTTCCGTTTTTCTTCCTGTACTTTTAAATCTGTCGAAGTTGAAGATATATTCACTAGTGTATTTTGGTTTTTAACATGTATGCGTGCTCGTTTGGCTATGATTTAATACTTGTTTTGCATGAATTTTTATTAATCAATTTCGTATGTGTTTATCGCTTACTTTGTGTGTGAACCAAACTTGTGGTTTCTTGTCTATAAAAACCACTAAACTATTATATGTTTAGCGCCTAGTTTGGGATTACCAGGTAGCATTAGTGAGACTAGGAGGAGATCTAGTGTGTCTTAGCAAACCCTTACTTGCCGTATCCTTAGAAAACGGTTAAAACCGAAAATCCAATTCCGGGAGTGCGGGTTTACTAGTAGGATCCTATGCCTACATAGTTGCTTTTCCGTCATGTGATTTAGACCAAGTTATTCGTTCTTAGCTTTCGTTCTGTTTTCTTACTTAAAATTAGTAGTTAATAATTAATTAACTAAACCCCCCAAAAAATATTAAAAATTGACATTTATTTGATGATGGTTGTTTATTAAAAATGTTTAAAAACAAAGTCTCTAGAGTTCGATATCCAGTCTTATCGAATATACTACACTACGACCAGTACACTTATCATACGTGGTTTAGTTGTTGAGTACAAATTTAAAACTTTCTGAAATATATTTAATACACTTTTATAATGGTGAAACCAGAAATATGAAAAAAACTCTAAACTTTACATGAATGTATACATACAAAAAAATTGTAAGACAAGATGATACGAACCAGCCTGGCCCATCAACTGTTCAGGCCCAGCTGAACACTAATTAAGGCAAAAGTAACGAAGCTCATTAAACTAGCAGATTGAGTTCCAAGTTCCACCACAACATGATCTCCTATTTTATTCGCATATTCACCTAGACTTTAGGATTTCATTTACAACATAGTGTGCATGTTTCCACTGAATAAGGGACATGGGTGTTGTACCTAGTCTCGAGAATGTTTAAATTCTTATTTTTCTACATCGGATAATATACATATTCTTGTCCCAGTATCTTGTTTTCCTCTTTAAATTCTCTAGAGTATTTTCCTGCTAAAACAGGCTCTATCAATCTAGTGATCTTATTCACGTCTCTACCTTTTGCCATGCCACCTTGCAAAGATCCTTAGGCCTTAGAAGGTGATCCTCCCTCGTCCATCACTGAACAACTCACTCAAATAATTGCTATTTCCACTTTAGCTTCATCATCTCAAACCTAAGCCAACACCCAATTAGCTTCCCTTGTCAAAGCTACTGAAATTCTTAATACCAAACTCGATAACCAATCCGCAACCACCCCTCGCTTGGTTGACCACGTTACTGAACTTTCAGATTCCTTAAACTTCAAAAATTTCACCTATGAATGTCCCCGTCCAAACGGCCCTCCACCTGATCGTCATACTCATCCAAACAACAATGTTAACCGCGATCCACGCCAACCTAAAATCACCTTGTCAATGTTTGACGAATCGAACCCCTTGGGTGGATATTTCAAGCCGGAAATTATCTTACCTACTACAATATTCCTCCTAGGGAACGTGTCCCCTTAACTACATTCAACTTCATTGGTGAAGCCCTTTCGTGGTATCAACATGAGGACGCTTATGTATTGGTCAAAACATGTGATGCATGCAAGCGGGTAGGCAACATATCAAGAATAAACGAAATGCCACAAAATAGCGTTCTTATTTGTGAAATCTTTGACGTATGGGGATTGGACTTTATGGGACCATTCCCACCTTCAAGAGGACACAAATATATTTAGTGGGTGTCGACTACGTTTCTAAATGGGCCGAGGCTCAAGCTCTTCCAACCAACGGTAGAAGGGTAGTGGTAAAATTCCCGAAAAAGCTATTATCATGTTTCGGAACTCCAAAAGCCCTAATTAGTGATAGAGGTACTTACTTCTGTAATCGTAAAATGGAAAAAACTCTAACACTTTATAGGGTTTATCATCTCTCTCGACAGCCTATCACCCTCAAATCAATGGTCAAACTGAAGTAACAAATCGAGGTTTAAAAAGAATCTAGAAAAAACTATAGGTCAAAATTGAAAAGAATGGCCAAACAAATTAGACGACGCTTTATGGGCATTTCAAATAACTTATAAAATACCAATAGGTACCACGCCATATAAGTTAGTCTATGGAAAAAATTGTCACATTCCAGTAAAAATTGAACACTAGACCATACTGGGCATTAAAAAATGTAAACTTGCACCAAGAGATTTAAGGTAAAGATCGCCTACAACAGTTAAAAGAATTGATGAATTGAGAATTCAAGCATATTCCAACTTAGAAATCCATAAGGAACGCTAAAAAAGAATACATTTTATATATATACACACACACCATTTCTCTTTAACTCACGGCTACGTCTTTTTCCGGGAAAACTTAAGTCCCGATGGTCTGGACCTTTTACCATCACAAAAGTTTACCCCCATGGTGCAATAGATATTAAACCTCCAAATGGAGAACCATTTAAAGTAAATGGACAAAGGCTTAAATTCTATGAAGGATTCCTTGAAGATAAGGAAACGGAAATGACATTGGAAGAGGTAGATAAGTAGTGAGCAAAACACTAACAAACTTGTATATATTTATTTTGTTTTAATAATCCATCTTCTAGGTATATTTTGGAAAGAATGTAACGGCGAAAAAGTCTACAAGCTAGGTAAAAACTAACCTAGAAACCAAGTGGACAGAAAAACAAGGGCACAATAACAAAAAAAAATTAAAAAATAAATAATTTATACAGGGCCGTGCCTATCTGCATACGAGATAAAACCCTTCTGTGCAGTCTTTTCTTTTCATAACTTCCACGCCCCATTTCTTTTTAACCATCGGTTCCCTGCAACTTTACACTTTCCATTCATAATCCATCGAAGAGGTGTGTTCCTAACATCTAAATCTGTTTGATTTACGCTTTGCATGTTATATAACATCGAGATTTAGGAAAAATCTAAGGTTCTTGAACTAAACCCGTGTCGGTCTAAAGAATCTGAAAATTTTTCATAGATCTGGTTAGTAGTAGTTAGCATTAGTGTTTTAATAAGTAAATCACCAAACCAGTGTTGAAACATCGGGCATTCGCAACCCATTTTATCCAACCCTGTTCATAACCGAAAAACTAGAAATCGAAGGGTAAAATGGATTGGTAAATGAAAATTGATACTTGGGGTTTGTTTTTCGGGGTATACCGCACCCAGGGACTAAAATATTTTTGGATTTTTTGAAGACGACACGAAAAGTTGAAAATTTGGACCAAAACAGTAGCCGACCACGAGGTTGTGCCTCTGTGGCATGGGGTCATGTCCAAAAGACACAAGGCCGTGTCCAGACCCTTGTTTCTCATATTTTCGATGTTTTAACCAAGTTTAACTGTTTAAACGTTTGATCTGTGTAGAAAATGGCACCACACAAATGGCTCAGGTTCACGACAAAGCACTCTCATTGTGCGGAGCGAATGGAAATTCTCAAGACCCGTATGGAAGAGCCGCCAAGGCAAGTTTGCTATGATACCTTGGACACGGTTGGCCAAAGAGACCGCTACAACAGTCTCATGATAGGACCTCTTCGATTATTTCTTGAGGCACCACTTCAGTCTATGTTCGATAGTGAAGCCGTAACGTTTCGATGCGGTGGTACTTGGTATGGGATTTCAGTATTGATGTGGGGCTCTATACCGAGGATGAGCTTGCCGAGCCTATCTTCAATGATAACATTTTTGAGTTGCCCGTGAACTCAAGAAACACATTTGGGCAACCATTAGAGACGGGATCTATAATCCAAGCAGCACCAAAATTCGGGACCTACTAATTCGCTACATTCATTAGGTCCTGAGTGGTACTTTGTGCCAAAGGAGATATAGCGGAGGTGTCATCAATCTTCGGGAGTTAACTTGCCTTTATTGGATCCTGAACCAAGAACATCTGAATGTTGCCTTAATGCTTTTAAAAGAATATGGCAACCAACGCTAGAGCTATGGCTCCAACATCCATATTGTTCGATGGCTGGATAGCCCGGGTCTACAAGGCCTATGTTGGATGCATCCCACGAAGCTTCTCAAAAGGGGTAAACGTCACCGGGGCTGACATCTCAATTTGCCACAGTCTGAACCTCATCACTGAATGTGGCAATGGTCTCCTGCGCTTCAAAGATAACAAGGGGAACATTTGGAACCCAATGACCCCGACTAGATCCTCGCAATCGAAGACAACTCGAACCGTCCTCGACAGTACTCCTATGGCTACGCCCCGGGTTCATCCTCTCAAGGTGGTGGTGATTTTCCTAACATGCACAATCTTTAAAATCTTATGAAGGAATTACTCCAAATCTGCCGCAATGCCCTTACCACGGGCCAAGGAATTAGCACCCGTGTTGGCAAGATTGAGAGGAATGTAGCCTTCATGCGCACCGATATTTCCTATATTCGGGAGCACATGGTGTACCATGGTGAGGAAAAGGAGGAGGAGATGGATTCAGACTAGGTGATGATGGTAAAGGTGATGTCACGGAGGCGACTAACAACTTAACCTCTCCTTCTTTGTAAAACCATGTTGGTGGTTTGCGGGCTGCGACCCGTTTTAGACAAGTTACTTTTAAACAATTTACTTGCTGCTTTTGATTTTCTCTTTATGATGGTGTGACGAATGATGGAACAATGAACGGTCGTAACGTATGATTTCTATTTTCGTATCATTTTGTTGTTATGGTGAATTGTATGAGCTTACAGGTACTTTGGACTGCTTAGATCCACCAAGCATACGACACCCCGAGCCCGAAACAGGAAACCCGACACCCTACCATCTTTTCTAGAAATCAAACAGTAGCTTTACATAGGGTCGTGCCTATCTGGCACGCCCCCATGTCCTTCTTTCGCTCTTGCCACACAGGGTCGTGTCTCCTTAACACGCCCCCATGTCACCTTTCTTTAAGTTTTTCCAAAAATTGTGATACTAGCACTTTCACCACAAGGTCGTGCCTCTCCAACACGCCGCCGTGCCTAGTTACTGTTTTTTGAAAAATTGGTTGTTTTTAACCCACGTTCACGCATTTCATCAATTTAAGCTAATTTTAGGACACATTAAGGACAATGTGTAATTTAAATGTGGGGGGAGAGCTTAACTTGAAATTGTTTGTCCTAAAAACAAGCCTTACACAAAACTCTACTTGGAAATGCTAAAACACCCCAAATATTTTTCAAAAATATTTCTTTTAGTTTGTTTTGTCTTGTTTATAGTTTAAGTTAGGAACCAAGATCAAAAATTTTAAGTTTTTGTGATTTTACAACCGATAGTGTCATGATAAAAAGAACCATATAAGAAAAATTTATAAAAACGCATGACAATTCTTTTTTAAAACTTGATTGTATACATGATTTCACACTTTTAACCCTTTTCCCACAAAAATGTGAGTTTTGAGCAAGTACAATGGCCACAGGGCAGTGTAGTTAACGCATAGGGCCGTGTAGCAGATGATTTGACATGCTCATTAAATGAAGACAAAGAAGAAGGAAGACACGGGGTCATGTGGAGGGTCTGTTTCCAGTTATAAATAGGGGTGCTTGGTTTTATTTAAACTCATCCCTTGGCAAACCATTTCTCTCACATCTACCACCACTCCACCATCATCTTCCACCACAATCATTAGAGTTTAGAGTGCGTAGTAGTCTCCGGATCCAAGATTGATCGTAAGAGCCTTTGTCAAACGATGGACTTGGCTAATCTCTTACATTACTTAGTGAAGACGAAATCTTTTATGTATTACTCTTGGTTTCCAATCTTTAGTTAACTTTTTGATTGGGTTTGTATTAATGACTTTTAACAATTAGTTTTTATATTAGTGAGTTTATCCAATCATTACTTCATGTTTTGTTGATTCACTCATTCGTGTCTTTACGGTCTATATAAAGCACGTTAACTGCCTAGAAGGGTGGTTTGAATAAAGTTCTTGCCTCGTTAAGTGTATAGATATGAGAGGACTTGGTTCTAGCTTATTAGGACTTCCTTTGAGGAAGATAGCATCAAATCGGAGAAAGTAAGAACGGCTAGAACCCCTTATAAATAAACTACTATAAAAACTTTAAACCGGCTTTGCGGGACTGTATCCCTGCTTACTCAGACCAACATGGCCGAGGGTAGCGTTGCCTCCGAAAGAGGGACATGCCACATTTTGCATTAATAACTTACTTAATTATTTTTCAATATTCTGGCCTAGCGGGACTGTATCCTTGTTAACTCAGACCAATATAGTTGAGGGTGTTGTTGCCTCCAAAAGAGGGACATGTCACTTTAAACAAGACAATCTCTTAAAAAACTTAAAGTGCGGAAGTCATCAAAGGATAAGTAAAAGATGAGTCGGAACCAAGTGATTCTATCTTGTTTATTTGTTTCCTTTTTTTTATCATTTTAATTTACTAGTCAAAACCTTTTCTCAAAGTTTGAGTCAATTAGACGTTGACGATAATCCGGTATTAAAAGCTCTTGTGTCCTTCGACGACCTCAGTATCTTACCATCACTATACTACGCTAACGATGGGCGCACTTGCCCTAGCGTGTTGTAGAGAGTGATAGTTGCATATCGTGTTTTTATAATTTTAAATCTTGAATAAACGAGTGAAAAGTACTAAAAAATATATCTAAAAATCACCCACACTCACAAACACGTCAATCACACAAGCTCTAAGCCTATCCTCAAGTGTCTAGATTGTCCTTTCGGTTTGTCCATCCTTTTGAGGATGATAAGCAATGCTTAGATTTAATTTGGTTCCCATGGCAGATTGCATGGTTTTCCAAAAAAGAGAAGAGAAACGTGCATCACGATCCAATATGATGTTCAAAGGAACACCATGATGAGATACAATCTCATTGATATAGATCTTAATAAGTTTGTCAGTAGAGAAGTCCTCACGAACCAGCAAAAAGTATGCTTTGTTAGGTGATCAATGATTACCCAAATTGTATCATGACCTCTAGGAGTACGTGGTAATTTAGTGATAAGATCCATAACAATGTTCTCCCATTTCCAGAAGGACGTTGATGTTCAACCTTGACTTTAAGACGACTAAGGCATTTGGACACATAAAAGGCTATGTCTTTCTTCATACCCAGCCACCAATACTAGGTACGAATATCCATGTGATGGATAGAATAACGAGACTTGTGGGCCTCGTCATTAATAATGTACTAAGATCATCTTGGTTTGGAACCCACAAACGATTTAAGAAACAAAGTAACCCATCATCTTTAGTTTCAAGCTGAAGCTCAAGATTATGTGGCAGTTCATTACTCATCGTTGGAAAATACGTGTTTGGATATCAGATTGAAGTCAAACACAGTGAAATTTGACACGTTCTGTACGACTAAGTGCGTCAGCTACGACATTCGCCTTACTAGGATGGTAACGAATTTCGCAGTCATAGTCGTTCAGAAGTTGAACTTAATGTCTTTGCCTCATTTTCAACTCATTCTGATTGAAGATATGTTGGAGACTTTTGTAGTCAGTGAAAACCACACATTTTGTACCATAGATGTAGTGTCTCCAAATTTTGAGAGCGAAAACAATGGCACCTAACTCAAAATCATGAGTTGTGTAGTTCTTTTCATGAATTTTCAATTGTCTTGATGCATAGGCTATGACTTTGTCTCTTTACATGAGAACACAACCAAGGCCTAGATTTGAGGCATCGTAGTACGCAATAAAATCGCCATTGCCATCAGGTAAGGATTAAATAGGAGCATAACAGAGTTTTTGTTTCAAGGTTTGAAAGGCTTGTTTTTGTTTGGGTCTATCCAATAGCTAAAAAAGGAGGTATGACGGTCGTAACTAATGAAAAAAAATGAACTCATACCAGAAAGAACCGTCATCAGATGGAGGGTTTGTATAGACTATCTCAAATTAAACGAGTCAACAAGGAAAGACCACTTTCCTTTGCCATTTATCGACCAAATGCTAGGAAGACTATCCGGTCATAAATTTTATTGTTTTTTAGATGGTTTCTCCGAATATTTTCAAATTCCATCGCACCGGAGGACCATGAAAAACAACTTTTACATGTCCCTATGGAACCTTTGCTTATCGACACATGTCTTTTGGTGTATGCAATGCCCCCACAACATTTCAACGTTGCATGGTGGCTATATTCCACGATATGATAGAAAAAACCATGGAAGTTTTCATGGATGATTTTTCTATCTTTGGAGATACATTTGACCAATGCCTCGATAATCTTTAATGAATGCTATCCCGATGTGAGGAAACTAACCTCGCCCTTAATTAGGAAAATGCCATTTCATGGTAATTGAGGGAATAGTACTCGGTCATAAAATCTCAAGCGAAGGAATGGAAGTTGATTAGGCAAAAATAGACACTATTTCCCGATTACCTCCCCCATCCCCCATTCGAGCCACACGAAGTGTCACACCCCCTATAATTCCATCACATCAGAGCTGGGCGTGAACTACATTAGTATCTTCATTGCATAGCGGAAGTAAACGTGAGTGCTAAGACTTCTAAAAAATAAACGCCCGCTAAGTACTGAATACCCATGGGTTCCACTATTCCAACCGTGCCATACTTGTAATCACAACCTGAGAAAGAACATGCGAAAAGTCAACATAAAGTTGGCAAGTTCATAGTTTGTATGTTTTTGTTTCAAATGAGTCGTAAAACATTTGAGCATTTTGCATTCGAAAACCGGTTTGTGGGATCATAGTATCCCAAAGCATTTGAAATGTCGTGTCTGTATAACAGTATTGAAATGTTTTCCGTGTTGTTTGCAAATCCATGCATATAACTGTTATGTTTATAAACCAGTGATAAAATGTTTTCAATTGTATCTATAAACCGGTATTGAAATGTTTTCGTAGTATTTGTAAACCGGTATTGAAATGTTTTCCGATATATTTGTAAACCGGTATTGAAATCGTAGTAAGTAGTATGCCTATGGAATCTAAGGATCAGTCAGTGTGTAGCTAATACACGTGCCCTATGTGCCATAAGTAAGTAACCAACCCGAGACAACTCTGACATCATTGGGATCACAAAAGCACTCCTAACCGGTTAACATACAAGGAGTGGAGCGTGTCTCAAACTCGATAGATCTATACCTTTTGCACCTTGGTCACTTAATGGTTACTATTGTCATCATCCTACTTACGCACATTGATCTTTTATCATCTAATCCCATAGCTACATACCAATTTTTGATATTGGGCCTACCCCATGTCATTCGTGTTATTGGGCCTAGCCCATGTTATCCGTATTATTGGGCCTCGCCCATGTTATCCGTGTTATTGGGCCTAGCCCATGTTATAAATAAAGTTGGCGCCTAGCCCCTAGTTGTGACTAAGACAATCCCGTCACTAGTCATAAAACTCATGCATGTTTCGAAAAGCGTTGTATAGCTGTGAAAACCGATATGTTTAGCATAATCTTTTGTAAACCATTTGAGTTTGCTGAAATTCATCTGTATCATGGTTTAGAAATATGTGATTTTCATTATTCGAAACATCGTGTACTTTTGCAAAACTTGCATGTCTTTCCACCCCCGAAAACATTTATAAAAATGTAAAACGGTAAAAAGTGGGGGTTATGAACTCACCTTGATATCCTTGTGCAAAGCTAGCTTAATGTGATTCCATAGTGTTGTCTCCACAACTTGACTTGCTAGTATGCAATCTAAGGCATTCCTAAAATGGAATAACTTATAAGTTTCTAAATATAACGTAGCTAAACTACATGTCACCGAGCTCTACCGAATCGTTAACCATACGATTCTATGAAAGTGTCATTGTCTTAACTCGGAATAACCAATCTATGGTTTTCTTATAAACGATTTAGTTTTCGAGCGACTTGAAATATATGTTTACATATAAATATAACTATATTTTATGAAATCTATATATGTATAATTGGTAATATACCGTATAGATAATACATTTGTACCGACGCAAGAAGTCTGGCGTATCGTTTATAATAAATAATGATGTAATCGTACCTTGTTATAGCTTGCGGTATCGTGTCGTACTTCTTTTAGACGTTTGAATCGAATATAACCAATATATTATTGTTATAAATTCCTTCGAAAGTATTCGAGTCGTCTACGTTTGAAACAAATATAACTATATTTATTTTATAAAAGTATTCAACGTCTCGACATTCGAATATATATAATTATATTCGTGTTATAACGATTTCCGAATTCTAGACGTCTTCATATATATGATTTCCGAATTCTGTCGTTTGAAACAATACACACCTTGTATTCATCTTGTAAAAGCGTTCGGAAATCTTGGCGTTCGAAATAAATATAAACAATATACTTATTTTTATATTACCATTCGAATAAATTATCGATGTTTGAAATCTAGTTTCCGAGTTTCGACTTTGAATTAAACATAAACAAATATTATTTATTTTATAGTCGATTACCATATCTTGTTATCTTGTAATCACTTTCGTTGAAAAGTTATCGGCTCGAGTTTTGAAAGTTTTAATAGTGTCGCCAAATAAATATCTACCTATATTTATTTTATAATAATCGCTTTGAATCGGGTGTTTTGTCTTTGAAATACAACGCGTTTCGTATTACGTATTTTACGAAAATCGAGCAGAGTTTCCTCTGTTTTGGACGATCCCGACAACACAAGTTGTCGATTTATTTGTCAAAACGCAATTTATCAATGTACACAAACAATATATAATACTTCCCGTCGTATTTCAATATAGTTTTTGCCAAATATAAGTCCGATTTATTTATTTATATATATCGTACATCGCGTTGATTTTGTCTTAACTGATAATATCTGCGAGTAACGTATGTCGGTTCAATATTATACTTTTAATTTTGGCGATATGAAATCGTTAACGGGTCGGTTTTGAGCTCGGTTTCGGATATATATTAGTAATATTTATAACTAATATAAATAAATTTGGCGACGTAGTTAATTTTTACCGACTCTTAGTTGACCCATTGACCCGACAGTTGATCGGGTTTGACCAGTTCACTGTGTTGACTCACTTTGACCACGTTTGACCGAGTTGACTGTTGTTGACCGAGTCGAACCAAACTCTGAACCGAAGATCGGAACTAAAAGACGTTGAGCCGAACCAAAGAACCCGAACCAACCAAAACTGACCCGACTTGAACTGAAACACCCGAACCGACATCTGAACTGAACCAGGTTTGAACTGTGTTGAACCGAACAGAGACCCGAGACCCGAATGACCATCTTGACTGAACCTAAAACTCGACCCGAAACACGAGTCGTGACCCGAGCCAGCACTCTTTTGTCTTGTAATCCGACCCAGATCCGACTGAGTCAACCCGGGGCCGAAACGAGTTGAACTGATTTGAGCTGGAGACCCAAGACGCCACCATCGCTACTGCTGCCGGCGGTTGCCACCGCGCGGTGGCTTCGTTTGTCCGTCATCACCTCCCAAATCGAACCCAGAACAAACCCAAACTGAAGTTGAACTGAACAGAAACATTCTCGAACCAACATCGCCACTGCCGTCTACCGCCGTCGCCGCCCGCTTAGACCTCCACTGTCGCTGCCGCCGCGGAGACCCGGCGGCTGCCGCCGTCTCTCTCACTCGATGCTCTCTCTCTTTCTCCGCTGCTCTAGACTGTGTGCGGTACAAAGGGGTTGTGGGTATAAGGGTGTACAGGAGGGAGGTTGATGTGGTGGGTGTGAGTGTATGCTGCCGGAAAGGCGACCAGAACCAACCTGATTTGTTGCCGAAGTCCGGCGATCGGATAAAAGAGGAGGCAGGAGGCTGGTTATGTGCTAGGGTTTCTCCAAATGAAATGGTGAGAAGCTTATAGCTAGGGTTTTAAGCGGGTTGGGCCCAAGGCCCGTTAGTGCGTGTGTAGTCTTCGTGCGGCCCAAACACTATCCACGGCCCGTTTTTGAAACCTGAATGTCGTATAGTGTCGAGTTATATCTATTTGGGTCGAGAGTGCTTAAAATTATATCGGAGGTCGGGTTTTCACGCGTAAATCCGTTCGTTGCGTTAAAAACCGTGTATTTCGCTACGTCGTCATTTTTATCCGTTTCTCGTTTTGGTCCACCTTGAGCATTAAACTCTGAAAATGAAGCCAAATATATCGTAATATATTCATGTTGAGGCGTAACTCTAGTTCGTGGCTTCCGTTTCGTTGTCGGCGCGTCTCGATTTTCGCGTAACTTCCGCGTTGTGCTTTGCGACGTCCGACAATTCAAATTTGCCTCTTAATCATAACTGTATGATAGATACAAGTACAAAATTAATATTTTTAGGCATTGTCAGTATTTGTACGACATCAGTTCGCTTATCGTTCAATTTCGCATTAGAGTTTTCGATTATCGCCAAATCGCGCAACGTGAATCGGATAGACGTTCCTAGGCTCTCCAGGGGCCTGGTCGAGTTAATTTACGTCTAATTACGTTATTTATGATGGTATTACTGTTTGTTACGCGCTTAATTACAACCGGAAAATGCCGGTTGTCACACGAAGTTTCCTAGGACATGCCGGATTTTTTAGGCGATTTATCAAAGACTTTTTGAAAAATTTCTAGACGTCTAACAAAATTACTTGAAAAAGATGCCCCATTCATCTTCGACAAGGATTGCAATATAGCTTTTCTTACACTAAAATAAATACTAGTCAATGCGCCAATCATGATGGCAGCCGATTGGAAATTACCCTTTGAAATCATGTGCGATGCAAGCGACTTTGCAGTTGGAGCCGTCTTGGGACAATGAAAAGAAAAACATTTTCACCCAATATACTATGCAAATAAAACTCTTAACGATGCCCAAGAAAATTATACAACCACCAAAAAAGAATTACTTGCCCTAGTATTTGCTTTTGATAAATTTCTTTCCTATCTTGTGCTTTCTAAAACAATAGTTTGTACGGACCATGCAGCCATTCGGTACCTTTTCAAAAAACAAGATGCCATACCACGTTTGATTAGGTGGATTCTTTTCCTCCAAGAATTCGAAATTGAAATAAAAGATAAACGAGGAGCAGAAAACACCGCCATTGATCACTTGTCTCGTTTAGAAGATCCCGCTTTGGAGATAACTCGAGAATAGCTAATCAATAAAAAATTCCCCACCGAATCCTTTGAAATGGTCGAATATCATGAAGACCCATGTTACGTCGACTATGCTAACTATCTCGCTAGTAGCATTTTAGTAAAAGGATGGTCAAATCATCAAAGAAATTTTTTTTGCCGATGTCAAGCACTTTTTTTGGGAAGATCCGTATCTTTTTTAAAATTTTTACCGACCAACTTATACGAAGGTGCGTCCATGGTCAAGAAGCAAGAAAGATTCTGCGCCATTGTCACGAAGGACCATATGAAGGACATCATGGAGCAACAAGCACCACACGTAAGCTATTCAATTCAGGATTTGATTGGCCAACCATCCATAAGAATGCACGCAATTTAATTAAAACATGTGACGCATGCTAACGAACATGTAATATCTCATTCAAAAATGAAATGCCTAAAAATGGCATCCTTATTTGTGAAATATTTGATGTTTGGGGTTTAGATTTTATGGGACCTTTCGCACCGTCAAGAGGGAACAAATATATTCTTGTGGCAGTCGATTACATGTCCAAACAGGCTGAACCGAAGCTCTTCCAACAAATGATAGAAGAGTTGTGATAAAATTACTGAAACGACTATTCTCTCGTTTCGGCACTCCAAAAGCACTATTAGTGATAGAGGCACCCATTTTTCTAATTACCAATTAAACAAAATTTTAACAAAATATTGGGTTTATCACCATGTTTCAACCACCTACCACCCTCAAACCAACGACCAAACTAAAGTAATCAATCGGGGTTTGAAAAGAATCTTAGAGAAAACTTTGGTCAAAATAGAAATGATTGGGCGCATAAATTAAATGCTTTATTGTAGGTCCATTTGCAGGATCAAGATAACCTACTTCCTTGTTATTTAACACACATACGAGTGCGAAATCCACGTAAGTATGCAAACCAAAGTAAAGTAACACATACACAAAGTAACCAAAGATTCACTATCTTGATTAACTAAAGAGAGCTAGTACAAACACATACACACAATGTTCATACAGATTTAGGGTATTCTCTCTGTGCTCTCTTGAGCTCTTGCTAAAACTTTGAGGTGCATGTCTGTTTATATAGGCCCAACACCCATAACAGTCACGAAGAATGTCACAGTGCCACGAAGAAGGGCAAGGCCCATGAAGAACAGGTTCTTTGTGGCCTCTCCCACGAACAACTGATAGGTCCACGAAGAAGGGTTCTTCATGGACTATTCTCACGAACAACCAGTTGTAATGAAGAACTGTTCTTCGTGAATGGTCACTCGTACGAACAAGCAAGTGGTTCTTCTTGAATGGTCACTCGCACGAACAAGCAAATGGTTCTTCTTGAATGGTCACTCGTATGAACAAGCAACTGATTCTTCTTGAATGGTCACTCATACGAACAAGCAACTGACTCGCATGAACAAGCCACTAGGTCGAAAAAGAGTAATTTACTCGTACGAAGGACAATTCACTCACACAAAGAAGTGGTTCTTGGGGAACCCTACTAACAGACATACTGCACTAACAGCAAGACCAGAAACACAAAACTTAACAGTATGCACACATACAACTGTTTTACAACACAAACAAACTAAACAACGTACTAAATCAAGATAGGAGGATATCTTGATTTGGTCGACACGACCAAAACTTTAAAGACGCAACAAACAAAAACCGTACAATTACTAACGTAACTAAGAACAAGCGACAGACACAAAAGTGTATCAACAAACTTCCCCTTGACTGTTGCTTGGTCTTCGGTCTTCATTTCTAATGTCCTGCTTCACCCACATTCACTGAAACACTTTCAACCAACGCTGACTAAAGACCAATGTCTTCAACACTCTCCAAAACATCAAACCTTTCCGGTTCCTCTTGAGTACCACCCGAGGTAACTGGATCAGCCACGATCTCCTGTGCACTAGACCCTACCACTGGAGTTGCAGCAGAACCCTCTGGTTACGCGGATGAAGGCGGAGCATCAGGATTACCAGGGTCTTCACTATCGTGATCACGCTTACGCTGGATGTCCTGTGCTTTGCATCTTTCATTCCATAGAATGTTCACACCGCTTTCTGCTCATTTCAAATCCGTCTTTAATACTATAAATCCTTCAACCAGTGTAGTATTCCGAGAACGATACCATTCTCTCATGTTGTCATGTTTAGCGGCAAGAGTTTTGGCAGATCGTTGTACAGCCGCACTACGTTCTTTCAGCCTGTTCATTTCAATCCCACAAGCGTTATCAGCTGGTCGCATCTGTTGTAACTGAGTTGCCCTTTCAGCATCCGCAACCCTTAACCTTTCATTCTCCTCTCTTAACTGCATCATCTTGGTAGCTTGCTTTCCAACAGTTTCCTTCAAAGAATTTATCTCCAACTCTTGCTTAATAACTGTATTCCGATTTGAAGACATAAATTCTGAGTGCCTGTTGATCTGAGTTGCCGCAGCTTGCAGCTGTGAGAACAGAAAATCCACCTTCTCATCCTGTTCCATTTCAGAGAATAAACGACTGTGTCTTTCTGTACTTCGTTGGTGAGTTGCGAACCAAGATTGTTGAGCTGAAGAAGTAGTGTGTTGTGGTTAAACTGGAGTAGTCGCAACTGAAGGTGTTTCAGCTGTTGTGGTAGCTGTAGGTTGTGGTTCAGAGGTTGTAGTGGGGGTCGACATTAAAGCTTCAGCCTCCTCCGTATGAAGGCAAACTGAGCTTCTGCACTTGGTTCCAGTAGGTTTCTTGTTGTGTGGTTGTAGGTTGTGTGGTTACAGGTTGTGCTGATGAGGTTTCCATTGACTTTTTGCTCTTTTTCTTTCTACGAAGCGCAACTTTCTTTTTGCGTGCTCGTTCAGTCTCAGTATCAGATGGAACATAATCAACATCTGGATCTGTTGGAATCCGTCTAATCTGCCTAACCCCACGCTAACAACATAGCGTTCATACCCACGTTCAAGCGGATTGTCATCGAAATCCGATTCTTTATCCGGTTGTTTACCCTTATCACCACTTGTAGTACCTACACCACTCACACCACCATCAGCACCTTGATCATCACCGTCATCATCACTCTCATCATCACTATCATCATCATCACCTTTATCCTTTCGCTTTCGACGACCAAACTTATCTTCGATCATCTTTTTCAAAGTTGGTTCTTCATCATCCGACTGACTATCATCATGGCGCCATTTATCGTTCTCTAGTGCAACAATTCATCATTAGCCAGAAAACCAAACAACTTCCAAGGAGGTGTGCTTTCCTTGTAACGTTTTGCTGCCACACCTCTAGATATCTTCAACGAATGCTCCATCATAACATCAACTTTTAGAACATCGTTGTCGTTCTTTGGAAGATTCGGATGTTGTTCATTCAAGATCATATGGAGAAAACGAGGATACATCCAAAACTTGTTTCCACCAACTCTAGTTCTTTTCAGGTTTTCCTTCATGTTCACAAAAATATACTTTGAAACACTAAACGGTTTGTTCACTGTTAAAGCTACCATCATCCCAACTAAGTCGTTATTCGCCATGTCATAACCACTTTGTCTGTTGCTTAAACACTGAATTAAAACATGTAGAAAGAACTTGTATCGGAGCGGAAACCATGCTTTGTTTAGTTATCCTCCAAGAATATCTCCGACATATCTCATTCGAAGCAAACATCCACGTTGACACTTCAACGGAACTGAGTATGGAGCTTCAGGATCATCACCAAGTTGTAATGCTGAGGTTATTTCTTCAACAGAAATATCTACGTTTACGCCATTTACTCTTCCACGGATAAGTTCCTTTCCATCCACTTCAAAAACATTAGCTAAATCCCAAAATTCCTTGATCAACATCTTGTATACTGTAGTTTGATGCATGATTGCATAATGTATTCTTGAGTCGCGCAAAAACTTCATTATACATTTTGTACTCATCAAGTTTATCTTCCGGATCTAAGTAGGCCAACCATGTTGTGTCTCGACTCTGACATAATTTCCACTTCTGACTTGTCAGTTTTCTTCGTTGCGGGCTTTCTTTTCTGTTCTTTTGGTGCCATCATATACACAAAAGGTAACCAGAATAAGATGGAACATAAATACACTAGGGGGCATACTCAAAAGTGTTCACTGTGAACTTTCTGTAAGTATGCAGCCCCTTCACAAAGAACTACTGACTCATACGAATAACAACTGACTCGCACAAAGATCAACTGACTCGCACGAAGATCAACTGACTCGCACGAAGAACAACTGACTCGCACAAAGAAGAACTGACTCACACGAAGAAGAATTGACTCGCACGAAGAACAACTGACTCGCAACGAAGAAGAAGTGACTCGCATGAAGAACAACTGACTCACACGAAGAAGACTTGACTCGCACGAAGTATCAACTGACTCGCACGAAGAAGAGTTGACTCGTTCGCACGAAGAACTTCAAGTGTAGATTCTTAGTGAAGAACTTGTTTTTTTGTCAATACAGGTTTTCGCCGTTGGGAATCAACGAAGAACAGTTCTTCATCTTGCCTAGGTTCTTCGCCCAAAATTAGTTGTTTGTGTCACAATGACAAACAGCCAGATGGTAAACTATATCTGACACTTTGAATCAAAATACCTAGTTTGTTTTGTTTTTATTTCAACATCCATGTAACTATCAAAATTTGGTTGTGTCTCAAACTTCAAACAAAAACACAAATAAACAAATCGGCCTTTAAACATGTATTTGTTTATTCAGTTGTAACCTATTTGTATGATTTCTAGAACAACACCACTATTATATAACACATGGTTAGTCAAAATAACTATCACAAACAATAGTGAACTGGGTTTCTTTGTTCAAAGGTGATAACCAATCCAAGATTCATCAGTCAGTTAATATTCAATCGGTTCATCTTCAAGATATACCAACATTGTCGAACATACCTTAAGAATATCACAAACAAATCAGCTAAAAGGATTGAAAGGTTGGACAGATAAGGTTATTCTTAGTAAGAGTGAAGTTGCACTGAAGAACTACTTCACCTTTTATACCACTTATATCACAAACAATAGTGAACTGGGTTTCTTTGTTCAAAGGTTATAACCAATCCAAGATTCACAGTCAGTTAATATTCAATCGGTTCATCTTCAAGATATACCAACATTGTCGAACATACCTTAAGAATATCACAAACAAATCAGCTAAAAGGATTGAAAGGTTGGACAAGTGAGGTTATTCTTAGTGAGAGTGAAGTTGCACTGAAGAACTACTTCACCTTTTATACCACTTTATCTCGCACGAAGAACCCCTAGTTCGCACGAAGAACCACCAGTCGTATGAAGAACCACAACTTCACACGAAGAACTGGCTTGTACGAAGAACCAGTGGTTCATTCGCACGAAGAACTGTCTTGTACGAAGAACCAGTGGCTCATTCGCACGAAGAACTGGTGATTCGTACGAAGAACCAGTGGTTCGTATGAATAACCACTGATTCATATGAAGAACAAACTGTACATTAACTAGCAATCGTTTTCTTAATTTCAAGGTAAGAGAATCATACCAGCTTTTAATCTTGCCAGAAATGATTTTTGTTAAAATTTAAAATTAAATAAATATTCTACCACAATTATCAGTATTGTTGTCCACATAAGCTCAGCTTATCAGCTGTAATCATGATTAGGAGATATGATTAATGTATGAATTATACTTACTAGCCGGTGTTCAACCACTTCAAGACACATTCCCGTATCAAGACATGCACGAGAGAAAATGTTACCGGTGAGTATACTGCTTATCATCTGTTTTGACGTATAGATTGTGAGATACTCACTTATTTTTCATGAAAACAAGCCCTATGTGATTAAATCACTTATTGATGAGGAACTTGATTTTCAGATGCATGTAAGGACAAGAGTAACTCCGTGAATAGGTTAGTACCAACGTACCGACAAAGAGACGAACTTAACTCCCCATAAAGCTGTGATATATTATCACTTATTTATTGGGTGTATGTGATATGTTTATCACTTATTGATGGTCGAATGCAGTATTTACACGTATGTATGGTATCATGGAAGTTCTAGACTTGCGTCCCTGTAATTTTTTTCGGTAAAAGATTCAACCATGATACTCAGATGATAAACAAGCATAAAGACCGCATATCTCAAAACCTCGGCATACTATCAAACGAAATTTTGGTACCAAGACCATATGCCAATGAATGGTTCCTACCTGGCTTTCAGTCCGCTATTGTTTATATCAACCTGCACATTTTAATCTGATTGTGAACCTACCGATACATCATTAGTAGAGCTACTTATCATTTTCGTTTTATCTTTTTGACCGTATTTGACAGATCACCGTGTGTATCATCATCTTCTCTTATCTTTCCAAGAAACTCATTTTTGATTTTTGGGTTTTCTATTGTTTTTGTATTTTTATGAATTTCTCCCCCTTAAATGCAGAAAGTAAATAAATAAAAGACATATTTTTGTATTTTTCTCATGTTTTTGTATTATCTTGAAATTTTTTCCCCCTAAAATGCAAAAAGTAAAGAAAATTAAAGTTCTTTTGTATTTTTAGTTTTGAAGAAAATATTTACAAAAACGATTAGCCAATGATGATTCACTCGGGTTTCACCTTGATACCATTGACCAGAAGAAGATAATCAAAACGTGATTTATCAAAAGCTTTTGTAAACAGGTCGGCACGTTGGTGATCGGTGTGGATTTTAACAACATTGATAAGTTTCTTTTCATAACAATCTCGTATGAAATGATACTTAATCTCAATGTGTTTGGTCTTTGAGTGCTATACAGGATTACGAGTGATCTGTAAAGCAGCTTCATTATCAACATAAATAGGAGTAGTTAGAAATTTCAAAACTATAGTCGCGCATTTGCTGTTGGATCCATAAAACCTGAGAGTAGCAACTAGAAGCCGAAATATACTCAGCCTCACATGTTGAAGTAGCTACCCAAGTCTGCTTTTTGCACTGCCATGTGACTAGCTGATTTCCAAAGAACTGACATCCTGCTGATGTTGACTTTGCATCGATCTTGCAGCCACCATGATCAGAATCACTGAACGCTGTCAAATCAAACCTATGATCCTTAGGGTACCAGAGACTAGTGTCCGGGCGACCATTCAAATAACGAAAGATTCTTTTTACAACCATCAAATGAGAAACTTTTGGACTTGACTGGTAGCGAGCTAGAAGACATGTTGGATAAATTATACCGGGTCTTGAAGTAGTAAGATACATAAGAGAACCGATCATAGCACGATAAAGGATGGTTCCACTTGTTCACCCATTCCATCAGGAGTAATCCGATGATTTTGAGCTAATGGAGTTCCCGAAGGCTTCGAGTCTTCCATTTGAAATCGTTTGAGAATATCCCCAACATACTTGGTTTGATGAATGAAAATCCTTTCCTTAGATTGATGAACCTGCAAACCTAAAAAGAAAGTCATTTCTCCCATTGCGCTCATCTCGAACTTCTCTTGCATCACCCGCTCGAATTCTTTGCACATTTCGTCATTTGTCGACCCAAAAATAATATCGTCAACATACACTTGTACCAGCAACAGATCCTCATTCTTTTCTTGAAGAGAGTATAGTTCGATCAACCCACATCAAAAACCATTCTTGAGCAGATAGGAAGACACGTTTCATACCAAGCCCTGGAGCTTGATGAAGACCATATAACGCCTTATCGAGAAGCCACACCTTGTCAGGATGAATTGGATCTTCAAAACCAAGCGATTGCTCAACATATACTTCTTCTTCGACCACACCATGAAAAAACGCACTTTTCACATCCATTTGATAAACAGTAAACTTCTTGTAGGACGCATAAGACAAGAAAATTCTTATTGCCTCAAGACGTGCTACTGGTGCATAAACTTCATTATAATCAATACCTTCTACCTGATTAAATCCCTGGACAACCAATCTTGCTTTGTTTCTCACAAAACTCCTCGGTCATCCTTCTTGCACTTGTAAACCCATCTAGGACCAATCTTCTTGTAGTTGCAGGGCCTGTCAACCAATTTCCACACGCTCAATTTCTGAAACTGCTGAAGTTCCTCTTGCATTGCTTCAACCCATGAGTCTTCTTTCATTGCCTCCTTCCAAGATTTCCGTTCAACTTGGCAAACATAGCAGGTAAAAGCCAATCCTTCTGTTTCCGGATTCTCTAATTGCCGTATATAAACCAGCATTCTGGTTGTTCCTTAGCTGACTACGTGTCTGCACTCCACTCTAGACATCTCCTATGATATTTTGCTGAGGATGAGTATCATGGATTCGAGTTTCAGGAACATCGGGAACTCGAGTATTTATACCCAAATTGTTGATATTCAGATCAACAGCTAAATCGATGGCTGGAACAAACGAAGACGTAGATGCATGACCTTTAGTCATCCCTTGATTTTGCACATTTGAAGTCACTTCAGAAATACCAGGAACAGGAGCAGAAGTAGCTTCATTTGCATCATGGAACTCATCATCTTCCGACGAAACATTATAATCAGCAGCATCTTCAAGTTCCTCATTTTGAACAATATTATTAACCGAAGTAGACACTTGTGGGTTTACAATAGTTGGTCGCACTAAAGACGAATCAACTGCAGTATCACTTTCAAGTAACATTTGAGCCACTGCAGACGCATCATCAAAAGTTGGCAGATTGAAGGAGTCAAACAGTTCATCATAGTCAAACATCCAAGAAGCACCCAGAGCTCTTATTGATTCAGTGTATCTTTAAACCTTAACTTCACCCCATTCCTCAATCTTTTTTGTTGTCAAATTTCACACTCTGAAATTTGGAGTAGCATATCCAAGAAAGAAACCTTCGATAGCCTTTGGATCGAATTTACCATGTGGATCAATCATAGTGCATGGAGCTCCAAAAGGTTCTAAGAAAGACACATCCGGTTTCCTTTTATGCAACAATTCAAAACACGTTTTCCCATGCCTTTTAACCGTAAGAACTCTATTCATAGTATAGCACGCAGTAGCCACAGCTTCTCCCCAAAACTGAACAGGAAGTTCTGACTTTACTAACATAGTTCTTGCAGTCTCGATAAGCGTTCTATTTTTCCTCTCAGCGACACCATTTTGTTGTGGAGTATAACGAGAACTGTATTCATGTAGAATGCCCTTAGAAGAAAAGAACTCATCCATAACATGATTCTTGAATTCAGTGCCATTATCGCTTCTGATTCTCCTTATCTTCAAATTGTACAAGTTTTCAAGTAGCGTGAGGAGATTCTTGAGGATTTCAGGAACTTCACTCTTGTGTGCCATAACATTTACCCATGAAACTCTTGAATAGTCATCATTAACAACTAAACAATACGCATCGCCAAAGGTAGTCTTGTGTTTCATAGGTCCAAAAAGGTCCATATGAAGACATTCCAAAGGCATATTAACGGTGTTAATTTTCTTCACAGGATGAGACTTCTTAGCTTGCTTTCCCTTTTGGCATGATACACAGACATCTTGTAGATGAAAATTCTTGACTGGTACACCATTCACAAGATTATTTTTCGCCAAATAGTTCATTTTCCTCAAGTGAATGTGTCCCACTCGTCTATGCCAAGAGATTGACTCCTTTTCAGTGGCTTTTGAGATAAAACATGTAACTTGTGCAGACGTAGTAATAGCTTGGCTCATGTCAAGAATATACAAATCATTTATCCTTGGAGCCGACAATAGAATCCATTCTTTGGGAATCTTGAAACCAGGTTTCAGCACATAACAACCGGCATCATCAAAATGAACCGTGAACTTCTTGTCGAAAATTTGAGAAACACTTAGAAGATTGTGATCAATCTGACGAACATAATTGATCTTGTCGAAACTAACAACACCATTGGAAATCATTCCTTCTCCAGTGATGTATCCGCCTTTATCTCCAGCAAAGGCAACATAGCCTCCCCTAATGCTTTTCACATCATAAAGAAGTCTTAAGTCGCCTGCCATGTGTCGGGAGGCTCCACTGTCAACAATCCAATTACTATTCACAGTTCCACCTGGAACACCCTGCACATTACGTTAGTCGATTAGTTTGATATGGGACCCAAGCCTTAGTGGTCTTGGGTCGACCCTAATCATCAAGAAATATGATTTCTATTTCTTGATGATTTAGAAATTTTGTGCCTCCCCCGGAAACATTACCGGTTTTAGGTTTCCAAAATTGTTGACATTTACCAGATTGATTATTATGTACATATTTAGACAGTTCTGGTTTTAACTAACTTGATTAACTTGGTTTCTTCTTTACAACATCCGGCTTTAATGCCTTTTCAATTACTTTGACTTGTTTACGTCTTTGTTTTTCTTCTTGTTCCTTAACAATACATTTGTCTTGTTTAGGTGACACAGATCGACGGTTGGCAATTCTTTTCAGTAGGGGCATTTTCAACAAACTTGGTTTTTGC
Organism: Scalesia atractyloides; assembly: GCA_947069175.1. Taxonomy (NCBI): domain Eukaryota; kingdom Viridiplantae; phylum Streptophyta; class Magnoliopsida; order Asterales; family Asteraceae; genus Scalesia; species Scalesia atractyloides. The sequence goes on along the minus strand of CAMTDV010000029.1, from coordinate 48,497,812 downwards.
TGAGTTTGTACAATTTATAATTATGTGGCCAAACTCCCCACATTTAAAACATGATCTCCTTTCAACAAATTTAGGAGATGCTGTTTGATGACTCGATGTTGAACTTGTAGGCCTAGAGGTACTTGGTCCATTATTACACCCATTTGTGTGTTGAGTGTAATTGTTTTGACTGTCACATTTTAAAATCTTGACTTGATTCAGAAAATCTATATTTGACATATTTTCAAAAGTCTCGATTTTATCAGTACCATTTGAGGCTATGAAGTTAACATTTATTCCCTTTTTTCTTGTTGCGGGCTCCTTTAGCTTCAACCTTTGGTTGTGACATCTTAGGTTTTCCAGCTCGCTTTTCTTGTTGTCTACTTTTAGAAGTGATTAATGGTTGTGGTTTGATTGGATTTTTCTTTCCCAAAAATTTGGTTGTTGAATTTTCGAAACTTGATCAATTGAAGCTGGATTAACATTTTTGATCGGAAAATCCTTGTTTGGGTAAATCTTCTCATCACCAATCAAAGTATATAACACATTATCGCTCTTAAACGTAGAGACAAGCGTCTTGACAGATTTGACAGAATCAATCTTCTGATTTGTAACAGATGGCACAACAAGAGTCGTAGGATCATATAAAATATGATTCTTAATTGGAATTTCTACCCATTTTTCTTTATTAAGAGATTGTTCCTGATTGGTCTCGTCTGACTCATCATCTGATGAATCATCCTCCTCTATTATAGGTTGACTTTGATCAACAACATATGATAAGTTCTCTGTATCTGAGGAATTGTCTAGTTTAAACCCTAACCCTGCTGCAAACTCTTCGTGATTAAGAGGTACAAATGGTTCAAAACGTGGCATTTCCTCCTCGTCAGGCAATTTGGTATAATTGTGTTTTAATGGCGGTGGACACGACTTATACCCAATGCATTTCACATCTCCCTTAAGTTTTTGAACATCAATGATGTGATCAAGCACATATTGGGAGTTAGAATAACTCTCTAATTTTAACTTAATTGCATCATGCTCCCATTTGGCAATGGCTAACTCCTTTTTTGTTTCTTCAAGGATTTTAATGTAGTTATTAATACCAGTTTGCTTGTTCAAAACTGTTTTTGTTAACTCAGACACGCTTTTCTTAAGAGTTTCAATTACAGATTTGAATTCTTTTTCATTTTGAGTTAAAGCCATATTTGCCTCTTTGCATTTTGACAGTTCAAATACTAAGCTTTGATTTTGACTGTTAATTGTTTCAAATTTAGTCTTTAAGTCAGCACAATCATTGCATATCCTAGGAGATTCAGATTTTACCTGACTTGTTGAACCTGCAACATTAGCCATAAAAGTAGTATGATGAGAAAAAGATCCATCATTGGCAAAGAATTTCTCTATTTCCTTCGATGTAACTTCTGCTTTCTTTATCAACCCAGACTTTTGACTTTTCAGCTTCTCTGCTTCTTTCAGCAACTCATTGACCTCAGTATCAATCTTTTCCCTGACATCCGAAACTGATCCATAACCACCCACACTTGAGCTTTCCTCGTCAGAACTCCTATTATACCCATAACTATCATCATCATCAGAAGAGTCAATACTATGAACATGTTTGATATGATTGATTATCTTAGCATAACAAGCAATTCCTCCTTGATTCTCATTTCCCAACTAAACTGACCAGTCACATCCTTCATCTACTTGAACTACTAACACTCTGCTTGTGTTGTTTGAAGGCCCAGACTGGTTGGAGTTGTTTGGGTTGTTAACAGCTACTATACCTGTTCATTGTTAACTTGAGTTGTGTTGGATGAATTTGGTTGATTTCGGAATGGGTTGTGATTTCCTTGCTTGCTAGGTCGAGTACATTCACGTTTGAAATGACCTTTTTCACCACAGTTGAAGCAAGTAACAGCATCTTTATCAAAGCTATACTTTGTGTCTTTCTTGCTTTCCAAACTTGTTCTTCCAGTTCTACTCATGTAGTCTTTCGCTCTTCTAATCGCACTTGCAAATGCCCATTTAATATCCATCAAATCCATTTCCTCCTGTCTATTTGCTGATAGTCCTCATTAGTCAAATTAATGTTTCCAATTTTTTCGGCGACTAGTCCACAATACCACTAACCATAGTGTTCAGAAGTTCCATGTGTTCCCGAGCAACTTCTACACTGACCTTGGAAAGATGTGAAGTATGAAGTCTGATGGTATTAAGATTTGAAGGTTTAAAGTTGTTACCATAGAAAGCTTGTTGAGAAGCTTGTTGTGGAACTTTAGGTGTAACAACTTATGGTTGAGAAGAAAGGCTTTTGGATCAAATGCTTGACCATAGGTTTGAGCACTTGAACTAGCAGATTGATCTATATGAACTGGCTGTTGTAGAAAAGGGTTAACGTTTGACACAAATGTTGTTTGGAGTTTCAGTTGCTGAGTTGTACTAACGCCTGTGTTATTACCTCCGAAATACATTTCAGGGTTTTGTGGAACAGGAACTCTTTTCACTTTTCGTATTTCTTTTTCATTCTTGTTCTCAAGCTTCTGAACGAACTCATAAATATTGATCATATCCAAAACACATGTGTGCTTTAGCAAGTTAATAAATTGACTCCACTTAGGTGGTAAGGCATCAGCAAAACGCATCACAATCTCTTGTGGAGATGCGTTCACCTTGTATGAATACATTTCACTAAGCAGATGATAGAAACGAGTTGTCATGTCGCTTTGTGTCTCATTCTCCATGAACTGAAAACCTTTAAACTCTTTCTTCAGAAGATCATGCCGTATCTTTCTAGTTGCAACATTTCCTTCCCTCTTGCTTCCAAAGTATCCCATAAATTCTTGGTTGTGGTACAGTACACAAATTGATGATAAATACTCTTATGAAGTGCTTGTGTAAGGATAGCAAATGCCTTCTTCTCTAAATCATAAGCCTTTTTATCATTTTCATCTAAGTTGGCTAAAGAGGTTGGATTTGATCCTGCTTCTTCGAGAGATTCCTTGTATGGTGTAGTAAAACATGTCCACAACTCTGTATTTTGACCAAGAACATATGTATGAAAATGACTTTTCCATGAAGGATAATCGTTCATATGATTCAACTTTGGTGGACGGTTGTTACTTCCTGTTTCACTCTCGCTAATGAGAAGAGTCTGAATGCTTTGATTTTGATTTGCCACGCACGCCCATTGATTAGCAGTAATCATGGTCATTTGCTGAGGCATTAATGATTTAACCCATGAGGTTATGGAACTAGATTGTGGTGAATCTTGGTTTGTACTTGAACTACACCCCCAATCCCAAGGATTTGTACCCATTTTGCTTGTATGCTTATGAAAATCAGCTTAAAAATTCAAAATTCCAAGGATTAACTTGAAATAAAAGTCTTCTGTTAAAGTTCACAATTTCAAAAACCACGAAGCATCAGTTCTCACAAAAAACTGGTCATGACAAACTACTACCACGTACAACCCCAGGTGTCACAAAAAACCAAAGAAATCACGAAGAACCAGTGGTTCGTACAAGGAGCCAGTAATTCGTACGAATAAACACTGATTTGTACGAATAACCACACTGCTTCGTACGAAGAATCACTAATTCGTACGAATAACCACACTGCTTCGTACGAAGAAGTACTGATTCGAGGGGGGGTTCACAAGGGGGTTTTTCACAGGGGGCTTCGCAAGGGGTGTTTTTTCGCAAGGGGGTTTTTCGCAGGGGTGTTTTTCGCAAAGGGGTTTTTCACAGATTTTGTTGGTGAGAAGTTTCCTTTTGTATCAGAATCTTGTTTCTGAGTTTTTAGAAAGTTGGCAGTTGTTTAGACAGATTTGGTTAAAAACAAACATTCCAAAAACACCTTTTCAGTCAAATCTTAAGATTTAGTCAACACTCAAGGAATATTCTGGTGAGTTTTACGACAAGTGCTGCACCGGAAAATATGTCGAATAAACTTTGATAGAAAATTTCAAGAAAAACCGTATCCTAACATGTCTTCATGTATTTTAACAAGGTTTTTATTAAAATTTTCTGAATACAACAAGTTTTACCTAAGTTTTAAACCAATTTTCTTGTAAAAAAACTTAAGTTTCTTGTTTGAAGTTCAAGAACACTTCCAGGAAGCTTCACAACTTGCTCAAACACAACACTATGCTTGATTTTAAATAAGGAAGAGAGCCAAAGCTCTGATACCACTTGTAGGTCCACTTGGAGGATCAAGATAACCTACTTCCTTATTATTTAACACACATACGAGTGCGGAATCCACGTAAGTATGCAAACCAAAGAAAGTAACACATCCACAAAGTAACCAAAGATTCACTATCTTGATTAACTGAAGAGAGCTAGTACAAACACATACAGACAATGTTCATACAGACTCAGGGTATTCTCTCTGTGCTTTCTTGCTCTATTGAGTGCTCTCTTACTGAAACTGTGAGGTGCATGTCTTTTTATATAGGCTATAACATTCACAAAGAATGTCACAGTGCCACGAAGAAGGGTAAGGCCCACGAAGAACAGGTTCTTCATGGGCTCTCCCACGAACAACTGATAGGTCCACAACAAAGGGTTCTTTATGGACTATTCTCACGAACAACCAGTTGTAATGAAGAACTATTCTTCATGAATGGTTACACGTACGAACAAGCAAATTGTTCTTCTTGAATGGTCACTCGCACGAACAAGCAAATGGTTCTTCTTGAATGGTCACTCGTATGAACAAGCAACTGGTTCTTCTTTAAATGGTCACTCGTACGAACAAGCAACTGGATCGTAAGAAGAGCAATTTACTCGTACGAAGGACAATTCACTCGCACGAAGAAGTGGTTCTTCGGGGAACCCTGCTAGCAGACATACTGCAGAGACAGCAAGATCAGAAACACAAAACTTAACAGTATGCACACATGCAACTGTTTACAACACAAACAAACTAAACATCGTACTAAATCAAGATAGGAGGATATCTTGATTTGGTTGACACGACCAAAACTTTACAGACGCAACAAATAAAGACCGTACAATTACTGACATAACTAAGAACAAGCGACAAACACAAAAATGTATCAACATTTATGGCCTTTCGAACAGCCTATAAAACACCAATAGGCACTACCCCGTATAAGCTCATCTATGAAAAATTTCTACCTCCCAGTAGAAATTGAACACAAAAGCATACTGGGCATTAAAAAACATAAATCTAGACCAAGAAACTTCTGGTAAAAACTATTCTATCAGTTAAATGAATTAGAAGAAATGAGAAATCAAGCACATTCTAACATCGAAATTTATAAGGAACGCACAAAAAAATACACGATAAAATAGGTAAACCTAAAGACTTCAGGAGGGGGATGAAGTGCTTTCGTTTAACTCAAGACTTGAGATTTCGTTTGTTCCCCGGAAAACTCAAGTCTAGATGGTCGGGACCTTTTTCAATTACCTAAATCTTTCCACACGGCGCCATAGAAATTAAACCTCCAAACAGTGAACCTTTCAAGGTCAAGGGATAAAGGCTTAAGCTCTATAGAGGTTTCCTTGAGGATGAGGAAGTTGAAATGTCACTCCAAGAAGCAGATAAGTAATCAGGGAATAATCAAACGTTAATCGTAAATACGTATATTTTTCTTTTGTTTTAAATATCTTGTAGGTACATTGGGGAGTAACAAAAGAATGAAAGCGAAACAGGTACGTACCAAAAAAGGAATCCTTAGAGAAATGGTCAAGCTTAACTTGAAAAATAAAATTAAAAAAAAAACAAATGTTGGCCAAGGGCCGTGGCAATCTGCAGACGGGTTTATAACCCCTTTTCTTCACTTTTTCAACACAAACCCACGACCCGTTTCTCTTGAGCAACCGGTTCTTGCCCTACTTCCGTCGATTTTTGACGATTCCCTACCAAAATTCATCAACAAGGTATGATTCTAACATTATGATTAGTTAGATTACCACTTTTCATGTAGTGTAACATCAAAAATTTGGGAAAATCTAGGGTTCTTGAACTAGACCTGTGCCAATCCCAAATTTTTGCTTAGATCTTGTTACTAGTAGTAAGTAGAAGTGTTTTGAGAAGTAAATAACCAAACATTGTCAGAAAAATCAGATTGTTCAAGTAGTTTTCCACAAACACTCATTCATAACCAAAAATAGTTAAAAATCGAAAGGGTAAAAAAGTAGTTTGTGCAAAATTGGTACTTGGGGTTTGATTTTCGATGTAAACCGCACATGATGAACCAAAAATTTTGAATTTTTTGAATCCAGCTCGAAAACCTTAAGTTGGTTACAGAAGGTTCACCACGGGCCGTGCCCACTGACCACGGGGCCATGGGGACCCCAACTTCAGACACGGGGTCATGCCTAGAGGGCACGGGGCCATGTCCAGACTCTTAAATTTCAATTTTTGCATAATTTTTGACACGCCAATTGTCTTACTGGTCCTTTCTTGCAAGAATGGCACCTCATAAGTTCTTGCGGTTCAAAAGTTTTGAGCTTGAGTATAAGAAGCACTTTAAAGTGCTATAAGCAAAGCACGAGGAACCACCAAGACAAGTGTGTTATACTACACTTGAAACTGTGGGGCAAAGGGAGAGATACATGCTCTGATCACAGGTCTACTACGTACCTTTCTAGAAACCTGGCTCAAATCAGTCTATGAATACAACATGGAATTCTTAAGCACGCTTATTTTTTAAAAGAATAAGCAGGATCTATTTGAGTCAAATGCAGTTCAGTTCAGGTGTGGGGGAGAATGGTATAACATTTCCGTGGCCTAGTTTGGCGTGAATATTGGGCTATACACTGAAGAAGACAAGCTGAGCCAGACTTCACGGAAGGAGTCCGTGAACTCCTAAATAATTTGAGACAAACTGCATGGGCACAGATTGGGGATGGCCATTATGATCTGAGCAGTACAAAGAGCACAAAAATAAGGGACCCTCTAATCTGATCATTCATCGGGTCCTTAGTGGCTCTTTGTGACAAAGGAAGGATAGTGGTGGGGTGGTGACCTTCGGGAACTAACTTGCCTATATTGCATCCTGAATCACCAACCCATTGATGTCGCCCACATGTTGTTGAGGAACATGGCCTCAAATGCCACCGCAGCACCCGCACGCGATATTTTTCGGAGGATGGATCGCCAAGATATTCCAGAACTTCATTAGGCACACTCCAAGTGGGTTCCATAAGGGAGTGGGTGTGGCAAGGGACGATCTAGTCTTATGCCGCATGGGTCTTATCATCAATTGCAACAATAGCCTCATGTGCTTTAAGGATGCACGTGGCTGGGTGTAGAACCAAAATGACCCGGATAAGGTCCTTACAATCGAAGATAACCCCGACCGTCCTTGATACCACGGATACGCCCCGGGCTCCTCCTCTCTAGGTGGAGGTGATTTTCCTAACCACCATAACTTATACAATGTTATGCAGCAAACACTCTAAGTGTCTAGGAGCGCCTATAGCTTGGGACAAAGCTCAAACAGCCGGATTGGGAGCATGGAGCATAATATGGTTACCATGCAAAACGACATTACATTCGGATTAGGCGATGGTGGTGGTGGGCGATAGATCTACCCTTCAGGTTATCTCTCTTTATCCCTTGAACAATTTGGTACTTTCCGGGTTACGTCCCGATGAACAATTTGCTTCTCTAGAATTTACTTTCTTGCAAATTTTTTCTTATCGTGTGATGATAGTTGGACAAGTTGTTAGGATCTGAGCTTGATATTGTTGTGGAATGTTAAAGATGAAATCAATGGAAGTGGGTAAACATGTATGAATAGTGCAGCGAAAATAATAAACTTTGAATTCACAACAATAGGGAGATTGCTTTCACAAACATGCTTTTATAAAATTTTTTAATTTAAGTATACATGAACGATTACAAACTCCCTCTTAGCCCAAGATCACTCTGATTTACTCGTACACAAAATGTCAAGGTGAAGTGATAAATAGAACAGTACATGCATTGTTCTATTTATAGTACAGAGCAGACCGTTGAGCATCTTATGCTGACGTCACATTGAAAGTGACATGTAACAAACTAAAACAAACTACAACATCTGCTAAGCTAAACACTTCTATAAATATAATACAACATCTGATAGAGAGCACTGATGAGACATCCTCTGTTGGGCTTCAGCAGAGATTTACCTTGGCAGACCTTAGCTTTAGTCTTCAGCAGAGCTTTGCCTTAGACCTTTGAGGCATCATCAGAGCTTTGCTTCAGCAGATGTTCATTTACTATAAGGATCAGAGGTTGTAGAAAACTTTAGCTTTCTATCATCTGTTATTTTGTAAGGTTCAATTTCCACCACAAGTAAACGCTTGTAGTTTAAGAAGCTTGTTATTTTGTGTTAGATTAGTGTATTGTGGTAGGATTATAGATCACATGTACCCTGGGAGGATTGGACATACTAAGCGGAGTGGTCCCCAAGCCCAGAAATCATACGCCAAGCGACGGAACACATCTCCCAAACTGTTACAGACAATTGCCACGGGGTCGTGCCCATAGCCCATGCCCCCGTGCCCTATCTTTTGTAATCCTTTCAAATTCTTATTACTGGCACTTTGACCACGGGGTCGTGTCCACCAGGCACGCCCCCGTGCCTAATGCCCATTAACCTTAAAAATTTGTTCTTTAACCCCACTTTTTGCACATTTAATCTAAAAAAATCTCATAAATTTATAGGATTCCACCCATTTTTCACAAGTGATTTGGGTGGATTCCAACTCCTTTTTGCAAGCCTGATATTTTTCTACTAATAGTTTGGAGTTGGTCCTTGGTTATGCTATCTTCATGTTTTAAGCTGCTGATTCAGCTTCTTTTTTCAAACAGTTTAGTTTTTAGCTCTTTTGAAAGCTTTTCAAACTGCAATTCATCATCCAAAATCTTATTTCTAAGGTTTTCATTCACCTCTTTTATGTTAGCAAAAGCTATGATGCATATATCTGAACATAGATCTTTTAAGACCTGAGGAGATACCTTAGTAGCAGCCATCATGGCACAATCACATTCACTTCACAAACACTTGCATCCCATGGGTCAGACAGAGGTTTCAGTTATTCATCAACATTTTTTTGTGTAACAACTGTTTCATCATGAACATCAGACACAACAGACTTAGGCTGCACTTCCTCAAATTCAACAACCTCAACTATAGACTCTAATGCCATAAAGCAAAATTCATTTTGTTTCTTTTCAGTGTCAACAATTAGAGCAAAGTTTTCATCAGTCAGATCCTCAGGTAAGCTACTCCAATCAACAAAGCCCTGAGTAAAAAGCTATGTTGATTAATCTCTTCCTGAGCAGTGGTTTGAGTAACTTGTTGTGCAGATTGCATTTAAACCTGAGGAGCTATGCTTGAACATATTGAATTTGAGGAAAAGTGGTTTGAACATATTGCACAGGAACAGTGGTAGCAGGGTGTGCAAAATGAGGAGTGTTTTATGAGGAGCAGGAGTATATTAGGAATAATGGACAATGTTTTGAGTGTTTTGGGGTCTAGGGCTAGGATGTGTGATAATTGGTCCAGATGTTTGAGACCTACATTCTCTAGCAAAGTGACCTAGCCTATTACACTTAAAACATTTAATCTTTGACTTATCCAGCCCAACTTTTGGCCCCCCATACAACCCTGGAAACTTTCTACCAGTTCTCTTGTAATACCTGCTAGCTATAACACTCAACAAGGCAAGCTGGTGCAAAATATCCATTTCTTCCAAATCTGTAGGGTCAAAATGTTGAAGGTCATTTAACTCAAAGGATAAGTTATCAGAAGTTTGGCTTTCCCCATTAGCAGTAAAACCATAATTGGGTGTGTAAGAATCAGAATTGAAACTACCACCAGAGGTTATGTCAATGAAATGATCATAACTCTGACCCTTACAGCTGCTAGAGACTTCTTCTTGGTCAAAAAGTGTTGTACGACTGAATGCATAGTCATCAGCCACTTTGCCAGACTTTTGTAGCTTCTTTTTCTGGTTCAGCTCTCTCTCATAAGTGAGGAGCCTACCATGAAGCTGTGTAAGACTCATTTCTTTGAACCCAACTGAATTTCTAGTTACAAAACTATAGTGTCCCTCTTTTCCGGTAATGATCTAAGAAAACGACTATTTAAAGTCGAATTTGCAAACTCAATATTAACCAGTTTAAGCTCACTAATGAGAAAGCTAAATCTTTCAAACTGTTGGGTTAATGACTCTCCTTTCACATGAGAAAACGTTTCATATTGTTGATTCAAAACCTCTCTGTTGTTTCAATTACTTTCTCAGTCCCACCGAATTGCTCTTTCAAAGCATCCCATGACTCCTTTGCACTGTTGCAATGCAACAGACCAGCATAGATATCGTTTGGCAATGTAGAGGCCATGATGCTAAATGCCTTTGCATCTAGCTCGATCTTTTGGAAATCTTGCTTGGAGTAATTTTCAGGATTCTTTGGTACCTGGACTTTAGGGTCCTCAGTACTTGGTATCATTGCAACATGAGGTCCAAAGATAACCGACTTCCAGCAACCGGTGTTTTGCTGAGCAACCAGTGTTTTGCTGAGCAAGAACATAACCCATCCGTCTCTGCCAGTTATTGTACTCTGATCTGGCGAGAATCGGTGGTTTAAACATGATGCCGGTGTTGTGAGGATCTTGTGAATTTTGAGAGATTGTTTGTAAAACATGTTTTGTTTAAACTACTTTGAACGTAAATAAACTTTTATGCTGTTTTCAATCTTACGAGCAAACGAATTAGCAGTGGAGCTGATCTGTTCAAATCAAATTGATTGTTAAATCAAATTCGATTGACCAAGCTCTGATACCAATTGTTAGGATCTGAGTCTGATATTGTTGTGAATTTTTAAGATGAAATCAATGGAAGTGGATAAACATGTATGAACAGTGCAGCGGAAATAATAAACTTTGAATTCACAACAATAGGGAGATTGCTTTCACAAACATGCTTTTATAAATTTATGAATTTACGTATGCATGAATGATTACAAACTCCCCCTCAGCCTAAGATTACTCTAATTTGCTCGTACCCAAAATGTCAAGGTGAAGTGATAAATAGAACAGTACACGCACTGTTCTATTTATAGTACAGAGCAGACCGTTAAGCATCTTATGCTGACGTCACATTGAAAGTGCATGTAACAAACTACAACATCTGCTAAGCTAAACACTGCATAATTAACACACTATAGAGCACTGATATACATCCTCTGTTGGGATTCAACAGAGCTTTTCCTTGGCAGATCTTAGCTTTCGTCTTCAACAGAGCTTTGCCTTGGCAACCTTTGAGTCTTCATCAGAGCTTTGCTTCAGTGGATATTCATTTATTATAAGGATCAGAGGTTGTACAACATTTTGACTTTCTATCATTTGTTCTTTTTGTAAGGTTCAATTTCCACCACAAGTAAACGCTTGTAATTTAGGAAGCTTGTTATTTTGTGTTGGATTATTGTATTGTGGTAGGATTATAGATCACATGTACCGTGGGAGGCTTGGACACACTAAGCGTAGTGGTCCCCAATCCTAGAAATCTGACGCCAAGCGAAAAACACAGCTCCCAAACTGTTACAAACAATTGCCACGGGGTCGTGCCCTTAGCCCACGCCCTCGTGCCCAACCTTCTGTAACGAGGTCGTGTCCACCATGCACGCCCCCGTGCCTAGTGCCCATTAACCTTAAAAGTTTGTTGTTTAACCCCACTTTTTGCACATTTAATCTAAACGAATCCTATTTGGGACACATTAAGGACAATGTGTAATTTAAGTGTGGGGGCATGATAAAAGCCTTGAATCTTTCGTCCTAAAAAGAAGCATTACACAAAACTCACCTTAGAAAACCGCTAATCACCTCAAATATTTTTTGAAAACATTTTTCGTTTTTTTACTTATCTTGGTTTAATTTGGGAATAATAAGTTCTAAAAATTATGTTTTTACTAATTTACACCTGACAACGTCATGATAAAAAGAACCAAATTAAGAAAATTATAAAAACAGGCATAACAAATCTTTGTAAAATATGCTTGTATATACACTTTTACACTATACCCTTTTCCCACAAAAAAATGAGTTTTGAGTCTTTACCGAGCACACAATTACATATCTATACTAATTGTTCAATTTTTCGTTTCTTGTGTGAATAACCCGTTTGGTTCTTACAAATCTAGAATTGCTAAAACAATACGTTTCCAGTCTTTACTGACACTAATCCAAGTAAGTAAATGATAGAGACATTAGGACTACAACCCATTTTTTATTTTAAACCTTTATTTTGCTTTTCATATCCCGCTAGTTAAACCCATTTGAGCCTTAACATTTTTGTTTCTAAACCCGCAAAATATCAACTTTTGCAAAAACATCTACCCATATCCACAAAAACTTCTTTTTATTTACACCATTTATTTTAGTAAAAAGTTCGGTTATAAATAACAAGTTTGGCTTAGTTATACCTTTAGTTAAAAAACATTGGATTAAAGTTTTTCTAATCCACCAAAAATGTTCGAAAAAACCGACATATTTTTACGCTTTTTGCCATTTTACCCAAAAAAATACCTCTCCCTAGCCAAAACCTATCCTTTTAAAGCTCTCTTAATATTTACAAGGATTAAACGTCACAAATGAGGAGGCTTGATTGTTTGTCAAGCATATGGTAGGCGGACGCTCCACACCGGGTCCGAACATTTTCACTTAAACATCTTCGGCTGAGTGTTGAGTGACCACTTGTGAGGTGTGTAAATTTGTATATAACTAAATAGAATTCTAAAAAGGCATGTTAGGCCCAAAATAAATATTTTTTCTTAAAATATGTTTTAAATCAATCATTACGAACATGATTGTGAATAAACTAAAAACAAAATAAATTTAGACTTGGATTCGCGACACTCCAAAAATAGACCCAAAACTTCTCTTCTACCAATTCTATTTGGGTGTGTAAGTCACATTACTGAGTTTTGCTTGAGGACAAGCAAAGATTCAAGTGTGAGGGTATTTGATGTACGCAAAATGTAACATATAAGTTGTAACATCCGTCAAAAACGGATTTACCAAACCCGCTCTGTTTATCAACCGAATAGTCAGTTAAAATTTTCGTTGCGAATTAAATGCCCAAAATAATTTTAAACGATACGTAATCAATTATTATGCGGGGATATGTATTTAGTTTTTGAAAATCTGTCAAAAATAACAAAATAAAATGTTTTACTCATGCCGGGTTTCGAACTCGGGTCTGTACCGGTTCAAACCAACAACTTATCACCTAGCCAAACAACCGCTCCGCCACTTTGATTTTCTGTTAACACAAGGAAACATTTAATTCAAATATTCAAGTTCCGAAGTTGAATTCAATCAATTTTTCCGCCCAATTAGCAGTCGTCGGAAATCCCGACGACTTCGCCGTTTAATTACATTTCCGCTCATAATAACCGAAGACTTAACTCCCTCAACGGTTATAACCGACGTATGAACCCGCGACATCAGCTGTAACCGCCGGAGAACGGCTGACTTCTAATTGAGACCGAATTCAGACCCCATTCATCTCAATACTACCCTATAAATACACCCACAACTCGCCAGAAACCTTTCACACTCAAATCGCACCTTTTCTCGGCGAAAAATCACTCGCCGGAAATATTTGATACATCACCGGAAAACCGTATTATTAGTCTCCGAGCTTCACTGAAACCCCTAAACTTTTACCGAAGTCACCCACAACCTTTGTAACCTTTCGGAAGACTCTCTGCTGCAAGACACTCGTCGCCGGAAAAAGATTGCTGTCGCCGGAGTTCTGCCGGAAAACAGAGGAGAAACAGCCGGTACTTTTCACGCCTAATTCCTTTCCTTTTTACTTTTATCTCGACTGTAGTTGATCATAAAACGCTAAAGAAATTTGAATCAACATTTCGAATCAATCAGTCGTCACTTCCGGTGGAAACCAGTGAAGAAGACGACGTTTGTGTAATGGTTAAGTATAATTAAAATCAACTTATTAATCGGGTTAGACACACAGTCCAGCGGTGGACTGTGTGCACATATAACGCAAACGTCTCGAGTTCGATTCCGGTTTCACACACGCTGCCTTAATAAAAACCATTTTTTTGTTTACTGAACCGGAGTCGCCTTAGATATATGTTAAGTATATTAATAATTGGAATAATAACCAAGTTAAACACACAGTCCAGCGGTGGACTGTGTGTATGTTTAATCGCACGTCACAAGTTCGAGTCCGGTCTCCTACATCGACCCGGACAATTATTAACTTTTTAAATAGAGTCAGAAATGAAAGCAGATAATTTGTATTTAAGTATAATAAAAGTGGAATGGACTGTGTGTTAGATTAAACCACAGGTCCCGGGTTCGAGACCTGTGAAGTGCATGTCCGAGTCGCTTAAACTGTTTTTAAAATAAAAATGATTTTCGGTTTAAACTAATTAATATATATATATAATTAAAATCAGATTTATAACGGGTTAGACACGTAGCTAGTTGGTAGAGCTGCGTGCACGCGTACGGGAGGTCTCGGTTTCGAGCCTCACCCAGCGCACAATAATATGCCTTCCGAACCGGTCAACGTCAGTCAAAGTCAAACGGTCAAAGTCAACTGTAGCAAAAATAAAATATTTTTTTATTATTTTATTTAATTATTTTAATTAAAAATCAATTAAATATACTTAAAAATAACATTTTTAAGGTTAGAAAATAGCCTCAAACTCACAAAAATACACCCAACCATCCTACTAAAATAGATTAATAAAATCCGTTTACTTACCAAACCATAATGCGATTTATCTAGGTTAATTTCACTCGTGGTTAACACCATTTCGCGTGCATTCAACCTCATCAACCGAACGCACACAATGTGAGTGAATTCTTACAAACTCCCCTTTTTATTCATTTTTTGGGGTGTATCATGTGTCGCTTAAACTAATTCTCTTATGCAAATTCGTGTTATACCATTTTATGAACTAAATTAGAATGTAACTATTATTGGTTGTGATGTATTACATATTGTCAAAGTTGTATGCAAATTATTTAGGCCCATCAGTTCCTCGTGGGAGACGAGAACAACGCGTGCCTTAAAACTCATTCATTAGGCCCATCAGTTCCTCGTGGGAGACGAGAACAACGCGTGCCTCAAAACTCATACATTAGGCCCATCAGTTCGTAAGAACAACGCGTGCCTCAAAACTCATTCATTAGGCCCATCAGTTCCTCGTGGGAGACGAGTCGAACAACGCGTGCCTCAAAACAATTATTTGGTGTTTGTGTGTTCAATATTCAATATTATGTGTTGTGTGAATAAATTTACATCTACATTTACTCATATGTGGTATGCACCTTATTTATAATCAATTGGATAAACTTGTTCAAATGTTTTCCACAGGATTCACTTGCCAACATTATGTTGATCCAAAAACCTTTTTACACATGATACAGGTGAACAGGTTGAAGCAAAGAAAACATAGGATATGCCTTAGAAGAGAACCAAGAAGCTTAGATTGATAGTTAGAACATGTTGTATCATTTATTGTAAATTTCCATTAAATTGTATTAATGAATATGAAACATATAATAAATGTCATGAGCTTTGATGATAACCCAATTATGCCCCGATCACCTTTTCCGCTGCGGGTCGGGGTGTGACAGATTGGTATCAGAGCCATGACTATAGGGATATAGGATAGGTTTATTAGACCCTTAGAGCCTATACTATAGTCTGCCTAAATTTTAATTGATTAGGTGGTTACATACAAACTTGTGAGATTTATTTGTTTCATATTACAGTCAAACATACATGCTTATATACATATTCGTTATACATATATCAATGTTCATATATTCAATTCATTTTCATACTCTCATTATTCAAGGATTTTGTTGCAATTTTCAAATCCCATCAAAGTAAGTTCTGCGACGGGCATGTAGTAACCGGAAGGGTACAAGTACCGGTAGTCGGGACGTCCTGTCTAGGTTGGCATTCGTATAAATCCAAAATAACGGACCAGTTTGCCTACCTGGGGACTAACGATGAGAGTACGACGGACCTATTAGGCCAAAGCATGCCACACCAAACGTCGTTCGAACTAACCTCACTTTGAGATGTCACCGTGTCCATGCCTGGGCACATTCCGAATATCATACGTTACATATTTCTCGATTTTCTCCGGGTTTTAGTGTACGTAACCAGGCTAACACATGCGAACCATATGAAAAACCCGGTAATCATGGGGGCCCACATGATTACGAAGGTGAAGTATGGCGGCATGCAAGGCCCAATTACGAGCAAAACCCAAGACATCCTATGGATGTAGTAGATTTATTTTTCTATATTTATTTTATGAACGTCCATTCCCAAACACGACCCACGATCCCAAAGGCATCCAACTCATACTCTTGACATGTATTCCTTGTAGATGTCTTCTAACCTCGCCCGTAGGAAGATGAGAGCAGGAAAAGCCCGTGAACGCATGGCTGCCCAAATCGCTCAGCAAATGGCGACCGTAATACCAAACATCGTAGTTCAAGTTCAACAAGCCCTTACCGCAAATTCCGTTAACCCAACCCAACAAGAGGATCAAAAAACTGTCAACCTTTCAGTCACTAAATGCACCTACAAGCATTTCAAATCCTGCGATCCTCCAAAATACGAAGGTACTGAAGGTGTCACCGCTCTCCTCCATTGGTTCGAAGAAATGGAGAACACTTTTCTAAATTGCGATTGCCCCGATGATCGCAAAGTGCGTTATGCTACCGGTCGTTTACTTGGAACGGCACTCACATGGTGGAATACAGAGAAGACCAAACGAGGTGTTGAAGAAACTATGACCTTGACTTGGGAAGAGTTGAAGGGAATCATGACAAGACGGTTTTGCCCAAGAAGTGAAATCAAGAAATTGGAGGATGAGTTTCATGCTTTAAAACAAAAGGAAGGCGACCACACCACATACAACAAGAGATTCCTTGAGTTAAATCAAATGGTTCCCAATTTGGTTACTCCCCTCTACCGTTTGATCGAGCACTACATTCGTGGTCTTCCATCAAAGATTCAAGACTCTGTAATAAGTACCTCGCCTGCAACTTTGGAAGCAGCAATGGAACTAGCAACCGCGCTCACCGAGAACCGAATCCGGAACAAAGATTTCAAAGAGGAGAAGAAGAAGGATAAAGCATCAACCGAAACCTCAAACTACACACGAACCGAATCCTTTACACCACCTACTTCTAAGAGAAAACGTGATGGGCAAATCTTCGCCGTCACCCAACGCAACCAACCAGCTTCACAAGTTGTACCTCCTCAAACTATCCCAATCACTCAAGTAGCACCCAACTCAACTTACCCAAACAAGAAACCTTACATTGGACCTCACCCTCAATGCAACACCTGTTTCTATCACCATCCATCTACCTTACCCTGTCGACTATGTGCGAATTGTGGACGCTACGGTCATTTGAGCAACGTTTGCCGCACCTCTCAAAACCAAACCTCAACCCCTACTCAACCCATGATCCAAACATATCAACAACCTCAATACCCCATGTACCCATATGTTCGAGCTTGTTTCAATTATGGCGACCCTACCCATTTTAGAAACACATGCCCTCGCTTGGTTAACATCATAAACGCCCAAGCTCAAGCAACCCAGTTAACCAAGCAAACCTAGCTCCACCGCCAGCAAGAGGAAGAGTTTATAACATCAACGCCAATCCTGTTGAAGATGTTAACGGTCCAAACCAACCACTTAACTAGCCTTCTCTCATCAAGAATCCAGATTTCAACTCCAATCACTTAGTTTTTATGTTTTTCTTTATGTTATCTCAATTTTCACGTATCTCAATTGGAATTTTATCCAAGAATTTTAATGCAAATTACTATTTCAGTTTGTTTTATACTCATTGATTTAATATTCATATCATCATACTTCACGACATATCTCAGTTTCATCATTTAAAGAAGTTGAGTTGTGCCTCACTTCTACATAGACTAACCTCTCCATCATATTAAACGAGAGAGGTTTTGTCAAACACGGATACTATCAGAATTAAGACTCAAGCGCTGGTTGTTGTGTTATTTATGTTGTAGAGTCGCATAGAACTAATCATAACTTGCGGATAAAGTCAATGAGAATTTGACAAGAATATGGTGGATATGCCGCTGGTACTTCCTATATATAAGTATTCTTGTCAAATGATCGGAGGCATTATCAGGCGGTTATGAGAGGTTCCATGCATAGGTTGTTTGTGTGATTAAGTTATTCATTTTCAGTACATGCAATAAGCTCGGCTCCGTTTGATTGAGCCTTGAGCACATAGACAATTTCATTTTCAGTACATTCAATACGATCGGCTCCGTTTGATTGAGCCTTGATCGCACAGATATATATCATTTCAGTATTTTTATGTTTGTCGTATTGGTTGTAGAGTTATAGGACTAATCATAATTCACTGATAAAACCAATGAAAATTTGACAAGAATATGGTGGATACGCCGCTGGTACTTCCGATATATAAGTATTCTTGCCAAAGGATCAGAGGCGTTATCAGGCGGTTATGAGAAGTTCCATGTAGGATTTAGTATTGCCTTGGTTGAAATTTGTGTTACATATATATATCATCTCACTATTTAAAGAAATTGGAATGTGATCCATTTCTACATAGACTAACCTTTCCATCAAAACAAACGAGAGAGGAACTGTCACCATTCAAACATATGTACTATCAGAATGTGGATTCAATTATTAGTTGTTGTGTTTTTGTGTAGATTGTAGTATTAGAAGTTTTGCCTTAGGATATAACCATACTTTTCCAAACATATCTACACTCTTATACACGATATCATTTTAGCGAATCATTCCTGCTTAACAATACTTATACAGTAGGCAACAAAAAGTGATTCCTGTATTAGGATACTTAACCGTTACAAGGAACGTTACCGCCTCAAGCAAAAACCTAAACCCTTATTTTCTTCTAAACATGTAACTGGCAAACTCAACACCATCATTCTTTTAGTCAATTATATCCCTATTTAAATTTCGGGACGAAATTTCTAAAAAGCAGGGGATACTGTAACATCCGTCAAAAACGGATTTACCAAACCCGCTCCGTTTATCAACCGAACAGTCAGTTAAAATTTTCGTTGCGAATTAAATGCCCAAAATAATTTTAAACGATACGTAATCAATTATTATGCGGGGATATGTATTTAGTTTTTGAAAATCTGTCAAAAATAACAAAATAAAAATGTTTTACTCATGCCGGGTTTCGAACTCGGGTCTGTACCGGTTCAAACCAACAACTTATCACTTAGCCAAACAACCGCTCCGCCACTTTGATTTTCTGTTAACACAAGGAAACATTTAATTCAAATATTCAAGTTCCGAAGTTGAATTCAATCAATTTTTCCGCCCAATTAGCAGTCGTCGGAAATCCCGACGACTTCGCCGTTTAATTACATTTCCGCTCATAATAACCGATGACTTAACTCCCTCGACGGTTATAACCGACGTATGAACCCGCGACATCAGCTGTAACCGCTGGAGAACGGCTGACTTCGAATTGAGACCGAATTCAGACCCCATTCATCTCAATACTACCCTATAAATACACCCACAACTCGCCAGAAACCTTTCACACTCAAATCGCACATTTTCTCGGCGAAAAATCACTCGCCGGAAATATTTGATACATCGCCGGAAAACCGTATTATTAGTCTCCGAGCTTTACTGAAACCCCTAAACTTTTACCGAAGTCACCCACAACCTTTGTAACCTTTCGGAAGACTCTCTGCTGCAAGACACTCGTCGCCGGAAAAAGATTGCTGTCGCCGGAGTTCTGCCGGAAAACAGAGGAGAAACAGCCGGTACTTTTCACGCCTAATTCCTTTCCTTTTTACTTTTATCTCGACTGTAGTTGATCATAAAACGCTAAAGAAATTTGAATGAACATTTCGAATCAATCAGTCGTCACTTCCGGTGGAAACCAGTGAAGAAGACGACGTTTGTGTAATGGTTAAGTATAATTAAAATCAACTTATTAATCGGGTTAGACACACAGTCCAGCGGTGGACTGTGTGCAAATATAACGCAAACGTCTCGAGTTCGATTCCGGTTTCACACACGCTGCCTTAATAAAAACCATTTTTTTTGTTTACTGAACCGGAGTCGCCTTAGATATATGTGAAGTATATTAATAATCGGAATAATAACCAAGTTAAACACACAGTCCAGCGGTGGACTGTGTGTATGTTTAATCGCACGTCACAAGTTCGAGTCCGGTCTCCTACATCGACCCGGACAATTATTAACTTTTTAAATAGAGTCAGAAATGAAAGCAGATAATTTGTATTTAAGTATAATAAAAGTGGAAATATATAACATGTTAAACACACAGTCCAGCGGTGGACTGTG
Organism: Scalesia atractyloides; assembly: GCA_947069175.1. Lineage (NCBI taxonomy): Eukaryota > Viridiplantae > Streptophyta > Magnoliopsida > Asterales > Asteraceae > Scalesia > Scalesia atractyloides. The sequence goes on along the minus strand of CAMTDV010000029.1, from coordinate 48,477,436 downwards.
TGTTAGATTAAACCACAGGTCCCGGGTTCGAGACCTGTGGAGTGCATGTCCGAGTCGCTTAAACTGTTTTTAAAATAAAAATGATTTTCGGTTTAAACTAATTAATATATATATATATAATTAAAATCAGATTTATAACGGGTTAGACACGTAGCTCAGTTGGTAGAGCTGCGTGCACGCGTACGGGAGGTCTCGGGTTCGAGCCTCACCCAGCGCACAATAATATGCCTTCCGAACCGGTCAACGTCAGTCAAAGTCAAACGGTCAAAGTCAACTGTAGCAAAAATAAAATATTTTTTTTATTATTTTTATTTAATTATTTTAATTAAAAATCAATTAAATATACTTAAAAATAACATTTTTAAGGTTAGAAAATAGCCTCAAACTCACAAAAATACACCCAACCATCCTACTAAAATAGATTAATAAAATCCGTTTACTTACCAAACCATAATGCGATTTATCTAGGTTATTTTCACTCGTGGTTAACACCATTTCGCGTGCATTCAACCTCATCAACCGAACGCACCCAATGTGAGTGAATTCTTACAAACTCCCCTTTTTATTCATGTTTTGGGGTGTATCATGTGTCGCTTAAACTAATTCTCTTATGCAAATTCGTGCTATACCATTTTATGAACTAAATTAGAATGTAACTATTATTGGTTGTGATGTATTACATATTGTCAAAGTTGTATGCAAATTATTTAGGCCCATCAGTTCCCGTGGGAGACGAGAACAACGCGTGCCTTAAAACTCATTCATTAGGCCCATCAGTTCCTCGTGGGAGACGAGAACAACGCGTGCCTCAAAACTCATACATTAGGCCCATCAGTTCGTAAGAACAACGCGTGCCTCAAAACTCATTCATTAGGCCCATCAGTTCCTCGTGGGAGACGAGTCGAACAACGCGTGCCTCAAAACAATTATTTGGTGTTTGTGTGTTCAATATTCAACATTATGTGTTGTGTGAATAAATTTACATCTACATTTACTCATATGTGGTATGCACCTTATTTATAATCAATTGGATAAACTTGTTCAAATGTTTTCCATAGGATTCACTCGCCAACATTATGTTGATCCAAAAACCTTTTTACACATGATACAGGTGAACAGGTTGAAGCAAGGAAAACATAGGATATGCCTTAGAAGAGAACCAAGAAGCTTAGATTGATAGTTAGAACATGTTGTATCATTTATTGTAAATTTCCATTAAATTGTATTAATGAATATGAAACATATAATAAATGTCATGAGCTTTGATGATAACCCAATTATGCCCCGATCACCTTTTCCGCTGCGGGTCGGGGTGTGACATAAGTTACGTCAAACAAGGTATAAAATCACCCATTTTTCGGCATTAACGTTGAAAAAAGCATGTTTCTTTATTTACTACCAAAGGAGCTTAAACGAATAAAAGAAGCAAATTAACAACCGAAACCAACACAAATACAAAGAAGAAGGATTTATATAACCTGCGGAACCCCTATCCACATCCAAAACAACAAAAATAACAAAGACAGAAGCTTAGGCACGGGGCCGTGCCTGGTTAAGATTCTCTGTAGATAAAGAAAACAACAACAGACAAACCAACGAGGGGCCGTGAGGGGCCGTCCTAACCCAACACGGGTCGTGTTCAACTGTAAGATTCACAGAATCTGTGATAGTACAGCAAGTACACTGACCACGGGGCCGTGCTATGACACAACGGGGTGTGTTAGTACAAGAGCTTACATCTGCAGTTAATGAAGGGAGAGAAAATGAAGCCCACAGGCCGTGCCAGGTGGGCACGCGGCTGTGGTCGCCTTCTGTTTCCAGCTATAAATAGAGGTGCTTGGCTCATGAGAAAGCATCCCTTGGCAAACCACTTCTCTCACACTTACCATCAGTCCACCACCACTACAACACCAACACCAACACCCACCACCATCATCATCCATATTTCATCTTTTAGAGTGTGTAGTAGTCTCGGGATCCAAGATTGATTATAAGAGTTCTTGTCAAACAAAGGTCGTGCTTGGCTAAATCTCTTACATCACTTGGTGAAAACAAATCATTTATGTATTACTTTTGATTTCCAATTTTGGCAACTTTGTATTTGGGTATGTATTAATGACTTTAATAACTAGTTTTTATATTGAAAGTGAACTTTGGTTAAACATTTCTTCATGTTTTGTTGATTCACTAGTGTCTTTCAGTCTGTATAAAGCACGTTAACTACCTGGAAGGGGGTTAGAAGGGTGTTTGGGTAAAGTTCTTGCCTCGTTCAGTGTATAGATCCTGGGAGGACTTGATTCAAGCTTATTAGGACTTCCCTTAAGGCAGATAGCATCCAATCTGGGGAATTAAAAACGGCTTGAACCCTTTATAAATAAACTACTATTAAAACTTTATCCGGCCTTACGGGACTGTATCCCTGCAGACTCAGGCAGTATGGCTGAGGGTAACATCACCTTCACAAGAGTGGCCTACCACTTTTCGCATAATAACTTATTTAATTATCTTTCAATATTCCGCCCTTACGGGACTGTATCCCTGCTAACATAGACCAATATGGCCAAGGGTAACGTCGCCTTCACAAAAGGGGTCTACCACTATAACTAAGATAATGTCTTAAAAAGCCCAAAGTACGGAATCATCATAGGATACGTAAAGAGGAGTCGGAACCAAGTGATTCTTTCTAGTCTATTTGTTTTTTATTTATTTTCTTTACGTTTTTACATTTAGTTTATCTTTTAAAAATTTCTAAACTTTTATCAAAATTTGGTTAGATTAGATGTTAACGATAAGCCGGTATTAAAAGCTCTTGTGTTCTTGGATGACCTCGGTATCTACCATCACTATACTACGTCTACAATGGGTACACTTGCCTAACGTGTGTAGAGCGATAGTATTATCCATGTGTAAAAAGTGCTTAAAATATAACAAAAAGTATAACCACGCTCAACCGCGTCACCTATCGTACGTAGTAAAGCCTAATGAAGTCCGAGTATCGAACCCACGAGACACTAGCGACGCTAACTAGACTCTGACTCAACTATTTACTTAACTGGTTTATTTGGGCTTTGAGGGTTTTAAATTAACTAATTAACTAATATCTAAATTAAACTAACTATGACGAACTAAGATAACCAAACGATTAGGAACACGAGGTTGAAATCAATCAGAAGGAGAAACCACCTAGGCAATAATTCCCTTAGAACATGTAATGACTTATGACTTTGACAGTCGACTAAAGATCTGATATCTGATCTGACCAACCTCCCGTTAGGGATGTTAATTCCTATAGTAACTAGTCAGCTCAGAGAGGGACCCCCACTCTCCAGTTCCTAGAAACCAAACTATAAAGAATAATCAGAACACGTAATGAAGTGCTAAGAAGGATGGACTCGACTTATCGATACCGAATCCCACAACTATTAGAATATGTAACACTATTAGTATTAACGATCCTCTAATTGTGAAGCTAACCCAACTTGATACACCGAATACCTAGGAGCAACTAAACGCGAATAAACAGAAGAACCCTGAGCTACTAGCGGTTTAAATTATCAGACAATGCCTAGAACAAACATAGCAAGCCCAAATCATATTTCCAGTCATCAAGATTGGATGCACACCTTAAACTAGCTGGTGTAATTAACTTGGTTACCTTGGATTATTTAAACGACCTATAAGTGATTAAACGTGCCTAGGGTGAATTTCTTCTTTCCAAACACATCAAAATCAATAACCAAACAATAATCACAGCCAAAAAAAAGTACACATATTCAATTCAGCAACAAATCAAAGTTATTTTAAATCAAAACGTGTCATAGTAAAAAAAGTTCAAATATGAAAGTGAAAACAAATATTCTAAGTTCATCTCAACCTAGGTGAAACGATAAAACTAGCCAAGAAACATAGTCAAGAAAAAGAAACAATAATAATTTGTAGCAAGAATCTTAACCAAACGAGTTTAACCGAAAAAGAAACCGAAAAATAAAAACTAACGTGTGTCAAATTTTTGTTCTTGGTACCCAGTCCGTTCTCGCATCGATTCCTTTCTTCCTCTTCAAGATGTCTCCTCAAATCCCTTTAAAAATATGTCTGATGTCGTATCCTGATGTGTATCTCTCCCTCCCGCAGCCGTAAACAAAAATCTTATATATACCCATCATAATGAAACGTATCACAATTTGATTTGCACTACAATTTCACGATTTGGGCCTTTAACTCATCCTTCAGGTTGTCACAATTGGATTCAAACAACTCAACGACATGGGCTTTTGGCAGGTTTAACATCAACAAGGTGGGCTGGCCATCTAAATTGTCACGAAGATTTTTTGGGCCAAGTTAAAAAGTGTATCGCAAAGAGGCCCAAATCACCAAAGAATAAAAGGGTCAGTGGCATTTTGTTTATAATTGGATATCTCTGGAATAATAAAAAAAACAATGCAGCCCTCATGTTTTATGATTCCTCTGATGTAATATATTATTTGCCTCCTTATTTGTTGTAGCCCCTTTAATTGTTGTTTGCGAAAAGTAGCTGACCAAAACGCTCTACATTTGAAATCAAGTTAAATGTAATTAGCCAATAGAATATTGTTTAAATTCTAAAACGTAGCCATCATTCTGCTTGAAAGTTGTAACATCTTTTCATTTCATCAAATCACATTTAATAAATAATATAATTAACTATTATCATCGATTTGACAACAATAATATCTAAGGTTTTATTTAGTAAAATACTGCATTTTACCTCATTATCTTTTAAAACTTTTAAAATTTAAATATGAACCAATTATGAGTAATATTCAATAAAAACAACAAAGCTCCTTAAAAGTGTAAGAAATATTATATAAAAATATGCATATTTTAGACCTCATCAATACCCCACGTTCCTTAGTCATTTTTAAAAGGAGTTTTTTTTATAAAAACATAGGCACAAAACTACTCCATTCCAATGATTACTAACTACAAATCAATGGCCAAACCAAATTAGTGAACCGTGGTCTGGAGAACTACCTTCGTACATTTGTCTATGATAAAACCTTCGACTTGGGAAAGGGACCTATTTTTAGCCGAATTCCCATACAACACAAGCCATCACTCATACATTAACATGTCACCATTTAAGGCACTTTATGGTCATGATGCGACAACTATTCATGACCACATACCGGGATCCAACAACAATGCTTCCTTTGATACATCTCTCAACGACCACCAACACTTTTAGGTCTAAGTATACAAGGCTTGTGATTAAATAATAATTAAAAACAAACAATTTTCTATTGTATAAGTAAAGCTAAACAATCACAAGCAAATAATCATCATTAGCATCTATTTTTCTATTAAAATCCAATGATTACAAAATGTTTTAAAGAAAGATTAACTCTGTAGACTTCCCCTTGGCCTGATCACAGACAATTTTGTTCATTCAAAAGAAAAGGTGATGTGTGTGATAACTAGATCTCTAACAGGTGAGATCTATTTATACTAAGTACGAAAGGTCTGTTTGTGATTGATTGACATCACCTTGATAGTGACATCTAACATTCCTATCAGATGAGATCCACAAATGTTGCAAACATCCATGGGAATCAAACATTTGATCTAACTATGCTAAACACTATTAATAAGCTAATACTTTTACATTGGGAAACATCTGTTAGTCTATCCTCTGTTGCTTTGTTCCAAACATCTGTTTGGCAAGACAAATGTTGGTCTTCAAGAACAGACCTTTGATTCAACAAACTTTAGGACTTGAATAGACCTTGCTTCTACATGAACAGCGGTTCCAAGGCTTCAAACAAATGTAAGCTAATCTTCAATAGATTCTTTGGTTTAGGTGTTGAAGATTCACTATCTTTGGGAGGAATTTGGTTCAAACTTGTGTATATTTCTTGATCACTTGATCATGTTTTGGCTTTTAAATATCATATGTTCTTTTGTAGGTCCAACAATCTCCCTTAGAACGTATGATACCAAAACAGATGCTTATTAGATCAACTTTTATTCCTCTTCAACTTCTCTCTGATTTGGGCTTTAAATTGCTTCTCAGAATTTTCAGAAAGAGGGTCGTCGCATCCCTTTCAAGTGGACCGATTATATTGGAAAAGGTGAAGGAAATTGTTTCCAAGACTTGCCCAAACAGCTCTCTAACTTTGGTATCTGGATGCCCATAGATAAGTCCATTTTTAATTCATTCCTTCCTTATCTCATCTTCATATATCTGTATGACACCTCCTTTTGCCTTTTGAGGTAGCTTCTAATAGTTGTAGAGATATTATTTGCAAATGGAAGTTTTGAAGGATTAACCATAGAGCCGATAGGTATATTCAAGTCTTCGTAGTTTGGCCTTTCGGGGACTGAGGGATCTTTAGCTCTTAATTCTTCAAGTTTCTTGTAGCTCCATTTGATTGTTGGCCAATCCCACCTGGCCATTGATTGCATTACGCCAAACTTGGATGCCACCATCTCCTCCTTCATTTTTCTTAGCTTAACGACCTTTTGACAAACATGCTTTTACCTGCTCTCCAATAAGGAGGAGCGGGCTAGATATCTGGATTGAGCTTTAGCTTCTCAATCGTTGCAATTTCATCTAGAAGGACTTTTGTAGTCCAACCAGTGAATTGAGCTCTTGTGGTTGTATAAGGCTTATTCTTCATGATTAATTCCAAGTAATATTCCCTTAAAGCTTTTTTGAGCTCGGGGTTATTCACTGGTCCTTATGAAGCCTTTTGACTAACATCTTTGGCAAAATCTTCTAATTTATTCACTTTTGTGAATCATGCAAATAGAATTTGTTGTACCTCCTTATCACTTTTTCCCTTGCTTTTAGCAGCAGCTATTCTCTCAGCCTGTTTGATATCTTTTAAGGGATGAAAAGGTAAGTTGGTTGATGCCAGTTGTAGAATAGAAAGATTGTATTTCTTTTGACACATTTTCCAACTCTAATGGGTCAAGTATGGTGACCGTTTTATTGATGGAGGTGTAATGTTAGTGTTGTGGTAGTTGTTGTAGATGGTTGAGATGTATTATATAAAGTTCTGGTAGTTGTAGTTTTGATAGGTGATGCATGAGGAGTTTTTTCATCATCATCTTAGACAATGAATTTTGTTCTGATTCTGGTTTGAAGTCTTGGTGTTTTTTATGGTGGTTGTGGAAGCTTTGTTGTTGGTTTTCTTTTGATAAGAAGTCCTTTGGGAGACGTTTGTATTGATGGTGGTGGTAGTGTGGTTGTAACATATGTTGTCACTTTTGAAGGAACATATGTTTGGTTATGGGAGCAGTGGTTTGGGCAACAGATGCTTTCTAGAACCTCTATTGAAGATCCTTGATTATCTTGAATTATCTTCCTTTCAATAACCTCTTGCACTGTTATCTGCATATTTGCTTCCCTTGTATCTCTCATTTGCTCTTTTTCAATTGCTTTTGCAATTTCTTCTTGCCTAGCCTTTTTTACTACAATAATATCAGGCCTTTACCAGCTTTCTTAGCAAGAGGTGGAAGCTTTCTCATGCAATCTTCCTCCCCCTTTTTTGGCATCAACTTAATATTTGGGAAAGATAAGAGTTGTAATAGTGGTTTCAAGGATAAAGTCTTTGATGGTCTTAACCTCTACTTGAGTATCTTTGTACTTTGCATCCACCATTGTTCGTACTAACTCCATTTGCATGTTTTGTTTTTCTTCTGCGGCTTGCTTTTGAAGGTGAAGGTACATATATGCATGCACCCATATTTCTTTTGCAATATCTGCATTTGATGGTGGAGGTCTTGAGTTTTGTACCAAAGTCTTCATTATCTCTTTGATTTCAACAACTGAAGATTCCAACTTGGTTACTCTCTCCATCAATTCTAGATGGTTTAACCCATCACCTAACTAAATAGGATCATCTGAATTCCCACCAGAGGTGGTTAAACTTGGTTTTGAACCAAGTGCCCTTTTTTCTTGGTACGAGGGACTTCCAACTGATATGAGATTACATTTGTAGTCTCAACAGTTGTTGCCTTCAAGGGGGTCTTATTTATGTAACTACTGTCCAATTGTGAGACTAGTAGCTGCCTCACTTCAAAAACCTTCAAGTGTCCCTTGAGACACAAGAGATGCCAGCTCCTCTACTTATGGGCTAGCAATGATTTCTGATCTTGCCCTAGTCACTTGTTGATTTATACTCTCTATGATTTGTTGTTGAGAGGAACTAGGTTTGTGCAAGTTAGCTTTATCAATTGCATCAAGCAATGATTGGAATGTTGATGGGATTGCTTTTGTGGGTAGTGAAGCAAAAAGAGAAGCACCCCTGGGAGAGGGGCTTGAGAGTAGATATTCAAGTGAATAGTCTCCCTCTTGATTTGGGTCCCATGTGCTTACAACACTCTCCTTTTATGACGATGAGTGAGGAGTTTGGATAAGTAAGATAATTGAATCTGTTGTAAGGAAGTAACAATAGATGTTTATTGCATTTGTGCTATAGCAGGTACCTCTGGCATCTCAACCCCTAAAGATACCTTCTTTTTGGTTTTTATTTTGGATTTGGGGAAAGGAGTGGAAGTGGTTTTAGTGGAAATTTTTGGTATGTGTTCCACAATGCTTGGTTGTGCACAATGGTTACAAGGAGCAGTGGGCTCAGCAATAGATGTTGTAATATCTATTGCTTGGTTTTGTAAAACATTTTCTTCAGCCACATTTTCTTGACCCTTTGGTTATCATACGGGTGAATGTTTCTTTTGAAAGACTATTCATTTTAAGGGCTTCACCTTGTTTAAAACTTTCTTGTTTTGAAACTCCTTTTAGGTAAAAGCTCAATAGTCTTGGATATAAAAGAAAAGGACTACCAATATTTCTTTTGATTGCTTTTATGTTTGCCACCATATCCATAAATAATGTTTGAGATAGCTTATAATCTATGTTTGTCAAAATTGCTTATCCTAAATACTGAGTTTTAGGGGAATTTCATTAAAAGATATGGTCTTGGTAGATATGCAAACCAAAAGTGTATAGAAAAAGAATTTCATTTCTGGTGGGAATTTTGGTTTGAAAAGTATGGCTCCCACCAGTTGAGCTTCATATCCCCTTTCTATGAACTCATGTTGCAAGTCATTTTTAGGGATAGATTCTACACCTACCATATCCTGTAGATTGAACATTGTGGAAATGGATTATGGAGTTATCTCAACATGTTCTCCATTTATGGTGGAAGTAATAATGTAGGGCTTTTTGTTTTGAAGCAGAAAATTTGCTTTTGCCCAAAATTCTTGAAGGGCGGTTAGATAAATTGGGGCGTTTATGGTGAGTATATGATGGTATTTTGATGATGTGATAATGTCTATGATGGAGTGGAAATCAGTGTTCTTGCCATGTTTTAAAAGATATGGCAAGTAGTTGTAGATGATTTGAGAACTAAGGCTATGGTGAAATTTTGACAAATCTTTTGAAAATCTTCTGATCAGATAATCTTTTGATTGTAAGCAATGATATTTTAATGCAATTTCTGAGTTTTTCTCTTTTGAAATGCTTTGATTTGATAAATTTTGAGGATGGATGAAAATTCTTTTGTTAAAGTATTATAGGGTTTGGGAACAGGGATGTCAGCGTGGCCAACGGTTACTTTTTGAATGATGTGGCAAATTGTTATTTATTATGGCCAAACGTTGTTCAGAGAGTGGGTCCCTTTTGAGGAAACCCTTTGAAGAAGAAAGATAAGGTATGTTTCAAAAGTCTGTTTTGAACCTCTATTGTATCACAATAGGCGTTTGGATGACAGCATAAGTGGATGGTACATCTGTTTAACTTTTGGTCAATAGATGGATGGGAACCGATGTTTCAAACCTCTGTTAGATTAAAACAGAGTTTTGAATGAAAACATTGGTTGGTTTCCGAAAACAGTGGATCTGTTTGACTTTTCTTAGTCAATCAGTGGGTAAAGAATCAGTGGTTCTTTGTTCAAACTGTGGTTAACGACAGTTAAACAGAGTTTGGAACCACTAAAACAGATGTTTCACTCCTTTGAATAAGGTTTTGTTTTTATTGATTTTTCATAATCTTTTCTTGATTTTAAAACTGCAGTTTTTAATTTTCTTGATTTTAAAAAACAACATATTAATGATGCAATTTCCTTTTGATAAGTTTTTCAAAGATATTTTTCTTTCTTTTATTCAGATAAGGATATCGTGCTATGGAAACCTCTGTTTGCACTTGCAAATTCCCGAATGTTCCTTGCAAACAGTGGGTATGGGTTAATTTTGCAAATGATCCAAATCATTTGGATATGGTTTTTCCTTCCACTGCATCAGCTCTTTGGTAATTGTCATTTGTAACAAATAGCTCTTATACCATCTCAACCAATAGCTTTTGACCCTCTACAAGTGCTATTACACTTGGGTAAACTGTTGTTTGGCCCTTTCCAATGAGTTGATCATATCCATGAGGATGTCTGTTGATTTTTGGCTTTTGAGGCATGTGTACAGATTTATCATACCTATAAGGTACTCTGTTACATGGTGGTTGCCCATAGCCTCTTGAAATTGTGATGTGTGGTGCATCGGATAATAACCATCCCTGTGTACAGGGTATTGGTTCAAGGCCTGTGTACAAGTGTGTGACTTGAATCAATTCTTTGGGAAATGCTAGTGGATCCCTGCATATAGGACCATCTTCCCTTTTGACAGCTAGTTTCACTTTTAACCTATGATTGTTGATATCATAGGGTCTTAAGAATGGGCATTGTTAAGTTATATGGTTAACTTTTCCACAAATGGTGCACCCTGATGTTGATTCACATATATTGTTTCGTCTATTTTTATTGTCACACCCCGACCCGCAGCGGAATAAGAGTCGGGGCATGATTGGGTTATCACCAAAGCTCATGACATTTACTAATATGTTTCATATTTAATAAAGTCAAAGTTACATTTCCAAAAATCCAAACATGTTCATTCAATACAAAGAAAATAAACCAACATAACAATCATAACTCTAAATCGTTTTATTCTTCTAGTCCAAGTCCTATGTGTTCCTAGCTGCTGCTGGTTCACCTGTATCATGTGTAAAAATGGGGGTTTTTGGGTCAACATAAGTTGGCGAGTGAACCTTATTAGATAAACATTTATTAAGGAATTACCTGTTAGTTTATCAATGAAAAATTGTGCAAATCATAGATGAGCAAATGTAAATAATCAAGCAGTAGCAAATAGCAGTCACAACTATAACATACAATAACATATGACAGCATACATGAACATACCAACATCATACTATAAATAACATAAATGAAACTGTGCGATCAAGGCTCAATCAAACGGAGCCGATCGTATTGCATGTACTGAAAATGAAAATGTCTGTGCGATCAAGGCTCAATCAAACAGAGCCGATCGTATGTGGGCACGCCAGGTTCAACCTCATAATGAAATGGGGAACATGCTCAACGCTCATAATGTAATGGGGAGCGGCGGCCTATGAAATTGCATGTACTGAAAATAATAAATTGCATCTAACAATACAACATAAACAAACTGAATACACATGTTCATGATATGATGTATGCACAATGGTTTAACTATAATATATAACAAAGACACATGATACACCCCAAAACGTGATTAAAACGGGGAATTTGTAAAGATTCACTCACATTGGGTGCGTTGGATTGGAGATGGTGAGATGCGCACGAATTAGATGAGCGGAACAACGAGAAATACTAACCTAAATAATATGGAAGAATATATTAAATGAGTGGATTCTATTAAGGATTTTAATGAAATTTTTAGATATATTTTTGTGAGTTTAAGGCTATTTTCTATCTTTAAAAATGTTAATTTTAAGTATTTTTAATTGATTTTTAAATTAAATTTAATAAATAAAAATGTAAAAAAATTGTTTATTTTGCGTTGACCGTTGCTGACCTGTTGACTTGTTGACCGGTTCGGTCAGGACATGGTTTGCGCTGGGTGAGGCTCAACCCGAGACCTCCCGTACGTGTGCACGCAGCTCTACCAACTGAGCTACGTGTCTAACCCGAAATAATCTTGTTTTTAATTATATTTATACACTTATTCAGTTTAAAAGAAATTCTTTTTAATTTCAAAAACATTTAATTCAACGGACCGGTGCTAGTGACGGGTTTCGAACGCGCGACGTATGGCTTAATGTTGCATACAGTCCACCGCTGGACTGTGTGTCTAACCTGGTTATTATCTCGGTTTTTATTATACTTAACAACTAACCGAGTTAACCCGGTTTAGTTCTAAACAAAAAGGCATTTTATTATATAAGGAGTGCGTATAGTAGGAATCGAACTCGGGACATGCGTATGTATTTTGCACACAGTCCACCGCTGGACTGTGTGTCTAACCCGTTCATTTTACTAGTTTTAAATATACTTATAACTTAATTAGCTTCGTCTTCTTCATTCAAATTACAGTCAACCGATTTACTAACTCGTTCCTTGTTCTTACGATTTACAGACATTATTAAAGCTTAAATGAAAAGTCAGAGACGGTAATTAAAGGTGAACATACCGATGAACGGTTTATTTCAGATTTCTGGCAATGTGTCGGTCCCTGTTTTTATGCTCTTCAACTGAACAAGATAATTGACTGTTTTGATTAGTCGATTGTGGAATTGAAGTGATAAACAATCGTTAACGATGTGTTTGAAGACCCTTACCGCTTCACAGACGGAAATAGAAATTTTCAGGGGAGTTCCGGCGAACTGGAATTAGTTGAATACAGCGCCTGAATTCGATTTCAATTGAGAGGTTTAAATTAGAAATAGTCTAATAATTGTTGAACTGCAATAATATTGAGAAAATTACCGTTTGAGGATGAATACGGTTTTCCGGCGGGATTTGCAGAAAATTCCGGCGAACTGATTTAAGCGTTCTGATGGTCTGAAAATGTGACGAAAATGAAATGGAGTATGGTTATAAAGTTTCTGAGTCGCGAGAGAGGTCTGGAATTGAAGTAATTGTGACTTGATTCATTTCGGTTATAAAAACCGATTAATAAAGAAAATTGATGCTCAATCACTTCTGAATTGATTACAATCATCGGTTCATCGGTTATAAAATGTGAATGAACGATTAATCAAACGATTAGACGATTGATTTGCCGATTTCAGTTTCTCAGTTGGCGAAACCGGTTTTAACCGAGTTTGTGTATAAATTTCATTTATTTCCTAGAGATAACAGAAAACACAAAGTGGTGGAGTGGTGATGTGAGTGTATGTTAAGTCGTTGGGGTTGTCCTTGGCTGACCCGGGTTCGAGTCCCGGCAGCAACAAAATTCTTTTATTTATTTTGTTTTAACTTTTTATCAAATATAATTTTTATAGTTTAGTTTATTTATTAATTATGTATCGTTTTAAATCAAAATAATCATAAATATTCAACGTAACTTTTATAACTTGATATTTGATTACAAAACGGAGCGGGTTTTGAAAACCCGATTTTTACAAATGTTACAGTATCCCCTACTTTTAGGAATTTCGTCCCGAAATTTAAGTAGTTGAAGTAGTAGGAAAAAGATGCGGGTATTTTTCACGCATTGAGTCTTCACGTTCCCAAGTGAACTCAGGTCCCCGTTTCGACTCCCAGCGTACCCTAACAATTGGAATGCGACTCCGTCGTAGACGTTTCTCTCCGAAGTCCATGATCTCTACAGGTCTTTCGATAAAATGCATAGATTCATCAATCTGAATATCTTCCAGCGGAATATGGAGATTCTCATCAGCGAGGCACTTCTTCAAGTTCGACACGTGGAATGTGGGATGAATCCTGTTGAGTTCTTCTGGTAGGTCAAGCTTGTATGCTACAGGACCTACCCTTTCGAGTATCTTGAAAGGTCCTACGTAACGTGGTGCTAGCTTGCCCTTTTGACCAAAACGAACTACTCCCTTCACGGTGATACTTTTAAAAGTACATGATCACCAATGTTAAACTCTAAGGGCTTCGTCGTTTATCTGCATAACTCTTTTGACGACTTTGAGCCGCAAGAAGATTGTTTCGAATTTGATGGATCTTGTCTGTGGTTTCTTGGATCAATTCTGGACCAGTAATTTGAGCTTCCCCAATTTCGTGCCAACATACAGGAGATCGGCACTTACGACCATATAACGCTTCAAAAGGTGCCATGCCGATGCTCGAATGATAGCTGTTGTTGTACGAAAATTCAACTAATGGTAGGTGGGCGTCCCAATTTCCCTTGAAGTCTATGACACATGCTCGTAGCATATCTTCAAGAGTTTGAATGGTGCGCTCAGACTGTCCATCAGTTTGAGGATGAGAGGCGGTACTGAGATCTAATCGCGTGCCCATAGCGGTTTGTACTGCTTGCCATGTTCGTGAAGTGAAACGACCATCACGATCAGAAATAATGCTTAACGGTACCCCATGTCGGCTTACGATTTCGTTGATATAAATACGAGCAAGCTTTTCGTTCTTGAAATCTTCGCGGATAGGAATAAAGTGAGCTGATTTTGTAAGTCGGTCTATAATCACCCATATAGTGTCATACCCACCAGAAGTGCGAGGTAACCCGGTAATGAAATCCATGGTTATATTTTCCCACTTCCATACAGGTATTTCCGGTTGGACTAGAAGTCCTGAGGGTCTTTGGTGTTCAGCCTTCACCTTGGAACATGTAAGGCACTTAGAAACAAATACAGCAATATCCTTCTTCATTCCAGGCCACCAATAGGTATATCGTAGGTCTTGATACATCTTATCGGCTCCTGGGTGTATAGAATATCGCGTTTTGTGAGCTTCATTCATAAGAGTTTCACGAAGATTGTTGTGGTTAGGAATCCAGATACGATCTAGGTAATACAACTACCGTCAGATTTAGTTTCGATTTTTAACTCAGCTCCACAGGACATCTCCTTTCGCACATCTTCTTCCGTTATTTAAACGTGTTGGGCTTCTCGAATTTGATCTTTAATGTTGGTTACAATTTGCGAACATAGAAGATGAATGGAGTTCGCATAACCCTTTCGACTAAGTGCATTAGCCACCACATTTGCTCTTACCAGTGTGGTATCTAATTTCACAGTCGTAATCATTTAGAAGTTCGACCCATCTTCGTTGCCTCATGTTTAACTCCTTTTGATTGAAGATATGTTGAAGACTCTTGTGGTTAGTGTATATTTCACACTTAGTACCATAGAGATAATGTCTCCATATCTTAAGAGCGAACACAACGGCTCCAAGTTCTAGGTCATGAGTGGTGTAGTTCTTTTCATGTGTCTTGAGTTGTCTCGAAGCATAAGCTATGACTTTTCCTCTTTGCATAAGAACGCAGCCTAATCTTGCCCTGACGCGTCGCAATAGACTACAAAATCATCACAACCTTCAGGAAGAGTGAGGATTGGTGCATCACAAAGTTTCTGTTTAAGAGTTTGAAAGGCTTCTTCTTGCTTGGGTCCCCATATGAAAGGTTTTCCCTTATGAGTTAAAGTCGTGAGTGGTACAGCAATGCGAGAGAAGTTTGAAATGAACCGACGATAATAGCCAGCTAGTCCAAGAAAAGATCTTACTTCAGTTGGTGTACGTGGAGCTTGCCATTCTTGAACCGCTTTGATCTTTGAAGGGTCAACATGTATTCCCTTGTCATTGACTACATGCCCGAGGAATTGCACCTCTTTTAACCAGAATTCACATTTGGAGAATTTGGCATAAAGCTTTTCCTTTTCTAGAAGTGCAAGAAGAGTCGAAGATGACGCTCATGATCAGATTTAGATTTTGAATAAATGAGAATATCGTCGATGAAGACTATAACAAATCGATCAAGATAAGGTTTGCAGACTCTGTTCATTAGGTCCATGAAGACAGCTGGTGCGTTGGTTAATCCAAATGGCATAACCATGAATTCAAAGTGGCCATAACGAGTTCGAAAAAGCAGTCTTAGGGACGTCTTCTTCATGCACTCTAAGTTGATGATAGCCAGATCGAAGATCGATTTTTGAAAAGCAGCTGGCACCTTGTAGTTGGTCAAGAAGATCATCAATGCGTGGTAAAGGATAGCGATTCTTGATTGTTAACTTGTTGAGCTCTCTGTAGTCGATGCACATACGAAACGATCCATCTTTCTTCTTTACAAAAAGGACAGGTGCACCCCAAGGCGACGAGCTAGGACGTATGAATCCCTTGTCAGTCAACTCTTGCAATTGACTGGCTAGCTCTTGCATTTCAGAGGGGGCTAACCTATAAGGAGACTTTGCAACTGGTGTAGCACCAGGTATAAGATCAATATGGAATTCGACGTCTCTAACTGGAGGAAGTCCTGAAATGTCGTCAGGAAAAACTTGTGGGAAGTCTTTTACTACAGGAATGTCTTCAAGCTTCTTCTCCATGGTTCCCTTCTTGATGATATGAGCTAAAAACGCGACATAATTCTTGCGAAGATATTTTTAAGCTTGGAGACAAGACATTAAGTTGAGCCCTTTCGACGAGGTTTCTCCAATGATTCGAAGAGTCTGCCGTTTGAAAGAGGAATACGAATAAATTTTTCACGACATACAACTTCCGCCTGATGTTGACTGAGCCAATCCATACCGATTATGATGTCAAAACTTCCCAGCTTCATAGGAATAAGATCGACTGAGAAATCGTGGTCGTTTAAGGTGAGTGTACAGTTGCGTAAAATAGAGTTTAATAAAACTGGTTTCCCGTCCGCAACTTCTACCGTTATGGATTCCGTGAGCTTATCCCGATTTTTGCTTAAGATAGATTCAAATTCTAAAGACACAAAACTTCTATCCGCACCAGTATCAAATAACATAGAGGCATATCTACCATTTATAAGGAACGTACCGTTGACCACATTGCCGTCAGCTCTGGCCTGGTTAGCGTTGATATTGAAAGCTCTCCCTCTTGCAGGTGGGGGAGCTTGGTTTGCTTGGTTCACTGGGTTGGCTTGGGCCTGAGCATGAATAATATTAACCAGCCTTGGACATGTGTTTCTGAAATGACTCGGGTCGCCGCAATTGTAGCAAGCCCGCATTGGTTGACCCATAGATAATTGGGCTGGAAATATGTTTGGGCTAAAGGTTGGGTGGGTGGTAATAGTAGGGGTTGTTGGGCTTGGCCCATTATCTGTTGGTGGGTTTGGGTTAAAGGTGGTGGCGGTTCGTTCGTTGAGGCATGCGGCAAGTTTGAACAGTATGACCTGCGCGACCGCAGCCGGTGCAATATTGGCAAGGATGATCAGGGGAATGGTGATATTGGCAACGGTTACATTTTGGTAACGGGCCAGTGTAGGGTCTTCTGTATGGTGGGGTGAAGGAGTGACTTGAGTAATGGGTGCAGCAGGAATAGGGGAATTGGTTTGGGTAACTGCAAAATTTCTGGTGTTGCGCTTCCTCTTGTTAGCAAACTTAGAGGAAGGAATGGGGTGGTTTGAAGTTTGTCCCTCAACAGGGGCTTTCTTCTTCTCTTCTTTGAACTTTCCGTTGCGAATTCGGTTTTCGGTCAGTTCAGTTGCTAACTCCATAGCAGCTTCAAGTGTTACTGGTGAAACGCTGAGAACTGAATCTTGGATTTTCGAGGGAAGTCCTCGAATATAGTGCTCGATCAGACGATAGGTTGGGGTGAACAAATTTGGAACCATTTGGTTCAACTCCAAGAACCTCTTGTTATAGGTAGTGTGATCACCCTCCTTTTGCTTTAGAGCATGAAATTCATCCTCCAACTTTTTAATTTCACTTCTAGGACAGAAACGCCTAGTCATGATTTCCCTTAACTCCTCCCAAGTTAAGGCCATCGCATCTTCAGTTCCCCTCTTCCCTTTCTCAGTATTCCACCAAGTGAGAGCTACCCCAAATAGTCTCCCGGTGGCGTATCGAACCTTGCGATCCTCAGGACAATCGCAGTTTAGGAAGGTGTTTTCCATCTCCTCGAACCAATGTAGGAGAGCAGTGACACCCTCGGTCCCTTCAAATTTAGGAGGATCACAAGACTTAAAATGTTTGTAAGAGCACTTGCTGGTAGGAGGGTTTTTCGATGTTCTGGTCCTGTTGTTGGGGAGGGTTAGTAGGATTTGTAGCAAGGGCTTGTTGTACTTGGACCAAATGTCAGGCAGTATCGTGGCCATTTGTTTCGCGATCTGAGTGGCCAAACGTTCCTGAGACCTTCCCGATCTTTTACCCATTCGTTGCTGTCTAGACGACATCTACAGGATCATACAATAGAAGATTGTGAGTTTATGATGTCTTTTTAGGTGTCATGTGTCTTTAAGAAAATGAAAATAACATAAATATCAATAATGCAACTACATCCATAGGATGTCTTGGGTTCGCTCATGTTGGGCCTCAAATGTCCCCCATACCTTCACCTACATAGTCATGTGGGCCCCCATGGCTATTGTCTTGGTAGGATTCACATTAGTATTGGCAATTTAACACTTGCATCCCCCGAATGCAAACCACAAAATATGTTCATGAGATGTTTGGTCGGAACGTGTCCAGGTGTAGACACAATGACAACTCAAAGTGGGGTTAGTTCACACGACGTTTGGTATAGCATGCTTTGGCCTAATAGGTACTTCGTACTCTCATCGTTAGTCCCCAAGTAGGCAAACTGGTCCTTTATTTTGGATTTATACGAATGCCATCCTAGACAGGACGTTCGACTACCGGTACTGGTACCCTTCCAGTTACTACATGCCCGTCATGAGAACTCACTTTGATGAGATTTGAAAACATGAAAATCATTGTAAAAGCAATCATGATGTGGTGTGTGCTTTCATGAATGTGATATGTTATGAGTATACGATTCATGATAGGCATTATATGATAATACATACTTATGAACATGCTTGCACAATATTAAATGTAACATTTAACATAAAACATATAAACATCATGAAATTTGGCATGTAACACACAAAAATCTTATAAGTTTCTAATCGACTATAGTATAGGCTCTAAGGGTCTAATAACCTATCCTATATCCCTATAGTCATGGCTCTGATACCAATTTGTCACACCCCGACCCGCAGCGGAATAAGAGTCGGGGCATGATTGGGTTATCACCAAAGCTCATGACATTTACTAATATGTTTCATATTTAATAAAGTCAAAGTTACATTTCCAAAAATCCAAACATGTTCATTCAATACAAAGAAAATAAACCAACATAACAATCCCAACTCTAAATCGTTTTATTCTTCTAGTCCAAGTCCTATGTGTTCCTAGCTGCTGCTGGTTCACCTGTATCATGTGTAAAAATGGGGGTTTTTGGGTCAACATAAGTTGGCGAGTGAACCTTATTAGATAAACATTTATTAAGGAATTACCTGTTAGTTTATCAATGAAAAATTGTGCATAATCATAGATGAGCAAATGTAAATAATCAAGCAGTAGCAAATAGCAGTCACAACTATAACATACAATAACATATGACAGCATACATGAACATACCAACATCATACTATAAATAACATAAATGAAACTGTGCGATCAAGGCTCAATCAAACGGAGCCGATCGTATTGCATGTACTGAAAATGAAAATGTCTGTGCGATCAAGGCTCAATAAACGGAGCCGATCGTATGTGGGCACGCCAGGTTCAACCTCATAATGAAATGGGGAACATGCTCAACGCTCATAATGTAATGGGGAGCGGCGGCCTATGAAATTGCATGTACTGAAAATAATAAATTGCATCTAACAATACAACATAAACAAACTGAATACACATGTTCATGATATGATGTATGCACAATGGTTTAACTATAATATATATACAAAGACACATGATACACCCCAAACGTGATTAAAACGGGGAATTTGTAAAGATTCACTCAATTGGGTGCGTTAGATTGGAGAGGGTGAGATGCGCACGAATTAGATGAGCGGAACAACGAGAAATACTAACCTAAATAATACGGAAGAATATATTAAATGAGTGGATTCTATTAAGGATTTTAATGAAATTTTTAGATATATTTTTGTGAGTTTAAGGCTATTTTCTATCTTTAAAAATGTTATTTTTAAGTATTTTTAATTGATTTTTAAATTAAATTTAATAAATAAAAATATAAAAAAAATTGTTTATTTTGCGTTGACCTTGTTGACTTGTTGACCGGTTCGGTCAGGACATGGTTTGCGCTGGGTGAGGCTCGAACCCGAGACGTCCCGTACGCGTGCACGCAGCTCTACCAACTGAGCTACGTGTCTAACCCGAAATAATCTTGTTTTTAATTATATTTATACACTTATTCAGTTTAAACGAAATTCTTTTTAATTTCAAAAACATTTTAATTCAACGGACCGGTGCTAGTGACGGGTTTCGAACGCGCGACGTATGGCTTAATGTTGCACACAGTCCACCGCTGGACTGTGTGTCTAACCTGGTTATTATCTCGGTTTTTATTATACTTAACAACTAACCGAGTTAACCCGGTTTAGTTCTAAACAAAAAGGCATTTTATTATATAAGGAGTCGTATAGTAGGAATCGAACTCGGGACATGCGTATGTATTTTGCACACAGTCCACCGCTGGACTGTGTGTCTAACCCGTTCATTTTACTAGTTTTAAATATACTTATAACTTAATTAGCTTCGTCTTCTTCATTCAAATTACAGTCAACCGATTTACTAACTCGTTCCTTGTTCTTACGATTTACAGACATTATTAAAGCTTAAATGAAAAGGCAGAGACGGTACTTAAAGTGAACATACCGATGAACGGTTTATTTCAGATTTCCGGCGATGTGTCGGTCCCTGTTTTTATGCTCTTCAACTGAACAAGATAATTGATGTTTTGATTAGTCGATTGTGGAATTGAAGTGATAAACAATCGTTAACGATGTGTTTGAAGACCCTTACCGCTTCACAGACGGAAATAGAAATTTTCAGGGGAGTTCCGGCGAACTGGAATTAGTTGAATACAGCGCCTGAATTCGATTTCAATTGAGAGGTTTAAATTAGAAATATCTAATAATTGTTGAACTGCAATAATATTGAGAAAATTACCGTTTGAGGATGAATACGGTTTTCCGGCGGGATTTGCAGAAAATTCCGGCGAACTGATTTAAGCGTTCTGATGGTCTGAAAATGTGACGAAAATGAAATGGAGTATGGTTATGACGTTTCTGAGTCGCGAGAGAGGTCTGGAATTGAAGTAATTGTGACTGATTCATTTCGGTTATAAAAACCGATTAATAAAGAAAATTGATGCTCAATCACTTCTGAATTGATTACAATCATCGGTTCATCGGTTATAAAATGTGAATGAACGATTAATCAAACGATTAGACGATTGATTTGCCGATTTCAGTTTCTCAGTTGGCGAAACCGGTTTTAACCGAGTTTGTGTATAAATTTCATTTATTTCCTAGAGATAACAGAAAACACAAAGTGGGGAGTGGTGATGTGAGTGTATGTTAAGTCGTTGGGGTTGTCCTTGGCTGACCCGGGTTCGAGTCCCGGCAGCAACAAAATTCTTTTATTTATTTTGTTTTAACTTTTTATCAAATATAATTTTTATTAGTTTTATTATTATGTATCGTTTTAAATCAAAATAATCATAAATATTCAACGTAACTTTTATAACTTGATATTTGATTACAAAACGGAGCGGGTTTTGAAAACCCGATTTTTACAAATGTTACAGTATCCCCTACTTTTAGGAATTTCGTCCCGAAATTTAAGTAGTTGAAGTAGTAGGAAAAAGATGCGGGTATTTTTCACGCATTGAGTCTTCACGTTCCCAAGTGAACTCAGGTCCCCGTTTCGACTCCCAGCGTACCCTAATAATTGGAATGCGACTCCGTCGTAGACGTTTCTCTCCGAAGTCCATGATCTCTACAGGTCTTTCGATAAAATGCATAGATTCATCAATTCGAATATCTTCCAGCGGAATATGGAGATTCTCATCAGCGAGGCATATTATGTATGTCTGCCACTGTGCAAATATGCTAGATAGAGCGTGTGTTGAATATTGTATAGTTGAGATACGAACACATGACTTTGGGGAGGACAAGAGTGGTTCGTATGGATGTAATCTCATATGGAGGTAACCTTCGTAAGGAGGTAACCTTCGTGAGGAGGTAACTATCGTGAGGAGGTAACCTTTATGAGAAGGTAGCATCTTCGTGCAGAGGTAACACGTTCGTACGAAGGTAACTACCTCTGCACGGAAGTACATCCGTCCCAAACCTCAAGTATATATAGTGTTGTGTATTCGTTAGTTGATATGTTTTGGAGATCCAGAGGGGAAATGCTGGAGAAATTCTGTTTCTCCAGATTGTGAACCATGTAAACTCTTGGTATGAATGGAAAGCTTCCGCCGGATTCTAGACTTTCAGTGTGGACTCCGACTCCTTTTTGCAATTTTAATATTTTTCTATCATTGTTTGGATTTGGTCCTTGGTTATAGTTGCTACATGTTTGAGACTGCTTATTTTTAGATCCTTTTAAGCAATTCTTGTTCTAAAATCTCTTTTTCAAATTTTCAAGAACTATTTCACTAATTTGAATCTTCTCTCTTAGGTTTTCATTTACCTCTTTAATATTTGCAAATGCTATGATACATCTGTTAGAACATCACTTTTTGAGAGTTTGAGGTGATACCTTAGAGGCAGTCATTTGAACTTGATCCGCACTTATGCATTCGATGGAAGTTTTGAAATAGTTTTCTTCAATCCTTACTTCCTGCTCTTGGTCACAACAGATATTTGACCTGAGCAGTCAACAGTTTTCTCAAAAAGACTTTCACTAATAGTTGTTTAAACTTGATCTTCTTCACTAGAGATATGTTCGATAGCCATGAAACAGAAATTTGCATGTTCACCACAATCATTTGCCATTAACGCAAAATTTTCACCAGTTAAATTTTCTAGCAAGCTACTCCAATCAACATAGCATTGTGTAAGAAGCTTTGTTGATTAGACTCTACAAGTGTAGGAGCAGGGGCAGCTTGTGGTGCTTGAACATGTGTAACAGGCACTTGAACATACTTAACCTGAGGAACATGAGATGCTTGAACATAATGCATAAGCACAGGGTTCATGCTTTGTGCAAAATGGGTTGTGTTTTGTACACTTGGTCAATGGGTATTTTGGGTATTTTGATAACATTGTTGTTGTGCGTTATATTGAGGTCTTTGATTAGGGTATGTGATCAATGGTCCAAAGTTGTGTGATTGACTCCTACATTTTTTTGCAAAGTGACATAATCTATTATGCTTAAAACACTGGATTTTAGATTTATCCAACCCCCTAACCCTTGATATGCTCTACCAGTCCTTTTGTAAAAGTTATTTGCCCTTAGACTTAGTAGTTCCAGTTGGTGCAATATATCCATTTCCTCAAGGTCAGTTGGGTCTATATGCTTTAGATAATTAAGAACAAACAACAAACTATCAGGACAAGGACCATCATCATTCACTGTAAATGCATAATTTGAGGAATGTTGATCAGAGTTGATTCCAGTAGATATATAACAATAAAATGATCAAAACTCTGATCATTTGTCATTCCTGAAGATGATCCAACCTGACTCAGAAGTGTCGTGTTTCCGAAAATATAACTCGTGGACACTTTTCAGGTTTCCTGAAGCTTCTTTTTCTGGACAAGCCCCATTTCAAATGTCAGGATGAAGTTGAGTCAGGCTCATGTTCTTGAAATCTAAGGATGTCCTCATCACTATAGCAATAGTGCCCCATTTTCAAGGAGAGATCTTTAAAATCGGTTACTTAAAGTTGATTTTGAAAATTCTTTATTAACCAACTTTAATTCACTAATAGACATGAAAAATGTTCAAACTGTTGTGTAAGGGTTTCTCCCTTGATGTGTTTGAAAGTTTCATTTTGTGGGATAAGGATTTCTCGAGTATTTTCAATAACTTCCTTGTTCAACCAATTTGCTCTTTCAATTCATCCCATAACTCTTTGGCACGGTTGCAATGTAACATGCCTGCAAAGATTTCATTCGGCATAGCCATGGCCACAATGCTAAAGGCTTTGGCGTCTAGTATGAACTTTTGGAAATCTTCCTGAATAATTTTCCAGTTTCTTTGGGCTCTTGCACACTCGGGTTTCTTTACTAGATATTATTGGAATGTGAGGTCCATATATAACAGACTTCCAACACTCGGTGTTTTGTTGAGCAAGTATGTGAGTCATCCTACATTGCAAGATATTAAAATCAGATCTGATAAGCATGGGTGGCTGATTACTGAAGCCGGTGTTATGGGGATCAATTTGTGCCATTAACTTTTGTTCTTTTGAAGAAAAATAGTGTATGTGTTAGACACTATTGAGTTCAATTTTTTCATAGCTCAGAGTAGTAAATGATAATTAAGAACAAACAATTTTCTATTTTATAAGTAAAGATAAACAATCATAAGCAAAGAATCATCATCAACATCAGTTTTTCAATTATAATCTAATGATTACAAAATGTTTTACAGAAAAATGGACTCTACAGACTCCCCCTCAGCCTAATCACAAACAATTTTGTTGTACAAAAAAAGATGATGTGTGTGATAACTAGATCTCTAACATGTGAGATATATTTATACTAAGTACGAAAGGTATGTTTGTGATTGGCTAACATTCCTAACAGGAAAAGAGTCCATAGATATTGGAAACATCTATGGTAATTAAACATCTGATCTAACTATGCTAAACACTGTTAATAAGCTAATACTGTCACATTGGGAAACATTTATTAGTGTATCCTCGGTTTCTTTGTTCCAAACATATGTTTGGCCAGACAGATGTTTGGTTTTCATGAACAGATCTTTGCTTCAACAGACTTTAGAACTTGAACAGAACTTGCTTCTTCATGAACAACGGTCCAAGGCTTCAAACAGATGTTAGCTAATCTTCAAGAGATACTCTGATTTAGGTGTTCAAGATTCACTATCTTGGGAGGAGTCTGGTTCAAACTTCTATTTATTTCATGATCACTTGACCATGTTTTGGCTTTTGAATATCATATGTTCTTTTGTAGGTCTAACAAACACGTTTAGATACTCTCAAATTGTCCCTCGAAAAAGCAAGAGCTCATATGTCTATGTAATCTAATAAGAAAGGATGGAAAATTGTTCACAGTAGGCGATTGGGTTTACTTAAAATTACAACAATACCGCCAAAAATCCTTTCGGAATTGCAATAATCAAAAACACTCCAGACATTTCTTCGGACCATATAAAGTACTAGAACGAGTGGGCAAAGTGACTTACAAGCTCGACCTACCACACACCTCAAAGATTCATCCCATTTTCCATGTTTCATTACTCAAAAAGAGCCATGTAATATGTAACGCCCCAAAATTCAAAATTCTAATATGATAGTATGTTTTCTTATGTAGGGTGTGAAATGTACTAACTAAGTTATTCAAGCTTAGTTAAAACATAAGGAATGAGTATAAATGAGATGGAAAAGTGACTAATGAGAAAACTTCATAAAAATTATGCATCTTATGTGTGTGAAAGTGTATATGTCGACATATACATACACTAGTGTGTGTGGGTGTGAGCTATTGAGTGAAGCAAATCAAGAAGAAAGAGGAAGGAAGTGAAATTGCATGGAGGATCTATGAATTTATGAAGATTCATCTCCTTATAAGCATCAAGTAAGTACCAAAAGTATTTCTTGAAGTTCCTTAGTTAAAGCTCTTGATGGGTTTTGATAAAGTACCCTTAGTTGGGTAAACTGGAAGTATGAGATGGTTCGATTAGTGTCAATACTGATTTAATCATCTCAATTGGGAGTTTTAATGTGAGAATCCATGTTCAAGACCTTTGGGGTTTTTGATGGTTTATGGCTTAATATGAATGAGTTAAAAGAACTAGGGATTTTATTATGTTTGATGTTTATGTATGACTGATACTCATTGTTTAGTAAGAAAATGGATGTTGATGGCATGAGTTAGGTAATTAAGCATGAATGGGTTATACATTATGTTCAGGTAGTGGTACATACACCAAGTGTTTGATGAAATGACTAAATGACAATAATATGTGAATTTGTATGCAAGTTGTGGGTAAATATGTAAAGAAAGTGATAGTGATGTATTTGTTAGCAAACTAACATGAGAAGTGTGTTTTAGATAGAGTTCATGTGGAAATTTGATTTGTTAGTATGATGTGGTAGAAGTGTGCATTAGGAGCTTGTACTCTATTCTTGAAGATATGATACACCCTATGCGCTTAGTGGATTGTGTAGTTGGGATCAGGAGGCAAAAGTGGTGTCGTTGTATAACATGTGGATTTACTAGTAAGGATAATGTTAGAATCATTGATAATGTTAAATTAGTTAATCTTGAATGATGTTAGTTGTGGAATTATGAGACGACTAGTATGGAAGGAATTGATTATGTTGAGTTTGACCTACGACATGGGTATGAAATGCAGATGGTATCATTAGTATGATCAACTATATTAAAAATGGATACATGTTAATAAGTTGAAAGTGTGTAATCTAGGCAGTTGACTTTTGAAAGTCAGCAATGAATGAATACCATGGTTAAGCTTTTGGACACAATTATGAGAATAGATAAATCATGTGATGTGTTTTAGATCATCTATGTGTTGTGTGGATGTGAAACAAAGTAACTATCAACCTATGTCTTATGCATGTGGTATTTGGTTTATAAAAGTCAAGTTATGTATGAATGAAAAGAAATTAACGATTTAATGAATAAGCATGTGTACTAACCATAAATGCGAATGTGAAAACATGAAAGGATAGGACTCATGTCGAGACTCAAACCTGGAAGGCTAACGGGTCTACAGGGGACAAGGAAGCGAATACAAATACTGACGCTTAAGGTAAGTGATTCCGGACTCACTTCTTAGTTTTTAAAGGGAATTGTTGTATGTATAAATGTTGGGAATCATGTAAGAAGGTATAATTAATGGAAGTACTAAGGTAAGTTTTGTTGTAGTGGGTCAAAAGTACTTAACTAGTTCGGAAAGTACATGGTATAACTATAATCACACGGGTCAAATCTAGAAAGTTAGATAAAAGTATAGGTTTTTGAGTTATGGGCCTTGGGTTTAAGTGCTAGAATGATTTGGGTGCTTGGATACGTTATTGAAACTGTTACCTCCTTGTTGATTCAAAGGTCTATCATAGAAGAGAATCTAGGATAAGACATCTCGGTTGTTAGGTAGGGCCAGAAGAAGTTATAGTTTGCATGGGGATGAAGTGTCTGTCATGCACTTCGAAAGTTCTAAATTGTTGCTTTTCTAAGGATCCTTGACCCTGAGAGTTATTAGATCCAAAGAAGGTCTGTGTTGAGGTCCTTGCTTGATAGTCTAAGGATCCTTGAGGTCGAGCGAATGATCCTTGTTGAAGGAAGCAGTATCCTTGAGGCTGAAACATTTCCACTGATCCTTCCAGATGGAAAGAGGATCCTTGATGTTGGGGCATCCCCATGGATACTTGTTGAAGGGTAAAGGATCCTTGTGGCTGAGATGAGGATCTTTTAGATTGTTGACTTGTTGATCCTAGAGTGACAAAATCTAGCACCGCGGTCATCAAAAGAGATTGATCCTCCACCAGTTTCTTTTGCTTCTTGATGTCTTCGATTTCATGAAGGATCGTTTGGTTTGTCTTGTTCTACTGCTCCATGTAGCTCTTCATCTGCGCATACAAAACATAAATATCATTGTCAGTATTTATAGAAGAAGAAGTAGCAGAAAGCTTAGATCATTGGAAAACAAAAGTTGGCTTCTTTTGAGCAGCCTCGTTGTTCTTCTGGAACTTTGGGGGAATAGGAGGCAATGGCATGGAGCTTTGGGACAAAGTTTTCGTCGGCACGGCAGTTGAAGCAAAGTTTCCTTGAGAGGCCATATGGTTATGGTGTTGGTAAAAACAGGTGAAAACTAATAGAAATCTTTTAGAATTAATGCACCATTTGCCCCACGGTGGGCACCAAATTCTTTTGGTCAAAAATCGGTTTAAGGATAATGTAACCAAATCTCTTTTGTGAGGTAGAGTGATGATTACAAGACTTGAAATGTAAATGAAACACAAGGATTTGTATGATGAAAAGACCTTGATCACTAGTAGATCGCCGGCATAAAAACCTCGGGTGGTGAAAACTATCTACCACCAATTTCTATTAAGCAACAATGTGTAATACAACTTTGGAAACCGATCAAGTTTGATGCAATGTGTGAGCTGAGTTCAACATAAGGTAATAGGTTGTGTATGTTGTGTGTTCTGTGTCTTATAACTTTGATCGATCCATTTTAAAATAAAAATAACAAAATGTGCGATAATCATGGTTAGCCCATGTCTTCGTTCCATGATCGTTGTGGAATGAGCACGTGCAGCCTCTCGACGATTTCCTAGCAAGATTTCAGCTTAGACTAAGTCCACTACTGAGTTTACCTGCATTTAACCACAATAAAATACGGAGAACAATTATTAGAAACCATAGCAAACATTAAGGATTCTTGATCCTCTGAGGTCCCATAATACACATCAAGGATATTTGATCCAAAATAAGTCTCAGGATATCGGATCCATAACAAATTAAAACTAGGCCCTAACAAGCATGTTAGTAGTCGACTCGTGAGAGTCAAAAATGAATGACGGGCTAGGACCCGGATGAATAACTTATATAATTACAAGGAAATAAAAGTTTTGAAAGAGATGCTAAAATGACAAAATCTCGTTTTTATAAGTATGTTCGAACTAAAAGTATGTATAGAAGCTACTTCAATACAAATGAAAAGTCAAACTGCACAAATTGATAAAATAAATAATGAATTTAAGGATTGTATGTAAGAAAGTAAATTTGTAATGTATTATAGCATGCAAGTAGGAAATTTGGGAAAGAATTTTAGGTAAATAAACACCAAACAAAATGAACATTCGAATGAAATATGCTAACCATTACTTTTGTAAATGAGAATGGTAGAATCTTTGAAGCGATGAAACCAATAGAGTTGGTGAAAGGATGCTCGTGAGTGGGAACTTATTACATGTATGAATTAAATCAATCTAGATACCGTATGGACTCGAGAAGAAGCGGGTCAATTGGTTTGTGGATCGTTAGTCTACGCATTGAGAGAAGGTTAGTAACATGTTTAAATTATGTTTGCTAGGAAGAAGTTCATGTTGAATAACATTTTCCATACAGGAAGAATGGTAGTTTGAGCATGACATAGTATAGGATGTTTGACGTTGAAAGTCAACATATAAAAGATTTTGACTCAGATTGGGTCATGGAAAGGGACCTAAAACCCTCGAACGAAGATTTTGGAAATTATGATTAATAACCCGAAAGTTACCTTAAAAATGGTGTACATAATAGTTGTAATGGTAGTGACTATAGAATGATGCTTAACTTTCTAGTAAGCACGAATGAGTAAGAATGAAATAATAGGCATATAATGATAGTGTTAATTTAGAATGAATGTTGGCAATATGCGTATATAGATGGTCTAAACTACCACGTGTCAATGAAAGTACTTAGAAAGAATGCTAATAGTAGAATACCGAAGTAAATTCATGATGAGTGCTCATATGGCTAACACCAAAATGAAATATCAAATATGATATACAAGTAAGGTGGAATTTATCGATTTATTACGATTAATAAATATATGAAAGCCAAATGCTTAATCAAGAAAGTAGCAAATAAAACATGTAACTATGTTGGTATGTGAATAAGACCTTTGTACAATCAACTAGCATATGCATTTTTGTCACACCCCGAATTTCCAACCAAATCTCGATGGGCCCCAGTGGGGGATATCGTGACATAAGTTGATATCATCATAGTCAATTAACACAGCACAACAGAAGTCTTGGAGTATAAAATATTATTACAAACAAAAATTCCTAAAGTTCAAAAATAATATATATAGATGGTTTGTAACTAAAGATCCATAGGCGGATCGTCAAATATACACAAGATGAACAACAGACTTTAGGTAGATCTAAGGATTTGCAAGATCCTCTTATATCACTACCAAGCAGCTTCCAGCCTATTTCGTATT
Source organism: Scalesia atractyloides (assembly GCA_947069175.1). Lineage (NCBI taxonomy): Eukaryota > Viridiplantae > Streptophyta > Magnoliopsida > Asterales > Asteraceae > Scalesia > Scalesia atractyloides. The sequence continues at coordinate 48,447,489 of CAMTDV010000029.1, read as the reverse complement.
GTACCTGCAACTTAGTCTTTTAAAAATACGTCAGTTTTCACTAGTAAATACAATTAACTGACTCGTTTTGAAAACTTTCCAAAACTGATTTAAGTGCACAAGGCACATAAAAATCTTTTTATAACTTGGGAAAGTTAAGCTTTTAACCTTGTATACAGATTCACATGTTTGTCAATACATATGGGGCCCAGTATAGAAACCGAGACATGATTAACTAACACACTACTTATAAACCCACGAAGGAGTTATCCCCAACTTGTGGGTAAAATATATTTTAGCATTCGCATCTGTCAGGTGTATGCCTACACCCCGTGCTTTGGTCGTGGCCATTAGTAACTTAAATGAGCCGAGGATATCCAGGACACGGTCGTTAACCCCCAATGTTTAAGTTATCAAACAAAACTGATCAAAACGGAATATGCGGATTTACTAGCCACAATCCGATATTCGATTGATCCCATTCCAGACCAAGCGGTAATAATTTACCGTATCCCAAGCCCGTATAGGGGAATAAGTTAAAATTATTTACCTAAGCTAGCACTTGACTTAAATGCAAAGTTTATTTTAACTCAGCCGTTTAATCAATAGATAAGTGTAGATAGCATTTAATAGAAGGCTTCTAGTCTGGAATGATAGCATAAACTAATCAATTAGAATGCTAATGGTCCTATTTAAGTCATAGAGTTAGACCGGTTAGCTTAAAGGATCAAAAATTATGATCCGCTAGATTAAGCGATGACAAGATACAATGTATTTTAAACCCCAACAAGTACTAAGACTTGTATAAAATGGGTAAACGATTAACATTCTGGAATTTGAGGTTAAAATGTAAGGTTAAGCCCGTTTCGGTTAATTCTCGTAAACTAGTTACATAAACTTAACCGTACACATATAAGCGATATCGGGTAACCGGATGAGTCATGAACAAGTTCTATATGCCATTATACTTTAAATAAGTTGTAATATCAGTAGGATATCAGCTTATATGCCCGTTAAAGTTTTAGAATGAAACTATGCCTCATAAGGTGTTTTTATCATTATGTGACGTATAAAGGAACTTGATATATTCTGATGTTAAGATCATAAGCATTCTGAAAAATACTTAATTATGATATATTTTTAGTAAGAAGTCATACATAGGTGTGGTTTATGGTTTAGGACCAAACTATGCACCAGAAGGGCATTTTGGTCTTTTTAAAAGTATAGTTTACGATATTATAATAAAACTCAGTTTATAATCAGAATAATAACATCATAATATGTTACTTATATTAACATATTAGTAGTTAATTCATTTGAAAGTTCGTTTGTTGATTAAAACTTATGTAAAAAGGGCATTTTAGTCAAAGTTTGACATATTAGCAGAACTTCTGCATAAACTCAGATTATGATTATGATCATGTAATATAACCTCAGAGGGTTATGCTATACAATATTATGATCATAATGCAACCATAAATCAGTAGTAAACTAATCTAAATGGGTTAGAATCGAAAGTCAAAGCAGAAGTCAAACTTTGTGACTTTCGGTTGCGAACCGACCTTAGGACTGGAATTGACGAGCCGAAAACATTCCCACGTGTTATAATAATTATTACCAACTTTTTTAAGTTTCAAAAACATATTTATAACATATTTGAACTCAGATTATAATATTTATATAATCTAACCCGTTTGACTTTTTAAAACATTAACTTTGACCCTTCAATTGACCTAGTAAACGTGATTCTTAGGAGGTACCCTTTTAAGGGATTAATACCTACCTAATTACAATTACTTAGCCATGTTCATCTTGAACAATGGCTAGACCATAATGGTCTTAACCGAAAGTCAAAGCATTTATAGAAAATGTTTGACTTTTGGCTATCAAAAGCCTTATAAAAGAAAAGAGCAGCGATGGAACACTTATAAGTGATCCAAGAGGAAGTTTAGAACTGAAAGGAATGCTCTTAAATGACCAGGAACTTCCAAGAGTGTAATAGAGAGAAGAAAAGGAAATGAGCATCGAATAGAGTGACCTTGGTGGGCTATTTATAGTGCAAGAGGGTGAATGAGGATGATCCTAGGTGTTAGAGGTGTTGTAGAATCAATACAAGTGGCTAGATAGGTGTCAAGACCTGCAAGAGGGTGGCATATTGCAGGGTATGTGGCATCTTGGCAAAAATTTGGAATGTTGACACTTTTAGTCCCTCAAATATAGTTTTATTAAATGTCATGAATGAATTGTCCATTGACTTATATTCAATAATGATATAACTAGTTATTTTCGTTCAATAAGTGTTGTATTGAATAAGAGGGCGAATAACCTGACGTTAGTGCTTAGTGACTTTTAAGTGGTTACTAGCTTAGAATGCGATAAAAACTAATTCTTACAGTTTTATGGGTTAATTACCTAGATTAGTAAAATTAAAGGTTTGGTGATAAAACGAAATACTCAAGGATGGTAATTCAAGAGATATCACATCAACCAGGAATCGTTCAGGTCGAAAGATGACTTGATTATGCAAGAGATATGAAAATAATGAAGTCTAGGGGCCTCCGGGTCATTTGTTGAAAGTTGAAATAATGGAAAAAAGAAGAGGTTTCAGGAACTCGCCGTAGGCTACGGTCGCCAGACCGTAGCTTACAGTTAGTAAAAATGTAATTCAGCAAGTATGGACCGTAACCTACGGCTCTTGACCGTAGGTTACGGTTAGGTTTAGATTTTGGTCAGCAAAGCCGTAGCTTACGGTTTGGGACCATAGCTTACGGTCCGAAGCATGAAAAATTGCGAATTAGAGACGTTTGAGCGAGATGAGCGACTAAATCATTTGAGGCTTCATCCGAGGGTATGTACACATGTCGGTATATTACCGGACGTGAATTTTACGAGGTGTTACATCCTCACCCCTTAAAAGAAATCTCGATCTCTAGATTTTATTCAAAAAGATGGGGTTATTTTTGTCGCATAGTGGACTTAACCTCCCATGTATACTCGGGGCCTCGGTAGGCATCCCACTTAATCTTTACAATAGGTATAAACTTTATTCGGAGCTTTTTAACCTGTCGATCCTCGATCGAATTGGTTTCTCAATGAACCTCAGGCTTTTATCAATTTCCACATCTTGATGTGACAATGCTAGCGACTCATCGGCTAGACATTTCTTTAGATTAGATATGTGGAATACATCATGGATTTCACTAAGCTCCTCAGGCAGCTTAAGCTTATAAGCTACAGAACCGACACATTCGATTACCTCGAACGGTCCAATATATCTCGGGCTCAACTTGCCCTTCTTTCCGAAGCGCATCACGTTTTTCCAGGGTGATACCTTCAACAAGACTTTGTCCCCTACTTGGAACTTAAGAGGTTTTCGTCTCTTGTCTGCATAACTTTTCTGCCTATCACAGGCAACTTTGAGATGATCACGGATTTGTATTATCTTATCCGTGGTCTATAGAATAATCTCGGGTCTAGACAGTTGGGCTTCCCAACTTCAGCCCAACAGACAGGCGTTTTACATTTTCTCCCATACAAGGCTTCAAAAGGAGCAGCCTTGATGCTTGTATGATAACTATTATTATAGGAGAATTCTATTAGGGGTAAGTGGTCGTCCCAACTTCCGCCTGAATCAATCACACATGCTCTAAGCAGGTATTCCAAGGTCTTGATAGTACACTCGCTCTGCCCATCAGTCTTGGATGGTAAGCCGTACTAAAGTTTAGTCTTGTACCTAATGATTGTTGAAAACTTTTGTCACACCCTCAATTTCCACTTGCTGAGTTTTACCGTGAGGCGTGTGATCAAACCAGAATCTGAGACACTAGTAATATCGAACGACTCTATATGATTTATTTAAACGTTTTCCAAAAACATTTGTTTAACCATCATAGTCATTATCAAAATATCTTAGTTTCAAAGTTTAGCGAAGCATTAGTTTCAAAGTTTACGGAAGCATTAGAGTAAAGTAAAGTAACGGGCGCCAACATAAACGCCAAAACCAAAAAATCCCAAACATTATTCGTAAATAAGACTCGATAAAAATGTCTTGATCAAATGCAAGTGAGTGCACCTAGCGCTCCTAGCGTCCTGAGAAACATGTAAAGAAACAAGTATCAACATTAAAGAAGAGTGAGTTCACAGGTTTTTATAAGTTCACAAGTTCGGTTTAAAAGTTTTTTTTCCCCGTTATCCCTAACCCGGGATAATGACTTAGTTCCATTATTCCTAACCCGGAATAATAATGTTGGTTCGTAATTAAGTTCAATGTTAACATGTAGGTAGCGAGCCTAAAGTTACGTCACATAAGAGTTCGCGATCGAAGCTGACTGTTGTTGCCTCAGTGTTGCCAGGTCTATCACTGACCATGGCGAAAGTTAGGCCAAATTAATCACCCGTTGACCATACCCGGTCGGCTAGCGGACTAGCTCCGGTGGGGCTTGTCGGGCCCAGTAGTACTACTTATAATTTCCCCGCATCACCATACTACGATCCGAGAGTTGGTTGAGGACTTCCGTGATATAGCTACTTAGTGACCATAACGTACATTAACATTAACTTAGTTACCGAATAGTTTAACGACGTTAATTTCGCATAACGTAAAAGATAGAGTTTTAGAGCGTATACATGTTTCTCCCCCTGTTGTTCAAAACCGGATAAAATAGGGGCCGTGAACTCACCTTAAATTGCTTGGTTAGAATAACACAAAAGAAGCAAATGATGGAACCGCTAATCGCATCCTAACATGACAACCGATTTAAAGTTAGTGTGTGAACACACTGACACAAAATCCTAAGCATAACTAACACACAGTACGGCACACGCAACAACCAATTCGAAACCAAAATCATGCATGCAAAATATCACCATACAAAATAATGATCAAACCAACTTGTCATAAACACAGGTTAACTCATACAACACTTAGGTACACACAAACGCAAGTTATCATGTTTCAACTTGTACGCTCATAACTGGGCTGTTTTCGAGGATTTTTATAAAATAGCTCCAACGTTCCAAAAATTCCAATTTTTTTACAGCAGGTGTCAACTAAACTGTAGGATTTTATATAAAATTTTTAAGTCCTAACGCTTTACCAATTATTTATAAACATTTATATACTAGGCTGCAGTCAGATTCGTCGCTTTCTGACTGCAGTCCACGGGAAAAATTATTTAAAAATCATCGTTCATCTAATTAACAAAATTCCAGTGGGAGGTTTCCGGAAATTCCGTCTCCAGTTACTGTACAAATTCCGTGACCCAACCCCCTACAGACTATGAGATCCCACTCGATAAACAACCAGCAAATTCTGAAGAATTTACGCAGCTTCAGCTGCTGGCTAAATGACCACTTAAAAATAGCAAAAGACCTCAGAAAAATATGAATCCGGCGCCATTAGAAGCATTTTTCAAAAATACACGTTTTAGGCTTTAGAAAATCCACTTTTCGATAGATAATGATCAGGTTACAGCCAATTGAAGTTAGTTGTAAATGTCATTCAGCAAACTGTTTTTGACTTTTATCGCATTAGAACACGCTTAAACGATCATGACGCTTAGTATTAATGATTAACAACAGGTTTATTTGTCAAATATCATCATGTATATCAATATTCATGCAAACCCTAATTATATAACATGATCTTTATCGCTAAACCGCAGCCTATGATTTTAGTATTCATCATAACATCACAATTGCAAAGATTCGCCCAATCATCCTAACTAATCATAAATCACAACACTTTTCATACTAATAATCCTACCATTACACATAATCATGATCAAGATTACACAAACCCTAATGTGAATCGCAAATTAATTAAACCCTAACCTTGAAACGTGATGATTAGCGAACCGGGACAAGATTGGAATCAATCCGGGAGTTGTAGACTTGCGACCGTGAGAGGGGGGGCTGCCGTCGGCCTTCTCTTAGAGGCTAGGGTTTGTTTTTTTTTTTAAACACATCTCATGCATACATACCATTATATAAAACAAGGGAAAAGGGGAGGGGGGCGCGACCGCAAATAGGGGGCGGTTTGGGTTAAGTGGCTTAGGCCTCAAGTTTAGGTTATTTCCTTGGGCCGCAAGGAGGTGAGGTCGACACGTTTCGCGGCTCGGTTCGGTTCGGCTATTTATTTATTATATTTTTTTTATAACTAATAATCGCGAAATCAAGCGTGATATAATAATCTACAAAATCTACAAACGTCTAATAACACATAGCACGTAATTCACCCAATAGATTCACAAAGTTAGCATAGTTATTGCGAGCATGTAATTTAATTCTCCGAATTAAATCAGCGTAGGAATGAATAAACGTGAAGTAGCGCGTTTAAGATACCTGAAAAGCCGGGATGTCACAACTTTTCCAAAAGTGAGATGTGTATCTAGTATCTCTATCAGATACAATAGATACCGGCACGCCATGTAGGGACACAATCTCGTCCACATATAACATAGCCAACTTGTCAAAATTATTAGTTTCTTTAATTGGCAAGAAATGTGTTGACTTAGTCAGTCTACCCACAATGACCCAAATCGTGTCATTACCACGTTTGGTCTTAGGTAACTTGGTAGTCAAATCCATAGTTACCATTTCCTATTTCCAAGTGGGAATTTCAAGTTGTTATAGAAGTCCTAACGGTTTCTGATGTTCGGCTTTAATCTACGAACACGTCAGACAATTAGCTACGTAAGTGGCTATGGATTTCTACAAACCCATCCACCAATAATTCTTCTTTAAATCTTGATACATCTTGTCACCGCCCGGCTGAACTAAGTATCTCGAATTATGCACTTCCTGGAGGATTAGATCCCTAAGTCATCTAAAGATTGGAACCCAGATTCTGCCATTAAATCTAAGGATTCCATCTTTTCCACATGCTAACTGACCAACAGTTCCGTCGAATCCTTCATTAGAAATATTAGTCTCTAACAGGGCATGCTTTTGTGTATCTAATAGCTTCTAATGCAAGCTATTTCTGAGCTCAATGCTCTTTGCATTAATCCTAATAGGCTTAACCCTTTCCTTGCTGACTCAAGGCGTCAGCAATGACATTTGCCTTGTCGGGATGATAGCGAATTTTGCAATCATAATCATTAAGCATTTCCATCCAGTGGCGCTGTCGCATGTTCAAATCCTTTTGATTGAACATATTTTGGAGACTCTTATGGTTACTGTATATAATACACTTTGTGCCATATAAGTAATGTCTCCACAATTTAAGTGCAAATACAACAGCACCCAATTCCAAGTCATGAGTGGTGTAATTCCTTTCGTGCACCTTTAAATGTTGTGATGCATAAACAATCACTTTATCTCTTTGCATTAGCACACAGCCTATGCCAATGTGCGAGGCATCATAATAAACGACAAAATCCTCAATACCCTCAGGTAGAGATAACACAAGAGCATTACTTAGGTAGTTAAAGGAGTGGCTATCCTTGAAAAGTTCTCAAGGAACCTCCTATAATAACCGGGTAATCCTAAGAAACTACGAATCTCCGATGGAGTTTTGGGTACTTCCCAATTCATTATGGTTTCAATCTTGGCGGAATCCACTTGGATACCACGCTCATTTACAACATGTCCAAGAAACTAGACATCTCTAAGCCAAAATTCGCACTTAGAGAACTTAGCATAAAGCTTCTCTTGTCTTAGCAATTCTAGGATGCACCGAAGATGTTTCTCGTGATCAATTTGATTACAAGAGTAGATAAGTATGTCGTCTATGAAGACAATGACAAACTTATCTAGATGTGGTTTGTAGACTCTATTCATGAGATCCATGAATGCTGCAGGTGCATTTGTGAGCCCAAAAGGTATCACTAGAAATTCATAATGACCATAATGGACCTGAAGCAAGTCTTGGGAACATCCTCACTTCTAATCTTTAGTTGATGATATCCCGATCTCAAATCAATTCTAGAGAAGTAACTAGCCCCTTGGAGTTGATCGAACAAGTCATCGATCCTAGGCAGAGGATAACGATTCTTGATCGTTATCTTGTTTGGTTCGCGGTAATCAATGCACATCCGCATTGAGCCGTCCTTTTTCTTAACGAAAAGAATAGGGACTCCCCAAGGTGAGGAACTAGGCTGAATGAAGCCTTTCTCCAAAAGTTCATCTAATTGCGTTCTCAATTCCTTCATTTCGGTCGGTGCTAGCCGATACAGAGCCTTGTAACAGGTGCCGCTCCTAGTAGGATGTCAATCCTAAATTCCACTTGCCTATCTGGAGGTAGACCCGATAATTCTTCAAGAAAAACATCAGGATATTCTGAGATGACTGGAAGGTCTTCAATCTTTGGCTTTGTCTCGTTAATAATTACTTGTGCCATGTAGATGACACAACCTCTCCTCAGATACTTGGATGCCTTAAGCAATGACACTTTTTTTGGCAATCCATAGTGTGAATCTCAAGAATGGTGAGCATTCCACCAGATGGGGTTTTAACTTCGATGAGTTTCTTATCACATGCAACGCGGGCTTGGTTATTGGATAACCAATCCATGCCTAAGACTACATCGAACCCCGCCAATTTCTTTGGCAGAAGAGAGATAGGAAAAGAATGATTCTTAATGGATATAAAACATCCATCAAGAATTGAAGATGTTGTTTCTAAGGTTCCTTCAGCAAGTTCTACCTCATAAGTTATATCTAATTCTTATGGGTAAGTTTAATAGTTTGTTAAACTTATGGTCTACAAAGGACTTATCTGCACCCGAATAAAAAAGAACTCTAGCACATACGTCATTAATGAGGAATGTACCTGTTATGACATTGTTGTCATTCACAGCCTCCCTAGCAATCATTTAAAAAGCCCGTGTATTTCCTTTCCTAGCCTCTCAGGCTTTGTATTGTTATTCTTGGAATTCTTAGGGCAGTTAGTCTCTCGGGGCTTGTAGGAGACAAAGTATTTATAGGTAAATCTGTCTTTGGAAGAACGGGGCCTATCATGAACTCTGGTTTCTTTGGTTCACTCTACACATTTGATGAGTGAACAGAGCTCTCCTTTTGAGCTGAAGATGGTGGAATAGATAAAGGTCTGGAGCGAGTATCGCTCGATGCCTTCAATTTTTCCATGGCCTTTCCAATAGCTGCATCAATGCGAGCTTGGAAATCATCAGCATTGATGGCTATGTTTTCAGCATTGTCAGTATTATTATCACGAGGACTACTTTGTGCCTCATCTGAATTAGCCATCTCTGAAGTTTTGGTACAAAGCACTAAATTAAACATACATTAGCCATGGCATTAGTAACCATATTGGCTATAAAGTTTTGGATATATAAATCCATTGCCTATTTGAACCAGTGTGCATAGAATCACAACTGTCAGGCTTAATATTTTAAATGGATAGTTTTTGAGATATTTAGGTATAATTGGCCTAGGTCTCAAAGGGACCATCAAAAGGCTCTCTTAATTTGGACGTAGTCCATATATTATTGGACAGTGGATCATAAAGTCACAATTGTCATTGTCATATTTGACAATATAATATGGCTTGTAGGCAAATCAATTAACATCATCTAAGATGTCAAGATAGATAATCATCGCACTGATGATATTAGTTGTGATCTCAGTGATCATATTGACTATGAGGCTTGAGCATAGCTCACTGCCTGACAGGCAACCATAAGATTACAACTGTCATTGTCTTAATTGACAATATAGTATTGCTCGTAGGCAATTCATCGCTAAACGATGTTATATCATCGCCCGTAGGCACTTCATCACTAATGGATGTTAAATCATAGCCCGTAGCACTTCATCACTAATGGATGTTAAATCATAGCCCATAGGCACTTCATCACTAATGGATGTTAATTATTATCATCGTATTGATGATATTAGCTGGGATCAATTTGATCACATAGGCTATAAGGTTAGGACGTAGTCCATTGCCTAGATGGTTAATGTGGTTCCTCAAGTCACATGCTAGGAGTTTAACATGCTTGAATGTTAACACAGAATTATCTTAATGGTTGATTAATAATAGTCATGGTCGCATTTGACCTTAACGATTTGGAGGCTTGAACATGGTTCACCACCTCTGGATAGAAGGGATAATCTTCCTTAACTAGCTGATAGAAGGGCTATTCATCCTTAACTACTTTTTATAATTTGCCAGTTGATATGGACTTTGCCATTTGGCTAATCAAAACCATTAAGAAGATCTTTTAGAATTAGATAGCTGATCATAAACTTTGAGTTAAATTCAAGACGATCGCTTAAAGAGGATGTACGATTATATATATATACATATATATATATATATATGTAATATATATATATATATATGTATATATATATATAGTGGAGAGTTCAAATGAGAAGAATAATTTTGTAAGAATAAAAAGAATAACTTTTAAACCAGTAGAAATTTTCCATTTACTTCATTTAATATGTGTATTTAATATTATGAAAAAGGGAATATAGGTAAATCTATAATTGTCATTAATTAGCTAATTAATTAAACTTATAACTCATTTTTTTCATATACTCTTTCAAGATAAAATAATTTATGGTGTATGATAATTTACGACATGTGTAGGATAAATTTTAGTAAGTGTAGGATAAATTTTGAAATGTGTATAGTAAATTAAGATGTGTGTAGGGTAAATTCCGGTAAATGTAAGACATATGTAGGATAAATTTTGAAATGTGTAGGATAAAATGTTTTTGCTTTATTAATGAGAGATAACATAGTTAATGAGAAGAGTTATAAACTATTTAATGTTTTACCATTATGCCTTTTCTTCTTTTTCTTCTCACATTAAATTTCTTCTCAAATGAACCTTCCCCTATATATATATATATATATATATATATATATATATATATATATAATTCCAAATATTTCATTAAATATCAATAGAAAATTACAATACATGCCTTAATCAAAACTTGAAATTAATAAAACTAATTATCCTTGTAGGAACTAAAAGAAATAACAGGTCCACGTAGGGACTAAAGAAAGGATTACAAAACATAAAAATAGGGAAAACTTCACTCGTCCTTCTTTCCTTTGACTAACTTGGAAAGTTTCTTGAAGAACTTATTTGTCTTCTTCTCTGTCTTCTCAGCCAGTTGTTGCATTTCTTTCTTCCGCTCCAAGGCCTCATTAATGGCCTCAAGAGGTGGCGGCGGTTGTGGTTTAGGTACAACCAGGTACTGGTACCCATAACTTGGGTATCCAGTAGGTGAATAAGCAGGCGGGAAAGGAGACGGGTAAAATGCATTATGCATGACCGCTTGCATATAGGGGTCATGTGATAGTGCCTGATAGTCTAAGTTCGTTGGCGTAGTCGGGTTAAAAGGATTATATTCAGACGTATCTGGATATGGAAGGATAGGGTTATTAAAACCCAACGGTGGTGATTGAACCACAGGTGGTGGTATTCATTCCACCACAGGTGAAGTATTTGAGGGTCCACCCATTTATGGGTCCTCAGGAATGGTAGGGTAGGTTTTGCGCAATGGCGGTAGCAAACCCGACCGTTGTCCCGCACGCACAGATATATGTGCTCCACGTTTCCTCCTTGGTGGCTCAGGTGGTGACTGTGGTTGCTCCACCGGTTCCATTTGGATGTCTTCCTATGTAGGAGGCGGTGTTGGAGAGTGGTACGAAGGAGTGTGAATAAAAGTTAATTGACTCCAATACTGGTCCTATTCATTAGGACCATGGTAACGTGACCCTACATAAGAGTTAGAGCCACTAGAAATTCCAATGGGATGTCCGTGTGACCCTGACGGTGGCATTTCTAGATCTGAGTCCTCGTCCATAGCGTTTGGTTGATCCAATTGATTCTGATCAGCTGGAGGTGTGTTAAAATAGAGGTTTGGATTAAATTGTTCATGGTATGAATGTGAGTGTGAATGATGGGAGTGGTGAGAGTGGTGTGAATGATGGGAGTGGTGGAGTGTGTGAATGATGGAGTGGTGTGAGTGGTAAGAATTTTGGGAGTGTGGGGGCGAATATTTATGAGAGATAGAGTGTCTTGCAGGTTGCCAATGAGATGAAGATGAGAGCTTGAGTTGTGAAGTTGTGATGGGATAAGCCCTGATGGTCCTCTTCTCATTGGACATTTTCCTTTTCCACTTTGTCCTCTGAATCTTGACGGCATTTTTCTGTTAAAATCATGTCAAAAATTATAATAATAACTTTATAATGAAATGAGTAATCCTATGTCAATTGCTAGACTAGGATGTCTGAGGAATGTGCTATTGTGTAAGTTTGAGATTAAACACAAAAGGACTAGTGTTTAATTCTCTCAAACGTGGGCTCTGATACCAACCTGTCACACCCCGAATTTCTAACCAAATCTCGGTGGGCCAGAGTGGGGGATATCGTGACGAAAGTTGATATCATCATAGTCAATTAACACAACACAGCAGAAGTCTTGGAGTTTAAAATACTATTACAAACCAAAATATCCAAAGTTCGAAAATAATATATAGACAGTTTGTAACTAAAGATCCACAGGCGGATCGTCAAATATACAAAAGATGAACAACAGACTTTAGGTAGATCTAAGGATTTGCAAGATCCTCTTATATCACTACCAAGCAGCTTCTAGCCTATTTCGTATTGTACCTGCAACTTAGTCTTTTGAAAATACGTCAGTTTTCACTAGTAAATATAATTAACTGACTCGTTTTGAAAACATTTCAAAAACTGATTTAAGTGCACAAGGCACATAAAATCTTTTTATAACTTGGGAAAGTTAAGCTTTTAACCTTGTATAGAGATTCACATGTTTGTCAATACATATGGGCCCAGTATAGAAACTGAGACATGATTAACTGACACACCACTTATAAACCCACGAAGGAGTTATCCCTTACTTGTGGGTAAGATATATTTTAGCATTCGCATCTGTCAGGTGTATGCCTACACCCCGTGCTTTGGTCGTGGCCATCAGTAACTTAAATGAGCCGAGGATATCCAGGACACGGTCGTTAACCCCCAATGTTTAAGTTATCAAACAAAACTGATCAAAACAGAATATGCGGATTTACTAGCCACAATCCGGCATCGATTGATCCCATTCCCGACCAAGCGGTAATAATTTACTGTATTCCAAGCCCGTATAGGGAAATAAGTTAAAAGTATTTACCTGAGCTAGCACTTGACTTAAATGCAAAGTTTATATTAACTCAGTCGTTTAATCAATATATAAGTGTAGATAGCATTTACTGGAAGGCTTCTAGTCTGGAATGATGGCATAAACTAACAAATTAGAATGCTAATGGTCCTATTTAAGTCATAGACTTAGACCAGTTAGCTTAAAGGATCAACAATACGATACGCTAGATTAAGCGATGACAAGATAGAATTAGTTTAAACCCCAACAAGTACTAAGACTTGTATAAAATGGGTAAACAATTAACATTTGGAATTTGAGGTTAAAATGTAAGGTTAAGCCCGTTTCGGTTAATTCTCGTAAACTAGTTACATAAACTTAACCGTACACATATAAGCGATATCGGGTAACCGGAAGAGTCATGAACAAGTTCTATATGCCATTATACTTTAAATAAGTTGTAACATTAGTAGGATATCAACTTATATGCACGTTTAAAGTTTTAGAATGAAACTATGCCTCATAAGGCGTTTTTATCATTATGTGACGTATAAAGGAACTTGCATATATTCTGATGTTAAGATCATAAACATTCTGGAAAAATACTTAATTATGATATATTTTTAGTAAGAGGTCATACATAGGTGGGTTTATGGTTTAGGACCAAACTATACACCGAAAGGGCATTTTGGTCTTTTTAAAAGTATAATTTACGATATTATAATAAAAATCAGTTTATGATCAGAATAATAAAATCATAATATGTTACTAATATTAACATATCAGTAGGTAATTCATTTGCAAGTTCGTTTGTTGATTAAAACTTATTTTATGTAAAAAGGGCATTTTAGTCAAAGTTTGACATATTAGCGGAACTTCTGCATAAACTTAGATTATTATTATTATCATGTAATATAACCTCAGAGGGTTATGCTATACTATATTACTATCATAATGCAACCATAAATCAGTAGTAAACTAATCTAAATCGGGTCAGAATCGAAAGTCAAAGCAGAAGTCAAACTTTATGACTTTCGGTTGAGAACCGACCTTAGGACTTGAATTGACGAGCCGAACACGTTCGCACACGTTCTAATAATTATTACCAACTTGTTTAAGTGTCAAAAACATATTTATAACATATATAAACTCGGATTATAATATTTATATAATCTGACACGTTTGACTTTCTAAAACATTAACTTTGACCCGTCAATTGACCTAGTAAACGTGATTCTTAGGAGGTGCCCTTTTAAGTGATTAATACCTACCAATTTACGATCACTTAGCCATGTTCATCTTGAACAATGGCTAGACCATAATGGTCTTAACCGAAAGTCAAAGCATTTATCGAAAATGCTTGACTTTGGCTATTAAAGGCCTTATAAAAGAAAAGAGCAGAGATGGAACACTTACAAGTGATCCAAGAGGGAGTTTAGAACTCAAATGGATGCTCCTAAATGACTAGGAACTTCCAAGAGTGTAATAGAGAGAAGAAAAGGAAATGAGCAAGGAATAGAGTGAGCTTGGTGGGCTATTATAGTGCAAGAGGGTGAGTGAGGATGATGCCAGGTGTTAGAGGTGTTGTAGGATCAATACAAGTGGCTAGATAGGTGTCAAGAGTTGCAAGAGGGTGGCATATTGCAGGGTATGTGGCATCTTGGCAGAAATTTGGAATGTTGACACTTTTAATCCCTCAAATATAGTTTTATTAAATGTCATGAATTGTCCCATGACTTATATTCAATGACATATTGATATAACTAGTTCTTTTCGTCCAAGACGTGGTGTATTGAAGAAGAGTCCGAATAACCGGACGTTAATATACGTTATACTATGTGCTTTAGTAACTTTTAAGTGGTTACTAGCTTAGAACGCGAAAAATACGAATTCTTACGGTTTTATAGGTTTATTTACCTAAATTAGTGAAGTTAAAAGTTTGGTTATAATATGAAACACTCAAGGATGGTAATTCAAGAGATATCACATCAACCGGAATCGTTCAGGTCGAAAGATGACTTGATTATGCAAGAGATATGAAAATAATGAAGTCTAGGGGCCTCCGGGTCATTTGTTGAAAGTTGAAATAATGAAAAAAAGAAAAGGTTTCAGGAACTCTCCGTAGGCTACGGTCGCCAGACCGTAGTTTAAGGTTAGTAAAAATGTAATTCAACAAGTACGGACCGTAACCTACGGCTCTTGACCGTAGGTTACGGTTAGGTTTAGATTTTGGTCAGCAAAGCCGAACCGTAGCTTACGGTCCGAAGCATGAAAATTTTGCGAATTGGACACGTTTGAGCGACATGAGCGACTAAATCATTTGAGGCTTCATCTGAGGGTATGTACACGTGTCGGTATATTATCGGACGTGAATTTTACTAGGTGTTACAATTTTGAATGAATTTAGTGAATGAACATGTAGTGATGATATTCGCTAAGGAACTGGAATTTAAGCAAGAATTCAAAATCTAAAGGTATGCACTCCAGGAGTGCGTTCTAAGTATTGGATTGATGGATTAACAATAATAGTCAGAAAGTAAAGATAGGTATCGTTTGATGGAAATTAACAAGGTTTCGAGGACGAAACCTATTTTAAGGGGGTAGACTTTTAACTCCCCAAAATTCAAATTCCAATATGATAGTATGTTTTCTTTGTATGGTGTGAAATGCACTAACTAAGTTATTCAACTTAGTTAAACACATAAGGAATAAGTATAAATGAAATAGAGGTGTTGGTTACAGTTGACCAAAAATCCAAGTAGAAGGACCAAAAGTTACTAATGATTCATGTTTAAATCCACGAATCTGGTGTAAATAATGAGTTAATCATCTTAATTGGGAGTTTTAATGTGAGAATCCATGTTCAAGAACTTTGGGGTTTTTGATGGTTTATGGCTTAATATGAATGAGTTGGAAGAACTACAGATTTTATTATGTTTGATGTTTATGCATGATTGATACTCATGTTTAGTAAGAAAATGGATGTTGATGGCACGAGTTAGGTAATTAAGCATGAATGGGTTGTACATTATGCTTAGATAGTAGTACGCACACCAAGTGTTTGATGAAATGTCTAAATAACAATAATATGTGAAATTGTGTGCAAGTTGTGGGCAAATGTGTATAGAAAGTGATAATGATGTATTTGTCAGCAAACTAGCATGAGAAGTGTGTTTTAGATAGAGTTCATGTGGAAATTTGATTTGTTGGTATGACGTGGTAGAAGCGTGCATTAGAAGCTTGTACTCTATGCTTGAAGATACGATACACCTTACGCGCTTAGTTGATTGTGTAGTTGGGATCAACAGGTGAAAACAGTGTCATTGTATGACATGTGAATTTACTAGTAAGGATAATGTTGGAACCATTGATAATGTTAACTTAGTTAATCTTGAATGATGTTGCTAATTGTGGAATTATGATATGACTAGTATGGAATGAATTGATTATGTTGTGTGTGACCTACGACATGGGTATAAAGTGCACATGGTACCATTGGTATGATCAACTACATTAAAATGGATACATGTTCATAAGTTGAAAGTGTGTAGGCTAGACAGTTGACTTTTGAAAGTCAACTACGAATGAATACCATGCTTAAGCGTTTGAACACAATTGTGAGAATTGATAAATCATGTGATGTATTTTAAATCATCTATGTGTTGTGTATAATGATCATTGAGTTGCATGGATGTGAAACAAAGTAACTATCAACCTATGTCTTATGTATGCGGTATTTGGTTTATAAAAGTCAAGTTATGTATGAATGAAAAGAAATTAACGATTGTATGAAGGAGCGCGTGTATTAACCATAAATGCGAATGTGAAAACCTGAAAGGATAGGAGTCATGTTGAGATGGACTTAAACATGGAAGGCTAACGGGTCAAGAGTAGGTAAGGAAGCGAATACAAATATAGACGCTTAAGGTAAGGGATTCCGGACTCAATTCTTAGTATTTAAAGGGAATTGTTGTATGTATAAATGTTGGAAATCATGTAAGAAGGTATAATTAATGGAATTACTAAGGTAAGTTTTGTTGTAGCGGGTCAAAAGTACTTAACTAGTTCGAAAAGTACATGGTATAATCACACGGGTCAAATCTAGAAAGTTAGATAAAAGTATAGGTTTTGGGTTATGGGGACTTGGGTTTAAGTGTTAGAATGATTTAGGGGTTTGGATAAAAGTTATTTTACGTTTTGGGACGTTTGGGATGCGCGAACGGGGGTCGAAAAGGCAAAAACAAGACTGGGGTCAATTCTTTTAAGTTCTATTAATAGACGAAACAAGACTGGTGCTAAAACTTTTGCTTAAAAGTACATTAAGAGGAGTAATAAATATCTGAAATTGAGGTATAAAATATGAAATACATGAAATGGGTGTATAAAAGCTAGAAATGTATGAAAATATGAAATGTTCTTTTCGGTTAATTTTGGTTAAACGAGGGCACACAAAAAAGATGAAAACCAGTTTTTGGTTAATCGGTCTTCGGTTAATCAGTTTTCAGCTAATTTAGGTTTTTGTTGATTTTGGTTGGTTTCTTTTGTTTTCGATTCAGTTTCTTCTGTTTTCGGTTTGGTTTCGATTAACAATTCAGTTGTTGCTCACTCCTGCACATTATTAATCACGTAACACATCAATTTTTTATTAAGAGAACTATAGCTATGCTACACTCAAATTGAAGAGAGAAAAATGTTTATTTTGTTGTGAAATTTTAAAAAAATATCATATGAAAAAAGCTATTGTCATTTAATAATCGTGGGTAGTTACTTGTTTATAAGGGTGATGATGTGTAACTATTAACTATTTATCTATAATTTGATTAAAGATAAGGGAATTAAAGTGTAATTAAGATAAAAAGATTAAAGTGTTATTATTGTTTAAAAGTCTAATTACTTTATTTTAGGGTTACACATTATACATTAAACTAAAAAATTCATAATTTTTTAATATCTTTAAAATGTCTATCTCATATACATTATATATAGCATAGGTGATACGAGTTATTAACAAACAACTTTCATCGCCTTTAAAAGAACAATCAATTCACATGATGTGTTATGGATCTAATACACCCCTTCTTATGAGTAAAATAAAAACAAATGTATGTTGAAAAAACTATAATATTATTTGTACAAAGTGTAGAGGGTTGTGCACAACAATTTTTTAACATCAAATAATCAAAGTTTTATTTTCGCTAAGATCAGATTTACTATCTAAAATAGAATTACGGTACAACTTGTAAATCGTTTACATGCTATTCTACTGTAATTAATTATATTTTGAAATATTGCTTTTGAAACTTAGACGTAAATTGATGAGGACCATCTATAATTCAGGAACATATCGCAAGTTGATGTGGAAAAAGGAAAGATAGGATTCAAACAAGAAGAAAATTGTGAAAATAGATAGCGAATTCAACTCTATATTTATTAATTTCTTTTTTATTGGGTTTGATCAAATAGAAAACCACGAAGATGCAGCGAATTCAACTCTATATTTATTAATTTCTTTTTTTAGTCATGTTATAGATAAAAGGGCACACCATGATCATTCATGTGCCATTTTAGTCTACTAGAATTATATTAGAGAACCCATATGCAAAAAAAAACACATTTGTGAATTTGTGTATCACCTTTGGTTCTCATAATTTTTTTCTTTTATTGTACAAATGAAGAAAATTCTTGGTTTATGTGGAAAATTTTATAATAAAAAAACAATTGTATTTTAATTCGATATAATGACTAAAAAACTAAAGCTAAACAATGACAATACATAGTTTTAGGTATAAAAGCTAAACAATGTAAATATGGTACATTTAGTTGGTAATTGATACACATTGTTCGAAATGCAATAAAGGTGAACGGGGCGGTGCGGTAAACTAACGCGGTAAATTAGTTTATCGTGCGGTGTACACCGCCGCCGTCAATGTTTACTGCATGAGTGGAGAGTGGAACGGTGATTCTTTATTGCCTTTGGTGATCCTCCTTTTTGACCGTTGGGTTTTGATTCAAACGGCTTTATAGTTGTTAACACTTAAAAAATTATTTGTTTTTTTATTTAAAATCCATTTATCCATCTCATTCACCTAATTCATATATTCACACTAAATCTCAAATTCCTCATACACTATGGATAGACAAAACAAGGGTGATGGCAAGAAAAAGGTTTCGGGTTCCGGTTCAAAGGCGAGGGGGTGCGGCTAGCAAAGTAGACGAGACGGATCGACTGGTTCAAGTGTGCCATTTCAATCGCAACTCGATTATTTCCCACACTCGCAACGTCCATATTTTACTTTAAAATACACAACTGGGTTTTTTACAACGCCCAACCCCAACCCAATTTTCCACCACAATTATTTTTCCTCCCACAAGATCCCACGTTGGTTGCACCCGGTCGGTATGAATATCTTATAGATGCCCAAAACTCTTTTGACCCGTTTACTTATGGAAGTCCACAATTCAATCACCAAGAGATAAAGTTGAACACATGCTTCCGATATACGATGATACGAAGAAGAAGAATTTGTGCCCGAGACACAAAACTTAGATGAAGACAAAAATGAAGATTATATCGAAGAAGAAGAACTTGAAGACGGAGAAGAAGCCGAAGATGAACCGAAAGAAAGTGGGTCCCAATACCATTATTGAGTGAAGATAGTAATAGTTCGAGGCAAAAGAGAAAGTTATCATATTCGGGTAACTACTAAGCGGGTACACCGAATACCGAATTCACTATTGATACACCCGACATAAACGTAGACCCTCTCCAAGAAGGCAAAGAGAAAAAAGAAAGAGAAAAAAGATAAAGTACCCGCAACGACGACCGAAAGGTTAATTGGTTTGTCCGACAAGCTCGAAGAAAACTAATTTATAGCACAAGAATTGGTGAACATTAAAAAGAAACAAGAGGAAAAATATATGGCGTTGGCGGATGAACAACGAGAGGCGGTTAGATCACTTTTGTTTGATAAGGATTTGAAGACGTTTAACAGACCACACAACAATGTTTCACTATAGATATTGGACATCACACTAGCCCGAAAACGCAAAATCGAAAAAAATATAACTGGCCATGAATTTTCTAATTTTTTTGTGGTTTTAATTTATTTTACTAGTTTTAATTTTATGTATTGTCTTTGTACATTTAGTATTTAGTTTAATGTAAGGTCTATGGTTTATTTATTTTGTTTTAAAACATAAATTAAATTAAAAAAGTTAGTTTACCTCTAACCAAGTCTACGAGAGCCCGTATGTTCTTGTGCAATAGCAGACTTAGAGAAGAGAGTTACCATGGCAAACAATAATTGAGTGAGTGGAAACTCTTTATGACCACATAGAGCACTACACAATCCGTCCTTCAAATTTTGGGAGATAGATTTTTATATTATAAAAAATAATTATTGGGGTTTGAAAGTGGTTGTGAGTAGGAGAAAGAAAATGTTACTGTTTATCTGTAATTTGGGAGGACACTGTTCACCCTGGAGGGGTATGGTCCCATAAACTTTGCGCATGCGTAAGGAACCATACCCTCAACAACATAATACAAGGATAACCTTGCGCGCAATGTGCAATGGTGCGCCTTTAGGTCATACAATGAACCTTGCGCACTCAATGCAACGGTAAATTAGACCAACACCAATGTGTCATACAATGAACCTTGCGCACTCACGCAACGGTAAATTACACTAACACCAATAGGTCATACAATGAACCTTACGCACTTAGTGCAACGGTAAATTAGACCAACACATGTAGGTCACACAACGAGCCTTGCGCACTCAACGCAACGACAAGTTAGACCAAACAATATAAGTCACACAATGAACCTTGTGTACTTGGCACAACAGCAAAATTAGACTTAGACGCAGACTACTTGACCCGCGCGGAACAAACAGCCTTCTAGCCGCGAGTCCTAAAACCTTGCAAGGCCAAGACAAACATGAGAGCACCTCATAGTCTTGTGGACAAAAGGATTTATCCCTGCCACCCTGCGCTGGCCGGAAAGCACCGACAGCCTCGCAGAAGGGATAAGCGCTAAGAGGTGTTGACTATATAAAAGGGTACGGAGTGGCAGAGCTGTGACCAATTGTTGCTCGGCATGTTGCGTCTGACAACGTCGCATGAACAGTAATGCAGATACCAGACTGTGCACCAACCATACTTACGCCAGTGACTGCACACATTCTCCACTTTCGGCTGATAGCAGGTCTGACACCGGAGAGAGCTGCCTTTACACGTGGCACCATTCAGCATCCGACAAAGCACACATCCTGACAGAGAGCATTAATTCTCCTGCAGGGAACATTTAATGTTCGACGCAGGGGGACGGAACGGATGCCTCTGGTCATCTGGGCTGGGCCCAAGGCCCATAAGCCATCTCCTGAGCCCACTTACTTTCGGCTATAAAATAAGTATCGGACCACAAGGTAATCCATCTATTGACATCTACGAGTATCTACAATCATTTGCTTATTACTTACAATCACCAAAAACTTATTCTCACGCCGGAGTGTGGTCACGGAGAAAACCCACCCTTTTCCCCGTGACGAGACTAACGGCGCTGCTAGTTTTTGCAGATCAGTCCGAGTGAGATCACCCTGAAGAGAGAGCGAAGAGGCAACCTTTTTATGCAGAAATCTCTCGGTTGTAACTAATATATCCCCGGATATCCCTAGGTTCAATCGGTGTTTCTTCATTGGCGTCATCCGCTATTTACTCTCTCTCACATCCGTTTCTTCCTTTCATTTTTTCACAAACCTCACGTCCAAATGGCTGATTTTCCATCAACACTCCACGAGGACCTTGAGCTGAAGGCAAGAACCCAGTTCATGCCTCTCGACATGACGGGCTAGTGGAAGAAGCTTCTTCCGGGAATGTCGGAAATTAGCACGACTCTAGTCGTGTGAATATTCCGGTTACCCCCGGCCTCAAATGGAGACTCCGTTCATACCAGTCACATCGGTCTTGCCCCCGAGTGAGACCCCGATGTCTTGGTACATCAAGTCTCAGACGACTCTGAACGCCGTTTACGCGCAACTCTGCGCACAAACAAACACTTCTGCTGCCCCAGTGCAGCCCACTGCTCAGGTGCATGCTTCGCCTGCACCAAGAATACTGAGCTACGACTCGCCGGCTGGGGCGAGCATACCATCTGAACTCCGTGCCCGAGAGACGGAGTACTCTCAATCGCTGCCTAAACCTGAGTCTCATACTCAGAGGCGAGCGTCCATCCACTCACGGTTGGGCCCGCATCCCCTTGGGGAGCGGTACACCCAATGTGAGGAGGACAAGACATATGGCGAGGGTGATAGCGCGAGTGTGTTTCACCGCTGCTAAAGGATCATGCTGCTTACAGATCTTCACCACGGCTGGTTACAACCCGGAAGCGGAGTACAACTATAATTTGATCTACAGGCCGGCTGAAGCAGCCGAACACTCAAAATTAATCAAGGAGATCGCGCTCGCACCGCTAGAGCGCGCACAACTTCCTTCCAACGTTGGGAAGTACAATGGGTTGACATACCGAGATGACCACCTACGCCTCTTCACCGGCGCAGGACCGATCGGAGGCTGGAGGCTACCTATGTGGTGTCACCCGTTTGTCCAAACTCTCACAGGCGCTGCACGCCTATGGTTTGACAACTGCCCATAGGCAAGCTTGCATCATGGAACGATATGAAAGACAAGTTCCTGACGCACTTCAGCCAACAACGGCATTACGCCAGAGACTCTTCTAACGTAATGAACATCTGGTGGCGTGATGACGAAAGTCTTGAAGACTTCATCACCCACTATAATTAAGAGGTGCTAGAGATAAGGGATGTGCACGAAGACCTGATTCGTGCACAGCTCAAGTACATTGTACGTTGTGACGAGATGATCAAGGTCTTGTCAGGAACTACAGGCCTCCCAAAAAGCTGGAAGAAGCTTATGGCAGCAGCAAAGGTCTATTCGCAGACAGAGCGCAACCTCAATAATAGTAGACCTCCCCTACCTCACCACCGTCCCCAAGACATGAGCAAAAGTTTTGGGAAGAAGAATAAGAGTTGGAGGAAACACAGCCAAAACCCTCCCTACTCACCGGTCGACGCGCGCGACCATCAATAAACTCGCTACCCAGCGAGTCGTCAGTGGACCCCACTGACGAAAACACTGGTGGAGGTCCTCACCACTGAAGACCATCAATTCAAGCAGCCGCCGCCGATGCGTAGTAAGAAAGGTCAAGACCCCAACCTTTTCTACGATTATCACAAGGATATGGGGCATACAACTGATAACTGCATCTCCTTGCGCATGGAGATCGAGAAAGCGCTAAAAAGTGGGAAGCTCACCCACTTACTGTAAAATGTGCGCAAGGAGGTGCGCCAAATCACTCGAGGCGATGAGGGCCCGAGTAATAAAAAGATGAAGTATGTTCATATGATCCAGGGTGGCCTGTCGCGCAAGCACAGCCACCTAGAAAAGTTGCACGCCTCACTAGCGCGAGCAGCAGGTCATCTTCCCCGTAGTTTTCGGGGGTCCACAAGAAGATCGACCGGTCGTGATAATTGGCATCTTCGGCCATTATCGTACCAATTATATGTTCATAGACCCTGGGAGCTCTATGGACAACATCTATGAACAGTGCTTCCATCAGCTTGACCTGAAGGACAAAGCGCGCCTAGAGCCGGTGGACTTCCCACTCACTGGTTTCTGTAACGAGGTCGTCTTCCCTCTGGGCCAAATTTCTTTTCCAATGACTCTTTCCGACGGGCGACACTCTCGCACGGTCTCGGTCAATTTCATGGTCATGCCCACAACTTCTTGCCATGACGTATACTAGGTCGGCGCGCTCAACGAGAGTTCAGCATGATCACTTCCACTCCTCACGCCGCCTGCGGTTTTTCCACCGAAATCGGGTGGCCATTATGTACGCAAGGAAGGAAATCATGTCCGTTGAAGAGGAACCCTCGACGAAGCAACCAAAGTTATCATCCAACAGTGAAACAGAAAAATGGGTACTAAACAACAAGTACCCGGAACAAACAGTGCTGTTGGGACCCGCCATGACTCCCGCAATCAAGGCGCGGTTAACACAATTATTGCTCCGCAATGTAGATATCTTCGCCTGGTCACCAGCAGATATGACTGGAGTGCCAAGGGAAATCGCTGAGCACGCGTTGTACACATTCCCTTCAGTTCAGCCCATCGTTCAGAAGAAGCGCAGCTTCGGTCCTGAAAAGACCGTGCACTGAACGAGCAAGTTTTAGAGCTTCTACAAGCAGGAATCATCCGAGAGGTACGCTATCAGACATGGGTAGCCAACCCAGTCGTGGTCCAAAAGTCCAACGACAGTTGGCGCATGTGTGTCAATTTCAAGGATCTTAACAAGGCATGTCCCAAGGACTGCTACGCCTTACCTGAAATCGACAAAAAAGGTGGACTCCCTTGCTTCATTTATGTGGAAAATGTTTCCTGGATTGATATAAAGGCTACCACCAAATCCAAATGAAGAAAGAGGACGAAGACAAGACCGCTTTCCGAATTGACATGGGGATTTTTTTACACAAAGATGCCCTTCGGACTACGCAACGCAGGAGCCATCTATCAACGTTTAATGGACCATGTCTTTGGGGACAACATCGTAGAGGTGTACATTGATGACCTCGTCATCATGAGCTCGGATGATGAGAAGATGCTGGCAAACGTTCAAAAGACGTTTGCATCCTTGCGCAAGGCAAACCTGAAGCTGAACCCCAGCAAGTGCTCGTTTGGAATGGAAGAATGCAAATTTCTGGGTTTCAAAGTTAATCCTGATAAAATGGAAGCGATTCAGCGTATGCCTTCTCCCTCAACTATCAAAGAAATGCAACAGTTGGCGGGGCGATTGGCTGCGTTGAACAGGTTCCTGGCTAACCACGCAATGAAGTCCTTCCCATTCATCAGCACTTTGCGGAACTGTGTAAAGCAAAACAAGTTTCAGTGGACTCCGGATGCGGAGAAAGCGTTCACTCAAATGAAGGATTGCTTAATTCAACTGCCAACGCTCACGACACTACAAAAGAAAGAGCCACTGATACTTTACCATTCCGCATAAGATATTGCTCTGGGAGCAGTCCTGCTAGTAGATCACGCAAGAGTTCAAACTCCGATCTACTATGTCAGCAAGATGTTAACTGACCTAGAGACACGATATCCTATGATGGAAAAGCTGGCTCTAGCTTCGGTCCACACATCTCGTCGGTTGCGTCGGTATTTTTCCGGCCATGTGATAACAGTTCTCTCGAACTATCACTTAGGCCAAATTTTGTCGAAACCCGACATATCTGGCCATCTAGCAAAATGGGCGATTGAGCTTGGTGGACACAACATTGTGTACAAACCACGCCCAGCAATAAAGGGCCAGATATTAGCCGATTTCATTGCGGAAGTAGGTTTGGCGGTTAACTAGACCAACACATGTAGGTTTGGCAGTAAAGGTAAAATAGACCGACACCAATAGGTCATACAATGAACCTTGCGCACTCAGCGCAACGGTAAATTAGACCAACACATATAGGTCACACAACGAGCCTTGCGCACTCAGCGCAACGGCAAGTTAGACCAAACAATATAAGTCACACAACGAAACTTGTGTACTTGGCACAACGGCAAAATTAGACTTAGACGGGCAGGCTACTTGACCCTGCGCAGAACAAACAGCCCTCTAGCCACGAGTCCTAAAACCTTGCAAGGCCAAGACAAACATGAGAGCACCTCATAGTCTTGTGGACAAAAGGATTTATCCATGCCATCCTTCGCTGGCCGGAAAGCATTGACAGCCTCGCAGAAGGGATAAGCGCTAAGAGGTGTTGACTATATACAAGGGTACGGAGTGGCAGAGTTGTGACCAATGGTTGTTCGGCATGTTGCGTCTAACAGCGTCGCATGAACAGTAATGCAGACGCCAGACTGTGCACCAACCATACTTACGCCAATGACTGTCACACATTCTCCACTTTCGGCTGATAGCATGTCTGACACCGGAGACAGCTCCCTTTACATGTGGCACCATTCAGCATTCGACAAAGCACACCTCCTGACAGAGAATATTAATTCTCCTGCAGGGAACATTTAATGTTCGACGCAGGGGGACAGATCGGATGCCTCTGGTCGTCTGGGCCGGGCCCAAGGCCCATCAGCCCATCTCCTGAGCTCATTTACTTTCGGCTATAAAATAAGTATAGGATCACAAGGTAACCATCTATTGACATCTACGAGTATCTACAATCACTTTCTTATTACTTACAATCACCAAATACTTATTCTCACGTCGGAGTATGGTCACGGAGAAAAGCCATCTTATTCCCCGTGACGAGACTAACGACGCTGCTAATTTTGCATATCAGTCCGAGTGAGATCACCCTGAAGAGCGAGCGAAGAGACAACCTTTTTATGCAGAAATTTCTCGGTTGTAATTCAGGCTGGCAAAACGGACGGGTCGGGTTGGGTTGGGTGGCGGGTCAGAACTGGTTTGGGTCAAAACGGGTTCGGGTCAGAACGGATTGCTATAAAAAAGGGTTATTTTGGTTCGGGTCAAAACGGGTTCGGGTCGGGACGGGTTCGGGTCGGAACGGGTTAAGGTCAGAACGGGTTTCGGGTCAAAACGGGTTGGGTTGTTCTAGAAAAAGAAATATTAGATTATAAAATCATATTATAAACTGAGTTATTATATTATATAGCAAATTATATTGCAAATGTATAGCTTTGTTTGAACAATATTTTTATTATATATATGAAAAATGAAAAAGAAAATTGTACAGTGATTGATGTTGCTGGAGTTTTTAACTGTTCAGTGTGTTCCTGCTATCAATGCTTAGGTTAGTTTCTCTCTCTACACAAAGTTTCCAAAACCCCTTCGCCCTCTCTCTAAAATCCAAAGCGTAGGTACATGGTAAATGGTGGTGGTGGAAACAATTGAGCGGCGGCCGGAAGCTTGTGGTGGTGGCGGTGATTGAGCGGCGGCCGGAATACTGTGGTGGTGGCGGCGATTCGGCGGCGGCCGGAATCTTCAGGTGGTGGCCGGAGATTGGGCGACAAACTTGTAGTAGTGGCCGGCGACTGAGCAGCGAAATGGTGGCCGGCGATTAGGTGGCACAGACTTGTGGTGGTGGCCGGTGACTGAGCAGCGGAAGCTTGTGGTCCGTTCTGACCCTTTCTCAACTTCAGAAACAACCCATTCTAACCCTTCCTCAATTCCAGAACAACCCTTTCTAACCCGCTTCTAAATTTCTTTGTTTTAATTCTAACCCGTTCAGACCCGTTCTGAATTTTAGCCAGACCCGAAATGACCCAGGAGGTCACTTTAATGACCCATCATGACCCAGAATTAGGTTTACGGGTTCCCTTTGCCAGGTATAGTTGTAATTAATATATCTCTGGATATCTCTAGGTTTAATGGGTGTTTTTTCACGCCCTCTATAATTTTTTAATATATTTTAAAAGTAATTGTGAGTGAAATAGAGAGAAAAAACAATAGTAAAATTATAAAAAAATATTATTTAATTAAAAGAAAAGAAAAAATAATTATTCTTAATAAAATTATAGGCTAAAAAAAATAGAAAAATGACGTGAATGTTGTTACATCGTAACTTCTAACTGCAATATATAACGAGGATACCATTAGGCTTTGTATATAAACTTTGTTATAATATAATCTGACCCAAGGTTCCAGTTGCAAATAAACAGTGAACTATAAAAATCAAATAACTTTACTAGGAGGCTCGAGCACGTGCGAATAATAAGAGAATATAAACAATATTCGAGTTTGAGATTGAGTACTCATAAAGTTGTTTCGATATTTAGGCCAAGTTATTCTTAAATTCGAATGTGATTTCAACCACAATATTCCTGCTACTCACTACTCACTACTCACTCTTCATTCCGTTATCACGTTACACCAAATTTAACTACGTAACTTTCATTTAATCATTAAAAACACATTAAATGAGCATCTTCGGGTGACAAATTACAAAACATAAAACAAAAACACAATGAACAAGAACGTAACGGTCTATTTCGTCATCCACGTCATAACCGAGATCTTCCTCACACTTCTCGGCAGCATCTTCGGCTATTTGATCTTCCACATAATCAGCACCCTCAGCTATGGCCAACCCACCCAACAAACCGGCCGCCGCACCAACGGCCAGTCCAGTCCCCATCCCATACTTACTCTTCTTCTCCTCTTCTGGTACCCATACGATTGTTGACCACCGTATCCACCCTGCCCATATTGAGGTGGAGGTGCACCGTACGGGGAATACGGATACCCTGATGGCGGAGCCATGTAGGGATAATTTCCCCCGTACGATGGTGGGGCAGGGTGGTACTGCGGTGGGGGTACACCGTACGGAGGAGCATAGTAGGGGTCCGGCGCATGATAGCGCGGTTCCCTAACTGACACTTTCACCTGCACCTTCCCATGGGGTCGGCCAGAGGGGCGTTTCAATTTTAGACTGTCAGTAAACGCCTCTCCGACACAAACCTCATCAACAACGTCCTTGAGTTTAAGCTTGGCGGAGCCGATCAATGGCTTTGTGTCCTCCGTCGCATTGGCGTGGACGATGTCGATGTAGAGAGTGGAATCCTCTATCGGGTCGGTGAGAATGATGACAAGGGTTTGATCCCATATGGGCGACTCGTCTCCCTCCTCATCGACCGCGTAGAGCATTTATTTTTGAGGTCTACCCAAACTACTGCGTACGGCTTGAGAGGGCCGTGCCGCCAGTTGACGTTTTTAAGGTTTTTGGCTGAGGAAATTGTGACATCTAGTTCGTGACGCGCAGCCATGATCTGCTGGTGAATGATCAAATATTAGTGGTGGTTATGAAATGTTATGGTGGAGGATGGAAGGTATAAATAGTAGTTGCACATTTGGATGGTTTTAAAGAAGGATCTGGAGGATGGTGCTTCTAGTGTGCATTATTGCTGTCATTTACGATTATGCCCTTTAGTTGAGAAGAGAACTAAATTTTTAATTTGGGATTGATTTAATAAATTCATGATATTATTTAATCATGATATATTTTTTATCTAAACTTTGACTTGTTTAATTATATTCCACACTCAGTAATTTAATCAGTTTCATTACTAATTTTCACATTCTTCTCACGTAAACTTATTTCGTTTATGAACATTTCTATTAGCAAATCAAGTGAAACGTAGGTCTATATCTATAATAATTATACGAGAAAGATCACTTTTGACGGAAAAATTAAAAGTTACGACTTACTAGTGTCATTTGTTTGTTACATAGTAGGAAATGTAATTGCTAAATAATGAATTCGTTAAATTGAAGTGACCTTATTCAACATTATTATATTTACCTTTATGGACTTCAAACTAAAATGGAAAACAAATATCAGTAAGTATACAAAATTATACCTTGTTTATAATTTATTTACTTTTGTTTAACATTGATTTACAATTGTTTCTGAATGGCAAATGTTAACAACCATTTCATTTTCCAAGGTTTAAACACAAGACATCATCTCTCGATGTCTCTACTCATTTTCAAAGTTTAAACATAAGTCCTTCTAATTCGCAGATTTTGAGTTATTTGTATAAGATTTGTAGAAAAAGAAAAACAGAAATCAAAGACGATGAAATTAAATTAAGCAACGAAGGGGACCATCGGCCATGTGGCATGAGAGTGATGGCTGGGTCTTACCTAGGAAGGTGCGGTTTGGCCACGGCCTAGACGCGGCATTCACCTTGCCTCGCTTAAAATTAAAAGATGATTTATTTAGGGTAACATTATATTCTTTTATTCCTTATGTTCTTTACTAGGTTTTGCCCCGTACGTGTTACGAGCCACTAAACTGAATATTTATTTTTTATAACTTAAATGTCTATGTTTCGGTTACTTATACATAATACTCGTAACCCGATCTTAAAAAAGTTACATTAAGTCAACTAATTAAAATAAAACACTATCACACTTTTGCTTTAAAAAACAAAAATGATAGAAAAACTATAATTTTAAAATAGAGGCAAAACTTTAATTTTCATGACAAATGAGCGTGTGCTAGGCAGTCGTCTGGCACAAATAAAAATTACACCAAATCAAACAATTAAAACAAAACACTACAACAGTTTTGTCAAAAAAAAAAATCTAAAACGATAGCATGACTGTAATTTTATAATGGGGGCAAAATCATAATTTGACAGGGAAAACAAACAAAAAAAGATGGTGAAAATGTAAATTTACATTGAGGACAAAATCGCAATTTGATTGGGAGAAAAAAACAAAACTAATGACAAACAATAAATTTAAACGGGGTAAAATCATAATATTGAAGCAATGGCAAAATGCTAATTTTTAGCTGGGAGAAAAATCATAATTTTATTTTGAATTGAGGGCAATGACAAAATCATAATTTTAAAACGGAAATAAAATTATAAATTGATCGGACTAATAAGGGAATGTCAGAACTATCCAGAACTAGTTCTCTATTTGTAGTTATATGTAATGTAATTTATTAAGATGACATGACATGATAATATATGTTAATGATTTTCCTCAAATTCTTTTTACATATTACTATCAGTAACAGAATTTCACTAGTGGGGAATTATGATAATTTTTATTTTTTTGGTATGAACCAACACGTGACCCAATTAGCATGAGACATCATGAAAGATAAAGTTAAAAGTAGTTTAGTGCTATAGTGTTCTATAAAGACATCTTAGTCATAAGGCCTCATAAATCTATTTAGAGGGTTATATGACAAATGACAAAAGAAAAAAGTGAAATATGGTGGGTTATATAACATGGGTGTGTAATGGAGGAACTTCATAACCTCCTACCGATCACAGTCAATTATTGTTTTTTTTAATTTTTTATTTAATCTTTAAATTTATAAAATTTAAAAACAAATAACATTTCATTAAAATAAAAAAAAACATTACAATAATTAAAAAACACTCTAAAAGTCAAATTTCATATTTTTTTTTATAATCGCCTTTCGTTATAAAACCATTTCCAACGCCTTTTCGGTTAGATTGTTGTGTGGCTTCGAGTAAAACTCAAACTCTCACTCAAATTGTATATCCCTCATAAGCTCGGCCACTTCCCGGATCTCTTGCATACATTGAGCCCCGAGGTTGCGTACGTATATCCCTCATATGTCTTGAAAAGAATGATGCTAGAGAGTTTGGCATAAAAATAAGAGGGATGAAAGGTTTATATAAAGTTTAAATTGTTTAAAAAAACAAATAAATATTTAAGGATATTACGTTGAACGATACCATTCACAGTCCTCAACCAATTTTCATCCTTTATGTCTATTGCGAGCATTCACAATCCAAAGTCATAGCGCCCAAGAGGGCGGTGTACCATGCCCTATGGGGAGTTTTAGAGGTCTATGACGCAATAAAAGGGTCGAGTACACATAGTATAACCCCTATTCAATCATTATCAAATTATTTTTAAGTTTTTTCTTTTTTTAGGAAAATTAAAACCAATAATCTTTCATTAAATAAAAAATACAATAACATTAATTAAAATACTATAAAAAAGACAATACACGCAAAAGTACTAAAAAACATAACGAATGGTTAAAAAATAAAGCTCTAAAGTCCGTATTTGTCATGGATTTGTTAGTTGGCTAAAAAATTAGAAAATATATTATTATACTTAATTATAAAAATAAGTAAAATTTAAAACAAAAAAAATAAAGCTTACCAACTTCGAAATCCTTCGAGATGTCGAGCCAAGTCCGTGTGAGCATGTACTATTCGTCTTTTGTCCAAGGTTCGTAGGTATTTTCGTACGAGGAGCGACACCCTCTATTTTATGCGAGTGTCTTCCATGTTGAGAGGCCTCTTGTTCGCACTCGGCTTGTGTTACGGTACCGTTTCGGTCTCGGGCTCGACTTCATATGTTTTTGTAAAAAGTAAGAGAAGAGTGTATAAAAATGGGTTGAATTGGTGTTTAGAAAAGGGGTAAAAGTAAATAAAAAAATTGAAAAATAAATTATATATATATCCGTTGCACAACGGTCCGATTTCTTGAAAATCCCACAACTTAAGGCATTTTGACAAACACGCGCAAGCCAAAAAACCGAAGAAAACATCCCCTGTGCGGTGTTTGCGGTGATTTAAGGGGTGAATCACGCCCAGTCACCTCACCACTACGTGTGGTCTAATAAAAACATATGAAACAACCCCAGCCCATCCCCTTCCTACTCTCTCTATCTATCTATCTCTCTCTCTCTCTTAAAACACCACGACATCTTCTCTGGTTCGTTCCGATAGCGACTATCTCCCGATGGTTCGTTTTTCTCATTGTAGCTGTTAACTAAAGCCCTCATCACCACCGAAAACCACATAATGGATTAAAGATAACATATGCAAATCATTTTTCAGATCTAGTCTGCAAATCAGTCTAGAGATATTTCCATAAAAGAGAGTGCACGAACAGAGAGGTGAATCACGGAAATAATCCATTTGGGGAAGATTATTATAAAAGAGAAATTTATCACAAGCCTTCCCAAAATCCTCCGAGCAGTTCAAGACCTTTACCCATTGAAGATGGTTCGTAAAAATCAAAGGATAAAGCCTTGGTTGTGACTCAAGAGGATGAAGAATTTAATTGGAATAATTACATTCCGAAGATTGAAAGTCTTGCTCTTCTAGCAGAGATTATCGAGGAACCTAAACAGATGGTGGAGGAAGGGATAGTTGAAGAAGTTTGTGATGAATCTGGTGCTGAGATTGCCTTTGATGATATTCCAGAAGATTGTGAAAATTACTATGATTCTGAAGCATCACAGGAAGCTTTATGTCATGCATTTAAATCTATAATGCCTCCTGATTTGTTTTCTTCTTTTGCAGGTTTCTTCAACAACAATGAATCAAGGTTTAATGGCTTACAGTGTGAAGAAGGGAAGAAACAAGATGCTGAAGAGATTATACATATCAAAGGAAATAAATGCCAAGAATTTAGCAGAGATGACAGATAAAGCTATGATGGCCCAGCTTAAAGAGGTAGTTAAAAACTCTGAAGCTGAAAGAAAATGAATCTATGATAAAAGAAGTTAAGAGTGAGAAAACTGAAACATTTGTTCAATGCACGAAATGCATCGAACCATGCAAATCTTGTGCTGAAAAAGACGACAAATTTAGAGAATTGAAAAAATACACTGATAATGACACAAGTGACTTAAAAGAAACAAAAGAAGCATATGACAAACTGAGCAGAACTATCAACCAATATCGCGATGCTAGCAGAGAATATGAAGCAACACAATCTATGCTCAAGGCTACGGTCATGGATAAACAAAAAGCAATTAATATTCATATTGATACGATAGCCAAATTAAAACAATAGCGAGATACAACTAGAATAGAAACAAAAAGAGTTGATAAGAAACTGATCAGTTATTCAACACCGTCTTATGTTTTGAATCACATCATCCCAAAACCAACAAGAAAAGATGAAAATGGGGATGATGTGTATGGTTTTCAAAACAAAGGTCTGGGTTATAATCGAGTTCCACCCCCAATGTGTAATAGTTATTCAAGGAAGAGGCTTGACGGGGTGTAAAAAAGCGCTAAATTTGAAATAAAAAACTGAAAAGAAAGATGAGCTGCCTGAAAATCTTGATATAACCTATACCAAATCTGAGAATGAGTATCAGTCAAATGTTGTTATAAATGTTGTTGAAAAGGTTTTGGAAATGAGAGTGATGATACGGTTTTTTGAAAATGCTAAATCTAATCTTGAGAAAACAAGTTCAAGTTCACATTATGAAGATGACGACAACTTTCTTAAAAGATACATTCCAAAATCAGATAAAGTTTGAATGATAATCTGAATGTTGTAATGTACAAAATGTACGGATCTGACAAGCTATACTCTGACGAAGAATTCCCGATTCAAAACATGAACATGAATAAAGTTGACAAAGTGTTCAAGTTAGTAGAAGTTGAGATGTCTTAGATTGAGAATTTAACAAAAGAACAAATATTTTCAAAGTTTAAACGAGATAAATCTTACTATTCTAAACCAAAAAACTTCTATTCTAATCATCAATAGAAAATTCATTATAATGGGAGAAACTGTTCAGGGACGGTAAGATAAATATCATTAAGTTTGGAAATTCAAAATTTTTGAAGAAAATGAGGTTTGTTTCTGGATCTAGCTCAGAAAGTGAAAAAGAGAGCCAATTTAGCAAACAGTCAAGTGAAGAAATTTTTGCTCAACGAAAACGAAGTGAACAGGTTGATGATTCATTTGTTGTAACAGACAGAATAACTTGCTTTCGATGCAATCAAGTTGGACATATCACAAGTCGGTGTCCACAAATAAAACTCAACCTATTTACAATGTGAAAAAAATCTCTAGAAGGCCTGAAATAGAAATCCCCAATGTTTGTTTATACTCAAATTTTGAAAAGAAATAATGAATCTAAAAACGAAATCAGCAAACATTAAAGTTTCAAATGAAAAGGTTGGTGAATTTTCAATCAAAATAGAACAAAAAGATTCAAAATATTACACCAAAAATGCAAGTTAAAAAGTCAAACTTGGGTGATTAAACAAAAAGAATCTTCTAAGGAGATTAAAACATTTGTTCCAAAGGTGGTCGATAAAACCGTTGAACAAAAAGTTGAAAAACAGAGTGAAATTGTGTGTGAACCTATCTGTGTAAACCCACCCAAGACCGATAAAGCTTGGGTCTCGCAATTCAAGTAATTGTTTGAGTGAATGTACAGGGGCTCCCAAGATCCTTCATTTGAAAGTGGATCATGGATAGCTGAGCGTCCCGACACATGATGGGAATGTTGGCTCTCCTTTACGACGTCAAATCTATCTGAGGAGGCGACGTTGGGTTTGCAGGGAACAAGGGAGGTAGAATTGTAGGTGAAGGGATCTTAACAAATGGTGTGGTTTCATCCAACAAGGTCAACTACGTAGTAGAGTTGCGAAAAGAACTTCACAACGCACTTCACCAATAAAGAATGTTTCATTCTGAAGCTAGGATTTAAGATACCTGAAGAGTGCATCTTGATGCGTGCTCCTTGTGAAGATGATCTATATACATGAGCGTTGCAACCACAATGACAAAACCACACAGTGTTTTGTGTCAAAAGCGACAGAGAAGGAGTCAATCATGTGGCATAGGAAAATGGGACACATTCATCTCCGAAAGATGAACTTCTTGGTACACAATGGTCTAGTGGATGGTGTCAATCTAAAGAGCTTTCACTTGAATGATGATTGCATAAGTTGTAAAAAGGGAAAGCAACAAAAAAAGTCTCATCCAAGGAAGATTCTGAACTCGATAAAGCTCCCACTAGAAAGACTACACATGGATCTCTTTGGAACAGTCAACGTTCGAAGTATTTCAGGAGACCTGTATTGTCTAGTTGTTGCCGATGACTTTTCAAGGTTCTCGTGGGTTTTGTTCTTGGAAAGCAAAAAGGAAACATTCGATAGTCTGATGATTTTGTTCAGAAAATTAAAGAATCTGTACCATTTACTGATAAGATGCATTAGAAGTGACAATGGGACAGAGTTCAAAAATAATAGGATGTTCGAGTTTTGCATAGAGAAGGAATTCTGCATGAATTCAGTGCATCGTACACCCCACAACAAAACGATGTAGCTAAGAGGAAAAAATAGAACTCTTATAGAGACAGCAAGAAGCATGCTCGCCGATTCAAAACTGCCAGTTAGTTTTTGGAGCGAAGCTGTGGCCTCTACATGTTATACATTGAATAGAGTATTGACGGTCAAGGCACACAAGAAGACGAGTTTCGAGCTACTCAACCAATGAAATCCAAATTTGAAGTATTTAGAACCTTTTGGGTCACCATGCACGGTAATCGATGTAGATGGTAAATTTGGGGCTAAATCAATGGAAGGTTTCTTCGTGGGATATGTTAGTCCGCTAAAGAGAGTTTATCTTCCTAGCATAAACCAGGTTATTGAAGTTTAGAACGTAGATTGTCAACGTTACACATCTCCGACACAAAAACCAAGAGATCATTGGTTGTTCAATTACGAAAGTCTCTTGAATTCCTTCGAGCTGCCAGCTGAACCAACAGAAGAGGAACTTGTTATGCATTATCAGCAACAATAATCTTTTTTCACTAGATCAAGTTCTGAGACCAATTGTTGTGACTTAGACACAAGTTGGTACAAATGATGCTGAAGCAGGCCCGAGTTCTCAATATCCTAAATCACAAATTGCTGGAACAAGTGAACCTACAACCGAACCAGCGATGAATGATACAGCTCCCACATTCGATTAATCTGGTGACTCTGACTCTGAAGCTGAACCAACAAATGATGACAACGGATCTACCTCTGATGATGGTGAAGCTTCAGTTGAAAGTTTACTCAACAATCAAGCTGAAGGAATAAGTGATCAGAATGAAACATCTGCTGTTAATCAAGACGATGAACAAAATAGTACAAATCTAGGACACGAAGTGAGCGTATTCAATGAAGTTATGCCAAGGACACTGTCATATCACCCTCCAGAGTTTATAATCAGAGAGTTGCAGAATGATAGCATCTTTACAAAATTGGATCTCATTTAGGTATTTTATTTTGAAGGTAGAGCCTAAAACGTATAAAGAAGCACTAATAGAAGAAAGCTGGGTAAACACCATGCAGGATGAACTCTCACAATTTGAAAAACTTGGCGTGTGGAAACTCGTTGATCTACCTAAGAGCAAAAGAAGATAAATACAAAATGAGTTTTCAAGTGCAAAAGAGATGACAAAGGAATAATTGTTTGTA
This sequence comes from Scalesia atractyloides, assembly GCA_947069175.1. Lineage (NCBI taxonomy): Eukaryota > Viridiplantae > Streptophyta > Magnoliopsida > Asterales > Asteraceae > Scalesia > Scalesia atractyloides. The sequence continues at coordinate 48,410,645 of CAMTDV010000029.1, read as the reverse complement.
ACAAAGCTTGACTCGTTTTTGCCAACAGGAGGGAATAGACTACACTGAAGTCTATGCTTTCGTAGCCAAATTGGAATCAATCCTCATCTTTTCCCATTCGCGTCTTGGAAGGGATTCAAAGTGTACCTGTTAGATGTCAAATCTGCATTCCTATATGGAAAGGTGAAAGAGTAGGTGTACGTCAGCCAACCACTAGGGTTCATCGATCCGATACACAAAGACAAGGTTTACCTACTGGATAGGCGTTGTACGGCTTACACCGGCCCTGAGAGCCTGGTATGAGACGCTCTCTTAATATCTCCTAGACAATAGCTTCATTAGAGGAACAGTAAACGGTACCCTCTTCACACGGGAAGCAGACACACACATCCTAATACTACAAATCTTTGTGAATGACATCATATTCGGTTCGACAAATGATGTGTTGTGCAAAGATTTTGAAAAAGTTATACAGAAAAAATTCGAGATGAGTTCTATGAAGTTCTTTCTTGGACTTCAGGTTGATCAATTGCACGATGGAATCTTTTTTACATCAGATAAAGTATGTGAACGATGTTTTGGAGAAATTCAAGATGTCTGACTCATCACCAATGTCCACCCCATTAGTTCAGAACCGCGGCATCGGACCGGACCCAACTGGAGAGAAGATCGATGAAACTCTCTATCGTTCGATGATCGGCTCTTTGATGTATTTGACTGCATCGCGACCGGATATCATGTATCCTACATTCCTCTACGCACGCTACCAGTTAAGTCCCAGAGTGTCGCATCTGATAATCATCAAAAGAATCCTTCGATATCTTAAGGGTTGTCCAAGCACCGACTTCAACCTTGCTGGATACTCCGACTCTGACTTTGGGTGTTGCAAATTAAATGCTAAATCTAAAACTGTTGGATGCTATTTCTTTGGCACATGTTTGGTAACGTGGCAGTGTAAGAAACAGACCATAGTCACGCTCTCGACTTGTGAAGCAGAATATGTTTCAGCTTCCAGTTGTTATTCACAAATCCTGTGGATACAACAACAGATGAGAGACTATGGTTTACAGTTTATTAACACGCTTGTGTATGTAGCTAAGGAGGCTACAAATAACATAACAAAAATTCGGTTCAACACTCTAAAACAAAGCATATTGAGATATGACATCACTTATATCCGTGACTGCTACTAGAAAAAGTTGATTCGTATTGAAAAAATCCACACTGATGAATAGCAAGCAAGCTTTTATACAAAACCGTTTGACAGAGCAAAATTTGAATATCTTTTGAAATTTAACAAGTTGAAAGTTCTGACATCAGGGGGAGGGACATAGAGGTTGAAGTCGAGATGGATGACATTTGAAGTAATCTTCATCAGTTTGTCAAGTTTCTGTTTTCAAGTTCTTTCTTAAAAACCAAAAATCCAAAAAGATATTTTTTATTTTAGGGGGAGAAATTTGTGGTGAAAAATATAAAAACATATAAAAATTTGAAAAGTACAAAAACATTGAAAAAGACATAAAGAGTTTTCTTGTCAAAAAGTGGAAATGATAGTAATCAGTGGACTATCACAATACGCTAAAGAAAAGTAGTGTCAAAATTTTTTAAACAAGTCTCACTAATGATGTGCGAGTAGACTTCGCACAATCAGTAAATCATTTTTGAGATATAAGCATAAAGAAAAACTTCTTATTTAGTGGGTTAATATCTCTCATATATATGGTCTTAGTACACCGAAATTTTGTTTGAGAGATTGCCGGATTCTGAGATACTAGGTCTTTATAGATAATTGATATATAGGGAATTATACAAATTCTTCTGATTTTGGCCTAGAACTTGTAGAATACATTTGCTTTAAAAACCCTAAAGTGCATCAAAATTGAAAGTATCGAATGATCTAACAATTGCAGTCAAAAGATTCCAAAAAATGAAACACCACTTTTAAGTCGAGCCTTCATCTCTTTGTCTGTACGGTGGTACTAGCCTAATCTCTCAAGGCCTCGCACAACTCAGATACAGATATCAGTTAGATATATTCACCTGTAAGATGAAATCCAGGGAATCTTGATACGGGAGTATATTCTGAGGTAGGAAACACTATTAAGCCAGTTCTAAGACATCTAATTACCATATCTTGAAACAATTGAGAAATGTGTAGAGGTTTAAGTGGACCAGTATACAGATAATCTAAGTGAATTTGTTTAAAAACATAAAGTTTACTCAGATTAATGGTGCTAGTGATAAGTCTCAAAAACTGATATATCCTCTTACACAAACTCACAAAAATGTCTATAAATATGTTTGTACTTAGCTATTTCATTTCAGAAAACCCAAAAAGATTTTTAGTGTGTTTTAGCATAAACTTTGAAAAAATCAAAAAGATTTTATTTCATCTTATTTTTCAAATACCATGATGGAAAACTGATTTTCAAAATCTAATGGCTCCTAAGCAGAGTTTGAAACAACGGGTTGGGATGTGACATTTATACATTTTTAGTCATTGAACAATTCCGGAACATTTTTGTATTTAATAAATCTTGTGTTTTATTTGCGAGAATGTATATTTATCAATCATTATACAATCCTGGACATTTTTATTCAATAAAATCTTGCATTTTATTGGTAAGAATGCAAAAATGTCAACCATTTCACAAATTCGGTCATTTTCGTGTTTGATAAAGTTTTATACTTTATTCATGAAATGTGTAACTGTACAATCGAACGAACCTACATCCACGATAATTCCGGACAAAATGTTGATACACTTTTGTGTCTGTCGCTTGTTCTTTGTTACGTCAGTAATTGTACGGTCTTTGTTTGTTGAGTCTGTAAAGTTTTTGTCGTGTCGACCAAATCAAGATATCTTCCTATCTTGATTTAGTACGACGTTCAGTTTGTCTGTGTTGTAAAACAGTTGCATGTGTGCATACTGTTAAGTTTTGTGTTTCCGTTCTTGCTGTCTGTGCGGTATGTCTGGTAGCAGGGTTCTCTAAAGAATCACTTATTCGTGCGAGTGAACTATGCTTCGTACGAGCAAGCTGCTTGCTCGTACTAGCCATTGCTTGTTCATGCGAATCATGTACATGTTTGTACGAAGACCATTCAAGAAGAACATTTGCTTGTTCGTACGAGCGAGTTACTTGTTCTTACGAGCCATCAGATTCTTCGTACGAATAACCTTTCATGAATAACAGTTCTTCATAGTAGCTAGTTGTTCGTGAGAATAGTCCATGAAGAACCTGTTCTTTGTGGGCTTTGTTGTTCTTCGTACGACCAATGACATTCTTCGTGATGTTGCTGGGTGTTGGGCCTATATATACAGACATGCACTTCGCAGTTGAGGTAAGAGAGAGCACATAGAGAATATATTGAGTCTGTATAAACATTGTGTGTATGTGTTTGTACTAGCTCTCTTCGGTTAATCGAAAGATAGTGAATCTTTGGTTACTTTGTGTTTACTATACTTTGCTTTGGTTTGCATATACACGTGGATTCCACACTTGTGTGTGTGTTAAACAACAAGGAAGTAGGTTATCTTGATCCTCCAAGTGGACCTACAAGTGGTATCAAGCATAGTGTTGTGTTTGAGCAAGTTGTGAAGCTTCCTGGAAGTGTTCTTGAACTTCAAACAAGAAAATAAGTTTTTACAAGAAAAGCGGCTTAAAACTTAGGGAAAACTTGTTGTTTTCAGAAAATTTTTATAAAAACCTTGTTAAAATAATGGAGACATGTTAGGATACGGTTTTCCTTGAAATTTTCTATCAAAGTTTAGTTGGACATGTTTTCCGGTGAAGCACTTGTCGGAAAACTCACCGGAATATTCCTTGAGGGTTGACTAAATCTTAAGATTTGATTGAAAAGCTGATTTGGAATGTTTGTCTTTTTAACCGAATCTGTGTAGACAACTGACAACTTTCGAACAAACTCAGAAACAAGTTTCTGATATAAAAGAAAATTTCTCATCAACCAACCCTGCAAAAGATTCCCCACTGCGAAAAACCCCCTGCGAATAACCCACCCCACGAAGAACTAGTTGTTCGTGCGAAGAACCAGCTGTTCGCACAAAGAACCAATTATTCGTGCGAAGAACTTGCTGTTCGCACGAAGAACCAGTTGTTCGTGCGAAGAACCAGTGGTTCGCACGAAGAACCAGTGATTCGTACGAATCAGTGGCTCACACGAAGAACAAAGTTTTTCGTGATCTTTTTAGGTTGTTCGTGACCAGTTTTTCGATATTTTGTGGTTTTTGAATTTGTGAACTTTAATAGAAGACTTTTATTTCAAGTTAATCCTTGGAATTTTGATTTTTAAGCTATTTTTCATAAACAAACAAACAAATGGGTACAAATCCTTTGGATTGGGGGTGTAGTTCAAGTACAAACCAAGATTCACCACACTCTAGCTCCGCAACATCATGGGTTAAATCATTAATGCCTCAACAGACGACCATGATTACCGCTAATCAATGGGCGTGTGTGGCAAATCAAAATCAAAGTATTTAGACTCTTCTCATTAGCGGGAGTGAAACAGGAAGTAACAATCGTCCACCGAAGTCGAATCATATGAACGATTATCTCTCATGGAAAATCCGTTTTCATACGTACGTTCTTGGTCAAAATACAGAGTTGTGGACATGTTTTACTACACCATACAAGGAATCTCTCGAAGAAGTATGATTAAATCCAACCTCTTTAGCCAACTTAGATGAAAAATGATAAAAAAGGCTTATGATTTAGAGAAGAAGGCATTTGCTATCCTTATCCAAGCACTTCATAAAGATATTTATCATCAATTTGTGTACTGTACCACAACCAAGAATTTGTGGGATACTTTGGAAGCAAGAGGGGAAGGAAATGCTGCAACAAGAAAGATACGACATCATCTAAAGAAGAAAGAGTTTGATGGTTTTATGTTCATGGAGAATGAAACACTAAGCGACATGACAACCTGTTTCTATCATTTACTTAGTGAAATGTATTCATACAAGGTGTACGCACCTCCACAAGAGATTGTGATGCTTTTGCTGATGCTTTACCACCTAAGTGGAGTCAATTTATTGACTTGCTAAAGCACACAGGTGTTTTGGATATGATCATTATTTATGAATTCGTTAAGAAGCTTGAGAATAAAAATGAAGAAGAAATACGAAAAACAAAAAGAGTTCCTGTTCCACAAAAGCTTGAGATGTATTTTGGAGGTATTAACACAGCCGTTAGTACAACTCAATAACCGAAACTCCAAACAATGTTTGTGTCAAATATTAACCCTTTTCTACCACAACCAGTTCAAACAGATCAATCTATTGGCTCAAGTGCTCAAACCTATGGTCAAGCATTTGATCCTAAAGCCTTTCTTCCACAACCACAAGTTGTTACACCTCAAGTTCCACAACAAGCTTTCTATGGTAACAAATTTCAACCTTCAAATCCTAATACCATCAGACTTGATACTTACATCTTTCCAAGGTTCAATGTAGAAGTTGCTTGGGAACACATGGAACTTTTGAATACTATGGTTAGCGCATATCGGTGGACTAGTCACCGGTCAAATTGGAAACATCAATTTGACTAATGAGGACTATCAGCAAATAGATAGGGATGAAATGGGTTGATGGATCTTAGTGGCTTTTGCTAGTGCGGTTAGAAGAGCGAAAGACTACATGAGTAGAATTGGAAGAACAAGTTTAGAAAGCAAGAAAGACACAAAGTTTGGATTTGATAAAGATGTCACTTGCTTCAAATGTGGTGAAAAAGGTCATTTCAAACATGAATGTACTCGACATAGCAAGCAAGGAAATCACAATCCTTTCCGAAATCAAGCACGCTCATCCAACACAAATCAAGTTAACAATGAACAAAGTATAGTAGTTGTTAACAACCCAAACAACTCCAACCAGTCTGGGCCTTCAAACAATACAAGCAGAGCGTTAGTAGTTCAAGCAGATGAAGGATGTGATTGGTCAGTTTAGTTGTGAAATGAGAATCAAGGAGGAACTACTTATTATGCTAAGATAATCAATCAGATCAAACATGTTCACAGTATTGACTCTTCTGATGATGATAGTTCTGGGTATAATGGGAGTTATGATGAGGAAAGCTCAAGTGTGGGTGGTTATGGTTCAGATGTGGATTTCAGGGAAAAGATTGATACTGAGGTCGATGAGTTGCTAAAAGAAGCAGAGAAGCTAAAAAGTCAGAAGTCTGGGTTGATAAAGAAAGCAGAAGTCGCATCGAAGGAAATGGAGAAATTCTTTGCCAACAATGCATCCTTTTCTCATCATACTACTTTTATGGCTAATGTTGCAGGTTCAACAAGTCAGGTAAAATTCAACTCTCCTAAGATATGCAACGATTGTGCTGACTTAAAAGCTAAAGTTGAAAAATTAACAGTTACAATCCAAGCTTAGTAGTTGAATTGTCAAAATGCAAAGAGGCAAACATGGCTTTAACTCGAAATGAAAAAGAATTCAAATTTGTAATTGAGACACTTAAGAAAAGCGGTCTGAGTTAACAAAAACAGTTTGAACAAGCAAACTGGTATTAATAACTACATTAATATCCTTGAAGAAACGAAAAAGGAGTTAGACATTGCCAAATGCTAGCATGATGCAATTAAGCTTAAACTGGAGAGTTACTCTAACTCCCGATTTGTGCTTGATCACATCATTGACATTCAAAAACTTAAAGGAGATGTGAAATGCATTGGGTATAATCGTGTCCACCACCATTGAAACACAATTATACCCAATTTCCTGATGAGGAAGAAATGCCACGTTTTGAACCATTTGTACCTCTTAATCCTGAAGAGTTTGCAGCAGGGTTAGGGTTTAAACTGGGCAATTCCTCAGATGAATCCAGAAAGACAGAGAACTCATCATCTGTTATTGATCAAAGTCCACCTATAACAAAAGAGGATGATTTATCAGATGATGAGTCAAACGAGATCAATCAGGACCGATCTCTTGATAAAAGAAAGGGGTAGAAATTTCAATTGAGAATCATATCTTATGTGATCCTACTATTCCCATTGTGCAATCTGAAATAAAGCAAGAGATTGATCCTATCGAATCTACCAAGACGATTGCTTCTACATTTAAAAACGTTAATGTGTTGTATCCTTTGATTGGTGATGAGAAAATTTACTAAAACAAGGATTTTTCGAATAAAAAATGTCAATCCAACTTCAACTGATCAAGTTTTTGAAAATTTAACAACCAAATTTTTGGGAAAGAAGAATCCGATCAAACCACAACCATTAACCACTTCTAAAAGTAGACAACAAGAAAAGCGAGTTGAAAAACCTAAGGTGTCACAACCAAAGGTTGAAGCTAAGGGAGCTTGCAACAAGAAAAGGGGGAAGAATGTTAACTTTGTAGCCTCATATGGTACTGATAAAATCGAGACTTTTGAAAATATGCCAAATACTGATTTTGTAAATCAAGTCAAGATTTTAAAATGTATCAGTCAAAACAATTACACTCAACACACAAATGGATGTGAAGATGAACCAAGTGCCTTTAGGCCTATAAGTTCAACATCTAGTCATCAAACAACATCTCCTAAATTTGTTGAAAGGAGATCATGTTTCAAATGTGGGGAGTTTGGCCAAATAATAAAAATTGTACCAACTCGGCAAAACCCAAGTTTGTTGAAAATGCCCCTCATGAAAAGAATTGCCAACGTCAACCTGAGTCCAACACAGTCTTGTTTAGGAACAATAAGAAAACAAATACGTAAACAAGTCAAAGTAATTGAAAAGGCATTAAAACCAGATTTTGAACAGAAGAAACCAAGTTCATCAAGTTTGATAAAACCAGAAGTGTCTAGATCTGTAAAATAATAGCCTATCTGGTAAACATCAACAATCTTGGAAACCTAAAACCAATACAGTTTTAGGGGAGGCACAAAGTTTCTAAATCATCAAGAAATAGAAATCAATTTTTTGATGATAAGGTCGACCCAAGACCACTAAGGCTTGGGTCCCCATCTTAAACTAATCGGGTAATGTAATGTGCAGGGTTTTCCAGGAGGAACTGTGAATAGTCATTGGATTGTTGACAGTGAAGCATCCAGGCACATGACAGGCGACTTAAGTCTCCTTTATGATGTGAAAATCATTAGGGGAGGATATGTTGCTTTTGCTGGAGATAAAGGCGGTTACATCACTGGAGAAGGAATGATTCCCAATGGTGTTGTTTGTTTTGACAAGATCAATTATGTTCGTCAAATTGATCACAATCTTCTAAGTGTTTCTCAAATCTGCGACAAGAAGTTCACGGTTCATTTTGATGATACCGGTTGTTATATGCTAAAACCTGGTTTCAAGATTCCCAAAGAATGGATTCTATTGTCTGCTCCAAGGATAAATGATTTATATATTCTTGACATGAGCCAAGCTATTACTACGTCTGCACAAGTTACATGTTTTGTCTCAAAAGCCACTGAAAAGGAGTCAATCTCTTGGCATAGACGAATGGGACACATTCACTTGAGGAAAATGAACTATTTAGTGAAAATAATCTTGTGAATGGTGTACCCGTCAAGAATTTTCATTTACAAGACGCCTGTGTATCGTGCCAAAAGGGAAAGCAAGGTAGGATGTCTCATCCTGTGAAGAAAATTAACACCGTCAATATGCCTCTAGAACGTCTTCATATGGACCTCTTTAGACCTATGAAACACAAGACTACCTTTGGCGATGCATATTGTTTAGTTGTTACTGATGACTATTCAAGATTTTCATGGGTAAATGTTATGGTACACAAGAGTGAAGCTCCTAAAATCCTCAAGAATCTCCTCACGTTACTTGAAAATTTGTACAATTTGAAGATAAGGAGAATCAGAAGCGACAATGGCACTGAATTCAAGAATCATGTTATGGATGAGTTCTGTTCTTTTAAGGGCATTCTACATTAGTACAATTCTCGTTTACTGCACAACAAAATGGTGTCACTGAGAGGAAAAATATAACGCTTATCGAAAGAGCAAGAACTATGTTAGTAGAGTCAGAACGAGGCTGGGCTACTGTGTGCTATACAATGAATAGAGTTCTTACGGTGAAAAGGCATGGGAAAACATGTTTTGAATTATTACATAAAAGGAAACCGGATGTGTCTTTCTTAGAACCTTTTGGAGCTCCATGCACTATGATTGATCCACATGGTAAATTCGGTCCAATGGCTATCGAAGGTTTCTTTTTCGGATATTCTACTCCAAATTTCAGAGTGTGGAATTTGACAAGGGAAAAAGATTGAGGAATGGGGTGAAGTTAAGGTTCAAAGATACATTGAATCAGTAAGAGTGTAAGTCCACTTGGAGGATCAAGGTTAACCTACTTCCTTGTTTATACAACACAAGTACAAGTGCGGAATCCTCGTAAGTATGCAAACCAAAGCAAAGTAAGAAAACAGGATAACCAAAGATTCAATATCTTGATTAATAGAAGAAAACTAGTACAAACATATACAAACAATGTTCATACAGGCTCATGCAACACACTCTGTGCTCTTGTGTCTCTCTCTAGTATAGCTCTAGTATCTCTCTAATATGTCACACTACACTGAGAAGTGCATGTCTGCTTTTATAGTGTCCACACCTAGCAACAGTACGAAGTATGTTGCTAGTCATACGAAACACCAAAAGACACGAAGAACATTCTCCAAAGATGCTCGTACAAATCATGAACTGCCTCGTACGAATCAAGCAGGATGCTTGATTTGATGAACTCATTTGTACGAACAGTAAGTGGCTCGTACGAGCATTCCCACTCGCATCATAGAAGTCTTCTTCAGAGAACGTGTCATAGACATGACGTACACAAGACTCAACAGTATGCACACATGCAACTATTTTCACAGACAAACTAATCATCTACTATACCAAGATAGGAGGATATATTGATTTGGTCGACACGACCAAACTATACAGACACTGTAAACAAAGACCGTACAATTACAGACGTAACTAAGAACAAGCGACAGACATGAAAGTGTATCAACAAACTCCCCCTTGGCTGTTGCTTGTCTTCGGTCTTCGGTCTTTGGTCTTCATACTGAATGGCCTGGAGTATCAACGAACTCCCCCTGAAGATCTGCTATCTATCGTTGATAGAGCATCAGGTCTTCAAAACTTTCCAGAAACATCAAACATTTCCTGTTTCCTCTTGAGTACCATTGTAGGTAATTGGATCGGTCACGATCTGCTGTACATTAGACTCTACTATTGGAGTTGATGCAGAAACTTTTGGTTGCGAGGATGAAGCTGAAGCATCAGGATTGCCAGGGTTTTCACTATCCCGATCACATTTTCGTTTTTTGCATCTATCATTCCATAGAATGTTCACCCTCTTTCTGCTCATTTCAAACACGTCTTTAATACCATTAAAGTCTTTAACCAGTGTAGCATTAGAGAATGATACCATTCTCTCAAGTCGTTATGTTTAGTAGTTAATCTTTCGGCAGATCGTTGTACAGCCGCACTACGTTCTTTCAGCCTGTTTATCTCAATCCCCCGAGAGTTATTAGCTGCCTGCATCTGTTGAATCTGAGTTGCTCTTTCAGCATCTACAGCCTTCAGTCGCTCATTTTCTTTTCTTAACTGCGCAATTTTAGAATCTTGTTTTCTAACCATCTCTTCCAAAGAATTTATCTCCAACTGTTGTTTGACAACTGTGTTCTGATTTAAAGATATAAACTCCGAATTCTTGTTAATCTGGATTACCGCAGCTTGTAACTGAGAGAACAGAAATTCCACTTTCTCATCCTTTTCCATTTCAGAGAACAAACGACTGCTTCGTTTTGTATTATGTTGATGAGATGTAGACTGGGATTGTTGAGCTGAAGAGGTAGTAGGTTGCGATTGAACTGGAGTATCTTCAGCTGAAGGTGTTTCAGCTGCTATGGTATTTGAAGGTTGTGGTTCAGAAATTGCAGTGGGTTCCGTTATTGAGGGTTCAGTCTCTTCTGTTGTAAAGGAAGGCTGGACTTCTACAACTGGTTCACTTGCACCATCATTACCAACATTATCATCGTCATCATCATTACCCTTTCCCTTTTTATGACCAAACTTATCTTCGATCATCTTTTTAAAAGTTGGATCTTCATTATCTGATCACTATCATCATGGCGCCACTTGTCGTTTTCCGGTGTAATATATTGATCATTTTCCAGAAAACCGATCAATTTACGAGGAGGTGTGCTTTCCTTGTAACGTTTTACTGCTACACCTCTAAAGATCTTCAACGAATCTTCCATCATAACATCAACTTTTAAAACATCGTTGTCATTCTTCGGAAGATTCGGATGTTGCACATTCAAGATCATTTGGAGAAAACGAGGATACATCCAAACTTGTTACCAACATATCCGGTTCTTCTTAGGTTCTCCTTCATGTTTGCAAAGATATACTTTGAAACACTAAATGTTTGTTCAATGTTAAAACTATCATCATTCCAACCAAGTCGTTATTTGCCATGTCATAACTACTTCGTCTGATGTTCAAACACTGAATTAAAACATGTAGAAAGAACTTGTATCATAGTGGCAACCATGCTTTGTTTAGTTGTCCCACGAGGAAATCTCCAACACATTTCATTCTAAGCAAACATCCACGTTGACACTTCAATGGTACTGATAACGGAGCTTCAGGATCATCACCAAGCTGTAATACTGAGTTAATGATTTCAACAGAGACATCTACGTTTAAGTCATTTACTTTCCTGCAGAAAGTTCCTGTCCATTTACTTCAACAACTTTAGCTGAGTCCCAAAATTCCTTGATCAACATTTTGTATACTGTAGTCTTGTGCGTGATAGCATAATGTATCCTTGAGTCGTGCAAAAACTTCATTATACCGTTGTACTCAGCAAATTTGTCTTCCGGATCCAAGTAGGCCACCATGTTATGTCTCAGTTCAGACACAATTTCCACTTCTGACTTGTTAGTTCTCTTTGTTGCGGGTTTTCTTTTATGTTCCTTTTGTTCCATTCTGTACACACATAACAACTAGGATAAGAACACAAATTCATTAGGGAATATACACAAAAAGTTTTATTCCAAACTTTCTGTATGTATATATTCCCTAGACAAAGAACTACTGACTCATACGAATAACAATTTATTCGTACAAAGAACAACTCATGTTTATGAACTCTTGATTAAGTCAAACAACTGATTCACTCGTACGAGTAACTGGTTCGTACGAGCGATGTGTTACTCGTGCGAGTGATGTTTCATTCGTACGAATCTAGTTCGAACCAACAACTTCAAAAGAAGTTACTTGTTTTTCATTAGACTGATTCTTTGTTTAAAGCTTGTTGTTCTTGTCAGTCAAAGTCACATGGTCAGATAAGGTTTAAGTAGTTCATCTTCAAAGTATGCCAAACATTTTCAAGTATACCTTAAAGAAATCAAAAACAACTTAAGGAGAGGTGTAAAGATGACGTGAGCAAGGTGAAAGTGAAGCTCCACCAAAGAACTTCATCACCTTTTATACCACAAAAAAGATACTCGTGCGAACAACCTTAGTTCATACGAAGAGCTCCAAACGTACAAGACCCAATGGTCATTCGTACGAAGCACAATGGCTCGTACGAATGATGAGTCCAGGTTTTTCAAAAAATGGACTTTCAGTTCTTCGAGGACCTTAGGTTTTTTGCTGACCTGTTTAGAACTTTGCACATATCCACACTAATTACAAGTTAAGTTAGGAAAAGTGCTTGTTAAACAGATTTTGTTCTTTTGAGATGAGTTTACCCGTTGTAAGAAAGTACATTTATGAAGTTATGATATCAAAGTGAATGGTTTTTAGAGCGTATCTTGGTAGAAAACTTTTGAGTTTCAACTTTGGCTAATTCAAAAAGAACTTAATTAACAGCAAGGTAAACTAAACTAAAATAACTACTAATAGATATGAGTAAACTATATATTTACTAGATAATCTTTTTCAGAGTTTCAAGGTAAGAGAATCATACCATCTTTAATCTTGTCAAAAACGAGTTTTGTTTAGAACATCAAATTAAATAAATAAGAATTTTACTATGATTATCGGTATTGTTGTCCACGTAAGCTCCACTTATCAGATGTAATCATGATTAGGAGATATGATTAAGGTATGAATTATACTTACTAGCCAGTATTCAACCACCGACACATTCCCGTATCAAGATATGCACGAGAGAAAATCTTACCAGTGAGTATATTGCTTATCATCTGTTTTGACGTATATGATGTGAAATACTCACTTTTTATTAAAAACAAGCCCTATGTGATTAAATCACTTATGTAACATCCGTCAAAAACGGATTTACCAAACCCGCTCCGTTTATCAACCGAACAATCAGTCAAAAATTTCGTTGCGAATTAAATGCCCAAAATATTTTTAAACGATACGTAATCGATTATTATACGGGAATATATATTTAGTTTTTGAAAAACTGTTGAAAATCGCAAAATAAAAACAAAAGTACTCTGCCGGGTTTCGAACCCGGGTCTGTACCGATTCAACACAAGACTTATCACCTCACACACAAACCACTGCGCCACGGATGCTTCTTGTGAAATAATAGAATCATTTAATTGATATAACAACGTTACGAATTCAAAACCGGCGCCCAATAGTTCAGTCGTCGGAATCCCGGAAATATCGCGAGTTTTTAACACCACTTTCAGTTATAACGTAAACTAGTATTAAGACATCGGTTATAACCGATGTTTGAAGTCCGCGACCAAACCATAACCGCCGGAGTTTTTATAACTTACGAATACAGTCGGAAATCAGACCAAGTGCTTTGACGATTTTCACTATAAATTCACCCACAACCCACTACAAACCTTTTCGCTCAAAAAAACACCTTTTCTCGGCGTAATTCCACTCGCCGGAATTTTTCTGTTTGTCGCCGGAAAACCGGTTTCCTCATTTCTGAACCTCACTGAGCCTCTGAGCTTATACCGGAGATACCCACACCCTTTGTAAGCTTCCTGGAGATTCGCTGCTACAAGGAACACGTCGCCGGAGGTTATTGCTGTCGCCGGAGTTCTGCCGGAAAACAGAGGGTCCAGTCGGTATACTTCTCCGCCCAATTTCTTTTCCTTTTCACATTTATCTCACCGTAATGAACTGAAAAAACACTAATAAACCGATAAAAACTTTGAACCAGTCGATTTCCGAACTCTGGTTCTACCTTGATGAAGAAGACGATGTATTTCCGTATCTTATAAGTATAATTAAAATCAGGATATTAATCGGGTTAGACACACAGTCCAGCGGTGGACTGTGTGCACATAAAACGCTAACATCTCAAGTTCGAATCCCGTTTCACACACGCTGCCTTAATAAAAACCATTTTTTTTACTGAACCGGAGTCGATACTGGTATATGTTAAGTATATTAATAACCGGAATAATAACCAAGTTAGACACACAGTCCAGCGGTGGACTGTGTGTTTGTTTATATCACAGGTCACGAGTTCGAGTCCGGTCTACTGCACCGACTCGAACAATTATCTATTCTTTTTAATAAGGCAGAAAAGGAAATAACTAAATTGTATTTAAGTATAATAAAAATCGAATTATATAACATGTTTAACACACAGTCCAGCGGTGGACTGTGTGTTAGATTAAACCACAGGTCCCGGGTTCGAGACCTGTGGAGTGCACGTCCGGTTCGCTTAAAACTGTTTTTAAAATAAAATGATTTTCGGTTTAAACTAATTAATATATATATATAATTAAAATCAGATTTATAACGGGTTATACACGTAGCTCAGTTGGTAGAGCTGCGTGCACGCGTACGGGAGGTCTCGGATTCGAGCCTCACCCAGAGCACTTGTATTCCGCATTCGAACCGGTCAACGGTCAGGTCAACGGTCAACGGGCTGGTCAACGGTCAGGTCAACGGTGAACGGGCTGGTCAACGGTCAGAAAAATAAATTTTTTTTAATTATTTTTATTTAATTATTTTTATTAAAAATCAATTAAAAATACTTAAAAATAACATTTTTAAGGTTAGAAAATAGCCTCAAACTCACAAAAATACACCCAACAATCCTATTAAAATAGATTAATAAAATCCGTTTACTTACCAAACCATAATGCGATTTATCTAGGTAAATCTCACTCGTGGTTAAAACCACTTCGCGTGTATTCAACATCATCAACCGAACGCACCCACTGTGAGTGAATCTTACAACTCCCCCTTTTAAATTACACGTTTTGGGGTGTGTCATGTGTTATGAAAATAATCAATTTATTTATTTAAACTCGTGCCATACCACATCATGACTTAAACTTAGATTGTTTTTATTGTTGTGATTTACTTATTTCCTTTTGTCATATTATATGAAACTCATACATTAAGTCCATCAGTTCCTCGTGGAAGACGAGTTGAACAACGCGTGCTACAAATCAAATTCATTATTGTTTATGTGTATATCATTGAGTTTGTATTGTTTGTAGTTGTGTCATTCATATTATCATGGTTATGCAATTCATTCATTAGGCCCCTCAGTTCCTCGTGAGAGACGAGTTGAGCATCGCGTGCCTCTAAATGTTCCATTATTGTTCATGTGTGTTTCACTTAATATCTTATGATTGTTGATTAAGTTTACATCTATCTTTACTCATGTTTGGTTGTGCACATATTTTATAATCAATTTAAATATATGCGTTCAAATGTTTTCCATAGGATTCACTCGCCAACATTATGTTGATCCAAAAACCCTTTTACACATGATACAGGTGAACAGGTTGAAGCAAGGAAAACATAGGATATGCCTTAGAAGAGAACAAAGAAGTTTAGATTGTTAGTTAGATCATGTTGTAAAATTTATTGTAAATTTCCATTTAATTTGTATTAATGAATATGAAACGCTTAATAAATGTCATGAGCTTTGATGATAACCCAATCATGCCCCGATCACCTTTTCCGCTGCGGGTCGGGGTGTGACAGATTGGTATCAGAGCCATGACTATAGGGATATAGGATAGGTTATTAGACCCTTAGAGCCTATACTATAGTCTGCCTAAATTTTAATTGATTAGGTGGTTACATACAAACTTGTGATATTTATTTGTTTCATATTTGTTTACATTTCAGTCAAACATACATGCTTATATACATATTCATCATACATATATACATATTCATTATACATATATCGATGTTCATGTATTCAATTTATTTTCATACTCTCATTATCCAAAGATTTTGTGCAATTTTCAAATCTCATCAAAGTAAGTTCTGCGACGGGCATGTAGTAACTGGAAGGGTACAAGTACCGGTAGTCGGAACGTCCTGTCTAGGCTGGCATTCGTATAAATCCAATATAACGGACCAGTTTGCCTACCTGGGGACCAACGATGAGAGTACGAAGGACCTATTAGGCCAAAGTATGCCACACCAAACGTCGTTCGAACTAACCCTACTTTGAGTTGTCACCGTGTCTACACCTGGACACATTCCGAATATCACACGTTGTATACATATTTCTCGATTTTCTCCGGGTTTTTGTGTACGCAACCTGGCAAACCCGTGCGAACCATATGAAAAACCGGTATTCATGGGGGCCCACATGATTACACAGGTAAAGTATGGCGGCATGTAGGGCCTAACAGCGAGCAAACCCAAGACATCCCATGGATGTAGTAATTTATTTTCTATAATTATTTTATGAATGTTCGTTCTTGAATACGACCCATGAACCCGAAAGCATCTAACTCATACTCTTGCCATGTATTCCTTGTAGATGTCTTCTAACCTCGCCCGTAGGAAGACGAGAGCAAGAAAAGCCCGCGAGCGCATGGCTGCCTTAATCGCTCAACAAATGGCAGCCGTAATACCCAATATTGTAATCCAAGTTCAGCAAGCACTTACCGTTAATCCTGTCAATCAAGCAAACCAAAACATTTTCAACTCTTCCCCAAATACCACTAAATGCACCTACAAGCACTTCAAATCATGCGGCCCTCCGAAATACAAAGGGACTGAAGGCGTCACCGCTCTCCTCCATTGGTTTGAAGAAATGGAGAACACATTTCTAAATTGCGATTGCCCTGACGATCGCAAAGTGCGATATGCTACCGGTCGATTATATGGGGTAGCACTTACTTGGTGGAACACAGAGAAGGCCAAACGAGGTGTTGAAGATGCTATGTCCTTAACTTGGAACGAATTGAAGGAAATCATGACCAGACGATTTTGCCCAAGGAGCGAAATCAAGAAGTTAGAAGATGAATTCTACTCATTGAAGCAAGTGGAAGGAGACCACATCACCTACAACAAAAGATTCCTCGAGTTACATCAAATGGTTCCCAACATGTTCACTCCCCTCTACCGTTTGATCGAGCACTACATTCGTGGTCTTCCGTCAAAGATTCAAGACCTTGTAATAAGTGCCAAGCCTGCAACTTTGGAAGCAGCAATGGAGCTAGCAACAGAGCTCACCGAGAACCGAATCCGAAACAAAGACTTCAAGGAGGAGAAGAAGAAGGATAAAGAATCGACTGAAACCTCCGACTCCACTCAAACCGAATCCCCTTCTCAACCCAATCCTAAAAGAAGAAGAGTCGGGCGACTTTTCGCTGCTACTCAACGAAATCAACCAGTTTTACATGCCATACCCATTCGAGCTATCCCAATCACCCAAGTGGCACCCAACTCAGCTTACCCAGATAAGAAACCATATCTTGGACCTCACCCTCGATGCAACAACTGTTTTTATCACCATCCCCATACCCTACCTTGTCGTCTATGTGCAACTTGTGGACACTATGGTCATTTGAGCAATGTTTGTCGCACCTTTCAAAACCAAACCTTTTCCCCTACTCAAAACATGGCCCAAGCCTATCAACAACCCCAATACCCCATGTTCCCATATGCTCGAGCTTGTTTTAATTGTGGCGACCCTACCCACTTTAGAAACACATGCCCTCAATTGGTTAACGTTATCAACACTCAAGCCCAATCAAACCCAGTTAACCAAGTAAACCAAGAAAACCCAACCACTATGCCACCAGCAAGAGGAAGAGTCTTCAATATCAACGCCAACCCTGTCGAAGATAATGACGGCCCAGATGAAGATACTCAACTAGTCCTCTTCGCCGAAGATCCAGATTCAACTCCTATCGTTTAGTTTTATGTTTTTCTTTATCACATGTGTAGACTGTTAGAGTAATTATGGTATATTATATATTATATATTGTTTTCAGTATATGCTTTTGCCGAGGCCGCAGCTCCCCATCCATCGAGGTTGAGTTTGATCCCCATTTTATTATGCGGTTGATCAGGGCGTGCCCGCACGATCGGCTCCGTTTGTTTGAGCCTTGATCGGTTATTTCATTTTACATTTCAATACATGCAATACGTTCGGCTCCGTTTGATTGAGCCTTGAGCGCACATTTCAATTTACATTTCCAGTTCATGCAATACGTTCGGCTCCGTTTGATTGAGCCTTGAGCGCACAGACAATTTCATTATCAGTATCTTGTAGTTGTGGTGTTTGTAGTAGAGTCGCATCGAACTAACCATAACTTGCGGATAAAGTCAATGAAAATTTGACAAGGATATGGTGGATACGCCGCTGGTACTTCCTATATATAAGTATTCTTGTCAAATGATCGGAGGCATTATCAGGCGGTTATGAGAGGTTCCATGCATAGGATGATTGTGTGATGGTTGTTTAGATTAAGTTGTTCAATTTCAGTACATTCAATACGTTTGGCTCCGTTTGATTGAGCCTTGAGCGCACATACAAATTCATTCAATACGTTCGGCTCCGTTTGATTGAGCCTTGAGCGCACAGACAATTTCATTATCAGTATCTTGTGGTTGTGGTGTTTGTAGTAGAGTCGCATCGAACTAACCATAACTTGCGGATAAAGTCAATGAAAATTTGACAAGGATATGGTGGATACGCCGCTGGTACTTCCTATATATAAGTATTCTTGTCAAATGATCGGAGGCATTATCAGGCGGTTATGAGAGGTTCCATGCATAGGCTGTTTGTGTGGTTAAGTTATTCATTTTCAGTACATGCAATACGCTCGGCTCCGTTTGATTGAGCCTTGAGCACACAATTTCAATTTCAGTACATTCAATACGTTCGGCTCCGTTTGATTGAGCCTTGAGCGCACATCCATTTCATTTTCAGTACATGCAATACGATCGGCTCCGTTCGATTGAGCCTTGATCGCACAGATATATTTCATTTCAGTATTTTATGTTTGTTGTATTGGTTGTAGAGTTATAGGACTAATCATAATTCACTGATAAAACCAATGAAAATTTGACAAGAATATGGTGGATACGCCGCTAGTACTTCCTATATATAAGTATTCTTGTCAGAGGATCAGAGGCATTATCGGACGGTTATGAGAAGTTCTATGTAGGATTTATTAGTTTCTTGGTAACCAATCATAACTTGTGGGTAAAACTAATGAAAATTTGGCAAGAATATGGTGGATACGCCGCTGGTACTTCCTATATATAAGTATTCTTGCCAAAGGATCAGAGGCATTATCAGGCGGTTATGAGAAGTTCCATGTAGGATTTAGTATTGCCTTGGTTGGAATTTGTGTTACATTTATATCATCATGTTATTTAAAGAGATTGGATTGTGATCCATTTCTACATAAACTAACCTCTCCATCATAACAAACGAGAGAGGAACTTCCATCATTCAAACATATATGCTATCAGAATGTGGATTCAAATATTTGTTGTTGTGTTTATTCATGTTCAAATCTTTGCTGATGTGTTTATTCATGTTCAAATATTTGCTGATGTGTTTTTCATGTTCGAATATTAGCTGTTGTGTTTACTTATGTTCAAATATCAGTTGTTGTGTTTTTTATTTATGTTCCATATATGTTGTAGTTTTGCCTTAGGATATAACCATACTTTCCCAAACGTATCTAAATTCTTATGCATGATATCATTTTTAGCAAATCATTTCTGCTTATCAATACTTATACAGTAGGCAACAAAAAGCGCTTCCTGAATAGGGTACTTAACCCTTACAAGGAACGTTACCGCCTCGAACAAAAACTTAAACCCTCATTTTTTCTGAGCATACAACTGTCAAACAAAACATCACCATCCTTTTAGTCAAAATATGTCATTATTTAAATTTTGGGACGAAATTTCTAAAAAGCAGGGGATACTGTAACATCCGTCAAAAACGGATTTACCAAACCCGCTCCGTTTATCAACCGAACAATCAGTCAAAAATTTCGTTGCGAATTAAATGCCCAAAATATTTTTAAACGATACGTAATCGATTATTATACGGGAATATATATTTAGTTTTTGAAAAACTGTTGAAAATCGCAAAATAAAAACAAAAGTACTCTGCCGGGTTTCGAACCCGGGTCTGTACCGGTTCAACACAAGACTTATCACCTCACACACAAACCACTGCGCCACGGATGCTTCTTGTGAAATAATAGAATCATTTAATTGATATAATAACGTTACGAATTCAAAACCGGCGCCCAATAGTTCAGTCGTCGGAATCCTGGAAATATCGCGAGTTTTTAACACCACTTTCAGTTATAACGTAAACTAGTATTAAGACATCGGTTTATAACCGATGTTTGAAGTCCGCGACCAAACCATAACCGCCTGAGTTTTTATAACTTACGAATACAGTCGGAAATCAGACCAAGTGCTTTGACGATTTTCACTATAAATTCACCCACAACCCACTACAAACCTTTTCGCTCAAAAATACACCATTTCTCGGCGTAATTCCACTCGCCGGAATTTTTCTGTTTGTCGCAGGAAAACCGGTTTCCTCATTTCTGAACCTCACTGAGCCTCTGAGCTTATACCGGAGATACCCACACCTTTGTAAGCTTCCTGGAGATTCGCTGCTACAAGGAACACGTCACCGGAGGTTATTGCTGACGCCGGAGTTCTGCCGGAAAACAGAGGGTCCAGTCGGTATACTTCTCCGCCCAATTTCTTTTCCTTTTCACATTTATCTCACCGTAATGAACTGAAAAACACTAATAAACCGATAAAAATTTTGAACCAGTCGATTTCCGAACTCTGGTTCTACCTTGATGGAGAAGACGATGTATTTCCGTATCTTATAAGTATAATTAAAATCAGGATATTAATCGGGTTAGACACACAGTCCAGCGGTGGACTGTGTGCACATAAAACGCTAACGTCTCAAGTTCGAATCCCGTTTCACACACGCTGCCTTAATAAAAACCATTTTTTTTACTGAACCGGAGTCGATACTGGTATATGTTAAGTATATTAATAACCGGAATAATAACCAAGTTAGACACACAGTCCAGCGGTGGACTGTGTGTTTGTTTATATCACAGGTCACGAGTTCGAGTCCGGTCTACTGCACCGACTTGAACAATTATCTATTCTTTTTAATAAGGCAGAAAAGGAAATAACTAAATTGTATTTAAGTATAATAAAAATCGAATTATATAACATGTTTAACACACAGTCCAGCGGTGGACTGTGTGTTAGATTAAACCACAGGTCCCGGGTTCGAGACCTATGGAGTGCACGTCCGGTTCGCTTAAAACTGTTTTTAAAATAAAATGATTTTCGGTTTAAACTAATTAATATATATATATAATTAAAATCAGATTTATAACGGGTTAGACACGTAGCTCAGTTGGTAGAGCTGCGTGCACGCGTACGGGAGGTCTCGGGTTCGAGCCTCACCCAGAGCACTTGTATTCCGCATTCGAACCGGTCAACGGTCAGGTCAACGGTCAACGGGCTGGTCAACGGTCAGGTCAACGGTCAACGGGCTGCTCAACGGTCAGAAAAATAAATTTTTTTTAATTATTTTTATTAAAAATCAATTAAAAATACTTAAAAATAACATTTTTAAGGTTAGAAAATAGCCTCAAACTCACAAAAATACACCCAACAATCCTATTAAAATAGATTAATAAAATCCGTTTACTTACCAAACCATAATGCGATTTATCTAGGTAAATCTCACTCGTGGTTAAAACCACTTCGCGTGTATTCAACATCATCAACCGAACGCACCCACTGTGAGTGAATCTTACAACTCCCCTTTTAAATTACACGTTTTGGGGTGTGTCATGTGTTATGAAAATAATCAATTTATTTATTTAAACTCGTGCCATACCACATCATGACTTAAACTTAGATTGTTTTTATTGTTGTGATTTACTTATTTCCTTCTGTCATATTATATGAAACTCATACATTAAGCCCATCAGTTCCTCGTGGAAGGCGAGTTGAACAACGCGTGCTACAAATCAAATTCATTATTGTTTATGTGTATATCATTGAGTTTGTATTGTTTGTAGTTGTGTCATTCATATTATCATGGTTATGCAATTCATTCATTAGGCCCCTCAGTTCCTCGTGAGAGACGAGTTGAGCATCGCGTGCCTCTAAATGTTCCATTATTGTTCATGTGTGTTTCACTTAATATCTTATGATTGTTGATTAAATTTACATCTATCTTTACTCATGTTTGGTTGTGCACATATTTTATAATCAATTTAAATATATGCGTTCAAATGTTTTCCATAGGATTCACTCGCCAACATTATGTTGATCCAAAAACCCTTTTACACATGATACAGGTGAACAGGTTGAAGCAAGGAAAACATAGGATATGCCTTAGAAGAGAACAAAGAAGTTTAGATTGTTAGTTAGATCATGTTGTAACATTTATTGTAAATTTCCATTTAATTTGTATTAATGAATATGAAACGCTTAATAAATGTCATGAGCTTTGATGATAACCCAATCATGCCCCGATCACCTTTTCCGCTGCGGGTCGGGGTGTGACAACTTATTGATGAGGAACTTGATTTTCAGATGCATGCAGGGCACATAAATAAGTCTGTGAACAGGCTAGTACCATCGTACCGATAAAGAGACGAACTTAGCTCCCACATAAAGCTGTGATATTTTATCACTTATTTTTGGGTGGATGTGATATTTTTATCACTTATTTGTTGGTGCATTATGCCTGTTGCCTACGTCTAGGATGTGTCTGTATTTTTTATAGAGCTTTTAATGTCGAATA
Source organism: Scalesia atractyloides (assembly GCA_947069175.1). Lineage (NCBI taxonomy): Eukaryota > Viridiplantae > Streptophyta > Magnoliopsida > Asterales > Asteraceae > Scalesia > Scalesia atractyloides. The sequence continues at coordinate 48,387,623 of CAMTDV010000029.1, read as the reverse complement.
TATATATGTTAAATGTTATTTTATTCATTTGTATGATTCGTACGAGCGAGATTGTATGGCTTGTACGAGTGACTCTCAGTCACTCGTACGGATCAGCTGCTTGTACAAAGCACATCTCTGTTATACACACACTCCAGTATGAGTCATGTCGACCTAAAATAGAGGAGTGTTGTGTTAGAGTGAAGAAGTCAGTACAGATAGTACGGCGAAGCCCTGCTAGTTTGTTTACCCGCATCTGTACTTTGCACGTCTTTGAATACAACAGAGCAGTTAAATAGTAAGTTCTATCTTGTTTGTTTTGTCAACCTCTTTAGCAATGAATTCCGCCTCTGCTACTTGAGTTAGATCAGATCAGTTGCTCATCGGAGGAGCCCGATCCTCGTTCACAAGTGGTATCAGAGCTTTGAGATCTGATCTACGGACAAACGACAAGTAATTGCAGGCTATCAACTATTTCAGACTTGGATTCATCTTTTTCTTCTACACATTCCCGAACCGAACTGGATTTTGGACGAATTTACGGACCAAATGGACTAGGATTCTAGGAATTCACGTTAAACTACATTTTAATCAATCCTTAACAAATTTAGACATAAAATCAGACTTAATCATGTCGAAATTGGTAAAATTCATCCGTTTGGAGACGTAGCTGTTTTGTACGAGTAGAAGGACCACTCGCACAAACACTTTCTTAGAATTTGAACCTTTCGTACGAACAAGTTATCAGAAGTTTCTAAAATTTACAAGTTTCAAAATTTGCAACTGTGATTCGCACAAACCTTACATCCGTATGAGCATCTTACTTGTACGAACGAATTCTGATCACTCGCACAAACTGCTGGTTCGCACGAGTAACTGTTTTGTGAAAATCATCTTGTTCTTAAAATTTCTTGGTTCGTACGAACGGATCTCATTCGCACGTATTGTTTGTCATCTGCACGAAGGAATTTTTCGCATTAATTAGTTTGTTCGAAAAGTGTGTTTTTGAATTTTAACAGAAAATGTCTAAAGATTTTTACAACGCCTTTGCTACATCGGCTGTTACGAACACAGCGGCACAGAACATCAATCTCGAAAACGAGATGGGGACAATGACCAAACCGCCAAAGTTAATGAATCCAGAGGACTTCGATAGCTGGAGTGAGCGGTTCATGAATTGGGTCCAGGCTAATCACTTTACTTGCTGGTTCGCGATTGACGCTAAATACCAAGTGCCAGTTGGTGTAAATGGCCTCGAGAAGACTCTTGCTCAACTTTCAGATGTCGAAAGGGAAAGGTTCATCAACGAGAAGAAAATGATGAATATTCTACAACAATCCATTAAAGAAGATATTCTGGCGTTACTTCAACATGATGATGATGATGCTCAATCATTGTGGAATGCTCTCCGTTTAAAGTTTCAGGGAAGTGCTCAACTTCAAAAGAGTAAAAGGGCATTGCTTAGTAAAGAGTTTGATATCTCCACGCTAACTAAAGGTGAAACTGTGAAGTAATTGATCAAGAGATACTGTCATTTGGTGGTTCAGATGAAAAGAATGGGAATTATAAAGACCAACAAAGAACTTGTTGATAAGTTGGCTGATTCTCTTCCATAAGGCGAATGGTCTACTTATCTGACCATACTAAAGAACGGAACTGAGTATGGTAATTTTTCATTACCGCGTTTCATTGAAAGGCTGGAGGGACACGAGCTCGAAATGAAGAAGATGGCAAAGAACAAAACCATCCAAGTACAACAAGATGTTAATCTATACTTCAAGAACAGTTCTGCTGCTCAAATTCAGTCACCAAAAATCCAGACAGCTTTCAGCGCTTACAATTCGCAAAGTTCACCACCATTAAACCTGAATAGTGGCTTTCAATCCTTTCCATCAGTTGATCCTAACACGCCTTCAAGCCCATAGTCATCTTATGGTTCAAATCAACCCTAGATTAACCAGACTACTTCATCATCTCATCCTAATCAAAGAGTCTTGTAGTGCAACATTGCTATGGATTTTCAGAATGCGGAGAATTTTGATGAGAAGACTGCGAAGCAGCACATGTCTTTACTAGGTTCAGTGCTCGAGTCTTATGATAGTCTAGTCGCAGGGAAAATCGGAAACTCAAAAATGACACGAGAAGATTATGATCAGATATATCCGGTTGAGATGGAGCTCATTGATATCAAGTGGTGTATGGCATCGATCGTTCGTCACGCACAAAGATTCATGGAGATAACAGGCAAAGACAACTTGGGAGGTCTAGATGGAAAACTTGGGTTTGATAAATACATAGTTACTTGTTTTAAATGTCGGGAGAAAGGACACTTCAAGCGTGAATGTCCGAACAGAGAGGTTCAAGGAAACCATAACCCTTTCGTCGATGATTATTACAAAAGAGCAATCTACCATTGTCCTCAGCCAAGAACACGAATGGTGCTGATAGAAGATAAACAACCAGAGTTCAAAGATAAAGCCTTGGTTGTTACTCAAGAAGATGAGGGCTTCAACTGGAACAAATATATCTCAAAGGGAGAAAGCTTGCCTTTGGTTGCTGAGATTATAGAAGAACCTGAAGAAGAATCAGGGGCATCCTTTGATGAGGGTCCTGATGATGATGATTTTTATTATCACACTTCGTCAGAGGAGGAGGAGCTATTGAACAGTCCGTTCAAACACCTTTTGCCTAATGATATCTTAAAAACTTTTGCACGTTATTTTGCACCAAGTCAACATTCATCATGTGAAGAGCAAATGAAGCCAGTTGATGAGGAAAAAGCAAATGAAAAGATGGAGAAGTTGTCAGAAGACATCATTAAAGCTTGCATGGCAAATGGCAATGAGGTAAATGAGTCAAAGAATGAGTCTGTGGTTGAAAAACCTTGTTTAACATGTGTAGAGCCATGTAGTGATTGTCTTGTAAAAGACACACGATATGCTGAACTCCAAAGTTTAACAGACAATTTGTGTAGTGATTACAAATCCACTAAGGAAGCATATGATAAATTGAGTGCATCTATTAAACAATATAATAAAGCACTCAGAGAGAATGACGCAACACTTTTGATGCTCAAAGCGACAGTTATGGATAAACAAATGGCTATTAACATTCATTTGAATACTATCGCTGAGCTAAAAAGTGAGCTTGAGAAAATTAGAATCGAATCTGAACGGGTTAACAAATTGTTAATCAGTTATTCAACAAGCTCGTACGTCATTGATCACATTCTACCCAAAATTGAAAAAAATGATGAATCTAAAAATGGTGAAACTAAAAGTGTGAGTTACGATCGTGTTCCACCACCCATGTGGAATAGTTATGCATGCAAAAAGCCATCTGGGGTGGAAAAGGCGACTTAACTTAAAGTTGAAAACTGAACCGTCTAATGAGCTGCCTGTGCATATCGACGTAACTTACACCAAATATGAAGGTGAATGTGACTCTAAAGTGGTGAACACAGTAGTTGAAAATGTTAAAAGGTGAATCTGAAATTTCTGAGTCTGAAAAATCTGATAAGTCCGAGTCTGATGATATATCAGAAGGTAGTTTAAATATTGATCCAAATGATATAATTTATAAAATGAAAGGATCAGATAAAGTATTTTCGGATGAGAACTTTCCGATCCAAAATGTGAACATGGATCGTGTGGATAAAATGTTCAAGCTTATGGAGGTAAGTCATGCTGATTTAGATAAACATGATGCATCTTTCTAAAATAAATCAAAAAGTGACAACCGACCCTACTATCATAAAAATAGAGATTATCATGAAAATAAAAGGGCGGGTTCGGGCTTCTAGAAGCGACATATGAACAACAGGTTCCAAAAACTGAACTTTACAAAGAAAATTAACTTTGTTTTTAGGACAACAACTGAGAAAGAAAAAGAGATCATCGGTACTCAATCAAACGATGATTTTCTTATAGAGAAAGAGAAACGGAAACAAGTTTTGGATACATCTATTCATAAGGACAGTAGGACGTGCTATAACTGTAAGAAAGTTGGGCATATCACACGATATTGCTCACAAATAAGTCGAAAACGTGTTTCTCATCCTATAAAAGCTCACTAAGGATGAAAAACAAAAAGCACCCATGATTGCGCCAAAACAAATCCTAAAGAGAAATAACAAATCCCACAAAAATGTTAAACCAACTATTCAACGTCAATCTAAATTTGAAATTGGTGAGACATCAAATAAAAATTGTCAAGTGGATTCAAAATTTTATGTTAAAAAGGCTAAACCTGAAATGTAAAAATGGGTGCTAAAGTTAAACCATCCAAAGTTGAACCTAAACCTACTGTTCCAAACAAAACCGAGCTTAAAAAGATTGATAAAAACAATGTGGGTCCAAAATTCGACATTCCAAACCCACCCAAGACCAAACAGGCTTGGGTTTCTTTGTTTAAATAGTCTCTTCATAATGTGTGCAGGGGATCCAGCGGGTGATAATGTCAAAATGGATAATGGACAGTGTGCTTCTCGTCATATGACAGGAATGCTTTTTTTGCTCAACGATGTTAAAGCTATCCATGGAGGGTATGTGGGTTTTGCTGGAACGCAGGGAGGTAGGATTGTAGGTGAAGGGATTCTCACGAACGGAGTAGTATCATTTGACAAAGTGAACTACATCGCTGAACTTGAGAACAATCTACTTAGCATCTCGCAAATTTGTGACAAGAAGTTCACAACGTATTTCAACAATATGCTTGATCTTAAAACCCGGTTTCAAGATTCCGGAGGAATGGATCCTAATGTGTGCTCCGTGAGAAAATGATTTATATGTTCTTGATATGGGTATCGCGTCTACCACGTCAAATAAAGATCAATTCTAAAGCTACCAAGAAAGAGTCGATTCTATGGCATCAGAAGATGGGGCACATTCATCTACGAAAGATGAATTATCTTGTGCATAACGACCTAGTGGAGGGTGTAAATTTGAAGAATTTTCAACTATCTGATGATTGTCTGAGCTGCAAAAAGGGGAAGCAGCATAAGAAATCACACCCGAGAAAGCTGTTGAATTCTATCAAGCTACCACTAGAAAGGCTACACATGGATCTATTTGGACCAGTCAACGTCAAAAGTATCTCTTGTGATCTATACTGCCTTGTCTTAACAGATGATTATTTGAGATTCTCATGGGTTTTCTTTCTAAAGAGTAAAGACGAAACATTTGAAACTCTTATGATCCTCTTCAGAAAACTTGAAAACCTATATCACTTGCTAATCAAGAGAATCCGCAGTGGCAACGGAACAGAGTTCAAGAACAAGAAGATGCTAGAATTCTGCAATGAAAAAGGGATTCTTCATGAATTCAACTATACTCCTCAACAAAATGGAGTAGCTGAACGTAAGAATCGCTCACTAATCAAGACTGCCAAAACAATGTTAGCTGATTCAAAATTGTCAATCAGTTTGTGGAGTGAAGCAGTCGCGTCAGCGTGTGATACCTTAAATCATATGTTAACAGTCAAGCCTCACAACAAAACGTGTTACGAGTTACTAAATCAGCGAAAGCCTAACCTTGCATTTTTGGAACCTTTTGGATCTCCGTGTATTGTATTGGACCTGGATGGTAAATTTGGAGCCAAATCCTTGGAAGAATTCTTCGTCGGTTACGCTACTCCTTAGAAGCGTGTTTTCTTGCCAAGTCTGAACCAGGTCATTCTAGCGCAGCATGTTGATTGTCAAAGATATACGACGCCAACGCAGAAACCTGGGGATCCGTGGCTGTTTAACTACGATGGATTGTGGAATTCATTCGACCTGCCATATGTGCCATCAGATGAAGAATTTGTTATGCTCTTTCAACAGCATCAAATATCTACACAAGAACAAGTCTCTAGACCGTTGGTGATTTCTACATCACTTCCTGTCAACACGTCTGATGTCGGTCAAAGCTCTTCTCAACAAGTTCCTGTTCCTGCACCAAATGTCAATACTGCTGAATCATCTGCCCAACCGAATGCTGATGCTGACTCTGATCGGGAACCTACTTTCAACGATGGTGGATCCAGTTCCGATGAAGGTTCTGAACAGATTGAAAGCTTCTTGAACAAATAGGTTGCTCAGTCTAATGCTAGGAATGAAGCCTCTTCGTCTGTACCGGTCGTCGATGAAGTTCTTATGAATTTGCAACCGCAAGTAGATGTTCCAACCGAAGTGATGCCTAGGACACTTTCATGTCATCCGCCAGAGAACATTATAGGCAGCATACAAACCGGAGTGCAAACTCGCAATCAGATCAACAAGGATCTAAGCTGTTTTTATACTAGTATTGCCCCACTCCAAACCCGACTTTCTAACAGTTGTTTTGTTTCTCAGGTTGAGCCAGGAAGCTAGAAAGACGCGTTAAAGGAAGAAAGCTGGGTGGATGCGATGCTGGAGGAATTGCTTCAATTCAGAAACTAGGAGTCTGGAAGCTTGTTGACCTACCAGATCATCACAAAAAGATTAACACTAGATAGGTCTTCAAGTGCAAGCGTGATGATAGGGGAGTTGTAGTCCGAAACAAAGCTCGACTTGTGGTTCAAGGTTTTCACCAGCAAGAAGGGATAGACTATATCGAAGTCTACGCCCCAGTTGCTCGTCTTGAAGTGATTCGCATATTCTTGGCCTTTGCCTCATGGAAAGGGTTCAAGGTGTACCAATTAGATGTTAAATCTGCTTTCCTATACGGTAAAGTTAAAGAGGAAGTGTATGTCGGCCAACCACCAGGGTTCGTCGATCTAGTGCACAAAGACAAGGTCTACCTTCTGAACAAAGCCTTATACAGTCTTCATCAAGCCCGGAGAGCTTGGTATGAAATGTTGTCAAGTCATCTTCTGGACAACGGCTTTATCAAAGGAACTGTAGATTCTACTCTTTTTACCAAGGAAGTGGATGGGTATCTAATGATCGTATAGATATATGTGGATGATATTATCTTTGGATCGACAAATGACAAGCTGTGTAAAGACTTTGAAGAAGTCATGAAACGCTAATTCGAAATGAGCGCGATGGGGGAGATGAAGTTCTTTCTAGGACTTCAGGTTGATCAGTTGCCTGATTGTATCTTTATCCATCAGACGAAGATTGTTCATGACATATTGGAAAAATTCAATATGACAGGAGCTAAGCCAGCATCTACCGCGTTAGCTCCAAATCACGGCATTTGTCCAGATCTTATTGAAGAAAGAGTTGACGAGACTTTATATCACTCCATGATCGGAACCTTGATGTATCTTACAGCTTCTCGACCTGATATCATGTATCCAACGTGCCTGTGCACCCGTTATCAGTCAAATCCAAGAGAATCGCACCTGCTTGCCGTCAAACGCATTATGAGATATCTGAAGGGTTTTCCAAGCACCGGCTTGTTGTACCCTAGACATGACGACTTCAATCTTGCAGGATACTCGGATTCTAATTTCGGTTGCTGCAAACTGAATACCAAATCTACAACGGCCGGCTGCCAGTTCTTCGGAACCCGTTTGGTAACGTGGCAATGCAAGAAACGGACCGCGGTCACTCTCTCTACTTGTGAAGCTGAATACGTTTCAGCATCAAGCTGTTGTGCCCAGATTCTCTAGATTCAACAGTAGATGAGAGACTTCGGACTTCAATTTCTTGATACGCCAATATATGTAGATAATCAGGCCGCGATCGATATCACCAAAAACTCATGCCAACACTCACGCACTAAACATATCAAGATTCGACACCACTTTATCCGTGACTGTTACGAGAAAAAGTTGGTTAGAATTGAGAAAATCCATACTGATGACCAAAAGGCAGATTTTTATACCAAAGCTTTTTATAAAACAAGATTCAAAAATCTTTTAAAGTTGAATGGTTTAAAAAATCTGATATCAGGGGATGTTCATGAGGTTGAGTTTTAGGATGATGACGACATGATGTGAATATTTCATTGGTTAGACATATTTTTGTACATTCTTTCTTAATAATTCTAAAAATCCAAAACTATGTTTTTGATTTTAGGGGGAGAATGTTTGGGGAAAATACAAAAACATTATAAAATTCAAAAAGAGTTTTTTTGTGAAAAAGAGTGATCATATTATATCAAAAAGATACTCACAGTATGCTAAAGAATTGGAATGTTAAACATGTGATTAACAGGTCTTACTAAGGATGTGCCAGTAGGCTTCACTCGTTCAGTAAATTGTTTTCAAGATATAAGCCTAAAAGGAAAAACAGAATAACTTGTGGGTTAACATCTCTTGGATATATGGACTTAGTACTCCGAAATTTCGTTTGAGAGAATGCAAGATTTTGCGATACTAGGTCTTTATATTTAATCGATATCTAGGGTATTATCCGAGTTCTTCTGATTTTGCGTGAGCAATGGCCTAGAACTTGTATAATACTTTACGCATTATTCCCCCAAGCTGCATAAAAAAAGTATATTTCATAAACTTTGTGACATCTGCAGTATAAAAGATTCCTGTATGGAACACCACCTAAAGACAGGCCTTCATCTCTTTGTCTGTATGGAAATACTAACTTGAGCTCTCAAGGTCTCGCACTCACCCTTTACAAATATCAATTAGATATATTCACCTGTGAAATTAAATTATGGGAATCTCGATACGGGAGTATATTCTGAGATGGGAAACACAGTTATTTCATGGTCATAATATTACCTAACATATCTTGATACAATTGAGAAACAAGAAGAGGTTTAAATGGACAAGTATATTGGCAATCTAAGTAAATCTAGTTAAAAACTTAATGAGTATACCAAGATCAACGGTACTGGTGATTTGTTAAAAACTTAATATATTTCTCTCAACACAAAACTCACAAAAATATGTTTGTTTCGATAAAATTCTTAAGTTCAAAAATATTTTCAGTTTTATTAGCTTTGTAGTTTTATTTTAGTCTACTGATGTTGAAGACACTGATGGTTGAAATCATGGCGACATTTTTGCTGAGAGAAAACTGAAAACCATGGGTTGGGAGCTAATCTTTATCGGAATTTACCTAAACGTCAATAAAGTTCATTAATTTGAAACTTTACATGTTAAAATAAAATCTGTTTTGGTCAGAAACGCTCAACCAAGGTCATTAACTTGGACTTGGTAGGCAAATCGGAGAACCAGGGTCATTAACTTGGACTTGGTTAACCGAGTGGGTTTTAAACAGATAAAATTGAATAATACAAAAATAAAAAAAATCAAAAATCAAAAAGTTGATAAAAGGTTTCAGAATGCTTCGTACGAATTATACTAAATTCATACCAATAAAGTTGGTTTTGCTTCGCACGAATCTACGGTTCGTACGAGCAACTCAGAACTAGTATATAAACCCTCATACTTCGCACAAAATAACTTTATGTTATTGTGAGTACTGCTGTGCGAACTAGAGAGAATTTTGTGCGCCCTTGTTCTGCAATCTTCATTTCTTGACACATTTTGATTCCTATTACATTGGGTAGGTTGGTTAGCACACCTCTTACAATGGGCAAGTTAATTTTGTTGAAACCACGTCATTATAATGCCGTAATTGAACCAGTCAGACTTAAAACTTAGATTTAGGGAGTTTGGACCGGTAGAACTTAAAATTGATCACAAAAATGTTAATATCGGCCCTTATAACCCGTAAATCGACTATCAATTTGATAAAATCTACAAGTTTTAGGTTCGGATTAAAACTTGGTAATTTTGGAACGATTCAAGATTCGTACGAAGAAGTGTTTCGTACGAGGCAAGGGTTTTTAATGTTTTATCATTTTCATTCGTATGAATTGGCTGATTCGTACGAAGCAATTCTTAAAAGTTAAATGGCAAAAATTACTCTAAGTGCTACTGATTCCTACGAAGTTGTGTTCGTACGAAGCAAGTTTTGACAAATTTTAAATTTTTCTAACTCTGGAATCATCCGTACGAATGATGTTTATTTCAAACTTGTGAAAATTTGCTAAGTGTTTAATTCGTACAAAGGTGTGGTTGGTACGAATGATGTTGTTAATTTTGAAATGTTTGAAAATTTTCTAACGGTTTGTTGTTATCTCTGTGTACAGGTCAAGAAATCGTCGTTTTCACCGTTCCACAACATCCGTTGCTTGAGTGATGACACTATTCCAGAGATTGCCGCGTACCGGGACATATTAGATTTTCTTACACGAATCCCGATTATGAAGGTTCTAACTGATAGACATACTGTTTACAGATCAGATGTTGAATATCTTTGGAATGCTGAGTATAGTGTCGAAGACAACGCGATTGTTTCTGCTGTTAAGATTGATGATATTGATATTCCTGTAAAGATTACTGAGGAGTTGATTCGCACAGTTCTAGATTTCAAAGACAATGCTGATAATCCTACAGGTTTTTCTGAGTATATGGTTAATGGTTGCTTTTATCAAATGGGATATGCCGGATTCGTTAATGCTGCACCATTTAAGAAAGGGAATTTGAGCGCACCATTTTGTTATCTCGCACATGTCGTTGCTCATGCCCTCAGTCATAGGAAAGGAGGATACGATGATTTGAATTTGCCGTATAACTTTTCAAAAGTTATTTTTACACAGATGGTACAGAACATCCATTGTGAGAAATTCTTGCAGCATCCGAGACTTCTACAAATGATGTTGGATTATTTACATCCGGAACTGAAGAAAAAAAAGGAGGATATTATGAGATTGGAACATATGGACATATCTACGCTAAAGAAGATGAATTTGCATCTGAAAGCTTTTCCTAATGCCAGGCCTGTTTTCGGTGCGATCATAGATAAAGATTATATCTCTCTAGCACCTGGAAAGTGGAGAAAGGACGACAGCGGTGATGAAAGTGAGGAATTAACTGCTTTATCTGGGTTTATTGCGAAGCATAGTCCTTGGTTTATTAAAGATGGCGAGAAAGGTGCTAAACGGAAAGTTACTATTCTACTTCTGCACCGACACAACTGAAAAAGAAAGCTACTGCTGAGAGTTCTGGTTTGCGAGATGAACCAGAAACAGAAGAAAATATTGAACATATAGCAGTAGATATTGAACGCCAAGCGTTTGGGGAAGAAAAAGTAGTTGAAGATGTTTCATCTTCGAGTACGGATTCTGATGAAAGAAGGGCTGGTGAGAAGAAACAAGCGTAGAAAATAGAGAAAAAGCGCCAAGCCGAGTTGAAAAGAAAAGCTGAAGAACGTAAACATAAAGCAACAGGAGAAGACGATACAACATATGTCCCATCAGATTCTGATCCTGATACGTCATTTCAAACTCCTGTTAAGAAGAAACAAAGAAGGCTTAAACGTCCTGCATCAAGAGAGTCTCCCACAGTTCGATCCAAAGAGACTACATCAGAACCGACAGCTGAAGAAGTTGTGGTTGAGCCTATGCAGCAGGTACCAACTTCACCACTACAACAGGCTTCACAATTACCGCCTCAGCTAACATCACAACAACAGCAAACGCCGTAACAACCGCAAAAGCAGCAAACGCCACTACAACAGCCAACTTCACAACAACCACCGCGTACTTCTCAAACTTCACAACCCCATTTTGACTTCGATTTTGATTTTGGTGATATACCAGGGGGTGAAGATTTCTCTTTCAATGATCCACGTGTGGATGAATTGCAAAAACAAGTTTTGTTAAATACAATGAGAATATCCGAGCTGCAAGAACAGATCAATGTGTTAACTGCAGAAAAACAAGAGTTGCTTGAGCAGGTGAATATTATATCTGAAGATAAACAACAGCTTGAAGCTATGTTATCAAGTATTGTCTGAGAGAATGAAAGATTGAGATTGTGAACGGCTGAGTATGAGGAAGAGAGACTTCGCAGCAATAGACGTATGAGTCTATTTGAGAAGATTTTGGAAAAGAAACTCGGTGTGAATATAGCGGCTGAGATTGATGAAATTGAACTTACAGAGACTCGCGAACGTGTTGCCGAGAGAAAACGTCTAGCGAAAGAACCGTCTGACGCCCAGGGTAAAGGCAAGGCTAAAGTTGTTAAACATCCAAGGGGGAGTTTGTTGATGCATTATGTCTATTGCCTACGTCTAGGATGTGTTTGTATTGTTTATAGAGCTTTTAATGTCGAATATATATATATATATATATATATATATATATATATATATATATATATATGTTAAATGTTATTTTATTCATTTTGTATGATTCGTACGAGGGAGATTGTATGGCTCGTACGAGTGACTCTCAGTCACTCGTACGGATTAGCTGCTTGTATGAAGCACATCTCTGTTATACACACACTCCAGTACGAGTCATGTCGACCTTTAAATAGATGAATGTTGTGTAAAAGTTAAGAAGTCAGTTCAGGTAGTACGGCGAAGCCCTACTAGTTTGTTTACTCGCGTCTGTACTTTGCACGTCTTTGAATACAATAGAGCAGTTAAACAGTAAGTTCTATCTTGTTTGTTTTGTCAATCTCTCTAGCAATGAATTCCACCTCTGCTAGTTGAGTTAGATCAGATCAGTTGCTCATAAGAGGAGCCCGATCCTCGTTCACATTATTGATGGTCGTATGCAGTATTTACACGTATGTATGGTATCATGGAAGTTCTAGACTTGCGTCACCGTTATTTTTTGGTAAAAGATTCAACCATGATACCCAGATTATAAGTCATCATAAAGACCGCATATCTCAGAACCTCGGCATACTATTAAACGAAATTTCGGTACCAAGACCATATGCCAATGAATGGTTCCCACCTGTCTTGCAGTCTGTTATGTTTATATCAACCTGCACATTTTAATCTGATTGTGAGCCTACCGATACATCATTAGTAAAGCTACTTATCAATTTTCGTTTCATGTTTTTTGACCATTTTTGACAGATCACCGGTGTGTATCATCATCTTCTCTTATCTTTCCAAGAAACTCATTTTTTATTTTTCTATTGTTTTTGTATTTTTCTAAATTTTTCTCCCCCTTTAATAAAGAAGGTAAATAAATAAAACTTTACTAAATAAAAGACATATTTTTGTATTTTCTCATGTTTTTGTATTTTTCTTGAAATATTCTCCCCCTAAAATATAAAACTAAGAGAAAATAGAAAATCTTTTTGTCGTTTCAGATTTTTAAGAAAATATTTACGAAAACTGATTAGCCAAGGATGAATTACTCGGGTTTCACCTTGATGCCATTGACCAAAAGTAGATAATCAAAACGAGATTTATCAAAAGCTTTTGTAAACAGGTCGACAAGTTTGTGATCGGTGTGGATTTTAACCACATTGATAAGTTTCTTTTCATAGCAATCTCGTATGAAATGATACTTAACCTCAATGTGTTTGGTTTTTGAGTGCTGTACAGGATTTCGAGTGATCTGTAAAGCAACTTCGTTATCACCAAAATAGGAGTAGTTAGAAATTCAAATCCGTAGTCGTGCATTTGTTGTTCAATCCATAGAACCTGAGAGCAGCAACTAGAAGCCGAAATGTACTCAGTCTCACAGGTTGACGTGGCTACACAAGTCTGCTTTTTGCACTGCCACGTGACAAGGCGATTTCCCAAAAACTGACATCCTGCTGATGTTGATTTTGCATCGATCTTGCAGCCACCATGATCAGAATCATTGAATGCTGTCAAATCAAAGTTATCATCCTTAGGGTACCAAGACCAAAGTCCGGGCAACCCTTCAAAAAACGAAAGATTCTTTTTACAGCCGTTAAATGAGAAACCTTCGGACTGGACTGGTAGCGAGCTAGAAGACATGTTGGGTACATTACATCGGGTTTTGAAGCAGTAAGATACATGAGAGATCTGATCATAGCACGATAAAGAGACGGTTCCACATGTTCACCCATTCCATCAGGAGTAATCCCATGATTTTGAGCTAAGGGAGTTCCCAAGGGCTTTGAGTCTTCCATTTGAAATCGTTTGAGAATATCCCCGACGTACTTGGTTTGATGAATAAAAATCCCTTCCCTAGATTGATGAACCAGCAAATCTAAAAAGAAAGTCATTTCTCCCATTGCGCTCATCTCGAACTTCTCTTGCATCACCTGCTCAAACTCTTTGCACATTTTGTCGTTGGTAGACCCAAAAATAATATCATCACCATACACTTGTACCTGCAATAAGTCCTCATTCTTTCCTTGATGAAGAGAGTACGGTCGATCAATCCACGTCGAAAACCATTCTTCAGAAGATAGGAAGACAACATTTCATACCAAGCCCGTGGAGCTTGATGTAGACCTTATAACGCCTTATTAGAAGCCAAACCTTGTTAGGATGGATTGGATCTTCAAAACCAGGTGGTTGCTCAACATATACTTCTTCTTCAACCACACCATGAAGAAATGCACTTTTCACATCCATTTGATAAACATTAAACTTCTTGTAGTATGCATAAGCTAAGAAAATTCTTATGGCCTCAAGACGTGCTACTGGTGCATAAACTTCATTGTAATCAATGCTTTCTATCTGATTAAAGCCCTGGACGACCAATCTTGCTTTGTTTCTCACAACAATACCTCGGTCATCCTTCTTACATTTGTAAACCCATCTTGTTCCAATCTTCTTGTAGTTGTCAGGCCTGTCAATCAATTTCCACATGCCTAACTTCCGAAACAGCTGAAGTTCTTCTTGCATTGCTTCAAACCATGAGTCTTCTTTCATTGCCTCCTTCCAAGATTTTGGTTCTACTTGGCAAACATAGCAGGCAAAAGACCAATCATTCTGTTCCCCAGATTCCCTCATAACCGAATACAAACCAACATTTTGATTATTCCTAAGCTGATTACGTGTCTACACACCACTTTGGACATCTCCTATAATATTCTGCTAAGGATGGGAATTATAAATTCGAGTTTCAGAAACATCAGGAACTCGAGAGTTTATACCCAAATTATTGATATTCAGATCAACAGCTAATTCGTTTGCTGGATTTGATGAAGATGTAGATGAATACCTTCAGTAGTCCCTAGATTATGAATATAAGACGTGACATCTGAAATTCCAGGAACCAGAGCAGAAGTAGGTTCATTTGCATCATGGAACTCATCATCTTCTGACGAAACATTATAATCAGCAGCATCTTCGAATTCCTCATTTTGAACAAGATTGTTAACCGAAGTAGACACTTGAGGATTAACAATATTTGGTTGTACTAATGATGAGTCAACTGCAGTATCACTTTCCAGTAATATTTGAGCAGCTGCAGAAGCATCATCAAAAGTTGGCAGATTAAAGGAGTTAAACAGCCCATCGTAGTCAAACATCCAAGGTGCACCCGGAGCTCTTACTGATTCAGTGTATATTTAAACCTTAACTTCACCCCATTCTTCAATCTTCTTTGTTGATAAATTCTACACTCTGAAATGAGGAGTAGCATATCCAAGAAAGAAACCTTCGATAGCCTTCAGACCAAATTTACCATGTGGATCAATCATAGTGCATGGAGCTCCAAAAGGTTCTAAGAAATAAACATCCGGTTTCCTTTTATGTAACAAGTCGAAACATATTTTCCTGTGCCCTTCACCGTAAGAACTCTATTCATTGTATAACATGCAGTAGCCACAGCTTTTCCCAAAATTGAACGGGAAGTTCTGATTCTACTAGCATAGTTCTAGCTGTTTCAATTAGAGTTCTATTTTTCCTCTCAGTGACACCATTTTGTTGTGGAGTGTATCGAGAATTGTACTCATGCAGAATGCCTTTAGAAGAACAGAACTCATCCATAACTTGATTCTTGAATTCGGTGCCATTGTTGCTTCTGATTCTCCTTATCTTCAAATTGTATAAATTTTCAAGCAGCGTCAGGAGATTCTTGAGGATTTCAGGAACTTCACTCTTGTGTGCCAACATATTCACCCATGAAAATCTTGAGTAGTCGTCATTAACTACTAAACTATAAGAATCACAAAGGTAGTTTTGTGTTTCATAGGTCCAAAGAGGTCCATATGAAGACGTTCCAGAGGCATATTCACCGTGTAGATGAAAGTTCTTCATTGGTACAACCATTTACAAGATTGTTTTTCACCAAATAGTTCATTTTCCTCAAGTGAATGTGTCCCATTCGTCTGTGCCATGAGATTGATTCCTTTTCAGTGGATTTTGAGACAAAACATGTAACTTGTGCGGACGTGGTAATAGCTTGGCTCATGTCAAGAATATTCAAGTCATTAATTCTTGGAGCCGACAGGAGAATCCATTCTTTGGAAATCTTGAAACTAGGTTTCAGCACATAACATCCGGCATCATCAAAATAAACCGTGAACTTCTTGTCGCAGATTTGAGAAACACTCAGAAGATTGTAATTTGTCGAACATAATTGATCTTATCAAAGCTAACCACACCATTGGATACCATTCCTTCTCCAGTGATGTATCCACCCTTCTCTCCAGCAAAAGCAACATAACCTCCTCGAATGCTTTTCACATCATAAAGGAGCCTTAAGTCGCCTGTCATGTGCCTCGATGCTCCACTATCAACAATCCATTGACTATTCACAGTTCCTCCTGGAACACCCTGCACATTTCAAAAACCTGATCAGTTTGAGATGGGGACCCAAGCCTTAGTGGTCTTGGGTCGACCCTTATCATCAAGAAATGTGATTTCCATTTCTTGATGATTTAGAAATTGTGTGCCTCCTCTTGAAACATCACCGGTCTTAAGTTTCCAAGATTTTTGAAATTTTCTAGAATGACTATTATTTATATTTTTAACAACTTCTGGTTTTATTAAATTTGAAGAACATGGTTTCCTTTCTGAAGAATCCAGTTTTAATGCTTTTTCAATTATTTTTACTTCTTTACGTCTCTGTTTTTCTTCTTGTTCTTTAACAACGTGTTTGTCTTGTTTTGGAGAAACAGATCGATGTTGGCAAGTTGGTTCAGGAGGGGCTTTCTCAACAAATCTAGGCTTTACTGGGTTTGTACAATTCTTGATTATGTGGCCAAGTTCTCCACATTTAAAACAAGTTCTCCTCTCAACAAATTTAGGAGATCCAGTTTTATGACTTGATGTTGAACTTGTGGGTGTTGAGGTACTTGGTTCATTTTCACACCCATTTGTATGTTGAGTGTAATTGTTTTCACTGTTACGTTTTAAAATCTTGACTTTGCTTACAAAATCTATATTAGACATGCCTTCAAAAGTCTCGACTTTATCAGTACCAGTAGAACTCACAAATTTAACATTCTTAAACTTCTTCTTGTAGCGAGTGCCTTTGTATCATCCTTCGGTTGTGGTACCTTAGGTTTTTCAACTCGCTTCTCTTGTTGTTTTTCTTTTGATTCAGTTTAGGTGGATGGTTATTACTCCTAGTTTCACTCTCACTCATAAGAAAAGTCTGAATGCTCTGGTTCTGGTTTGTGACACACGCCCATTGATCTGCGGTAATCATGGCTGTATGTTGACGCATTAATGATTTAACCCATGAGGTTGTAGAGCTTTGCGAAGAGTCTTGATTTGTGCTTGAACTACTACTCCAATCCCACGGATTAGTACTTATATTTTATTGATTATGAAAATTAAAAGGTTTAAAGTCTAACTTTTGAAAATAACAGTCTCCTTTTAAAAATCACAACGTTTGAAAAACTGAAACAGGAAAAACAGATTAAGTTGCTCTTCGTATGAACCAATGTTTCGTACGAGTGTTTTTCCTTCGTACGAAACAAGTGTTTCATAAGAGGGACACTCTTTCGTGCGAGTGACTTAATCTTTCGTGCGAACCAGATTCTTCGTGCAGATGACTAGTCTTTTGCATGAACAGTCTAGTTCTTTGTGCGGATGGGTTATTCGCACAGATGTTTTTCGCAGAGGAATCTTTTTGTAGGGCTGGTTGGTGAAAAATTTCCTTTTCTTGCACAGACTGGTTTTTGAAAGTGGTCTGTTGTCTACACAATTTTGGTTAAAAAGACAAACATTCCATATCAGCTTTTTCAGTCACAACCGTGAAGTTCAGAATGTCCGAGATTTTGTCAACCCTACAACAATGTCAGAGATTCTAACATGTCTCCATGTGTTCTAACAAGGTTTTTATGAAAATTTTCGGGATACAACAAGTTTTAACTAAGTTTTAAGTTTGTTATTTTTTTTTAAAAAACTTAAGTTTCCTTCTGAAAGTTCAAGAACACTTCAAGAAACCCTCACAACTAACTTAGACACAACACTAAGCTTGGTTTTGAACAAGGAAGAGAGCCAAAGCTCTGATACCACTTGTAGGTCCACTTGGAGGATCAAGGTTAACCTACTTCCCTGTTTATACAACACAAGTACGAGTGCGGAATCCTCGTAAGTATGCAAATCAAAGCAAAGTAAGAACACAGGATAACCAAAGATTCAATATCTTGATTAAAGAAGAGAAATAGTACAAACAATGTCATACAGACTCATGCAACACACTCTGTGCTCTTGTGTCTCTCTCTAGTATAGCTCTAGTATCCTCTCTAGTATGTCACACCACACTGAGAAGTGCATGTCTGCTTATATAGTGTCCACACCTAGCAATAGTACGAAGTATGTTGCTGGTCATACGAAACACCAAAAGACACGAAGAACATTCTCCAAAGATGCTCGTACAAACGAACTGGCTCGTACGAATCATGAACTGCCTTGTATGAATCAAGCAGGATGCTTGATTTGATGAACTCATTCGTACAAACAATAACTGGCTCGTACGAGCAATATCTTGCTCGTACGAAGCATTCCCACTCGCACATAGAAGTCTTCTTCTGAGAACGTGTCACAGACATGACGTACACAAGACACAATAGTATGCACACATGCAATTGTTTTACACAAACAAACTAATCGTCGTACTAAACCAAGATAGGAGGATATCTTGATTTGGTCGACACAACCAAACTATACAGACATTGTAAACAAAGACCGTACTATTACAGACGTAACTAAGAACAAGCGACAGACACAAAAGTGTATCAACAAAGAGCTCCGGGTGCTCCTTGGATGTTTGACTACGATGGACTGTTTGACTCCTTCAATCTGCCAACTTTTGATGATGCATCTGCAGCAGCTCAAATGTTGCTTGAAAGTGATACTGTAGTTGATTCGTCTTTAGTACGACCAATTATTGTTAACCCACAACGGTTAATAATGTTGTTCAAAATGAGGAATTTGAAGATGCTGCTGATTATAATGTTTTGTCAGAAGATGATGAATTCCATGATGCAAATGAAGCTACTTCTGCTCCTGTTCCTGGTATTTCTGATGTAACTTCAAATGTGCAAAATCAAGGATAACTGAAGGTCATGCATCTACAGCTTCGTCAATTCCAGCCATCGACTTAGCTGTTGATCTGAATATCAACAATCTGAGTATAAATACATGAGTTCCCGATGTTCCTGAAACTCGAATCCATAATACTCATCCACAACAGAATATTATAGGATATGTCCAGAGTGGAGTGCAGACACGTAATCAGCTAAGGAACAACCAAAATTCTGGTTTGTATACGGCAATTAGAGAATCCGGGAATAGAATGATTGGTCTTTTGCCTGCTATGTTTTCCAAGTTGAATCGAAATCTTGGAAGGAGGCTATGAAAGAAGACTCATGGGTTGAAGCCATACAACAGGAGCTTCAGCAGTTTCAGAAGTTGGGCGTGTGGAAATTGGTTTACAGGCCCCAAAACTACAAGAAGATTGGTACTAGATGGGTTTACAAGTGCAAAAAGGATGACCGATGTGTTGTTGTGAGAAACAAAGCAAGATTGGTTTCTAGGGCTTTAATCAGGTAGAATGTATTGATTATAATGAAGTTTATGCACTAGTAGTACGTCTTGAGGCAATAAGAATTTCTGGCTTATGCGTCCTACAAGAAATTTATTGTTTATCAAATGGATGTGAAAAGTGCATTTCTTCATCGTGTGGTCGAAGAAGAAGTATATGTTGAGAAACCTCCTGGTTTTGAAGATCCAATTCATCATGATAAGGTGTGGCTTCTCAATAAGGTGTTATATGGTCTTCATCAAGCTCCACCGGCTTGGTGTGAAACGTTGTCTTCCTATCTGCTAAAGAATGGTTTTCGAAGTGGGTTGATCGAATGTACTCTCTTCATCAAAGAAAAGAATGAGAATTTGTTGCTGGTACAAGTATATGTTGATGATATTATTTTTGGGTCTACAAATGACAAAATTGTGCAAAGAATTCGAGCAGGTGATGCAAGAGAAGTTCGAGATGAGCGCCATGGGAGAAATGACTTTCTTTTTAGGTTTGCAGGTTCATCAATCTAAGGAAGGGATTTTCATTCATCAAACCAAGTATATTGGGGATATTCTCAAACGACTTCAAATGGAAGACTCGAAGCCTTTGGGAACTCCATTAGCTCAAAATCATAGGATTACTCCTGATGGAATGGGTGAACATGTGGAACCATCTCTTTATCGTGCTATGATCGGATCTCTTATGTATCTTACTGCGTCAAGACCCGATATTATGTATCCAACATGTCTTCTAGCTCGCTACCAGTCAAGTCCAGAAGTTTCTCATTGACGGATGTAAAAAGAATCTTTCGTTATTTGAAAGGTAGCCCAGACATTGGTCTCTGGTAACCTAAGGATGATAGGATTGATTTGACAGCATTGAGTGATTCTGATCATGGTGGCTGCAAGATCGATGCAAAGTCAACATCAGCAGGATGTCAGTTCTTGGGAAATCGCCTAGTCACGTGGCAGTGCAAAAAGCAGACTTGTGTAGCTACTTCAACATGTGAGACTTAGTATATTTCAGCTTCTTGTTGTTGCTCTCAGGTTTTATGGATCCAACAGCAAATGCACACTACAGTTTTGAATTTCTAACTGCTCCTATTTATGTTGATAATGAAACTGCTTTCAAGATCACTCATAATCCTGTACAGCACTCAAAAACCAAATACATTGAGATTAAGTATCATTTCATACGAGATTGTTATGAAAAGAAACTTATCAATGTTGTTAAAATCACACCGATCACCAACATGCCGACCTGTTTACAAAAGCTTTTGATAAATCACGTTTTGATTATCTTCTTTTGGTCAATGACATCAAGGTGAAACCTGAGTAAATCATCCTTGGCTAATCGTTTTTGTAAATGTTTTCCTCAAAACTAAAAACTCAAAAAAGTTCCTTTTTTTTACTTTTTATATTTTAGGGGGGGGGGGGGGGGGGAATTTTAAGAAAAATACAGAAACATGAGAAAAATGCAAAAATACAAAATATGTCTTTTATTTATTTATGTCTTTATTTATTTACTTTCTGCATTTAAGGGGGAGAATTTCAGAAAAATACAAAAACAATAGAACCAAAAATAAAAAAATGAGTTTCTTGGAAAGATAAGAGAAGATGATGATACATCGGTGATCTGTCAAATACGATCAAAACCATAAAATGAAAAATGATAAGTAGCTCTACTAATGATGTATCAGTAGGCTCACAATAGATTAAAATGTGCAGGTTGATATAAACTTAATGGACTAAAAGCCAGGTGGGAACCATTCATTATCATATGGTCTTGGTTCCGAAATTTTGTTTGATAGTATGCCTAGGTTCTGAGATATGCGATCTTTATGCTTGCTTATCATCTGGGTATCATGGTTAAATCTTTTACCGAAAAATAACGGGGACGCAAGTCTAGAACTTCCATGATACCATACATACGTGTAAACATATCACATTCACCCAATAAAAAAGTGATGATATATCATAGCTTTATGCAGGAGTTAAGTTCGTATCTTTGTTGGTACGTTGGTATTAACCTGTTCACGGACTTACTCCTGTGCCCTGCATGCATCTAAAAATCAAGTTACTCATCAATAAGTGATTTAATCACATAGGGCTTGTTTTCATGAAAATAGGTGAGTATCTCACAATCTATACATCAAAACAGATGATAAGCAATATACTCACCGGTAAGATTTTCTCTCGTGCGTATCTTGATACGGGAATGTGTCGTGAAGTGGTTGAACACCGGCTAGTAAGTATAATTCATACATTAATCATATCTCCTAATCATGATTACACCTGATAAGCTGAGCTTATATGGACAACAATACCGATAATTGTGGTAGAATATTTATTTAATTTTATTTTAACAAAAATCATTTTTGGCAAGATTAAAGGCTGGTATGATTTTCTTACCTTGAAACTCAGAAAAAGATTGCAAGTTAATATACAGTTTGTTCTTATCTGTTAGTATTTATTTTAGTTTAGCCTATTTGTAAATTATTTCTAATTAACCAAAGTTGAAGCTCGAATGTTTTCTACCAAGATACACCCGAAATGTCATTTGTGTTGCTATCATAACTTCATAAAGTATCCTTTTACAACTGGGTAAGCATAACAAAGAGCAAAATCTGTTCAATGTGAAAATTTTCTAACTTATGATATGTGTGGATATGTGCGAAGATCTAGACAGGTCAGCAAAAACCTAAGGTCCATGAAGAATCTATGTTACAGTCAAGAAGAACCTGGATTCATACAAATCAGTTGTAGCTCGTACAAATCAGAGGTTCCTTGTGCGAATGATAGCTTTTCTTGTGAATGCGTCAATGATCCCTCGTGCGAATAGTAGTTCTTCTTGTGAATGAGTCACTAGTTCTTTGTACAATGATCCCTTGGTATATCCTGAAGATGAACTGATTGAACATTAACTGACTGTTTTGTCACTATCTGACACGAACAACAAACTTTGGGTGAAGAACCAGGCAAAATGAAGAACTGTTCTTCGTTGATTTCCAACAGGTGAAGAACCTGTGTTGACGAAAAACAAGTTCTTCATGAAGAAGCTACACTTGAAGTTCTTCGTGCGAGCAAGTGAATTCTTCTTCGTACGAGTGAATTATCCCTCGTATGAGCAACTTGTTGTTTATACGAGCCAATTACTCATATGAGCCACTTGCTTGTTTGTGCTAACTTGTACGAGTAACCTGCTTGTTCGTACAACCATTGATTGCTCGTACGAGTCATCTGTTCTTCGTGCATGCAGTTGTTTTTTCATACGAGTCAGTAGTTCTTTTTGAAAGGGCTGCATTCTTATAGAAAGTTCATAATGAACATTTTTGAGTATGCTCCCTTGTGTATTTATGCTTCTTCTTATTCTGGTTATCTTTTGTGTACAGGATGGCACCAAAAGAACAGAAAAGAAAGCCCGCAACGAAGAAAACTGACAAGTCAGAAGTGGAAATTATGTCAGAGCCAAGACACAACATGGTTGCCTACTTAGATTCAGAAGATAAATTTACTGAGTACAACGGTATAATGAAGTTTCTACGTGATTCAAGGATACATTATGCAATCACGCATAAAACTACAGTATAGAAGACGTTGATCAAGGAGTTTTGGGATTCAACTAAAGCTGTTGAAGTGAATGGACAGGAACTTATCCACGGAAGAGTAAATGGTTTAGACGTATATATTTCTGTTGAAGTAATAAACTCAGCATTACAACTTGGAGATGATCCTAAATCTCCATACTCAGTACCTTTGAAGTGTCAACGTGGATGTTTGCTTCGAATGAGATGTGTCAGAGATAGTCTTGTAGGACAACTAAACAAAGCATGGTTGCCACTCGATACAAGTTCTTTCTACATGTTTTAATTCAGTGTTTAAGGAAACAGACGAAGTGGTTATGACATGGGGATAACGACTTAGTTGGGTATGATGGTAGCTTTGACATGAACAAACCATTCAGTGTTTCAAATTATATTTTTGCAAACATGAAGGAAAACCTGGAAAGAACTGGATTTGGTGAAAACAAGTTTTGGATGTATCCTTGTTTTCTCCAGATGATCTTGAATGTACAACATCCGAATCTTCCAAAGAACGACAATGATGTTCTAAAGCTGATGATGGAACATTCGTCGAAGATAATTAGAGGTGTAGCAGTAAAACATTACAAGGAAAGCACACCTCCTCGTAAGTTGTTTAGTTTTCTAGCAATTGATGAATATGTTGCACCATAAGACGATAAGTGGCGCCATGATGATAGTCAGTCGGATAATGAAGAACCAACTTTGATGAAGATGATCGAAGAAAAGTTTTGTCGTCAAAAGGGAAAGGATAAAGGTGATGATGATGAGAGTGATGACGAAAGTGATGATGACGGTGTTGGAAGTGATGGTGGTACGGGTGGTGTAGGTACTACAAGTGGTGATAAGGGTAAACAACCAGATGAAGAATCGGATTGTGATGTGTTGG
Organism: Scalesia atractyloides; assembly: GCA_947069175.1. Lineage (NCBI taxonomy): Eukaryota > Viridiplantae > Streptophyta > Magnoliopsida > Asterales > Asteraceae > Scalesia > Scalesia atractyloides. Next base: position 48,363,529 of record CAMTDV010000029.1, on the reverse strand, counting down.
TGCATATTTGTGACAACAGCTTAGATTTGGTCTTTGGATATCTTGTAATTAGTAAAATGATAAACGGTTAGCGGGTTTAGTTTTGTAATAGTTAATTAGAAGTAATTGGGCTAATCCAGACACTATATAGCATATGGTAGGCGAATTGGGCCTAGACCCATTAGCAGTCCATATGGTGAAACCCTAGCCCAGTTGCATAACCTGTCTCTATATAAAGGGAGGTTGTCATTAGGGTTAAGGTTGCTCATTCAATTACTCAGTGGATTAGTTGTTCAGATAATTACTTCAGAGAGAGTTGAGAGAGAGAGTCTTGAATTGATTGTAACCACTTGTGTTAGATAATCAACAGAAGACAGTTTGAAAGTAATTGTGTTCGTGTTCTTGTTCGGTTTTCTGTGAAATATGATCTAGGGGATTCCGCACTCTAGATTGGATAGACGATTCTGTGACGATCCATATGGACTACGGGACCTACTATTGGTATCAGAGCATTCGGCTCTTGTTTTTGCTCGGTTCAGAATCGTAACAGCAGAAAAAGTTGGGTTTTTGGACGTTTTGAAGGCTGGTTTGAAGTGTTGACGACGACTCTAGGGTTTTTGCTGCTGTTTTAGGGTTTTGCAGCTATTTCGGATTAACAACAAAGCATTTCGGATAGAAGGAAGGCATCTCGGATCAAAGGTGATGCATTTCGGATTGAAAAACTTTCTTTTCGGATCAGAAAAGTTGCATCTCGGATAAGAGAACTTGCATTTTGGATCAGAGTAGTCCATCTCGGATTGCATTTTGTATCAGCACAGTCTATCTCGGATTCCATTTCGGATCAAAATAATCTATTCCGGATTCCATCTAGGATCAGAATAGTCTATTCCGGATTCCATCTCAGATTAGAATAGTCTATTCTGGATTCCATCTCGGATCAGAATTGTACATTTTAGAGTCCATCTCGGATCACTATTCCGAATCACCATCTCGGATAAGCATCTTGGATCACTGTTCCGTGTTTTCATCTCGGAATGTTAATCCGAGTTACTGTTCCGAATTTGGTATTGTTCCGAGTTCTAAACAAAAAGGTGGAAACTTAATCAGCTGACGTAACCGCAGTTAAACGTTTTCGGACATAGAACTTAATCCATAAACAATCTTAACAAATTGATTGCACGGTCAGACTCGTGTAATTTTTAGGAAACAAAGGCACGAAAATTCCAAAATCATAATCGGACAATATACATCATTGGATTCGTATCGTCGAGACGAGTCTAAAGGTATATTTTGGTGACCACCCATTTCGGACAGATTTTTAACGTTTTTAACGAGCCGGATCGGTAAAAATGTTGAATATGCCTAACCTAAATGAACTGTTAAGAATGGAGCACGAGGCAGGCACAACTAACAAACCTCCAAAATGCTGAAGGTAGAGAATTACCTTACATGGAAAGATAGGTTTCAATCGTTCATTGAATATCAGGACACACGGATGTGGATCTGTATTCAAGATGGGTACGCTAACCCCACTCATGACTTTGAGGGCATAACGTGTCACTGCTTATGTGAATATGTTAGAAGCTGAAAAGAGAATGTATGAACTGAGAAGAAAGCCTTGGCTGCTATAAAGATGTCGTTACCTGATGGCATCAAACATACATTCAAGCGTTATACTACATCGAAAGAGATGTGGGATGCCCTAGAGAAGAGGTATGAGGGCAATACTGATGTGAAGAAGAACAAGGTTGATCTGCTGAAGAAACAATTTGTTATGTTTAAAGGAATGAGAAATGAATCCCTTGAAGATATTATCACGCGATATTATCATCTGATGTGAAGAAATGGACAAATATGACATAGAGGGATACACGAATGTGGAGATAAACGATAAGTTGCTGGATGCTTTACCTGCAAAGTGGGATATTTATACTTTGATGATAAAGGGTGAAGCTGACTATGAAAATAAAGACTTAGAAGTGGTTATTGGGAAATTAAGAGCTTATGAGCTCAATATGAAGAAGAAGGAGACTGGATATGACCAGGTTCAAGATCCAGGTGTTTATAAAGGGCTTAACCTTGATCTTCCAACAACACTTCAAGTGATACTGCAACTGTGTTTCTTTCATGTGAAAATGAGCAGATTGTGACAAATGTTGAGGGTGAAGTATGTTTTGTTGCTGCTTCAGGAGGCTCGTCAGGGGCAAAAAGACAACAATCAAGTAGTAGTAACAGCAGTACTAAGTCTATGCCTCTAAGTGTCAAAAGTGCTGAAGATCAACTAGCATTGCTTGTTTCTTTCGTTGCTTCCTATGAGAACTACATTTAGGGAAGAATATCTGATCATGCTACGTTTGATGAAGATTATGATCAGTTTGACCCTGATGATCTAGAGGATATGGATTTACAGTGGCAGATGGCAATGATCTCTAGAAGAGTAAAGAGGTTCATGAACAAAACGGGCAGGAAGTTCGTTGGAAAGAGTGTGGGTTTTGACAAGTCTAAAGTGAAGTGTTATAATTGTCAAAATTACGGACATTTTGCTAGAGAATGTCAACGACCAAAAACTAAATCTCGTTCTAACTCATCCTTTCAAGATTCTCCTGGTCATGGTTCAAGCAACAGGAATGCGTAAACCAACACTGGATCAAAGGCCCTAATCTCTACTTAACACCCCTTGTAATTCATTCACATCAGAGTGGGGCGTGAACTAAACTGGTATCTTCATTGCACAGCGGAAGCAAACATGAGTGCTAAGACTTCTAATAAGTGAACGCTAGCTAAGTACTCGAATACCCATGGGTTCCACTATTCCAACTGTGCTATACTTGTAATCATAACCTGAGAAAGATCATGCGAAAAATCAACATAAAGTTGGCGAGTTCATGGTTTGTCTGTTTTTGTTTCAAATGAGTCATAAAACATTTGAGCATTTTGCATTCGAAAACCGATTTGTGGGATCATAGTATCCCAAAGCATTTGAAATGTCATGTCTGTATAATAGTATTGAAATGTTTTCCGTGTTGTTTGAAAATCCATGCATATAACTGTTATGTTTATAAACCGGTGATACAATGTTTTCAATCATATCTGTAAACCGGTGTTGAAATGTTTTCTGTCAGAATTGTAAACCGATATTGAAATCACAGTATGTAGGATGCCTATGGAACCTAAGGATCTGTCAGTGTGTAGCTAATACACTGACCTATGTGCCATAAGTAAGTAACCAACCCGAGACAACTCTGACATCATTGGATCACAAAAGCACTCCTAACCGGTTAACATACAATGAGTGGAGCGTGTCTCAAACTCGATAGATATATACCTTTTGCACCTTGGTCACTAAGTGATTAATGGTTACTATTGTCATCATCCTACTTACGCACAGTGATCTGTTATCATCTAATCCCATAGCTACATACCGATTGTTATAAATCTGTTATCCGTGTTTATTAGGCCTAGCCCATGTTTTCTTGTTATTGGGCCTAGCCCATGTTTTCTTGTCATTGGGCCTAGCCCATTGTTCTCTTGTCATTGGGCCTAGCCCATGTTATAAATAAAATTGGGGCCTCACCCCCTAGTTGTGACTATGACAATCCCGTCACTAGTCTAAAACTCATGCATGTTTCGAAAAGCTTTGTATAGCTACGAAAACCGGTAAGTTTAGCATAAACCTTTCGTAAACCATTTGAGTTCATTGAAATCTGTTTGTAACATGGTTTAGAAATATATGATTTTCGTTCATCGAAACACTGTATGCTTTCGCAAAACTTGCATGTCTTTCCACCCCCGAAAACATTTATAAAAATGTAAAACGGTAAAAAGTGGGGGTTATGAACTCACCTTGATTTCCTTGTGCAAAGCTAGATTAATGTGATTTCCATAGTGTTGTCTCCACAACTTGACTTCTAGCATGCAATCTAAGGTATTCCAAAAACGGAATAACTTGTAAGTTTCTAGATATAACGTAGCTAAACTACGTGTCTCCGAGCTCTACCAAATCATTAGTCATACGATTCTGTGAAAGTGTCATAGTCCTAACTCAGAATGGCCAATCTATGGTTTTCTTAGAAACGATTTAATTTTCGAGCGACTTGAAATATATGTTTACATATAAACATAGCTATATTTCATGAAATCGTATTTAGTCGTCGCATACAATGACGGATAATAGTACGACTCTTCGTAGTTTTCGTAAGATATAATGTATATACACTCGTAAACATATCCGTATAGGTAACACATTTCGTATCCGAGCAAGAGTCTGGCGTATCGTTTATAATAAATAACGATGTCATCGTACGCTTGTTATAGTCTTGCGGAGTTGCGTCGTACTTCGTTTAGGCGTTTGAATCGAATATAACAAATAGCATTTGAAGTTCCTGAATCGTCGACGTTTGAAATACATATAACTATATTTATTTTATAAAAGTATTCAACGTCTTGACAATCGTATATATATAATTATATTTGTATTATACGATTTCATAATTCTAGACGCCTTTAATATATGATTTCGAATTCCGTCGTTTGAAATAATACGCGCATTGTAGTTATCTTGTAAATGCATTCGGAAATCTTGGCGTTCAAAACAAATATAAACAATATACTTATTTTTATATCATCGTTCGAATAAATTATCGATGTTTGAAATCTAGTTTCCAAGTTTCGACTTTGAATTAAACATAAATAAATATTATTTGTTTTAGTAGTTGATTACCGAATCTTGTTATCTTGTAATCGCGCATGTTGAAATGTTATCGTCTCGATGTTGAAAGTTTTAATAGCGTCGACAAAATAAATATATCTATATTTATTTTATACAATCGTTTGAATTCGGACCGTTTGTCTTTGAAATGTAACGCTTTTCATATTGCGTATTTTACAAAAATCAGGCAGAGGTTCCTTTGTTTTTGGACGATTCCGACAACACAAGTTGTCGATTTATTTGCCAAAACGAAATCAATCAACGTACGCAATACATAATACTTCTCGTCGTATTTCAAATATAATTTTGCCACTTATAATTTCCGATTTATATTATAATAACAGTGGTTCGGTTTTAACTAGTAATTTTTACACGAATAACGTAGTCGGATCTATTGTTTTTAAATTTTTGGCGATACGTAATCGTTAACGTGTCCGTTTTGAGCTCGGTTTCGCAATATATATTATTAATATTTATAAACTAATATAAATAAATTTTGGTAGTTAAATTTTTACCGAGTCTTGATTGACCCATTGACCGACAAAAGAGCTACGCAAATCAAAGACGCAAACCATTATCTTTCGAGGTGGGAGACAAAGTATTGTTAAAGGTCTCACCTTGGAAAGGCGTAGCCAGATTCAGGAAGCGCGGAAAGCTCACCCCAAGATATATCGGACCTTTCGAAATTCTGACAAAGATTGGTATAGTGGCCTACAAGCTAAAACTGCCAGAGGAACTCAATAACGTGCATAACACATTACATGTGTCTAATCTAAAGAAAAGTCCGACAAATGACACCGTTATCATTCCAGCGGAGGAAATTCATGTTGATGACAAATTACAATTCACCGAAGAACCAGTTGAAGTCATGGACTGGAAGTTCCAAAAGACAAGAAGAAGCCAAATCAAACTGGTGAAGTTCGCTGGAATTCGCGTCACGGTCCCGAGTATACGTGGGAGCGTGAAGATTAAATCAAGTCAAAATACCCTCAACTGTTCGAGAAGACTCCTTCAGTGGATGCCTCAAGCTGAATTTCGGGACGAAAATTCTTTTTAACAGGGTGAGTATGTGACAAATGGCAAATAACCGGTAATTCCGTACAATTTAATCACTAATTTTATATAATAATCTCATGCATAGTTATCGTAATTTAATTTCAAAACTGAGTCGTACGTCATTAGGGCAAGTAAATCTGATCAGAACATATACTGGTTTCCGTTACGACGTGAAACAAACCAAAACAATGCCCTAAAAGTGTTGGTAGAAAGTGCTGGACGCACTAATTGCGGTGACACTAACTGTGTCGGTAAACCCGCTAAAACGAATCAGGACAAGGAATAACGGCATGTTAATGCCATACCTGAGTCAATATATAAATGAAAACACATATTTGAGAACAACTATTACGAATAATACATAACTTTCCAGTATAACGCCTAAATTGCAAAATTGTCCGTTTCGACCAAAAAGACGACAAATGGCGATTTGTCCGCAAGACTAATTCGGAGGATTCTGGATGTCAAGATAAGAATAAAACAATGTTAAACATCCTAAAATAATGTGAGAATAGAAAGAATGCACAAAAGACATCGTTTCCAGTCATTCGGCAAACAGTGCACAACTTGACCGGAAAGTGGTCGATCGTCGAAACGACGAATATTTATTAGCCGATAGCCTCATCCGGGCATCTAGTGAACTAGTTAAGCATTATTTGGGACTTGGAATCCATTCAACTAACATGAGGTCACGGAAACACAACTTTCGGAAAAGTTCGACGGCGGACATAAAAGTGCCGATATTGATCGAACGGTCGAAGAAAGACATATCGGCCATCCTAACTCATCGTATATTCGTCTAGCGAACTAGTCATGCTTATTTTTGGATCAAAATTCATTAATTAGAAACCATATTAATTGTGGTAGTCGAAAACAAAGGCTTCCGGTACTAAATAAATAGTTCCGTTTATTAACGATTATTACGACGATGAGCGATCTAGCGACGTATCCGACATCCGAAACTTATATTGGAGGATCATGTGGATTAATACCATATAAATTCACCTAAACTCAAGTCTTATGCTTAAGATGCTAGAAGATTAACCCTAATCACTATACTTATCCTAATTACCTAAATATCTCAAATTTTAACATGTGGTAAATCAAAAGTTACACTTCACCCCCCATCATAGTTCACGGCTCAAGTGGGTCACACCCCACTTGATTTTGTTGACAAATTGTGATTTCAAGTATGGTGTATCAAGATGTTTGATGGAACATGAAAGATGTAAATAATTATATATGATAAACCTTCATCATTCTTATCATTTCATCATTCAAAATTTGCAACATCTTTCCCCCATTCTTCTTCCATATCCCACGGCTCCACCACTTCCACCATAGACCACCATTTAGCCACCACTAATCACCACTTTTTACACCACTTGAAGCTTAAACAAGACCCCTAAAGAAGCTAGCATGGATGGAGATCATTAGGGATTGTTAAGGAGCTTCATTTTCTTCTAAATCTTCAAGACACTTGTGCACCCTTTGTAAGCTAAACTCCTCCATAATTTAGCTTATGTTTATGTTTAGATTATTAGTGTACAAGTTGATCATCTTGAAAATCAAGAAAAGATAAATCATAAACCCTAACTCACAACATAATAGTAACAATAAATATTGTTTATTTGTGTTGATTATACGTTTATATGATTGTTAGATTGCATATTGAAGTTGTTTATGTTGAAAGTATTATATAAAAGTGAGATGATCTTGTGTGATTTAGCATAAAAATGAAGATTTAAATACGTTTTTAAAACGTGGAAAACGCGATAGTTTAGGGGACACCATGGCGAAATTTCTAAAAATCTAATCTTGATTAAGACATGATTAGTGGGGTGATTAGTGGGACTAAACGTGATTAGTAACTTAAAACCTCATAAGTAGACTCTAATGACAAGGGTTATCCCTAAATAACCAAGTGTTTAACAAAATTATAAATATATGTTTATAAGCAAGAATAAATACTTTTACAAATATATATTTCTATTTGGAAAATAATACAATTATTGTATACATATTTGTTACCAATAAATTTGTATGTATACTTGTGTGTATTGTATGTGTACGTATTAGAAACTTAGGGTATTCACAATACGAATACCCCACCATATACAAAATACAAGCAACTGAACAATAAACCAAGTATTGGTAACATAATAAATATATTTTTGTTAAGCATCGAAACAATAAATCGGACAATTGAAATAATGCGAACCATAGGCGGACATTCAAGATTACACCTTCGCGTCGATGACCAACGGGCGATTCTTGACGAAAACGAACATGTAGTGAACGACGCCGACGACGAGTCTAAATATATATTTAGACATTCAACATATATATATATATATATATATATATATATATATATAATATATATATAAATATATATATATATATATATATACTATCGAAATCAAAATCCGGAAAGATAAAAATATAAAAAGTTAGAAAAATTATAAGTAAATACTTATAAGAAAAATGGGCTTTTTATAAATAAATTTGGGCTAGGCCCAAATTGTAAAAATCATATGCTAGGCCCAAATCCCATAATATTTATGGATGAGGCCCAAAAATAATAAAAGCCCAAAAAATATATAAATTACATGGGCTAGGCCCAAAGATACAAAAACATTGGCTAGGCCCAAAGACATAAATTACATGGGTAGGCCCAATGACAAGAAAACATGGGTTAGGCCTAAGGACATAAATTACATGGGCTAGGCCCAAGGACATAGATAACATGGGCTAGGCCCAATGACAAGAAAACATGGGCTAGGCCCAATGACATATGAAGGGCATGGCCCAGTTCACACATGATTTGAAAACAACAATATATATATTTTTTAAGAAATATATCTAACAATATTAATCAACAAACTACCAACACTAGGTGTCTAATGAAACCAATACGTATGTAGGTTACATACGTTGTGGACACCGAATGATAAACAGTACGACTTAAACGGATCGCAAAAACTGTGAGTTCATGTCCCTCCCTTCACTTATTTTAAGTTTTGTTTTAAACTATCGAGGGGAAATACATGCTATGTCAAAACAGTATGTTAGCTATGAGTTAGCAGATAACAGATCACTGTGCGTAAGTAGGAAATAACAGTAGTAACCATTAATCACTTAGTGACCAAGGTGCAACAGAGGTAGATCTATTGAGTTTGAGACCCGCTCCACTCCTGGTTGGTATACCCATTGGAGTGCTTTTGTGATCCCAAAATGTCAAAGAAGTCCCGGTTTGGTTACTTACTTATGGCACTAGTATGTCAGTGTCAAGAGGTAGATCTATTGAGTTTGAGACCCGCTCCACTCCTAGTTGGTATACCCATTGGAGTGCTTTTGCGATCCAAAATGTCAAAGAAGTCCCGGTTTGGTTACTTACTTATGGCACTAGTATGTAAGGGTGCTCGTGACACACTGATAGATCCTAAATTAACTCATTGATGCTAATAACATACTTGGATTTCAATACAGGTTTTCAAAGATGACATTTTGATACGAAAACATTAAACTACTTGAAATCGCCAACTTTATGTTGACTTTTTAAAATTACATGTGTTTCAAGACGTAGGACTTGAGCTGGTGATGGGATCCGGGTATGGGATTTGTCAAGACAACGATGTACTACCTTTTGGAGGGTTTGCCTTTTATATCTCAACCTTGTTTGGGTATATAGAGGTCAAAGCCTCAGCATGACTTTGTGATAAAAACAATATCTTATTTTGGAACATGTGTTTTAAACTATGTTTGTAATGGTAATCTGATACTGATAACAATGTGGTTTCACTTTTGAAGGATGTAAATGTATAATAAAACTTAGAAATGGCATGACATCGTTGTTGTTAATAATGTTTACTAAATTGGATGCAATGATTACCTAATAGTCACACACTTGCGCTTCCGCTACGACCAGGGTGTGACAGGCCGGTATCAGAGCTCCGATTGTAGTGAATCGGGGAAAAACTTTTAATAAAAGTTTGGTCTACAATCACCAGGGGCTCACACATGAAAACAAAGTTAAAAACATGATAGAAATGTATTGAAATTAAAATTAAAATAACAAAAAGGTTTTCATTGTGTCACTATAACACAAGGATCTATTACACGAGCTCAACTATAAGTAATGAGAGAGTCAATACATGGTTAGTCAATAATGGATAGACACAAAACAGTAAGATTACATGGAATACAAAAGAGAACAAGTCGTGCATGAGAATTGGTGATTAATATAAAATATATCATAAATTACTAACATGTATATATATGCATTGTACGGATTATTTGCCAGGACTATGTCTTCATCATCGAGCTATGAAGAAGACCCAGAGGATACGTATTCGACGATGGATATGACCCCACTACTGAGGCCCTACCCTTAGGGGATGGAGCCGAACACGAGACTACGAGGACTTTCAGCCACTTACCCTGATCAACCCTATGGAGGTAGATGTACCCCCGGCAGACAATGTGCTGGCCGCCCCTCAGCCCCCGCATGATATCATCGTGTATGGCCATCTAAAGGGCGAACATGCTATTGTACATTTGGCGTGCCCCTTGCTGCAGTCCCTCCAGTGATGGATCTAGACGATGATGACGACGAGATACTCGTGTTCCACGTTGAGCACATGGAGGACGACCTTGGCGATGGCGAGGTCTTTGATGATATCGCTATACTCGAGATTCAACCCCCTGATATCCCAGTTGTTGACATCTCGTCATCCATCGATGCTGCACTAGTGAGCATGAGGCAGACGATGCTTCATCTGCCGCCCCAGGCACACCTGCATCTACGTATTCACCCCCTGCGGCCTCACCGGCTCGTGTTATTCATTCTCGGTCAGAGTCCCGACCCCTGGAGCCACTCACTATACTGGACCTGCCCGTTACTACTCACTGAGCGGCACTCCACGTACCCCGAGCAGCCGCCATCATATTTCTCTGAGAGGTCCACGTACCACCCCATTTACAACCCTGCTGCAGCTGGACCCTCTCATATAGCGGACCCTCGCATATGGCAGGACCCTCTTTTTCTGATAGAGTACCCCCCATGTTGACCCACGTACCACACCACCTCCAGCAGGTATGTTTACTCCCACACTCCTCCGGGCATGAGCCCTTCAGACCCTTATTATCCCTCACACTTTCCTCCGATCCCTGTGGAGGAAAGGGTGACTTCACATGACCTACAGCTCTCTCTGATCTTTCATAGGATTTGGGAGTTAGAGTCGCAACGTACTGCTCACGCCACTACCAGAGTGACACCCCCACCACCGTCATCACCGATACCACCCACACCATCATACCCCACCTCCATCACCACCACCACTACCCCTATCACCACCGACTGCACCTTTTTACTGCCCATTCCACCACTCATCATGCCCATCTGAGGCACGAGTGCAGGAGTTGGAGAAGTTTCAGACGGATGCTACTTGGCGCATTTCTAGCCTCGAGGAGGAGATGGCCTACTATCACAGTTTGTTTCCACGATCACCATTTCTACCAGCCCCTCCACCTAGTAGCATGTTTGTAGATATCTTTTGGGGATCAGCTGTACTTTTGTTGTTTTGGTTCATGAAGACTTAGCCTTGAAGATTCCAGCTTTTGGAAGACAACTCATTAACGTGAAGAAGCAATGTAGTAGAAAATTGTACTTTTGAATGTAAAAACTTGTATTGACTAGGGTTGTGCATCCCAAGTCTTTTTAGCTCTTCACGAACAAATTGTAACAAGTTGTCATTGTATAAAAAGTGTATTTTCTTTATGTTACATTGTATTTCTTTTATGTTATGGTTGATTATGTCATGTCGTGGTGATATTATGATTTATATCTTAAGATGTGGCGACTATGTATGTGGCGAGCTATGTGTATGATGAAGATGGGCGTGCGTATGGCGTATACATATATTCATTTATTTATTTATCATGTACCGATGTGCTATTGCATATGTTTTAAAAAAATAATAATAACAATAAATAATAATAATAATAACAATAATAATAAATAAATAAATAGTAATAACAACATGAAATTATTATCCGACTAATGGTGAGCGACATGTTGTATTAGAAGAGATGCCGCCCCGCAGAAGAAGTTCAAACAATAACATCCTACCCACAACACAAGAGGAGCTGAACGAACGTATATCCCAAGCCATTGCACAGTACGAGGCAAACCGCTCTGAGCATAGCGGCGGTACCGGAGGTTCGACAGGAGTAAATCCTCCCACTGATAATACACGGTTTCTCATAACCAAATACACTCTCGTCCATCTTATTCGTGCTACTTACTCATGCTTAAATGGTGTATCCAATGGTTTCAGGTTACACATATAATCGGTTTCTTGACTGCAAACCTCTAAACTTCGATGGTACCAGAGGCGCTGTAGCCTTCGTACGCTGGACTGAGAAGACAGATTCAGTCATCCGAATGAGTAAGTGCTCGGCTGAATTAAGAGTCACCTATGTTACCGGACTCTTTGTAGGATGGAGCTCTATCATGGTGGAACCTTCAGGTCCAAACCAAGGGCAATGATGCTGCAGAATGCCCTGACCTGGGAGGAACTAAAGGAGATGATGAAGAAGAAGTATTCTTCAAGATCGGAAATTCAAAATTGGAGACAAAATTTTGGAATCTGAAAATGATTGGTTCTGACATTGATGGGTATACGCAGCGATTCCATGATTTATCCCGAGTGGTGCCATATCTAGTGGAGCCTGAATTTAAACATATTGAGAGGTACATTTGGGGACTTGCCCTGAGATTCTGAGTTTGGTTACCTCTTCGAAACCCACAAAGATTGGTGAAGCAATTGAGCTAGCTGTCAGCCTGACCGAGGAGGCTGTACATCAGGGAAAGTTGCCTAAGTATGGTGGAAACAAGAAAGAATCTACTGAGGAGACCACTATTCCAACAAACGAAAATTTTCTCATTTCCAGAAAGGCTCTCGTGGTAATCACAACAATATCAAGAGACAAACCACAAGAGAAGTCAAGGAAACCAAAGCATATGTTACCACAACCACGAACACTGCGGTTAAAAAGTCTTACATTGAGGACGCACCAAAATGTCCCAAATGTCCTTTCCACCACCATGGGGAATGTCGAGGCCCCAAGTGCGGAAAATGTGGAAAAATTGGACATCAAACCGATGTGTGTCGAGCCAATACTGGAGATCAAGTTTGCTTTGGATGCGGAGATAAAGGACATTTCAAGAAAGACTGTCCTAAAGCAAATCAAGCACGGGGAAGAGCGTTTGTAATTGGAGCAAAGGATGCTCGCCAGGATCCAAACATGGTCACCGGTACATTCCCTATCAGTGATAACTTTGCATCTGTTTTTTTGATACCATGGCAGATTTTAGTTTTATTTCTAAAGAGTTTAGAGATATACTTGGGGTAAAGTCGAGTAAACTAGATGTTCCCTACTCGATTGAGCTAGCTAACGGAGTATTAGTAGAGTTGAAAGAAATAATAAGGAAATGTACGTTAGAATTGGGTAAACGAAAGTTTGATATAGATCTATTACCAGTTCAATGGGTAGTTTTGATGTTGTTATTGGGATGGATTGGCTATCCAATAATTGAGCCGAGGTTATATGTCATGAGAAAATCATTCGCATCCCCTTATTCGATGGAGAGCACTTGATAATTCACGGTGAGAAGTATAACACGCCTCTACAGATCATGCACTGCATGAAGGCGCATAAATGTTTAAGGAAAGGATGCATCGTTTTTCTTGCCCAGGTGGTGGATAAGAAGGCCGATGAGCGCACAATTGAAGATATATCAGTAGTCAGGGAATATCCCGAGGTCTTTCCGGAGGACTTGCCAGGGCTACCCCCTCAGAGACAAGTCGAGTTCCGTATTGATTTAGTGCCAGGAGCTGCACCTATGGCAAAAGCTCCTATCGACTAGCGCCCTCGGAAATGCAAGAACTATCTATGCAGTTGCCAGAGCTGCTCGACAAAGGTTTCATACGACCGAGTTTCTCGCCTTGGGGAGCTCCGGTGCTATTTGTGAAAAAGAAGACGGAACCTTTCGCATGTGCATCGATTACAGGGAATTAAACAAGTTAACTATCAAGAACTGGTACCCATTACCAAGAATCGATGATCTATTCAATCAGTTGCAAGGGTCGAGTTTTTACTCGAAGATTGACTTAAGATCCGTGTATCATCATTTGAGAATCCAAAAGGAAAGCATTCCTAAGACAGCGTTCGGACTTGTTACGGTCATTACGAGTTCCTTGTTATGCCTTTGCCTGACGAACGCCCCCGCAGTATTCATGGATTTGATGAACCGAGTATGTAAGCCATATCTTGACAAATTCGTGATCGTATTCATAGATGATATACTGATATACTCACGCACCGAGAAAGAGCACGAACAACACCTGATAACTATTTTGGAGTTGCTGAAGAAGGAGCAGTAATATGCCAAGTTCTCAAAATGCGAATTTTGGATTCGCGAGGTACAATTTCTTGGCCATGTGGTGAACGAGAACAGAATACATGTTGACCCTTCAAAGATCGAGGCAATAAAGAACTGGACCACGCCAAGAACCCCCACGGAAATACGATAATTCCTAGGATTAGCAAGATATTACAGGAGGTTTATTGAGAACTTCTCCAAGGTCGCTCAGCCACTAACCTCGCTAACCTAGAAGGATAAAAAGTTTGATTGGGGAGAAAAGCAAGAATCGGCGTTCCAAGTATTGGAAGAGAAGCTATGCAAAGCACCAATACTATCCCTCCCGGAAGGTACCGATGAATTTGTGGTGTATAGTGATGCATCACATCAAGGTTTGGGTTGCGTGTTGATGCAACGAGAAAAAGTCATCGCGTACGCGTCACGGCAGTTAAAAGTTCATGAAAGGAATTATACCACGCATGACCTGGAGCTAGGTGTCGTGGTATTTGCTTTGAAGATCTGGCGTCATTATCTATATGGCACTAAGTGTACCACATTCACAGACCATAAAAGCCTTCAACATATATTCAATCAAAAGGAACTGAATATACGCCAACGACGTTGGATGGAACTATTGAATGATTATGACTATGAGATCAAGTATACCGGAAAGCAATGTTGTAGCAGATGCTTTGATAGAAAAGAATGAGTCAAACATTACGGGTGCGAGCTTAGAGATGACAATCCAGACAAACTCACTACTCGAGGCGGAAGCGCAGCAAAAAGCATTGAAACCAGAAAACATTCCCGCGGAATCATTAAAGGGAATGGAAAAACAATTGTAACCAAACAAGGATGGAACTCTAAACTTCATGGGAAGGATCTGGATTCCCTATTATGGTGAGTTGCGAGACTTGGTGCTGGATGAAGCACACAAGTCCAGATACTCGATACACCCACGATCGGACAAAATGTACCAGGATCTGAGAAAATATTATTGGTGGCCTAATCTCAAGGGAGATATTGCAACCTATGTTGGGAAATGCCTGACTTGTGCAAAGGTCAAGGCCGAATACCAAAAGCCATCCGGGTTATTACAACAACCGGAGATCCCGGTCTGGAAGTTGGAACTATCAATGGATGTCATTACAAAATTACCCCGGACCTCTCGAGGTCATAACATGATCGGGTTATCATTGATCGGTTAACCAAATCAACTCACTTCCTACCCATCCGTGAGAAAGACAGTACGGAGAAACTAGCTGAACTATACCTGAAGGAGATTGTGGCTTGTCATGGTGTGCCAATCTCGATAATCTCTGATAGAGATGGTCGCTTTGTGTCACGGATATTGCAATCATTTCAAAAT
Organism: Scalesia atractyloides; assembly: GCA_947069175.1. Lineage (NCBI taxonomy): Eukaryota > Viridiplantae > Streptophyta > Magnoliopsida > Asterales > Asteraceae > Scalesia > Scalesia atractyloides. Next base: position 48,347,989 of record CAMTDV010000029.1, on the reverse strand, counting down.
TCAATTGGTTCTCGTTTGGATTTAAGCACAGCCTTTCACCCGCAGACCGACGGTCAAAGCGAGCGAACCATCCAGACATTAGAAGACATGCTTCGGGCCTGTGTGATGGATTTAGACGGAAACTGGGATACTCATTTACCGTTGGTAGAGTTTTCCTACAATAACAGTTATCACACCAGTATCAAGGCCGCGCCATTCGAAGCACTATATGGACGAAAGTGTCGATCGCCATTATGTTGGGCGGAAGTCGGTGACAGACAACTCATTGGTCCCGAACTAGTACAAGAGACCATACACAAGATATTTAGGATACGTGAGCGTATCAAAGCAGCCCGAGATAGACAAAAGAGCTACGCAGATCAAAGACGCAAACCATTATCCTTTGAGGTGGGAGACAAAGTATTGTTAACGGTCTCACCTTGGAAAGGCGTAGCTAGATTCGGGAAGCGCGGAAAGCTCAACCCGACATATATCGGACCTTTTGAAATTCTGGCAAAGATTGGTACAGTGGCCTACAAGCTAAAGAAAAGTCCAACAAATGACACCGTTATCATGCCAGCGGAGGAAATTCATGTTGATGACAAATTACAATTCACCAAAGAACCAGTTGAAGTCATGGACTGGAAGGTCCAAAAGACAAGAAGAAGCCAAATCAAACTAGTGAAGGTTCGCTGGAATTCGCATCACGGTCCCGAGTATATGTGGGAGCGTGAAGATCAAATCAAGTCAAAATACCCTCAACTGTTCGAGAAGACTCCTTCAGTGGATGCCTCAAGCTGCATTTCGGGACGAAATTCTTTTTAACAGAGAGAGTATGTGACAAATGGCAAATAACCGGTAATTTCGTACAATTTAATCACTAATTTTATATTATAATCTCATGCATAGTTATCGGAATTTAATTTCAAAACTGAGTCGTACGTCTTTAGGGCAAGTAAATCTGATCATAACATATACTGGTTTCTATTACGACGTGAAACAAACCAAAACAATGCCCTAAAAGTGTTGGTAGAAGGTGTTGGACGCACTAATTGCGGTGACACTAACTGTGTCGGTAAACCCGCTAAAACGAATCAGGACAAGGAGTAACGGCATATTAATGCCATACCTGAGTCAATATATAACTGAAAACACATATTTGAGTATAACTATTACAATAATACATAACTTTCCGGTATAACGCCTAAATTGCAAAATTGTCCGTTTCGACCAAAAAGGCGACAAATGGCGATTTGTCCGCAAGACTAACTCGGAGGATTCTGGATGTCATGATAAGAATAAAACAATGTTAAATATCCTAAAATAATGTGAGAATAGAAAGAATGCACAAAAGATATCATTTCCGGTCATTCGGCAAACAGTGCACAACTTGACCGGAAAGTGGTCGATCGTCGAAACGACAAATATTTATTAGCCGATAGCCTCATCCGGGCATCTATGGAACTAGTTAAGTATTATTTGGGACTTGAAATCCATTCAACTAACATAAGGTCACGGAAACACAACTTTCAGAAAAGTTCGAGGGCGGAACATAAAAGTGCCGATATCGATCGAACGGTCGAACGAAAGAGTTATCGGCCATCCTAACTCATCGTATATTCGTCTAGCGAACTAGTCATGCTTATTTTTGGATCAGAAATGCACTAATTAGACACCATATTAATTGTGGTAGTCGAAAACAAAGTCTGCCGATACTAAATAAATAGTTCCGTTTATTAGCGATTATTACGACGATGAGCGATCTAGCGACGTATCCGATATCCAAAACTTATATATGAGGATCATGTTGATTAATACCATATAAATTCAACCTAAACTCAAGTCTTATGCTTAAGATGCTAGAAGATTAACCCTAATCACTATACTTATCCTAATTACCTAAATATCTCAAATTTTAACATGTAGTAAATCAAAAGTTACACTTCACCCCCCATCATAGTTCACGGCTCAAGTGGGTCACACCCCACTTGATTTTGTTGACAAATTGTGATTTCAAGTATGGTGTATCAAGATTTTTGATGGAACATGAAAGATGTAAATAATTATATATGATAAACCTTCATCATTCTTATCATTTCATCATTCAAAATTTGCAACACCTTTCCCCCATTCTTCTTCCATACCCCACGGCTCCACCACCTCCACCATAGACCACAATTTAGCCACCCAAATCACCACTTTTTACACCACTTGAAGCTTAAACAAGACCCCTAAAGAAGCTAGCATGGATGGAGATCATTATGGATTCTTAAGGAGCTTCATTTTCTTCTAAATCTTCAAGATTTTGTACACCCTTTGTACGCTAAACTCCATAATTTAGCTTATGTTTATGTTTAGATTATTAGTGTACAAGTTGATCATCTTGAAAATCAAGAAAAGATAAATCATAAACCCTAACTCACAACATAATAATAACAATAAATATTGTTTATTTTGTGTTGATTATATGTTTATATGATTGTTATTGCATATTGAAGTTGTTTATGTTGAAAGTATGATATAAAAGTGAGATGATCTTGTGTGATTTAGCATAAAAATGAAGGTTTAAATCTAAACAAGATCATCAACTACATCATCCATGAAAAATACTACAACTTAAAAATATTTTTTTTGCATATGAATGATTTTATGAGAAGTAAACACTTATATTTTAGTTCTAATCACCTTAAAAATATTCAGTAATCAAGGGGTTAAGCGCATGAACTTGTCTAAACAACATGATAAAAGTAGTGTTTTGAAAAGGTTAATAAATATTAAAAAACCCACTTGATTTACTAGGATTTTAAACCATAAAAGTCATAGATGATGATAGTTTAATTATGTAAAATAAATATTAGATAGTTGTTGCTGATGATTATGAGATTAAAAAGGTTTGAAATACGTTTTTAAAACGTGAAAAATGCCATAGTTTAGGGGAAACTATGGCAATTTTTTCTAGAAATCTAATCGCGATTAAGACATGATTAGTGGGACTAAACGTGATTAGTAACTTAAAACGTCATTAAGTAGACTCTAATGACAAGGGTTATCCCTAAATAACCAAGTGTTTAACAAAATTATAAATATATGTTTATAAGCAAGAATAAATGCTTTTACAAATATATATTTCTATTTGGAAAATAATACAAGTATTATATACATATTTGTTACCAATAAATTTGTATGTATACATGTGTGTATTGTATGTGTATGTATTAGAAACTTAGGGTATTCACAATAAAAATGCCCCACCATATACAAAATACAAGTACTTGAACAATACACCAAGTATTGGTAACGTAATAAATATATTTATGTTAAGCGTCGAAACAATAAATCGGACAATTGAAACAATGCGAACCATAGGCGGACATTCAAGATTACACCTTAGCGTCGACGACCAACGGGCGATTCTGACAAAAACAAACATGTAGTGAACGACGCCAACGACGAGTCTAAATATATATTTAGACATTCAACATATATATATATATATATGCTATCGAAATCAAAATCTGGAGAGTTAAAAATATAAAAAGTTAAAAAAATTATAAGTAAATGCTTATAAGAAAAATGGGCTTTTTATAAATCAATTTGGGCTAGGCCCAAATTGTAAAAATCATATGCTAGGCCCAAATCCTATAATATTTATGGATGAGGCTCAAAAATAATAAAAGCCCAAAAAGATATTAATTACATGGGCTAGGCCCAAAGATACAAAAACATGGGCTAGGCCCAAAGCCATAAATTACATGGGCTAGACCTAAGGACGTAAATTACATGGGCTCGGCCCAAGGACATAGATAACATGGGCTAGGCCCAATGATAAGAAAACATGAGCTAGGCCCAATGACATATGAAGGGCAAGGCCCAGTTCACATATGATTTGAAAACACTAATATATATATATATTTTTAAGAAACATATATAATAATATTAATCGAACAAAAAGCTACCAACAGTATGATAACATTTCCTGTTGTTCAATCATAACAAAGAAATACATAGCAAGATTTCAAGATAAACAACGAGTATAAGGTCCATTGAGACCTAGGTGTCTAATGAAACCAATACGCATGTAGGTTACATACGTTGTGGACACCGAACGATAAAAAGTACGACTTAAACGGAATGCAAAAACTGTGAGTTCATGTCCCTCCCTTCACTTATTTTAAGTTTTGTTTTAAACTATCGAGGGGAAATACATGCTATGTCAAAACAGTATGTTAGCTATGAGTTAGCAGATAACAGATCACTGTGCGTAAGTTGGAAATAACAGTAGTAACCATTAATCACTTAGTGACCAAGGTGCAAAAGAGGTAGATCTATTGAGTTTGAGACCCGCTTCACTCCTGGTTGGTATACCCATTGGAGTGCTTTAGTGATCCCAAAATGTTAAAGAAGTATCGGTTTGGTTACTTACTTATGGCACTAGTATGTCAGGGTGCTCGCGACACACTGATAGATCCTAAATTAACTCATTGATGCTAATAACATACTTGGATTTCAATACAGGTTTTCAAAGATGACATTTTGATACGAAAACATTAAACTACTTGAACTCGCCAACTTTATGTTGACTTTTTAAAATTACACGTGTTTCAGGACGCAGGACTTGAGCTGGTGATGGGATCCAGGTTTGGGATTTGTCAAGACAACGATGTACTACCTTTTGGAGGGTTTGCCTTTTATATCCCAACCTCGTTTGGGTATATAGAGGTCAAAGCCTCAGCTTGACTTTGTGATAAAAACAATATCTTATTTTGGAACATGTGTTTTAAACTATGTTTGTAATAGTAATCTGATACTGATACCAATGTGGTTTCACTTTTGAAGGATGTAAATGTATAATGAAACTTAGAAATGGCATTACATCGTTGTTGTTAATACTATTTACTAAATTGGATGCAATGATTACCTAATAGTCACACACTTGCGCTTCCGCTACGACCAGGGTGTGACAGGGTACATCCCAGTTCCGCCTCGAAAAGTCGTCGCCGCTGCCGTCTGCGGCGCCGCCACCGCCGTTTCCGCCGTTGCCACCGACGCGGCTCCGCCGCTCCCTCGCGGTGTCGTCGCTGGCTCCGCTGGAGCTCCGTCGGTTGCCGGCCGGAGTCCGGCTACCGAATAATCTTGAGAAAGAGAGAGCAAGAGAGAGAAGTGAGGGTTAGAGAGAGAAAGAGTGTGTGTGAAATGGTGTTTAGTGTGTGTATTGTTCTTTATATAGTTAGGGTTTTTGGTGGGTTGGACCCAAGGCCCAAAAGCCCGTTTCTAGTGTTTTGAGCGGCCCGATCGCATCTACGAGGCACGTTTTTCGAATCCCGAACTTCATGGAACGTCGTGTAATATCATTTTAGGGTCGAAAACATATAAAACGTGTCCGTATTCGATATTTATCCTGTGCGTTCGTCAGTTTCGTTAAAATGCGCGAAATGCTTCGGTTGGCATTTCTTGTCCGTTTTTCGATCCGATTTTGACCACAATAATAAAATTCGATTATGAAGCTAAATATATCATAATATATTAATATCAAGGCGTAATTCGAGTCCGTTTCTTCCGTTTCGTTACCAATGCGTTCCTATCGACGTGTTTTTCGTTCATGTAAGCGTTTTGTGACGTTCGAAGCATGATAATTCATCAAAACCAAATTCTTACGCATAAGTTGTACATGTAAATTCCGTATTTTTCGGCATTATCAGTATTTTTCCTGGTGTTAGTTCGTTACCGTTTGACGTTCCGCAGTTTTCCCGCAAATCACCATTCGCGTACCATAAAGTCTGATAGACGTTCCCAGGCATTCCAAAGGCCTAACCGAGTTAATTTATGTCTAATTACGCTAATTATGATGGTCTTAATGTTCGTTATGCGCGTAATTACAACCGAGAAATTCCGATTGTCACACTACTGCTAGAGAGGGTTCTTATGATTGGAGTGTTCATCTGGAGGGTGATAACAATGCCTCACAGGCGTTCATGGCTGAGATAGCCCCAGTTGATAATGAGGAAGTGAAAGCTATTGCTGAGGTAGAGCGAGAGAAGGTAGCTGAGAAAGCTGATGGAGAACAAAATGTTGCAGAGAAGAAGATGACTGCTGATTTTGCTGCTTTCATGGCTGATCTAAGCAAATCAACAGGAGAGGTACATTCTAACTCTGGTAGTTGTGTTTGTTTAAAATGTCATGAACTGCAAAGTGAAGTTGACCCGTTCACAAAACAAAACCAAAGTCTGGCTAATGAGCTCTCGCACCTAAAAGAATCAAACTATTTCGTAAAACGAAATGAGTCATTATACTTGAAGAAAATTAAAGGTTATGAAGAAGAAATCAATATTCCAACCTGTAAGCTTAATGAAAAACTTCAAGTTATTGACTTGGCTCATGATACTATGAGTGAGAAAACAAAAGAGGTTTCTGAAAAGTGCAAAGAGTTGTCTGAAACACAATTAAAATTTTATGAAACACATGATGAATGGCCTGAAGAAGAGTAATGACAAGACTTGTGTGGGCGTCAAAGGTTTAAATGAAGTTCCACCACCTCTTGGTGATGACTATTCTTTCTTGCTAGACGAAGAAGAGCTAACAGACTTTGTGTCAACTACACCTAGTAGTTCCACATCAGAGAATGTTGATATGACTGAGAATTCCAAGAAGGATAATAACAGAGACACTGTTTTGAAAACAAAGAATACACACCCTAAGAATCAAAAGCAAGTTTTTACTAAAAAGGTTGATTTTGTTCAAGGGAGTGATATGAAAGAAGAGGTCACTGTTATTACAAAAGAGTCAAATGTGCAGTTTGCAAAAAATAAAAACAAAGAAAAATCAGAAATTAAGCAAACTAAACAAGATCCTTCATCATCATCATCATCATCATCATCATCATCATCGTCGTCGTCGTCACCTGATGAATCTAATCCAGAGACTTCAATTAAGAAGCCTTCGACTAGAAAATCCTACTTCAAATGTCATGAAAAGGGACATGTAGCTAGCTGTTGTCCTAAGAAAAAGAATGAAGCACAGGTGAATGGGAGACAGAGAGAAAAATCACCAGAAAAACTTGGTGATAGTGAGAAGAAGGTTACTAACTCACCAAAGATATCTACTACCAGGCAAAAGAGTGTTGCTGAAGGTGTAGATAAGGCTGAAAAAGGAACTCACCAAGTTTCTCGTTTTCAAAGAAATCAACAAAGATTTCAGCCTAAATCTACATCAGGCAGATATGAAAGACCTAGAAGTAGTTCACCAAGAATAAATTACTTTAATAGTCGATCAAGTAATTTCAGAAGTCAAGGTCAATATCAAACTCGATACCAGAATGTTGGTAGTCAAATTTTTATAACAATGGCTTTAGAAATTATAACCATCAAAATTCAAGAAATCATAGTCAAAATTTCCAAAGGTCACAAAGTCCAAACATGTTTAGGAAACCTAAGGACCAGAGACCTAGTGGAAATCAAAAAGCATTTCCATCAACAGGTCTGAGATCCAAGACTCCTGTTAGGAGTGATGGATATTGGATGGATGTTCTTGTGGTTGATGAATCTGGAAGACCCAAGACCGTTAAGGCTTGGGTCCCCCAATCTAACTAATTTTGTTGGGTTGTGCAGGAGCTGCTAAGGAGGATTATAAACTTGTGGTACGTTGATAGTGGCTGCTCCAGGCACATGATGGGGGATGCGAGATTGTTGAAAGTCTGACGCTTTGGTGTTGAAACCTGGTTTGGTGATACCAGATGATTGGATAGTGATGAGAGCGCCAAGGAGAAATGACACTTATGTCATGGACATGGGTGCTAAGGATTCTTCCACCGTAGTGGCGTGTTTACTATCAAAAGCATCTGAGGCTGAGTCATTGTTGTAGCACGGACGCATGGCCTACATCCACTATCGAAAAATGAATTATAGTATTAAAAATGGTTTAGTGGAAGGGGTGCCAGTGCAGAGGTTTCACGTGGAAGATAAATGTCTTCCATTTCAAAAGGGAAAACAACATAAGAAATCTCACAAGTCTAAAACAGTAAATTCCATAGATGCCCTTTATGAATTACTTCATATGGATCTTTTCGGTCCAGTGAATGTAAGGAGCATAGGTGGAAAGTACTATTGTTTAGTTGTCACATATGATTACTCACGATATTCATGGGTTTTCTTTTTAGGTACAAAAGATGAGACAGCGGAGATGCTGATATATCTTTTTACAAAATTGGAAAATGTCCATGATGTACAGATCAAGAGGATAAGGAGTGATAATGGCACGGAGCTCAAGAATCAGATTCTGGATCTCTATTGTCTTCGCACGGGAATTGAACATCAATATTCTGCTCCTTATACACCTCAACAAAATGGAGTCGCTAAGAGGAAAAACAGGACGTTGATTGAAGCCGCTAGGACTATGCTTTCTGATTCAAAGCTTCCAGTTCTTTTCTGGGGAGAAGTTGTGAACACAGCTGGTTATGTCTTGAACAAAGTTTTGATGGTTAAACGGTTTAATAAAACATGTCACGAACTATTGTTTAACCGAAAACCAAACTTAAAAGGCTTTGAACCATTTGGATTACCCTGCACAATTGTGAGAAATAAAGATAAGAAAAAATTCGGTGAGGTAGCTGATGAGGGTTACTTTCTAGGTTATATGCCTGGAACACCGAATAAAAGGGTTTTTAATCTAAAAACTGGTAAAATAGAGGTTGTGTTTAACATGGAAATCACTAGTTATTCACCTCAACAATCAACGAGTGGTCCTCCTATATTATCTGATTATGACAGTGTTTTTGAATAATTTAATATTCTTGATTTTTCCAATGCAGATGAGTCTCAAGTGATCCAAACCGTTGTCAGTGAAGATGGAGAGGGTGACTTCATGCCTAGATCGAGTATATCTATGACAAATGCTCCAGAAACTTCTTCCAGTGCAACTCCACAGGATTAAAGTGATAGTGAGTCCGAACCTATTCAGGGGGAGGATTTTACTAATCCGTTTGCTAATCAGACCATTCAGGGGGAGGTTGGATCTAATCTGGGAGATAATCTAGTTGTTGACACCATTGCTACCACACGTGTAAACAAAGATCATCAGTTGAAAATATCATAGGTGATGCTGTTGCAGGTGTTCAGACAAGAAGAGGTGTGATCGAAGGTTCCTGTTTATTTATTTCGATTCTGAAGACTGGGTTGATTCATGAGTGTTTGTATAGCTGCTTTATTGCCCAAGAGGAGCCAAAAAATGATCATATGGCTCTAAAAGACAATTGTTGGGTTGAGTCTATGCAAGAGGAACCAGCTCAGTTAAAGAAGTTGAAAGTTTAGGAGCTGGTTAACTTGCATGAAGGAGAGAAGGAAAGAGGCACCAAGTGGGTGTTCAAGTGCAAGAAAGACGACCGAGGGATCGTAATAAGGAATAAGGCCCGGTTGGTGGTGAAAGGGTTCAATCAGCAAGAAGGGATTGACTACCATGAAGTGTTTGCACTAGTAGCAAGGTTGGAGGAAATTCGGTTGTTCCTAGCTTTTGCTTCCTTCAAGGGCTTCAAAGTTTACCAACTTGATGTGAAGAGTGCATTTCTTTACGGGAAAGTCCGAGAAGTGGTGTATGTCTCACAACCAGATGGGTTTACTGATCCAGATTATCCAGATCGAGTCTATCGACTTGATAAGGCATTGTATGGATTGCATCAGGCACGTAGGGCGTGGTATGAGACACTGTCAGCACATTTGTTAAAGAATGGTTTTGAAAGAGGTTAGATTGACAATACACTTTTCATTAAAAGGTAGAAGGAAGACTTTCTGCTGGTACAGTATACGTTGATGGCATCATTTTTGGGTCATCTGATGAGAACACGTGTCATGATTTCGAGGAGGTAATAAATAGCAAGTTTGAGATGAGTGTGATGGGTGAATTATCCTACTTTCTGGGTTTACAAGTTGAACAGAAGAAGGATGGGATGTATATACATCAGACGAAGTATGTGTATGACATTTTGTCTCGTTTCAAAATGGAGGATTGCGCTACTTTCAACACACCTATTTGTGAGAATCACAAACTTGGTCCAGATCATGAGAGTGTGGAGGATGTTGATCCAACTCAATACAGGGCAATGATTGGTTTCTGATGTACTTGACTGCTTCAAGACCCGACATCATGTTCGCAGTATGTCTTTGTGCCAGATATCAAGCGAATCCAAAAGAGTCACATATGAAAGCAGTGAAGCGGATTCTTCGTAACTTGAAGGGGAAACCTAAACTTGGTTTATGGTATCCAGCTGCTAGTGATTTGAAGTTTGTTGCTTTCACTGATTCAAAATTTGGAGGATGCAAATCAACCAGAAATTCTACCATAGGTGGTTGTCAGTTCTTAGGAGGGAGGATCGTGTCATGGCAATGCAAGAAGCAGTCTTGCGTGTCTCCTCTACGTGTGAAACTGAATATATTGATGCGGATAGCTGTTGCTCTAAGGTTCTCAGGATCCAACAGCAGATGCGCGATTGCGGTTTGAATTTAACTTGTACTCCTATTATGATAGACAATAATGCCACTATTTCAATCTCCAACAATCCCGTAAAACACAGTCGCACAAAACGTATTGACATTCTTCATCATTTTATACGGGATTGTGTTGAAAAGAAATTGATTGAACAGCATCGAGTCGACACACTAGATAACATGGAAGATCTTTACAAAAAAGCTTTTGACAGGGCTTGTTTTGAAAATTTAGTCGAACTCAACGGGATGAGGAATCTTGAATAACCAGTTTTCCATAAAAATCTTTGTAATTAATTTACTGTTTTTCAAAAATCAAAACATAAAAAATAACAGAAAATAAAAAAAATGAGTTTTCACTATGTGCAAATAAGACTTTCTGCTGGTACAGGTATACGTTGTTGGCATCATTTTTGGGTCAACCGATGAGAACATGTGTCATGATTTCGAGGAGGTAAAGAGAAAGTTTCAAATGAGTGTTATGGGTGAATTATCCTACTTTCTGGGTTTACAAGTTGAATAGAAGAAGGATGGGATGTTTATACATCAGACGAAGTATGTGTATGACATTTTGTCTCGTTTCAAAAAGGAGGATTGCGCTACTTTTGTCACACCCTCAATTTCCACTTGCGGAGTTCTACCGCGAGACGTGTGAACAAACCAGAATCTAAGACACTAGTACGTTGAACGACTCTACATGATTTGATTATACGTTTTCCAAAATCATTTGTTGTCGATTTTATATTACCAATATTTAGCATGAGTATCAGTTTTTAAAGTTTGAGCGGAAGCATAAATAAGTAATGATGCGGGCGCCAACACAAACGCCAAAACAAAGGAAAAATCCCAAAACAATATTAATAAATGAGACTCGATAATGATGTCTTGTTCAATGCATGTGCGTGCACCTAGAGCTCCTAGCGTCCTGAGAAACATGTAAAGAAACAAGTGTCAACATTAAAGATGAGTGAGTTCACAGGTTTTCATAAATTCGTTTGTTTACTCCGTTACAGTTTGTTACTCCGTTATCCCCAACCCGGGATAACATATCAGTTCCATTATTCCAATCCCGGAATAATAAGTTGTTGCTTCCAATATTCCAAACCGGAATATTAAGTTGTTGTTTCCATTATCCCCAACCCGGGATAATAAGTTGTTGTTCCAATATTCCAAACCCGGAATATTAAGTTGATCCGTAATTAAGTTCAATATTAATGTATATAGGTAGCTAGCCTAAAGTCATGTCACTAAGTGTTCGCGATCGAAGCTGACAGTTGTGCCTCCGTTTTGCCAGGCCTATCACATGACCATGGCGATGTTAGGCCAATCATACACCCGTTGACCATACCCGGTCGGCTAGCGCGACTAGCTCGGATGGGGCTCGTCAGACCCAGTAGTACTACTTATAATTCCCCCGCTATTTAACTCAAATACTAACGATCCGAGGAGATTGTCGAGGACTTAAGTGATAAAGCTGCTTAGTGCCCATAACATTACATTAACATTAACTTAGTTACCGTATAGTTATGTGACGTTAAATTCGTATAACGTAAAGAGATTGAGTTTGAGAGTGTATACATGTTTCTCCCCCTGTTGTTTAAAAACCGGATAAAGTTAGGGGCCGTGAACTCACCTTTATTTGCTCGATTAGTGTAGCAAAGATGTTATAAGAGATGGGACCGCTAGTTGCGTCCTAACAAACCAATTAATTACACGTCAGTGTGAAATCACACCAATACAAATTCCACACGCAATTTACTCACAAAGTGATACACACAAACAACATATCTAACACTCAAACATGCATGCAAGTATTCTCATGTGATCATAGGAATCAAACAACTTATCATGAACATATTCCAAATCCATACAACACTTTATGCATATAATCACAAGTTATCAACTTTCTGCTTAACACTCAATTATTCAGCTGTTTTCTAGGATTTTTATAAAATAGTTCTAACATTCCAAAAATTCTCATATTTTTACAGTAGGTGACATTTATACCATAGAAATTTATATAATTTTTCCAAGTCCTAAATCTTTACCAATTAGCCATAAATATTAATTCATTAAGCTGCAGTCAGATTTACCGCTTTCTGACTGCAGTCTACGGAAGAATTTATTTAAAAATCACTGATCGTCCGATTAACAAAATTCCAGTTGGAGTTGCCCGGAAATTTCTATACCTAGTTGCTGTACAAAAATCATGACTCAAATCTCTACTGATTTTAAAATCTAGCTTGATAAACAACCAACAAAATTCCAGAATTTTAACAGCTTTACCTACTGAACTTGTTTAGCCCTTTAAAAATATCAAACGATTTCAGAAAATTATGAATCCAGCGCCATTAGATTCCTTATTCAAATCTCTACGTTCCAGACATCAGAAAATCCATTTTTCGACAACTAACGACCAAGTTACAGCCAGATAAAGTTGGCTGTAACTATTATTCAGCAGACTGTTTCAGCATCTCTTTATAATAAACTCGTATAATCCCGTTCATGCGATTAATCTAAGCGATCTAGAACTGATTTCTAGTCCTAGATTAATACTAATAACCTATCCATGCAAGCCCTTCTCAATAACTTTAGTTTTTATACACAATTTACAGCCTATACAATCAGCTTTCAATATAACATTCAATTCGGTTTAAACATTCCGCAATCATACAATCATCTAACGCAAACATCATTAACAAATCAGCTAGTCTAACATTCGTTCAATCATGCTTGGCAAGCTTATATGTTCCGACAACTATCATACATATAAACAAGGATTAACAAAGCCGCTTTCATTCAGCAATCATCGTCCGAAACAACTAACCATTCTAGCATAGATATAATTCAAGACAACTAAACCATTTAAGCATACATATCATCCGAAACAACTTAAACATCTAAGCATACATATCATCCGAAACAACTTAAACATCTAAGCATACATATCATCCGAAACAACTTAAACATCTAAGCATACATATCATCCGAAACAACTTAAACGAACCGTGAGTGTGATGAGAGAAGATGGCGATGGTTGCTGCTGCGTCCGGAAGGGAAGAAAGGAAAGCTGTTGCGACCGAGAGGGTGAACAAGACTAATTCAGATCGAGATGATAAAGGGGAAAGCTGTTCGCGATCGGAGGGTGCAAGAATAAAGCTGCCGACGGCAGTCTTGTTGGTTAGGGTTTTCGGATTCTGAAGGAAACATGCATGATCTGAATTTATAGGCGCACATGATAAGGTTTACGGTTTAGGATAAGTGTTGTTGGCCGAGAATCTTGGGTTGTTTGGTTTGGGTCTTGATCACGTGGCCGAGGGACTAAAGTTGCATGCTATGAGTTTCGGTTTTGGTTAGTGTTTGTGGCCGAGGGACTTGGGTTGGGTCGGTTTGGGTTTTATCTTGCGGCCAAAGATTAAGGTGAGTTGGTTTGGTTTGGGGTTTTGGCCGAGTGGTTCTAGGTTTGGCATGCAACGGTTTTCGGTTTAGGTTGTTCTCGGCCGAGTAGTTGGAACTCTAGGTCTAGGTTTGATCCTTGTTTTCTTTTGGCCGAAAACTTAAGTTCAAAGTTTAAACTTTGTTAACTCCTAAAGTCACAAAGGATCGAGGTTGGTTCGTGTCGCGGTTCGGTTCGTGTACATATCTACACTAATTACTTTATACTAAACAATCACACCAACACTCATCACGTATTCATTCCATGCACGTTTAATACTTAACACATATATTATTCGACAAGTGTCACGTGTAATTTATCCGAAAAACCCGGGATATCACATTATCCCATGTTGAAAGAATTTTCGTCCCGAAAATTGAGTAAACTCGGTTTAGCATGTAACGTACATGTTCAGAGTGCCACGCACAAAGAGTTAGTTCGTTTATAATGGTACGCAACGTTACAAGAAATTCCCAAGTGTCATACACAAAGAATTTAGTCAACAATAGTACACGAAAGTATAAGAAGTTTCCAGGTTGTCACATCATCCCCTTGTTGAAAGAATTTTCGTCCCGAAAATTTAGTTACTGGTATCGTTAGTTTGCTGCTCAGTTGCAAAGAGGTGTGGGTATTTGCTTTTCATTTGGTCCTCTCTTTCCCACGTGAACTCCGGTCCACGCTTAGAGTCCCAACGAACTTTAACGATTGGAATCTTGCTGTGCCTTCGAGTCTTGATCTCACGATCCATAATCTCAATCGGCTTTTCTACGAAGTGTAGTTGTTCATCCACTTAGATCTCATCCAATGGAATAACTAAAGTTTCATCTGATAGACACTTCTTCAGATTGGACACGTGAAATACGTTGTGAACTCCACTGAGTTCGGCAGGAAGGTCTAATTGGTATGCTACGGGTCCAATACGTTTCAAGATTTCAAACGGGCCTACATACCGTGGGTTAAGTTTGCCTCGTTTTCCAAAGCGGATTACACCCTTCCACGGTGACACCTTTAGTAGGACGCGATCGCCTACTTGAAGTTCGAGCGGTTTGCGTCGTTGATCAGCGTAGCTTTTCTGTCGATCTCGTGCCGCCGCCATGCGGTTTCTGATTTGTACAATCTTTTCAGTAGCCTCAAGTATTATCTCAGGGCCTGTGAGTTGACTGTCACCGACTTCTGCCCAGCAGACCGGTGATCTACATTTACGACCGTATAATGCCTCAAATGGTGCTGCTGAAATACTCGTGTGATAGCTGTTGTTATATGAGAATTCCACTAGAGGCAGGTGAATTTCCCAATTATTTCCGAAGTCCACTACGCATGCCCTAAGCATGTCTTCCAAGGTCTGTATGGTCCTTTCGCTTTGACCATCAGTCTGAGGGTGATAAGCTGTGCTCATATCCAAGCGTGTTCCCAACGCTTTCTGGAGTGACTGCCAGAAGTTTGACGTGAAACGAGCATCTCTATCTGAGATGATGGACGTTGGCACTCCGTGCCGAGAAACTACTTCCTTAATGTAGATGCGAGTCAACTTCTCCATCTTATCCGTTTCTTTGATAGCTAGGAAGTGTGCGGACTTAGTTAAACGATCCACAATCACCCAGATGGTATCGCAACCACCCAAGGTTCGCGGGAGTTTAGTGATAAAATCCATGGAGATCTGATCCCATTTCCACACTAGGATCTCAGGTTGTTGGAGTAGCCCCGATGGCTTTTGATACTCCACCTTGACTTTTGCACAAGTCAAACATCTACTCACGTAGGTGGCTATATCGGCTTTCATGTTGGGCCACCAATACGCAGCTTTAAGGTCTTGATACATCTTATCCGAACCCGGATGGACAGAGTATCGAGATTTGTGAGCTTCATCCATGACTAGCTCTCTGAGGTTTCCGTAGAGAGGTACCCATATGCGATTCATGAAATACCGGGCTCCATTGGGCTTTACCTCCCAGTCGCGTTCCATTTTTCCCACCGATTCGGCTTTGATGTTTTCCTCCTTAACTGCTTCTAACTGGGCGTCGCGTATTTGTTCGGGTAGCCCCGAATGAATAGTGAGTTGTAGTGCTCGTACACGACGAGGTTTCAAGTGTTCCTTCCTGCTGAGGGCATCAGCTACCACGTTAGCTTTACCCGGGTGATACCGAATGGCACACTCATAATCGTTCAAGAGTTCGACCCAGCGACGCTGTCGCATGTTCAACTCCTTCTGATCAAAGATGTGCTGGAGGCTTTTGTGGTCAGTGAAGATTGTGCACTTCGTTCCATAAAGGTAGTGTCTCCAAATCTTAAGTGCAAACACTACTGCTCCCAATTCTAGGTCATGCGTCGTGTAGTTCTTCTCGTGAACTTTCAGCTGTCGTGACGCATACGCGATGACCTTATCGCGTTGCATGAGTACGCATCCCAATCCCTGAATGGAAGCATCACAATACACTACAAAGTCATCTGTCCCTTCCGGCAAGGACAGAATGGGTGCACTGCAAAGTTTCTGCTTCAGCAATTGAAACGCTGCTTCTTGCTTTTCACCCCAAGCATACTTGATGCCTTTCTGGGTGAGGGTAGTGAGCGGTTGTGCAATCTTTAAAACCCCTCGATGAAGCGTCTGTAGTAACCAGCCAATCCTAAGAATTGGCGGATCTCCGTCGGTGTCTTAGGTGCTTCCCAGTTTTTGATGGCTTCAATCTTGGCAGGGTCTACGTGGATACCCTTTTCATTCACGACGTGCCCGAGAAACTGAACTTCCCGGATCCAGAAATCACACTTCGAGAGCTTGGCATATAGCTTTTCCTGTTGAAGTAATCCTAGCAGTAATCGTAGATGCTCGGCATGCTCTTCTTCACTTTTGGAGTAGATGAGTATGTCATCGATGAACACAATGACAAATTTGTCGAGGTATGGTTTACACACGCGGTTCATGAGGTCCATGAATACCGCAGGTGCGTTAGTGAGACCGAATGGCATGACCAAGAACTCGTAATGGCCATACCGAGTGCGAAATGCTGTCTTAGCGACATCCTCCTCTCTGACGCGTAGCTGGTGATAACCGGACCGTAAATCAATCTTAGAGTAGTAAGTTGACCCTTGCAGTTGGTCGAATAGATCGTCGATGCGAGGTAACGGGTATCGGTTCTTGACTGTAACCTTATTGAGTTCCCTATAGTCGATGCACATGCGGAAAGTCCCGTCCTTCTTCTTGACAAACAGGACTGGAGCTCCCCATGGCGAAACGCTTGGTCGGATGAATCCTTTTTCTAGCAGCTCTTGAAATTAGGTAGACAGCTCCTGCAGCTCGGCTGGAGCTAGGCGGTATGGAGCTTTGGCGATAGGAGTTGCATTGCTTGCCAATTCGATTTCAAATTCCAACTGTCGATGTGGTGGAAGACCAGGTAGTTCTTCTGGGAATACATCGGAAAAATCACGGACGACAGGGATGTCTTCTATACATTTCTCGTCCTTAGGATGTTCGGTAATTAGTGCGAGTAAAGCGAAGGAATTCTTTTTCCGAAGATACTTCTGCGCTTGCATGTATGAGATGATGTTGGTGACGGCGCTTGCCTTATCGCCTTGTACTGTCAGGATTTCGTCGTTCGAGAGTGGAATACGGATAGACTTTTCGAAGCAGAGAACTTCAGCCCGGACGTCGGATAGCCAGTCCATTCCGACTACCACATCAAAACTACCCAGGTAGTTGTCATCAGATCGATGGTAAAAGTGCGGCCCGCGAGTTTGAGTTGACAGCCGGATACGATTTGGGTCACATCTACAGATTTACCATCGGCTAACTCTATAACATAAGGGGTCTCTAATGGTTCAAGCGTGAGATTTAGATTCTTCCTAAAAGACTCAGATATAAAGCTCCTATCCGCACCCGTATCAAAAAGCACAGAAGCAAAATGTTCATTAAGGGGAAACTTACCGGTGACCACGTTCGTGTCGTTTCTGGCCTCTCCGCGGCCCAATGTAAATGCACGACCTTTGGCACCTCCTGTGCCACCGTTCCCATTGTTGTTGTTGTTATTATTGTTGTGGTTGTTGTGGTTGTGGTTGTTTCCACCATTATTGTTGTTGTTGCGCAACTGTGGGCAGTCTTTTCTGAAATGAGCGGTGCTACCACACTGATAGCATTCCCGGTTTATACCCTGCTGCTGACCTTGGGGCTGATTCTGATTTTGTCGGGACATAATTTCCCCACGACAATCCCTTGCCGCATTTCCCATCTTGCCACATCTTTGGCAGCGATTTCCGGCACAAGGGCCGTTATGATGGAGATTACAGCGGTTGCACTGCGGCTTTCGACCTACATAACCGCCTGCATTCTGGTTGTTGTTGTTGTTGTAGTTGTTGTTGTAGTTGCTGTTGTTGTTGGAACGATTTTGATGACTCCGGTGGCTGTGGTAGTGATTGAACCGTTCTGGTTCCCTTGTTGTGGATGAGGTGACGAAGACTGTCGAATGGTGGAGTCTTCAAACTTTCTTTTGTTATCTGAGGCAACTTCAGTGGTACCCCGTGCTGGCAGTTTCTTCTGTTCCACCGCTTTATCGGTGAGTTTGTGAGCCAATCGGATTGCTTGATGTTCTGTTACAGGGTTACTAGACATCACCATACCCTGAATTTCCGGAACCAGACCCCCGAGATAGAACTCGAGTCTTTTCTCCACCGTGTTGGCCAAATCGGGACACAGAAATACCAAATCATGATGTTTTGCGGTGTAAGCTTCAATTTCCGATCCCACCATCTTGTGGTTCCACAAAGCTTGCTCTAACTGTTGCACTCTGTCTCGTGGACAGTACTCCTCTTTAATCAGGGCCTTGAACTCAGTCCATGCCATAGCATTTGCAGCTAACAGTCCACGTGTTTGGACTTGGGCATTCCACCATGTCAGTGCCCCATCTTCCAGCATTGAGGCTGCATATTTGACTTTGTTGGCCTCGAGGCAGTTGCACATTTCAAAAACGGATTCTGACTTTTCGATCCAGCGGACCAGTCCAATGGGTCCTTCCGCCCCCGAGAACTTGCTTGGCTTTGCGTCAAGGAACATCTTATAGGGATTAAAGCCCCCTCCTGCTGACAGAGAACAGGAAGTCAGCAAGGAATTGTACTAGCCTCACTATTAGATTTTCACGCGAAAACTTAATAATGGTTACCTGCCGGCTGGTTCTGCACACCCGCTAATGCTGCGTTCACATGCTCCTGGATCATGGCAGCTAGCTCTTCGGGCGTCAAGTTAAGGTTTCCACGTCTTCCAGTCGCCATTTAGATCTTCGAAACACAACACAAACACACCCGATAAGTCTATATGTCCAATATAGTTATCCTACTTCGTACTTTAATAATTATTTAGTTATGTCAACGCAATATGTTAAATAGTCAAAAGAAATACTTGATTAACTGAAATCTCAACGTCTTACAAAAGTGCAAATCAAACATACGAATTTACTATAAAGTCTCAAGTTTAAACACAAGTGGAAAATAATAAACTGAAGGAAAACAAATAAAATAAGCGGGACGTGTCAGTCGTCTACGTCTCCATCCCCCAAGTCACTGTCGTTGCCGTCATCCTGTGCGGCATCTCCAGCTTCCTCAGCTGGGTCCTCCTCCTCCGGATCCTCTTCAGGATCCTCCTCTGGATCCTCTTCTGGATCCTCCTCTACCGGCACTGGAGAGGCAGGTGCTGGTTCAAGTGCTTGATTTTGCAGTTCCTGAATGTTCCAACTATTTTCCAGGACTCTGTCCTCAAGCCAGTCAGCTCTTATCTGCTCCGCACGCAGATCTCTGGCTATGGTGTTACGAGCTATCTTACTCGTACGATGCTCTTCCTCGAGCGAGTCGGTCTTTCCCGTAAGGTGTCGGATCATCCATCCTTGTGCTAAGATGGTTTCCTGCATTCTTTCTAACTGTTTTTGTTGTGTATGTACCAGGATTCTAAGCATGTCAAGTCCTATTTCTACAGGATTAACCGGTTCAACCGGTACAGCAATAGTTGGGCGCAACGACGACTCCTCCCCCAGAGCGAGCCTTTTCCTCGCTGCTGAGCGTGTCTCCACGCCATAAGGTGGTATGGGTTCCACCATTGGTGCCTTTCCTGGTGCTCTTGGTGGCGTAAGTCTGTCGGACGATGATGACGATGAGGATGATGACATTGCCTGTTGGGTCGTGTAGTTAGTTACGAGTTGTTTTCATTTCTTATTATGAAGGTATAACCTACCAAACACGTTTGTAGCATATTGCATAACAAGATATAATAATTCGGTGCCAAATTAAGTCTAGTGTCGTGATATCAGCTATAGTTTAGGTCTACTTCTAATGCAAACCTGGTTCTCTATAGCTAGTGGCTCTGATACCAATCTGTCACACCCTCAATTTCCACTTGCGGAGTTCTACCGCGAGACGTGTGAACAAACCAGAATCTAAGACACTAGTACGTTGAACGACTCTACATGATTTGATTATACGTTTTCCAAAATCATTTGTTGTCGATTTTATATTACCAATATTTAGCATGAGTATCAGTTTTTAAAGTTTGAGCGGAAGCATAAATAAGTAATGACACAAACGCCAAAACAAAGGAAAAATCCCAAAACAATATTAATAAATGAGACTCGATAATGATGTCTTGTTCAATGCATGTGCGTGCACCTAGAGCTCCTAGCGTCCTGAGAAACATGTAAAGAAACAAGTGTCAACATTAAAGATGAGTGAGTTCACAGGTTTTCATAAATTCGTTTGTTTACTCCGTTACAGTTTGTTACTCCGTTATCCCCAACCCGGGATAACATATCAGTTCCATTATTCCAATCCCGGAATAATAAGTTGTTGCTTCCAATATTTCAAACCGGAATATTAAGTTGTTGTTTCCATTATCCCCAACCCGGGATAATAAGTTGATGTTCCAATATTCCAAACCCGGAATATTAAGTTGATCCGTAATTAAGTTCAATATTAATGTATATAGGTAGCTAGCCTAAAGTCATGTCACTAAGTGTTCGCGATCGAAGCTGACAGTTGTGCCTCCGTTTTGCCAGGCCTATCACATGACCATGGCGATGTTAGGCCAATCATACACCCGTTGACCATACCCGGTCGGCTAGCGCGACTAGCTTGGATGGGGCTCGTCAGACCCAGTAGTACTACTTATAATTCCCCCGCTATTTAACCCAAATACTAACGATCCGAGGAGATTGTCGAGGACTTAAGTGATAAAGCTGCTTAGTGCCCATAACATTACATTAACATTAACTTAGTTACCGTATAGTTATGTGACGTTAAATTCGTATAACGTAAAGAGATTGAGTTTGAGAGTGTATACATGTTTCTCCCCCTGTTGTTTAAAAACCGGATAAAGTTAGGGGCCGTGAACTCACCTTTATTTGCTCGGCTAGTGTAGCAAAGATGTTATAAGAGATGGGACCGCTAGTTGCGTCCTAACAAACCAATTAATTACACGTCAGTGTGAAATCACACCAATACAAATTCCACACGCAATTTACTCACAAAGTGATACACACAAACAACATATCTAACACTCAAACATGCATGCAAGTATTCTCATGTGATCATAGGAATCAAACAACTTATCATGAACATATTCCAAATCCATACAACACTTTATGCATATAATCACAAGTTATCAACTTTCTGCTTAACACTCAATTATTCAGCTGTTTTCTAGGATTTTTATAAAATAGTTCTAACATTCCAAAAATTCTCATATTTTTACAGTAGGTGACATTTATACCATAGAAATTTATATAATTTTTCCAAGTCCTAAATCTTTACCAATTAGCCATAAATATTAATTCATTAAGCTGCAGTCAGATTTACCGCTTTCTGACTGCAGTCTACGGAAGAATTTATTTAAAAATCACTGATCGTCCGATTAACAAAATTCCAGTTGGAGTTGCCCGGAAATTTCTATACTAGTTGCTGTACAAAAATCATGACTCAACTCTCTACTGATTTTAAAATCTAGCTTGATAAACAACCAACAAAATTCCAGAATTTTAACAGCTTTACCTACTGAACTTGTTTAGCCCTTTAAAAATATCAAACGATTTCAGAAAATTATGAATCCAGCGCCATTAGATTCTTATTCAAATCTCTACGTTCAGACATCAGAAAATCATTTTTCGACAACTAACGACCAAGTTACAGCTAGATAAAGTTGGCTGTAACTATTATTCAGCAGACTGTTTCAGCATCTCTTTATAATAAACTCGTATAATCCCGTTCATGCGATTAATCTAAGCGATCTAGAACTGATTTCTAGTCCTAGATTAATACTAATAACCTATCCATGCAAGCCCTTCTCAATAACTTTAGTTTTTATACACAATTTACAGCCTATACAATCAGCTTTCAATTTAACATTCAATTCGGTTTAAACATTCCGCAATCATACAATCATCTAACGCAAACATCATTAACAAATCAGCTAGTCTAACATTCGTTCAATCATGCTTGGCAAGCTTATATGTTCCGACAACTATCATACATATAAACAAGGATTAACAAAGCCGCTTTCATTCAGCAATCATCGTCCGAAACAACTAACCATTCTAGCATAGATATAATTCAAGACAACTAAACCATTTAAGCATACATATCATCCGAAACAACTTAAACATCTAAGCATACATATCATCCGAAACAACTTAAACATCTAAGCATACATATCATCCGAAACAACTTAAACATCTAAGCATACATATCATCCGAAACAACTTAAACGAACCGTGAGTGTGATGAGAGAAGATGGCGATGGTTGCTGCTGCGTCCGGAAGGGAAGAAAGGAAAGCTGTTGCGACGAGAGGGTGAACAAGACTAATTCAGATCGAGATGATAAAGGGGAAAGCTGTTCGCGATCGGAGGGTGCAAGAATAAAGCTGCCGACGGCAGTCTTGTTGGTTAGGGTTTTCGGATTCTGAAGGAAACATGCATGATCTGAATTTATAGGCGCACATGATAAGGTTTACGGTTTAGGATAAGTGTTGTTGGCCGAGAATCTTGGGTTGTTTGGTTTGGGTCTTGATCACGTGGCCGAGGGACTAAAGTTGCATGCTATGAGTTTCGGTTTTGGTTAGTGTTTGTGGCCGAGGGACTTGGGTTGGGTCGGTTTGGGTTTTATCTTGCGGCCAAAGATTAAGGTGAGTTGGTTTGGTTTGGGGTTTTGGCCGAGTGGTTCTAGGTTTGGCATGCAACGGTTTTCGGTTTAGGTTGTTCTCGGCCGAGTAGTTGGAACTCTAGGTCTAGGTTTGATCCTTGTTTTCTTTTGGCCGAAAACTTAAGTTCAAAGTTTAAACTTTGTTAACTCCTAAAGTCACAAAGGATCGAGGTTGGTTCGTGTCGCGGTTCGGTTCGTGTACATATCTACACTAATTACTTTATACTAAACAATCACACCAACACTCATCACGTATTCATTCCATGCACGTTTAATACTTAACACATATATTATTCGACAAGTGTCACGTGTAATTTATCCGAAAAACCCGGGATATCACATTATCCCCATGTTGAAAGAATTTTCGTCCCGAAAATTGAGTAAACTCGGTTTAGCATGTAACGTACATGTTCAGAGTGCCACGCACAAAGAGTTAGTTCGTTTATAATGGTACGCAACGTTACAAGAAATTCCCAAGTGTCATACACAAAGAATTTAGTCAACAATAGTACACGAAAGTATAAGAAGTTTCCAGGTTGTCACATCATCCCCTTGTTGAAAGAATTTTCGTCCCGAAAATTTAGTTACTGGTATCGTTAGTTTGCTGCTCAGTTGCAAAGAGGTGTGGGTATTTGCTTTTCATTTGGTCCTCTCTTTCCCACGTGAACTCCGGTCCACGCTTAGAGTCCCAACGAACTTTAACGATTGGAATCTTGCTGTGCCTTCGAGTCTTGATCTCACGATCCATAATCTCAATCGGCTTTTCTACGAAGTGTAGTTGTTCATCCACTTAGATCTCATCCAATGGAATAACTAAAGTTTCATCTGATAGACACTTCTTCAGATTGGACACGTGAAATACGTTGTGAACTCCACTGAGTTCGGCAGGAAGGTCTAATTGGTATGCTACGGGTCCAATACGTTTCAAGATTTCAAACGGGCCTACATACCGTGGGTTAAGTTTGCCTCGTTTTCCAAAGCGGATTACACCCTTCCACGGTGACACCTTTAGTAGGACGCGATCGCCTACTTGAAGTTCGAGCGGTTTGCGTCGTTGATCAGCGTAGCTTTTCTGTCGATCTCGTGCCGCCGCCATGCGGTTTCTGATTTTGTACAATCTTTTCAGTAGCCTCAAGTATTATCTCAGGGCCTGTGAGTTGACTGTCACCGACTTCTGCCCAGCAGACCGGTGATCTACATTTACGACCGTATAATGCCTCAAATGGTGCTGCTGAAATACTCGTGTGATAGCTGTTGTTATATGAGAATTCCACTAGAGGCAGGTGAATTTCCCAATTATTTCCGAAGTCCACTACGCATGCCCTAAGCATGTCTTCCAAGGTCTGTATGGTCCTTTCGCTTTGACCATCAGTCTGAGGGTGATAAGCTGTGCTCATATCCAAGCGTGTTCCCAACGCTTTCTGGAGTGACTGCCAGAAGTTTGACGTGAAACGAGCATCTCTATCTGAGATGATGGACGTTGGCACTCCGTGCCGAGAAACTACTTCCTTAATGTAGATGCGAGTCAACTTCTCCATCTTATCCGTTTCTTTGATAGCTAGGAAGTGTGCGGACTTAGTTAAACGATCCACAATCACCCAGATGGTATCGCAACCACCCAAGGTTCGCGGGAGTTTAGTGATAAAATCCATGGAGATCTGATCCCATTTCCACACTAGGATCTCAGGTTGTTGGAGTAGCCCCGATGGCTTTTGATACTCCACCTTGACTTTTGCACAAGTCAAACATCTACTCACGTAGGTGGCTATATCGGCTTTCATGTTGGGCCACCAATACGCAGCTTTAAGGTCTTGATACATCTTATCCGAACCCGGATGGACAGAGTATCGAGATTTGTGAGCTTCATCCATGACTAGCTCTCTGAGGTTTCCGTAGAGAGGTACCCATATGCGATTCATGAAATACCGGGCTCCATTGGGCTTTACCTCCCAGTCGCGTTCCATTTTTCCCACCGATTCGGCTTTGATGTTTTCCTCCTTAACTGCTTCTAACTGGGCGTCGCGTATTTGTTCGGGTAGCCCCGAATGAATAGTGAGTTGTAGTGCTCGTACACGACGAGGTTTCAAGTGTTCCTTCCTGCTGAGGGCATCAGCTACCACGTTAGCTTTACCCGGGTGATACCGAATGGCACACTCATAATCGTTCAAGAGTTCGACCCAGCGACGCTGTCGCATGTTCAACTCCTTCTGATCAAAGATGTGCTGGAGGCTTTTGTGGTCAGTGAAGATTGTGCACTTCGTTCCATAAAGGTAGTGTCTCCAAATCTTAAGTGCAAACACTACTGCTCCCAATTCTAGGTCATGCGTCGTGTAGTTCTTCTCGTGAACTTTCAGCTGTCGTGACGCATACGCGATGACCTTATCGCGTTGCATGAGTACGCATCCCAATCCCTGAATGGAAGCATCACAATACACTACAAAGTCATCTGTCCCTTCCGGCAAGGACAGAATGGGTGCACTGCAAAGTTTCTGCTTCAGCAATTGAAACGCTGCTTCTTGCTTTTCACCCCAAGCATACTTGATGCCTTTCTGGGTGAGGGTAGTGAGCGGTTGTGCAATCTTTAAAACCCCTCGATGAAGCGTCTGTAGTAACCAGCCAATCCTAAGAATTGGCGGATCTCCGTCGGTGTCTTAGGTGCTTCCCAGTTTTTGATGGCTTCAATCTTGGCAGGGTCTACGTGGATACCCTTTTCATTCACGACGTGCCCGAGAAACTGAACTTCCCGGATCCAGAAATCACACTTCGAGAGCTTGGCATATAGCTTTTCCTGTTGAAGTAATCCTAGCAGTAATCGTAGATGCTCGGCATGCTCTTCTTCACTTTTGGAGTAGATGAGTATGTCATCGATGAACACAATGACAAATTTGTCGAGGTATGGTTTACACACGCGGTTCATGAGGTCCATGAATACCGCAGGTGCGTTAGTGAGACCGAATGGCATGACCAAGAACTCGTAATGGCCATACCGAGTGCGAAATGCTGTCTTAGCGACATCCTCCTCTCTGACGCGTAGCTGGTGATAACCGGACCGTAAATCAATCTTAGAGTAGTAAGTTGACCCTTGCAGTTGGTCGAATAGATCGTCGATGCGAGGTAACGGGTATCGGTTCTTGACTGTAACCTTATTGAGTTCCCTATAGTCGATGCACATGCGGAAAGTCCCGTCCTTCTTCTTGACAAACAGGACTGGAGCTCCCCATGGCGAAACGCTTGGTCGGATGAATCCTTTTTCTAGCAGCTCTTGAAATTAGGTAGACAGCTCCTGCAGCTCGGCTGGAGCTAGGCGGTATGGAGCTTTGGCGATAGGAGTTGCATTGCTTGCCAATTCGATTTCAAATTCCAACTGTCGATGTGGTGGAAGACCAGGTAGTTCTTCTGGGAATACATCGGAAAAATCACGGACGACAGGGATGTCTTCTATACATTTCTCGTCCTTAGGATGTTCGGTAATTAGTGCGAGTAAAGCGAAGGAATTCTTTTTCCGAAGATACTTCTGCGCTTGCATGTATGAGATGATGTTGGTGACGGCGCTTGCCTTATCGCCTTGTACTGTCAGGATTTCGTCGTTCGAGAGTGGAATACGGATAGACTTTTCGAAGCAGAGAACTTCAGCCCGGACGTCGGATAGCCAGTCCATTCCGACTACCACATCAAAACTACCCAGGTAGTTGTCATCAGATCGATGGTAAAAGTGCGGCCCGCGAGTTTGAGTTGACAGCCGGATACGATTTGGGTCACATCTACAGATTTACCATCGGCTAACTCTATAACATAAGGGGTCTCTAATGGTTCAAGCGTGAGATTTAGATTCTTCCTAAAAGACTCAGATATAAAGCTCCTATCCGCACCCGTATCAAAAAGCACAGAAGCAAAATGTTCATTAAGGGGAAACTTACCGGTGACCACGTTCGTGTCGTTTCTGGCCTCTCCGCGGCCCAATGTAAATGCACGACCTTTGGCACCTCCTGTGCCACCGTTCCCATTGTTGTTGTTGTTATTATTGTTGTGGTTGTTGTGGTTGTGGTTGTTTCCACCATTATTGTTGTTGTTGCGCAACTGTGGGCAGTCTTTTCTGAAATGAGCGGTGCTACCACACTGATAGCATTCCCGGTTTATACCCTGCTGCTGACCTTGGGGCTGATTCTGATTTTGTCGGGACATAATTTCCCCACGACAATCCCTTGCCGCATTTCCCATCTTGCCACATCTTTGGCAGCGATTTCCGGCACAAGGGCCGTTATGATGGAGATTACAGCGGTTGCACTGCGGCTTTCGACCTACATAACCGCCTGCATTCTGGTTGTTGTTGTTGTTGTAGTTGTTGTTGTAGTTGCTGTTGTTGTTGGAACGATTTTGATGACTCCGGTGGCTGTGGTAGTGATTGAACCGTTCTGGTTCCCTTGTTGTGGATGAGGTGACGAAGACTGTCGAATGGTGGAGTCTTCAAACTTTCTTTTGTTATCTGAGGCAACTTCAGTGGTACCCCGTGCTGGCAGTTTCTTCTGTTCCACCGCTTTATCGGTGAGTTTGTGAGCCAATCGGATTGCTTGATGTTCTGTTACAGGGTTACTAGACATCACCATACCCTGAATTTCCGGAACCAGACCCCGAGATAGAACTCGAGTCTTTTCTCCACCGTGTTGGCCAAATCGGGACACAGAAATACCAAATCATGATGTTTTGCGGTGTAAGCTTCAATTTCCGATCCCACCATCTTGTGGTTCCACAAAGCTTGCTCTAACTGTTGCACTCTGTCTCGTGGACAGTACTCCTCTTTAATCAGGGCCTTGAACTCAGTCCATGCCATAGCATTTGCAGCTAACAGTCCACGTGTTTGGACTTGGGCATTCCACCATGTCAGTGCCCCATCTTCCAGCATTGAGGCTGCATATTTGACTTTGTTGGCCTCGAGGCAGTTGCACATTTCAAAAACGGATTCTGACTTTTCGATCCAGCGGACCAGTCCAATGGGTCCTTCCGCCCCCGAGAACTTGCTTGGCTTTGCGTCAAGGAACATCTTATAGGGATTAAAGCCCCCTCCTGCTGACAGAGAACAGGAAGTCAGCAAGGAATTGTACTAGCCTCACTATTAGATTTTCACGCGAAAACTTAATAATGGTTACCTGCCGGCTGGTTCTGCACACCCGCTAATGCTGCGTTCACATGCTCCTGGATCATGGCAGCTAGCTCTTCGGGCGTCAAGTTAAGGTTTCCACGTCTTCCAGTCGCCATTTAGATCTTCGAAACACAACACAAACACACCCCGATAAGTCTATATGTCCAATATAGTTATCCTACTTCGTACTTTAATAATTATTTAGTTATGTCAACGCAATATGTTAAATAGTCAAAAGAAATACTTGATTAACTGAAATCTCAACGTCTTACAAAAGTGCAAATCAAACATACGAATTTACTATAAAGTCTCAAGTTTAAACACAAGTGGAAAATAATAAACTGAAGGAAAACAAATAAAATAAGCGGGACGTGTCAGTCGTCTACGTCTCCATCCCCCAAGTCACTGTCGTTGCCGTCATCCTGTGCGGCATCTCCAGCTTCCTCAGCTGGGTCCTCCTCCTCCGGATCCTCTTCAGGATCCTCCTCTGGATCCTCTTCTGGATCCTCCTCTACCGGCACTGGAGAGGCAGGTGCTGGTTCAAGTGCTTGATTTTGCAGTTCCTGAATGTTCCAACTATTTTCCAGGACTCTGTCCTCAAGCCAGTCAGCTCTTATCTGCTCCGCACGCAGATCTCTGGCTATGGTGTTACGAGCTATCTTACTCGTACGATGCTCTTCCTCGAGCGAGTCGGTCTTTCCCGTAAGGTGTCGGATCATCCATCCTTGTGCTAAGATGGTTTCCTGCATTCTTTCTAACTGTTTTTGTTGTGTATGTACCAGGATTCTAAGCATGTCAAGTCCTATTTCTACAGGATTAACCGGTTCAACCGGTACAGCAATAGTTGGGCGCAACGACGACTCCTCCCCCAGAGCGAGCCTTTTCCTCGCTGCTGAGCGTGTCTCCACGCCATAAGGTGGTATGGGTTCCACCATTGGTGCCTTTCCTGGTGCTCTTGGTGGCGTAAGTCTGTCGGACGATGATGACGATGAGGATGATGACATTGCCTGTTGGGTCGTGTAGTTAGTTACGAGTTGTTTTCATTTCTTATTATGAAGGTATAACCTACCAAACACGTTTGTAGCATATTGCATAACAAGATATAATAATTCGGTGCCAAATTAAGTCTAGTGTCGTGATATCAGCTATAGTTTAGGTCTACTTCTAATGCAAACCTGGTTCTCTATAGCTAGTGGCTCTGATACCAATCTGTCACACCCTCAATTTCCACTTGCGGAGTTCTACCGCGAGACGTGTGAACAAACCAGAATCTAAGACACTAGTACGTTGAACGACTCTACATGATTTGATTATACGTTTTCCAAAATCATTTGTTGTCGATTTTATATTACCAATATTTAGCATGAGTATCAGTTTTTAAAGTTTGAGCGGAAGCATAAATAAGTAATGACACAAACGCCAAAACAAAGGAAAAATCCCAAAACAATATTAATAAATGAGACTCGATAATGATGTCTTGTTCAATGCATGTGCGTGCACCTAGAGCTCCTAGCGTCCTGAGAAACATGTAAAGAAACAAGTGTCAACATTAAAGATGAGTGAGTTCACAGGTTTTCATAAATTCGTTTGTTTACTCCGTTACAGTTTGTTACTCCGTTATCCCCAACCCGGGATAACATATCAGTTCCATTATTCCAATCCCGGAATAATAAGTTGTTGCTTCCAATATTTCAAACCGGAATATTAAGTTGTTGTTTCCATTATCCCCAACCCGGGATAATAAGTTGATGTTCCAATATTCCAAACCCGGAATATTAAGTTGATCCGTAATTAAGTTCAATATTAATGTATATAGGTAGCTAGCCTAAAGTCATGTCACTAAGTGTTCGCGATCGAAGCTGACAGTTGTGCCTCCGTTTTGCCAGGCCTATCACATGACCATGGCGATGTTAGGCCAATCATACACCCGTTGACCATACCCGGTCGGCTAGCGCGACTAGCTTGGATGGGGCTCGTCAGACCCAGTAGTACTACTTATAATTCCCCCGCTATTTAACCCAAATACTAACGATCCGAGGAGATTGTCGAGGACTTAAGTGATAAAGCTGCTTAGTGCCCATAACATTACATTAACATTAACTTAGTTACCGTATAGTTATGTGACGTTAAATTCGTATAACGTAAAGAGATTGAGTTTGAGAGTGTATACATGTTTCTCCCCTGTTGTTTAAAAACCGGATAAAGTTAGGGGCCGTGAACTCACCTTTATTTGCTCGGCTAGTGTAGCAAAGATGTTATAAGAGATGGGACCGCTAGTTGCGTCCTAACAAACCAATTAATTACACGTCAGTGTGAAATCACACCAATACAAATTCCACACGCAATTTACTCACAAAGTGATACACACAAACAACATATCTAACACTCAAACATGCATGCAAGTATTCTCATGTGATCATAGGAATCAAACAACTTATCATGAACATATTCCAAATCCATACAACACTTTATGCATATAATCACAAGTTATCAACTTTCTGCTTAACACTCAATTATTCAGCTGTTTTCTAGGATTTTTATAAAATAGTTCTAACATTCCAAAAATTCTCATATTTTTACAGTAGGTGACATTTATACCATAGAAATTTATATAATTTTTCCAAGTCCTAAATCTTTACCAATTAGCCATAAATATTAATTCATTAAGCTGCAGTCAGATTTACCGCTTTCTGACTGCAGTCTACGGAAGAATTTATTTAAAAATCACTGATCGTCCGATTAACAAAATTCCAGTTGGAGTTGCCCGGAAATTTCTATACCTAGTTGCTGTACAAAAATCATGACTCAACTCTCTACTGATTTTAAAATCTAGCTTGATAAACAACCAACAAAATTCCAGAATTTTAACAGCTTTACCTACTGAACTTGTTTAGCCCTTTAAAAATATCAAACGATTTCAGAAAATTATGAATCCAGCGCCATTAGATTCCTTATTCAAATCTCTACGTTCCAGACATCAGAAAATCCATTTTTCGACAACTAACGACCAAGTTACAGCTAGATAAAGTTGGCTGTAACTATTATTCAGCAGACTGTTTCAGCATCTCTTTATAATAAACTCGTAAATCCCGTTCATGCGATTAATCTAAGCGATCTAGAACTGATTTCTAGTCCTAGATTAATACTAATAACCTATCCATGCAAGCCCTTCTCAATAACTTTAGTTTTTATACACAATTTACAGCCTATACAATCAGCTTTCAATTTAACATTCAATTCGGTTTAAACATTCCGCAATCATACAATCATCTAACGCAAACATCATTAACAAATCAGCTAGTCTAACATTCGTTCAATCATGCTTGGCAAGCTTATATGTTCCGACAACTATCATACATATAAACAAGGATTAACAAAGCCGCTTTCATTCAGCAATCATCGTCCGAAACAACTAACCATTCTAGCATAGATATAATTCAAGACAACTAAACCATTTAAGCATACATATCATCCGAAACAACTTAAACATCTAAGCATACATATCATCCGAAACAACTTAAACATCTAAGCATACATATCATCCGAAACAACTTAAACATCTAAGCATACATATCATCCGAAACAACTTAAACGAACCGTGAGTGTGATGAGAGAAGATGGCGATGGTTGCTGCTGCGTCCGGAAGGGAAGAAAGGAAAGCTGTTGCGACCGAGAGGGTGAAAAAGACTAATTCAGACCGAGATGATAAAGGGGAAAGCTGTTCGCGATCGGAGGGTGCAAGAATAAAGCTGCCGACGGCAGTCTTGTTGGTTAGGGTTTTCGGATTCTGAAGGAAACATGCATGATCTGAATTTATAGGCGCACATGATAAGGTTTACGGTTTGGGATAAGTGTTGTTGGCCGAGAATCTTGGGTTGTTTGGTTTGGGTCTTGATCACGTGGCCGAGGGACTAAAGTTGCATGCTATGAGTTTCGGTTTTGGTTAGTGTTTGTGGCCGAGGGACTTGGGTTGGGTCGGTTTGGGTTTTATCTTGCGGCCAAAGATTAAGGTGAGTTGGTTTGGTTTGGGGTTTTGGCCGAGTGGTTCTAGGTTTGGCATGCAACGGTTTTCGGTTTAGGTTGTTCTCGGCCGAGTAGTTGGAACTCTAGGTCTAGGTTTGATCCTTGTTTTCTTTTGGCCGAAAACTTAAGTTCAAAGTTTAAACTTTGTTAACTCCTAAAGTCACAAAGGATCGAGGTTGGTTCGTGTCGCGGTTCGGTTCGTGTACATATCTACACTAATTACTTTATACTAAACAATCACACCAACACTCATCACGTATTCATTCCATGCACATTTAATACTTAACACATATATTATTCGACAAGTGTCACGTGTAATTTATCCGAAAAACCCGGGATATCACAACTTTCAACACACCTATATATGCGAATCACAATCTTGGTCCAGATCATGAGAGTGTGGAGGATGTTGATCCAACTCAATACAGGGCAATGATTGGTTCTCTAATGTACGTGACTGCTTCAAGACCAGACATCATGTTCACAGTGTGTCTTTGTGCCGGGATATCAAGCAAATCTAAAAGAGTCCCACATGAAAGCGGTGAAGTGGATTCTTCGTTACTTGAAGGGGAAACCTAAACTTGGGTTATGGTATCCAGCTGCTAGTGATTTGAAGTTTGTTGCTTTCACTGATTCGGACTTTGGAGGATGCAAATCAACAAGGAAGTCTACCACAGGTGGTTGTCAGTTCTTAGGAGGGAGGCTCGTGTCATGGCAATGCAAGAAGCAGTCTTGCGTGTCTACCTCGACGTGCGAAGCTGAATGTATTCTTGCAGATAGCTGTTGCTCTCAGGTTCTCTTGATCCAACAGCAAATGCGCGATTACGGTTTGAATTTCACTCGTACTCCTATTATGATAGACAATAATGCGACAATTTCAATCACCAACAATCCCGTAAAACACAGTCGCACAAAACATATTGACATTCGTCATCATTGTATACGAGATTGTGCTGAAAAGAAATTAATTGAACTGCATCGAGTCGACACACTTGATAACATGGCAGATCTTGACACTAAAAGCTTTTGACAGGGCTCGTTTTGAACATTTAGTCGAACTCAACGGGATGAGGAATCCTGAATAACCAAAATTTTCCATAAAAATATTTTGTAAATAATTTACTGCTTTTCAAAAATAAATAACATAAAAGGAATAGAAAATCAAAAATGAGTTTTCACTGTGTGGAAAAGAGGAAATGATAGTGCATTAGCAAGTTAGACTGTCACACTAATATTTAAAACTAAGTTGCTTAAGTGTGATAGCAGCTTCATTATATGATGTACCAGTAGGCAAAAGACATGAAATAATCAACTTACCTGGGTGATATAAACAGAATGAACTGTGTATGAGTGGGTAACATATCAGTGGTGTATGATTTTATAACCTTCAATCTTGCGTTGATAGATTGCCAAAATCTGAGGTTTTAGGTCTTTATATCGTTATTTCATCCGGAGTATCAAGGTTGTCCTTCTGTTGCATCTAGATATATGCTGACCTAGGCACAACCAGGATATCTTAAAAGAGCTAAAATGCCAAATCCTAAAAATTGAAGAAGCTCTCCTAGAGAGTCATCCAAATGTGAAAAGGGCATTATTCGTACCAAAATTTGGTATTTGTCCTAACCCTCACTGGATATTGGTTTCTTTGTTGTACGGAACTACTGACCTGATCACCAATTATCTAACGTTGTAATTCAAAAGGATGAATTTCGGTATACTCACCTACTACGAGGAATCTTTGTGCATACCTTGATCGTGGGGGTATGTCCTGAAGTGGGATACACTAGTCTATCAATATAAAATTATCTTAACATATCACTTGGTAATGGTACTTGAAATGTTCATGTATTTTGTTTAAGTTGATAAACAATTTTGGTAATCTTCTTGAACTGCTTTTCATGAATATGGCATATAGAATTATCAAATAGTGTGAAAACAGTTTGATGTTGCTGATGTGATCTTCTTAACAGTGATTCTCACAAAAACAGAGTGTTTATTATTTCGTTATTTAATTGCTTATAGAAAATACAAAAATCCAAAAAGATTCCGTTTTCTTGTATATTCTTAAAGTATCGAATATGGTTGTTCATGGAGGAGTTCTTACCGATAGGAGGAGACGGTGTTAGAAGATAAGTTCAAAATTTTTTTAATATCTTGCAGGTTCAGTGTGTTTAAAAGTTTATGTACGTGGTTTAAGTTGAGAAGTGCTTAATCTGTGATACAGTTTTACTATCTCTTGAATAATAATAATTTGTTTAACTTGTGTTGAAAATTTTTTATGGTTTCTCGAGATGTTTGTTTTATAGTATACAGATTGTAGCAGTGTGTTGCTCAAAAGTTTGGTGAAGAGGAGTTTGCTTTGATGCATGGTAGAACCTTCTTTCTACATTGCCGACAGAGTTGAAGAGTTTTGAAGATTGATATGCAAGTACTAAACTGGAGTTTATTCAAACGATAACGATTTAGAAGATTTGGTGATTGGATACATCAGCTTAGGGGGGGAGTCTGTTACTGATAGAAGCTATTAAAGCTAAAGCTATCCAAAGACCAAGGTTTTTCAAAGACGCTGAAGATTGCAAGATGACTGAAGACAAAGTTTTTTAATGAAGGTATTGTCAAGGGGGAGTTTGTTGGTGCATATTTGTAACAACAGCTTAGATTTGTTCTTTGGATATCTTGTAATTAGTAAAATGATAAACGGAAAGCAGGTTTAGTTTTGTAATAGTTAATTAGATGTAATTGAGCTAATCCAGACACTATATAGCATATGGTAGGCAAATTGGGCCTAGACCCATTAGCAGTCCATATGGTGAAACCCTAGCCTAGTTGCATAACTTGTCTCTATATAAAAGGAGGTTGTCATTAGGGTTAAAGTTGCTCATTCAGTTACTCAGTGGATTAGTTGCTCAGATAATTACTTCAGAGAGAGTAGAGAGAGAGAGTCTTGAATTGATTGTAACCACTTGTGTTAAATAATAGATAGAAGACAAATTTGATCTAGGGGATTCCGCACTCTAGATTGGATAGACGATTCTATGACGATCCGTACGGACTAGGGGACTTACATGATGACAATCCGCTTGAACCTGGGTATGAAGGCTATGTTGATGAGAGTGGGGTTAGGCAGATTTGAAGAATCCCAATAGATCCAGATGCTGATTATGTTCCATCCGATGCTGAGACTGAACGAGCTCGCAAAAAGAATTGCGGTTCGTAAAAAGAAAAAGAGTAAAAAGTCTATAGGAACCTCATCAGCTCAACCTGAAATCACACAACCTACAACCACACAACAAGAAACATTATTTGGACCCAAGTGCAGAAGCTCAGTTTGCCTTCATAGCGAAGGAGGCTAAAGCTTTAATGTCGGGCCCCACTACAACCTCTGAACCACAACCTACAGCTACCACAGCAGCTGAAACACCTTCAGTTGCGACTACTCCTGTTCAACCACAACCCAATACTTCTTCAGCTCAACAATCCCAGTCCACAACTCATCAACAAAGTACAAAACGATGCAGTCGTTTATTCTCTAAAATGGAACAAGATGAGAAGGTGGATTTTATGTTCTCACTGCTTCAAGCTATGGCAACTCAGATCAACAGGCATTCAGAGTTTATGTCTTCAAATCGGAATACAGTGATTAAGCAACAGTTGGAAATAAATTCTTTGAAGGAAACTCTTGGAAAGCAAGCTGTCGAGATTACGCAGTTGAGAGAGGAGAATAAACGATTGAGAGCTACAATTGCTGAAAGGGCAGCTCACTTACAACAGATGCGAGCGGCTGATAACACTCGTGGGATTGAAATGAATAGGCTGAAAGAACGTAGTGTGGCTATACAACGATCTGCCGAAAAACTAGCTGCTAAACATGACGACATGAAAGAATGGTATCATTCTCGTAATGCTACACTGGTTGAAGGCTTTAATAGTGTTAAAGACGGATTTGAAATGAGCAGAAACCGGGTGAACATTCTGTGGAATGAAAGATGCAAAGTACAGGAGATCCAGCGTATGCATGATCATGATAGTGAAGACCATGGTAATCCTGATGCATCAGCTTCATCCGCGCAACCAGAGGGTTCTACTACAACACTAGTGGTAGAGTCTAGTGTATAGCAGATCATGGGCGATCCAGTTGCCTCGGGTGGTACTCAAGAGGAAACCGGAAAGGTTTGATGTTTTGGGGAGTGTTGAAGACTTTGGTTAAAGTGTTTCAGTGAATATGGGTATAGCAGGCCATAAGAAATGAAGACCGAAGACCAAGCAACCGTCAAGGGGGAGTTTGTTGATACAATTTGTGTTTGTCGCTTGTTCTTTGTTACGTCAGTAATTGTACGGTCTTTTTTTGTTGAGTCTGTAAAGTTTTGGTCGTGTCGACCAAATCAAGATATCCTCCTATCTTGATTTAGTATGACGTTCAGTTTGTCTATGTTGTAAAACAGTTGAATGTGTGCATACTGTTAACTTTTGTGTTTCTGATCTTGTTGTCTGTGCGGTATGTCTATTAGTAGGGTTCTCCAAAGAATCACTTATTCGTGCGAGTTAACTGTGCTTCGTACGAGCAAGTTGCTTGCTCGTACGATCCATTGCTTGTTCATGCGAATCATTTACATGTTCGTACGAATGACCATTCAAGAAGAACATTTACTTGTTCGTACGAGCGAGTTATTTGTTCGTACGAGCCATCAGATTCTTCGTACGAATAACCTTTAATGAATAACAGTTCTTCATAGCAGCTAGTTGTTCGTGTGAATAGTCCACGAAGAACCTGTTCTTCGTGGACTTTGTTGTTCTTCGTACGACCAGTGACATTCTTCGTGATGTTGCTTGGTGTTGGGCCTATATATATATATATAAAGACATGCACTTCATAGTTGAGGTAAGAGAGTGCATAGAGAGAATATCTTGAGTCTGTAAAAACATTGTGTGTATGTGTTTGTACTAGCTCTCTTCAGTTAATCAAAAGATAGTGAATCTTTGGTTACTTTGTGTTTACTATACTTTGCTTTGGTTTGCATATACACGTGGATTCCGCACTCGTGTGTGTGTTAAACAACAAGGAAGTAGGTTATCTTGATCCTCCAAGTGGACCTACACAAAATCCAAGTTAGACATGCCTTAACGCCTTTATATAACCTTAATATTAGGTTAAGAGGGGTTAAAAATGACAAAACACGACAATACAAGTCCAGGGGCAAAAATTGTCAAAAAAAGTTTGCTTCATCACCAAGTCTGACCACCTATCTACAATTTTTTACACCTTGCAGTCATTTTGCCATACTTAATTTGGTGTGAACACATTTTCAGATACTAATCCACACTTGGTAACACTTGTCATCACCTCCTTGATCCTAAAACACTATAAATACCCTTTGATTCATCCATTTTTTTCACACCACTTCAAAACACTTCAAAGCAAAGTGTGAAGTTCTTCTTTCTATCCTTCTTGGAGCTTGTTTCTAGCCTTTGGAAGCCTCCTATCTTGAGTTCTAAAAGTTTTCTTCAACAGGAGTAAGTACTCTTCCTAGTTATTTCATTATTTTAGCTATTTTGAGCTAATAGTCAAACAGTTTGGCTTTCGGTTCTAACCATTTTTTTCAAGTCAAAGTTCAAATTGAACTTTGCAACATGATCGTGATCATGAAGGTATTAATACCTTGCGATTGCACCTTCGGATTACCACGTTTAGTAGGCGAGATGACGAGTCAGAGTTTAACGAGTTAAAAGTAAAAAAAATGTATAAAAATGCATTTTACGACGAAAATGTTTTTGGTTATTAAAACTTAAGGTTATGACACCAAATCAGTTTTATAACATTATGAGACATGTTCAAACATGTTTAGCTCGTCATTTCTAATTTAGTGCTTACTTCTTAGTCGTAAGTCGAGCGGTTTTACTACCGCTTTGACTTTCGAATCTGACCCGTTTGGTCAATCTTAGGATTCGACCAGGCACATTTTTATGACCATAGTAATTTAGGGAATAACCCTCTAAGGTTATACCTTATAGTCATATAGTTTGGTTAGTTATATGATGCTCCGATTTTACGTACTTTTAAAATGCCGAAAACACCCTTTTGGCGTATAAAATGGTTTTAAACATGTATCACCATAGTTTTGACATCTAAAATGATATTATAACATAATCAAACTTTTTTTGACATATAAGACTCATCATAGGACTTATTTAACCATCCAAATCCATAGTTACGCTTGCGACCCGTTAAAGTGGCGTAAACCATTTTAACAAGTCGTAACAGGTCAAAGCACTTAGAAAATCTTCCAAATGAGAAAGAAAGGTATTATAAAACATATCATACGAGTCCCAACACTCGTTTGATATTTATAAGGCCTCATTCTATCCAATCATCCGATTAAAGTCTCGACACACTAACATAGTATTCTGATACATTAGGACACACTTGAACTCTTCATACGTTGAGCTTTGTTTGATCCTTGGAACAAGACATTTACGCAATCCCAAGTGAGTACATAGCCCCCTCTTTTATGCTTTCAAATGTTTTGGGGTGATTTGTATGTGCCTATCACTACTTTTTTGTTTTGATGACATTATACATGTTTTGCTTATCTAGTACATATAGTACATGATTTCAAAGACATTTTCCTTTGTATTTGACTTAGCATACCTAGTACATGATTTCAAAGACATTTTTGCTTTGTATGTTGACTTAGCATACCTAGTACATGATTTCAAAGACATTTGCTTCGTATGTTGACTTAGCATACCTAGTACGCGATTTCAAAAACATTTTTACTTCATATATTGACTTAGCATACCTAGTACATGATTTCAAGGACATTTTTGCTTGCTATATTGACTTAGTATGCCAAGTACATGATTTCAAAACATTTTCATGACATGCTTACATTGTTCAAGACATATTGGTGCGTTGAATATACAATGATACATTCATTAACATTGATCACACCGACCTGTAGTACGTAATGGTACCATAGGATTGACAAGCCCATTCCCGCTTCCTGGGTTTGTTTGGAAGTGACTTTAGGGAATGACAGAATCCGATGAACATTTGATAAACCTTTGTCTTTATAAGGGTTTATCCGATAGTCAAAAAGGCTTTGAATGTATTCGCCAACAATCCATATATATGTGTCTACACTTTAAAAGCAATTGATTTATAAGACAAGAGTTTTTGTTTAAGCAAGACCTTTGTTATTCAAAACACCTATTTTATACAACACATTTGACAAGACAAGACATTTTGGTTATTTTGTAGAAGACATTTATTTTATGGTTTTAAACAAGACTTTTGTTTGCCACAAGACATTGGTTTATACATAGACATTTGTTTATAATAACATTTGGTTTATACAAGACATAGGTTTATACATAGACATATGTTTATAAAGACATTTGGTTTATACATGGCATTTGTTTATACATGACATTGGTTTAAACAAGACATCTCAATTCTTGGCTCATGGTAAGTGATTTAAATGACGAGAAGTGTGTAAAGCATGGTGGATACGCCGTTGGTACTTCCTATATATACGTGCTTTCATTATATTACATAACGTAGCGTTATCTAAACCACTTCAAACATAAGACATGACATATTTTATACAAGGAACGAGTTATTTTGGTTATTAAGTTAACCATGCATCATTACTTTTAAATCATTTGATTTTCAGATGATTTCATAAAAGAAACATTTTTGTAAAAGATCATGGCTACTTTTGTAATAGTTGAACATTTCTTTTAACTTTTAAAGCCATGAATCTTCATCACAAAACCTATGTTACTCACAGGCATTTTTATGCTGACGTTTTATTTTCACATATGTTTCAGGAGCTAATGTATGACTTTGAGCATGCTTCACATAGGGCGGACATGGGCCTAAGTCACTTTAAAATTTGCAAGACAATTGTTATGTTTTTTTAATTTCATTCTCCAAAGACAATGTAAACAATTAAATTTAATAATACAAAACTTTATGTACCATGTGTTGTGAAACAATAGTTCTGTGACATGACTCCCCGATGGTTTGTTGTTTTACGCGGTCAAGGTGTTACATGTGAGCTTATCTGAAATGAGAAAACGTTTTGAAATGATCAAAATTTCATTAATTTGAAACGTAAAACTGACCGAAACATCAGTTTGTTCATAAAGTGTTCAACCAAGGTCATTAACTTGGACTTGGTAGACAAATCAGCCTACCAAGGTCATTAACTTGGACTTGGTGAACTAAGTAGGTTGTTAAAACTGGTAAAATGTTTGGAAAATTGAAAATTTTGGAAAACATAAGTTACCTTTGCACAAAGGAACATCCTCGCACAAAGGTAATCATCTTTGTACGAAGATATACCTTCGCATGAAGGTAATTCTATGGGACTTTATAACTTCCTTCGTATGATGAAGAACTCATTATCATTGTTCTGTTTTACTCCACACGAACTTAAGTTTGAGAGAAAATTGTTTTCTAAGAGATGAAGTGCTGCCAAAATTTACTTGTAGTGGTTAATAAGCACACCAAAACAATGGTGAAGGTATAACTCGGATCAATTGGACTTAATTTGGATGAATCAGCCTTATTTAAACTAAAAAACAGATCTGTTAAAATTGAACCGATAAAAGTTGAAATGGATCACATAACCATGTCAATCGGCATTGTTAGGATGTTCTAGTACCTTCAATTTTATCATAACATGCACAAATCAAACTTTGGAAATTTTGTGTTCATATGGAGAGATATTACCTCCGTACGAAGGTAAAATGAACACCTCTGTACGAAGGTAAAAATGTAAAAAGGTTAAACATACCCTAGCACGATGTGACAACGCGTACTTTTGAGGGTTAGCATCGTCTAATTTTGTGACCTTTAATTACATATCATTGCTCTTCACATTCCGCTCTACGTCACATTAGTATGTTATGTTGTTGTGTTGAACTTGATTATTGTGCTAAACTTGATTATATTATAATTAGTTGTTCGTACATATACTATTTACTAGATGTTTTTCTACGTTTAGAGGTGTGTGCGGCACCCCATTTCCTTTTGACGATGTGTGCGGCCCAACATTAATTAGCCCGTACACCTTAGCTGCACACCACTTACCCAAATATCACACCGCACACTCCAACGCACACCTAAGTGCTCTATTGTTCTCGGCCCAAACTCCCCAGGCCCAACTGAGCACAAACCCCTCCTTATTTGGGACACACACATGCATGTATATGTGTGTGTGGTTTCTTTTGAGTTGCAAATACAGATCAATTAAACCCTAGCTCTCCCTCTCTTCTCCTTGGTGATCGACGGCAGCACTCTCCCTCTCAGAGCTCTATCTCTCTCGCACTCCATCTCTCGGTTAGTGTGTTCATCATTGTTTTGGTTTGATTTCTTCGATATACTTGGTTGTGTTTCTTCATGATGATTGATATTTGCTGTTTGTGAGAATTTTTATGATCTAAGGTTTACTAGAGATCACGTTTATTATGGTTTT
Organism: Scalesia atractyloides; assembly: GCA_947069175.1. Lineage (NCBI taxonomy): Eukaryota > Viridiplantae > Streptophyta > Magnoliopsida > Asterales > Asteraceae > Scalesia > Scalesia atractyloides. The sequence continues at coordinate 48,306,303 of CAMTDV010000029.1, read as the reverse complement.
GATCGTATGAATGCTGATTTAGTAACAAGGGTTTGTATGATAATAGTATTTTGATGATTTCTCGTGTTATTGAATTGCTAAACCTGATGTAGTCGACGGTTATGATGTTATTTGATGATTTAGGGTTCAGGTGAGTCAAGTATGATGTTTTGGAAATTCCGAATATGTTAGTATAGACAAATGCATGTGGATTAGGGTTTATATGGTTAATGAACTTGATGTTGAGCATGTTAAATATGAAATAAACCACCTGTGACCTGCTATGATTAATGTTAAGTGTCGGGGGTTCGTTAGATAATCGGTTGCGGGATCGGGTAATGAAAACAGTAAGTTGCCCAATAGTTACAGCGACCTTCATTGGCTGTAACCGTTAGTTTAACGAAAACTGGATTTTCTTGAGTCTATAACACGGTATTTTGAAATACGCCTCTAATGGCACTGGAATCCTAATTTTCGGACGTCGTTTGATATTTTAAATAAATTATTTCGCTTTAGCAATTAAAACTGCATTTTCTACAGATTTTGTGTGGTGTGTTTTACGTAATATCTAGGTGAATATTTGGAGCTTGAACATAAAATTTGTACAGTATATAGTCTTAGGTATCGGTACAAATCTTCAAGTGGAATCGGGTCAATCAGGTAATTGAGGATTTTTAAATAAATTATTTCGTACACTACAGTCAGAAAGTGATGAATCTGGAAACAAAAGAGTAAAAGATTTTTCTAAATTTTTAGATAATGAGTTAGACCATATAATTTAACACAAGGATAACCCCACTGAGGGGTATGGCCCTTAAAAAGATCATAATTTTACAACATCGTAAGTATGGTAAACGAGCATCTAAAATATCCTATTTTCAGTGAATTTTGTTATGCATGATTGTAAGTGTCAAACTTGCTACTTTTAGTGTCCGAACATGCTTAATGATTGTGCAAATGGTGTATAGCACGTTGTTGGTTATATTGTGAACAATGTGCTTGAAAACTACAAGGTGGATATGTCGCTAGTACTTCCTATATATAAGTGTTTTCATTATATTACATAAAATAGCCTTATCTAAACCACTTCAAACAAAATACAAGACATAACATCTTTTATACAAGGCACGAGTTATTTTGGTTATTAAATTAACCATGCATCATTTCTTTTAAATGATTTGATTTTCATATGATTTCAAAAGAAACATTTTTGTAAAGGATCATGGCTAATTTTGTAATACTTGAACATTTCTTTTAACTTTCAAAACCATGATTCTTCATCACAAAACCTACGTTACTCACAGACATTTTTATACTGACGTTTTATTTTCACATATATTTCAGGAGCTAATCTTTGACTTTGAGCATGCTTCACAAAGGGCGGACTTGGGCCTAAGTGACTTTAAAATTTGCAAGACAATTGTTATGTTTTTTATTTCATTCTCCCAAGACAATTAAACAATTAAATTCAATAATACAAAACTTTATGTACCATGTGTTTTGAAAAAATAGTTCTGTGACATGACTCCCCGAAGTTTCCGCAACGGTTTGTTGTTTTACCCGGTCAGGGTGTTACAGAAAGATTTGTATCAGAGCTCATGGTTATAGAGAAATAGGTTATTAGTAATACTTTGAACTAGACTATAACCTTCCTAGGTCCCTAACACAAGTTATCATGTGTTTAGATCTTAAAACAATACCATCACCTATCCTTAGGTGATTACCAAAACAAATTCACAAGTTACAAATTCGTTTTGAAAATCAATCATCTATCCTTAGATAAGTTGTTTTTTGGCTTCATGCCTTTAAAGTTTTCAAAATCTCGTCAAAGTTTGGTTTTAATAATGTGAACACGTGCATCTGGAAGAGTGGAAAATCTGTACCCTGAGTTTTCAGTCTAAGGCTAGAGTGTTCGTACAAATCCGCATTATAGGACCAGTCACTCTTACCTGGGAACTCTTGTGGTGAGTGTCCACTTATAGGCTAAAGCATGTCTTCGTGATATATTATAAAGACGCATATACTTTGATTAGTCACTATGTGTCGTTTGTTTGTTTTAGGTAACGAACAGATGATCACAATCCTTATGTTTCGTCAATATTTTTAATGTTTCCTTTTGACTATCCAATATCAATCTCACCCGTTTTCTCTCATATTTCCTTCTCTTTTAGAATGCCTCCTTGTCTAAATGCTGCCTAGGACACTGATATGGCGGCAAAGATAGCTCAGAAGATAGCTGTTGTGCTACCAAATCTTGTGACTCAATTAAACCAAGCCAACAAGAACAACAGCAATGCACCTGTTTCGTGCAACTTTAATCAATTTAATTCCGCTAAACCGCTCATGTTTAGTGGTTCTGAGAGAGCTACTAGGCTCCTACAGTGGTTTGAAAGTCTTGTGATCACATTCCGTCATGTTCAATGTCTGAATGAGCGCAAAGTAGAATTTGCTTCGAGTATCTTCCAAAAGAGGCCGATCACGTGGTGGAACGGAGTGGTGAGAGATAGGGGTGTTGATGTTGCAATGGCTCAGACGTGGGAAAAGCTTCGAGCTCTTATGATGTGCCCACGCCACGAGTAAAGTAATTGTGCCTACACGAACTGTTATGAGGAGCTAAGTTTGTTATGTCCTGCCATGGTCACACCCTTGGATAAGGCTATTGAAAAGTAATTGATGGTCTTCCTGACCCAGTTCAGGACATAGTCACTTGTAGCAACCCTGCTACAGTCAGACAGGCTATCGAGTTGGCTGCAACCTTGACTTACTCGCAAGGGTAAACTTTTTCACAAAGGCGACAAGAAGCAATCTACCAAGACTGCACAAGGGAAACAAAAGGGAAACAAGGCCGAAACCTCCAAGAAGTCTAGGAAGCGTAAAGCTTCCAAGAATTTCGTTGTTGTTACACAACCTAACCAAGCTGCTCCCAATCAACCAGCACAATCTCCCACCAAGAGACAATATGCCGGTACTACACCTTTGTGCAACAAGTGTGATAGTCATCACCAACCCCATCTACCGTGCCGTCATTGTACCAATTGTGGATGATCTGGCCATCTAGCCAACACTTGTCGGTTTGCTCCTACCCCAAATCAAGTAGTTCGAAATCATGTTCAATCAGAAGCCAATCTTGCATGACCCCACTACCCACATGGATCCTGCTACAATTGTGGTGATCTTACTCACTACCGAAACAATTGCCCGAAGCTAGTTAATGTAAATCCAGCCTGGGGACGAGCATTTAACATAAATTCTAATGAGGCTCGTGCTGAAAATGACGTGGTTAACGGTACGTTCCTTGTCAATAATCAGCCTGCTTCTATTCTTTTTTATTCAGGTGTCGATAGAAGTTTTGTATCCTTAGATTTCGAGCCATATCTTTCAACACCACGAACCAAACTAGGAAAACCCTTAATAGTGGAGATAGCTAGTGGCGTACCTCTTGTACTTGATTTTGTTATTCGTAACTACCAATTGAACATCAATAACCATCTTTTTTCCATTGACCCCACGCCAATGCAACTTGGGAGTTTTGACATCATAGTAGGAATGGACTTGTTAACCAAACACCATGTTGAAGTGATCTGTTTTGATAAGATTGTTCACATCCCTCTTTTGTCTGGTGAAATCCTAGAAGTTCGTGGAAAGAAACTGACTCATAGCCTTAAACTCATGATATGTACCCCAAGCCCAAAAATACCTATGAAAAAATTATGTAGCCTTTTTTGCACATATCGTATAGGAGAAAAGTAAGGGTAAGAGTATTCAAGACATCCCTGTTGTTCGAGATTTTCCTGAGGTGTTTCCTGAAGAACTACCTGGTTTACCCCCAGCATATCAAGTCAAGTATTGTATAGACCTTGTACCTGGTGCCAACCCAATTGCCAAATCCCCTTACCATCTTGCACCATCTGAAATGCAAGAGTTGTCAAAACAGCTCCAAGAAGTTTCAGACAAAGGATTTATTCATCCGAGCTTTTCACCTTGGGTGCTCTGTCCTATTCGTGAAAAAGAAGGATGGATCCTTTCGCATGTGCATCGATTATCGTGAGCTCAATAAACTCACGATTAAAAATCGATATCTCCTACCTCGTATTGATGATCTTTTTGATCAACTACAAGGTGCTACATGTTTATCCAAGGTTGATCTGCATTCTGGGTATCATCAGCTTCATGTACTCGATGAAGATATTCCCAAAACTGCTTTTCGCACTCGATACGGCCATTACGAGTTCACTGTCATACCCTTTGGTTTGACAAATGCTCCTGCCGTCTTCATGGACTTAATGAATAGGGTTTGTAAACCTTATTTAGACAAGTTCATCATTGTTTTCATAGACGACATTTTGATTTATTCGAAATCCCGAGCCGATCACAAACGTCATCTTCTTCTAATGATGGAATTCTTAAAGAAAGAACAACTTTATGTCAAATTCTCCAAGTGTGAATTTTGGCTGAAAGAAGTTCAATTTTTGAGACACAATGTCAATGAACAAGGTATACATGTAGATCCCGCCAAAATGAGTGTGATTAGGGATTGGAGTAGATAGTCTTAGGTGTTGGTACAAATCTCCAACTGGAATCGGGTCAATCACGAAATTGAGGATTTTAAATAAATTTTTTCATACACTGCAGTCAGAAAGTGACGAATCTGGACACAACAGAGTAAAAGATTTCTCTAAATTGTTATATAATGAGTTAGACCATATAATTTAACACAAGGATAACTCCACTGAGGGGTATGTCCCATAAAAAAGATCATAATTTTACAACATCGTAAGTATGGTAAACGAGCATCCTAAAACCACCTATTTTCAGTGAATTTTGTTATGAATGATTGTAAGTGTCAAACTTGCTACTTTTAGTGTCCGAACATGCTTAATGATTGTGCAAATGGTGTATAGCACGTTGTGGGTTATATTGTGAACATGTGCTTGAAAACTACACTGGTGACAACTTCTACGCATGTTATTTGTTAGATACGTGTAGGACTTGCGTGAAATTGCATATACAACCCCTAATATTCTTTGTAAACCTAATATGAGTGGTTGACTACTCTAGCTTGCATAACATAACCTGCCAAGCTAATCTAAGGTGAGTTCATACATTTACTAAAAGCATGCATTCCCAAGTATCGGGAACCACACTATCCCTGGATTGGGATCGCCTAGTATTCCTCGATTGGAGTACTACTAAAAAAATACTATAATTTATACTACATGTCTTTAGCGGACTAAACAAACTCTATCTAAAAGTCCCCACGCATTATACCGATTAGTTGCCGGGTTTGGCAAACGGGGTATAGTTGATAGCATTATTAGGTTCGAAAAACCTCACACCGTGCTGGGAGACGAGCATGAACTATTGACCTTGACACCTTGTTAATGATGATAGACATTGACACGGGGCACAACAACTACAACAGTCAGGTATTCAGTACTACACATTTAGTAGCTTAACGATGGGTTTGCTACCCATAACATGTCTTATAAAACTAAAGTAATTAAACGAACTTATTTTTGTGTCAACACTGAAAACTGTGAACTCGCTAACTTTATGTTGACACACTATTGCATGCTTTGCAGGTCAGTAGGTACAACTTTGGACGAGCGTTGGAATCGGCTGGAGTGGGTGGTTCATATAAACTTTATGTTTTGAACATTCATTAAGCTTGTGGTTTTAAGGTTGATGGGTTTTGCCTTATATTTTTCCCCTGCAATATAAATTGTTTTTGGACATTAAAACTTAATCTCTAATCGTGTTGATTATGATGATTTTTAGTAACTTTAAAATTTGTTCAGCATGATTAATGGCTTAATCCTTGTTAGTCGCACGCCTCGCGGTAAAACTCCGCATGTGGATTTTGAGGGTGTGACAGTACATGTGTTTGGTAAAATCTGTTTTATCATTCATTTGTACAAAGGTACATATGGTACCTCCGCATGAAAGTAGCCTCGCACTAAAGTTGATATTTTTTAAAAATTTCGACTAAGCGTTGATTTTTCATGTTTTTGCAGGCGAAAGTTTCAAATTTTGAACCGAAACACAACATCTATTGTGTGCTTGATAAAGGATTGACAAAGATGAAACTGTTTGAATCAATTCTAGAGTTTATAGATCGCATAAAGATCAAGAAAGCACTAACCCATCATCATAAAGCTTATCGATCACACGTTGAACGTTTTTGGGAGCGTGCGAAGTTCATACTTAATCCGCCATCTATTCGATCTTTTGTAAAAGTGGAGAATGAAGATAAAGAAGTATATATCACCAAAGCATTGATCAGAAGAGTTTCGAATTTCAAAGATGAAGACGGTGATCCAACAGGTTACACCAAACGTATGGTCAAAGGATGTTTTTATATAATGGGCTAAATTGATTACGTAAACGAGACAAATTTTTCTAAAGCTTATCTGTCTAGGCCCTATAAATTTTTTGTTCATTCAGAGATACACGCCTTGGGGCACAAGAAGGGCTGATGTGCTGGTCGACTACCAGATGTGTATGATAGCTGCTGTGACTCTAAATCTGTCATACAACTTCACAAGAATAATCTTTGAGTATATGAAGACCAATATCACAAAGGAAAAGTTTTTACAATATCCAAGATTTGTGTAGATGACGCTTGATGATCAATTTCCAAATCTTGTAAAAGAAGAAATTGATGAGGTGCCTCTTGAGCACATGACAATCTGTCATTAGATCGCTTGAATCAATACTTATCAAAGACTATTTCTCCATTCAGGAAGTTCTTCGGATGTATTAAAGACGAGAACTATGTTGCGCCACCAATAGATGAATGGAGAAAGGAAGAAAGTAATTATGAGAATGCTGAGGAGGAAGGCTAGAAAATTTTGTGGCAAAGAGAAGTAGATGGTATGTGAAAGAAGATGAATAGAAACGTAAGAGGCAGGAAGCAAAGAGGAAACGTGAACAAAAGAAAGTTGCATGCACTATGCTTTGTGATGAAAATTCTGATGAGGAGGAAGAAAATGTGAACAAAAACGCTGAAGATGAAGTTTTTTTTTTGCAACTTCAGACCATGAAAGAGCTGAAAAGAGCACCGCAGATACCGCTGAAATTGCGGTTAATATGGAAAATAAGCGAGGGTCGATATGAAGTTGATAATAATGAGACTGAAAGTGACAGTGAAATTGATGCAACATAAGTGGAACCTAAAACATTTGATCCTCGAGCAGAAGCTAAAAAAGGGCTGCAAAGAGAAAGAAAAAGCCAACAAACGACGACGACGATGATGATGATGATGATGTGAGCCTTATGTGCCGCCGAAGAGAGTTAAAAGCAAGGCAAAGAATTTGAGTAAGAAAAAGACAGGGTCTCCTATGGCGAAGAAATCAAGAAGGAAATATCTGAGGAAAACAACTGTTGGGGCTGAATCAGTGGTTGTAGAAAAGGAGACACCAAAATCATAAGCTAATGTGGAGGTAGAGAATGTTATACCAATTCAAACGCCAACAACAACTTCTCAACAACCTCCATCACCACAACTGCAACAACCACTGTCACCACCAAAACAACCTTCACCACCGAAACAACCATAATTCACACCTCAATCTTCTACCAGACGACAGTCTCATCCTACAGGTCCTTCTGTTAGAGATGCAGAACTTATTTTTGATGGTGATTTTCCATTCCCAAATATGAAATCTATGGGAGATATGAATTTTGATTTTCTCGATAATCAAAATGGTAAAAAATTAAAAGATTTGAAAAACAAGGTCAAAGCTATGGAAGCTGAATGACAACATATGGAAGCGGTTATAGTCAGTCTAGTATCCAAGAATGAAAGACGGCGCAAAAGGTTTAGTGATTTAGAAAATGATAAAGTTGTCAAAGATCGAAAACTTGATATGTTCCAAAAAGTTCTTGAAAGAATATGGGAATAAACTTTGAAGCAGGATACAGTCAGATCGAAATTGATGAAGCTAAGGAAAGGGTTGTTGAAAGGGCTCGAAAGACTGCTGCTGAAGCTTAAGCTGCAAGTGCAGATAAGGGCAAGGGTAAGATTGATGAAATTCCTATTATTACGCCCGAGCCAGAGAAAGAAACAGAGCCAGAGATAAATATTTCAAAGTTTATGCTGATTAGTCCCATTAAAGATGTCCTTTATCATTTAGAAAAGAATAAAGAACCAAAAAAGGAAAAAGAGGATGATGATTAAGAAGATAAAGAAGATGTGAATGTTGATGGTGCAGATCATGGTGATGATCACAATAAAAGTGATGATGATGATGATAACACTCAGGGTGGTACAATGTTCGTGGTGTTTCAAGCTAAATTTGTTGATTCTTTGATTATGATGATTCTTGAACGGCAATGCAAATAAAAAAATGATTATCATCGAGAGGGGGTGAAAGGTGATATTGTACACGATGAAGAGAATTCGTGAATCTTCACAGATATTATCCCACTAACGGTTGTTCCTGCAATTCAACATAAGACGATTTATCTGGAGCACGGAATAGATAAAGTAAATTCGTACATAACCATTCTAAAGAAAAGATTGCAAAGATGACGGATATTGATGAAAGTTCGTTTGAGTTTGATTTCGAAAAAGAACTGAATAACATCAACATTGCAAAGCCAAATGATTATGTATACGGATATGTTGAAGATGCTGATGATTTTGATAGTGTTGTCGTGGAGTATGATTCTGATGATGAAACTGTTGAATATTCTAGTGAAGGAATAGATGACTTCCCAACATTCCAAGAGTTGTTCAATGAAGAAACAAATGATTTGTTGAAAAGAAAGATTGAAGAGACAGTGAAAGATGGATAGTCTCTGAGGCTTAGTAAACAAGAGATTATGGAAGCTCGGAAGACGTGGTTTAAAGAGTTGCCAAAAGAGAGAAAGTTCTGACGACCGCTAGCTTTCTTCACAAGAAATCAAGACAAATCATTGGGAGATATAATAAATTGGGGTTAGTTACCTGAGTTGAATGTGTTTGCTATTAAACGAGAATTCGGAGTTCAATACTTCCGATACTTATCAGATATTAAAACTCTGCCGTGGTGGGACGTGCAAGAGTTATGCCAAACGAAGTTGATAAATTTCTAGATGAAACCAGGCGATCATAAACTATGGAAACTAATCAGATATGAATCAAATTATGATTTTCTGAACTGGAAGCCTCACTTTACAAAGAAGATTATAAAGATTGATCCAGTGACCAAAGAACGTGATGTGACGTTGATCGTGAAATAGCCACATGCAATGAAAAATATGTCGTTAATGAAGATTGAGCAGGATTTTTGTCAAGATTTTAAGTGGTGGAAGTATGACAAAGAAACATGTGAAGTTGTGATAGCATTGAAGACAGATGGTTTGTGGAGAGCTATACGGATCTTAGATCCTATGTGGCTAGTGAATTTGTCTGAGAAGAATGTGGAATGTTTATTCTATAACAAGATATGTTATCAGGTATAGGAGAAAGTTCAAGCGATGTAGTATCAAAGTGTCATCAATGTTTGCTATGCTCATGATATAAATTCTGAAAAGATGTGGTAATCAAAATGGAGAGAGTTTGAAAGAAAGGAGTTTCTGAAAGAAGCTAGAAAAGAAGAGAGACTTGCTGAAAAATAAAGAAAGCTTCGATTTCAAGGTTCAAATTTTTGAAGTGGGCTACTCCAGCATATCAAACGCCTGTTCCAAGTGAAGAGAGACGAAAGCCAAGAAAGAACTTCTTTGGACGTTAAAGTTAAAGTTATGAAGATTTTGAAGACCGATCGGGACTGCGGCAACATCCAATGGGGAATTTGTTGATACATATGTTTGTTGCCTGCTTCTACGAGTCGTGTCAGAGTCTGTATAGGTTTTACATGTTAGATTTGATTGTGTATGTAAAGGTACCCCGTACGAAGGTACATGTTACTCCATACGGAGGTAACTAGTTTTAGTCCGTACGGAGGTACACGTAGTATAAATGGTGTGTGGTCTTTGAGTCAGAATGTGTGTTTCGCGGATCTGGCGGCGAAGCTCTGTCCAAGTGTTTCCAGATTGTAAACGTTTATTAAATAAATGAAACAGTGGTTTAAAAGTAATGTTGTTATATTGTCACCTAACTAAAACGGATTCCGCACGTTTATGGACTAGGTTACAGATTTAGACCTGAGCCATCTAAGGGATAACCTATCCTCACAGATTTTGGTTCGGTTTCTTTTGTTTTCGGTTCAATTTCTTCTATTTTCGATTTGGTTTCGATTAACAATTCAGTTGTTACTCACTCCTAGACACTGTTAATCACATAACATATTAATTTTTATTAAGGAAACTATAGCTATACTACACTAAAATTAAAGAGAATAAAATGCTTATTTTTGTGGTGTAATTAAAAAACGGATTAACGTATGAAAAAGTTATGGTCATTTAATAATCGTGGGGTAGTTAGTTTTTTTATAATGATGATAATGCGTAACTATTTATTTATAATTTGGTTAAAGATAAGATAATTAAAGTGTAATTAAGATAAAGAGACTAAAGTGTAATTATTGTTTGAAAGAACAATTTACTCTTATTTTAGTATTGTACATTATACACCCATTTTAAGCTGTATTTTGAAAAACTATAATGTTATTTTGGCCAAGTAGAGAGGGACGTGACATTAATTTCTCAACATTAAAAACTCAAAATTTTATTTTCGCTAAAATCAGATTTGCTATTAAAAATAAGGTTACAGTACAAATTGTTAGTTTTTTATATGCTATTCTACTGTATTTAATTAAAAGGATCTGGTGTATATTTTGAAATATTGCTTTTAAACTTGGACCTAAATTGATGAGGACCATATATAATTCAGGACCATATCGCACGTTGTTGTGGAAAAAAGGAAAGATAGCATTCAAACAAGAAGTAAAGTTCAACTGAAAAAGACACCGAATTCAACTCTATATTTACGATTATGCCCTTTTAGTGAGAAGAGAACTAAATTTTTAATTTTGTGATCGATTTAATAAATTTATGATGTTATTTAATCATGATGTAATTTTCATTTAAACTTTGACTTGTCGTTTAATTATATTCCAACTCGGTGATTTTGAGTTATTTGTATAATAAGATTCGTCCAAAAAAAAGGAAATAAAAAACGATGATTAAATTAAGAAATAAAGGGGACCATCTGCCTCGTGGCATGAGAGTGATGGTTGGGTCTACCTAGGGAGGTGCGTTTTGGCCACGGCCTGGACGCGGCTTTCACCTTGCCTCGATTAAATTAAAAAATGATTTTATTTAGGGTAATATTATATTCTTTTGTTCTTTATGTATTTTACTCCTTATGTTTTTTTATGTATTTAAGATGACATGACATGATAATATATGTTAATGTTTTTTCCTCAAATACTTTTTACACAGTAACATAATTTAACTATCAAAAGGGACATTATGATAATTTTATTTTATTAGGTATGAAGCGATATGTAACACTCAGTCAGCATAAGGTATCATAGAAGGTAAACTTCAAAAATAGTGTAATTGTATAATAAGCTATAAAGCTATCCGTAGTTATAAAGCCACATAAACTCTTTTAGAGGTGTTGATACACAATGTCTATTGTCTATGTTTAGAATATGTCAATCATGTAAATAGGGCTCATATATGTCATATATATATGTATTTTAGATGGCTCATACGAGTGAGCTATATTGGCTCGTAGGAATGACACCTTGTTACTCGTACGAGGCACCACTCGCACGAGCCAACAACCTCAGTCCTTCTGCGAGCCATGTTGGCCTATATATAGTGGAGATTAAGTGTTGTGTCCATAGCTGTTGGTGTGTGACTGAGGCGAAGTACTGTCCGTTTGTTTACTCGTCTGTAATTTTTCACGTTTATTAATATAAGAAGTAACTACGTTTAAGCAGCATACTTGATTGTTTGTTTGTCTAACTTGCTAGCAATGAATTCCGCTTCTGTTAGCTGAGTCAAGTCAGTCCGGTGCTCACGAAGGAGAGTCGATCCCCTCTCACAAGAGGGATTATATGACAAATAACAAAAAAAGAAAGTGAAATATGAAGGGTTATATAGTATGGTTGTGTAGTGGAGGAGCCTTATAACCGCCTACCAATTATTACTCAATTATTATTATTTTTAAAATTTTTTTTTTAATCTTTAAATTTGTAAAATTAAAAAACACATACCATTTCATTAAATTAAAAAAACATTACAATAATTAAAAAAATTACAATAAAATAAAAAAAAACACTCTAAAAGTCAAAGTATATTTTTCCGATAATCGATGAAGACGCACCGGTCGAACCTAGGGATATCCGGGGATATGTAGATTGCAACCAGGGTGATTCTGCATAGGGGTTTCCCGTCCACTCCACTTCACAGAGTTATTCACTCTAGCTGGCCTGCAAAACTAGCAACGCCGTTAGCCTCGCCATGGGAAAATGGTGGTTTTCTCCGTGACCACACTCCGGCGTGAGAATAAGTATCTGAGGATGGTAAGCAAGTAAATTGCAAGTGTTTAAGAGGGTTTTTGACCCGCGCAGGGTCTAGTAATCTGCGCGCATGAGTCTAACTTGCCGTTGTGCCAAGTACACAAGGTTCGTTGTGTGACTAGAAGCTATCGGTCTAATTTACCGCTGCGCTGAGTGCGCAAGACTCATTGTATGACCTGATGTTGTTGGTCTAATTCACCATTTCTCTGAGTGCGAAAGGCTCATTGTATGACCTGATGTTGTTGGTCTAATTCACCGTTGTTGGTCTAATTCACCGTTGCTCTGAGTGCGCAAGACTCATTGTATGACCTGATGTTGTTAAGGAAAACACCACCATTGCATGTTGCATGCAAGGTTATCCTTGTGAAATGTAGTCAAGGGTATGGTTATTTGGGACCATACCTCCTCAAGTCCCCTCAGTTCAGTGCTGCTTCTGCGCGCAAGTTGTAAAGTAGGAGGAGTGCTAGACTAGAAGAGTTGGTGCATGCGCCGTTGGTGTTGTGGCGGAAAATTTTCTAAGTGTTGGGAGGAAAACATTTGTGTGAAAGAAACGTTTTATCATCTATATCTTGGAATTCGGGAATCTGCCCCTCTGAAATTTGCAGGTGAGTTGGTGAGAAAAATGGGGAGGTGAAAAGACGTGTGACGGCTGTAGCGTGTACTCAGCCGCTTCGCCTACCATTCATTAAATGGAGTGGCAGGGAGCGTGGTGGTCACGCACGCATGTTAACCGTCACTTCCATCTCTTTGTTGTTTGTGATGGCGGCTCATCCTTTGCCGGTGTGCAAGCTCACCCGGAAAGCTCTTGAGGAGATAGTCACTGCCTTCCGGTTCCCTCCTGCTTGGGATTCCCGGTTTCCAGCTCAGGGTGATACCGCCGCCGATGCTCCCGTGGGGTATATTACCATATTTTATGATTTTTTCGGTGAGGGTAACTTCTGATTGCCCGCCACCAAGTTCTTGATCAAAGTGCTGCAGTAGCCAAACTAGTGGTTGATGCGCGCTATGATGGACACGCTCAAGGTTATGCGGAGTGTGCGCAGCAAGTGGCCCATGTTCTGGGGACTCCATGGGATTCCAGCCATGCTTCTACTTGCAGGGTTAATACCAGGGCTGCTTTTGAGAAGGCGCAACAAGGTTACAATCGTCTTGATGTCCCAGCGTTAGAGTTGGTGAGTGAGGCACTCACGCATGACGACTTTGTCGACCACTTGAAGGGTATCTTTCCCGCGGAAGTTGAAACTGCTACTGATGAAGAGGAGTAGATTGTAGGGTCCTCTTTGTAATAGCTTTTGTAAACTATTGGCTGTGTCGTGCGATGCGCACCTTTGTAAATACTTATCTTTTAATGAAATGTTCATTTCTGGTTACAATAGTTGCGTGGTGTAAACCATCTTTTTATAGGTATAGCGAATGAGACTGGTAATGAACTCGTGTGCGGGTCCATCAGCTCCTAAGCGTGCTCGCATAGGTAGTGATTTAGGATTTGCGAGTCATTGTGTACCAAGGTGTTTTCGCGCATACCCAAAGTGGTTCCGCGCAATTGTAACAGAACATTGAGGTAAAAGTGGATTAGTTACTGTTGTCTTTATTACATAGTTTGGCGCAAGAGCCGTAGTAAGAAACAGACAAAAGATGATGAACTTGTAAGTTACATGTAGCACCGTCTTGGTTGGTCACGTCAATGAGATGTGCAGCTCCTCTAGTGGTTTCATTTGCATGAAGGGCCACCCTGGGTCATAAGAACATTTTTCATTTTCTGGTTACTCGGGGCTTCGCCGCCTCGAGTATTCTGATGCATCTCCTTGCGCATGTTTTGTAATAAGTGGGTGAGCCTCCCACTCTTGAGGGCCTTCTCAATCTCTATGTGCAGGGAGATGCAGTTGTCAGTTGTGTGCCACGTGTCTTTATGATGACCGCAGAAGAGGTTGGGGTCTTGACCCTTCTTGTTGCGCATCGGCGGTGGTTGTTTGAATTGATGGTCTTCTGTGCTGAGGACCTCCGCCAGTGTCTTCGTCAGTGAGGTCCACTGGCGATCGCGATTATCTTGTTTTATTGCTCGTCGGGTGGCGAGCTTATTAATGGTCGCGCGTGCGTCGATCGTTGTGTGGGGAGGATGCTGGTTGTGGTCTCCCCCCCCCTTTACTCTTTTTCCCGAGACTCCTGCTTAAGTCTTGGGGACGGTGATGCGGTAGGGGATGTCTGCTATTGTTGAGGTTGAGCTTGTCTGCGCGTAGACCTTTACCGCGGCCATAAGTTTCTGCCAGCTTTTGGGGAGACCTGTTGTCCCTGACAAGACTTTGATCATCTTGTCGCAGCGTACGACGTATTTGAACTATGCGCGAATCAGGTCTTCATGCACGTCCCCTATCTATAGCACCTCTTTATTGTAGCGGGTGATGAAGTCTTCGAGGCTCTCTCCATCTTGCCGCCAAATGTTCATTACGTCAGAGGAATCTCTGACGAATCGTCTTTGCTGGCTAAAGTGTGTCAGGAACTTGTTTTTCAAGTCGTTCCATGATGCCAGCTTAGCTGCGGGTAGGTTGTCAAACCATAGTCGCGTGGGACCTGTGAGGGTTTGAACAAACAGGTGACACCATATGGGTAGTGTCCACCTACAATGAGACCTGCGCCGGTGAAGAGACGTAAATGGTCATCCGGGTCTGTCAACCCGTTGTATTTCCCGACATTAGGGGGAAGTTTCGCTCGTACCAGTGGTGCGAGCGCTATCTCCTTGAGAAACTAAGAGTGCTCGGCTGCATCTTCCGGACGGTAAACCAAGTTGTAGGTATGCTCCGCCTATTAGTTGTAGCCACCCCGAGGTGCGGAGCTACTAGCGGTCGAACCTTTCGATAGCCGTTGGAAAACGCTGGCGCTGTCGCTTTCGCTGTAAGATTTGCCATCTTTACGTTGGGTGTACCACTCCCGTTGGAGGCGCGGGCCCAACCGTGAGTGGACGAATGCTCGTCTTAGAGAGCGAGTATCCGGCTTGGGTGGAGGTTGCGTGAACTCCATATCTTGCAGGTGGAGATTGTGCAGGACGCTTGCTCCAATTGGCGAGTTATAACTCAGTATCCTAGGCGAGGCTTGTGTCTGGACAGCGGGTTGCACTGGGGCAGCAGGAGTGTTGGTTTGAGCACATAGTTGCGCGTAGACGGCATTGAGAGCTGTCTGGGACTTGATGTACCAGGACATTGGGGTCTCGCCCGGGGGCAGGACCGACGTAACTGGTATGAACGGGGTTTCTAGGTGAGCCCCAGGAGTGACAGGGATGTTTACACGGTGAAGACCGTGTTGGGTTTCACCGCCCTCGGAAGAGTCTTCCCTCACTTGTCCGTCGATTTGAGAGGTTTGAACTGGGTTCTTACCTTCGCCTCGAGGACCTCGTGGGGTGTTCTGTAAAACCCAAGAAGGATCGTTCAATGATATCAAACAACCTCGTGAGAGTGCGGAAATCAATCACAAGGTGATTCAAACAATAATAGCAACGAAACACAATAAACTGTAAGAACAAAATACTTGCATTCACCGTCAAGATGACTGATACAAGACCTTGTGTTTGCGGTTTCGGCTGTAACATCCGTCGAAAAACGGGTTTCCAAAACCCGCTTTGTTTTTTTATCGAATATCAAGTTATAAAATTTCGTTGCGTATTTATGATTAATTTTAATTTTAAACAATACATAATTAATAAACATTTTAGAATTTAAAAACTATAATTATTAAAAAGTAAAAATAAAGTAAATAAAAAAGAAAAGAGGCTGCCGGGTTTCGAACCCGGGTCAGCCGGAAGAAACATGCAACACTCAACCACTCCGCCACTTGACTCATTTGTGATAAGTATTAAAACAAATAACATTTAAATTGAAACTCTAAATCAAACCCAGTGAATCAGCGCGCCCAATCCGCAATCGCCGGAAATCTCGACGATTTCGCGAGACTTCGACCGTTTCCTTTGACTAAACGCATGTATTAACATCGACATCGGTTATAACCGATGTCAAATTCCGCGATCTCAGTCATAACCGCCGGAGAAAAACCTTTCCCATGAATCAAGACCAAATTCGGACTCAATTCATCCTGATTCTTCCCTATAAATACACACCCAAGTCTCTGGTAAACTTTTCGCTCAAAATCGCACAATTTCTCGAAGCAATTACACTCGCCGGAGATATTCTGTATTGCCGGACATTCGCCGGAAAACCGAGACTTACATCAATTCGATAAATTTCTCGACTCTTTCGTTTTCAATCCATTGTTAGACTTATACTAACTTCAATCCTTCAACCAGAATCGGTCCTAGACGAAGTTGCCGGATAATCTGCACTCGCCGGAAAAACTCTGGAAATTTCCGAAATCACGCTGTAAACCGGTACAATCATCTAAACCTCCTGATATCTCTTGTTTAGTCATTTAATTTCACAACTCATCAATCAAAATTGTTAATTGATTCAATCAGACGAAATTCACAAATCAGAGCCGACGACCATTGCCGGAATTCTGAGAAAAACATTCGATTCGGTACATTGATTCCGTAACTCTCTTAATCCATTACATTTCAATCAATAAAATGCTCGACGAACGATTTAAACAAGAACAGTCGAATATCGTTTGTCTGTGTCTTTGAACGAAGAAGACGAAGTCGACATTGTGTATAAGTTTAATTAAAACGAGATATTAAACCAGGTTAGACACACAGTCCAGTGGTGGACTGTGTGCAAACACACAGCGCACGTCACGAGTTCGAACCTTACAAACGCACCGACTTTCCGAATTAAAACCAATTTTTTTTAAAACTGAATCAGAACAGGTTCCAGTAGGTTTATAAGATTAATATAAACCGTAAGTTAAACAGATAAGACACACAGCCCAACTGGTTGGGCTGTGCGCTTACGAACCAAAGGACCCGAGTTCGATCCGGGTCCCTGCAACCGGTTCAACCATTTAAATTCTTTTAATATAAACCAAATAAATTAAACATTTAATTAGTATATATATATAATTAAAACATAGAATATTTCGGGTTAGACACGTAGCTCAGTTGGTAGAGCTGCGTGCACGTGTACGAGAGGTCCCGGGTTCGAACCTCACTCAGTGCACACTCACACCACAGTCCGACCGGTCAACGGACCGGTCAACGGTCAACGGTCAACAAAAAGTCAAATTTTTTTTATTTTTTTTATTTTTTATGTATTTATTTATTTAATTTAAAAATCAATTAAAAATACTTAAAAATAATATTTTTAAAGTTAGAAAATGACCTTAAACTCACAAAAATAAATATAAAAATCCTATTAAAATTGTTAATAAAATCCACTTATTTACCGAACCATTTCATTATTATTTTAGGTTAGTTTTTCCTCGTCGATCAAATCCCAAAACTTGTGCGCATTCAACATCATCAAAAGAATGCACCCAATGTAAGTGAATCTCTACCAATTCCCCGTTTTAATCATATTTTTGGGTGTATCATGTGTCGCTTATTATTTATTACATTTAAACACTTGTGCAGCCATCATATCCATGATCAAATGTGTATCCAATATGTATCAATTGTTTGTGTGGTTAATGTTTAGATTAAATTTATCATTTTCAGTACATACATCATCATAGGCTCGTCTGTTCCCCATTACCTATGAGCGGAACGTGACGTTGCCAACATACGATCGGCTCCGTTTGATTGAGCCTTGATCTCACATACATCATCATAGGCTCGTATGTTCCCCATTACCTATGAGCGGAACGTGACGTTGCCAACATACGATCGGCTCCGTTTGATTGAGCCTTGATCTCACAATACATTATCATTCATGTCACATACTCATTCAAGGTGGTTTGTGTTTGTTTGTTTATATACGTTTGCTCACATATGATTATTGCACCATTTTTCCATATTAAATACAACAAGAAATCAATAACAAATGTTTTTAACAAGGTTCACTCGCCAACTTTTGTTGACCCAAAATCCCCCATTTTTACACATGATACAGGTGATCCAATTGAAGCAAGAAACATATAGGACGGCCTAGAAGAATAAATCAGTTTAGGCTTTGGATTGTTTTACTTAGTTTCTTTTTTCCTTGTAATTGTATGAACTTGTTTTGAATATTGAAGATGTAATTCGAATTTAATAAATATGAAACATTTTAGTAAACATCATGAGCTTTGGTGATAACCCAATTATGCCCCGACTCTTATTCCGCTGCGGGTCGGGGTGTGACAGATTGGTATCAGAGCCATGACTATAGGGATATAGGATAGGTTATTAGACCCTTAGAGCCTATACTATAGTTGATTAAAAATTTTAGATTGTTTATGTGTTACATGCAAAATTCATGATGTTTATATTTTTTATGTTTATTGTTACATTCAATGTTATGCAAGCATGTTCATAAGTACATATTATTATACAATGCTCATCATGAATCATGTCCTCATAACATACCATATCCATGAGAGCACACATGTCACAATTCCTATGATTTTTGCAACGATTTTTGTATTTACAAATCACATCGAAGTGAGTTCTCATGACGGGTATGTAGTAACTGGAAGGGTACGAGTACCGGTAGTCGGAATGTCCTGTCTAGGCTTGGCATTCGTATAAATCCAAAATAAAGGACCAGTTTGCCTACCTGGGGACTAACGATGAGAGTACGAAGGACCTATTAGGCCAAAGCATGCTATACCAAACGTCGTGTGAACTAACCCCACTTTGAGTTGTCATTGTGTCTATACCTGGACACCTTCCTACCATACATCTCGCAAACATATTTCATGGATTTCATTCGGGTGATGCGAGTGTTAAACCGCCAACACCAATGTGAATCCTACTAAGCCAATAGTCATGGGGGCCCACATGACTATACAGGCGATGGTATGGGGGACATTGGAGGCCCAAACATGAGCAAACCCAAGACATCCTATGGATGTAGTTGCATTATTGATGATTATGTTATTTTATTATTTTTAACGACACATGACACCTAAAAACTTCTTAAACTCACAATCTTCATATGTATGTTCTGTAGATGTCGGCTAGACAACTACGTGGAGGTAGAAAGTCAGGAAGGTCAAACAAACGCTTGGCCACCCAAATTGCAAAACAAATGGCCGCGGTGCTTCCTGACATCGTAATTCAAGTCCAACAAGCTCTCACCGCGAATCCCATCAACCCTCCCAACCAAGAAGACCAGAACGTCGACAACCCTCCCTCCAAAAAGTGCTCCTACAAACATTTCAAGTCTTGCGATCCCCCAAAGTATGAAGGGACCGAAGGTGTCACTGCTCTCCTCCACTGGATTGAGGAAATGGAGAACACCTTCCTCAATTGCGATTGTTCCAAGGATCGCAAGGTACGTTACGCAACCGGGAGACTGTTTGGGGTAGCCCTGACCTGGTGGAACACAGAGAAGGGTAAGAGAGGAGTCGAAGATGCTATGGCCTTAACATGGGAAGAGTTAAGGGAAATAATGACAAGACGCTTCTGTCCAAGAAGCGAAATCAAGAAGTTGGAAGATGAATTCCACTCGTTAAAACAAAAGGAAGGAGATCATACTTCCTACAACAAAAGATTTACCGAGCTAAACCAAATGATTCCCAACTTGTTCACCCCAGTGTACTGCTTGGTTGAACACTACATTCGAGGCCTCCCCTCGAAAATTCAAGACTCGGTACTAAGCACTTCGCCAGCAACACTTGAAGTCGCAATGGAACTAGCTACCGAACTTACCAAGAATCGCATCCGAAACGGTAAATTCAAGGAGGAGAAAAAGAAAGCCCCCATTGAGGCTCCAACTTCAAACCATTCTGGCTCCTCTTCGAAGTTTACTGGTAAAAGGAAGCGAAACAACAGAAACTTTGCTGTCACACAAACAAACCCCCTATCACTGCTGCACCCATCACCCAAATTGCCCCCTCATCTGCACCATATAAAAAGCCATACTCCGGCCCATACCCAAAATGCAACCGTTGCCATACCATCACTTTCCCGAACACCCCTGCCAACATTGTACCAGCTGTGGCCGTGCAGGTCACACCATCCAAACCTGTCGCACACTTCAGCGAATGAACCGCAACCAACCCTCAACCCAGACTAACCATCAGATAGTGGGTCAAGCCCAACAACCCTTACTTCTACCACCTACACAACATACGGCCCAATCCTACTACCAACCCCACTACCCCATGATGCAACCCATGCGGGCTTGTTACAACTGTGGAGACCCAAACCACTTTAGAAAACACTTGTCCACGCTTGGTGAACATCATTCATGTCACACCCCGACCAGCAGCGGAATAAGAGTCGGGGCATAATTGGGTTATCACCAAAGCTCATGATATTTACTATTATGTTTCATATTTATTTAAATCGAAATTACATTCTCAATAATCCAAACATGTCCATACAAATTCAAAAAAAATAACCAACTAAACAATTCCAAGCTCTAAATCATTTTATTCTTCTAGTCCAATCCTATGTGTTTCTGGCTGCAGCTGGTTCACCTGTATCATGTGTAAAAATAGGGGTTTTTGGGTCAACATAAGTTGGCGAGTGAACCTTGTTAGATAAACATTTATTATTGATTTACTTGTTATTTTATCAAGGAAAAATTGTGCATAATCATAAGTGAGCAAATGATAAATAATCAATCAGTAACAATGTTAACCACAAATTATAACATACAATAACATACCAACAGCATACCATAACATATCAACTTGCATAAATATAAAACATTAATGAAACTGTGCGATCAAGGCTCAATCAAACGGAGCCGATCGTATTGCATGTACTAAAAATGATGAATGTCTGTGCGATCAAGGCTTAATCAAACGGAGCCGATCGTATGTGGGCACGCCAGGTTCACGCTCATAATGTAATGGGGAACATGCTCAACGCTCATAATGTAATGGGGAGCGGCGGCCTATGAAATTGCATGTACTGAAAATAATGAATTAAATCTAACAATAACCACACAAACAACTGAATCAAACTGAATACACATTTGTTCATGATATGATGTATGCACAATGATTTAAATATAATAAATAGCCAAACACATGATACACCCCAAAAACATGATTAAAACGGGGAATTTGTAAAGATTCACTCACATTGGGTGCGTTTGATTGGAGATGGTGAGATGCGCACGAGTTGGAAGAGCGGAACAACGAGAATTAACTAACCTAAATAATAACGGGAAATTTAGTAAATGAGTGGATTTTATTAATAATTTTAATAAGATTTTTAGATATATTTTTGTGAGTTTAAGGCTATTTCCTATCTTTAAAAACATTATTTTTAAGTATTTTTAATTGATTTTTAAATTAAATTAAATAAATAAAAATATAAAAATATGTTGACTTTTTGGGTTGACCGTTGACTTTTTGACTTTGACTGTTTGACCGGTTTATTGTGTAATTGAAATGCGCTGGGTGAGGCTCGAACCCGAGTCCTCCCGTACGCGTGCACACAGCTCTACCAACTGAGCTACGTGTCTAACCTGAAATAATTCCGGTTTTAATTATACTTATATATTAACTCAGCTTATCCAAAATTCTTTTATTTTCAAAAACATTTTAAATCATCGAACCGGTGTCACTAACAGGTTTCGAACCCGGGACCTGTGCTTTAACATTACACACAGTCCACCGCTGGACTGTGTGTCCAACTTGGTTAATATACAACTTTTTTTTATACTTAACAACTAACGTAAATTAACCCGGTTCAGTTATAAAAATAAAACGTTTTTATTACATAGAGGGTGCGTGTATCAGGGATCGAACTCGCGGCGTGTGCGTATTATTTGCACACAGTCCACTGCTGGACTGTGTGTCTAACCCGTTTAAATACCGATTTTAATTAATCTTATATTGTTAGCACTGTTCATCTTCCCCGTTAGTTTTTACAGACAGTAGATTACCCCTCTGTTTTCTTGTTTTAAAACCATTAACACATTCATAAGACTGAGATGAAATAACAAGGACTGTGTTGGAAACAAACATACCGGAGGAATAATTCAACTCAGAATTCCGTTTTGGCGTCGGCTCTGTTTTTTATGAACTTTAACTGAGCAAGTAAATTATTCGTTTTGATTAGCTAAACGTGGAATTGAAGTGTTAAACAAGCGTTAACAGGGTGTTTAAATGTCCATACCGTTTCACAGCTGAAAATGAGGATTTCCAGAAATTTTCCGGCGAACTGGAATTATCTGATAACAGCGTCTGAATTCGATTTCAATTGAAAGGTCCGAGTTAGAAATAGCTTAACAATTGATAGACCACGACGGTATTGAAAGACTTACCGTTTTGATGAAGAATATGGTTTTCCGGCGACTTGCAGAAACTTTCCGGCGAGTTCAAATAGCTTCTCCGGCGGACTGAAAATAGTGCGGAAATGTAATTGGAGGTTTGCAGAGTGTTTTGAGTCGCAAGAGAGTACAAAGATGGAGGTAATACTGGAATTGAAGATTTTCGGTTATAAAAACCGATCCTTTCTCGAATTTAAGTTTATTCAAGGCAAACTTGATTGAAAGCGTCGGTGCATCGGTTAAACTCAGTAAAC
Source organism: Scalesia atractyloides (assembly GCA_947069175.1). NCBI lineage: Eukaryota > Viridiplantae > Streptophyta > Magnoliopsida > Asterales > Asteraceae > Scalesia > Scalesia atractyloides. The sequence goes on along the minus strand of CAMTDV010000029.1, from coordinate 48,283,299 downwards.
CGAGATCAATCAAACGTCTTTGGACGTTTGGTGACCGATTTCGGTTACAGTTGGCGTAACCGGTTGATTTATGGTTGTCTATAAGATTTATTTGTTTCCCATAGATGACAGAAAACAACAAGTGGCGGAGTGGTGATGTGTGTGTGTGTTAAGTCTTTGGGTTTCAACCCGGCTGACCCGGGTTCGAGTCCCGGCAGCCTCATTTTATTTTTACTTATTTTATTTTTACTTTTTATCAAATATAATTTTTATAGTTTAGTTTATTTATTAATTATGTATCATTAAAAATCAAAATAGCCATAAATACGCAACGTGACATTTATAACTTGATATTCGATTACAAAACGGAGCGGGTTTGGAAACCCGTTTTTGACAAATGTTACAGTATCCCCTACTTTTAGGAATTTCGTCCCGAAATTTAAGTAATAGTAGTAGGAAAAAGGTGCGGGTATTTTTCGCGCATCGAGTCTTCACGTTCCCAAGTAAACTCAGGTCACCGTTTCGACTCCCAGCGTACCCTAACAATTGGAATGCGACTTCGTCGAAAACGTTTTTCTCCGAAATCCATGATCTCTACAGGTCTTTCAATAAAATGCATAGATTCGTCAATCTGAATATCTTCCAGTGGAATGTGAAGGTTTTCATCAGCGAGGCACTTCTTCAAGTTTGATACGTGGAATGTGGGATGAATCCTGTTGAGTTCTTCTGGTAGATCAAGCTTGTATGCTACAGGTCCTACTCTTTCGAGTATCTTGAAAGGTCCTACGTAGCGTGGTGCTAGCTTGCCCTTTTGACCAAAATGAACTACTCCCTTCCACGGTGATACTTTCAAAAGTACATGATCACCAATGTTAAACTCCAAAGGCTTCCGTCGTTTATCTGCATAACTCTTTTGACGACTTTGAGCCGCTAGAAGATTGTTTCGGATTTGATGGATCTTGTCTGTGGTTTCTTGGATCAGTTCTGGACCAGTGATTTGAGCTTCCCCAATTTCGTGCCAACATACAGGAGATCGGCACTTACGACCATATAAGGCTTCAAAAGGTGCCATACCGATGCTTGAATGATAGTTGTTGTTGTACGAAAATTCAACTAATGGTAGATGAGTGTCCCAATTTCCCTTGAAGTCTATGACACATGCTCGAAGCATATCTTCAAGCGTTTGAATGGTGCGTTCAGATTGACCATCAGTTTGAGGATGATAGTCGGTACTGAGATCCAATCGCGTACCCATAGCGGCTTGTACTGCTTGCCATGTTCGTGAAGTGAAACGACCATCACGATCAGAAATAATGCTTAACAATACACCATGTCGGCTGATGATTTCGCTGATATAAATAAGAGCTAGCTGTTCGTTCTTGAAGTCTTCGCAGATAGGAATAAAGTGAGCTGATTTTGTAAGTCGATCAATGATTACCCATATAGTGTCATACCCACCAGAAGTGCGAGTTAACCCGGTAATGAAGTCCATGGTTATGTTTTCCCACTTCCTTACAGGTATTTCAGGTTGGACCAGAAGTCCTGAGGGTCTTTAATGTTCAGCTTTTATTTTGGAACATGAAAGGCACTTGGAAACAAATTCAGCAATATCCTTTTTCATTCCAGGCCACCAGTAGGTGTATCGAAGGTCTTGATACATCTTGTCGGCTCCTGGGTGTATAGAATATCGTGTTTTGTGCGCCTCATTCATAAGAAAAAAATCACGAAGGTTATTGTGGTCAGGAATCCATATGCGATCTAGACAGTATAGAATACCGTCGGATTTAGTTTCAATTTTTAAATTTAGCTCCACAAGACGGCTCCTTGCGTACGTCTCCTTTCTATTGCTGAAACATGCTGGGCTTCTCGGATTTTGATCTTTGATGTCGCTTACGATTTTAGGTACAATAGTTTTGAGGGAACTGATACATTTGTAATGATAAGGTATGTATCATAAAACAAAAACTTCAACCATGACGATATTTAAACCTACACGGAACTTTTCATAACCTCCTGGTAATGCTTTTGATCCTTTGCCAAGAATACTTATATACAGGAAGTACCAGCGGCGTATCCACCATATTCTTGTCAAATTATCGTTGGCTTTATCAGTAAATCATGATCAGTTCTATGTGACTCTAAAACATAAACAACACAACGAACAAAACTTGAGTCTCAATTCTGAAATGATACATGACTAAATGATGACAGTACCTCTCTCGTTGGTTATGATGAAGGGGTCAGTCTATGTAAAAGTGTGACACAACCCAACTTCTTTAAATGATGAGATTGAGATACGTCGAGATGTATGATGATATGAATGTTAAATCAATGAGTATAGAACAAAACTGTAATATCAAATCGCATTAAAATTCTTGGATACATAATTTCCAAATTTTACAACTGGGATACGGAAAGATTGAGATAACATAAAGAAAACATTAAACTAGATGATTGGAGTTGAGTCTTGATTCTTGGCGAGGAAAAATTAGTTGGGTGATTCGTTTGGGCCGTTATTATTTTCAACAGTATTGGCGTTGATGTTATAAGCTCTTCCTCTTGCAGGTGGTGGAGCTTGGTTAGCTTGATTCACCGGATTTGCTTGAGCTTGGGCATGAATGATGTTCACCAAACGTGGACAAGTGTTTCTAAAATGGCTTGGGTCTCCACAATTGTAGCAAGCCCGCATAGGTTGTACCATGGGATAGTTGGGTTGGTAGTATGTTTGGGCTAAATGTTGGGTAGGTGGTAGTAGTAGGGGTTGTTGGGCTTGACCCATTATTTGTTGGTGGGTTTGGGTTGAAGGCTGGTGGCGGTTCGTTCGCTGAGGTATGCGACAGGTTTGAACAGTATGACCTGCGCGACCACAGTCGGTGCAATGTTGGCAGGGATGATCAGGAAAATGATGATATTGGCAACGGTTGCATTTTGGTAATTGGCCGGAGTATGGCTTTTTATATGGTGCAGGTGAAGGGGCAACTTGAGTGATGGGTGCAGCAGGGATAGGAAAATTTGCTTGTGTGACAGCAAAGTTTCTTGTGCTTCGATTCCTTTTACCAGTAAACTTCGAGGAGGAACCAAATGGTTTGAAGTTTGAGCCTCAATGGGGGCTTTCTTTTTCTCCTCTTTGAATTTACCATTTCGAATGCGATTTTCAGTCAGTTCAGTGGCTAGTTCCATAGCAGCTTCAAGTGTTGCTGGTGAAGTGCTGAGAACTGAATCTTGAATTTTCGAGGGAAGACCTCAAAATATAATGCTCGATCAAGCGATAAGTTGGGGTGAACAAGTTAGGACCATTTGGTTCAACTCTAAGAACCTCTTGTTGTAGGTGGTATGATCTCCCTCCTTTTGCTTTAAAGAATGAAATTCGTCCTCCAACTTTTTAATTTCACTCCTAGGACAGAAACGCCTAGTCATGATTTCCCTTAACTCCTCCCATGTTAAGGCCATTGCATCATCAATTCCCCTCTTCCCCTTTTCGTATTCCACCAGGTGAGAGCTACCCCAAATAGTCTCCCGGTGGCGTATCGAACCTTGCGATCCTCAGGACAATCGCAGTTGAGGAAGGTGTTTTCCATTTCCTCAAACCAGTGGAGGAGAGCAGTGACACCTTCGGTCCCTTAAAATGTAGGAGGATCACAAGACTTGAAATGTTTGTATGAGCACTTGCTGGTAGGAGGGTTGCCGATGTTCTGGTCGTCTTGCTGGGGAGGGTTAGTAGGATTTGTAGCGAGGGCTTGTTGTACTTGAACCACAATGTCAGGAAGCACCGTGGCCATTTGTTTCGCGATTTGTGCGGCCAAGCGTTCGTGAAATCTTCCTGATCTTTTACCCCCTCGTTGTTGTCTAGCCGACATCTACAGGAACATACATAAGAAGATTGTGAGTTTATGGAGTCTTTTTAGGTGTCATGTGTCTTTAAGAAAATGAAAATAACATAAATATCAATAATGCAACTACATCCATAGGATGTCTTGGGTTTGCTCATGTTGGCCTCAAATGTCCCCCATACCTTCACCTGTATAGTCATGTGGCCCCCATGGCTATTGGCTTGGTAGGATTCACATTAGTATTGGCGATTTAACACTTGCATCACCCGAATGCAAACCACAAAATATGTTTACGAGATGTATGGTCGGAATGTGTCCAGGTGTAGACACAATGACAACTCAAAGTGGGGTTAGCTCACACGACGTTTGGTATAGCATGCTTTGGCCTAATAGGTACTTCGTACTCTCATCGTTAGTCCCCATGTAGGCAAACTGGTCCTTTATTTTGGATTTATACGAATGCCAGCCTAGACAGGACGTTCCGACTACCGGTACTGGTACCCTTCCAGTTACTACATGCCCGTCATGAGAACTCACTTTGATAAGATTTGAAAATACAAAACAAAATCGTTGTAAAAGCAATCATGAAAATGATGTGGTGTGTGCTTTCATTGGTATGATATGTTATGAGCATATGATTCATGATAGGCATTATATGATAGTATGTACTTATGAACATGCATGCATAATATTGAATGTAACAATAAACATAAAACATATAAACATCATGAAGTTTGGCATGTAACACACAAAAATCTTAAAATTCTAATCAACTATAGTATAGGCTCTAAGGGTCTAATAACCTATCCCATATCCCTATAGTCATGGCTCTGATACCAATCTGTCACACCCCGACCCGCAGCGGAATAAGAGTCGGGGCATAATTGGGTTATCACCAAAGCTCATGATATTTACTATTATGTTTCATATTTATTTAAATCGAAATTACATTCTCAATAATCCAAACATGTCCATACAAATTCAAAGAAAATAACCAACTAAACAATTCCAAGCTCTAAATCATTTTATTCTTCTAGTCCAATCCTATGTGTTTCTGGCTGCAGCTGGTTCACCTGTATCATGTGTAAAAATAGGGGTTTTTGGGTCAACATAAGTTGGCGAGTGAACCTTGTTAGATAAACATTTATTATTGATTTACTTGTTATTTTATCAAGGAAAAATTGTGCATAATCATAAGTGAGCAAATGATAAATAATCAATCAATAACAATGTTAACATACAATAACATACCAACAGCATACCATAACATATCAACTTGCATAAATATAAAACATGAATGAAACTGTGCGATCAAGGCTCAATCAAACGGAGCTGATCGTATTGCATGTACTAAAAATGATGAATGTCTGTGCGATCAAGGCTCAATCAAACGGAGCCGATCGTATGTGGGCACGCCAGGTTCACGCTCATAATGTAATGGGGAACATGCTCAACGCTCATAATGTAATGGGGAGCGGCGGCCTATGAAATTGCATGTACTGAAAATAATGAATTAAATCTAACAATAACCACACAAACAACTGAATCAAACTGAATACACATTTGTTCATGATATGATGTATGCACAATGATTTAAATATAATAAATAGCCAGACACATGATACACCCCAAAAACGTGATTAAAACGGGGAATTTGTAAAGATTCACTCACATTTGGTGCGTTTGATTGGAGATGGTGAGATGCGCACGAGTTGGAAGAGCGGAACAACGAGAATTAACTAACCTAAATAATAACGGGAAATTTAGTAAATGAGTGGATTTTATTAATAATTTTAATAAGATTTTTAGATATATTTTTGTGAGTTTAAGGCTATTTCCTATCTTTAAAAACATTATTTTTAAGTATTTTTAATTGATTTTTAAATTAAATTAAATAAATAAAAATATAAAAATATGTTGAATTTTTAGGTTGACCGTTGACTTTTTGACTTTGACTGTTTGACCGGTTTATTGTGTAATTGAAATGCGCTGGGTGAGGCTCGAACCCAAGACCTCCCGTACGCGTACACGCAGCTCTACCAACTAAGCTACGTGTCTAACCTGAAATAATTCCGTTTTTAATTATACTTATATATTAACTCAGCTTATCCAAAATTCTTTTATTTTCAAAAACATTTTAAATCATCGAACCGGTGTCACTAACAGGTTTCGAACCCGGGACCTGTGCTTCAACATTACACACAGTCCACCGCTGGACTGTGTGTCCAACTTGGTTAATATACAACTTTTATTATACTTAACAACTAACGTAAATTAACCCGGTTCAGTTAGAAAAACAAAACGTTTTTATTACATAGAGGGTGCGTGTATCAGGGATCGAACTCGCGGCGTGTGCGTATTATTTGCACACAGTCCACTGCTGGACTGTGTGTCTAACCCGTTTAAAATACCGATTTTAATTAATCTTATATTGTTAGCACAGTTCATCTTCCCCGTTAGTTTTTACAGACAGTAGATTACCCCTCTGTTTTCTTGTTTTAAAACGATTAACACATTCATAAGACTGAGATGAAATAACAAGGACTATGTTGGAAACAAACATATCGGAGGAATAATTCAACTCAGAATTCCGTTTTGGCGTCGGCTCTGTTTTTCATGAACTTCAACTGAGCAAGTAAATTATTCGTTTTGATTAGCTAAACGTGGAATTGAAGTGTTAAACAAGCGTTAACAGGGTGTTTAAATGTCCATACCGTTTCACAGCTGAAAATGAGGATTTCCAGAAATTTTCCGGCGAACTGGAATTATCTGATAACAGCGTCTGAATTCGATTTCAATTGAAAGGTCCGAGTTAGAAATAGCTTAACAATTGATAGACCACGACGGTATTGAAAGACTTACCGTTTTGATGAAGAATACGGTTTTTCCGGCGACTTGCATAAACTTTCCGGCGAGTTCAAATAGCTTCTCCGGTGGACTGAAAATAGTGCGGAAATGTAATTGGAGGTTTGCAGAGTGTTTTGAGTCGCGAGAGAGTACAAAGATGGAGGTAATACTGGAATTGAAGATTTTCGGTTATAAAAACCGATCCTTTCTCGAATTTAAGTTTATTCAAGGCAAACTTGATTGAAAGCATCGGTGCATCGGTTAAACTCAGTAAACCAAGATCAATAAAACGTCTTTGGACGTTTGGTGACCGATTTCGGTTACAGTTGGCGTAACCGGTTGATTTATGGTTGTCTATAAGATTTATTTGTTTCCCATAGATGACAGAAAACAACAAGTGGCGGAGTGGTGTGTGTGTGTGTTTAAGTCTTTGGGTTTCAACCCGGCTGACCCGGGTTCGAGTCCCGGCAGCCTCATTTTATTTTTATTTATTTTATTTTTACTTTTTATCAAATATAATTTTTATAGTTTAGTTTGTTTATTAATTATGTATCATTAAAAATCAAAATAGCCATAAATACGCAACGTGACATTTATAACTTGATATTCGATTACAAAACGGAGCGGGTTTGGAAACCCGTTTTTGACAAATGTTACAATTCATGCCCAAGCTCAAGCAAATCCGGTGAACCAAGCTAACCAAGCTCCTCCACCTGCTAGAGGAAGAGCTTTCAACATCAATGCCAATCAAGCTAGGGCCGACAACAACGTGGTTAACGGTACGTTTCTCATCAATGGTAGTTATGCATCCATGTTATTTGATACTGGAGCGGATAAGAGTTTTGTGTCCTTAGAATTTGAACCCATCCTCAACCAAACTCGTGATAATCTCATGAAATCCATAACGGTGGAAGTTGCTGATGGAAAACCGGTCTCATTAAACACTATTATACGAAATTGTACCCTCACTTTAAACGATCACGATTTTCCAGTTGACCTCATTCCTATGAAGTTGGGAAGTTTCGACATTATAATCGGTATGGACTGGCTCAGCCAACATCATGCTGAATTAGTATGCCACGAAAAGTTCATTCGCATCCCTCTTGCAGACGGTCAAACCCTACGAATCTTTGGAGAAACCCCTTCGAAAGGACTCAAATTGATGTCCTGCCTTCAAGCCCGAAAGTATCTCCGCAAGAACTATGTCGCATTCCTAACTCACGTCGTCAAGAAGGGAAACAAGGAGAAGAAACTAGAAGATATACCTGTAGTGAAAGAATTCCCACAAGTCTTTCCCGACGACATCTCAGGACTTCCTCCCATGAGGGAAGTCGAATTCCGCATTGATCTTATACCTGGCGCTACACCAGTCGCAAAATCTCCTTACCGGTTAGCCCCATCAGAAATGCAAGAGCTGGCCAGTCAACTGCAAGAGCTGACTGACAAAGGATTCATACGTCCTAGCTCATCGCCATGGGGTGCACCTGTTCTGTTTGTGAAGAAGAAAGATGGGACGTTTCGCATGTGTATCGACTACAGAGAACTCAACAAGTTAACGGTCAAGAACCGCTACCCATTACCTCGCATCGATGACCTTCTAGACCAACTTCAAGGCGCCACCTGTTTTTCAAAAATCGACCTTCGTTCTGGTTATCATCAACTCAGAGTACATGAAGAAGACGTCCCAAAGACCGCCTTCCGAACTCGTTATGGTCATTACGAATTCATGGTCATGCCATTTGGATTAACCAACGCCCCAGCTGTATTCATGGATCTAATGAATAGGGTATGCAAACCCTATCTCGACCGTTTTGTCATAGTCTTCATCGACGACATCCTCATCTACTCAAAGTCTAAATCTGATCATGAACGACACCTTCGACTCATCCTTACACTCTTAAGAACCGAAAAGCTCTACGCTAAATTCTCCAAATGCGAATTCTGGTTAAGAGAAGTACAATTCCTTGGATATTTTGTCAATGACAAGGGAATACATGTCGACCCCTCAAAGATCAAAGCAGTACAGGAATGGCAAGCGCCACGTACCCCTACCGAAGTAAGATCATTTCTTGGTTTGGCTGGTTACTATCGCCGTTTCATTGCAAATTTCTCCCGTATCGCTGTACTACTCACGACTTTGACTCATAAAAGAAAAACCCTTCATATGGGGACCTAAACAAGAAGAAGCTTTCCAAACCCTTAAACAAAAGCTTTGTGACGCACCTATCCTCACACTCCCCGAAGGTTGCGATGACTTTGTAGTATATTGCGACGCATCAGGGCAAGGGCTAGGCTGCGTATTAATGCAAAGAGGGAAAGTGATAGCCTATGCTTCTAGACAACTCAAAGTTCATGAGAAGAACTACACCACCCACAACCTAGAACTTGGAGCCGTTGTGTTCGCTCTTAAGATATGGAGACATTATCTCTACGGTACCAAGTGTGAAATATACACTGACCACAAGAGCCTCCAACATATCTTTAACCAAAAGGAGTTGAATATGAGGCAACGAAGATGGGTCGAACTTCTTAACGACTACGCCTGTGAAATTCGGTATCATCCTGGCAAGGCAAACGTGGTGGCCGATGCGCTCAGTCGAAAGGGTTATGCGAACTCCATTCATCTTCTATGTTCGCAAATCATCACCGACATCAAAGATCGAATCCGAGAAGCTTAACATGTTTCCGTAAGAGAAAACGACGTACGCAATGAGCTGTCTTGTGGTGCAGAACTTAAAATCGAAACCAAATCCGACGGTATTCTGTACTATCTAGATCGCATATGGATTCCCGATCACAATAACCTTCGTGATTTCCTTATGAATGAGGCGCACAAAACACGGTACTCTGTACACCCAGGAGCCGACAAGATGTATCAAGACCTTCGATACACCTACTGGTGGCCTAGCATGAAAAAGGATATTGCTGTTTTTGTATCCAAGTGCCTTACCTGTTCTAAAGTAAAAGCTGAACATCAAAGACCTTCAGGACTTCTAACCCAACCTGAAATACCTGTATGGAAGTGGGAAAACATAACCATGGACTTCATTACCGGGTTACCTCGCACCTCCAGTGGGTATGACACGATATGGGTAATCATTGATCATCTTACAAAATCAGCTCACTTCATCCCGATTCGCGAAGACTTCAAGAACGAGAAGTTAGCTTGTATCTACATCAGCGAGATCGTAAGCCGTCATGGTGTACCTTTAAGCATCATTTCAGACCGTGATGGTCGTTTCACTTCACGAACATGGCAAGCCGTACAAGCTGCTTTGGGTACACGATTAGATCTCAGTACCGCTTATCATCCTCAAACTGATGGACAGTCTGAACGCACCATCCAAACTCTTGAAGACATGTTTCGAGCATGTGTCATAGACTTCAAAGGGAATTGGGACGCTCATCTACCATTAGTTGAATTTTCGTACAACAACAGCTATCATTCAAGTATCGGTATGGCACCTTTCGAAGCTTTATATGGTCATAAGTGCCGATCACCAATATGTTGGCACGAAATTGGAGAAGCACAAATCACCGGTCCAGAATTAATTCAAGAAACAACAGACAAGATCCATCAAATTCGAAACAATCTTCTAGCGGCACAAAGTCGTCAAAATAGTTATGCAGACAAACGACGAAAGCCCTTGGAGTTTAACATTGGTGACCAAGTACTTTTAAAAGTATCACCGTGGAAGGGAGTGGTTCGTTTTGGCCAAAAGGGGCAAGCTATCACCACGCTACGTAGGACCTTTCAAGATACTCAAAAGAGTAGGACCTGTAGCATACAAGCTTGACCTACCAGAAGAGCTCAACAGAATTCATCCCACATTCCACGTATCAAACTTGAAGAAGTGCCTCGCTGATGAAAACCTCCATATTCCTCTAGAAGACATTCAAGTCGATGAATCTATGCATTTCATTAAAAGACCAGTAGAAATTATGGACTTCGGAGAGAAGCGTTTAAGACGGAGTCGTATACCAATTGTCAGGGTACGCTGGGAGTCGAAACGAGGACCTGAGTTTACTTGGGAACGTGAAGACTCAATGCGTGAGAAATACCCACATCTTTTTCCTGTTACCACTACTACTTAAATTTCGGGACGAAATTTCTAAAAGTAGCGGATACTGTAACATCCGTCGATAACGGGTTTCCAAAACCCGCTTCGTTTTTTTTATCGAATACCAAGTTATAAAATTTCGTTGCGTATTTATGATTAATTTTAATTTTAAACAATACATAATTAATAAACATTTTAGAATTTAAAAACTATAATTATTAAAAAGTAAAAATAAAGTAAATAAAAAAGAAAAGAGGCTGCCGGGTTTCGAACCCGGGTCAGCCGGAAGAAACATGCAACACTCAACCACTCCGCCACTTGACTCATTTGTGATAAGTATTAAAACAAATAACATTTATATTGAAACTCTAAATCAAACCCAGTGAATCAGCGCGCCCAATCCGCAGTCACCGGAAATCCCGACGATTTCGCGAGACTTCGACCGTTTCCTTTGACTAAACGCATGTATTAACATCGACATCGGTTATAACCGATGTCAAATTCCGTGATCTCAGTCATAACCGGCGGAGAAAAACCTTGACCATGAATCAAGACCAAATTCGGACTCAATTCATCCTGATTCTTCCCTATAAATACACATCCAAGTCTCTGGTAAACTTTTCGCTCAAAATCGCACAATTTCTCAAAGCAATTACACTCGCCGGAGATATTCTGTATTGCCGGACATTCGCCGGAAAACCGAGACTTACATCAATTCGGTAAATTCTCGACTCTTTCGTTTTCAATCCATTGTTAGACTTATACTAACTTCAATCCTTCAACCAGAATCGGTCCCAGACGACGTTGCCGGATAATCTGCACTCGCCGGAAAAACTCTGGAAATTTCCGAAATCACGCTGTAAATCGGTACAATCATCTAAACCTCCTGATATCTCTTGTTTAGTCATTTAATTTCACAACTCATCAATCAAAATTGTTAATTGATTCAATCAGACGGAATTCACAAATCAGAGCCGACGACCATTGCCGGAATTCTGAGAAAAACATTCGATTCGGTACATTGATTCCGTAACTCTCTTAATCCATTACATTTCAATCAATAAAATGCTCGACGAACGATTTAAACAAGAACAGTAGAATATCGTTTGTCTGTGTCTTTGAACGAAGAAGACGAAGTCGACATTGTGTATAAGTTTAATTAAAACGAGATATTAAACCAGGTTAGACACACAGTCCAGTGGTGGACTGTGTGCAAACACACAGCGCACGTCACGAGTTCGAACCTTACAAACGCACCGACTTTCCGAATTAAAACCATTTTTTTTAAAACTAAATCAGAACAGGTTCCAGTAGGTTTATAAGATTAATATAAACCATAAGTTAAACAGATAAGACACACAGCCCAACTGGTTGGGCTGTGCGCTTACGAACCAAAGGACCCGAGTTCGATTCGGGTCCCTGCAACCGGTTCAACCATTTAAATTCTTTTAATATAAACCAAATAAATTAAACATTTAATTAGTATATATATATAATTAAAACATAGAATATTTCGGGTTAGACACGTAGCTCAGTTGGTAGAGCTGCGTGCACGCGTACGAGAGGTCCCGGGTTCGAACCTCACTCAGTACACACTCACACCATAGTCCGACGGTCAACGGTCGGTCAACGGACCGGTCAACGGTCAACAAAAAGTCAAATTTTTTATTATTTTTTTATATTTTTTTATGTATTTATTTATTTAATTTAAAAATCAATTAAAAATACTTAAAAATAATATTTTTAAAGTTAGAAAATGACCTTAAACTCACAAAAATAAATCTAAAAATCCTATTAAATTGTTAATAAAATCCACTTATTTACCGAACCATTTCGTTATTATTTTAGGTTAGTTTTTCCTCGTCGATCAAATCCCAAAACTTGTGCGCATTCAACATCATCAAAAGAATGCACCCAATGTGAGTGAATCTCTACCAATTCCCCGTTTTAATCACATTTTTTGGTGCATCATGTGTCGCTTATTATTTATTACATTTAAACACTTGTGCAGCCATCATATCCATGATCAAATGTGTATCCAATATGTATCAATTGTTTGTGTGGTTAATGTTTAGATTAAATTTATCATTTTCAGTACATACATCATCATAGGCTCGTCTGTTCCCCATTACCTATGAGCGGAACGTGACGTTGCCAACATACGATCGGCTCCGTTTGATTGAGCCTTGATCTCACATACATCATCATTGGCTCGTATGTTCCCCATTACCTATGAGCGGATCGTGACGTTGCTAACATACGATCGGCTCCGTTTGATTGAGCCTTGATCTCACAATACATTATCATTCATTTCATATACTCATTCAAGGTGGTTTGTGTTTGTTTGTTTATATACGTTTGCTCACATATGATTATTGCACCATTTTTCCATATTAAATACAACAAGAAATCAATAACAAATGTTTTTAACAAGGTTCACTCGCCAACTTTTGTTGATCCAAAATCCCCCATTTTACACATGATACAGGTGATCCAGTTGAAGCAAGAAACATATAGGACGGCCTAGAAGAATAAATCAGTTTAGGCTATGGATTGTTTTACTTAGTTTCTTTTTTCCTTGTAATTGTATGAACTTGTTTTGAATATTGAAGATGTAATTCGAATTTAATAAATATGAAACATTTTAGTAAACATCATGAGCTTTGGTGATAACCCAATTATGCCCCGACTCTTAATCCGCTGCGGGTCGGGGTGTGACATCGGCTTTTCTGGTAATTGCACAAACTGATCCCCCTAAACATTTACTAGGGACATGCTTATATACTATACATGACTTGAGACCAACCCTAAAGCCCAAGCAAGCCTAGCCGAAACCAATACATTAGCGACCCAATACATTTCGACCCATAAACATTATAAGCACTAATACAAGATTAACTATATCTTATGCATAAACCTTTATGTTCTAACAATCTCCCCATAGGTTTATTGCATAAATGCTTCAGTCTTCATCCACTGCCTCTGTCTTTATGTCTGTCACATCCTTACTTTCTAATACTCAGTGCTCAAGCAACCGCTGCGGTCCAATCTTTAGCGTATACTTCATATATCTCCGTTGACCTGATCTGATGTTGAGCTAACACCTCAAGATCTTCGACACTTAGATTCAACAAATCAATCGGATCAGTCAATCGAAATTGCAAATCATCATCACACACTATCAAAGCTTGCCCCAACGTTTCATCGTATGCCCAAAAAAGCAGCGTTTTCAAGCTTCCATCAGGGATCTTTTTCACTAACGGTATTGTCTTTTCCTTATCTGTTGGTGGCCAAATCACATTCTTCAATCTTTTGTGTGTAGTAGGATCACGAATGCCATGAGCAGGCTTCAAGAAGGATTCATCAGTATGCATCGAAGGAAAACCTCTTGCAACCTCTCATTTAAGTCTTTCAAAGAACAAGTACCCCCTACCATTTGGTTTATCATCAGAATAAGGGGCATTAGCAAGAATGGCAAGATCCACCTTTGTAAATGTTTGGAATTGAGCAGGTCTAGAATACCACTCAACGGGACCAACCATCCTTTTGACCCACCATATTTTAGGGTTGTGGTCAAAACCCCAGCTCACAATTCCAGATTTATTTCCGACAGTATCATAATAGCTTTTCCTACTTCCATTAAATGATGTGTCACTTGAACTTCAGGGTCAGCAGGGTTGAGATTTCTATTCTTAATCACTACCAACTCTCGCTTCTTCTTCTGTCTTTCACCCTTTTCTTTTTCTTTCTTTTTGTTTACTGATCGAGAAAAGTATAAATCCATAGCCTCAGATCTCTCAGTAGCATTTTGCTCAGCAGCAGCTTAAGTAGATTTTTCAACATCGCTAGGGTCAGCAAATTCACTTCCAAATTTCTTTATAATTTTGCACGTAGCTCATAAACAATTGAGAATAGCAAACCCACATCACCTTGTAATTGATCTATTTGCTAATCCTTCTTCACAATCAGATCTTCCAGCTGAACGAGCTTGACATCTTTATAAATTGAATCTTGTTCAAGCACAATGATTCTCTTTTTGAGCTCACCAATACTCACATCATCATCATCATCATCATCATCAGAGTCTTCAATAATAGGCATCTTTGAACGTTCTTTTTCTCGTATCCCACTAGAACTACAAGGCTCATCATGTACAGCAGTTTCGAGCAGAGCACCAGTAGGAATATCAGATAGACCAGCATCAGCATTAAAATCATAATCTCTTTCGGTAGCAGCAGCATCAGGTGAAGATTCAAAATCAAAATCGTATAAACCTAAATCATCATCATCTATCAACGGTTGATCTTGAGTTGTTTCTACAAACACACCGGGTCTTGGATCTTTTCTTTTGCGTTTCAAAGGTTGTGAAAACGAATCGAACAAAGGATTTTCAATTCTCCCACTAACTGACTTTAGGAGCAACGCTAAATTCTCAGCAGATTACACTGGTTGTGGAATACTAGCAGAAGTAATATCACCAGCTTCAACTTCCATCGGCAACTCATCACCCACATCATCCACATTCACTACATCCTCCTCAACTTCCACATCAACAGCATGCTCATCGTCAAAACTTGTTCATCACCAGCTTGAACATTATGTTCTTCTGCGACTATCGCTCTTGGTCCTTCAGGTCGTTCACCAGCCAATTCAGCCACTACATCTTCTGTTTCTTCGAACTGGCCAAATTTTACAAGCGGTAACTTCCCAACAAATTTAACCGCGGTATTTTTCTTAGGCATCAATGCACCAAAACAAAATTAGGCCCCATCGATTTTAAATCAAGAGTATCACTGGACCTCTCAAGCTCATAATACTTGGCATTAAAGATCATCTGCAAAAATCATGGGTACATAACTAATTTATCCTTTCGAACGCCCAACACATTTCTTTTCATCCCCTCAAATATGTAACGAGAAAAGTTGAATGCTTGATTGGTGATCAAACTCACAAAGGCAGCTGATTGAGTTATGTTCAGTTGATGGGTTCCTCACCTATTCTCAGACATACACATTATAAAAATGTGCATCAATAACCTCCAGTACGGGTGAACCAGCTTCTTCAACAATGATGTATAATTACCTTCATAACTTAACTTCGGCAATATATCTTCTACGGGTCTAGCAGGAAGTTCTATTGGATCTGATTCATCATCTTTGAACTTTAAAACTTCATGAATTATCTGCTCCGACACAATCACTGTCTTTGTTTGTATCACGGCCTCGATCGCCCCTTTTCCATCTATTTCTTTCTCAATAAACCTTGCCGTCTTCCAGAAATCTTGAACAAGATTTACATATATGACCGGATTATCACGGAGAGCGTGAACGATTTTACAACTGTTGAGATCTTTCATCACATAGGTGTAGAGTTTCTTGTGCTTCTCTGGAGGCGAAGCCAGATAAGCAGCCTGATTATGACCCGATATGATTTGAGATCCATGATACTACATAAAGCAAATAAGTTTAGTTAGACGTTTTAAGGTGAATGTAGTAAACATGGGACTAGCTAATATGTTAACTTAGTGACTAACTCAGAGATTTCAAATCGAAATCATTTGTTTCGAGTCGAGACCAGAAGATCTCGAGAAGAATCCAAACAGATTTCGAGTCGAGATCACAGTCGAGATCTCATTAGAAACCAAGGATTTCGCCAAGTCTAGAGTCGAAACCATGAAGGTCTCGAGTCGAAACCAGGAAGATCTCGAGTCCCCAATGCCTTCCTTCTCAACTCGAGTCGAAACCAAGCCAACACTTTTGACCAGTCAACATGAAGATCAAACGCTAATATCAAGTCTTAATTCGGTTATAAACCAAATTAGGTCCGTAATTAGGGTTCTTAAACATCTTCAAATCATCATCAAATCTCCAACAATTCCTGCAAATCTCCAAATACAAATCATCATATAAATCTTAGCTACATGTAACAGTAATTGTTTAAGAGATATGACACCGGAGAATTAATCAATCGGAACGGAGAAATCAAAGCCAGAAAGAAGAACGCCGGAAAGATGAGAGAGAGAGAAAAGATAAGAGATTTCGAGTGAATGAGGATGTCTCAGGTCGAAACCCCTTTTTATACCTCCATTGTTCATGGGTCGGACCCTGACTATGAGTCAGTCCCAGCTCGAGACCAGTGGATGCGAGTCGAGACCAGCAGTTCCGAGTCGAAACCAAGAGTTCCAAGTCGAAATTGGGTGTTTCTACTCAAGATCTCACATTCATTAGAGAAAACAATTTTCTAAGCATAATCCTTATTTTTCCTGAGCATGTTTTACGAGGTAAAAACCTATTCAAACAAAAATAAATAATTCTAAACATTATCTACAAAAATAAAATAAATAGGAAAATATCATAAACACTTAGGGATCAAATCACGAGACATTAGGCTTGACATCACTTATCAACACTGATCTACTACCGAATGATCTGAACAATTGTCAGTATATTTTTCCACTTAAACTCAGCTCCTTAGACCTTTTCCAAATGATTGCCTGTAATCAATTTTTATCATGTTTTAACCAATTAATAATGAACACCCAAACAAATACTAATCAAATCCTGGAATTTGCAATGCACACTCTATCATGCAAGTGGATTTCCTACCACACATTTTCACAAATCAGTTATGGGTTCATGAAATCTTATATGAGATTGGATTGAGAAGAGAAAAGAATAGATCAAGAGCAGAGATGATATAATATACAGATTAAATGAGATTTTCTCAGTTTGACATAGGTTTTTGGGGTTTCTTTTGGGCACTAGAGGGCCTCTTTCGGGTGTAATGTGATCTACACGGCGACAGACGTACAACGAGGTCTTTGCTCACGAAAACAGAAGCCAATGCTGCCTAGCACCTCCAGGTCTTTGCTCACGCAAAACAGAGGAGATACATGACTTTTTAGACAAGATATCAGAACTAGAACCAACTGGTGTCATGTGTATCGGGACATCACACAAACATTCAAATAGAAATGAGCTAATTCCAAGTGACTTTCTTTCCTGAGGTCATAGACTAATTTAGATTCTAAAACAGGCAATCACTGTTTCCAGCTTTCAGGATAGAGCCTACCAACACATCATTCTAGAGCCAAACTGTTTCGATACTGGTTTTGCATGAGTCAGCCCTTTGTCATAATGTGAGATACATTTCACTTCCCCGCATACAGTACATCTTTTTGTATTTTTCAAATTTTTAATGTTCTTGTATTTTTCAAATTTTCTCCCCCTAAATTTGTGCATAAATAAAAAACTACGTAAGCATAGAAAACTTTATGAACAAATTTACCTACAAAAACATGCTCAGTCAATATATCGGATCATTTTTAGAAAATTCACAAGCACCTGAAATTTCGAGCTGCTGACAGGTTTTGTGAACACATCTGCGGCATTTGCATCTGTGTCAATTTGATCTAATTGGATAAGACCTATGTCAAAACAGTCTCGAATAAAATGAACTTTAATGTTAATGTGCTTGGTTTTGGAGTGATAGACAGGATTTTTGACAATTTGAATTGCAGCATCATTATCGCAGTATATAATAGTATTTGAATAAGACAAACCGTAATCCTGCAATTGATGTTGCATCCACACCACCTGAGAACAAGTGGCAGAAGCTGCAACATATTCAGCCTCAACTGTGGATATCGCCACTGTTTGCTGCTTCTTGCATTGCCAAGAAATGAGCCGATCGCCCAAAAATTGACACCCAGCGGAAGTGGATTTCCTGTCACTGTCAGAGCCTCCAAAATTGCTATCAGAGAACGCAAATAAGTCAAAACAAGAATCTCTCGGGTACCACAAGCCAAACCGAGGTCTGCCTTTAAGATACCGAAAAATTCGTTTCACAGCAGTAAGATGAGAAAGTTTAGGATTAGCATGATATCGAGCGCAGTTGCAAATGGCGAACATGATATCTGGACGACTTGCAGTAAGATACATCAGCAAGCCGATCATAGATCATAGAGACGTTGATCGACCGGGGATCCTTCAGCATCTTTTTTCAATAAAGGTCTTTCTGCATTGGAGTTTCAACTGATTTTGCGTATGTGAATTTGAATTTAGCAAGCACATCATCCACATATTTTCCCTGATGAATAAGAATGCCTCGAGAATCCTGGCGAACTTGGAGACCCAAGAACATAGTCATCTCCCCGAGAGCACTCATCTCGAATTTCTTTTTCATTGCGCTCTCGAATTCCCTGCATAAGTCTTCACTGGTTGATCCGAAAATGATATCATCGACATAAATCTGAACCAGGATCTGATCCTTGCCCACTCTCTTAATAAACAAAGTTTGATCAACCGTCCCACGAGTGTACCCATGAGCCAGAAGATGCTCAGTCAGCGTTGCATACCAAGCCCTTGGTGCTTGATGTAACCCGTATAGCGCCTTATCAAGCTTATAAGCAAATTTTGGATGATCTGGATGAACAAAATAGGTGGTTGGTCGACAAAAATCTCTTCTTTCACTTCTCCATACAGAAATGCAGTCTTTACATCCATCTGATAAACAGTGAATCTCATGTAAGATGCATAAGCTAAGAAGATCCGAATAGCTTCAAGCCGAGCAACCAGAGCATAGACTTCATCATAATCTAGACCTTCAATTTGTCTAAGCCCCTAGACTACTAATCTTGCTTTATTTCGAACAATTACTCCTGCAGAATCTCACTTGCTCTGAATACCCATCGAGTTCCGAGTTTGCGTTTCCCTTTCGGCAACTTAACAAGCTTCCATACTCCAAGCTTTTCAAACTGGTTCAGCTCTTCATGCATAGCATCTACCCAGCCTGGTTCCTGCAAGGCTACATCAACAGATTTAGGTTCAATTTGAGAAATGTAGCATGAATATAAGCAAGTATTAATAGTTCCAGATTGGCTCCTGGTTTGAACTCCAGCATGGATGGAACCAATCACATTCGAAATGGGATGATTCCGTTAAACATTCGTAGGGATGGCAAATTCTGGCGCAGTGTCGTCTTGAGTCGAATTGGTGTTGCTTGACCCCCCCCCCCCCATTAGATGCACCTGTGCTGTTAGCCACAGAAGTAGTAGCCACACAATTTTCAGGAATAGGATCATTGAACATTCCGCCTGATGATGCACCTTTGGGGGAGGCCTGGGACGAAGTTGAAGAATGCTTTGTGAAGACCATTCCAGGTGGATCTATGGTATGGCTCCTATAACTCCCTTCAGCCTCTTCTTCGTCTTCAATATCACCAACAAAAAGCGGTTGCTTAAATGAGGATACACCTACATCTGCGGAAAACACTTGACAGAATATTAAACGATGTAAACAAATCAGCAGAATCATATAACCAGTCTGGACTGACTCTAGCATCCGTAGCATTTTCTTCTAGCCATTCGATGTTGCACGACTCGACGAATTTCTTTGTTACCTTATTGTATACTCTATAGGATGATCCTTTAGAGTATCCAATGAAGAAACACTCGTCTCCCTTGGCCTCAAACTTCCCTTTGGAGTCCATGAGTAATAGAACACATGGACAACCAAAAATGCGGAAGTGTGAAACCGAGGGCTTACGACCTTCCAGAATATCATAAGGAATTTTCATATGACGTTTGTTTACTAAAGCATGATTCTGGATGTAACAAGCCGTGCTAACAGCTTCAGCCCAAAAGAAAATAGGAAGCTTCGAGTCGACCAGCATGGTTCGTGCTACCTCGATGAGAGTACGATTTCTTCTTTGAGCCACTCCATTCTGTTTGGAGTTCGAGGAGCACTATACTGTTGAGCGATTCCTTTTTCAGCATAGAGAGCATCCAAGGTGATATTTTTGAATTCGTCCCATTATCTGATCGGATAGCCTTTACCTTTGTACATGTTTGATTCTCAACCAGAATGATAAATTGTTTGATCAAGCTTGTAGTCTCGTTCTAGTGGCTTAGAAAGTAGACCCATGTATATATTGAGTAATCATCCACTATTACGAGACAGTAGGACTTCTTCCCAATGCTAAGAACGTTCACAGGACCAAACAGATCCATATGAAGCAACTCAAGCACAGCTTTAGTTGAGGGTACTTGCTTTGACTTGTGAGGCTTCCGATGAGCTTTACCCTTGGCACAAGCAACACATTTCTCTATCAACATGAAGTCTTTTATCGGTAGATCACGAACTAGTTGACCTTTTGCAATACGATTCATATTCTTCATGTTAACATGCCCAAGATGACGATGCCACAACTGACCATCACGTTTAGATATCTTCGAGAAAGGCAAGTAATCTCTTCACACGGTTTCTTATTCATGTCAACGACATAGGCTTTTCCTTTCCGTTCAGCAGTCATTAACACCCAGTCATCAAGAATCACAATCCCAGGCTTCAGCACATAACATCCTTTTTTTGTAAAATGAACTGTATTTCCTCTGTTACAAATCTGCGAGATGCTCAACAGATTATGTTTCAGTTCAGGGACGTAATTGACATTTTCGAAGATGAGTACTCCATCTACATAGTTCCTTTCAGCGTTATTCTGCCTGACTCTCCACCCGCAAAGGAGACATGTCCACCATTAAATTCTTTAACACTGGTAAGCTGGGACAGATCTCCTGTCATGTGCCTGGAACAACCACTATCCATGTACCACAGTCGCACGATAGTCCTCCACAGCTGTTCCTGCACGAAAGAGTAGAATTAGAGAGTTTTTGGAACCCAAGCCATAATTGACTTGGGTTTGCCATTAGCATTCACATACGATACCCATTTCCAAATAAAATTGTTTTCGTTTTTAAATGTTAAGGGTTTCACATGTTTCACTGGCGGCTTAGGTGTGGAAGATTGGGCAACCTTAATTTTGGGTTTCCAATAAAACTCTTTTCCATCTTTAATTATCTTGTTTGGAAAACCCTTTTCTCGATTTAATTTGGTTGCAATCCAATCTTTATCAGAAGGTTTAGCCTTTCGATGGCTATTTTTCATTTCTCAGACTTGGTAGTCTTCATAGACTCAAAATAGCGTTGTCTATTCTGCATAACCTTCTGATTTTGTGCTGATTTAGCATTTAGTTGCACATTTGAATAAACGCAATTTCTAGCTATGTGGTCAGGAATTCCACAATTGAAACATGTTTGTCATTTCAATATATGTAGTTCCTGAGATCTTGCAGCAGTAGCAGATCTGTTGGGTCGAACTGATTTGACTTTCTTTGCTTGTTTGGCTTGTGACCCTTGTGCTTGTTCTGAGCCTTCTTTGGTTGCCTTGCTAGCTTTCTCGGAGCACAAAGGTACATGTTGAATAGAACTAGCACAGGTGTGAGATTGAGATCTTTGATGATGGTTTTCTATTTTATCATCAGAAGATAATTCATCATTAGCTTCTGATTCAGAAACTGTTTCGAGTGACTCATTGTCAGATGTGAATATCTTTGCTTTCTCAAAATCAGTTTCCAAATCAGACTCACAAGATTCTGAATTAACTTCATAATTTGAAATAATTTCTCGACCATCTTGTGAAAGAGTTTTCGAGGTCTCACTTGAGGAAGTTTCGTCAGAGAGACCTGTAGAAATAGATTCTGAAAGATGATCAAAATAACTTGTTCACCATTTTCATTTTCAATAGATGATTCAGTAGGCCAAAGTATCAACAATAGGACACGACATATCACATTCAATAGTAGCTGAAAGTAAATCACCACCATTCAAAGTATCTAAAACATCACCACAAGATTCCAAGTTTTCACCCAAAACATCAGGCCCCACGCACATAGTACTAAAAATTTCGTGAAATAAATTGTCAGGTTCAAAATTATCAGAATTTGCATCTAATACAAACTTTTGTTCACCGTTACTCCTATCTTCAAGAACTATTTCATCTGCAAAGGAAGAAGAAGCATTAGAATGTTCAACAAAATTACGATTAAAATTCATTGGCTGATCAAACTGTTTTCCACTAGGGTTACATCTGATCGATGCCTTATCTGTCTTTTGACCATAAAACATGCTGTCCATCTGGACTACTTCATCTTTAGACAGCGGCAAATAGGTGTAGTTATGATTGAAAGGAGGAGGCACATTATTATAACCTAGTCCACTTCCTTTCTTTCTCTGTTGATACACCAGTTGCTTATCACATATTCCCTTGGCCAATTTACTGGAAGCATCAAACCTTTTTATATTGATTTCATTTATTTCAAATTTTTTGTTTGATTTCTTCCAGTTCTTTGGTCAAGGTACTTATTATTTTTCTTGCATCATTGTATACTCAACACTTGATGCTCAGATCTTGTTGAAGTTTAGAAATATCTTTTCTTTGAGCTTCAATTTTCTCTCTGAAAAGTCTTTCATTCTTCTTTAATGTATCATTTTGTCGTTTTAAATCATTCAGATCTGAGACTAACTCTGAGTTGTGTAAACGATATGATTTAACAGTAGCTTGACAATCAGGAGTGCATAGATAAGAACTTACCTCCTCAGCAGTAAGACCATGAACCTGAGTCATAAAAGCCATGTTGTCGGTAGGTGCTTGACTTTCTGGAGCAGATAGATTAAGATGTTGAATTTCAGAGCTCCAGTCAAATGAGCCATCATTTTGCACCACCATGGCTGTATTCGCAGAGGATCCACTGGAGGTAGATGTTGAAGTAGCTATGGGAACAACTGTTCTCACGGGGTTTCTGGCGGCCGGCTGAGCGGGAGCAGCATTCTTATTTGTCGATTGCTTAGTACATTCTCTAGCCATAGGCCCTGCTTCATGACAATTGTAACACCGAACCTTAGACTTGTCAAAACCCATCTTTCTATCTCCAGAGTTTGTCCAATTGTTCTTCCCTGTTCTCTTAATGAAATTTTTGGCTTTGAAAGTAGCCATTTCCATCTGCCAAGTAATGTCCATCTCTTCCACATCATCAGGATGCATCTGATACAAATTGGATGTGGCAATGTTGGGAAGAACTAGCTCGCCTACAAAAAAAGCATTCAAATAGTTTATAACTGAGGCAGCTATATCAAGATTTTCCTTGGATTGCTGAGAAAAGAAAGCCATCATCTCATTCTTTGTTAATGAAGATGGCGCAGATGCGTTCATAGATGATGGAGCAGGAGCATTCATTGATGAGGGTGCAGGTGAAGCCACATAGAAGACCTTTGCTGGAGGAGTTCAGAAATGCTCGTGCCGAGGATGAGCTTCCAAACATTTGGAAACCAGATTGAGATATGAGTGCAACATTGTTCGAAGATGACGCTGTAGAAGGAGCAGTAGTAAACCCAGCTGCAAGCAGACTGTTCTGTGATTAATTGTCATCTAATTCACATGACTTGATATGAGAGATCATCTTAGAGAGACTGCATCTGGCTAAATCCTTCATCTTCTTGATCATGGCCACATGATGATCCCAACTCTTCGGCAATGCATTTAACAACTGTCTGTTTACCAAAGCATTTGACAAAGGTAACTCAGAAATGGTCATCTGCGTGATCAGTTTCACGAATCTCGGAATCTGATTCTCCACCGTTTCACCATATATATGATTGAAGTTATTGAAATTTTGACTTAGCAAATTACGCCTACTTTCCTTCATATCTTCGTTCCCCTCAAATACTTCATGCAATGAATCCCATAACTCTTTGGTAGACTTGGCTGTTCTGAAACCCACAGCAATGTTTGGTCCCAAAGCCATGGTCAAGTAGGCCAAAGCTTTTTCATCTTCCTCTACAATGTCGAAATCTTTGTCTGTATATCACTCAACTGGCTTTTGGATTCTAACCCCCGGTAAATCATCTCTCTCATACATGATTTCTCTTGGTCCACGCATTATGCTTCTCCAAATCTTACTGCCCTTAACTTTAACGTGTTTCTCAAATCTCCACTTCCACTCCTGAAAATCATCCCCTTCCAACAGTCGAGGTATCCTCGTTGTAGTCCCAATTATAGAGTCAAGTTCTTGATGTTTATTCACAGGAGCTAGGTCAATGATTTGGTTTGTGGAAGTCATTTTAAAATTTTTAATTTTAAAGTCCAATAAAGTCCAGGTATAGTCCAGGTATGGTCCACAAATTGATTGCGAGTCGAGATCTATGAGTCGAGACAACAATATCGAGTGAAAACCAGATATCGAGACCCAAGTCGAGACCTTGAATGCTATAAGAGATCACTTAGTTGCGAGTTGAGACAGCAAGTAGAAACCAGAAGAATGTGGGTCGAAACCGGAATTGAGATCTCTCTTCAATGATGAGTAAAGACAACAGTTCGAGACAAGCAGATACAAGCTGTTTGCGAGCCGAGACCGAAACAGCTGTTGTGAGTCGAAACTAAAACAACGTAGATCGAACTGAAACAATGCTGTGATCGAGATGAAACTGTGAGTCGAACTGAAACAACTGCTGGAAGATAACACTGGTTGCGAGTCGAAACCTCAAGATACCAGTCGAGAATGAGCAGATTGCGAGTAGAAACCATAGATCTCGAGTAGCAACCTGCAAAACAAGATTAGATCAAAAGCGCTGCAATCCCTGAATATCAGCACTTTCCAAAGTTCAAAAGATTTTCCTAATCTTTTGATTTTCCAACAAATCTTCCGGCAAATCAGCAAACAGAATATCTTTGAGCAATTAAACCAAAGTATCAATGATTTTGAAGAAGAACAGACGAACAGATGATGAACACTTAACCCCAAACTTGCGAATACTTGAACCTGTTGAAACACTGATCAGTAACAAATGAAGTCTTGAATCTATATGATATCAACCGAACCAATATAGAGGTTTCTTGGCTCTGATACCAATTGTAAAACCCAAGAAGGATCATTCAATGATATCAAACAACCTTGTGAGAGTGCGGAAATCAATCACAAGGTGATTCAAACAATAATAGCAACGAAACACTATAAACTGTAAGAATAAAATACTTGCATTCACCGTCAAGATGACTGATATAAGACCTTGTGTTTGCGGTTTCGGCTTTTCTAGTAATTGCACAAACTGATCCCCCTAAACATTTACTAGGGACATGCTTATATACTATACATGACTTCAGACCAACCCTAAAGCCCAAGCAAGCCCAGCCGAAACCAATACATTAGCGACCCAATACATTTCGACCCATAAACATTATAAGCACTAATACAAGATTAACTATATCTTATGCATAAACCTTTATGTTCTAACATGTTCGATGTGAAGTCAGCCATATGGGAGTAAAGTTTATGAAAGTGGAATGTAAGGGAGTGTTTATGAAAAGAGAAGCGTAGCGGATGGAGCCAATGAAGACGCACTGGTCGAACCTAGGGATATCCAGGGATATGTATATTGCAACTAGGGTGATTCTGCATAGGGGTTTCCCGTCCACTCCACTCCACAGGGTTATTCACTCGAGCTGGACTGCAAAACTAGCAACGTCGTTAGCCTCGCCACGAGGAAAAGGGTGGTTTTCTCCGTGACCACACTCCGACGTGAGAATAAGTATCTGAGGATGGTAAGAAAGTAAATTGCAAGTGTGAGCAGGTGTGAGCGTCTATTAAAAAACCTTTTTTTTACCTCGAGGTTTGATACTTATAGCCGAAAAGGTATGTTCAGGAGATATGCTGGTGGGCCTTGGGCCCGACCCATACAGCGGAGACATCCGTTTTTGTCCTGTGTGTTAGACATTAAATGCTCCCTGTAGGAGGATTAATGTCTACTGTTAGGGGCGTGTCATGCTGGATGTTGAGTGGTGCCACATGTAAAGGTGACCTTCTCTGGTGACAGGCCTGCTGCCAGTAGGAAATGGGGAAGGTGGAACAGTCACTGGCGAATATATGGTTGATGTGAGGTCTCATGACTGAGACACTGCCACATGCAACCTGCGAGGGACCCTACGTCACCATTCTACCACTTTGTACCCTGGAGTATGGCCAACACCTCTTAATGCCTACCCTTTCTGCGATGTTGTCAGAGTTTTTCCCGCAAGCGCAGGGTGTCAAGGGTTTTATCCTTTTGTTCCAAGACTATGAGGTGTTCTCATGTGTGTCTTTTCCTTGCAAGGTTTTAGGATTAATGTTTAAGAGGGTTGTTGACCCGCGCAGGGTCTAGTAATCTGCGCGCATGAGTCTAACTTGCCGTTGTGCCAAGTACACAAGGTTCGCTGTGTGATTAGAAGCTATCGGTCTAATTTACCGTTGCGCTGTGTGCGCAAGGCTCATTGTATGACCTGATGTTGTTGGTCTAAGTCACTGTTGCTCTGAGTTCGCAAGGATCATTGTATGACCTGATGTTGTTGGTCTAATTCATCGTTGCTCTGAGTGTGCAAGGCTCATTTAATGACCTGATGTTGTTGGTCTAATTCACCGTTGCTCTGAGTGCGCACGGCTCATTGTATGAGCTGATGTGTTGATCTATTCACCATTGCTCTGATGTGCGCAAGGCTCAATGTATGACTGATGTTGTTAAGGAAAGTGCACCATTGCATGTTGCATGCAAGGTTATCCTTTCGTTTTAAGGTCATTTTCAACGCCTTTCCGGTCAGGTTGTCGTGCAGCTTCGAGTGAAACTCAAACTCTCTCTCAAATTGTTTATCCCTCGTAAGCTCGACCCTCTCCCGGTTCTCTTGCATACATTGAGCCCCGAGATCGCCTACACCCTCATATGTCTCGAAGCAATGATGGTAGAAAAGAATGGTATAAAAATAAGGGGGATGAAAGGTTTGTATAATGGTTTAAATTGTTTAAAGAAATAAAAAAAAATAAATATTTAAGAATATTACTGTTGAACGGTAACATTCACAACTCCCAACCAATTTTCATCCGTTATGTCTGTCACGAGCATTCAGAATCCGAATCCATAGCGCCCCGGTGGCGTTGTGCCAGGATGCCATGGGGCGTTTTCGAGGTCTATGGCGCGATACAAGGCTCAAGTACACATACTCTAACCCCCATTCAATCAATACCAATTATTTTTTTTAATTGTTTTCTTTTTTTAGGAAAAACAAAACCAATAATATTTCATTAAATAAAAAATACATTAACATTAATTAAAATACTAAAAAACGACAAGACATGCAAAAGTACTAAAAACATATGGAATGGTTAAAAACTAAAACTCTAAAGTCCACATTTGTTACGGATTTGATAGTTGGCTACAAAAATTAGAAAATATATTATTATACTTAATTTTAAAAATACGTACAATTTAAAACAAAAAATAACACTTACAAACTTTGAAATCCTCCGAGATATATAGCAAAGCCCGTGCGAGCTTGTACTCCTCGTCTTTTGTCCAAGGTTGGTAGGTATTTTTGTACGAGAGCGGCACCCTCTTTTCTGTATGTGAGCGTCTTCCACATTGAGAGGCATCGGGTGCACGCTTGGCTTGTGTCTCCGGCACCGTCTTGATATCGGGCTTGGCTTCGTATGTTTTTATAAAAAATAAAAGAAGAGTGTGTAAAAGGGGGTTTAAAATGGGCTGAATTGCGGTTTAAATAAGGGGTAAAAGGAAAAAATAAAATTGAAAAACAAATTATTTATATCCGTTGCACAACGGTCCAATTTCTTGAAATCCCACAACTCACAATGTTTTGACAAACACGCCCAAGCCAAAAAAAAACAAAGAAAACGTCCATAGAACGGTGTTTGCGGAGCGTTTTGAAAGGTGAATCACGCCTAATCACCTAATCACTACGGGTGGTCTAATAATAAAGATATACAATATCCGGTGGATCATTAATCTTTCTATTATTCAAATAATCACATAGAATTATGCACATTATCATAATTTTGAAAATGATCCTTATTTTTTATAAACTATGAATATAATCCAAGAACTTGATAATTACCACATAAATAGTCGCAGCTCTTAACATTTGTTTTAAACCTTAAATAGTGTGAAATAATCAAGATACTCTTTACCATTAAATATATATAATAAAAAAACACCTAAAACTAAATAGCCCATCCTCACCCTACTTCTCTCTCTGTTATATATATCTTAAAACAGCATCGCAACTTCTCTAGTTTGTTCTGATACTGACTGTCTCCCGCTGGTTCGTTTTTCCATTGCAGTTGTCGACTAAAGCTCTCATCATCATTGGAAACTAGGATGAGCTCGGTACCGAACTGGTATTGAAAGTACAGGTACCGAAAACCCCTAAAAGTGGGTACCGGTACCAAATATACCCGGTTCGGTACGGTTTGATACCGGTACCAGTATTTGAGGTAAAAACCGGTAAATACCAGTACTGAACCGGTACCGAAAATGTCAAAAGTCGGTACCGAAAATGTACCCGATTCAGTAAATTCGGTAATGATACCGAGTACCATTTGCTCATCACTATTGGAAACCACATAATCGAATAAAGACGACATATACAAATCATTTTTCAGATCTAGTCTGTAAATCCTTTTCTCTAAGCATATTTATTATCTATAGGTTTCCTTCAAACACATATTAGATCCATATTTCTTCACAGCTAACATCAGAATCCAAACTTTTATTTCATTTCGTTCAAAACAAACTGAATTCACATGGAAAAAGCTTGCTCAACTTGGTAAAACCCATACAGTGAGTTAACTCCATCTATAAATTTCTTACTTTTTTAGTAAAATTTAAACCCTTAGTTTTTCTTTTTACTCCAATTTCAATCTATATGCTACAAATATCAAAATCTGAATAATTTGATGTACATCAATAAATGCTGATAAGAAATGGTTATTTACAATCTTCTTCGTTGCATTCATCTCCCTTGTAATATTCATCTCCTTGATCTACCATTTCAGTTCTTCATGCACCTTAACTTCATACAAACCCTTCTCCATCGTCCAGCTTGGCAACGGCTACCCTACAGCAGGATATTAAGAAAGTTGATGTGATTAGGAAGCTTAATCCGACGAATTACATGGGTGCGAATAATATTGCGCCTGTTTTGTGAGTCACTGTTGTTTTCTGAAAGTTGATGGTGATTGAGATTGGTTTGTTACTCCTAATGCGTTGGATTATCCTTTACTGACAAAAGATGATATTTGTTGCGGCAAGTTTTTTGTTTTTTATGTTGAATTTAGAACATCTCCAACAATACATGAGGTTTGGAGTCCAAATTCTTCACACTTTCTCCCCACATCATTCTAAATCTCAACCATTTCACACTCACCTTTTTCCTTCAACAATAAACCATTTGAAAACCCCCATCTCATCACCAACTTTTCCTTTTATTTTCTCTATATCTATTTCATTTAATATATTTATAAACTATTTAAATAATATTTTATTTATTTTATTTTAAAATTTTATATATTTTTCATAAATTTATTATAATTTTTTGTTATTGTTTATTATTATTATGAGAGTAAAGTGCAATTTGCGTCCTGAGATAAGAGCCCGGTGTCAACTCGCATCCCCAAAGTGAAAATTTTGCTTGATGAGTCCAAATTATTTAAAAGCATTACATATTGTGTCCCTAGCCTAACTTCCATCAAGTTAATCGTTATTTGTGTGAAATGTCCAATTTGCCCTTGTTTAAATATCTTATTTCATTTTACAAGCCCTAGTTTCTCAATTTGGCTCATGTTTCTCTTCTAAGTGACAAGAAAAAAAAAAAAAAAAAACTACATCCCCAATCGATTTGCTAGACACTTCAACGATGTCACAAAATCAGACGTTACGTTATCGAAAAAACCAAATTGTAGGAGCGAGCAATTGGACATCATCTACTCATGTGGTGCCTTTACTTGCTACAAGTACTCAGGGAGTAAAGCTAATCCAGAGCGTCGTGACTTATGTTGTGTGAGTGTTCCTCTATCTAATTTCCTCTACGGATAATGTTTGATGTTGTTATTTATAGATGCACAATGTTATTTCTTTAGTTTTGCAAAGTGAAAAATTGACTTGTTTAGATTAACAATTGGGAGGTTGCGGATTCATAAGGTGGGATGATAAAGTCCTTGTTGTGGGTGTGACAACATAATCCTTACATTTTGAGCATGATCGAAAAGTAAGATGAAATGACAATCAAGAAAGCTAAGGAGGTGATAGTTTGAAATTGTTGTTGTTGTTGTTTAGTTGGGTGTTGTTTGTTTATTATGTGTTTAAGTAGAGTTATGTAACATGTTGATAGTCTTAGTAACATGTACTTGATCTATGTGACTATAATGTTAACATTGTAATTTGGTAATGAACGGATATGTAATGGTAGTTGTGTGTTGTTATGAAATCTGTTTTATATGATGATTTATTATTATGTTGTTTTTGATTGTTGTGATGATGTTTATGTATTATGGTAGCCTACTTGTGACCATAATGAAGGTGAAGATATTGGAAACGAAGTTGTCAAGGATGATGATTTTGCCGAGGTGTCGACTTTCTATAAGGAATGGTATGATGACTATGCCAGTGTCATCGAAGTGTTGAAAGCAAAAGATGCAAATGCTTCAAAAGAAAAGGATGTTATCCCTAATGAAGATTATAAAACGGAACCAGAGTACTATGACTCAGGAGTATTGGAAATGGCATGGGACTGTACGATTGAACTTGCGGATGAATGGTACCATAATCCCTTGAAGGGGAACATTCGTCTAATTCCGAATGGTCAAATGATAATACAAATTGGAAATAAGTTTGAAATGTGTATGTAGTTTATGCACTTTGTAATAGTTAAGTTGTTGTATGTCTGACTAGATTCCTTGTTGTATTTACTTAGACTTTGTAAGGAATGAAGCCGAAGTCTGGTATTAATTATGCATATGATGTATTTGACCTTTTTAGTCAAACCCTTGCGTACAATGGCAAAAAGAAGTTTACACAGCAACTTAAATAACCAAGCATAAACATGCTGATGTTTGACTTTTTTCAACCAAACTATCATGCAGCATTGCACAAACTTGCATCAAGGTTAAACATACAAATTCATATGAAATTCAAAGCATCCAAAGTCAAACAACCTAACAAGGCATACATAACATGTCTTAAACCTAATAAATTGTCTCCAAAGAAACAAGCAAGTTAACATTCATACTACCAACATAAAATTGTCTTAACATCCTTAAACCACATCATCAAACCATCTTCACTTCACTAATGAGTCTGACTTTCCCTGGGTGTACCTTGTGTATCATTCTGTGACTGATGAGCATCGTCCCCACCTTGTCCCTTACAGCTTCTCATGTTGTGTCCTTGGTTACCACACTTGCTACAAGTGGAAGTGGTGCCCTCCCAGGTCGTCTTCCCGCCAGTGGAGAAATTAGCTTCAACTCCAGGCTCACCAAATTCCTTCCTTCTCTTCTTTTTAGGCCTACCAACCTACAAACAATTATAATTGCATTAGTCAAATGTTAGCATCTGAGCAAATACAAATGCATGTAAAGTTAATTGCTTATGATGATTCGGAGGAGTTAGTGTAGTTGACATTGAGAAGGTCTCCAATTGTATTGCCATGGGCTTGATTTTATGACATTCTCATAAACCTTTTTCCATGTATCCAACTGTTGATACACTTTTGTGCCTGTCGCTTGTTCTTAGTTACGTCTGTAATTGTACAGTTTTTGTTACTGTGTCTGTATAGTTTGGTCATGTCGGCCAAATCAAGATATCCTCCTATCTTGGTTTAGTACGACGTTTAGTTTGTCTGTGTTAAACAATTGCATGTGTGCATACTATTGAGTCTTGTGTACGTCATGTCTGTAACACGTTCTCCAAAGAAATCACTTTGTGCGAGTGGAAATACTTCGTACGTACGAGTCACCTGCAATTCGTGCAAACGAATCCATCTAAACAAGTGTCATACTTATTTCATATGAGCTAATTGATGCCGTACGAACCAACTTGTTCGTACGAGTATCTTTGGAGTATGTTCTTCGTGTCTTTTGGTGTTTCGCATGACCAGCAACATACTTCGTACAGTTGATGAGCATGGACACTATATAAGGAGACATGCATTTCTCAGAACGAGTGAGTCGAGTTAAGCGAGTAACCAGCTAGAGATAGAGACACAAGAGCACAGAGAGCATTGCATGAGTCTGTATGAGCATTGTTTATATATGTTTGTACTAGTTCTCTTCAGTTAATCAAGATATTGAATCTTTGGTTATCTTGTGTTCCTACTTTGCTTTGCATTCATACGAGGATTCCGCACTAGCGTCTGTGTTATATGAACAAGGAAGCAGGTTTATCTTGATCCTCCCAATGGACCTGCACCAACCAGTACACCTCTGACACCCACTCTTTTAGAACACCAACCCTAATATCCTTTCTAGCCATGTTCCATATAGTAGCAACTGCATGCTTACATGGCATCCTGATAGATCCCATTTCTTACAAATACATGGTTTCTCCTTTACATCAACCATATATTGAGATCTTGTATTATTAACATGGTAATGATCAGCATCCACCATCAACACATTCAAGTGTGATGCTTCTTCCTTTATCTTGTTGAACACCTCTGTAGCATGGGGAGTTAATGGACTAATAGCTTTAGCCATAGTTTTCTTAACATTCACAATTCTTTTGGTCATGTAAACTTGTTTGAACTCCAAATAGGTAATTATTGGTTTGTCTCTTGCTCCAATTAACTGCCTATGAACACCTACATGCTTCTTCCTTTATCTTGTTGAACACCTCTGTAGCATGGGAGTTAATGACTAATAGCTTTAGCCATAATTTTCTTAACATTCACAATTCTTTTGGTCATGTAAACTTGTTTGAACCCAAATAGGTAATTATGGTTTGTCATTGCTCCAATTAACTGCCTATTGAACACCTCACATATGTTGTTCAATATGATGTCACACTTAGCCTTGTCGGTGAAGTGAAACGACACCAACTGTTTGGTGGGATCCGTTTCATCCATTCATGGAGTTGAGGTTCTGCTTTTTTCACTTCTTCCATGGTATTTTCCTAGTTGGGCATAAATGTCTTACAAGCTACTCCCCATAACATATTTTTATACAAGTCACCACACCATTGTTTCTTCATGTTTTCATGGATATGCCTTGAACAATACATGTGCTCTTCAAACACTAAAGGAATTGTTAACCCAGGACTAGAAAGATAGATTCTAAAGTTGTATGAGTAACACCTGGTATTTTTGTATTTCTACTTTTAAAAAGTCTTGTACGCATTCTATTTTTGGAAACTTGTAATTCGTATTCCTTTCAACTAATTGTAATCCGAGACTTCGATCATAATGAAAATGCATTTTTACACATACACATGTTACAATCATAGTGTTTTATGCGTTATACAACACCGATTACATGCTTCTGTGAGAAATCAAATCATATATAATCATTAGATATTCAATTATACACATTTTACTCTATCACCATACTTATACGCAAGCTCATACGCACTAAATATGTGATACATGATCATTCACGAGTATGCGTTTTATATACGAAATCTGAATCATACTTGATGTTTATTTATGTTAGGGATAATATTCATACAATAGACACACACACTTATACAAGCCTTAAAATGCCTTAAAAACAATTAACATATTGAAGAAATTGCATAATTGGGCAAACAACCAAACAATAAGGGTCAAAAATAAAATCTTTTACTTCTGACATCTCTTACAGGACCGCAAGACATACGGTCTTACGGTCTGCAAGAGGGTCTGACGGGCAAAATTGTTGACAACTCGCAAATTAACTCCGAAATCCACCTTTTTAACCACCTTTTCCACCTCCCTTCTACTCTAATCACCTTCCAACTCAATTATGACTTAACCCTAATCCTCCCTTATAAATCCAAGCCTACTCTAACACATTTCCACTTTCCACAACCTCGTTTCACTATCAAATACTCCAAGAATTTTAAGAAAACTCCAACTTTGGGCAGAGTATTACAAGTTAAAACTTGTGAGTTTTAACTTGCCTCTTTAACCCTTTCTTCTCATTTATTGTTTTGTAACTCCTTGGATAACCTCTAAGGATGTTACCCAATGTTCACCAAGTTGTAACAAGGTGGTACATTACTTACAAGAGGCTCCAAAGTGGGTTCAAAATTCTGTTTTGGATTAAACTTTACAACTTGTTCTTGTTTACATTCATCTTGTGGGAAGCTTGTGTCAAACCTTGTCCCCAACTAAGCTCATGTTGTGGGGCTTATGTTATGACCAATTTCCAAAAGTTATGAGGTTCATAACCTCCAAAACTTTCTGCCCTAAAGGTCCCAAGTGACCTACAAAGTGTTGGAACCATCCAAGCTTTCAACCTTCAATGTTGAAAGACTTGAGTTAAGGTTAAGTGTGAACAATGGAAGCCTTGGCTTTCCAACTACAATTCCACGGCCTCACTTAGTTAGTTGATCTATCTTCTTTAACCTAAGTCATCAAGTGAACTTTCTAGTAACAAAGTGTCCAATCTACACCAAGTCTCAAACATTTGTCATGATTGGAATGCACTAGTCTAGTTTGAATTTCACTTGGTTACTTGATATTTATATGATTAGTGATTTGTACATTCTTTAGTTTATTCGTGATCAACCGAAATCATCAACTAAGTTGATGATTTTGTGCTTTGGTAAATCCACAACTCATACGCCTCGTTCATCATTGAAGGATAAGCTCGGCGTTTTCCTAAACTCTCAATACTCTTCGCTCACGTTTTTGGAAGCTTTTGAAAACCGTGAGTATACATGACCCTCTTTTCGTTTTCACACTTTTGGTTGCAATATATATTACCAAATTTAATACATTATTCATACAAATGAATCCAATAAGAATGCTTTATACGTTTATACTTTAGGAATGCATGCATGCTAGAACCCATTCATGCACTATACTTTGTCATTAACTTCGTACAAGCCTACTTTAACATGTATAGCACCATAGGAGTAGCACACCGCCCGTTGATTGGTCTATGTTAAGTAATACAATCATATAAATGGTCTTGTCGTTGCGATGACAAGATTAGCTAGTAGAATCTTTGGGTTGACACATATGTGATGCATGCTAGTTCATGTTATGTTTATGCCTTAGTATACGTTTTTTCCATGTGAATCTCGTTAAATTCTTTTATACATATGTTAGTACTCTAAACTTGTATGCTCACCAATGCATTTTTGTGTTGACATGCTACTTTAATATATATTGCATGTTTGTGATGATGATGCGTTGAATGTTAAATTGGTGTAAAATGGTAAGTCAAGATCGTCCCTTAGCAACCCCAAAAACCATTCCCAAGATTTTATAGTTTCTGCCTCAATGAAAGCATAAGCCACTGGGTAAATACCATTGTTACCATCGATACCAACTATTGTAAGAATCTGTCCAGGAAATGGACCTTTCATGAAACAACCATCTAGACCCAGAATTTCTATTCGAATTTTCTTGAAACCTGCCTGGTAGGACTACTAGGGTTAGAATACGGCTCAACATCAATCTTGATTGTGCTGCCTGGATTTGCTCTAAGAAGTTCTTCCAGTAAGCCCTAAGTAATCCATATTGTCCCATATAATCTCCCACTATTCATGATGTAGCTATCCTGTTGGCCATAAACACCTTCAGAATTGAAACACTAATCTGATGCTTGTTTGTAAATATTTCTTGAATAGCTAGCAAAGGCATCTCTGGGTTCGATTCAATCATCGTTTCGTACGTCATGTCTGTAACACGTTCTACAAAGAAATCACTTTGTGCGAGTGGAAATACTTCGTACGAGCAAAACATTGCTTGTACGAGTCACCTGCTATTCGTGCAAACGAATCCATCTAAACACGTGTCATACTTGTTTCGTACGAGCTAATTGATGCTCGTACGAACCAACTTGTTCGTACGAGTATCTTTGGAGTATGTTCTTCATACTTTTGGTGTTTCGCATGACCAGCAACATACTTCGTACAGTTACTGAGCATGGACACTATATAAGGAGACATACATTTCTCAGAACGAGTGAGTCGACTTAAGCGAGTAACCAGCTAGAGATAGAGACACAAGAGCACAGAGAGCATTGCATGAGTCTGTATGAGCATTGTATGTATATGTTTGTACTAGTTCTCTTCAGTTAATCAAGATATTGAATCTTTGGTTATCCTATGTTCCTACTTTGCTTTGGTTTGCATTCATACGAGGATTCCGTACTCGTATCTGTGTTATATGAACAAGGAAGCAGGTTTATCTTGATCCTCCAAGTGGACCTACAAGTGGTATCAGAGCTTTGGCTCTCTTCCTTGTTCAAAACCAAGCTTAATCATTGTGTCTGAGCTAGTTGAGAGAGTTTCTTGAAGTGTTCTTGAACTTTTAGAAGAAAACTAAAGTTTTTGGAAGATAACAAACTTAAAACTTGGTTAAAACCTATTGCATGCAGAAAATTTTCATAAAACCTAGTTAGAACACATGGAGAGATGTTAAAATCTGGTTAATCTTAAAATTTTCACGTAAGTTGAAGACACTTGCAGGTCAAACTCACCGGAGAAACGCACCGAATATTGTTGAGGGTTGACCAAATCTCTGACATTCTGGACTTGACTGTTAAAACTGAAAAGCTGATAGAATGTTTGTCTTCTTTAACTAAACTTGTGTAGACAACAGAACACTTTCGAAAAACCAGTATGGGCAGAAAAGGAAATTTCTCACCAACCATCTCTGCAAAAAGATTCCTGTGCGAAAAACACCTGTGCGAATAACCCATCCGTACGAAGAACCAGACTGTCCGTGCGAAAGACTTGTCATCCACACGAAAGACCTGGTTCACACGAAAGACTTAGTTGTTCACACGAAGGAGTTTCATCCATACGAAACAGGTTGTTCGTACGAAGGATCTACCACTCGCACGAAAGAGTGGTTCGTACGAAGAACAACTCAGTTTGGTTTTGGTGTTTCAGTTTTTCAGCCTTTGTGATTTCTCAAACTTTGTGATTTCTGAAATTGCGAATCTTTAAAAGGGATTTTTATTTTCAAAAATCCAACTTTAAACCTTTTAATTTTTCATAATCAAGAAAATGAGTTCAAATACATGGGATTGGAGCAGTAGTTCAAGCACAAATCAGGACTCTTCGCAAAGCTCCGTAACCTCATGGGTAAATCATTGATGCCTCAACATACAGCCATGATTACTACAAATCAATGGGCGTGTGTCGCAAACCAAAACCAGAGCATTCAGACTCTTCTGATGAGTGAAAGTGAAACCGGGAGTAATAACCGTCCACCTAAACTGAACCATATGAACGATTACCCGTCCTGGAAAAGTCGTTTTCACACATATGTTCTTGGACAAACCACAGAATTATGGACATGTTTTACTACACCCTATAAAGAATCACTCGAAGAGGCAGGATCAAACAAACCTTCTTAGCCAATCTAGATGAAGGCGATAAAAAGGCTTACGATCTAGAGAAAAAGGCATTTGCTGTCCTAACACAGGCACTCCATAAAGATATCTATCATCAGTTTGTGTACTGTACAACCACGAAAAAATCTGTGGGATACCCTGGAAGCAAGAGGAGAGGGTAATGTTGCAACCAGAAAAATTCGGCATAATCTGCTAAAGAAGGAGTTTGAAGGTTTCATGTTCATGGCAAATGAAACATTGAAAGATATGACCACACGTTTTTACCATCTTCTTAGCGAAATGTACTCTTACAAAGTATTAGCATCTCCGCAAGAAATCACGATGCGCTTTGCTGACGCATTACCGCCAAAATGGGGTCAATTTGTTGACTTATTAAAACATACAGGTGTTTTGGACTCAATCAGTATTTATGAATTTGTGCAGAAATTGGAGAACAAGAATGAAGAGGAACTTCGAAAGGCACAAAGAGTTACTGTTCCACAAAACCGTGAGATCTACTTCGGAGGTATTAATACAGGTATTAGTGCAAGTCAGCAACCAAAGCTTCAAACCGCGTTTGTGTCAAACGTGAATCCCTTTATACCATAACCTGTTCAAACAAATCAGTTTGCAAGCTCAAGTACTCAAGCTTATGGACAAGTATTTGATCCGAAAGCCTTTTTGCCATAACCACAAGATCTTACACCTCAAGTTCCACAACAAGCTTCTCAACAAGCTTTCTATGGAAACAACTTTCAAGCCGCAAACCCCAACACAGTCAGACTTGACACATCACATCTTTCCAAGGTAAGCGTAGAAGTTGCTCAAAACATATGGAACTTCTAAACACCATGGTTAGTGCCTATTGCGGATTAGTAGCTGGTCAAATTGGAAACATCAATTTGACAAATGAAGACTACCAGTAAAGCTAAAATTAATCTCCTAGAAGAAACAAAGAAAGAGTTAGCCATCGCTAAATGCAAACATGATGCGGTCAAGCTAAAATTGGGTAGTTATTCTAACTCCCGATATGTGCTTGATCATATCATTGATGTTCAAAAGCAAAAAGGACATGTTAAATGCATTGGGTATAAGTCGTGTCCACCCCTGATGAAACACAACTATACTAAATTGCCTGATGAAGAGGAAATGCCACGCTTTGAACCCTCCGTACCTCTTAATCCTGGAGAATTTGCAACAGGACTAGGGTTCAAGCAAGACAATTCCTCGGTTGAATCAAGAAAGTCCGAGAACTCATCATCAGCTGTTAATCAAAACCTCTCTACAGCAGAGGAGGATGATTCATCAGATGATGAGTCGGAGAAAATTGATCAGGATGAATCTCGTGATGAAGAAAAGGGAATAGAAATGTCTGCTACTCCTAATATAAGACGAAAATCAAGAAAATGATCCTAAGAAATTTGTCAAGACAAAAGTGTCCACATATGAAAATGATAATGCGTTGTACTTTGGTTGGAGACAAGAAAATCTATTCTAATAAAGATTTTCCAATAAAAAACGTAAATTCCAACCTCCATTGATCAAGTTTTTGAAAAATCAACAACCAAATTTTTGGAGAAGAAAAACCCGATAAAGTCACAACCATTATCAAGTTCAAGAGTAAAACACCAAGAAAAGCGAGTTGAAAAGCCTAAAGCACCACAACCAAAGGTTGAGATAAAAGGCACTCGCTACAAGAAAAAGCTTAAGAATGTTAAATTTGTGAGTTCTACAGGTACTGATAAAGTCGAGAATTTTGAATCATGTCTAATGTAGATTTTGTAAACAAAGTCAAGATTTTAAAACGAAACAGTGAAAACAATTACACCCAACATACAAATGAGTGTGATGAAAATGAACCCAGTACCTCAAGACCCACAAGTTCAACATCAAGCCATGGAACACGATCTCCTAAATTTGTTGAAAGGAGAACTTGTTGCAAATGTGGAGAGTTTGGCCACATTATCAAGAATTATCTAAACCCAGCAAAGCCAAGATTTGTTGAGAAAAACCCTCCTGAACCAACTTGCCAACGTCGATCTGTTTCTCCAAAACAAGACAAACGAATTGTTAAAGAACAAGAAGAAAAACAGAGACGTAAACAAGTAAAAGTAATTGAAAAAGCTTTAAAACCAGATTCTTCAGAAAAGAATCCAAGATCTTCAAATTTAATAAAACCAGAAATTGTTAAAACAGTAAATATTAGTCATTCATTGTAAATTTCAAAAATCTTGGAAACCTAAGACCGATGATGGTTCAAGAGGAGGTAAACAATTTCCGAATCATCAAGAAATTGAAATCGCATTTCTTGATGATAAAGGTCGACCCAAGACCACTAAGGCTTGGGTCCCCATCTCAAATTGATCTGGTTTTTGAAATATGCAAGGTGTTCTAGGAGGAACTGTGAATAGTCATTGGATTGTTGACAGTGGAGCATCGAGGCACATGACAGGCGACTTGCGGCTCCTTTATGATGTGAAAAGAATTAGGGGTAGTTATGTTGCTTTTGCTGGTGATAAAGGCGGATACATCACTGGAGAAGGAATGGTCTCCAATGGTGTTGTGAGTTTTGATAAGATCAAATATGTTCGTCAAATTGATCACAATCTTCTTAGTGTTTCTCAAATCTGCAACAAGAAGTTCACGGTTCATTTTAATGATTTCGGATGCTATGTGCTGAAACCTGGTTTCAAGACTCCCAAGGAATGGATCCTCCTGTCGGCTCCAAGAATCAACGACTTGTATATTCTTGACATGGGCCAAGCTATTACCACGTCTTCACAAGTTACATGTTTTGTCTCCAAAGCCACCGAAAAGGAATCAATCTCTTGGCATAGACGAATGGGACACATTCACCTGAGGAAGATGAACTATCTGGTCAAAAACAATCTTGTGAATGGAGTACCAGTAAAGAACTTTCATCTTCAAGACGTCTGTGTATCATGCTAAAAGGGAAAGCAAGCAAGAAAATCTCATCTTGTGAAGAAGATCAACACGGTGAATATGCCTCTGGAACGTCTTCATATGGACATCTTTGGACCTATGAAATACAAGACTACCTTTGGTGATTCTTATTGTTTAGTAGTTACTGATGACTACTTAAGATTTTCATGGGTGAATATGTTAGCACACAAGAGTGAAGTTCCTGAAATCCTCAAGAATCTCCTGACGCTACTTGAAAATTTGTACAATCTAAAAGATAAGGAGAATCAGAAGCAACAACGGCATCGAATTCAAGAATAAGTAATGGATGAGTTCTGTTCTTCTAAAGGCATTCTGCATGAATACAATTATCGATACACTCCACAACAAAATGGTATCGCTGAGAAGAAAAATAGAACTCTAATTGAAACAGCAAGAACCATGCTAGTAGAATCAGAACTTCCTGTTCAATTTTGGGGAGAAGCTGGTGCTACTGCATGTTATACGATGAATAGAGTTCTTACGGTGAAGAGGCACGGAAAAACATGTTTCGAATTGTTGCATAAAAGGAAACCGGGTGTTTCTTTCTTAGAACCTTTTGGAGCTCCATGCACTATGATTGATCCACATGGTAACTTTGGTCCGAAGGCTATTGAAGGTTTCTTTCTTGGATATGCTACTCCTAATTTCAGAGTGTGGAATCTGTCAACAAAGAAGATAGAAGAATGGGGTGAAGTCACGGTTCAAAGATACACTGAATCAGTAAGAGCTCAGGGTGCTCCTTGGATGTTTAACTACGATGGACTGTTTAACTCCTTTAATCTGCCAACCTTTGATGTGCTTCTGCAGCGACTCAAATGTTACTTGAAAGTGATACTGCAATTGACTCATCATTAGTTCGACCAATTATTGTTAACCCTCAAGTGTCTACTTCGGTTAATAATCTTGCTCAAAATGAGGAATTCGAAGATGTTGCTGATTATAATATTTTGTCAGAAGATGATGAGTTCCACGATGCAAATGAAACTACTTTTGCTCCGGTTCCTGGAATTTCAGATGTCACATCAAATATTCAGAATCTAGGAACTACTGAAGGTCATGCGTCTACTTCATCAACAAATCCAGCAAACGAATTGGCTGTTGATCTGAATATCAACAATCTGGGTATAAACTCTAGAGTTTCTGATGTTCTTGAAACTCGAATTCATAATACCCATCCTCAACAGAATATTATTGGAGATGTCCATAGTGGTGTGCATACACGTTATCAGCTCAGGAATAATCAGAACGCTGGATTGTATTCGGTTATTAGGGAATCTCGGGAACAAAATGATTGGTCTTTTGCCTGCTATGTTTGCCAAGTTGAACCAAATTCTTGGAAGGAGGCTATGAAAGAAGACTCATGGGTTGAAGCTATGTAGGAAGAACTTCAGCAGTTTCAGAAGTTAGGCGTCTGGAAGTTGGTTGACAGGCCTAACAACTATAAGAAGATTGGAACACGATGGATTTACAGATGCAAGAAAGATGACCAAGGTGTTGTTGTGAGAAACAAAGCAAGAATGGTCGTCCAGGGATTTAATCAGGTCGAAGGCATTGATTACAATGAAGTTTATGCACCAATAGCTCGTCTTGAGGCCATAAGAATCTTCTTAGCTTATGCATCCTACAAGAAGTTTACTATTTATCAAATGGATGTGAAAAGTGCATTTCTTCATGGTGTGGTTGAAGAAGAGGTATATGTTGAGCAACCGCCTGGTTTTGAAGATCCAATCCATCCTGACAAGGTTTGGCTTCTCAACAAGGCGTTATATGGTCTTCATCAAGCTCCACGGGCTTGGTATGAAACGTTGTCTACCTATCTTCTGAAGAATGGTTTTCGACGTGGATTGATCGACTGTACTCTCTTCATCAAGGAACAGAATGAGGACTTATTGTTGGTGCAGGTGTATGTTGATGATATTATTTTTGGGTCTACAAACGAAAAGATGTGCAAAGAATTTGAGCAGGTGATGCAAGAGAAGTTCGAGATGAGCGCATGGGATAAATGACTTTCTTTTTAGGTTTGTAGGTTCAACAATCTAAGGAAGGGATTTTCATCCATCAAACCAAGTATGTCGGGGATATTCTCATACGATTTCAGATGGAAAAATCAAAGCCCTTGGGAACTCCATTAGCTCATAATCATGGGATTACTCTTGATGGAATGGGTGAACATGTAGAACCGTCTCTTTATCATGCTATGATCAAATATCTCATGTATCTTACTGCTTCAAGACCCGATATAATGTACCCAAGATGTCTTCTAGCTTGCTGCCAGTCCAGTCCGAAGGTTTCTCATTTGATGGTTGTGAAAAGAATCTTTCGTTATTTGAAGGGTCACCCGGACACTGGTCTATGGTACCCTAAGTATGATAACTTTGATTTGACAACATTCAGTGATTCTGATCATGGCGGCTGCAAGATCGATGCAAAATCCACATCAGCAGGATGTTAGTTCTTGGGAAATCGCATAGTCACGTGGCAGTGCAAGAAGCAGACTTGTGTAGCTACGTCAACCTGTGAGGCTGAGTATATTTCGGCTTCTAGTTGCTACTCTCAGGTTCTATGGATCCAACAGCAGATGCGGGACAACGGTTTTGAATTTCTAACTATTCCTATTTTTGTTGATAACGAAGCTGCTTTACAGATCACTCGTAATCCTGTACAGCACTCAAAAACCAAACTTATTGACATTAGGTATCATTTCATACGAGATTGTTATGAAAAGAAACTTATCAATGTTGTTAAAATCCACACCGATCATCAACTTGCCGACCTGTTTACAAAAGCCTTTGATAAATCTCGTTTTGATTATCTACTTTTGGTCAATGGCATCAAGGTGAAACCTGCGTAATTCATTCCTGGCTAATCATTTTTCGTAAATATTTTCTTAAATATCTAAAAATCACAAAAAGATTTTCTATTTTCTCTTAGTTTTTTAATTTAGGGGGAGACTATTTCAAGAAAATACAAAAACATGAGAAAATGCAAAAATACAAAAATATGTCTTTTATTACCTTCTTTATTTAAGGGGGAGAAAATTTTAGAAAAATACAAAAACAACAGAAAAACCAAAAATCAAAAATGAGTTTCTTGGATAAATAAGTTGAAGATGATGAAATACACCGGTGATCTGTCATAAACAGTCTAGAATAAAAAACGAAAATTGATAAGTAGCTTTACTAGTGATGTATCGGTAGGCTCACAATCAGATTAAAATGTGCAGGTTGATATAAACACAACCAACTGCAAGCCAGGTGGGAACCATTCATTGGCATATAGTCTTGGTACCGAAATTTCGTTTGATAGTGTGCCGAGGTTCTGAGATATGCGGTCTTTATGCTGACTTATCATATGGGTATCATGGTTGAATCTTTTGCCGAAAAATAACGATGACGCAAGTCTAGAACTTCCATGATACCATACATACGTGTAAATACTGCATACGACCATCAATAAGTGATAAAAAATATCACATTTCCCCAAACATAAGTGATAAAATATCACAGTTTTATGTGGGAGCTAAGTTCGTCTCTTTGTTGGTACGATGGTACTAACCTGTTCACGGACTTACTCCTGTGCCCTGCATGCATATGAAAATCAAGTTCCTCATCAATAGGTGATTTAATCACATAGGGCTTGTTTTCATCAAAATAAGTGAGAATCTCACATCATATACGTCAAAACAGATGATAAGCAGTATACTCACCGGTAAGATTTTCTCTCGGGCATATCTTGATACGGGAATGTGTCGTGAAGTGGTTGAACATCGGCTAGCATGTATAAAACTCGTTTTTAACAAAACTCGTTTTGACAAGA
Source organism: Scalesia atractyloides (assembly GCA_947069175.1). NCBI lineage: Eukaryota > Viridiplantae > Streptophyta > Magnoliopsida > Asterales > Asteraceae > Scalesia > Scalesia atractyloides. The sequence continues at coordinate 48,238,607 of CAMTDV010000029.1, read as the reverse complement.
TTAAAAGTTGGTATGATTCTCTTACCATGAAACTCTGAAAAAGATTGTCTGGTAAATATATAGTTTATATTTTAGAAGTTGCTTTAGTTTAGTTTACTTTGTTGATTAAATTAAGTTCTTTTTGAATTAGCCAAAGTTGAAACTTAAAAGGTTTCTACCTAGATACGCCCTAAAAACCATTAGCTTTGATATCACAACTTCATAAAGTACTTTCTTACAACGGGTAAACTCATTTCAAAAGAACAAAAGCTGTTTTGCAAGCACTTTTCTTAACTTAACTATGTGTTTAGTATGGATATGTGCTAAATTTTAAATAGGCTCGCGAAAAACCTAAGGTTCTCGAAGAACTGAAAGTCCAGTTTGTGAAAGACCTGGACTCGTACGAATTAAGGATCATTCGTACGAACCAGCATGCTTCGTATGAATGACGCTTGGGTTCTGTACAAGTTAGTGCTTCGTATGAAGCTAGGTTATTCGCACAAGTGTTGTGATGTGGTATATAAGGTGATGAAGTTCTGTGGTGGAACTTCACTTTCACTTTGCTCACGTTATTCTTATACCTCCTTCAAGTTGTTTTTTGATTTCTTTAAGGTAAACTTAAAATGTTTGGTAGACTTTGAAGTTGAACAACTTAAACATTATCTGACCTTGTGACCATGACTGACAAGAACAACAAACTTTATGTAACATTTGTTGTAAAACGGGTTCTAAAACCGCTCCGTTTAATTAATTCAAATATAAGATATGAGGTGTTGTTACGTATTTATGTTAATCGTTCAAATTCATTATACAAATTTCTGTAATTAATAAATAAATTAAAAGAGTTAAAATAATAAATAAATAAAAACTAATAATAATATTAATAAATAAAACTGAAAATAAATAAATAAATAAATAAATTTAAAGGGGTGACCGGGTTTCGAACCCGGGTCTGCATGGAACTAACACACACACAACACACCGCTGAGCTATACGCACATATTTGTTATAATCCTAAAACAATTAAATTATATACTAAAACAACCGCGGAACTTGAAGTTCAAATCGCAGAGCTGTAACAGCCGGAGATTTAATCCAGCAATCAAGGACTCGTTTTTCTGTTATAATTAACAACTGAAACCGTTTCAATCATAAGATTTAAATTTAATTCGCGAATCAATTCAAGAACAGTCACACCATCATCAATCATTGAAACCGAAAACATTAAAAATCATAACTGCCTCTCCACCTATAAATAGCGACCCTACACCTCAATTGAACTCGCTCACACCCAACCATTCATTCTAAAACTCGCGAAAGAACATCTCTGTTCAATTTTGCTCTTCGCCAGAAAACCGTACCTCGCCGGAGTTCAACCGGAGAACCCGCAATTTCGGTATAAACACTTTGATTCTCTTTTTTTCAGTTGTTTTATGTTTATTATCATAAATCAGTTAATCCAACATGAATAATTGGATTAACAGTCGAGGGTTATGTTCTGGGTTTTCATATATGAAGAAGATGATGTTCTTATAGTTTATAAATATAATTAAATTTTAGAGATATAACCGGGTTAGATACACAGTCCAGTGGTGGACTGTGTGCAATACAAACACAGTTGCCCGGGTTCGAATCTTAACACGTTGCCTATCTCCGAACTAAACCAAAGTTTTTAATACTTTCATATATTAACAGTTAGTAAGTATATATAATTAATATAAATTGTAGATATTCTGGGTTAGCTACGCAGCCCAGTTGGTAGGGCTGTGTGCAACACATTGTATGGGCGCGGGTTCGACTCTGGTTAAGTGCAACGGTTCGATGATTTAACAAAACCTTTTTAACTAAATGAATTTATGATTTAACTTAGTTAGTATATATATATAATTAAAATCAAGATTATTTCGTGTTAGACACGTAGCTCAGTTGGTAGAGTTGCGTGCACGTATTCGGGAGGTCACGAGTTTGATCCTCACACGATGCCAATAATTCGCGTAATTCGACCAGTTGACCCGATCAAACCCTGAAAAGGGTATATATATTTTTTAATTAATATTTTCTTTATTTTAGCTTCAAAAATCGTTAAAAATACCTATAAAAATAAGACTTTTAGGTTTTAAGTTTGTAATGAATACTATAAAAATAGATTTAAAAATCTAATAAAAGGCATTAATAAGAAATATTAATCTCAAATAAAAATTATATTTATCGAATTATTACGTGATTATTTAGATTAGTTCTATCGTCGGTTGAAATCTTAAATCGTGCGCATTCGTCATCAATTCAAGAAACGCACCCACTGTGAGTGAATCCTTACAAATTCCCCTTTTTATTCATGTTTTGGGGTGTATCATGTGTCGTTTGCTTATATTGTTTATTTTAACACTTGTGCTATTACCATTATGTGAACTAACGTGCTATGTCATATTTTGTATATTGTTATTTGTGATTACATTTTTTTCATTTCAGTCAATCTGTCACATTAGGCCCATCAGTTCCTCGTTGGATACGAGTAGAGCATCGCATTGCCTAATTAGATCGGCTCCGTTGGATTGAGCCTTGATCACACAGCTCATCTGTTATTTTCTCATTTCAGTCAAGCATTCTAAATAGGCCCATCAGTTCCCTGTATAGACGGGTAGAGCATCGCGTGCCTAATCAGATCGGCTTCGTTTGATTGAGCCTTGATCTCACAGTTCATCATTTATCATGCTTACGTGTACTTTGCTAGATGATTATGTGGGTTGTGAATAGTTTACATATACGTTTGTTCATATTTGGTTTATGCACATTTTTATTAAATTAATCAACATATCTTTTCTTTCAAATATTTAAACGGGATTCATTCGCCAACTTTTGTTGACCCAAAACCCTATTTTTAGACATGATACAGGTGAACAGGTTGAAGCATGGAACACATAGGATTGGGCCTTAAAAGAAAAATGAAGAGTTACTTAAATGTCATGATTAGAACATTTTGTGCTTGTATGATTTATGTGTTTGTTGGAATTTCCTTTTAATTTGGAATAATAAATATGAAATTTTATAATAGTAAATGTCATGAACTTTAATGAAAACCCAATTATGCCCCGACTACCATTTCCGCTGTGACATCCCGGGTTTTTCGGATAACTTAAACGTAATACTTGTCAAACTAATTACGTGCTATGTGTATGAACGTGTACGAGTTAAATGAATACGTGATGTGTGTTGTGTGATTGTTTTAGTTATAGAGAAGTGTGGTAGATACGTACACGAACTGAACCGAACCACGACACGAACCAACCTTGATTCATTGTGACTCTAGGAGTTAACAAAGTTTTAAACTTTAAACTCAAGTCTTCGGCCGAGAACAAGATCAAACCCAAACCGAGGTCAAAACCTATAACTATTTCGGCCAAAAACAAGGATCAAACCCCAAACCAAACCAACCCAAGTCCTTGGCCGCGATATCAAGCCCAAGACCGCAAACTTACTTGTTCAAAACCAAACCAAACCAGCCCAAACATGTCTCTCGGCCACAAGCTTAAACCAAAACCGTAACCACTTGTCTCCTTTGCGCTATATATATACACATACCCATGCATGTTTCATACACAAACACAAACCCTAGAAGGAAACTGCCGTCGGCAGCTTGTTCTCTGCCTTTGTGATCGCAAAACAGCCCCTTTCCTTCATCATATCAATCTGATCAGCCATGTCCTTTTCTTCCCTCTCGGACGCAGCAGCAGCAGTCATCGCCATCATCATCTCCCGATCATGAGCAGCCGATTGTTCACCTCCATTCAGTCACAAGATCAACCATTGTTCACCCCTATTCGATCACAAAACAGCCTCCTTGCACTCCCTGTGATCACGAGCAGCCTCTCCTTCCAGTTCTTGTCAGTTTCGGTCGTGATCTTGATTGGAACAGCCGGATCAATCTTGTCCAAACCTCGGCTTGTTTACCTAGTTATTCAAGGTTAGGTTTATCTCTTGATTACAAGATCATGTTCAGATTTATGTGCTTGAATGAAGTGATTAGTTTGTTCGGATTATATGTGTTTGTAAGTAATCGGCTGAATTGATTGTTGTGTATATGTATTATCGTTTTCGGAATTAATAGCTTGCGACTGTGAATTGTTTATAAAGAGTAGAGTTATTGAGTAGGGTTTGCATGGATAGGTTATTAGTATTAATCTATGATTAGAAATCGGTTCTTGATCGCCTAGGTTAATCGCTTGAACGGGTTATACAAGTTCATGATAAAGATATGCTGAAAACAGTTTGTTGAATAATAGTTACAGCCGACTTCATCTGGCTGTAACTCGGTCATTAGTTGTCGAAAAACGGATTTTCTGAGGTCTAGAACGTAGAGATTTGAATAAGGAATCTAATGGCGCTGGATTCATAATTTTCTGAAGTCGTTTGATATTTTTAAAGGGCCAAATAAGTTCAGTAACTAAAGCTGTGAAAATTCTGAAATTTTGTTGGTTGTTTATCAAGTTGGATTTTTAAATCAGTAGAGAGTCGAGTCATGAATTTTGTACAGCAACTAGGTATGAAAATTTCCGGGCAACTCCAACTGGAATTTTGTTAATTGGACGATCGGTGATTTTTAAATAAATTCTTCCGTGGACTGCAGTCAGAAAGTGATAAATCTGACTGCAGCCTAGTATATTAATATTTATGGTTAATTGGTTAAGATTTAGGACTTGGAAAATTTATATAAATTTCTATAGTATAAATGTCACCTACTGTAAAAGTATTGGAATTTTTGGAACGTTGGAACTATTTTATAAAAATCCTAGAAAACAGCTGAATTATGAGTGTTAAGCTGAAAATTGATAAATTGTGATTGTGTGCACCAAATTGTGGCATGGATTGGTTAATGTTTATGATAAGTTGTTTTGATCACTAGATTCACATGAGGATACTTGCATGCATGTTTGAGTGTTAGATATGTTGATTGTGTGTATCACTTTGTGCGTAAATTACGTGTGGAATTTGTATTGGTGTGTTCACACACTGACTTGGAATTAATTGGTTTGTTAGGACGCAACTAGCGGTCCCATCTCTTATAACATCTTTGCTACACTAACCGAGCAAATAAAGGTGAGTTCACGGCCCCTAACTTTATCCGGTTTTTAAACAACAGGGGGAGAAACATGTATACACTCTCAAACTCAATCTCTTTACGTTATACGAATTTAACGTCACATAACTATTCGGTAACTAAGTTAATGTTAATGTAATGTTATGGTCACTAAGCAGCTTTATCACTTAAGTCCTCGTCAATCTCTCGGATCGTTAGTATTGGGTTTAATAGCGGGGGAATAATAAGTAGTACTACTGGGCCCGACAAGCCCCATCCGAGCTAGTCGCGCTAGCCGACCGGGTATGGTCAACGGGTGAATAATTTGGCCTAACTTCGCCATGGTCATGTGATAGGCCTGGCAAAACGGAGGCACAACAGTCAGCTTCGATCGCGAACTCTTACGTGACATGACTTTAGGCTAGCTACCTATATATATTAACATTGAACTTAATTACGAATCAACTTAATATTCCGGGTTTGGAATATTGGAAACATCAACTTAATATTCCGGGTTTGGAATATTGGAAACATCAACTTAATATTCCGGGTTTGGAATATTGGAAACAACAACTTAATATTCCGGGTTGGAATATTGGAAGCAACAACATATTATTCCGGGTTGGAATAATGGAACCAATACGTTATCCCGGGTTAGGGATAACGGAGTAAACAAACTATAACCGAACAAACGAATTTATGAAAACCTGTGAACTCACTCATCTTTAATGTTGACACTTGTTTCTTTACATGTTTCTCAGGACGCTAGGAGCTCTAGGTGCACGCACATGCATTGAACAAGACATCTTTTATCGAGTCTTATTTATTAATATTGTTTTGGGATTTTTCATTTGTTTTGGCGTTTGTGTTGGCGCCCGCTTCACTACTTATCTATGCTTCCGCTCAAACTTTAAAAACTGATGCTTCTGCTAAATATTGGTAATATAAAATATACAACAAGTGATTTTGGAAAACGTATTATCAAATCATATAGAGTCGTTCGACGTACTAGTGTTTCAGATTCTGGTTTGTTCACACGCCTCGCGGTAAAACTCCGCAAGTGGAAATTGAGGGTGTGACAGATTGGTATCAGAGCCACTAGCTATAGAGAACCAGGTTTGCATTAGAAGTAGACCTAAACTATAGCTGATTTCACGACACTAGACTTAGTTTGGCACCGAATTATTATATCTTGTTATGCAATATACCACAACTGTGTTTGGTAGATTATGCCTTCATAATAAGAAATGAAAACAACTCGTAACTAACTACACAACCTAAAGGCAATGTCCTCATCCTCATCCTCATCATCATCCGACAAACTTACGCAACCAAGGGCGCCAGGAAAGGCACCTGTGGTGGAACCCTTACCATCTTATGGCGTGGAGACACGCTCAGCTGCGAGGAAAAGGCTCGCTCTGGGGAGGAATCGTCGTTACGCCCAACTATTGCTGTACCGGTTGAACCGGTTAACCCTGTAGAAATAGGAATTTACCTATTTAGAATCATATTACATAAACAACAAGCACAGATAGAAAGAATGCAGGAAACCATCCTAGCACAAGGATGGATGATCCACCAACTGACTGGTAAAACCGACTCGCTCGAGGAAGAGCATCATACGAGTAAGATAGCTCGTAACACCATAGCCAGAGATCTGCGTGCTGAGCAGATAAGAGCCGACTGGCTTGAGGACAGAGTCCTGGAAAATAGTTGGAACATTCAGGAGCTACAAAACCAAGCACTCGCACCAGCACCGGCCCCTCCAGAGCCGGTAGAGGAGGATCCAGAGGAGGATCCAGAGGAGGATCCGGAGGAGGACCCAGCTGAAGAAGCTGGAAATGCCGCACAGGATGACGGCAACGACAATGACTTGGGGGATGGAGACGTAGACGACTGACACGTCTCGTTTATTTTATTTGTTTTCCTTCAGTCTATTTATTTTCCACTTAGATCTAAAATGACAACTGGACGTCGCGGAAATCTCAACATGACGCCTTAAGAATTAGCCGCAATAATCCAAGAACACGTGAATGCTGCTCTGGCAGGTGTTCCAAAACCCACCAACAGCAGGAGGGGCTTTAACCCCTACAAGACGTTCCTCGACGCGAAGCCAAGCAAATTCTCGGGGCGGAAGGACCCATTGGACTGGTCCGCTGGATCGAAAAATCTGAATCCGTTTTTGAAATGTGCAACTGTCTAGAGGCAAACAAGGTCAAATACGCAGCCTCAACACTGGAAGATGGGGCACTGACATGGTGGAATGCCCAAGTCCAAACACGTGGACTTATAGCCGCGAATGCAATGGCATGGGCTGAGTTCAAGGCCCTAATTAAAGAGGAGTACTGTCCACGAGACAGAGTGCAACAATTGGAGCAAGCTCTATGGAACCACAAGATGGTGGGATCGGAAATTGAAGCTTACACTGCAAAACATCATGACTTAGTATTTCTGTGTCCCGATTTGGCCAACACGGTGGAGAAAAGACTCGAGTTCTATCTCGGGGGTCTGGTTCCGGAAATTCAGGGTATGGTAATGTCTAGTAACCCTGTAACTGAACATCAAGCAATCCGATTGGCTCACAAACTCACCGATAAGGCGGTGGAACAGAAGAAACTGCCAGCTCGGGGTACAACTGAAGTTGCCCCGGACAACAAAGAAAATTCGAAGACTCCACTGTTCGACAGTCTTCGTCATCTCATCCGCAGCAAGGGAACCAGAAACGGTTCAATCACTACAACAGCCACCGGGGTCATCAAAATCAGCCCGCCAACAACAACAACAACCAGAACGCAAGCGGCTATGCAGGCCGAAAACCGCAGTGCAACCGCTGTAATCTCCACCATAACGGCCTTTGTGCCGGGAACCGCTGCCAACGATGTGGCAAGGTGGGACATGCGGCAAAGGATTGTCGCGGGGAAATCATGTCCTGACAAAATCAAAATCAGCCCCAGGGTCAGCAGCAGGGTATAAACCGGGGATGCTATTAGTGTGGTAGTACTGCTCATTTCAGGAGAGACTGCCCACAGTTGCGTAACAACAACAATAATAACAACAACAATGGGAACGGTGGCACAGGAGGTGCTAAAGGTCGCGCATTTACATTGGGCCGCGGAGAGGCCAGAAACGACTCGAACGTGGTCACCGGTAAGTTTCCCCTTAATGAACATTTTGCTTCTGTGCTTTTTGATACGGGTGCGGATAGGAGCTTTATATCTGAGTCTTTTAGGAAGAACCTAAATCTCACGCTTAAACCATTAGCGACCCCTTATGTTATAGAATTAGCCGATGGTAAATCTGTAGATGTGACCCAAATAGTATCCGGCTGTCAACTCAAACTCGTGGGCCACACTTTTACCATTGATCTGATGACAACTACCCTGGGTAGTTTCGACGTGGTAGTCGGAATGGACTGGCTATCCGACGTCCGGGCTGAAGTTCTCTGCTTCGAAAAATCTATCCGTATTCCGCTCTCTAACGACGAAATTCTGACGGTACAAGGCGATAAGGCAAGCGCCGTCACCAACATCATCTCTTACATGCAAGCGCAGAAGTATCTTCGGAGAAAGAACTCCTTCGCTTTACTCGCACTAATTACCGAACAGCCTAAGGACGAGAAACGTATAGAAGACATCCCTGTCGTCCGTGATTTTTCCGATGTATTCCCAGAAGAGCTACCTGGTCTTCCACCACATCGACAATTGGAGTTTGAAATCGAATTGGCAAGCAATGCAACTCCTATCGCCAAGGCTCCATACCGCCTAGCTGCAGGAGCTGTCTACCCAACTTCAGGAACTTTTAGAGAAAGGATTTATCCGACCAAGCGTTTCGCTAAAGGGAGCTCCAGTCCTTTTTATCAAGAAGAAGGACGGGACTTTCCGCATGTGCATCGACTACAGAGAACTCAACAAGGTTACTGTCAAGAACCGATACCCGTTACCTCGCATCGACGATCTCTTCGACCAACTTCAAGGGTCAAGCTACTACTCTAAGATTGATTTACGGTCCGGTTACCACCAGCTACGCGTCAGGGAGGAGGATATCGCCAAGACGGCATTTCGCACTCGGTATGGCCATTACGAGTTCTTGGTCATGCCCTTCGGTCTCACCAACGCACCTGCGGTGTTCATGGACCTCATGAACCGCGTATGTAAACCATACCTCGACAAGTTTGTCATTGTGTTCATCGATGACATACTCATCTACTCCAAAAGTGAAGGAGAACATGCTGAACATCTACGATTACTATTAGGATTACTCCAACAGGAAAAACTATATGCCAAGCTTTCGAAGTGTGATTTCTGGATTAGGGAAGTTCAGTTTCTCGGGCATATCGCGAATGAAAAGGGTATCCACGTAGACCCTGCCAAGATTGAAGCCATCAAAAACTGGGAAGCACCTAAGACACCGACGGAGATCCGCCAATTTTTGGGATTGGCTGGTTACTACAGACGTTTCATCGAGGGGTTTTCAAAGATAGCACAACCGCTTACTACCCTCACCCAGAAAGGCATCAAGTATACTTGGGGTGACAAGCAAGAAGCAGCATTTCAATTGCTAAAGCAGAAACTTTGCAGTGCACCCATTCTGTCCTTGCCGGAAGGGACAGATGACTTTGTAGTGTATTGTGATGCTTCCATTCAGGGATTGGGATGCGTACTCATGCAACGCGATAAAGTCATCGCGTATGCGTCGCGACAACTGAAGGTTCACGAGAAAAACTACACGACGCATGACCTGGAATTGGGAGCAGTAGTGTTTGCACTTAAGATTTGGAGACACTACCTCTATGGAACAAAGTGCACAATCTTTACGGACCACAAAAGCCTCCAACACATCTTTGATCAGAAGGAGTTGAACATGCGACAGCGTCGCTGGGTCGAACTCTTGAACGATTATGAGTGTGCCATTCGGTATCACCCGGGTAAAGCTAACGTGGTAGCTGATGCCCTCAGTAGGAAGGAACACTTGAAACCTCGTCGCGTACGAGCACTACAACTCACTATTCATTTGGGGCTACCCGATCAAATACGCGACGCCCAGTTAGAAGCAGTTAAGGAGGAAAACATCAAAGCCGAATCAGTGGGAAAAATGGAACGCGATTGGGAAGTAAAGCCCAATGGAGCCCGGTATTTCATGAATCGCATATGGGTACCTCTCTACAGAAACCTCAGAGAGCTAGTCATGGATGAAGCTCACAAATCTCGATACTCTGTCCATCCGGGTTCGGATAAGATGTATCAAGACCTTAAAGCTGCGTATTGGTGGCCCAACATGAAAGCCGATATAGCCACCTACGTGAGTAAATGTTTGACTTGTGCAAAAGTCAAGGTGGAGTATCAAAAGCCATCGGGGCTACTCCAACAACCTGAGATCCCAGTGTGGAAATGGGATCAGATCTCAATGGATTTCATCACTAAACTCACGCGAACCTTGGGTGGTTGCGATACCATCTGGGTGATCGTGGATCGTTTAACTAAGTCCGCACGCTTCCTAGCTATTAAAGAAACAGATAAGATGGAGAAGTTGACTCGCATCTACATTAAGGAAGTAGTTTCTCGGCACGGAGTGCCAACGTCCATCATCTCAGACAGAGATGCTCGCTTCACGTCAAACTTCTGGCAGTCACTCCAGAAAGCGTTGGGAACACGCCTGGATATGAGCACAGCTTATCACCCTCAGACTGATGGTCAAAGCGAAAGGACCATACAGACCCTGGAAGACATGCTTAGGGCATGCGTAGTAGACTTTGGAAATAGTTGGGAAATCCATCTGCCTCTAGTAGAATTCTCATATAACAACAGTTATCATACGAGTATTTCGGCAGCACCGTTTGAGGCATTATACGGTCGTAAATGTAGATCACCGGTCTGCTGGGCAGAAGTCGGTGACAGTCAACTCATAGGCCCTGAGTTAATACTTGAGGCTACCGAAAAGATCGTACAACATGGCGGCGGCGCGAGATCGACAGAAAATCTACGCTGATCAACGACGCAAACCGCTCGAATTTCAAGTAGGCGACCGCGTCCTACTAAAGGTGTCACCCTGGAAGGGTGTAATCTCCACGTTTAGAGTCCCAACGAACCTTAACGATCGGAATTTTGCTGTGCCTTCGAGTCTTGATCTCACGATCCATGATCTCGATAGGCTGTTCCACAAAGTGCAGTTGTTCATCCACTTGGATCTCATCCAATGGAATGACTAGAGTTTCATCTGATAGACACTTCTTCAGATTTGACACGTGAAATACGTTGTGAACTCCACTGAGTTCGGCAGGAAGGTCTAATTGATAAGCTACGGGTCCAATACGTTTCAAGATTACAAACGGGCCTACGTACCGTGGGTTAAGTTTGCCCCGTTTTCCAAAGCGCACCGGAGTTCACGTGGGAAAGAGAGGATCAAATGAAAAGCAAATACCCACACCTCTTCGCATCTGAGCTGCAAACTAATGATACCAGTAACTAAATTTTCGAGATGAAAATTCTTTCAACATGGGGATGATGTGACAACCTGGAAACTTCTTATACTTTCGTGTACTATTGTTGACTAAATTCTTGTGCATGGCACTTGGAAATCTTTGTGTATGGCACTTGGGAACTTCTTGTAACGTTGCGTACCATCATTAACGAACTAACTCTTTGTGCGTGGCACTCTAAACATGTACGCTACATTTTAAACCGCGTTTACTCAATTTTCGGGACGAAAATTCTTTCAACATGGGGATAATGTGACATCCCGGGTTTTTCGGATAACTTAAACATAATACTTGTCAAACTAATTACGTGCTATGTGTATGAACGTGTACGAGTTAAATGAATACGTGATGTGTGTTGTGTGATTGTTTTAGTTATAGAGAAGTGTGGTAGATATGTACACGAACTGAACCGAACCACGACACGAACCAACCTTGATTCATTGTGACTCTAGGAGTTAACAAAGTTTTAAACTTTAAACTCAAGTCTTCGGCCGAGAACAAGATCAAACCCAAACCGAGATCAAAACCTATAACTATTTCGGCCAAAAACAAGGATCAAACCCCAAACCAAACCAACCCAAGTCCTTGGCCGCGATATCAAGCCCAAGACCGCAAACTTACTTGTTCAAAACCAAACCAAACCAGCCCAAACATGTCTCTCGGCCACAAGCTTAAACCAAAACCGTAACCACTTGTCTCCTTTGCGCTATATATATACACATACCCATGCATGTTTCATACACAAACACAAACCCTAGAAGGAAACTGCCGTCGGCAGCTTGTTCTCTGCCTTTGTGATCGCAAAATAGCCCCTTTCCTTCATCATATCAATCTGATCAGCCATGTCCTTTTCTTCCCTCTCGGTCACAGCAGCAGCAGTCATCGCCATCATCATCTCCCGATCGTGAGCAGCCGATTGTTCACCTCCATTCAGTCACAAGATCAACCATTGTTCACCCCTATTCGATCACAAAACAGCCTCCTTGCACTCCCTGTGATCACGAGCAGCCTCTCCTTCCAGTTCTTGTCAGTTTCGGTCGTGATCTTGATTGGAACAGCCGGATCAATCTTGTCCAAACCTCGGCTTGTTTACCTAGTTATTCAAGGTTAGGTTTATCTCTTGATTACAAGATCATGTTCAGATTTATGTGCTTGAATGAAGTGATTAGTTTGTTCGGATTATATGTGTTTGTAAGTAATCGGCTGAATTGATTGTTGTGTATATGTATGATCGTTTTCGGAATTAATAGCTTGCGACTTTGAATTGTTTATAAAGAGTAGAGTTATTGAGTAGGGTTTGCATGGATAGGTTATTAGTATTAATCTATGATTAGAAATCGGTTCTTGATCGCCTAGGTTAATCGATTGAACGGGTTATACAAGTTCATGATAAAGATATGCTGAAAACAGTTTGTTGAATAATAGTTACAGCCGACTTCATCTGGCTGTAACTCGGTCATTAGTTGTCGAAAAACGGATTTTCTGAGGTCTAGAACGTAGAGATTTGAATAAGGAATCTAATGGCGCTGGATTCATAATTTTCTGAAGTCGTTTGATATTTATAAAGGGCCAAATAAGTTCAGTAACTAAAGCTGTGAAAATTCTGAAATTTTGTTGGTTGTTTATCAAGTTGGATTTTTAAATCAGTAGAGAGTCGAGTCATGAATTTTGTACAGAAACTAGGTATGAAAATTTCCGGGCAACTCCAACTGGAATTTTGTTAATTGGACGATCGGTGATTTTTAAATAAATTCTTCCGTGGACTGCAGTCAGAAAGTGATAAATCTGACTGCAGCCTAGTATATTAATATTTATGGTTAATTGGTTAAGATTTAGGACTTGGAAAATTTATATAAATTTCTATAGTATAAATGTCACCTACTGTAAAAGTATTGGAATTTTTGGAACGTTGGAACTATTTTATAAAAATCCTAGAAAACAGCTGAATTATGAGTGTTAAGCTGAAAATTGATAAATTGTGATTGTGTGCACCAAATTGTGGCATGGATTGGTTTATGTTTATGATAAGTTGTTTTGATCACTAGATTCACATGAGGATACTTGCATGCATGTTTGAGTGTTAGATATGTTGATTGTGTGTATCACTTTGTGCGTAAATTACGTGTGGAATTTGTATTGGTGTGTTCACACACTGACTTGGAATTAATTGGTTTGTTAGGATGCAACTAGCGGTCCCATCTCTTATAACATCTTTGCTACACTAACCGAGCAAATAAAGGTGAGTTCACGGCCCCTAACTTTATCCGGTTTTTAAACAACAGGGGGAGAAACATGTATACATTCTCAAACTCAATCTCTTTACGTTATACGAATTTAACGTCACATAACTATTCGGTAACTAAGTTAATGTTAATGTAATGTTATGGTCACTAAGCAGCTTTATCACTTAAGTCCTCGTCAATCTCTCGGATCGTTAGTATTGGGTTTAATAGCGGGGAATTATAAGTAGTACTACTGGGCCCGACAAGCCCCATCCGAGCTAGTCGCGCTAGCCGACCGGGTATGGTCAACGGGTGAATAATTTGGCCTAACTTCGCCATGGTCATGTGATAGGCCTGGCAAAACGGAGGCACAACAGTCAGCTTCGATCGCGAACTCTTACGTGACATGACTTTAGGCTAGCTACCTATATATATTAACATTGAACTTAATTACGAATCAACTTAATATTCCGGGTTTGGAATATTGGAAACATCAACTTAATATTCCGGGTTTGGAATATTGGAAACATCAACTTAATATTCCGGGTTTGGAATATTGGAAACAACAACTTAATATTCCGGGTTGGAATATTGGAAGCAACAACATATTATTCCGGGTTGGAATAATGGAACCAATACGTTATCCCGGGTTAGGGATAACGGAGTAAACAAACTATAACCGAACAAACGAATTTATGAAAACCTGTGAACTCACTCATCTTTAATGTTGACACTTGTTTCTTTACATGTTTCTCAGGACGCTAGGAGCTCTAGGTGCACGCACATGCATTGAACAAGACATCTTTTATCGAGTCTTATTTATTAATATTGTTTTGGGATTTTTCATTTGTTTTGGCGTTTGTGTTGGCGCCCGCTTCACTACTTATCTATGCTTCCGCCCAAACTTTAAAAACTGATGCTTCTGCTAAATATTGGTAATATAAAATCTACAACAAGTGATTTTGGAAAACGTATTATCAAATCATATAGAGTCGTTCGACGTACTAGTGTTTCAGATTCTGGTTTGTTCACACGCCTCGCGGTAAAACTCCGCAAGTGGAAATTGAGGGTGTGACATCCGCTGCGGGTCAGGGTGTGACAATTTAAACGAATCATTTTTAACCGAAAAACAAGTAACTTTCTAGGAAACTGTTTATACGAACTAGATTTGTACAATTAAGCATCATTCGCATGGAAAATTGATTATTCGTACGAGTAATCTATCCGTACGAATGACTCAGTTTCTTGTTTCTAAATCAGAAGTTCGTAAAAATGAGTTGTTCTTCGTACGAATAAGTTGTTCTTTGTACGAATAAGTTGTTATTCGTATGCGTTAGTATTTCTTTGTTCATGGAATACATAACATACATAAAGTTTGAAATAAAACTTTTGGTGTATATTCCCTAATGTATTTGTGTTCTTATCCTAGTTGCCTTAAGTGTACAGAATGGAACGAAAGGAACATAAAAGAAAACCAGCAACAAAGAGAACTGACAAGTCAGAAGTGGAAGTTATGTCTGAGCCAAGACATAACATGGTGGCCTACTTGGATCCGGAAGACAAATTTGCTAAGTACAACGGTATAATGAAGTTTTTGCGTGACTCAATGATACATTATGCTATCTCGCACAAGACTACAGTATACAAGACGTTGATCAAGGAATTTTGGGATTCAGCTAAAGTTGTTGAAGAAAATGGGTAGGAACTTATCCACGGGAAAGTAAATGACTTGAACGTAGATGTCTCTGTTGAAACCATCAACTCAGTATTGCAGCTTGGTGATGATCCTGAAGCTCCATTCTCAGTATCGTTGAATTGTCAACGTGGATGTTTACTCAGAATGAAATGTGTTGGAGATTTCCTAGTGGGACAACTAAACAAAGCATGGTTGCCACTCAGTTACAAGTTCTTTATACATGTTCTAATTCAGTGTTTGAGCAACAAACGAAGTGGTTATGACATGGCAAATAATGACTTAGTTGGAATGATGATAGCTTTGACAGAACAAACCATTTAGTGTTTCAAAGTATATCTTTGCAAACATGAAGGAAAATATGAGAAGAACCGATATGGTGGAAACAAGTTTTGGATGTATCCCAGATTTCTCCAAATGATTTTGAATGTACAACATCCGAATCTTCCAAAGAACGACAACGATGTTTTAAAAGTTGAAGTTATGATGGAACATTCGTTGAAGATCTTTAGGGGTGTGGCAGTAAAACGTTACAAGGAAAGCACACCTCCTCGCAAGTTGATCGGTTTTCTGGGAAATGATCAATATGTTGCACCAGAAAACGACAAGTGGCGGCATGATGAGAGTGACTCAGATAATGAAGAACCAACCTTGAAAAGGATGATCGAAGATAAGTTTGGTCATAAAAAGGGAAAGGGTAATGATGATGACAGTGACAATGTTGGTAATGATTGTGCTAGTGAACCAGTTACAGAAGTTCAGCCTTCAGTTACAACAGAAGAGTCTGAACGTGTAATGACGGAATCCACTACAACTTCGGAACCACTATCATTAAATACCACAGCAGCTGAAACACCTTCAGCTGAAAATACTCCAGTTCAACCGCAACCTACTACTTCTTCAGCTCAACAATCCCAATCTACATCTCACCAAAGTATAAAACAGAGCAGTCATTTGTTCTCTGAAATGGAAAAAGGATGAGAAAGTGGATTTTATGTTCTCTCAGTTGCAAGCTGCCGCAATCCAGATTAACAAACATTGGGAGTTTATATCTTCAAATCGTAACACAATTGTGAAACAACAGTTGGAGATAAATTCTTTGAAAGAGACTGTTAGCAAACAGAATTCTGAAATTGCACAGTTGAGAAAAGGAAATTAGCGACCGAAGGCTGCAGATGCTGAAAAAGCAACTCAGCTACAATAGATGAGAGCAGTTGATAACTCTCGGGGAATTGAGCTAAATAGGCTGAAAGAACGTAGTGTGGCTGTACAACGATCAGCGGAAACATTAACTGCTAAGCATAACGACTTGAGAGAATGGTATCATTCTTGAAATGCTACTGGTTGAAGGCTTTAATGGTATTAAAGACGTGTTTGAAATGAGCAGAAAGCGAGTGAACATTCTGTGGAATGTAAGATGCAAAGCAAAGGAGATCAAACGTCAAAATAATCCGGTTAGTGGAAACCTTGACAATCTTGATGCTTCGGCCTCATCCTCGCAACCAAAAGTTTCTACATCAACTCAAGTGGTAGAGTCTAATGCACAGCAGATTGTGACCGATCCAGTTACATCAAACAGCAATCAAGAGGAAACAGAAAAGGTTTGATGTTTCTGAACATTTGAAGACCTGATGCTCTATCATCGATGGATAGCAGATCTTCAGGGAGAGTTTGTTGATACTCCAGGCCAGTCAAGTATGAAGACCAAGGATCGAAGGCCGAAGACCAAGCAATAGCCAAGGGGGAGTTTGTTGATACACTTTTGTGTCTGTCGCTTGTTCTTAGTTACGTCTGTAATTGTACGGTTTTTGTTTACTGTGTCTGTATAGTTTGGTCATGTCGGCCAAATCAAGATATCCTCCTATCTTGGTTTAGTACGACGTTTAGTTTATCTGTGTTAAACAGTTGCATGTGTCATACTGTTGAGTCTTGTGTACTTCATGTTTGTGACACGTTCTCCAAATAAATCACTTTGTGCGAGTGGAAATACTTCGTACGAGCAAAACATTGCTCGTACGAGTCACCTGCAATTCGTGCAAACGAATCCATCTAAACAAGTGTCATACTTGTTTCGTACGAGCTAATTGAAGCTCGTACGAACCAACTTGTTCGTACGAGTATCTTTGGAGTATGTTCTTTGTGTCTTTTGGTGTTTTGCATGACCAGCAACATACTTCGTACAGTTGATGAGCATGGACACTATATAAGGAGACATGCATTTCTCAGAACGAGTGAGTCGAGTTAAGCGAGTAACCAGCTAGAGATAGAGACACAAGAGCACAGAGAGAATTGCATGAGTCTGTATGAGCATTGTTTGTATATGTTTGTACTAGTTCTCTTCAGTTAATCAAGATATTGAATCTTTGGTTATCCTGTGTTCCTACTTTGCTTTGCATTCATACGAGGATTCCGCACTCGTATATGTGTTATATGAACAAGGAAGCAGGTTTATCTTGATCCTCCCAATGGACCTACACCAACCAGTACACCTCTGACACCCACTCTTCTAGAACACCAACCATAATATCATTTCTAACCATGTTCCATATAGTAGCAACTGCATGCTTACATGGCATTCTTATAGATCCCATTCCTTACAAATACATGTTTTTTTCTTTACATCAACCACACATTGAGATCTTGTATTATTAACCTGGTAATGATCAGCATCCACCATCAACACATTCAAGTGTGATGCTTCTTCCTTTATCTTGTTGAACACCTCTGTAGCATGGGGAGTTAATGGACCAATAGCTTTAGCCATAATTTTCTTAACATTCACAGTTCTTTTGGTCATGTAAACTTGTTTGAACTCCAAATAGGTAATTATTGGTTTGTCTCTTGCTCCAAACTGCCTATTGAACACCTCACGTATGTTGTTCAATAGGATGTCACACTTAGCCTTGTCGGTGAAGTGAAACGACACCAACTGTTTGGTGGGATCCGTTTCATCCATTCATGGAGTTGAGGTTCTGCTTTTTTCACTTCTTCCATGCTATTTTCCTGGTTGGGCATAAATGTCTTACAAGCTACCCCCCATAACATGTTTTTATACAAGTCACCACACCATTGTTTCTTCATGTTTTCATGGATATGCCTTGAACAATACATGTGCTCTTCAAACACTAAAGGAACTGTCAACCCCAAGACAAGAAAGATAGATTCTAAAGTTGTATGAGTAACACCTAGTATTTTTGTATTTCTACTTTTAAAAAGTCTTGTATACGCATTCTATTTTTGGAAACTTGTAATTCGTATTCCTTTCAACTAATTGTAATCCGAGACTTCGATCATAATGAAAATGCATTTTTATACATACAC
This sequence comes from Scalesia atractyloides, assembly GCA_947069175.1. Classification (NCBI taxonomy): domain Eukaryota; kingdom Viridiplantae; phylum Streptophyta; class Magnoliopsida; order Asterales; family Asteraceae; genus Scalesia; species Scalesia atractyloides. The sequence goes on along the minus strand of CAMTDV010000029.1, from coordinate 48,219,843 downwards.
GTGTTACAATCATAGTTGTTTTATGCGTTATACAACACCGATTACATGCTTCTGTGAGAAATCAAATCATATATAATCATTAGATATTCAATTATACACATTTTACTCTATCACCATACTTATACGCAAGCTCATACGCACTAAATAGGTGATACATGATCATTCACGAGTATGCGTTTTATATACGAAATCTGAATCATACTTGATGTTTATTTATGTTAGGGATAATATTCATACACTTTCATACAATAGACACACACACTTATACAAGCCTTAAAATGCCTTAAAAACAATTAACATATTGAAGAAATTGCATAATTGGGCAAACAACCAAACAATAAGGGTCAAAAATAAAATCTTTTACTTCTGACATCTCTTACGGACCGCAAGACATAGGGTCTTACGGTCTGCAAGAGGGTCTGACGGGCAAAATTGTTGACAACTCGCAAATTAACTCCGAAATCCACCTTTTTAACCACCTTTTCCACCTCCCTTCTACTCTAATCACCTTCCAACTCAATTATGACTTAACCCTAATCCTCCCTTATAAATCCAAGCCTACTCTAACACATTTCCACTTTCCACAACCTCGTTTCACTATCAAATACTCCAAGAATTTTAAGAAAACTCCAACTTTGGGCAGATTATTACAAGTTAAAACTTGTGAGTTTTAACTTGCCTCTTTAACCCTTTCTTCTCATTTATTGTTTTGTAACTCCTTGGATAACCTCTAAGGATGTTACCCAATGTTCACCAAGTTGTAACAAGGTGGTACATTACTTACAAGAGGCTCCAAAGTGGGTTCAAAATTCTGTTTTGGATTAAACTTTACAACTTGTTCTTGTTTACATTCATCTTGTGGGAAGCTTGTGTCAAACCTTGTCCCCAACTAAGCTCATGTTGTGGGGCTTATGTTATGACCAATTTCCAAAAGTTATGAGGTTCATAACCTCCAAAACTTTCCGCCCTAAAGGTCCCAAGTGACCTACAAAGTGTTGGAACCATCCGAGCTTTCAACCTTCAATGTTGAAAGACTTGAGTTAAGGTTAAGTGTGAACAATGGAAGCCTTGGCTTTCCAACTACAATTACACGGCCTCACTTAGTTAGTTGATCTATCTTCTTTAACCTAAGTCATCAAGTGAACTTTCTAGTAACAAAGTGTCCAATCTACACCAAGTCTCAAACATTTGTCATGATTGGAATGCACTAGTCTAGTTTGAATTTCACTTGGTTACTTGATATTTATATGATTAGTGATTTGTACATTCTTTAGTTTATTCGTGATCAATCGAAATCATCAACTAAGTTGATGATTTTGTGCTTTGGTAAATCCACAACTCATACGCCTCGTTCATCATTGAAGGATAAGCTCGGCGTTTTCCTAAACTCTCAAGACTCTTCGCTCACGTTTTTGGAAGCTTTTGAAAACCGTGAGTATACATGACCCTCTTTTCATTTTCACACTTTTGGTTGCAATATATATTACCAAATTTAATACATTATTCATACAAATGAATCTAATATGAATGCTTTATACGTTTATACTTTAGGAATGCATGCATGCTAGAATCCATTCATGCACTATACTTTGTCATTAACTTCGTACAAGCCTACTTTAACATGTATAGCACTATAGGAGTAGCACACCGCCCGTTGATTGGTCTATGTTAAGTAATACGATCATATAAATGGTCTTGTCGTTGCGATGACAAGATTGCGCTAGTAGAATCTTTGGGTTGACACGTATGTGATGCATGCTAGTTCATGTTATGTTTATGCCTTAGTATACGTTTTTTCCATGTGAATCTTGTTAAATTCCTTTATACATATGTTAGTACTCTAAACTTGTATGCTCACCAATGCATTTTTGTGTTGACATGCTACTTTAATATATATTGCATGTTTGTGATGATGATGCGTTGAATGTTAAATTGGTGTAAAATGGTAAGTCAAGATCGTCCCTTAGCAACCCCAAAAACCATTCCCAATATTTTATAGTTTCTGCCTCAATGAAAGCATAAGCCACTGGGTAAATACCATTGTTACCATCGATACCAACTATTGTAAGAATCTGGCCAGGAAATGGACCTTTCATGAAACAACCATCTAGACCCAGAATTTATCTTCCAATTTTCTTGAAACCTGCCTGGTAGGACTACTAGGGTTAGAACACGGCTCGACATCAATCTTGATTGTGTTGCCTGGGTTTGCTCTAAGAAGTTCTTCACAGTAAGCCCTAAGTAATCCATATTGTTCCATATAATCTCCCACTATTCATGATGTATCTATCCTGTTGGCCATAAACACCTTCCGAATTGAAACACTAATCTGATGCTTGTTTGCAAATATTTCTTGAATAGCTAGCAAAGGCATCTCTGGGTTCGATTCAATCATCGATTGGATCTCTTTGCCATAGCACTGGTCGTGTACAATCCTACTTCCCTTGTTTTGAGGCAATGATGTTGGTCATGAAGAGTTTCTACACACCAAGAGTCTACCCTAATTTTTTCTTGAGATCTGAATTGCAAAGGGGCAAGTAGGTTTTCTATGCCTTTTATCATGTCTTAACCCTAGACTCTTGTAACTCCAATTTTGCTCCTCACCTATTGAACCAGAAACTTAAGTCGGCTTTTAAACGAAACACACAATTTTGTAAGTTAAATGCCCATTTTTCAATATGTAAATTTGCCTTCTGCTCCTAACAGCATATGTTTTAACCATTTGATTCAGTTTTTCCTTATCTGGAATCAATTAACCAACATAAAAGGGAAGCAATGAGTCATGAACTTCACTAGCTTTCCTTTTCCTGCTTCCTTATTTTCTTTGCAACCCTATCCAAAACTGAGAAATTCTCATCGTCTTCTCTAAAATCATCTATATCACATGTTATGTCTTCCTGCATCAGGTCCAAATCAATATTCATATTTCTTTCATCCTCAAGTGTGTCATTGAATTCTTCTGGGTTAATGTCAACATAGGCCCTAAATTATTCCATATCTACTTAAAATTCTAACAATATGTTATTAGGATCCTCATAAGCAACATAGTCTCGTATCCTCTTCATTAGTCTCAGACTCATCCACTGCATCAGTATGCTATGATTGGCCCTGAAATGGATTGCATGAAGAGAAAAACATTGACTTTCAATAAAATCTGCATTTTCAACAATGCTAGATGGAGCAACTATCTTACAAGGAGTTGCTTCAATTGGAACATGATTATGTGATGTCTTGACATCGTCTAACGAATGCAGCATAGTATGTCCAATTTCAAATACAGATGAATAATCTTATATCCTTAATGTAATGCCCAATTTCAACATATACCCTTTACTAACTTGATAACACAAAGGTTCTAAATCAACATCAACACTCAACGGCCTAACTCCAAAATCTAAACGAACTTGAGGATTCTTGGTAAAATAATAGAACACATCATTTACTTAGTATCCAATGTGTTTCATGATTTGGTCCAGGACATCAAAATGCAATTCTTCAGTATTATCATTATCAACATAGGTTATCTTACCATTTGGGTACTCCATTTGCTGGATAACCTTAAAATTCACCTCCATAAAAAACCTTAAGTGTACATAAGTTTGATTGATCAGTTGTCAACATAAATAAACAACTGATCAATGAATTTGAATGACAAATTTCATAAAGAATATGTTTTTATACAACACAAAACTTACGGTATAAATCATCAAGATCACAGTGATCATCTTCTGCACGAATTCGCCAATACATTTATGCCATTACTTGTTTTGATCAACGTTACATGAAGAATGGGTGAAATTGGAGTTTCTCCAGGATCTGAGTTAGATTGGGAAAGGAAATGGGGGTCGCAACAAGAAATGTAATACATGGGGGGGGGGGGCACGGAAGTTAGGCTAGGAGACGCAATATGTAGCACTTTTACATAATTGGGAACTCATTAAGCAAAGTTTTCACTTTGGGGACGCGGGTTGACACCGAGCTCTTACCTTAGGAACACAAATTACAATTTACTCTTATTTTTAATTAAATTTTTTATAATAAACTAAAACTAGTAACATATATATTAAATAAAAAACTAAATGATAAAAAATATTTAATTTTCCAACGACTGTTTTTTCAAACGACTTCTTTTCCAATGGCTACTTTTCCGGTGCCTATAAATTCAATTCATTTTCTAACCCGCATTTGCACTTCTCAATTCACTCCAAAGACAGTATTAATTTGAAGATATGGATGGCGGTTATCCAAGTGAAACAACAGGACCTTCGAACCTTATTCGATCATCTCGTTGACGTTCAAACACTTCTTCGGCATACTTTTTACCATCACCACTTTCAAGGCCTAGCCGATCATCTCGTCGATGATTAATCCTCCACCTTCAACCCCTTTTCCTCTAGCAGTCTACCGTCATGTATTGTTAAACCCTTTTCCTCAACTAGTCTATTGTCCTCCACTTTCAAACCATTTTCCTCAACCAGTCTTTCGTCCTCCATCTTTAAACCCTTCAGCTACATCCACTTATAAATGAGGAGTTGAACTTGGTGTATGACTCCACCATGGCTCAACTACAATTTGACCGACTACTACTTTGGGAGACTCAAACCAACTTCAATACAAACCCTCCTATCACAAACATCCATCCAACAATTGAAGGGCATGTAACCCACCGGGTGACGAATACGTACCTAAGTCAGACGAAGAAACGGTTTATCCATCTTCTAGTGACTCCGGACGTCGTTATCGACATGAGAGTTGGACGATTATGATAGCGATCGTGACGTGTCATCTCCTAAGTCGTTCCTAGGTGATTGGGACTGGATTAATTATGATTTATTATGTTTAATTGGGTTTATGTAATATTTTAATTAGGTTTATGTAAGATTTTACTAATTTAAGTAAGATTTTTTGAACTTATAAATTTGTTTTTTTAATTAATGTTTTGTTTGGTTTATGTGGTTTTTTTCTTATTATTATAATTTTTTTAATGTTGACCGGATGAGTCCAGTAGAACAAACCGGACAACTACACATTATCCTCTCCAATGGGGTGATGAGTTTGTTTTGTGGGTTTGGAATCCAGACAGACACTCTCTAAAACCATTGGAGATGATCTTATTGTCATTGCTTGATGTTTAGGTTAAACTGATTTCAACTAAGAACTTTCTAATGGTTATAGTTATTGGTGAAAGTTATAAATTCGGTTGATTAAGAATGTTCAGATGGTTATAAAAAAAGGGAATATGTAAGTCATTTACTAAGTTTATTAAGTTTAAAATTGTAATTCAATATGAGTAGTTTTAATAAAATGGATAAGCATCTAATATATATTGTTTAGGAAAAGAAAATGTGTAACTCATTTTAAAGGTTGGGTAAATATATAATAAATAATCTTGATAAGGAGATATATGTAATAACTCTTAAATATTAAATGAAACCTAAATACATATGTGATTTGTTTTTAAACACCAAGAGATATTTTGATCATTTGACAACACTTAACTAGAAAAAGTTAACTCCATTTATGGACAGAGACCAAATAGGTGGTAATTTCAAAGTTTTTAGACTAGATGCATAAATAAAGATCATTTTCAAAAGACTGGTATAGTGCATGGACCATTTGTGTAGTTGTATCAATCACATATGATAAATCAAAAGAGAAGATGAGAGAAATAGACCTTAAAATTGTTTCGTTGAATAGGTTATTGTGTTTCTTTGGTTATCAAACTTTAAAAAATGTATTAAATAAGTCAGTAAAAACATGTCATTAAATATTGATATCTACCCCCAACTAGGTTGATCTCAACAAAAAAAAATAAGATCATTGATGAAGTTGTCTTGAAATACTGATACTTATTTTCCGAGTTCTTGCTGGACGAGAATAATTATATGACCTTGGTATATATGACCAAATTTTTTGGGGACCTTGATGACGTGATAACACATATGTCAATAATTGTTTGCTTTCCGGGTTCGTATGCTCCTAATGTCGTCACATCCACTTGAAACTTTTTATTTCTACAACCTTGGCTTGGCTTTGAATATGGGAATGGAGGTCGATTTCACGAAATTGAATATTATCTACTGAATAAGCAGCAGAATAGTAATTAGGGTTTATGAGCACTATCTGATTGAAGAACAACTTGAAACAAATTCAAACACCACGAACAATTGTTTAAACCCCGAATGATCATATGAGAGTCGTGGTTATAATACTGACCTTACTCAATAAACATTCTACTCAAATGTATTACATAAATTTATAGTATCGCAAAAACTTCGAAGATCTTTTTTATAAGATTTATGAACAATCACATCATGATCTTCTTCGAGAGTCTTACCTCAGCTTACATCACATAGAATATTTTCTGATAGTTACATGCAACTTCCTCAACAGTAACAACTTCATCATATCAAGTTACATCGGTATTAACCCTTACCGATAGCAAGTTACTTTTAGTGGTAAAATATCAGAATTGGTAAGTTGCTCATGGTAGCAACTTGCCTAGCCACTAACTTCATATTTTACCTTAACAACAACTTGCATTAGTTGCAAGTTTTACTTTAGAAGAGTCCATCTATACTAGAAACAAGTTGTCATCAATAGAACAAGTTGTCATCAATAGCAACTTGTTCTAGCAGTATTCTTCAGTAGTAACTCTAAAAGTCATCAACACATAGTGTTTTAATAGCACTTCTAAAACTTCATCTCAACACCAAAGGTTTTCAGTAGCAACTTACCAAACTTAATAGCATCGACATCAACCCTCAGATCAATAGAAATTAGTTAGAATTTCATGTCAACGGTTTTTGAGATCTCCAACCCAACAAAGAGCAAAACCTCAATTGCTGAAATCTAAGCAGTTAACTATCCTTTTTTTTGCTTGCTTTTCTGACAAATATTCTTCTTGTTTGCACTTTTAACCCTATAACAACCATCTAAGTAAAGCTTAAATGCTTTCATCCAAAAAAAAATGAAATTCCAAGGAGATGATAGGGGATGATGAAGTTAGTTCTCTGTTAGAGTACATGGGATTGCTTTTGGTAGATACGAAAGTTATGAGTGTTGTTGGTTAAGTAATTAGAAAAAAAGATGGCAAGCAGATTTATGTCATCGGCATGTTATATGCCACAACATCAGGGACAGACGATTAGAACTGTTATTCGTCAAATTCGTATGAATTGTTATCAACCATTGGATCATAGTTTAGTTTACTAGAATCTATTTAACATATAAATAACTATAAATATTATAACCATGATTCTCATATGGTATTTTTATATCGTTAGTATCTATTTTTCATTCGGGGTGTACTGAGACCACGTCATTAGCAATATGATCATGCTTTAAGACGTTACCAAGACATGCTCAGTTTAAACTATAAATTCTAAGAAAAAGGAATTTCAAATTTTATCATGAGATCTACAATATATAACTTTTTCAAAAACTAATTTAGCCTTAACATTATTGAATCTTACAAATCAAATTCTTTCACCTACCACGTTACCATAATTTGGAATATCAGCCACAAGGTTTTTCTGTTCTAGGATTCATGGAACCTTTGTCCTAGTTAAAGTAAAAGAAAGTGGAGACAACAGATGCCATTTTAGGCGGTAGTTTGAACCCTTCTCCATTTTTGATCCTCTGCTGTGAACCCATTTTCCTCCATTATTGATCTTCGACCATAGTTTATCTCAAACTATATTTTTATTCACGACATGAAGTTTATACAGTAATACAAAAAAATATGCATTTTTCCACAAATTAAACACCCTTAATCAGATTTATAAACTCTTAACAATAACATAACTTTTGGAAGAAACTGGATTTGAACTTGAAATTGTTAAAAAGGATTTGGAATATTCAAATTCACCAAAAAATTGAAAATTTGTAATGCATATTGGTGATAAAACAATCAAAACTGAACCGGAATCAAACCTGCGGTCAGGGATGACAGTCGTGGAGGCGTTAGTGTCAAGGGCGGCGGCAGGGTTGTAGCATTAGCATTGTTGGCGGTGGCAGTCCAGCAACAGGGGCTGTGACAGTGTGGGTGATGGCGACGAAGGCAACTGTGATGGCAGCAGGAAAGATGGTGGATGTTGTGGCGATGGCAGCATCAAAGATGTTTGAATTGTGGCAATGGTGGTGGCATCGAAGATGTTGGGATTGTGGCAATGATGGCGGTGACGGTGCGGTTGGTGGCAGGCAATAGAATTCTATTATTTTCTAGTTCTCGATGGCGGTGGCAATTGGAATTATAGTTCAACATGGTTGCACACAATTTGAAAAAGATCACAAGTTTGTGACTTTTTACAAAACATACTTGAATGAAAAACCAACTACACTACAAGATAAAGTTCTATTTTCACCAAGAATGTACTAAAAACACTAACATATTTCATGACATAAACCAATACAAGTTCTCTAAAACAATTAAAATGGTAAAAAAAAAAAAGGCGCAAGAACCATACGACACAAAAGTTCGGTCAAATTTACAACATATTAGGAGAGGTAACATAGAAAGAACTCACCTATTATCGATCCTTGTAGGTCAACCAAATGACTGGTGTGGTTATGGAAGCCCGTGAAGTACATAAACCTTACTCGGTGGCGGTACTTCCCAAGTTTAGAGAACCATCTTTCATCAGCTTCACACTGAGGCTGTTGAATCTTCCTCTTGAATAGTGTCGGGAAGCTTTTCTCCAATCAGTTCCTGTTTTCATCATGGCAGCAAACTCCTCATAGCTGATTTTCCCATCCTGCATTGTTGGATATTGTTAAAAAAATATGGTCCAAACGGAGATAACCAGGTTGAATTTGGAGCATTTTCTTATATTTTGGGTGAAACAAATAACAAATCTAAATGGACCGAAATAGGCTTAAATAAACCGTGTGTCCGTGTCAGATTAGGTTGGGCTGGCCCGCTAACCCTTTCTTGGCTTTTTTCTTTGAACTTTGAAAATCACTTCAGTATCGAATTATGAAATTTGTTATAGCTTAAGTAGTTAGGCATCACCTTGTCTGTATCGACTTCTTGGAAGATGTCATTTGCAATATCAGCAGAAATATCATCACCGTCTTCCATTAATGTATCGCGAAGCTCATCAGACTCTATGTAACCGTCACCATCTTTGTCAAAGTATGAAAAAGCCTTGTGTAAATGCTCGTCATTAGCCATTTTCCTGAGGTGTAGTGAAACAGCAACAAATTCACCATAATCTAGGGTGCCTTTTCCATTTGTATCTACCTGCAACCAAAAAACAATTTTAAATACTTAATCTATAGCATTCACAATCATTCACATGAAACAGATCAGTTTGTATATTACAATAATGAAAACTCAATAACTCAAACTTATGTAGAATGTTGTAAGAGTTTAACGTGGCAATGGGCAGGTTAGATAACGGGTCAAAATGGGCAACTTTATGGTGCAGATCAAAATAAGTCAAATTGGCCTGAAACACTTTTTGCCTTGCACTTTCTAAAGATTTAGTGTCCAATACGATTTCATATATAAAATAATTTCAACAACAATTTAATCTTCTGAACAACCACCAATTAGGAGGTTTTATGCCATAAAGATATACACTTTGGGCGAGTTTCAACCCGTTTAACCCATTTACTTTTCAGCTAGATTCTTTTATGCAACTGTCAGACTAGCAAGAGACAAAAATAACCATCTATACGCAAATGGGTCCTCAACTATTTTGGAATACACATCCCCCCCCCCCCCCTCTTCTGCTTCCTAGTTTCTAAATGGCAAACTACTTAAGGTCTAGAACTTAATATTTTCATGCAAGACAGCTTTGGAGATTCAGTTAAGTAACGTGGAACAGCAGAGCACCATGCTTTTTCATAACAAAACCGAAAGGACGACACGTAAAACATTTGAAAAAAAAATATAGACAGATTCAAGGGATGACAGCTATCCATTATCCGCGAGTGCAAACGCACTTGCAGTGGCAATATTTATGAGGTGGTTATACATGATTAAGATGTTCTGTAAATTTACCAAAGAGGTGGGAACATGCGCGGTCAGGTTGAATTGTTTAAAAAGTCAAATGCGTCCCCTAAAATTTCATACATCATCTGGTGATGATATACTAATTGTTGATAGAAGTAAAATGAAGACAAGGGATACAGTTACACTTACAGCTTCAATAAAAGACTGTATTTCAGACTCCTCAAGCTGTGTATTTAATTTTTGTAATCCGGCTTTTAACTCTTCAACCGTAACTATGCCATCATCATCAGTGTCAATCTTTTTGAACATTTCTTTGATGTCTTCAACTTCTTCGTTGGATAAGAAATCAGCAATAACCTTTACAAAGAAAAAGAATCACAAACACAGGTCGATGAGCTGCATTAACATGTATACATTTTGTTATGCAAATGAAAGAACAAAAAATAAACTAACCCTGAGAGCTTTTCTCTTGAATCGATTCATCAATGAAAACTGCTTTAGCCTCGACTTGACAACATCACCGAGGGGAACATTTGGAGCCTTTTTAGCATTTTGAATCCAAGGATGTTCTGTAGGCACAAAGAATCATATGCTAAAGAAAGTTTAAAACAGTATCAAGTGTTCAAATTCAAGACTAAAGATTTCATTATTCCTTCAACATGAAATAAAGTTTTCATTGTCAGCAAGTGAAAATTAAGGTTACAATATATCTTGGAAAGAGAAAAAAACAACCTTTAAAATTACAAAATTAGAAGCATCAATCTTCTTATGAAACAAATTGTCAATTGAGGTCTATGCAGTTAAATTGGTGATATATCACCCATGTATCGGTTATCGATCCCCATGTAAAATATCGGTATTAAATATCGGTACCGACGTTATCGCCAATATTGATCGATATATCATTGATTTTCCCGATATCAGCACCTTTCTTCTAAGTTCTACCATTCGTCTATCTTCTTATTGCTGCTATTAGTATTTTAAGTCTTAATTGTTAATTGTCAGTGTTATATGTCAGTGTTTAAGTCTGAATCAGTTCCTACTTGCTACAATTTGTTTTTGCAAGTTGCAAAAGGTTAATTTGTCCATGGTAGGAGAGTATACTTCACTGTTAGTGTTAAATTGCTATTGCTATTGGCTATACATATATAAATTCGACATGATATTAAAATTACCGATATCCCACCGCGATAACCTATATCTCAAATATCGGTCCTTACCGATAACCGATTTTTTACTACATTAACTGCTTAGATTAAAGTTTAACCATAAACATACCAAGCACTTGTTTAGCCGTAAGCCTAAGCTTTGGATCAGGCTCCAACATTTGGCGTACAAGACTCTTGGCACCTTCAGAAACGCCAGGCCATGGTTCGCGTTTAAAATCTATTACCCCACGAAGAATGGCTTGTGCAACCCCTTGCTCTGATTCTGTATTACAAAATACAAAATAAGCAGACAGACTTTTGACTTGTACTTTAATAAGATTATAAGATTTGGCTAAGCAACTTATACATATACATGCAGTATAGAACATTGATTAAAAAAAGAAAAAGAAAACAGATGACTAGCCTATCAAATCCCACTACAAGTTACCTTCATGTACATGAAACGTTAACACTTCAAAAAGACGAATTACCTGCCCAAAATGGAGGAACACCACATAACAGAATGTACAGAATTACTCCTGCGCTCCATATATCAATCTCTGGTCCATAATTACGCTTAAGCACCTCTGGGGCCATGTAATATGGGCTTCCAACAATTTCTGAAAACTTCTCGCCTATTATTAAAAAAGTAACATTATTAGAAATTTATCCTAGCAATAGCAATTTATTCATATGATAAGTGATAACAACTTATTACTTTTATGCTGTAAATGCGTAACCTTGTAAATCAAACTGAAAACTTGAACAATGAATTTTGTATTATATGTTTTTTAGAAAAGATTTGAACTTCCCAGTGTGGAGATTTATCTGAATCAATAAACTATAGAATATGTTATATTTTCAGTTCAGAACAGACTGCTTGTTCTCCAAAGGGAATAATGAACAAAAAGACTTGTGTAACAAAGCATACTGCATAACTAGTTTGATCTCCGCTTTTTAGATGTCCATAATCCAAATCCTTACACTTCAGTTAAAGCTGAACATAGTCAACCTAAAGAGAAAAATCTAATCACTAAGCAACAACAGAACAAGGCCCAGCAATTAACTGGAATTCTACCTTGATTTGGTACACATAAAACTCCAATTCCACATTTCCACCATTCAGTCATTTAAGGATGACTCAAACAAATGTTAGGCTAATAGCAATTAACATATTTCAACAATCAAAGTTATCATAGTTGACTCAAAGGAAATTCTCTGATTTCACATGCCTAAGTCTACTGTAAACTTTCCCAGATGCCATGTGTACATTCAAATTTTGACAGCATTCAAGAGCCCCCTTTCTGTAAGCTGCTAATATTACACAGTACCGGCCCACATTACGCACACACTAACCGCTACAGTCTACACAGTACAATATGGGAAGACCATCCTGCTAACATAATGCAACCAAGTACAATAAGATACAACAGTTATTCCAAAGCCCGAATCGTATTATAGTTCTCTTCCACTAACTAAGTTTACAGCAATTTTCAAAAGAAAATAACATCACCTGGCTTAAAAAAGATAGACAACCCAAAGTCGATAGCTTTAAGCGGTGAATTCTCCTTCTTATTCGCAAACAAAAAATTCTCCGGTTTCAAATCCCTATGAATCACCCCATGCTTATGACACAGCTGCACAACCTCCACAATCGTCCTCGTAACCGCCGCAGCTGCCCGCTCCGTATAATGCCCTCTCGCAACAATCCGATCAAACAACTCCCCTCCCTCACACAACTCCATCACCAAATGCACCGCATTCTCATCCTCACAAGCCTCTCTCAACGTCACAATACTCGCATTATCAGGCAAATGCTTCATAATCTCCACCTCTCTCCTCACATCATCCACATCAACCGCTGTTCGTAACTTCCGTTTCGATATCGATTTACATGCTAACAGTTCCCTAGAACTCCGATCTATGCACAAATAAGTCACTCCGAACTCTCCACGCCCTAATTCCCTATCTAACGCATACTTTTCTTCAATATTCTCCTTGGATTTATCAGCTAGAACAGTAACCGGAGCTTTCTTACCGTTGCCGGAGCTAGCTTTCACTTTCCGGTTGCTGTGGTCGTGGCCGGAGTAGTTCGATGACTTGACGTCCTCTCTGGCGACGGCCGCCGGAGATCTGCAGCAGTTCCCCATGTGATTTGGAGAGTTTGAGCTGAAATTATGGTCGTAGTGAGAAGATTTGGATCCCTAACCCTAGATCCGGTGAGCTAGGATTTCATGTTGGAAGGATTTCAAAAGCTTATCCTAAAAGCATTGGAATGGGAATGAGATAAAGGTGGAGGAATTGTTGTTTGAAAAGTAATGAAAGGGGATGTGTTTCGACTGTCAAAAGTAATGGGGTCTTGCTAATTATGGGTTTCAAGATTTTGTTGCTTAGTCCTTAAGGTTTTTTACTTCTCATGTTTAGTGAAGATTTGGAGATGATAAAAGGTTGAGTTAAATACTTGGTTGGTCTCTGTGGTTTGTGAAAATTGCAGACTTGGTCCTAATGGTTCACTAATTACACACTTGGTCCGGTGGTTGTAATTTTTGCATCGGGTGGTCCTTATCACTAACTGACATTAAGTTTTTCAGTTAACTGTGTGTGAAATGTCTGTTTTACCCCTAAGGTTAAAAACAATTTAAAAACTTAAAACAGGGACTTACCCCATTATCATCATCCTCATCTTCTTCAAATCTCTCTGAAAACCCTATAACCCAACCTAAGACTTATAACAACCAACGACCACCACCCTCACTGCCCTCAACTACCCAACCCGCCGGAAAAACGAAGTGGGACGTCGGAACACCACACCAGCCGTCGCTATTGCGGCCCTCACCGTAAACCACTTCTGTTAAATCATGTCGTAAATATCGTACGAGAGGTGTTTCGCCATTGCTGCAATGAAGCTTGATTTTCCGGTGCCGGAAGGTCCGTAGAGGAGATAACTTCGTTTCCAGACGCGACTAGCCGGTGATAATACTGTTACGATTTCAAAAACGATTCCAGATCCGATTTAACCTTCTTTTTCAGATCTGAATCGATCGCTAACCGGTGATAATTGATCGCTATCGTCAGATTGCTTCACGATGTTCATATACAGCATCAGTTCCTTACATCTCATCTGATATCTTCTGAACATTTGTAGAATATACGCTTGCAATATTCTTCATTTATCCTTCTTCTTCAATTTCAACACAAACGTTTTCTTACAAACGCTTTTGTTATCATCAATTTTCTCGACTCTGTCCGTCCACGAAACCCTAGCACCGAGAAAAGTATCAAGAATCGTCTACTCATCATCCAAGCTGAGAACGACGCCGTTTGGTTTGTTCGAAATGAGGTTCGTGAAATCGGAATCTTAAGCGAAGTGGGTCGTCGGAACACCACACCAGCCGCCGTGTTGGTGGGTGTTTTGGTGTTCGGGGGTGGAGGTGAGAAGTAGCGGAGGTGAGATGGTGGTGGTGGGTGTTCAGGGTGGAGGTGAGATGGTGGCGGAGGTGATATGGTGGTGGTTTTGCTGCTTGTTTGAGAAGAGAACCTCTGAAGACATAATTTGGTGGGTTTTGTTAATAAGCAAGGGTATTTTGGTCATTTAACATGGACTTAACTGGAAAACTTAACAGATGTTAGTGACAAGGACCACCCGAGTGCAAAAATTACAACCACCGGGACCAAGTGTGTAATTAGTGAACCATTAGGACCAAGTCTGCAATTTTTCCAAACCACAGGGACCAACCGTGCATTTAACTCTAAAAGGTTTTATAGAAAGTTGGTTTGTTTTTGGAGGAAAAAATAGTCAGGGTAAAATACAACTTATCAGGTTTTAAGAGCCGGAGAAGGATGAATAGGCAAAAAATACTCGAGCTCAACTAGAGGTCACTGAGATATTAGGGTGGTAGGGACGCGTGCTGTGAGTGGGGCAGGCGCACTGCTGCTGGCCCTCCCTTTGATTCGGTAATGTGAAGAATTCGGTGAATACTCACCACATTGAATTTTTGAACGTTATAAAGTATTTTTGCCCTGTTTGAACGTTAAATGATTTTAAATAAAAAAATACAATTTTTTTTATTTAAACCACACCATTTCTCACTTCTCTCATAATCCAAACTTCTATACTAAACCATTTCTTTCACAATCTAAAAATCTCGCCCTATTTTTTTAAAATGGCGCATGACATACCATTGTTTTTCCATACGACATTAGTGAAGACGATGACTCTTCCTCAAACGATAGTAGCTTCATTTTTTTTCAAAAATCTCATTGAGCAAGTCGAACTAGAAAGCACATGCACATCTAGTAAAAAATGATTTGTCCGTCTTGATCGAGAGAAAGCCACAAACCCTTATCCCATATTATTTTGTCGAGGAGCCAAATACAATGATGAATTTTTTGTCATAAGTTTCGTGTGTCAAAAAATTGTTTTTAAAAAATTGTGAGCGACGTGCAAGCGAATAATCTGTGGTTTCAAGAGGGTGTGGATAGAAGAATGAAGAAGAGTTTTACATTGTTGCAAAAAATTACATCGTTAATTAAACAACTTGCAACCGGTAACCCTCCAGAAGAGAACGACGAGTATTTAAATATGGCTGAAAGGACTTCCCGTGAGTGTCTAG
Organism: Scalesia atractyloides; assembly: GCA_947069175.1. Lineage (NCBI taxonomy): Eukaryota > Viridiplantae > Streptophyta > Magnoliopsida > Asterales > Asteraceae > Scalesia > Scalesia atractyloides. The sequence goes on along the minus strand of CAMTDV010000029.1, from coordinate 48,204,121 downwards.
AATATTTTTGCCAAACGGTATGTAATTTATACGCTTCCGAGTTTTACGTAGATCAACAATTGCGCTTTTGTACCAAGCTCATGAGGAGAAACATCACCTTCTGAGGATGTTGGGTAGCCTTAATTGTACGCATTTTGTTTGGAGAATGTGTCTCGCAGAGTTGTGGGGCCAATATATATGAGGGGGTCACAAGTACCCGATAGTTATACTCGAAGCGGCGGATCTCATGATTTGTGGATTTTGCATGATTATGTGGTCCATGAGGTTCACAAGATTGAGGTACTAGTAAGTGTACTTTATGGTATAATCCATGTTCTCCTATCAAGTTTAGAGCTTGATTATACCACAAGAAAATGGTGGAACATTGGGTGTACATTGGTTCCCGATGGAGACAGGAGATGGGTGGACATGTAAACACCTATAAAGCAAGGCTTGGTGCAAAACGCTTTAAGCAAATTCTTGGTATCAACTAGGAGGAAACCCTTCCGTTGATAGTCATGCATAAGTCTATTAGAATTCAATATATATATATATATATATATGAGAGAGAGAGAGAGTTAAGTATGGTTAACACAATATAGTTTTAAAGGAATCACCTCAACTAGATCACACACTGAAAGCGAACCTATCGTACACGATATAGCAAAGGTAAGTCCGAGTATTAATTTGTGGGACGATAATGTAGCTCTCGATACCACACATTGACACTTAGTTATCTGTTTGTGTGGGTATATGCATGTGTTCATCTCATAAAATGAAATCACGTTAATGATACTCGTTAGGTTTCAAACAACAATCAACACCTTGTAGTAACACGCAAACACACTTTAGAAACATATACGATAACTTTTAGCAATTCCAGCTCAACCTCCAAAGTTGAGATTTTTCGTGAACTTTGTTAAAATACTTAACGTGATCGAAAAATTATAAATAATTTGTGAGACGTGTAATTCGGTCCGAAAAGATTTGTGCATTTTTCTCAAACTTAATTATTTACAGAAAAATTACTAAAAATCATTTAACACATAAAGGGCTACAATTTATTTTATATAGAAATCTATATCGATCTGATTGACGAAATTCTAGTTGAAGGATTCGATGACCTCCTAAAACTATCTACCGTAAAAATTTGAAGTACTAACTCAACTCATAGACCATGTTATGACTCTCGTAATAGGCTACAATTTCTACAGAAAAATGCATCATGGACATGTGTTTCTGTTTTAATATTTTGACTGACCTAAACTTGTCGAAAAATTATGATTCTAGTCGGGTTTGAAAACTATTTCATTACACTTCGTTTTAGACTCAAGAACCACAAGTTTGCTTAGGTTTTCATCAAGTTACAGCCATTACAAGTTGATGTAAAATTCTGCGCAAAAACTATTTTAAACCCAATCTTTATAAAACGTGTTTATGAACATACTATCATGTTTTTCAACCATTATTGCATGCATATCAACACGTAGATCAGTTGATTATCAAGATCATAAATTTTATGTTATATATCGAAACCCCGGCATGTGACATGCATATCAACACGTAGATCAGTTGATTATCAAGATCATAAATTTTATGTTATATATCATAAAAATTTGAAGTACTAACTCAACTCATAGACCATGTTATGACTCTCGTAATAGGCTACAATTTCTACAGAAAAATGCATCATGGACATGTGTTTCTGTTTTAGTATTTTGACTGACCTAAACTTGTCGAAAAATTATGATTCTAGTCGGGTTTGAAAACTATTTCATTACACTTCGTTTTAGACTCAAGAACCACAAGTTTGCGTTAGGTTTTCATCAAGTTACAGCCATTACAAGTTGATGTAAAATTCTGCGCAAAAACTATTTTAAACCCAATCTTTATAAAACGTGTTTATGAACATACTATCATGTTTTTCAACCATTATTGCATGCATATCAACACGTAGATCAGTTGATTATCAAGATCATAAATTTTATGTTATATATCGAAACCCCGGCATGTGACATTTGCCACAAAACCAGATAAACTCTAATTGCAATATCTAGCTTACATGACTAACAAATTGATACTGATTATGCCTTGGATGAGTCCGATGGCATGTTATACATAACATATGAGAAAAAGTGTTAGGATCTGCTCATCCAATAAGATCAGGTCCTAATTTGTTTACCTAGTTCAATATGTGGGGAATTCATTTTAAACTAGTGACAAGTTCAAGATTTATTGTTTAATCTCAATATTTCATTAATCTAATCAACGTTTACAGCCTGAGAGAAATTTGATAGGGCTTCGCCTTATTAGTCACCAAAACAGCTACAGACTCAAGACCTAAGCTCACCTATTTACAGACTTGGCACTTCATGCGAAGGTGAGTCTTTACTTCGTACGAAGTGAAATCTCTTCGTACAAAGTGAACTAGTCTAACTTCGTACGAAGTGGTCACTTCGTACGAAGTGAACATACAATCAAAATAAACTAACATTTTAGCCCTATTACATACACGACATGAACCAAAGACGTAGGCGATAGACATTCTGCATCAACAAACTCCCCCTTGGATATTACCGTAGTCTTGGTCAGTCTTCAATCTTCAAAATCTTCATAACGTTAAGCTTTATCTCCCGAAAAAGTTCTTTCTTGGTTTTCGACGTTCTTCACTTGGTATTGGTGTTTGATTTATCGCTGGAGCCCATTTTAAAAACTGAAATCTCTTGATTGACACTTTCTTGATCTTTGCATCAATCTTTTCTTCTTTGCGCATTTGTTTTCTAAATTCTTTCCCTTCTAGTTCTCGCCACTATGATTTCCACATCTTTCCCGAGTTAATACCATGTGCATAGCAAACGTTAATCACACCTTGGTATTACATCGCCTGAACTTTCTCTTTAGCTTCATAACATATCTTATTGTAGAATAAACATTCAACGTCTTTTTCAAAATAGTTAACTAGCCACATCGGGTCTAGTATCCTGATTGTTCTCCAAATTCCTTCATCTTTTAGAACATTCACTTCTTCCCCTGTTTCTATATCATACTGCCACCACTTGAAGAATTCATGAAATTCTTGTTCAATCTTTAACAATGGCATCTTCTTCATAGTGCGTGGTTGTTTAATAATCAACATAACATCTTTCACGTTAGTGACTGGATCGATCTTGATAATCAATTTTGGAATATGCGGCTTCTAGTTCAGAAATCTGTGTGCAGCTTCAAATTTAATCAACTTCCATAATCTTTGATCATTAAACTTCATTTGGTAGTTGATAGTCTTTATTTGGCATAGCTCTTCAACATCCCACCATGGTAAAGTCTGGATATCACATAAATATCTGAAATATTGAACCCTAAACTCCCATTTCACTGCATACACAATCAATTCTGGTATTAATCCCCATGTCAAAATATCTCCCAACGACTTGTCTTGGTCTATTGTGAAAAAAGCCAGTGGTCGTCGGAATTTATGGTCTTTTGAAAGCTCTTTAAACCATGTCTTCTTTACCTCGAGAATTTCTTCTTTAGTTAACCGTCTCTTTGACAGTTTCCTTGACTTTTCTCTTCAATAAATCATATGCCGTTTCAGCAAACATTTCCTGAAAAGTTGGGAAGTAATAAGTTCCTTCACAAGTGTATTTAACAGTATCCGCATCAGAATCATCCTCCACGACAACCCGATCATAGCTATCAGCATCCGCACATATTTATAAACATAATCTTGAGGCTTTGAAGCACTAATTTTGTTTAGTTCTTCTTCAAAGTCGAACTCGAATGAACACTCATCAACCCGAGCATTTTGGCTATTTCTTCTTTTGTATAGTTGTGGACGAACTCCCCCTCTTCCACACCATGCTCTAGATAGAATACATTGGGTTGTGGCAATTCAGGAACAACCATTATCTGAGTAATAACTATGAGGATTCCTGAATGCTCTGCTTCGTGAACAGGATCTTTGTTCTCACCTTGTCGTTGAGATTCATCTTCTTGATTGGCTTCGTCATTTAAGAATGCATCGTAATCAAAAGAATCATTCATTTTCGCATCATGTACCACTCATGTACCTCCCTGATTATTATCGTGTTATCACCCTTAACATCATCATCTTTCATTCCATCACCACCCGCATCATCGTCATTCTGATCATCATCATCATTATCATCATCCTTTTCCTCCTCATCCTCAGCAGTAAACAACACAATATCTCTGATAGACTTCTTAGTCTTTTCAGCAACATAGGGTACATCAACAACCAATCCAATCAATACAAACTTTGATATGTCAATCTCAGGCTCTTGCTCAACAGGTGTAACCACATGAATTACATCTATCTTTTCTTTCCCTTTTCCTACAGTCAGCTTCTGCCTTTCTGGCTCTTTCAGCAGCCCTAGCCTTTGCTTCTTCAATCTCAATCAGATCGTATTCAAGATCGAAGTTTATGCTGAATCGTATCTCCAACACTTTGTACAGAACATCAAACTTCTTTACGTTCACAGATTTTTCAACCTTGATATCTTGCACCATAAGTGTGAAGTCTCTCATTCTCAGCAGTTCATTCGTAAGCATCGAGACTAACTTCACATTCTCACCTTCAAGTTGTTTCACTCTATTCTCGAGATTTTGAATCTTTTCATCATTGAAGAAATCACCTTCGAATCCAGCAAATTGTAAATCAGCATCAAAAGTTGTAGGACCCTTAGGGTGTGATTGACGTCTAGCTGATTGTCGTGTTGATCGTTGTTGTACAGGAGGTGTTGTTTGCTTTGGAGTTGTTTGCTTTGGAGGTGATGGTGGATGTGGTGGTGTTGATTGTTGAATTTGTGGAGATGATAGACGTTGTGGTGAAGTAGGTGGTGTTGGAATAACAACAGTTTCTGTAATCACTTCTACCTCAGGAGTCTCTTTCTCTTGACTCACTGACTCAGCCTCAGCAGTCTTTCTCTTAGGATACTTCCTTATTGCTTGTTTAACATTTGGAGACCCTGTTGTCTTTGCAATATTAACACGCTTTGCTTTCTTCATTGGTATTTTTATAATTTCTTTAGTTTCAGATGGCACGTATGATTCATCATCATCTCCCATAGCCTTTCTCTTTCTCTGTTCAGCTTTCTCAGCTTCAGCTCTGGCTTCATAATCTATACTCTCTTCAGAACTAGCTTCAACCTCCTAATCTTGATCAGAAGTAGCAGAAAATACTTATGTGTCAACACAGCTTCAACATGTACTTCCTCCTCTTTTATATCTTCATCAATCAATAAAGTAGCAGCTTTCTTTGTTGCTCATTTTCGTTAAGTAGTCTGCTTCTTAGGAGTTGTTTTATTCTCCTCTATTTCATACCAGAAGCCCCTTTTAGGAATATAATCTTCTAAACGTTCCTCTTCGTTGTTCTTAGAATTGCTTTCTTCATTTCTTCATTTATCTTTGGCCGGTGCTTTATTATTCTTATCTTTTATAACGCCAAAGAACTTTTTACCAATTAGTTTAGTTGTCTACCCCAAATATAGATTAAGATGGATTAGAGAAAGATCCAACATGTGTTCTAACTTCAACACATCTGATTTATTCTTCTCAAGATTTGGAAATTGGTTATCTACCATCATCTGAATAAATCTTGGGTACTGCAAGAAATTTTCTTTCATAATATTACCCTTCATTTGCTCAAATATCACTCTTGTGAAGTTGTCGGGTCGGTTGAGTGTTAGAGCAGCTATCATGCACATCTGATAGTCTCAAAGCGCATCAAATCCTCCTTTTCTGTGACTTAGGGTATGAACAACATAATGAACAAAGATCTTATACAGCCTAGCCAAATAAGCTTTGTTGAAGTTAGGAGCATTCACCATCCCTTTATATCCCATGCGATAAAAGCAACCCTTAGCCATTCTTTCAGAATACATTGTAGGATCGTTGTCTTTATCCTTGAAATCCAGAACTCTACGAATCAATTCTTCAGTAATAATTTATCTTCATTGCCTATTCTCATAAATGATCTGATCACCTTCAATTCTGGTACAAACTTCGCATGATCCCAAAATCGCTAAACATGTGAACGATACGCCTTGTGTTGATCCGTAAGCGCTTTCTTTATGGCAATCGACCCATAAACTCCAAAATATCCTTAAAAGGTTCCATTTACGGGATCGTATCATCCAATACACAAAAATGTTGTGTTTGGGCTCAAAATTCGATTTTGTTTCCTGTGAAACACAAACGACAAACACTTAGACGAAAAATTACAAAAATAACCAAAACCTTTGTGCGAAGGTGTTTGTACGAAGTAAACTTTTTACTTCGTGCGAAGGTAGGTTAAAACAATTTTGACCAAAACATCTCTACCTTCGGGCAGAGTAAAATATAACATTTTAGATTTTTCACTTCGTGTGAAGTAATTGTTTACTTCGTATGAAGTAGATTTTAACATTTCAAATCAAAACATTTTACTTCGTACGGAGTGAACTTTCACTTCGTTCAAATAGTATAGATCCAAACATGAACTTTTAACGATTTTGATGAAATCGATGGTTCTATAACAAGCTAACATCGCCAATTTACCTAGATCTAAGTTTTGTCCATTAGATTTTCCTAGATCTAAGTTTAAAGGTCTGAAAAGCCGAACATTAGATTTAAGTCCAAATTGGTTCATGTTTCTACCTTAACCATTGTTAGTGATGTGCCAATCAACCACTACAATGTAAATTTTGGCAACACTTTGTCGTTTGGTTTACAAATTCTTTAGTTCGCACAGAGAGAATTGAACAGAGATAATGATTCACTTCGTACGAAGTGGGTTATATATAGACACAATTTTATCTTCGTACGAAGTGACATCTTACTTCGAGCGGAGTGAAATCTCACTTCGTGCGAAGTAAACATGTTTCTTTTCAAAGTTTCAATTTCTCGAACATTTACCAGTTTTAACGACCCACTCAGTTGACCAAATCCAAGTTAATGACCCCTGGTTAACTTATTTGTTTACCAAGTCTAAGTTAATGACCTTGGTTGAACACTTTATGAACAAACTGATGTTTTCAGACAATTTTAAGTTTCAAATTAATGAACTTTTGATCATTTCAAATCATTTTCTCATTTCAGTTTAAGCTCCCAACCCGTTGTCCTCTGGATTTCTCAGTATTCAGCATCTTTGGATTTTGAAGATCAGTTCTCCAACATTGGCAATCGAAACTAAGATGAAAAATAAAATCTTTTGATTTTTCTAAAGTTTATGCTAAAACACACTGAAAATCTTTTTGAGTTTTTCTGAAATGAAATGTAATATCTATGTACAAACATATTTACATATATTTTTTGTGAGTTTGTGTTAGAGAATCATATTAGTTTTTGAGACACATCACTAGTATCGTTGATCTTGATAAAACTTTAAGTTCTAAATAGATTCCTTTAGATTTCAGTATACTGATCCACTTAAACCTTTGCACATTTCTCAATTGTTCTGAGATACGTTAATTAGATGTCTTAGAACTTGACCTAATAGTGTTTCCCACCTCAAAATATACTCCTGTATCAAGATTCCCTTGATTTCATCTTACAGGTGAATATATCTAACCGATATCTGTATCTGGGTTGTGCTAGACCTTGAGAGCTCAGTTTAGTACCACCGTACATAAAAAGAGATGAAGGCTCGACTTAAAAGGGGTGTTCCATATTTAGAATCTTTTGAACTGCAATTGTCAGATCTTTCGATACTTTCAATATGCTGCAGTTTTAGAAGTTTAAAAGCAAAAGTATTTTATAAGCTCTAAGCCATTGCTAACGCAAAATTAGAAGAACTTGTATAATACCCCAGATATCAATTATCCATAGAGACCTAGTATCTCAGAATCCGGCAATCTCTCAAACAAAATTTCGGTGTACTAAGACCATATATCCAAGATATGTTAACCCACTAATAAGAAGTTTTTCTTTATGTTTATATCTCGGAAACAATTTACTAAATGTGTGAAGCCTGCTGGCACATCATTAGTAAGACCTATTTAACACTTTTTTAAACACTGCATTTCTTTAGCATACTTTGATAGTCCACTGATGTACTATCATTTCCTCTTTTTACACGAAAACTCTTTTTGTCTTTTTCAAGTTTTTGGACATTTTCCAATTTTTTTATGTTTTTGTATTTTTTTCACAACATATTTCTCCCCCTAAAATAAAAAAAACATATTTTTTATTTTTTTGTTTTAAAGAAGGAAATTTGAATACTAAAAACTTGACAAACCAATGAGGATTACGTCAACTCGTCAGCCATCTCGAATTCAACCTCTATATCCCCCATGATGTCAGATTTTTCATCCTGTTAAGTTTCAAAAGATATTTGAATTTAGCTAGATCTAACCGTTTTAGTGTAAAAATCTGCCTTTTGTTCATTAGTGTGGAACTTTTCTATTCGGACCAACTTTTTCTCGTAGCAATCACGGATAAAGTGGTGTTGAATTTCAATGTGTTTAGTTTTAGAGTGTTGAACCATACTTTTCGTTATTTTTATGGTAGCCTCGTTATCTACATGTATAGGCGTATCAAGAAACTGCAATCCATCGTCTCTGACCTGTTGTTGTATCCACAAGATTTGGGAACTACAACTGGAAGCTGAAACATAATGTGCTTCGCAAGTAGAGAGCGCGACCGTGGTTTGCTTCTTGCATTGCCATGTTACTAATCGTGTGCCAAAGAACTGGCAACTAGCAGTTGTAGATTTAGCATTTAATCTGCAACACCCAAAATCAGAATCAGAATATCCAGCGAGGTTGAAATCATCGCTCCGTGGATACCACAAGCCAGTGCTTGGGCAACCCTTAGATATCTTAGAATCCGTTTGACGATCAGCATGTGTGACACTCGTAGACTTGACTGATATCGAGCGAGAGGCATGTCAGATACATGATATCTGGCCTTGAACATTTTGAACTGTTTAACACCTTCCTGAGACGTTATGAAGCCTTTATGTCGGGTGAGCTGAAACGAGATTTTCTTACTGCTGAAGACATGTATCAAGTAGATCCGGATGATATGGAGGAAACGGATTTGAAATGGCAAATGGCAATGATAACCTTGCGGCTGAAGAAGCTTCAAGACAAAACGGGAAAGAGATTGGCACTGGGAAAAGCCGGTTTCGACAAGTCCAAGCTGAGATGCTACAACTACAAGAATTTGGGGCACTTCAAAAGAGATTGTCGCTACTAAAGAATGAAAACGTTGATACGACTCCAGCTAGAAGGGCAATCGCTATTAAAGGAAATGAGAATGTTGCTGATAACACTCTAAAGGGTTGGTGGTGGAAAATAATGATTGGGTTGAGGAAATTGCGGAGACAAAGGAAGACGTTAACAAAGCTCTAAAGCAAAGATATCCTCTAAATCGGCTCCACGTCCTTCAAACTTTCTTAGTAACAAAAATGCAAGTATTCCTAAGGGAGATATGTCTGCTGACAAAGGACTGAATAGCATAGTTAACTGACCAAGTTTGCAGATGACCAAGGAAAGAAAGAGGCTAAAATCTACCGAGTCAAAGGAGAAGGTTCAAGAAGCAAGTAGCAGTGCCAAAAAGGAGAAAGATAAGTTCCTGCAGCAGCAATGAAAGTCAAGTCTGCCAAAGAGAAAGAGGAGAAAGACTTAGTAAATAGCTTCCCTATGAATTTAAAGTCAAATTGTGCTCACAACCGTGTGTCAACATCGTGGCTCATTATAAATCCCTCAACCGTGACCTTATCAGAGAAAAAGAAAGAGTTTTGCAATTTAACAAAGAACTAAAACAAAATGAAGCTGCATATCAGAGAAAGTTGAACTTAACTTTAGTTGAAATTCAAACTTTAAAAGAATTTGTTTTCAGAAAAGATTTCATTATAAATTATTTAACTAAAAACTTGAGAATTCTGAAGTTGAAAACACTAAATTGCAACTCACTATCGACAAATGGAATGTAAGCAAGAAGGCACTAGTTGACATTAAAAACTGCCAACGGCCGACATACGTTAAAGATGGCATTATGTACAAAGATAAGCTTGGGAATGAAAGAAGAATCTTTCACCTCCTCATAGCAAAAACTATGTACCCATGCCAACTCCTCATCTAGAAAATAATGTAACTGATAAAAATGATTTAATTGCTCAAAGTGTCGATTGTGAAAATGACAAAAGTACTAATGTTTCTATAAGCAATGCAAATGCAATTGAGCGTGAGGAGGATGTGTGCTATGAGGAATGTGAAGGTATAAAAATATGAATAGGGTATTTAGGTGACAGTTATACTATGGTAAACTGGTTCGCCTGGAACTGTGGTAAAGCAAAACGCTGATAACAGTTTCCACCTCTACTGCTCAAGTTGAATATACGACGGCCTATAGTTGTTGTTCACAAGTTCTTCGGATACAAAAATCAGTTGTTGGATTATGGGATCAACATTATGAAGACTCCAATATTCATCGACAACGAGGCGTGTCTGGGAATTGTGAAGAATCCAATTCATCACTCGACAACTAAACATATTGATATTCGCATTCATGCGATTCGAGATGCGTACGAAAAAAGATACGTTAAGTGGTGCAAGTGGATACTACAAACAGAAAGCCAACATCTCCACGAAACCCTTCCATAAAACTCATTTCAACCATTTGGCAACTTAGTTGGAAATAATCAATTTCCTTGAGTGGAAATGAGCTTTGCTGTGATAACCGTCTACACATACTCTATCCTAAAAAAACCGCTTTCCAAGATAAATGAGTATCGTAAAACAGTGTCATCAAAAAGATTTTCTATTTATTAAAATTTTATTTTCAGGCTATGGACATAAATTATATCAAATACGGTATAAAATCAACCCTTTTTAATACTAATGTTGGAAAAGGAACAAATTAATGACAAAATCCAACATAACTATGAAAGATGGGAAGCTTTGTGTATACCCTGATCCATTGAGGTATCTGCCTAACCCTGGTCAGGACAACATTGTTGCTTTAATTGTACGAATGTGCATTCCTATTCATCAATGCGCTGATTTTGTATCTCTTAAACGAATGAAAGCAACATACTCACCTATTATGAGGAAGCTTTAGCATACCTTGATCGCGGGGGTATGTCCTGACATGGGACTCACGGGCACAATATTCTAATCCGTCTAGCTTGAGTGGGGGCCATTATAAATTTTGTCAATATTTCCACAATATGATAAAACGCTCACCGAAAGCAAGTTGAAAGAAGAATGCATGGATTTAAGGGGACAAACACACTGACAGTTTTTCTTATGTGTCGATTAATCAAAATTAAAATAATAAACTGACAAGTCTTGCTAGTATAATCTTTTGCAGGAACGTCAAGGAGTATCAAACAAAAGAAAAATGCAAAAAAGGAAGACCCTCGATTCGAAAAACGGATTTCTGTCCAAATTGCCAAAATTTTAGTTTTCACAAAGTTATTTTCTAATTTTGCATGAATTCTTAGCAAAAAGGGCATGTTTTTCGAGAAAATTTTAAATTTTCGAGCGTATTTGGACTGGATTTCTTAGATTGGAAGAATCCTTTACAAAACACTGGGGTGGCGTAATTATTATCTAGCGTGATTGACAATTATGTTGGAAGGTATATTTATAACACACACACACACACACATATATATATATATATCAGTTTGATTAAAAAATTCAAACAATTCATCATCTTCATCTTCACTTGAAATCTCTTAAAACCGAAAACATCAACCTTCTATTCTAGAATCGATTTCAAACATATCAAACAAAAGTGTGACGAGTTATAACGACTTAGGACAACAGGTTGATAGATACATACATATACCTAGTTGCATTTGTTGAACGATTCGAATAAATGGATCAGATCAGTTTAGTTTTAGGGTTTTTGAAAGGGTTTATGAAGAAATACTTGAATATGGCGTAATTGCTTTGAAGCAACGTATTTAAACGGAATCAACGGGTCATGTATTTAAGTCTAGAAAGCGAGTTCAAGCAACTAACGTAATTGACAACTACGCCGGGCAATCAGCGTAGATGAATATCTAGGCTTACGCTAATCATACCTCATATTCTAACTCTTATATGCAACCCGCTACATAGCGTAAATAACCGGAGTTTTTAATATGTCTCGTAAACATGACAACACTTTTAATTTGTCTGGCCGGCCTAAATATTTTTAAAACAAGCGTATTTAGTTTCTTTTTAGCACTTTTAACATCGTACTTACGCATTTTCCTTTTATTTTGTTTTATTTTTAACTTTAACTTTTATTGTATTTTACTTTGTAAATATAAAACTAACCTAAATGGTTACGTTTCGGAATCTAGATCTCACTTGGCTCGTTTGCTCTTTCAGAATGGCTCAACCTCTTACTTGGGATCGCACGAGAAATCACAACCAGCCCATTACTTTAGTTCCACCAGAACTTGACTTTAAAGATGTAATGGATTGGTTGTCCAGAAGTAAGATAAGCTATGTAGTTCAGGCGAATCCAAAGATCAACCGTAGTCACATAGAAGAATTCTGGAGAACAACAAAAATGAAGATAATCAACAAAGTTAAGACAATCATGGCAACAATTTGAAATGAAGAAGTGATTGTAACTGAAGAAAGGATTCGAAAAGTGCTAAGTCTTGGAGACAACACAAAAGATCCAATGAAGCTGAGTAAGGAAGATATATTAGAAGGCATTAGAGGGATCAACTATGTTAGAGATTTCAGAGGAAAGAACGAGATTAAGAAAAACGAGCTAACAAAAGATGGGAGATTCATTTTGCATATGTTTAGTCTAAGTATGGCCCACTGGAAAGTCGGATACGACAAATTAAACTTGGAATGGTCGGCAGCTATGCTTAACTTGTGTACAAATCAACCGTTCAACATATCTGGATTGATTTTCTAGTACATGGTTGACAATGCTAACAGAGTGACATGGGCGATGTATCCAAGATTCGTCCAATTTATACCTCATGATGTGGAAATCTGTATCAGTTTCAGCTGCCCACCGGAAGATAAATCACTGAGCTGAAAACTGAAGAATGGATGATGTTACATTATTGGATGTACAGAAAGGAAAGACTTCCAATAGTTCTTGAAGCTTACAACAAATACAGAGATGGTGTGAGATAAGCCAAAGAAAGCAAGAAAAGCAAGCTGCTGAAGAACAAGGACATGAAGTTGAAGAAGAACCCCAGCTAGTTCCCAAGCGAAAAGATAAGGGTAAGAAAATAGTTGAAGGAGAGGGTTCAAAGAAAAGCAAGAAACATGCACCCAACCAAAACAAATTATGGGTGATAGCATTCGTGTTGGTTCAATATGAGAAGGAATTGAACGAATGCATGCCATTCACGCTATAAGAGAAGCTGAGAAAAGAGAATGGAGGATGAAGAGGAGAGAGATGACCGAGTCTGAGACGCCAGTTATTGAGATGACTGAACAAGAATAGCTAGATCAGTTCGTTGAAGGCTTTCTTGCTGATCCTACAGAAACTACTCCAAGTAAGTCCCTAGTGCACAAAAAGAGAAAAACTGGAGAGGAATCTTCTAAAGAAGCTCCATCCAAGCCAACCTCAACCACTCAAGCACCTCCTCAACACGCTCCAGCCAGACCGCGTCCTTTTCAAGAACTATATGATCGATTTTCAAGAGAAATTGGGTCGTATCCTGCAAAAGAATTCTGCTTGTTGAAGAACCAGGTTAACGACACCAATGTTCTTAGAGAGAAACTGAAGGAACAAAGAAAGAAGAACAAAGATCTACACAAATTTGTGTCAAATCAAACAGAGTTTTTAAAGTTTCAGCATGAGGGAATGGTCAAAATGCATGAAATGCTCCAATATTTATATGCCACAGCCAACCGAGAACCGAGATACAGTGGTGAAGATCTTTTTAACTTTGAAAAATTCAAAGAAGAGGAAGAAAAGCGCAAGGCGACGTTGGCTGAAAAGAAAAAGAAAAGACTCGAAATGGCCGTGGATGTAAATATAATTGAAGATAGTGAGGAAGAAGAGGTAGACCGATTTGAAATGCCTGCCAAGTTTATTGAATGGGGTTTAGAGGATGGTGTATGAAACTGACGGAGGAGAGGAAGTGGCTCCACAACACCCTGAATGGTTCAAGAAAGAGCGAGCTAAGCTTCCAGACTTCTAGCAGGTTGTAACGATCGAGAAAACTGAAGTGACCAATAGAATTATCAGCTGGGAATACTACAATTTGAAAGGGTTGTTTATAGTAAAGCGAAGAGGTGGTGTTATCCAACACTTCCAAATGGGGAATGACATGCAAAGTCTACTAACTTAGGACGTTTGGGAACTGAGCAAACTTGATATGATAAACCCTACAAACAGCAACATTGGAAGAGACTTTGAAAGACTTATCCTTCGGGAATGTGTGCGTGGATTCACGTGTTCAAGCCTCAACGCCCAAGAAGACGCGTCTCGAAAACCACCAAAGACCCGATAACTGGAAAAGACAAAGTTACGTGGGTAATTAATCCAGCTAAGGTGGTTACCAAGGTGAAGATTCCTCCGGAACATGCAGTAATGCTCACCAATTTCAAGAAGTGGTTTTATGATGGAAAAACTGGTGAGGCAGTTATCAGATCGAACTACAACAAAGATATCAGGATTCTTGATCCAATAGACGAGTTTATGTTTTGGCTGTCTACCTGAACATCTTGTATGGACATAAGATACACGTCGGTGCTGGAAATGAATATTTGGAGGAAGGCATGCTCTTTCAACGAGTAGTCGAAAGAGCTAGAGAAAGAAAGAAAGAGATGATGGAGACTCTGGTCAGAATTGAAGAGCAAAAAGTGAAGGATGAAGCCAAAAAGAATAAAGCTGCCGAAAAACCTATTGAACCACAACCATCCTTGTCTCAAACTAAAGATCCCTCATCAGAATTTGATGTTCAAGTCATACCACCACCTCCGACTTCATCCACATATGAAGTCACTACGGAGGATCCTAAAACAAGTGAAAATGTGTCTACTCAAACTGTACCTCCATCAAACGAACAAGATGCCACTGCAAGCCCGAAAGCTCAGAAGGAAGAATGAAGACTCTCAAGTACGCAACGGTCCAGGGGGGATATTGTTAGGACGTTTTGAGACCGTTGGTAATTGAGTTTCATAGTTTGTAGCTTGATTGTAATAGTGAGTCTAACTAGAAGGGCCTAAACTATTTTGTGATTATGTAATAGTGGCAGCGTATTTATCCTCCAGCGTATTTGAGGTCAGCAGCTATATAATGAATGGATGAATCCTTTGGCTCCAAGTTTCTTGGACCAAGGTTATTTTGCTATCATCTTTGTGTTTGTGTCTCTAATTTACATGTTCTTAATCGATATCCAGGATCTTTGAATGTTATCATCATTATAGTATTGTATCTTGGACAAGATTCTTCACCTTCATCTTAGTTTTTCTTGTTTTTCTTGTTTTTCTTACTGGTATCATTCAAACACCTAATCTATAGGTGTTTGGGTGTGGACTATCACCATCACTGTGATCAAGACTGTTTTGGTACTCATACAAGTTTACCCCCATGGTTCAATAAACCGTTTAAAGTAAATGGGCAAAGGCTTAAATTCTATGAAGTATTCATCGAGGAGGAAGAAACGGAAATGACCTTGGAAGAGGTAAATAAGTAGTGAGGAAAACACTAACAACTTGTACATATTTATTTTGCTTTTTGTAATCCATCTTGCGAGTACGGTTCTGAAGAATACAAACCAAGGACAAGTCTACAAATCAAGTAAACATAAAACCAGTGGACAGAGAAACAAGGGAACCCATATTTATAAAACAAAAACGCGAGGGGCCGTGCCTCTGAGGCACGGGGCCATGCCTATCTTCAGACAGGATAAAACCCTTCTGGCAGACCTTTTCTTTTCATAAGTACCACGCCCCGTTTCTCTGCACCCGCCGGTTCTCTGCTACTTTTCACGCTTTCCTTCCCAAATCTATCAACAAAGTATGTTACTAACATCTAGATTCATCGGATTTACACTTTGCATGTTACATAACATCCAGATTTGGGGAAAAATCTAGAGTTCTTGAACTAGACCTGTGTTGATCCAAACAATCCGAATATTTTTCATAAATCTTAGTAGTCGTAGTTAGTACTAATGTTTTGGTAAGTAAATCTATAAACCATTGTTGAGAAATCGGGCATTTGCAACCTGTTTAACCAAACCCTTTTTTCATAACCGAAAACACTAAAACTTAAAGGGTAAAACGGATTGGTAAGTGGAAATTGATACTTGAGGTTTGTTTTCCAAGGTACACCACACAGGGGGACAAAAGTTTTAGATTTTTCGAAGCCAACACAAAAAATTGAAAAGTTGGTCAAAACAGTAGCCGACCACGGGTCCATGCCTCCATGACACGGGGTCGTGTCCCCTGAATATCTGTACCACGGGGTCATGTCTTTTCGATTGTTACGCCTGTTGAGCCAGAGAAAGAACTGGAATCTTTGGTTAACTATGTACTAATTGGACCAGTTGTTGATGTTCCTTATGATTCTAAAAAGAAAGAGAAACCAATAAGAGATCTAGTGGTGGTTAATGAAGAGAAAGAGCTAAAAGATGATGATGATGAAAATGATGATGATGTTGGTGGTGATGAAAAGAAGATGATGACGACAAAGGTGATGATAACGATGATACTTAGGGGGTATTCGTTTAGTGGTGCATGATGCTAAAAATTTGATTCCTTCAACTACGATGATTTCTTGAACGACGATGCCAATGAAAAATGTAGGTCTGGATCGGTTCACCGTAGAACACGAGCTCTGTGTTTAATCTAGTTTAACGTTGCGAAATCCATAAAACCGAACCGTAATCATATATGCAAGACATAAATATAATCGTTTCACGTTTACTACGTATCAATCGACAACCGGATAGAGTTTCGACGCCTATGAACACAAAAACGCCTAATCTAGATCGGAACCGTGTAGACCTTGTGCGGAGTTCTTCTGTTTGTATGAAGTCATTCTTGATATATATAGGATACATCACATCATACGAAGTGATCTTGTTTCACTTCATCGATCTTGTTCCATGTATACACTTCATGCAATCTGTATAATTTCCACGCATACGATTTCCTTTTCCATGCAGAATGTAGACTTGATGATGTAATATTGATGCAAGATTGTGATGTCATCACAAGATTGTGATGACATCATTCTCGATCAAGCCCACTCTCTTCATCATGTCGTACCGATCCTAACGTATCCTATTGCTACTTAGAAAAAACTAGCAAAACCTCTGTCCGATATAATACAGACTCAAGACACTAGAAATTACATGTACAATTAAATTTCTATCCATGGCCACATGAATAGTGCACTAAAAAGAAGATAATGCTTAGAGGGGGGAGAAGAAGGATTCTGTGAACGTAGAAGAACATTCAGGAATTCTCACAAACGTTACTCCAATAATGGTTGTTCCTATAATGCAACCTAGGATGTTTTATCTGGAGCATGGGGTTGAAGAGAGTGAGTTCGTACATAACTACTCGAAGGAAGAAATTGCTCAAATGTTGGGAGTTGATGAAAGTTTGTTTGAATTCAACTTTGAAGAAGAGCTAAACAACATAAGTATTGCTAAGCTAGATGATTATGTTTATCGTTATGTTCAGGATGCTGATAATTATGACAATGTTGTCATGGAGGATGACTCAGACGATAAATGGTTAAATAAACTAGTGATGGAACAGATGACTTCCCAACATTCCAAGAGATGTTTTCTAAAGGAACAAATGATTTGCTAAAATGAAAAGTTGAAGAGACTGTAAAGATGGCAATCTTTCGAGACGTTTAAGTAAAGAAGATATTCTTGAAGCTAAAAAGACATGGTTTAAATAATTGACGAAAGAAAGCAAATTCTAATGACCGTTAGCGTCTTTCACGAGAGATCAGGACAAATCGTTTGGATATATTATAAGCTGGGGAATTGAATGTGTATGCTATGAAAAGAGAGTTTGGGGTTCAATACTTTCAATACTTGTATGATATTCAAGCATTGCCTTGGTAGGATGTTGCAGAGTTATGCTAGACTAAATGCATTAATTATCAGATGAAATGGAACGATTGGACGTTATGGAAGTTGATCAGATTTGAAGCTACTCATGGTTTTCTGAACTGGAAGCCGTATATTCCTAAGAAGATTATAAAGATTGATCTAGTTACAAAAAAGAAAGATGTGACACTAATTGTGAAACAGCCACGTACAATGAAGAATATGCCGTTAATGAAGATTGAACAAGATTTTAGTGAATTCTTCAAGTGGTGGTAGTATGACATTGAGACTGGAGAAGCAAGTGATTGTTTTGAAGTCTGATGGATTGTGGATAGCCATATGGATTTTAGATCCTATGTGGTTAGTGAATTGTTCTGAGAAAGACATTGAATGCCTATTCTATAACAAGATATGTTATGAAGCGAAGGAAAAAATACAAGCGATGCAGTACCAGAGTGTTTTAAATGTTTGTTATGCACATAGTATTAATTCTTGTAAGATGTGGAAGTCAAAGTGGTGAGAGTTGGAAGGTAAAGAATTCAGAAATCAAATGAGAAAAGAAGAACGAGTTGATGAAAAGATAAAGAAAGCTTCAATTAAAAGATTTCAATTTATGAAATGGGCTCCGCCGACAGATCAAACGCCTATTCCCAGTGAAGAGCGACGGAAGCCAAGAAAGAATTTATTTGGAAGATAAAGATTAATGTTATAATTTTTTTGAAGACTGAAGACTGATCAAGACTACGGCAATATCCAAGGGGAGTTTGTTGATGCATTATGTCTATCGCCTACGTCTTTGAGTCATGTTCGTGTCTGTAACAGGGCTTAATGTCAGAATTTATGTTTGTAATGTTCACTTCATACGAAGTTTAATTTTCACTTAGTACGAAGGTGATTCACTTCGTACGAAGTTAGATGGTTAAGTTTGCACCAACTTAAATGTCTATATATAGGTTCGTGTGTTCATTGTCTGTAACAGTTTTTGGTGAACGATAAGGCAAAGCCCTGTTGGATTTGTTTTAGGCTATAAACATTTGAATATTAATGGAACATTGAAGTTGAAAAGTAATCTTGAACTATTGTCACTAATCTAAAATGAATTCCGCACGTTTCGGATTAGGATAAACAAATTAGGACCTGAGCTTATAGTTGAAAGCAGATCCTCATAGGTCGTCTGGTTCTTACACTTCCAAGTCACCAACCGTCTCCCAAATAATTGACACCCTGCTATTGTAGATTTTGCATTAAGCTTACAGCTACCAAAGTCTGAATCTGAGAAAGCCTGCAACACAAATTCATCATCTTTAGGATACCATAATACTTTTCCTGGACATCCTTTCAGATAACGAAGAATCCATTTTACTGCGATTAGATGAGAAGCACAAGGACTCGATTAATATCTTGCGCAGAGACATGTAAAGAACATAATATCTGGGCGCGTCGCTATGATGTACATTAGAGAACCGATCATATACTCTGATATTTGTTTCATCAACCTTCTCTCACGTTGGATCAAGATTAATGTTATGATTTTGAGATAATCGCTTGCTGGCGGTTGAAGATTCTGTCATCTTGAACTTTGCTAGAATATAATTGACATACTTTGTTTGATGAATGAAGATCCCCAAAGATAACTGATCAACCTGTAACCCAAGAAAGAATTCCATTTCGCCCATTGAACTCATTTCAAACTTGTGTCACATCACGGCCTTAAATTCCTTGCATAGCTATCGTTCATAGACCCAAAGATAATGTCATCCACAAAATCGGTACAATCAGCAAATCTCCACTCGTCTCTCATGTCAAGAGAGTGCAATCGACAATTCCCCTAATAAAGTTGTTGTTTAGCAGATGCTGAGACAATGTCTCATACCAAGCACGTGGAGCTTGGTGTAGACCATAGAGCGCTTTATCAAGAAGATACACCTAATCTTTGTAGTATGGATCGACAAACCCCGACGGTTGTCCTATGTATACCTCCCCTTTTACTTTCCGGTATAGAAATGCAGACTTGACATCCAACTGATAAACCTTGAACCTATACCAAGAAGCGAAAGCTAAAAATATCCGAATAGCTTTGAGTCTCGCAACTGGAGCATAAACTTATGTTAATCAATAACTTCATGCTGACAAAAGCTCTGTACAACTAACCTAGCTTTGGGGTGAACTATCACTCCTCGATCATCCTTTTTTGCATTTACGCACCCATTTTGTGTTGATCTTTTTATGATTATCGGGCAAATCAATACCTTCTTGTTAACAAAAGCCCTTCATAACTAACCTAGCTTTTTGCGAAGTATCACCCCTCGATCATTTTTTTTGCATTTAAACACCCATTTTGTGTTGATCTTTTTATGATTATCGGGCAAGTTAACCATCTTCCAGACACCTAATTTCTCAAATTATTGTAACTCTTCCTGCATAGCATTTACCTAGCTTCTTTAGTCAGTGCTTCCTTATAATTCTTCAGTTCAATTTGAGAAATATAACATTGATGAGAAAACCGGTTCTCTAGTGGTGCTACTTGAGTATAGAAACAACTTAAACCCTGATTGATCTGACTTCTTGTTTTGACTCCACTTTATAATTCACCAATAATGTTCTTAGAGGGATGATAAGACAAATTTCTTGGCATGACTTCATTAGGAACAACTACCTCTGTCTCCAAATTTGTAACACTCTGATCAGCATCATTCTGTAAGACGTTCGTTGTAGAATCTTAAATACCAAGATTTTATTGTTGAGCCTCCAGTTTAAAATTAATTTCTTCACCGGATGTTGAACCACCATCATCATCGTACGTAGCTTCTAGTCAGAACCATCATCTGATTGATCGAAGGTAGGAATCACATCATTTTTAACTGGCGCTTCCAAATTACTAGTTCCTGGTTCATTTGACTTCTTGATCTTGTTTCTTCGACCACACCTTCAGATTGTTGTGTTGTAATAACTATAGGTCTTGGAATCTTTTGAGAGAAAACTTGTTTATGTTGATACAGTAAAGCAAGTTCCTCTTCATTTGGTTTGTCGGTTAAATTGAATGACTTCCAAAGACTCTCATAGTCAAACATCCAGTCATCTCTAGGTTTCTTAGTTGGAGAGGTGTATTATTGACAATCTACATGTTGAGCTTGCACTATATGGTTGATGCTAGAAACACGTCGTAATGGACTTGCATACCCCACAAAGAAACCCTCTTATGATTCCGCTCCATATTTTCCTTAAGGATCAATGACCATGCAAGGCGACCCAAATGCTTCTAACCATTGAAGATTGGGTTTTCGCCTGTTCAATAGCTCAAAGCACGACTTTTTGTACCTTTTTCACAGTTAGAACACGATTCAAAATGTAACATGCAGATGCTTCCAGAAACTGATAGGTAGCTTAGGATAGGCTAACATTGTATGTGCTATCTCAAGAAACACTTTTCACGTTGACTGACCCAAACTGATACAGATGCAACCTCTCAAGTGGTAACTTAATCGATTTCACAACAACTTTTCCGAATGCGACTTCTTGTGTTGTTTACCCTTTTTGCAATTAACACAGTCATATGAAAATTATTTATATTAACACCTTCAACCAAGTTGTTGTGGACCAGGTAAAATCGACCCCTCACACCACCAATATTGTCCGCTTTGGCCCCAATGGGTTGTCCATCCACGAACTCGCGGCTTTGTTTTTGGTTGCCCCGGTGGAAACCTCCCAGGAGGTTACCCATCCTGGTACTACTCCCACCTGAGCACGCTTAACTGTAGAGTTCTCCTCTCATCCACTAGCATTAAGCCCAAACGCGTTAGTGATTTAAGAGGCGGGCATGTCTTATGAACCAAGAATCTCACCTGACCACAGTCGATGTGCGATTTTCCTAGGGTGTTACAGTGGTCCATGTTAATCTTTCGGTAGTCGGTATCAGTATCATTACAGGTAATTCATTTTGCGCAAATGAATGTATCCTATTTTTCGATGCCACAAGATAGACTCCTTTTCCGTAGCTTCCGTAACAAAACATTGCGTGTTCTTTGTAGTCGTGATTGAAGTGCACATGTCCAGAACATAAAGATTGTTTTCCCTCAGTGCACGTATTAAGATCCAATCCTCTTGTACGATAAACCCTAGCTTTATGATTAAACATTCTCGGTCCATGAAATGAACGTTAAACTTCTTGTCACAGATTTGAGAAATAGATAACAAGTTGTTTATAACTCCAAAATGTAGTTCACTTTGTCGAAAGATATTGTTCGGTTTCCAAAAGTACCTTCTTCAATTATTCTACCTCCCTGATTTCCTGCAAACCCGACATACCCGCCTCAGATTAGTCTCCACTGTCGATAATCCATTTAGAGAACCTAGGGAACCCATGCACATGCACAAACCAATCATTTAAACAGGGAGACCCAAGCCTTTACGGTCTTGGGTGCATTTTCAACTGCATCACTAACCAATTCACTCTTATCCTCAATTTTACCTTCATTCTTAACAACATCAGAATTATCATTTTGTTTAAACTACCCATTTAACATACTCAATTTTCAATTTGGGAAAAACTTTTTCATCGTTCACATTCAAATTCACATTGGTGTCAACCGATTTTTGTTTTACTACATATTCCTTTTGACCCTTAATTGGTTGTTTCAAATTTTGTTTTGGAACAAATTTTAATTTCATTTCTTTGATTACTTCTGAAGGTTTCACGTGAACATACTTTTGAAATTTGTTTAGATAACGATAAGCAATATGTCCAATCTTTTGACAAATGTAACACTTTCCATGTATCTGTATAAGTTTTTTTCAAAAAGTTTTGAACCTTCAATTTGTTCACGTTTTGCCTTTTGTTTCAAAAAGTCTTGGATTGACTGATTTATGAATTTTGTTTCTTTTTCACTTTCTAAACTAGTTTCAGAAACAAATTCATCGTTTATCTAGAAATGATATTTCTTTTGAAAATCGTTATTTCTGAAACCATTCCCTCTTCTTTCATTACCTTTAAACCAACTCTTTCCATTACCCTGGTAGCCCGTGTACCCTTTTGATTGGTAATTTTGTCGATTATTAGCATATTGGTAATGATTCATTTGAGAAAAACTTTTTACTCCATTTTTGTGAAAATCCACTTCAACAAGTTTATAAGCCTTTTCAATTAGATCTTGATTTACATTTTTAATTGGGAATTCATGGTCAAAATTTATCTTGTCTGATCCATTAATTAAATATGCTGAAACAATTTCGGGATCAATCAAGAAATTTTCTTTCTTTTGAAATTGTGACCTTTTATCAATCTTCCTCTCACACTCTGAACTTTTGATAAATTTTGCTCTCAATATATTCACTCTTTGATTCCTTTTCAAAAACCTTTTTGACGACACTTTGACATAAGTCAGAATCACAAACTGAACTGTATTTGGATTGTTCATATGTGACATCTACAATAAGGTAACAGATCTTTCGGACCAACTACAAGTTGAGTTTTTACTTCCACATTGAGAGCTTTCACCACACCATCACATGATTCTTTAGAGTAGTTGCTCCACATTGAAGTTGGAACTCTGTGATATTCGATCCCGTGCTCATTATAACCATATATATTTTATTTGGTCTCTCCATCCTTACCCGTAGGTTTAGGAAGAATATGGTCAAGCACATACGAAGCTGCTACATAACTTTCTGCTTCAATTTTTACCTTCTGGTGTTCTTGTTTTAATGCAACATTATCATCAATGTGTTTGTTTATAGTTGTTTGTTTATCAGGCAAAGTTGCTTTTAGTATTGAGATTGTTTGCTGATCTTTTCTATTGACTTCTCTAAAATCTTTTTCAATCTTTTGAAGCTTGTTGTTAGCTTCTGGAATTCTCTTTAAATCCGCTAACAAATTATCGGTATGTTGTTTAAGCATACGATAATCAACATCCTTTCAATGCATTTATTGCATGGAATTAAGCATTTTGAACAAACTAGGGATACTGTTTTTTTCTTCTAAAGATTCAGTTTTAATGATTCATTTTTAGAGTCCTCTGAATTCACTTCTTTCAAGTTGGCCATCATTGCCTTTTGTGCGATTTCTTTCGAAGCTTCAGCATTCATCTCTTTGCTTACATCGATCACCTCAACATACTCATTTGTTTCTTCATCATAGTGTAAGTCTTTACAAACCGCTTCCTCACCGAAGAAACCTACAAAATATTAAACACATCAGGAGGAAATATGGATTTAAAACATCATTAGGAATTGAGTAAATCTTCTCCTCTTTGACATTTTCTGTCGATTCGAAAATCAAGTTTAACTGGAACTTCCTCGTCAAATTTGATCTCACTATCAGCATCAGCTGTGACTTCTTCAATTTGTTCAACAACACACTCTTCTTTCTCAATCATTTCATCAACATTTAGCTTATTCTCTGTCTTAGCCTCAGTAACTATTTTCTCATCCTCTGCCTTTTCACTAACTTCTTCAATCTCTAATACCTTAGCCATAAGAGCTAGCCCCCATCTTTCAATATAGCTTCATTCCAATTAAAACCTTCATCATTTTGTGCCACTACCAATGCTTTATCCTTAGATTTCGATAATGAACCTTCTTCGATCGGTATTGCTCTAGTGTTTGGTTGGAATGGGTTGTGTTGAGAATTCCTAAGATGTATTGCCCTTTGGTAATAATCTCTCCCAAAAGGATATACATTGTCATCCTTCACTTATTCATGCATTCTATCTTGACATGAGCTTGTTCTTTGCACCTAAAACACGTAACTTTTGATTTATCAAATCCCAATTTTGTATATGGACCCCCCATGCAGTTCCCACCCATAATCTCCATGAACTGCTGGGCTCTTTTTATCACACTAGCCATACACCAACGAATGTCAGTCAACTATAATTTTTCTGTGTCAATCTGATCGTAATCTTCTTTTGTCATGTTGTAATTGCCAATCTTCCTACAACCAACGACTCGTATGATTCTAGAACTAAAGCCAACAACATCATATGTTCTTTTGCATTTGCAGGTGACAAGCCATGTGCGCTCTGAATGTTTACGACAATATTGCATTATAAGAATTCAGACGATTGACTTAGATTCTGATAATTTTGATTTTGAGATTGTTATAAAGTCTGTTATGGTGTACTATTTGAGCTTCCATTGCTGTAAGCCGATTGCGGTGACTGGAAATAACACAAACCATTCCCGCTGCTGACTTAACAATTCCCACTTCCTATTTCAAGACTTAATGTTGTTTGAATTTTATGACTTGTAGTAATCACAGGATCCGTGCCTTTGTAATAAAGTCCGACATCCAGAATATTAGCAGCTTTCATCTTATTAATCTTCTTCAACTCCAGCTCATGTGCCTCTAATTTCTCTATTAACTTTTCCAGATTCAACTTCGAATACTCTTATCAATTTGATTTAAGAATCAACATGAAGGTTCCCCAGTCGGCATCTGGTAAAGCATCCAATAATTTCTCAATATAGTCTTCTTCATCTTTATCAATATTCATTCTTTTCCTCTCAGCTAGAAGAAAGCAATATCTTTCAATCAATTGTCGTAGAGTCTCGCCTTTGATAGACGTAAAATATCGAACTCTTTCTTTAACAAATCTTTCTTGCCCCTCCTCCTCATCTCATGATTTCCATGATGTTTATTTCAAAGACCTTCCCAGATAGAATAAGAAGTTCCTGAATGTTGCAATAATTCCAAAATCTCAGCTTTTACAGATTGTTGCAGTAAATTGATCATTTTCTTCTCTGTTATATATTTATCTCTTTCTGCTTCTGGAATTTGTGAGACTTTTAGACTTTCTCCAGATTCAGCTATTGAAGCCTGATAATCTTCTTCCCAAGCAATCCAAGCATCAAGATGATTGGCTTGCACGTAGTTTTCAAAATTATTATCCCACCTCATGTAATTCCATTCTCAACAGTTTAGGCTACTTATTCGTGGTTCCCATCTCATTATCGAGATTCAGGTTTTGGATAAGGTTTGATGAACTCCCAGTAGCCATACAAGCAGTAAACAACTCTTGTTCCATACTTAACCAAATTTTTTTCACAAAAGTTTAAGATAACAAGCTTTCACGCGTATGAGCAATCTACGAGGATGAACAAGGTAAACGTATGAATAGATTTCACATGTATGAGGCACTTGAATGAATGAACTATGAAACATGTGAGACTATCTGAGCGGTTGAAGCAACACAAGCGTATGACTCGTTTGCGAATGAGCCAATCTGAACTGATGAACAAATCTAAGCGTACGAGACTGAACAACTGAAGCACGTAAGCGCGAATGTAGGCTTATGCGTGTAGTTTTTCAACGTAAGAGTACACAACCGTGCGCATGAGCACATGCGTGTAGGGTTTTGTTCATACGCATGGACATGTTTTTCGGCAATTTTTGGCAAAATCTCATTGAATTTGGATGAATTTTGACATGAGCTTTTAGTATGTTGTTCAATAATGATGAGAGAATGTGTAGAAGAAGAATCAAAGGTTTTGTATTGTGAAATCAATGAAAATCAAGAAAATAGGCCAAAAACACACTTTTGAGCAAAATCTTCACACTTTTGAGCAAAATCTTCAATCCACAAGTGTACTACACATAGATATCAGCTTCCTATGCTCTGATACCACTTGTAGGATCGTTTTCCATGGCTAAAAATGTCCGTAAACATAAGAAGCTCAAATATCCAATATCTACCGGATCAAATCAAGTGCGGAATCCAAGACATGATCATGTAATTCATATCTATTATAATTCAAAATTTCATTTTATTATGGACAACAAATCTTTACATATGAATCAAAAGCTCTTAAAGTGAAAAAGTGTAATGTTATGATCCATGCGCATGTGAGGATGTCTATATATTGATCATCCACATGCAAGAGCCCTCATACGCACGGGTAAGACAGCTTCAGACGTGCGTATGTGCTCATACGCACGTATGAGCTTGTTTACATTCAAAACTTAAACAACAATCCTAATCACACTGATTTACTGTCCTACACATTAAATCTAGACACAACTAATACGTAGGCATTAGACATTATGTATTAACAATTTGGGCGAAGGGCAGTACGACTAAAACCCATCATGGGGATGGATAATGAAAAGGCCTTGAAGGGCATTACGGTAAGTTGCGCAATCCATTAAATTACTAGGGAAAGGCATGGAGGCAACCCTCATTCCTCATTTTCACCACATTTTTTGCCAATCCGATAGAGAGTGGGGGGGATCAGGTGTGAGTAACCCCATTTTCATGAAGGATACTAATTGGTGTGGTTACTCATAATCGAGCCTTATACATGTTTTAAGGAGCTTGGCATCAACTAGCTTATAAGTTTTTGAGCTCGGTTTCTCGATTGAGGTAAGTTTTAAGATAAAGCCCAGGTTTTCACGAATGTTTATGCATGGGATCATTTGGGGATTGTATTTCGAGTGGTATGGATCCATAAAGTCAATGTCTTGTTGTGTTTTCAAAACCACAACGTTGAACCGTTGTAAATAACTCAATCTAATGTTTTCTTCACAAACAGAGGTACATTTCGCTCAACTAACTCAACGAAAAGTATGTTAAGTGAAATGGTTCTTTTGTGACGAAATGTTGTCTAAGCATAGCTGGGATATGAGAATGAAAAGTTGATATAATTTATGTGATCTTTGACTAGGTTGACTTAGTGCCTAAAATTGGGATTTCTTAGCTAGTTATAGCACACGTAGGTTTAACCACATCTGAGCTCTAGATCCCCTTGTACAGATAAGGAACGTGAGTGAACCTTGTACATGTTTACACAATAGACAATTGTGAATGTATACTATAGATAGCTATTGAATAATAGTAAAAATATTATTATGTTTTGACATACAAAAACTACCATGAATTTTAACTAGTCCTATTTATTGTACGTTATACTAATTGGTGTGGTTACTCATAATCGAGCCTTATACATGTTTTAAGGAGCTTGGCATCAACTAGCTTATAAGTTTTTGAGCTCGGTTTCTCGATTGAGGTAAGTTTTAAGATAAAGCCCAGGTTTTCACGAATGTTTATGCATGGGATCATTTGGGGATTGTATTTCGAGTGGTATGGATCCATAAAGTCAATGTCTTGTTGTGTTTTCAAAACCACAACGTTGAACCGTTGTAAATAACTCAATCTAATGTTTTCTTCACAAACAGAGGTACATTTCGCTCAACTAACTCAACGAAAAGTATGTTAAGTGAAATGGTTCTTTTGTGACGAAATGTTGTCTAAGCATAGCTGGGATATGAGAATGAAAAGTTGATATAATTTATGTGATCTTTGACTAGGTTGACTTAGTGCCTAAAATTGGGATTTCTTAGCTAGTTATAGCACACGTAGGTTTAACCACATCTGAGCTCTAGATCCCCTTGTACAGATAAGGAACGTGAGTGAACCTTGTACATGTTTACACAATAGACAATTGTGAATGTATACTATAGATAGATATTGAATAATAGTAAAAATATTATTATGTTTTGACATACAAAAACTACCATGAATTTTAACTAGTCCTATTTATTGTACGTTATACTATGTCATGTCATAATACAATGCAGGTTAAAGTTGTACATTGCTTTTAAAATTAGAACTCACTTATTGTAGAAGACTTTTAGCATGCACATCAAATTAGTGTAGTTAGCCGTTGTGACTTGTTAAAAAATTTGACTATAAAGGCTATCAAGATTCAAAGTTGGCGTCCCTTTTTAAGAAGTTCTTTTGAAACATTATGTTTTTCTTAAGACAATGTTTACTTTTTGTATGAATGGTTAGACTTGATTTTCTGCTGCAATGCTTGAATGAAATTATCTTGTTTAGGAACTATGTCTCAATAAGTAAATTCCACGTATGATAACCTGGGGTTACAGGTGTTTCAAAAAGCACCGTAGTAATCACACTCTGTTAGTGTTTTTAAACAAACAAAATACAATTAATGAGAATAAGTTTAAATAAAAAAACTTAGAGATGAAGGTTATTTATTTTCTCTCTCTAATATTAAATTTATATTATTTATAATATCTTTAAGACTCGATTGAACGAGTGAAATGAGAGAGAGAAAATAAATAACTTTCATATGAAATCTTAAAATTGGGTAGGAATTTACCATTTATCATATTAACTTTATATTATTTATAATATCTTTATTACTATCTAAAGTATTTCATATATACAAAATGGTTATTTTTTGTCATTTTCTTTCATTTATACTCCTCTCCCCTTGATCAATAATATTTATGTTTAATAAGTGTATACTATATATCAGATTATTTATAAATAATAAAAAATAAGGTCATGGATAATAAACTCATCACATTCATCAAGAACATATACAAAAATACATTCTATTGTATTTGTGTATTTGGACTAAAGGACTAATTAGTGAACCAAAATTAATGAAATTTAACATAAGATGTGTTTTGTAATTTTAGAGAAGTTAGTTAAAAATTTAGATGTAAATTGTCGACTCCGTCGCAACACGCGGGTTTTCCACTAAATAAAAAATGTTGCAGGATACTAAGAAATGTTGTTGTGAAGTGTGAGTACTTTAATATATATACACAAACAACGTATATACAATTTTTTAATATTTTCATATTTAAGTTATGTTCTCGGTCCATATTATCGACTTCGCTACAACGTACGAGTTTCCTACTAGTGATATGAATTGTCCCTTTATGTAATTTTTAAAGGGGAAAGAACAAAGTCCAGGCAAACATTCTCTGAATTTTATGAGTTGGTGAATTTTGTTACCGACAAAAACAACCCTTACAATTTCAAAATTTACATATACATCTCTTATACTTTAACAAGCTTTATAAAATGTCATTTTCACTTCTTTTAATTTTTAATATTTTAAGTTTACGCCTCTGTATTTTCATCCTTTAATTTAAAAAAGACATGCTTATTTTTATGTATGTGTCGGTATAAATTCACATTTCCATGTAAACAACATAAATTCACATTTCCATGTAATTTTTTCAGAAAAAGAGTTGGGACCAATATTATACGCTGTTATGTTTGTTTTTATGTAAGGTTTTAGCTAGTATATCTTTTGACGTAAATTATATAAAAAAAACATTATTTTCTCACGTGCTTATTTTTCTGTACGTGTCGGTATAATTTTAGGTTTCAACATAATAATTTTTCGGAAAAACAAATTGGGTAAAATATAATACGTTTTCATACTTACTTTTATGTAATATTGCAGCTGGTCTACGTTTTGACGTAAATTTTGATCGGAAACGAGGCTATTCAAATATAATACGTTTTCATTCGTATAAATTCGAGTTAATGTATGTTTTAACGGCGCTAAGTCTTGATGCAAAGGTAAGGGTGGTGTAGTGATTTGGTGGAGCCCCACTAAGCAAACCAACCTTGGTTCGATTTCATTTCTTTTGCACGATATAAATCCGATTTACTTTATGTTTTGATCCAACCACGATGTTTATATAGGTTACACTGATATCATCAGATACGTTGAACACACATTTTTTAATGGTTAAGACATCACATAATGCTTGAACTAACCTAGTTAATGTTTGCAATAGGCCTGTGTCACCTGCTAATCATATTACTAGTTACTAGTTTACTTTAAAAAAAGGAATTGAAATAATTACAAACAAAGGTGTTGGTGAATCTCCGGATGTTCCCTAGAGATAACACTAGCCCATAAAGAAATAAAGCCCAAGTCCAAATCTAACAAGTGGGTATAAACCCGAATTGGACCAATTCTACACTATCAGCAAAGGCCCATAACATAATACCACATCTTTCTCCTATCATCTTGGGCCCAATACAAAGCCCAACCATATACATGATCGAATCTTTTACACTAATATGAATATCAATCTACCAAGATAAAAAGGCTAGTGTAAATCGTAACATTCGGTCTTTGAGGTTTGATCATTTTTGCAACTTTTATTCAAATATTTGTTTTTTTCGCATCTAGGTCCTTGTCGTTTCAAAATCTTATCATTTTCATCCTTAAGGTTGTCAATTTATTGTGACTTTCGTCCATCATTTGGCGATCAGGAATGACAATGACAAGATTTCAAACTTTTTAGATGAAAATGACACATTTATACGAAAATCGTAAAAGTGACTAAACCTTATGGATGAAAATGACATTTTACTCAAAACACTATGAAAGGCAATTGTGAACAGGATTGAGTTGCATTAAGAACCAGGCCCAATTGAATTAAATTTCCCTTTATTCAAGTACCAGTAGAAAAACAATAGTAATATCTAAGCGAAATGTATTTGTGTAATATCTAAGTGAAATGTATTTGTAATATGATTCACATATAAAAAGTAATTCGTAATGTAATGTGTAAATGATGTTACCACATCTGCCATACAACTCCACGTTCCATGCATACATTATTTCTTTTTGCAGATGTTTATTTAATATAGTAGTGGGGTCAGTGGTTAGTTTATCTTGTTTGTTTTTGTAAGCCTATAAAGGCATGCTTCGATTGTGACAAGAGATTGTGAATGAAAAAATATATTAGTCCATTCCAGAAGTATTGTTTTCTTTTAACTTTTTATCTATTTGAGTAAACTGTTAAAATGGTGATCATTTTGTTATTTTACTCTAAAATTCAAATTTTGAATCTTAGTTTCTGTGTTTTCAATTTTGTTGTCAATTTCATTTAAAAATAAAAACCTGGTCAGATTTTTCAGTTAACATTCAGCCCGTTTTTTTTCTTCTTTTAATTCCCTTTTATTGAATGGCAAAATGCTCCTTTTACTTTTCATTATAACAAATTAAAAAAATCTTATCATTTTGCCTTTCATTAAAAGTGAGAAAAAAAACAAAAAACTAGATGTTAACTGAAAAATATAACTAAATTTTGCTTTTGAATGAAAATGACAATTAGGGCTATAAACGAGCCGAGCTCTAGCTCGGCTCGAACTTAATTCGAGCTAGCTCGGCTCGAGCTCGAATTTCAAATCGAGTTGAGATTTGAGACTCGACTTGATTAAAATTCGAGCTTGCTCGGCTCGGCTCGATCTAGCTCGAACTAACAAAGAACCACAAAATTAACTACTTAAAAAGCCCTAAAAATGAATATTTTCATATACTAAGGGTCATAATTACAACTTAATTTAACCAAATGGCTAAATATGCAAGTATAAATAGTTAGTTCATTTTGTACATTGTATTTACCTTCTTTTATAGGGGCGATACTCCCTTAGTTGTTGTATTCTGAGCGATATGGGACAAAAAAAATGAAAAATGTAAACCTTATCGAGCCGGCTCATGAGCTCACGAGTCGAGCTAGGCCAAGCTCAAGCTCGGCTTGTTTACAAAACTAAGCGGAGCCAAGCTGGCTCGTTTACAACCGAGCCAATTTCGAGCCGAGCTTTTTTCGAACTTTTTTCGAGCGAGTTTCGAGCGAGCTGCAAGCCGCGAGGTTATTGAACACCCCTAATGGCAATAAAATTGAAACCATAGGGACCCAGATTCAAAATGTTTGGGTTTTGGACTAAAGTGGCAAAAATGACCGAACTCGATGACCATTTTGGCCTTTTACTCTATCGATTTTCTTTGGATCATTTGATTACGAGTACTTTATTTCGAGCATTGAACCTTTTTCTCAACCCAACTCCAGGAAAGCGTGCAGGTG
This sequence comes from Scalesia atractyloides, assembly GCA_947069175.1. Lineage (NCBI taxonomy): Eukaryota > Viridiplantae > Streptophyta > Magnoliopsida > Asterales > Asteraceae > Scalesia > Scalesia atractyloides. The sequence goes on along the minus strand of CAMTDV010000029.1, from coordinate 48,171,506 downwards.
TGTGGTGAGGAGGATCTAACTCTTGATTTTAAATGCTTCTTCGGATATATTTTATGTCGTTTTAATTGGATTCTCCCTCTTTACTAACGGGCTGACAGGGTTATTGAGGAATTCGACAGTCGATAACATCTACGCTTTTAAAAAACCTTATGAAACTTTATAAAAGTTGTTAGATGTTTTTTGCTTCTCTCAAATGTAAATGATGTGTAAATCGTGTCAGGTTGATGAGTTGAATTGTTTAAACCGAACACGACACACGTTTTTATCCATGTAAAAAAAATCAATTCTATCATGTACATACTTATAAGTTATAACCTCGTGACCCGAACATAAGTCGTTTAACCATTTATTTAAATACATCAAACGAGTTGGCAGGTAATAATCATATTACGAACAAGTTGGTAGCACGAGTTGTTTAATTAAACAACTTAGGATTACATGTTAATTAAATGCATCATATTACACAACAAATCACTCGTTTAATTAAAAGGATTAACCCAAAGTCGATCACATTTATCAAAAGTATTATATGTGACGACTACAATATTAATCATATAAATTGTTATCCTATGATAAAATTTGGACACTAAAAAACGAATATTAATCACAATCTAACTTTTAATTATTTTTTAATCAGGGGTCATTGTTGCATGTGAACGAATGAAGGGATTTGGTGGACACCACGTGGAATCTGACGCCGTCACACACATTCACATCCAAGATTCCTTGACGCGTAAACACTAACCACGGCGAAAACAAGTATTCAAGAAATCATAAAAAATAAATAACATTTCATAAAAAAATCAATTCAAGAAATCATAAAAATAAACGACATTTCATAAAATTCAAGTGATAATTTTAAACTAGTATTATGCCCTGTGCATTACGACACATGTAAAAACAGGTCAAGTAACATCATAATCACACTAACGCTAGCGATCACCTATATGAAAAAAACTCGTAAAACAAAAAAATAGAAAAAAAAAACTATCACTAAATGAAAAGTAGACGTAAAATCAATGAAGTACACCCGCCTATTTGCGGCATGTTATAATATGAATAACTAGACAGAATCGCAAAACATATAAAACAATAACAAATCTACGACTTGCGTGTTGTGACAGGGCCGTTAAACGTGAAAAAATAGACCTAAAAACGTTGAATCATACATACACGTTGCGGAGTGTTACCTCACAAATTTAGAACAAAAACTAGATAATTTAGTAAAAAATAAAAAGTTTAAAGGAACAAAGTTAAAAGTAAAAATGTGTTAAGAGTTGAATTGTAAAAGATGAAAAATATTAGGTTAAAAGTAAAGAAAGAAAAGAAAAACAAAGCTTAATAGAGGTTATACCTTAAGCTTAGAAATTTGTAAAACAAACTTAAATGAAAAACCAAAAAAACTAACTAAAAAAGACTAAAAAACATACCAAAAACCTTAACCTCCCCTCACCCCCTCCCCCAATCCAAAAACCTAAACCTAATCCTAAACCTGCTAAAAAACTAACCCTAAAAGCTAAACAAAACTCAAATGATAACTTTAACATAAATGCTCATGTGCAGTACAAGGTTTTTTTATAAAATTTTTTTTATACATAATAAGTAGCAAATTTTTATAAAAAAATGTAAAAAAATTGGTATATTTTTAGGCTTTTTTAGTTAGTTTCTCATGTATATGGAGTTTTCTCATGATCCTCTTCCTATATATAGTGAACACTAGTGTATTTGTGAACGAGTGAACAAATCCTGGTTATTGATTTACATCATTAAATCTTAAAGTACATTAGTGTATTTTTATCATCAAATCCGGACCATTGATTTACACTTGTGTATTGATAATCAAGGGTTAGGATTAGTTCACACAGTTCACTATCAAGGGAGTTGTTCACAAATGAACCTAACCATATATATATATATATATATATATGGAAATGTTTGAATGAGAATGCTAAATATTGCGAGAACCATGAGAACGAATGAAAAAAACCACGAGAACTTGTTTAAAAACAATTCAAATTCAAATTTCTTTTTACACTTATCATTAGAATTCGAAAATAATATTAGAAATTAAAGTTACACGTTTAAATTGACATATATTCGTAAATAAAGAAAATTTACACATGTGTGAAAAACTTATTAAGAGTAATTTTGAAATGAGAAATGAATTATTTGATGTTGTAAATTCTTTTTTTGATGTTGTATTTTAATTAAAATGAGATTTGTATTAAAAAATTTATTTTTATTGGTTTTTTAATTCGTTCTCACAGTTTTTACAATATGTAGCGTTCTCATTTAAACCTTCCCATATATATATATATATATATATATATATATATATATATATGCCATTTAACATGTGTAAAACAACTAATAAGAGTGATTTTGAAAGGAGAAATGAACTATTTTTAATATTGTAAGTTCTATTTTGGTTTGTAGTAAAAAAACTAAAAGATATTTTTGATTGATTTTTTCATTTGTTCTCACGGTTCTAGCAATATTTAGAGTTCTCAAGATAAACCTCCCATTATTATATGGGAGGTTTATCTTGAGAACTCTAAATATTGCTAGAACCGTGAGAACAAATGGAAAAATCACAAAAACTTGGTTAAAAACATTTCAAATTCAAAATTTCTTTTTACACTTACCATTGTTATTCAAATACAATATTAGAAATTAAATTTACATATTTAAATTTACATGTCTTCGGAAATAGTAAAAATTTACTCATGTGTAAATTTGTTGTATTTACACATGTGTAAAAATTTTATTAAAAGTGCTTTTGAGAAGAAAGATAAATTATTTAAAAAGTAAATTCTTTTTTTAATGTTGTATTTTAACTATTATGAAGTTTGTATTAAAAATTGTTACTGATTGATTTTTTCATTCGTTCTCACGGTTCTCGCAAAATTTAGCATTCTTAAGATAACCCTCCAAGGTTTAAATGAAAACACTAAATATCACTGAAACCGTTGGAACGAATGAAAAAATCGCAAAAACTTGGTAAAAAAAAATTCAAATTCAAAATTTATTATACATTAATCAATGTTATTCGAATACAATATTAGAAATTAAATTTATACATTTAAATTTACATGTATTCGAAAATAATGAAAATTTACTCATGTGTAAGTTTACCATTTACACATGTGTGAATTTGTTGTATTTATACATGTGTAAAAATTTTTATTAAGAGTGATTTTGAGAGTAAATATGAATTATTTAAAGAGTAAATTCTTTTTGTATTGTTGTATTTTAACTATAATGAAGTTTGTATTAAAAAAATGATTTTGATTGGTTTTTCATTCTTTCTCACAGTTCTCGCAATATTAAGCGTTCTTAAGAGAACCCTCCCACATATGGTTAAGAGAACCCACAATATATATGAAGAAACCCTAGATCAACTGGACCGGAATCAAAGTAGATCTATGGAACGGGCTCTGCATAAAAGGGTTAACCCTCCGTTTGGTTTCACGATGGATGATGAATAGAACAATATTCCGGCTGATCCTGCAAAACAGAACACCGTTAGCTCGCCACGGGGAGAAGGGGGGTTCTCTCCGTGACCACCCTCCGGCATGAGAATAAGTACAGGTAGTCGGAAGTAAGTATTGTAAGTGAGAGGGTAGTTGAGAGTGAATACCTTTCCTTGAAAACTTATTTATAGCCGGTGTTTGGCGCCAAAAGAGAGATTGTTAACTTTAAGGGTATCTTTTGCTATTCCGTTAACGTTTGGCAATCCGTTAGTGCACACGGATCGTGAGCTCATCAGTGGTTAGGGAGGTGACACGTGTCAACATGAGATCACTACATCTTATAAATGTGAGCATGCCATCACCGTGATCTTCCTCAGCCGTCCAGATGCTGCCATGTAGCAATTGGTTATAACCGAAAAGATGCTTGCACGATTGGGTGTTAATGGCTTCTAGAAGGTTTCACGGCTGTTACCCATCTATTATTCGCCACGTGTACATTCTGTTACAACAGAAAAGATTCCCTTTGCTTTTGCACCAAGTCAAGGATTTTGCTAAGGGAAAGTTTCTCAGGATTTACTATTTCCTTGCGCGAGAAGCGCAAGTTAGTTAACTGATCTTCCTTCTTCTCCTTGCTGCTTAGCGCAATGTTTGGTGGATGCTTGCTTTGATATAAATATCTGCGCAAGGTTTATGTATAGAGCATAAACAAGAATGTTCAAGGTTAACTTTGAACCTTGCGTGAGCCCGCTCAAGGTAGTTAAATGAAGCATCATCAAACAAGAATGTTCAAGGTTAACTTTGAACCTTGCGCGAGCCCGCGCAAGGTAGTTAAATGAAGCATTATCAAACAAGAATGTTCAAGGTTAACTTTGAACCTTGCGTGAGCCCGCTCAAGGTAGTTAAATGAAGCATTATCAAACAAGAATGTTCAAGGTTAACTTTGAACCTTGCGCAAGCCCGCGCAAGGTAGTTAAATGAAGCATTATCAAACAGGAGTGTTTCAAGGTTAACTTTGAACCTTGCGCGAGCCCGCGCAAGGTAGTTAAATGAAGCATTTACCCCAAGAGAGTGTTCAAGGTTAACTTTGAACCTTGCGCGAGCCCGCGCAAGGTAGTTAAATGAAGCATTTATCCAAAGAGAGTGTTCAAGGTTAACTTTGAACCTTGCGCGAGCCCGCGCAAGGTAGTTAAATGACGCTTTCCTCTCTTTGATATTTGGCGCAGAGTTCTAATAAATCTTATTTTGGCAAAGAAGTCTGCGCGCAGTTTTCTCAAAAGTTATTAATGGGTATGGTTTCCTTGATTGGCGCAAGGTTTTTGGGACCACACCCCTTCAAGTCCCCCCAGTCCAGTGTTGCTCCTATGTAAGAATAAAAAGTATGTGGAGCACTAGACTTAAGATAAATGTGTTGCGCTAGGTAAGGACTAGCTTTTTGTTGTTTTATGCATCTTGATGACGTGTCGTAAGTAAAGTTTGAAAAAGTATTTGAATTTCAAATATACTTAGACATGTGTCACTTATCTGGATGGTGTAGTTGGTGACGACGCACATTCTTGAGACGTGGTGGTACTGTTGACAGGCTGTCAACAGTACATGTCTTACTGTATTTAATGCTTTTCGGCGACATTCGCGCGCGTGGGGTGGTTACTGTTCCCCACTCGCCCTTGCGGTTACCTGGGGATACGTGACGGTCGCAAAAGTCGTTGCAGTCAAATCGTGCATTAATTGCGGTTAGTATATAAAGGGATCAACGATCCATTTACTTCCTCACCCAATTATAACTTGAGAGAAATTTCAAAAATTCCGGCTACCTTCAAAGTTTTCTTCAAAGTTCGAGTTATGGCCACCGGTGCAAGTTCTGTTGAGATGTCGTCATCAAGTTTGCCACCGCTAAAGTGGTCGAAGAAAGATTTTGATAATCTTGCCACCAACTTCCTTTTCGCTCCGTCCTGGAAAGCGTTTCTTCCGGAGGCGAATGCCACGGCGGCTGATGCGCCGGCCGGCTACATTACCTTATTTAACGATATTTTGCCGAAGGGAACTTCCGGCTGCCGGTGACCCATTTTTTGCTGGAAATTCTTGGTTTTTACAAGATTCACATTTCTCAGTTGAGCCCGATGGGAATGGTGAGGATCCGGCATTTTGAGTTCGTTTGCCGATCGATATAGATCGTGCCGTCGGTCGAGAAGTTTAGAGTTTTCTACCAGCTGCACTGCTCGTTGGGTTTTTATTCGTTCCAATAGCGTGTGCAAGCCAAACGATTGCTGCTGGTGCCCCGAAGTCCTACCATGACTGGAAGCAGAAGTTCTTCTTTATCAAGGCGGCGGTGATCCCGATGAAGATGACACTCCGGGCCGGTGATGAGTTCGATCTGGAGACCCTTCCCATACCTGCCGACGAGGTATGGTATCAAGATATTAAAGATGTGCCAATATTGTTTTGCCGGAGAGGGCCCTCATCGCTGCCGGGATGAGTATCTTCTGGAAAATGCCAGGAAAAACCGGTGTATACCGAAGATGGAACTGGTATGTAACCCTTTAACTTCCTAGCAATATCTTTCAATAGATATGTACTGATGCAAAAATGTTTGTTATGTAGCTGCGCCTCTCTACTTGGTCTCTTTCAAGAGAGAGAATGGAAAAATGGCCGTCGTGCCTATTGCTGATGGTGAGGACACTTGGTTATCACAAATCTTGGAGAACTTTGAGTTGCCCAAGCAGGAGGATATGGAGGCACAACCATATTTGAAGACTGGTAAATAAGTCCTTTCAAAGCCTAAGTTGGTATTGCAATATTACTCTTGAACATTTTTTCTAAGTAATATTGCAATATAACTAATGGCGCAACTTTTGCTCAATATGATTGATTATGTAGGTGATTTGCTAAACTTGGGCGTAGGCCCTGATTCGAGGAAGAAGAAGAAACCAACTGCTGTTGCAGCTGCTGCGCCTCCCCTTCCAACCCAGAGCAAAAAACCAAGCCATCAGCTGCTGTGAAAGCTGAGGGCAAGAAAGGTACACTTCCCGTATCTGACTCTTGGTGCAATTATGTGGTGGTGTCGGACTCACTGGAGGGTCTTGCGCCTGTAGGTTTGAAGAAACCGAAGCCAGAACCTGTTGACACCTCATCTCTTCCTACTGCGAACCCAGATTATCCTTTGGAAATACCTTCTAGCCCGGAAGAGGCATTGAAGCGTACTTCTAAGAAGAGGAAGGAGGCGGAGACTAAAATTCCTGCGCCAACCAAGGTTGCACGCCCGTGCATTGGTAAGAAGTGCAATCTAGATGCCTTTGCAAAGAAGTTCTCACCTTGTATGTTTAGTTTGTTGCGCACTTCTGTCATAAAAGTTGCACAGAATCTGATACTTAGTATTTGTTGATATGCAGAGAAAATGATGAAGGCTGCGCTGGCCACCTCATCTGCTATACCATCGTCGCTCAGGCCTGAGAATGTTGAGGGAGATGCGGGGCAAGAAACTCCTGTTCCTGAAGCCGACCCCATCGTCCCGGAACATGTTGAGAAAGTGGCTCCAGAAGAAGAGCCCAAAAATTTTGATACTGAGAATCCTGCTGGCGAGCAGGTTAAAGATACGGCTACAGATGTTGGTGAACCGTCAAAGTTGATATCCAAGGGAGCCGGACCTTCAACACAAAGCGAAGGCTTTGTGTTTGTTGAGGATTCGGAGGGAGAATCGCCTATTCGCCCAGAGGAGACGCCTGGGGATTATTATTATCGCTCTTATTTTGAGAGGCGGGCCTCTACGATTCATCAACCCGTGTGGAAGGTTAAGCATGGCGATGTTTTTACTGATTGGCACTCCTGTAGGGAGTGGTATAAGGGCATCTTCCCACCGGCGAAGGTGAAGCGCCAGGAGGAAAAAGACCATGAAGCTACTTACGAGTCATATCTGCAAGAGTCTGCCCTTGCCTCGTCCACCATAAACAGAATTGTGCGGAATGGCGCAGTATGAACAAGGAGTGGGATGAAGTTGAGCTTGAGAAGGCGAAGGCCAAGCTTGAGAAAGAGAAGACATTGAAGATGCTTGTTGATTTTGAGGCAGAAAAGGCCCAATTTGAGAAAGAGAAGAAGACTGAAGAATGGGCAGCGCTGTCTTGGAAGCGCAAGTGTGAGGCTTCTGCTGCGCAATATGCGGACGAGTGCAAGCGCTTTGTGGAGGCTTGCGAGCGTGACAACAAAGAAAAAGCTTCTCTGCGCAATGAAATCGAGAAACTCAAAAAAGAGAAAGCTGATGCAGTTGCGGCAGCAGAAGAAGCGCGCTCACATAGAGAAAGGAGCGAGTAGACTGAGGTATCAACCAAAATGACTCTTCTTCTTAAGAATAAAGAAATTGATGATCTAACTGCTATGCTCTTTGACCAGGAGCGGCTGTAAGCTGAGGTTGACAGTTTGAAAAAAGATGTCAACCTTCACCGAATAGAGAAAGCCGAGTTGATCCGCCGTTTGACTGAAGGCGAACAAAAACTTAACGACACGGAGGTCGCTCGCACTACTTCAGAAAGCTTGACCGAATCCGTCATGAACCAGCTTACCTGGTTGCGGGAGTACGGGATTGTGGAGGTAATATTCGTTTTTCTTTATAGATGTCTGGTTTGATTGTCGTATCATATACTGATTGTATTTGTGTATAGCTCGCAAATGCCATCCTGAACTCTACGGAGTTGGATGAGAGAGTGGCAGAATTGATGATCGCGGCGCGCAATGACGGGCATGCCGAGGGCTATAGAGAGTGCACTTTGCACGTGGCCCATGCGCTGAAGACCGAATAGGATACAAGCCGTGCTGCCACGCATGGGCTAAATACTACCGCCATTTATCTGCTGCCAAAGAAAAATATGATCAATTGCAAATTCCGATTATGGACCTTGTGGACGCTGCGCTGCAACAAGACGACTTTGTTGATAAGCTAAAGGAGATATTTTCTTCAGCAGAGAAGCGGGCGGGAACCAAGTCCATAGAATAGGAAATTTGTAATTTTTCTGTATGATAACTTGTAACGTTGCGCTTCTGCGCAAGTATTGTGAATATAATATATTTCAGTTTTACAATGTTTCCATGGAACCAATTACTTGTGTAGGATAGACAAATGAACAATTTCTTCTCATGTGTGAGCGTAAGTATTAAATTAGCTTGTGGCTCATGAGTTTGTGTTTTTGTTTATCCAAAGGAATTGCATGCATGTGTAAATGAACATATATAAGACTGTAAGTAGTGGTGAAGTATTTTGTTCATACTGACAAAGCGCAAGGCTATGGCTGCCACTAAGATTACATAACAAAATAAAGTAAGCAGTCTCGTTACGCAACGTTCAGAAGTTGCTTGGAGGACTGAGATTACATATAACATCGGCGTAGTTGTTGGGCGTTCTAGGTTCGAGGAACGCTGGATCCGTCCATACGCTTCAGAGTGTAAGCGCCTTTTCCCAATACTTCATTTATCACGTACGGACCTTCCCATCGCGCGTAATCTGCTTAATCTCTTTGCGCACATTCTAGACTAGATGTGTAAGCTTCCCACTTTTTAATGCTTTTTCAATCTCCGTGCACAGACTGATGCAGTTATCTATTGTGTGGCCTGTGTCTCTATGATAGTCACAGAACAAATTTGGGTCTTGTCCTTTTTTGTTTTCATTGGTTGCGGCTGTTTAAACTGATAATTCTCAGTGCTGAGAACCTCAGCCGGAGATTTCATTAAGGGAGTTCACTGACGTTCCCTATTCTCCTGTTTAATCGCTTTTTGAGTTGTTATCTTGTTGATTGTTGCTCGCGCATCAATTGGTGAGTAAGGAGAATACGAATTCTGACTTGACTCTTTCCAATTTCTCTTATACTTGCGACTACCTCTGCTCAAGTCTTGCGGACGGTTTTGAGGCAGAGGTGACCGGTTAGAACTTAAGTTGCGCTCAGTCTGGGCGTAAACCTTGGCTGCCGCCATGAGTTTATCCCAGTTTTTTGGAAGGCCAGTTGTACCGGACAACACTTTAATCATTTCGTCGCACCTTACCGCATACTTGAACTGCGCGCGTATCAGATCTTCATGGACATCTCCAATCTCCAACACCTCTTTATTGTAACGTGTTATAAAATCTTCGAGGCTTTCATCGTCCCTCCGCCAGATGTTCATTACATCTGAGGAGTCGCGCACGTATCGTCGTTGCTGACTAAAGTGTGTAAGAAAATTTTCTTTTAAGTCATTCCAAGAGGAAAGTTTGCCTGCCGGCAAATTATCAAACCACAGGCGCGCATCGCCAGTAAGGGTTTGTACAAATAAGTGACACCACATTGGCAGTGTCCAGCACCCAAGTAACCCTGCACCGGTAAAGAGGCGCGTGTGATCATCGGGATCGGTCAAACCGTTAAACTTTCCAACGTTGGATGGTAATTTCGCTCGCTCCCACGGAGCCAGTGCTATCTCTCGGGTGAACTTTGATTGTTCAGCTGCTTCGGTTGGGCGATACACCAAATTGTAATCATGCTCAGCTTCTGGATTGTATACTGCGTACTTTTGGCCTGTAATTAGCATGATCTGCATATATTCGATTAAAAATACTGCACTATCCCTTTCCTCATAGGTTTTGTCCAGCTCATCGTGTTGGGTGTCCCGTTTCTCCGAAGATCGCGGGCCCAAATGAGAGTGGACAGATGCGCGACGCTGACGTTGTCTTCTTGCCTTCTATTACCAGAATGAACAGGATCTTTCCTGGTTTAAGAATACATTTCTGTTCCATCTTCAAGCATGCGCGAAAGGGAACGAGCATGACTTTGAGTATTATAACTCAAAACTCGAGGTGCCGGCGAAGCACGGACCCGAGGAGCGTTAACCGGAGCTTGAAAAGCTGGAGTTCTGGTTTGGGCACATAACTAAGCATACATAGCATTTAGAGTCGCTTGAGATTTGATTAACCACGATAATGGAGTCTCTCCAGGTGGTAAAATCGATAAACATCAACCTGAGGAGCCGCCAGCGTTACAGGAATACTCGCATGATTAGGATCATACTGAGCATTAGCTTCGCCGGAAGAATCCTCAACTATTTGTCCGTCGACCTGAGTCTGACAACAACGCGTCGAATCCCTGATCGAGGACCTTGAAAAGATGATCCGTCAGCCATGACGCTGCAGATTAAGTGAAACGAAACGAAAGGTGAGAGAATCGAAATGGGTGGGCGCCAATGAAGAAACCCTAGATCAACTGGACCAGAATCAAAGTAGATCTATGGAACGGGCTTGCATAAAAGGGTTAACCCTCCGTTTGGTTTCACGATGGATGATAATAGAACAATATTCCGGCTGATCCTGCAAAACAGAACACCGTTAGCTTGCCACGGGGAGAAGGGGGGTTCTCTCCGTGACCACCCTTCGGCGTGAGAATAAGTACAGGTAGTCGGAAGTAAGTATTGTAAGTGAGAGAGTAGTTGAGAGTGAATACCTTTCCTTGAACTCCAAGTTACTTATTTATAGCCGGTGTTTGGCGCCCAAAAGAGAGATTTTAACTTTAACGGAATCTTTTGCTATTCCGTTAACGTTTGTTGGCAATCCGTTAGTGCACACGGGAATCGTGAGCTCATCAGTGGTTAGGGAGGTGACACGTGTCAACACAGATCACTACATCTTATAAATGTGAGCATGCCATCACCGTGATCTTCCTCAGCCGTCCAGATGCTGCCATGTGGCAATTGGTTATAACCAAAAAGATGCTTGCACGATTGGGTGTTAATGGCTTCTAGAAGGTTTCACGGCTGTTACCCATCTATTATTCGCCACGTGTACATTCTGTTATAACAGAAAAGATTCCCTTTGCTTTTGCACCAAGTCAAGGATTTTGCTATGGGAAAGTTTCTCAGGATTTACTTTTTCCTTGCGCGAGAAGCGCAAGTTAGTTAACTGATCTTCCTTCTTCTCCTTGCTTCTTACCGCAACGTTTGGTGGATGCTTGCTTTGATATAAATATCTGCGCAAGGTTTATGTATGGAGCATAAACAAGAATGTTCAAGGTTAACTTTGAACCTTGCGCGAGCCCGCGCAAGGTAGTTAAATGAAGCATTATCAAACAAGAATGTTCAAGGTTAACTTTAAACCTTGCGCGAGCCCGTGCAAGGTAGTTAAATGAAGCATTATCAAACAGGAGTGTTTCAAGGTTAACTTTAAACCTTGCGCGAGCCCGCGCAAGGTAGTTAAATGAAGCATTTACCCCAAGAGAGTGTTCAAGGTTAACTTTGAACCTTGCGCGAGCCCGCGCAAGGTAGTTAAATGAAGCATTTATCCAAAGAGAGTGTTCAAGGTTAACTTTGAACCTTGCGCGAGCCCGTGCAAGGTAGTTAAATGACCTTTCCTCTCTTTGATATTTGGCGCAGAGTTCTAGTAAAATCTTATTTTGGCAAAGAAGTCTGCGCGCAGTTTTCTTAAAAGTTATTAATGGTATGGTTTCCTTGATTGGCGCAAGGTTTTTGGGGCCACACCCCTTCAATATATATATATATACACACCACATATATATACATATATACCATTTCCAGCAAGGCTAAAACCTTAAGCGAACCTTAACTAGTATCTCCTAACCCTAAATCCTAAACTCTAAACCTAAGTCTAAATCTAAACAGCAAGGGTAAAACCTAAGCTAAATCGTAAAATATAAAAATAAACCTAAAAGCTAAACCTTTAATAGTGATGATTAACCCTAAAGTAAAACTCTAATATAAGACCCTAAAAGCCAAACCCTAATATATTTCGGGTTTAGCAGTTAACATTTAGGGTTTAGAGATCTTAGTTAGGGTTCGACGAGCCAGTTCCAACGCCGATGGAATGAGTCAAATCGGAGTTCGTTTGAGTCGGTTCCTCACTTTTTTGGTGTTCCCCAATGAACCTCACACTATATATATATTGAGAATCCTGTAAAAATGGGCTTAAGTGTGAGAAGTATGAGAAATATTGTGGGGCTGACATGTGTCCTTAAGTTATATTAATTCAAAAGGGTAAAAGTGTAATTTACTTAATAATTCAATTAAACGATAAATATTCCCGTAACCACCTATGAGTTATTTTATTATTCCGATTTGTTTCTTTAAAAGATCCTTTAAAATTCTATGATTTATTTGTCATCTCATATAAATGTTCAAGATCGCAAGAAGTTATCATCATTATTGTAACACAGTTTCTTTTCTATTTTGTGCAAAAATCTATTGTGTGGTGTTTTAAACCTGCATTCATGGTATTTTAAACCTGTAGTCCAGTATGTGTTCTTTATATGGTGTTTTAAACCTGCATTTATGGTGTTTTAAACCTGCAGTTTTAGTATGTGTTATTCGCATGGTGTTTTAAATCTCCAGTCTAGTATATATGTTCTTTGTATGTTTTTCGCATGGTGTTTTGAACCTGATTACCTGCATTCATTGTAGTTTACACCTGCATTCCAGTATATGTTTTTCATATGGTGTTTTAAACCTGCATTCAAGTAGGCTTCATATTATGCTATACGTAATTTTTTTTATCTATATAAATATAACAATATGGTACTTATATTAAAGATAAAAAGGCTTATTATGGTGTAATTTATTTAAAAAAACGTTACATATAAAAAGTTATTGATGTTCAAAAAAGATGGGTGGAACTTGCATGTGCATTAAAGTTGATGGCTATTGCTTTATTTAAAAATACAATATAAAAAGACACTATTACCCCTAATCTAGCCAAGTTAGTAAAAAAAACATAATTTACATTTTAAGCCCTTCTTGATCTCAAACATTAACTACAAGATCTAAGGGCTTAAAACATTTCCTACACTTCTCACAAAATCACTTCGTTTTTAACTAACCCCACCCTATATATATAAGGAATGGATCATGAAAAAACTCCTCTTTGTGAGAAAACTCGAGAAAACTTTATCTAACCATTACTAAACTATAAATTCTGAACCCTAATCCCTAATCCTTGTACAACGTGCAGGGGATGCATCTTAGCCAAAACCTTGCTGGTTCTCATGAATAACATCCTTCTTTTTATGATGCTAACTTGTGGTAATAGTATTCTTACAGGACCCCTAGTGCTAGAGAGAATTTAGAGAGATTGAAAACCTTCTAGTCGGAGAAAACTATCACATGGAAAGCCTTTATATCTTGATTGTTTTATTTCATCTAATCCTGGTTTGTTTGTTACCAGGTTGGGGTAGGTGGATCTAGGGTGGTTTCTGTTGTACATGGGTCAGGTAAATCTGCAGGCACTGTCGGGTTTTGGGTTTTTTGGGTTAGGCTGGTTGTATAAACTGGAATATGTTTAGTGTGGGTTGGGTTGGAGACATAAGGGGGTGGTGGGTAGAACCTTTTGTTGGTTATTCAGTGGATATCTGGTGGTTCTTTTGTTCCCTCCCATTTCTTGGTCTTTAGGTCGAGTCTACGCTACATGCCCCTATAATACCATAGTTAGTAAGGTTTGGAAATAATTGGATGGTTTAAGTTTTCTAAGTGTGATGGGATACACACAAACTCGTGAGTTATAAGGAAGGACTGGCTTGGGGAGAAGTTCTTTCGTTGGTACCCCATGTGTCCCATATCCCCAAGCCAAAACCTTGCGTAAAGTCTTTTTGGCCCTTTTTTTTTAATCCTAATTGCATTTGTTTAAAAATTAGAAGTTTGGGTTTTATGGGGGTGGGACATGTTATCATTTTGGAAGCAAAATCACTGATGTTTTTGGATCTGAATAATCTTCACATGTCGAAATATAATATTGTTGAGAGCTGGAGGCATTAGGTTTGGTGTAGGAGTATATTGTCATGCACTAAGAACAAGCTTCGATGGAAGGTTGGTTTTGTTCGAAGACGTCAAAGTCCTGTTACCAAAGTGTGGTTGGGTATGGCCCGTTGTAACCTGTGGGCTCACTGGAGCTGGGGATATTCTTGGCATGAAGGCCCTCTGGTGGTTTGGGTTCGATGTTGTCAGTTGAAGGGAGGCCCGATTATTATTTTGGTACTTGAATGTTCACTGTTGGATGCGGAAGGCCTAATTTGGGATTGAGAAGTGCTGATGCAGGCCCAAAAGTGGGTTCATACGATGCTGCTCAAGGCCCACCAGGGGTGGTTTTTATTAAATTGTATGGATGATCATGGGCTCAAAAGATGGACATTAGACTTACATTAAGTTTAAAGGTCACATATGGGACCAGGCCTAAAATTTCGCACCTTGTACTCGGTTATGGGCAACCTAGGTGGGTTTTATAAAATGGGCTAGGGTTATTTTGTTCAACAACTTCATGGTTTCTCAAAGAGCAGAAATGGATCAATGGGCTTCGTTGCTTTTTTGGGCCGACTAACAACATAGAGGGTTATGCTTTGGTGGGCGGGGCTTTGTTCGGGTATATCCTGTTGGGTTGGGATCCTAATACAAGATACCTCGTAGGTTACTTTTTGGACAAAAGGGATTGCACTCTTGCCTACTAAAAAAGAATGGTATTCAAGAAATGTTACAAAAAATGGTTAGGAAATTGTATGTGTCACACCCGACCCGTAACCATATGGTATGGGGCATGATGATTGCCCATAGCTCTTGACAACTAATCATTGTTACTATCTTTAAAGTATGTCCTTTTAATTGTCATATAACATATAATAATCAAAATTGTTCATACATTGTTCAAAAAGCAAACATTTCATAAGATTTCAATTTAATATCCTAAGGTCCATGCTACGTGTCCTCATCACTTGGTTATTGACCTTGAAACCTGCACCACATTAGAAAAATTTATTTTTGGGTCAACCAATATGCTTGGTGAGCAAATTTCTCATTTTATACTAAAAAATTTAAAATATTTTTTTTTAAACATGCACCTCAAGGTTAGTATGAAAATTGTCTCATATCAACAACATAGTCAACACATCCATATATCCAAATATACCAAACAAGAATACCCAATCAATTAACCACACAAAACAACTAAATATAAGATTTATGACAATAGCGTGCATTAGTCTCAAGCCCCGAAGATCGAGTCCAATATTGTTGACGATACTAGGCTACAGCCCATGGCCGTGGAGAACCTAGTCAGCCTGGATTCACTAGATACAATAGCATGCAATAGACTTGACATTAGATAGCATATACAATAATAGAATACACATAAGACGTCCACATAATAAAACTTGATCATAGCATGTTAAGTAAATCAAAAAGTATAACATGATGCACCCCAAAAAATGTACAATTGAAAAGGGAAAAAAGGAAGAGATTACTCCCAGGTTGCGTTGCTATGTGATCCACGCAAAATCGTTAAGGTTGATAATTCATCTACGCGAGCGCTTAAATAAAACATAAGATCGAATTTTTCCAAAATGATATATGGCCTTGAGATGGATCCTGATAACCTAAAGATAATTTATTTAAAATCAATACCATGATTCATTTCCATGACTATTCGCGTGAATCATACTTATGTAACTATAACGTTTCCCTTGAAGAATGTCACATCCTAAAAGTAGTTGTATTCGAGATTTATCTAGTGATTATTTTGAGATTGATTAATAGTTAAAGACCAAATTTTGTTTCAAATAAAATGCCCACATATATGTATCATTATCTCATTTAAACAGTAGCATTGTCATTGTAAAATTGGTTTCAAATTTTTATGTCTATACACAAAAGTTAATTTCACATTTAGAGTTTAAACAAAAGTTTATTAAAACTGGCTTTATATAAAGAGATCCAATTCCTTAATTTGTGATTTAAGTTTGTTAAGACATGAATATTTTGGGCTAATGAAAAGAAAATAATTATTTTTAAGAAATTTGAACCGATATGACTCGAAAATATAACTTTGGGCTACAGGTGAACCCATAGAAAATTATGCATGGGTCCAACGACCTAATCGACCGTCGTTAGATAAAAAAAACTCATTGACAAAACTAATCCATGATTGTAAATAATGACCAATTATCTATCCCGTGGTTTAACTCGGACCACATAAAAAGGAATTGTAATTTATTCTCTAAATGAACATATATTAATAGGAGTGAGTTTTCTTCTAGCTTTTTGGACTATATTAAATCTTTTAAAATAATTTTATATTTTAACTTAATTGTGGTAATATAATTAACGTAGTTAATTAGATAGTAGAATAGAATTATGATAGATAATTAGATAGTATCTTATATTATATATAGTTAGGTTATATGTACCTGACGATAAGTAAACGATTACTTCTAATAATTGGGAGAACATAGAGCAGTCTTTTTCTTGAAGAGTTTAAACTCAACGGCAACTTATTATTGTTGCAAAAAGGTTTTGATGGTCTAAAATAACAGTTGTATATCATTTACATGTTAGAATGGTTTAGCAAACTTGTTTGACATCGAATAATTGAAAAAGTGTTGTCTTAGGCCATCTGATAAACATAACGTAGGTATAACTTTGGAAATTTTGAAAAGCAAAATAAACAAGGGATTATAAGTTTTAATTGTGTATTGAAACTTTAATGTGTGAGAAGTTGTATTTGTCTCACATCGATGGATAGATAAATTTTTTATTGATTTATATTTATAATTCTCTACACGAATGTACTCCTATGTGACAAGTCACACCTAGTGGTAGCCAGGAGGGTGCAAAGCACCTGACATGCAACCGCGCTCAGGACCGGGATGAGGGCGCAATGTGGCTCTTTGATGGCGCAATTTACATGCTCACATCGCCGTCAGCCGCTTGAAGCGGCATTTACTATTTTTTAGATGTGGCTTGAGCCAGTGGTCGGGTGACTGTCTACATTTCTACTAGTCAAGTGAATTAAGTTTTTAGAATTCATTAGGTCATTGAATTCGAGACTTAATTTTATTGATTCTGACATTTGAGTGTAAAATTCTAAAAACATTATATACAAAGCTTTGTGCTTTGTTTAGAAGACATATACTAAAAATCGTATGCTCATACAACACAAACATCAAACGAATTTTCTAACTTTGAAACTCTGCACACTCTTGTTTCAGGTATTCTTTTAGGTGCTAGGCTAATCCCGGCTATACAATCTGCTTAGGCTGTTGTACCCTAGGAAACAGACGGGTTCACTTGGGTGGCCCGAAATCTGTTTTAAAGGAAGCGTGTTCTTCACTTGCCTCAGTCACCGTTGTTTTATTTTTTTTCTTTTATTTACATTTATGTATTTTATTTTTAGTTTAGTTTACATTTCTGTATTTTATTTACTTTAAGTTTGGTTTTCTTCTTTTTTATGTGATGTAATCAGAATATTGATTAATAAAATGTTTATTTTATTTTGTGAACGGTTGTCCTACAAGTTTAAAACATATTTTAAAACCCGTTCACTGTTTTGATTTAAAAAAATTATAAAGTGTTTCTTTTGTTTATTGCAAACCTTTTGTAGTTTCTGTTGGTTTTCTGTAAACCAATTCGTTCAACCATAAAATGATTGCTTTTTTTATTCTTGTTTCAGAAATGGCTACTGTTCAAGCAACCACATCAACCACTGTTGGATCCACATCCACTAGCATGGGAACATTAGTTGGTACCCAAAAGGCTTAAGCGGTTGCTAACCATGCTGAAAACCAGAGAAATTTACTGGTTTAAATTTTAAGAGATGGCAACAGAAGATGTTGTTCTATCTAACCATTCTAAACCTTGTGAGGTTTTTGACTGAGTCCCCTCCTGTTCTCGCAGAAAGGTGTTGGGCTTGGATTGCTAAAGGTTTACTCATTAGGGTTATTTTGGGCTTTGGTGTATATTGTGGGCTTCCTAGTGCCTTATGGGCTTAGGGTTGTAATAGTGGGCTTGATAGTGCTTATAAATATAGATGCTAGGTTAATGAGAGGGGATTAGAGAATTGTAATCAGAAAACTTGTATCGACATCTTTTGGTGTATGCAAGTTAAAGTTATTCAAAATTGTTCTTCTTCCTAATCATAATTTCCGCTACTGATTAGGTTAGTGATACCTGTTTGATCAGCTTACGGGACTTACAATTGGTATCAGAGCCTGCTGTTCAAATACAGGCTCTGGGTATTGCTGATTGAAGAAGTTTTTTGAAGAGCGTTGCTGCTGTTTGGATCGTTTTTTGTTCCGGATCACTGTTCAGCGTCGGAAAGGTTACTGTTCCGAATAACTCGAAGAAGTTTTGAAGAATTCGGATCTGAACTGTTCTAGATTCCGAAGAACACGAAGAAGGTTCTCACATCTCGGATCAAATACTGATCCACATTCCGAAGAACACGAAGGTGATCATCCATCTCGGATTGATCCCGAACTGTTCTCAATCCGGATTGCAATCCAGGTTACTATTGCGGTTATCTATTCCTTGGAATTCAGAATACTGTTGCAGGAAAGGCGGGTCACTATTACGGATAAAGATAAGGATTCTGGATTCTTCATTCCAGACTCTTCATTCCGGATTCACATTCAGAATTGCTTATTCCGGATCATACATCTCGGATTTTCATTCCGGATTTGTCATTCGAAATTCTCATTTCGGATTTGCAATTCGGTCATCTCATTTCGGATCCATCAGCTTCCGGATTCTCCATTTCGGAATTAACAATCCGGATTCATCAATCCAGATCATCATCAATTCGGATACTACTTCCAGATTTGACCATCATTAACTTCAGGGTTGACTATTCCGGATTAGATTCAGATTTCGTACTGTTCATCGCAGACACTTAAAATATATTTATTTTAAATCGGTTTGGTAAATTTTTAATTAATTATGATGGCTAGATACATGACCGCACAAGATCTGACAAATGCCACTCTGGCTGCTCTGCAATCGCAAACACTGGCCCTCCATCAAAAGCTGGATCAAGTAATTGGCACTTCCACTAAAGTGCCACGTTTATTGTATGGGGATGAATACTATGAATGGAAGTTCCATTTTGAACAGTATTGCAAGGCTAAAGAGCCTGGTGTGTGGAGATGCATCATGAATGGTCCAAGAACCATAGTTTACAGCACAGAGCAAGATTCAGACACGAAAATTCCTAAGCCCATGCACCTATGGATTCCAGAGGATATCAAGATAATAGAGGAAGATGAGAAGGCCTCAGCAACTCTGACCATGGCCCTTGGACCTGATATCTCTATCGCGGTGAGAAACTGTAAGACCGCAAAGGAGGTTTGGAGTGAGCTGCAAAATCTCTACGAGGAAATGCAGACATGAAAGCAAGCAGGGTGAATCAGCTGAATCAGCAATTCAGCTCATTCAATCACATCTATGGGGAAACTATTGAAAACCATATTCGATGCTATGTCAAGCTTGTTTCCCAAATGATTTCAGCTGAGATTACCCTCACCAACAGTGCCATGAACAGACAATTATTAAACTCACTGCCCAAGAGTTGGGATGCAAATGTGGGCATGATTAAAAAGACCAAGAACTTGAATGATGTCACTCTCACCGAGATGATAGCTACTATCAAATCATGTGAGATGACAAAAAGCAGAGGTAAATCAATCATCAAAGCAGTTTGATGGCCGTAAGGATGACAAGGAAAAACGCGGCTTTAATGTCACAATCTTATTTATAGTCCTCTGCAAGGAAATTCACAAACACCGGGTGGATCAAACGTGGTTTACAGTCCTATAGCCACGCCTCAGAACACTCAGTATGTGTATGGTTTTCAATCTTAGAATCCCATGATGGTTTCAGCTGCTCAAGTTCACACACAGTACCATGCTCAGTATCCCAACATGGTGTTCAGTCCTGAATTCCTCAAACAGTGCAACAAGGCAACACTCCTCAAGCTGCTGCACCAGCGCCTGCAACTGCTCAACCTGCGTCCAACTCTGCGTTTCTCATAAAGAAAACGAAGAGAAACTGGCTATTGCGGCATCAATGATCAAAAGCTTGAACGCTTTCCTGGCTGGTGATCTGACTCCTCCATCTATTCTTCCAATCGAAGTTGATCAGATCATGGAGGAGGACCTGGACGAGATCGATGTTCCTTGGAATCTAGCAATGGCTGCTTTTCGCGTTAACAAGTTTCAGAAAAAGTATGGAAGGCAACCTTTGTAAAATTTGAAGACTGGTCTCACCAAGGACAAACTTAGATGTTACCGATGTCACGAACCAGGACACTTCGCCAGGGAATGCAAGAAGCAACCGTCTGGGTATGTATCATCCAGGGTCGCTGATATACAAAGCAGTGACAGACAGCTGGTTCCCGTCTCTCCCTCCTAGTGACTACGAGTCCATCAAGCAGCTCGGGTGGGAAGTCAACAACATTGGTGGCCCAACAGCATGAAGGTTTCAACTGGGCAGATGCTGCAGCTCAAATGGAAACATTGAATCTATCCAAGAACAGCAACCACTGCATGATGGCGCAGACAACTGAGACGCCTGATCTTTCGGAAACGGTAAATCGAATTCTCTGTTCTAATAGTTGTCGTTTTAAATTATCACAAATGCGCGCCCATAATTCAACTCTAGTAGCTGAATACCAACAAGCTGCGTCACAGAACATCGCCCTTAAACATAAAAACAAGCTTCTTATGGAGTAGGTCGAAGCTCAGAAACAAGATGTAGCTCAGCTAAAGCTAGACTTGAACCAACAACAATGTTGGGTCTACGACTATAAGCTAAAACTAGCTGAAAAGGACGTAGAACTTCAAGCAGCTTTAGCTAAGCTAAACGCCTTGATAGGAAAGCTTCACGAAAATGAAAAAATATCAAAAAATTTGAAACTTCTAGTAAACTTGTCAAGGACTTATGTAACCTCCAGCTTAACTATCAAAAGAATTTTACCAAAGGCCTTGGGTATAATAGGGTGCCTCCACCATATAATCATAATTATACTAGAATGCCTGAATCTGATGAAGCTGTAGATAATGCAGAAAAAATGATTTATGGTAAACCTTCAGATTTTTATCCAAACCATGGACGCCCTATTACCCAAAGTTCTCCAAACCCACTGAACTCAAGAGGGATGATGTCTTTGTCCCTCCACACCACTTTCACATGAAACTGGTAATCATCCCTCTGGAAGTACAGATGGCTTGGAGAAAGTTGTGCCTGAGGCAGACAAATCCACGTCCTCCACAGAATGTAAAGGAAAAGAATCTTCTGATACTAAAGCTAAATTCGTGAAAGATACTAATGTGTCTAACTCACGTGCAGAAGAAATTTTAGTTGAGGATATCACAGAGGGTGATCAAGAGGAATGTCTGAATGCAAATTCAGACAATTCGGCTATTGATTATGCGTTTTATAAGCCTGCTTTTGACATTTTAGATCAATTTTCTTGCTGAACAATTTACATGCTCAAACAGTGTTGGTTGTGTTGAGAATTTAGACAGTTTTAATTCTGGTTTTTCATCAAATACTGATGTCTTGAATGATGCTAGTAACTGCAATAACTCTTGTGATGAGAAAATGAATTTAGCTGCAGATTGTGCATCAACAGATGGTTAGGTTTCATCAGCTTCAGCTGAAGATACCAAGAGTTTTCCTTCAGAGGCTTCGTCTGTTGATGCATCTCCTAGGGTTAACAGTGTGAAAGTAGACCAACCAATCAATTCTGTAAACGTTGATAGTGACATAATTCTAGAAGACTCGGGCGATTCAACACAAAGGACTGATTCTGATATGACAGAAGATGAACACTCTTTTTCTCATGATTCAAATGAAAATCTTAAAACTGATTTTGAATCAGAGTCTCAAATTTTTCAAACTCGCGAGATTCCACATTCATCTTCTGAAATCTCAGAACAGGATTCCCTGTAGAGCCACTCGCGTCCTCTACAAAATCTGTCATGAAATGTGATTTGAAGAGGAAGATTAAGAAGCGGAGAACACGTCGTTCTAAAAAGAAGAAAACAAAACAGATGTCTTCATAAACTGAAACGGCAACTACTGGGTCTTCTCATCAAACTGAGAAATTGACTCAGCAGTCGCAAACTGAATCTGTTAAGCAATCAGCTGAATAGATATCGGTTAAAATTTTGCCAAAATCTCCATATTCAAAATCCTGAATTCAAATCACAAAACTAATAAGTGTGCTGATGGTTGTGCGCAGGACACCGTCAAGACCAAGACCGTCATCAGTCGTCAGTACCCGCCAGCAAGAAACTGACAGACAAATTGCCCAGAATTTCCCAAGCTAACAGACTGTTTTCTTCCAGAAGAGGAAGACCTGTTTCAATTGTGGATCTCTCGGGCACATTGCTTGCAATTGTAAACCTTTACCTCATTCAAAACTTTGTATTCTAGACATCAGAAGACTATGCCTAAACGCCCACCTCAGGCTCGATTTGTGGCTAAGTCTTCTGATCGCGACTGAAACTTGGCCAAGAAACAATCTTTCAAACCCTTGGGACCTTCAGTTTCCTAGACTCCCTCTAGCACTCTAAGGATTATGCAGAGGTCTGATTGGTAACCTGGAGGCCTAAGTTAGTGGCCAAGACTCAGTCTACTACCCCCATTTCTAATAAATCAAAAACATCATCAACCTCATCCTCAACTAATTTAATCTTTCTGAGGTTACTTACGTTGATGCTAATGGTAAGCCCAGATCTTCAATGGCCTGGGATCCAGTCTCTAACTAAAACCTGTTGACATGTGCAGGAACAGCTCTGGCGCGCTCTTGTTAGACTATGGTACATTGACAGGGGCTGTTCTAGGCACATGACCGGAGACATCTCGCAGTTGAATGACATTCAGTTCTTCGATGGCGGGTTTGTTTCCTTCGCAGGTGGAGAGACAGGGAAAATTACCATGAAAGGAACTGTTTGCAACGGAGCCCTAGCTTTAAGAATGTCAATTACATACAAGAATTGAAAGACAGTCTTTTAAAGTGTGTCTCAACTCTTGACAATCATTTGGATGTTCTCTTCACCAAGAAAGGATGTTATGTGCTCAAACCCGATTTAATTATTCCAGATGATTGGATTCTTCTTAAAGCTGCCCGTAAAGGAAATGTGTATGTTATTGATATGAACCAGGCTCCTTCTGACAAGCTCACTTGCCTCTTCTCACGACAGCCGAACATGACGCCATGTAATGGCATTGCAGACTGGGACACATCAACATGAAGAATTTAAATCGTCTTGCAAAAGGTGGCTTAGTCAGAGATCTACCAGTTCGTAACTTCATGCAGATTGGAAAGTGTGAATCATGTGCGTGTGGGAAACAACATCGACAGCCGCACAAATCTAAAGCCGTTCCCTCCACGTCTCAAGTCTTAGAACTGCTACATATGGATCTCTTTGGTCCAACAGACATACGCAGGATTGGCGGGAAGGTTCACTGTCTGGTTATTATTGATGACTACTCTCGATTCACCTGGGTTTTCTTTCTCACACATAAAAGTGAAACCGCTGAGTTAGTCAAACAATTTGTCACGCTTATGGAAAACCAGACAAATTCTACGGTGAAGGCTATTCGGTGTGATAATGGGATAGAGTTTAAGAATATTACCTTAAACTCTTTCTACTCCTCCAAGGGAATTGACCGACAGTTTAGTGCAGCCAGAACCCCACAACAAAATGGGGTTTCAGAATGCATAAATCACACATCTAACTGCACGCATGCTGGTTGAATCCGAGCTACCTCTTATTTTCTGGGCAGAAGCAATCAATACTACATGCTATGTTCAGAATCATGCCCTGATCAATAAACTCCATATGAAGACTCCATACGAAGTGGTTGAAGGTCGCGAACCTTCAGTCAAGCATTTCCGCAAGTTCGGATGCCATTGTGTTCTCCTACTCATGGATGCTAAAGGAAAGTTTAAATCACGCGGGGATCCTGGCATCTTCGTTGTCTATTCTAAAAATACGTCATACCGCGTTTATAACAAGATCAAGAAGATGGTAGTTGAAACCTACAATGTGGGTTGGCTGGAGGAAAATCCCAAGGACACACGCATTGGTCCTGACTGGTTGTATGACTTACTCCACATTATTTAATCATTTTGATGTGTCTTCCAATGTGCCTGCAGGTAACAGTTCAATTTCTGCCCTTCCAACGGTCCCCATTTCATCTGAAGACGATGCTGACGCTGCAAGCTACATGAGACTTTAAAGCAGCTGAGTGTGGATCCTCCTAGATTTAATGACGCTGTCTCGTCTTCCTCCACCGTTTCGCATTCTCAAGAACCAACTATCTTGTCGCCTGCTCAGATTGATCCTCTTGAAGTTGTGGTTTCTGATCCAGAGCCTCCTACGACACATGAAGGACTTACTACCGATGTTTTGGGTCCTCTCTGTTTCCTGAGCCTACTCCACTCGATTGTTCGGTGGATTCCTCAGCACATACTTCTACTGGTGCCTCTGTTGAGGGGAGTAGCTTCAGCTAGTGTCACCAACTTGCAAACATATGTTCTCGTTCCCGCTACACCAATACCGCAACGTTTACAGGGTGATCACCCATTGAGAATATTATTGGTCCTGTCAACGTTGCTGTTCGAACCCGAAACCAATCTGGGGATATCAATACCTGTCTCTATTCTTGCTTCATTTCACAAATTGAACCTAAAAGTATTGATGTGGCCTTGCAGGAACGGCTGGGTGGATGCCACTACGAGGAACTCAATCAATTTGAGAAGCTTGGTGTCTGGCAATTGGTGAAGCTGCCTAAAGGAAAACGTGCTCTCGGAACTCGCTGGGTTTTCCGTAACAAGCAGGATGACACTAGAGTTATTGTTCGAAATAAAGCTCGACTGGTGGTTCAGGGATTTCGACAGATTGAAGGATTAGATTATGATGAGGTCTACGCACCCGTCGCGCGTTTGGAGGCTATACGCATTTTCTTGGCATATGCATCTTACATGGATTTCACTGTATATCAAATGGATGTCAAGACTACATTTCTATACGACAAGGTGAAAGAGGAAATCTACGTGGCACAACCACCGGGCTTTACTGATCCTACAAGCCAGATTATGCTTACAAACAAGAAAAAGCTTTGTATGGGTTGCATCAAGTGCCTTGCACATGGTATGCTACTCTTACAGAGCATCTCTTGCTCATGAATACACACGGGGAACCATTGATCAAACCCTGTTCATCAAACGGTTGATAAGGACATTATTCTCGTCAAATCTACGTTGATGATATTATATTTGATTCCACCAATGATGGTTTGTGCCGCGCATTCGAGGAAATCATGAAGAAGAAATTTGAGATGAGCTCATTGGGGGAGATGACCATGTTTTTGGGACTTCAAGTTCGTCAGAGCCCACAGGGCATCCTAATTCATCAAGGAAAATATGTCCATGACGTTCATGCCAAATTCAAGCTTACGGATTCAAAGCCTATGGCTTCACCTATCGTAGAATGGCCTCTGCTAAATGAAGATGCTGAAGGAACGCCTGTTAATTCGACTATGTATCGCTCCATGATTGGATCACTCATGTATCTCACTGCTAGCCGGCCAGATATCATGTTTGCCGTCTGCCAGTGTGCTCGTTATCAGGCTACTCCTAAACTTTCTCATTTACATGCTGTTAAACGAATTTTTAGGTACCTCAAAGGGGCTCCATCACTGGGCCTCTGGTATCCTAAAAATTTTGAACTATTTGCTTTCTCTAACAGTATCTTGGAGGTACAGATAGGGAAATGTGCTCAACTTCGGCTGGTTGCCAAATTCTAGGAGATCGCTTAATCTCGTGGCAATGCAATAAGCAACAGACGGTTTCGCTTTCTACCGCAGAAGCAGAATATGTCGCAGCCTCGGCTTGCTGCTCCCAGGTTTTATGGACGCAACATCAGCTTGTGGATTACGGTTTGACTTATCTAAACATAACAATTTATTGTGATAATGATGCCGCTATCCAAATAGTTAAAAACCCCGTTTTCACTCCAAAATCAAGCACATAAATATTAAAGTTCATTTTATCCGTGATTGTTATGAAAAGGGTCTCGTAAAGCTTGAGCAAATCCACACTGATGCAAATGTGGCGAATTTGTTCAGAAACCTGTTAGCAACGCGCGTTTTCAAGTGCTTGTGGATCTTCTCAAAATGATTCGATTTTCTACCTAGGCATCCTCTGTCTTTGTGTTTTGTTTACTGTTCTTATTTTCTTTTCAATGCTTAATAAATTTGTTCATATGTATGCACAAATTTAGAGGGAAATCTTAAAAAAAAAACAGTTTTTGCAAGGATAGGGAAATGAAATACTTTTTCGTGATAAAATGTTTGACTAACACATGTAAGGTGTCGAAGCGGGAAAAGATTTGGATCGAAAGTGATGTGTCGGTAGGTCTAAAAATCAATCGGATGGGGAAAGACAAATGATATAAACATAACGAACTATGTACTCAGTGGGTCACTTATATAGGCGTATGATTTCATGGTCTTAAATCTTGCGTTGATAGATAGCCAACATCTGAGGTTTCGGGTCTTTATGCTGTTGAGTCATCCGGGGATATCTTGGCTGCCCTTCTGTTGCATCCAGATTATATGCAGACCTAGGCACAGTCAGGATATCTTTGTAAAAGAGCCAAAATGGAAAGGCCAAAACCTAAGAGAACATAAGTTTTTGTAAGTCCCGTAAACGATCAAACAGGTATCACTAACCTAATCAATAGCGGAAATTATGATTAGGAGAAGAACAACTTGAATAACTTCAATGATTATAACTTGCATACACCAAAGATGTCAGATACAAGTTTTTGCAATCAACTCTCTAACCCCTACTAAATGACCTAGCCCCTTTATTTATAAACATCATAAAGCCCATAGTTACAACCCTAGGCCCATTAGGCACTAGGAAGCCCACACTAACCCCAAAAGCCCAAATACACCACTAATGAATAAACCTTTAAAGCTCCAAGCCCAACATTCTCCCCCTAGGTTTACTTCATTTGTCCTTCGGTTGAGCATCCACACCTAAACGTCCAGCAATAATACCAGCAATTGCAGTCGTCCAATCTTTAGCACACACCTCGTATAGCTCTTCAGTTCGTATTTTATGAGAAGCAAGAACTTGTAAATCTTCATCATGAAAGCTAACTAGATCCACCACATCGTTCACCCTAAACGCCTTCTCTTTCGTCACAATAGCAACACTTCTGACTTTTGGATCGTATAACCAAAAGTTGAAGTTCTTCAGAATTCCCCTCGGAAAGGTAGGAGCAACCGGGATAACTAATTCTTTGTCCATCGGCGGCCACATCACATATTTGAACCTTTTGCCCGTGTGCGCATCGCGAACTCCCTTAGCTGCTCTCAAATACGGTTCAGCAGTCTTCATACTCTTAAATCCGCTCCTAACCTCACGTTCAAGCTTCTTAAAGAATCTCCAACCCGGTCCACGCTCTATAGTGTCATCATCAGTGTATGGAGCTCTTCAAAGATCAGTCAGTGTAACTTTAGTCCATGTCTCGAACTGCGACTCTTTTGAATTCCCTGGTTCCATCCTGGCGCATGATGATCCACAAGTTTTTAACATGATCATACATCCAACTCAGCACCTTCGACTTGTTTCCCACCTTACTATAATAACTGGATCCCAACTCCATCACATGTCTCTCGGATTGATTGGTTGGATCTTTCAGCTAAAAATTTTCGTCCAGAGGATTCAAGTTAACATTCTTCATCAACACCATTTGCTTCTTCTTCCTCAGATCTGCAGCACGTTTCTGACTGGCAGTGAACTTTCTGCGTGGATCGCTTAAATAATCATCGAAACTGGCTTGACGTTCGGCTGCCAACCGCGTAGCCTAACCTCTGTTCTTCAGTTTCTTCTGCCATACGCTGTTGTGCCGTACGATGTCTAGTTTCAACATTCATCGGATCATCGGTAGGATCACTAAACTCCCTTCCAAACTTGTTCTCCAGCTTGCCCCTTAAATCAAACACAAGATTCATAAGCATCGTGACATCTCCCTGTAGCTGATCGATAGTTTGATCTCGAACATCTAAGCGATTATGCAGAGAGGCAATCTGAGCATCCTTTAACATAACCTCCTGTTCCAGCACAACTACCCGTTTCTTCAAATCAACTACATCTATCTCTGTATCATCGTCATCACTGTCCAATCCCCCAAACTCGAATGCCCTCTTCTCAGATCTACGCACATAATCATCAGCAACATCATCAGAATAACCGACTCCACTACCACCCGCTTCCGAACCACCAGCACCTGACGAACTACCTCCAAAGTCTCTCATTTGCAGAGCCGTGTCAGCAGGAATCGATACAACTATGGACTGTGTAATGATAGGAGTGGTTTGCTGTGCAGATGAAATAGGTGTGTCAACCATCGATGTAGGAACAACAGATTCAACAACAGTAACCTCAGCAACAGTGATCTCAGCAGCAGTAGATGTAATCAAATCAGAGGTAGCAATAGTAACAGCAACGGGAACTTCAGGTGTACTAGATGAAATGCTCGGCCCAGTTCTCTACCTCTTGATTAACGGTACCTCATCTTCTTCGTCTTCGTCATCTTCTTCAGTCTGACCGGTTGGTGCACCAATAGACAGAATGTCAAGTGGGGGATCACCCTGTTTCTCTTGGATATCTTTCAATTGAGCGATCAAGGCTGCTAGGTTCTCAGACGACAACTCTGGTAAAACAGGAGTCAAGGTGGCATTGAACGCATCAAGATCATCCAGAAAGGCTTGGCCAACATCATCCTCATCATCGGTGACTATATCCTCTATTTCTATCTACTTTTCTTTTGCCGGTATATCGTGTTCTTCAGCCATTATGGCGTTTACTAGAGGAGGAGGAGGTGGTGGAGCATACAAACTAACAACTTCAGAAAACTTTCCAAAAATTCTTTAGAGGAAAACGACCTACAAACACCGTCTTTGAAGTAGAGCGGTTCTTCTTCATTGTTGCAAAGATAGTAGGCCCCATTGGCTTCATATTCAGTAGATTAGCGTCTGTAGCATCCTTCGCCAAATCTGGATAACGGGCATCAAGTATCAGCTGGATAAAACATGGGTATAACAAAAACATCCGTTTCTTGGACTGCTCTAAGATTTTCTTCATGTTATCAAAGATATAACCAGAATAGTTATACTTCTAGTTCATGACTAATGAGACTATCGCAGATGTCTGTGCCTGATTTGGCTGATCTAGCCCGCCCTTATTTTCTGACACACACTGCATGAACATGTGTATGAGTAACCTCCAGTATGCCGGAAACATCTTCTTCAACAGTGGCGGATAGGAACCCTCATATCCCATCTCCATAAGTACCGACAGCACCTTTTCTTTGACGTAAGTTGTTGGATCACTGAAGGTATCTGTCAGCTGTAGCACATCCCTCACACAAGCTTCGTTCACCACAATCTCCTTCCCTTGAATCTGTGAACATATAAAAGGTCTACCATCTTCACCCCTCGGCTGAATACGTGCTCTTTTCCAAAATGAGTGGACTAGATCTCTGTATATCATAGGGTTAGCATGGAGGGAGTAAGCAATTCGGCAAGTGTTGAGCTCCACTATCATCACCTGAAATTCCTGAAAGAACTCAGCTGGCGGGTCTGAGAGATACCTGGCCTGGTTGTGAAACTGTTCCTCAACCAACATCACCGCGTCAAAAGCTTCTTCCACCATATCTGTCAAAAGTCAACAGCGTTAAATCCAACTAACGGAAGTTAACTGAGTTTTAACATTATAGCAGTTAAAAACTAACTGGATAGATCAAACAGAAGTTAACGTTCAAATTAATACTAGTTCAAATTAATTAAGGGGTTCAACGGTTGAAAATGTCCAAAAACATCAAATCCGGATTATTGACAGTACAAAATGAATCCGGAATGAACCTTTCATGAATCCGGATTGAAGGAGGTCAAAGATGTAATCCGGATTATATATTGTATCTCGGATAGATATGCATTCCGGAGGAAGATCCAATCCGAAATGATATCTGAGTTCATCATTTCGGATGAATACCGATCCAGAATGCAATCCGAAATGCTTAGGACTTGAAGATCAATCCAGAATATGATCCGAATTCTTCACAAGTTCCTCGAGTTCTTCGGAATAGTAGCCTCCGACGATGAACAGTGATCCGGAACACCAAAAACTGATCCAAACAACAGCAACACACTTCAAAAACTTCTTCAATCAGCAATACCCGAAGCCTGTATTAGAACAGCAGGCTCTGATACCAATTGTAAGTCCCGTAAACGGATCAAATAGGTATCACTAACCTAATAAATAGCGGAAATTATGATTAGGAAGAAGAATAACTTCAATGATTATAACTTGCATACACCAAAGATGTAAGATACAAGTTTTTGCAATCAACTCTCTAACCCCTACTAAATGACCTACCCCTCTATTTATAAACATCATAAAGCCTATAATTACAACCCTAGGCCCATTAGGCACTAGGAAGCCCACACTAACCCCAAAAGCCCAAATACACCACTAATGAATAAACCTGTAAAGCTCCAAGCCCAACAGTTTCTTCATAAGTTCTTATGTAACACATACGGTATTTGTCTAGCCCTCGTCAGTCACTATTGGTCTCTCTACTATACGGAAGTACTGACCTGTTCACCAATAGCCTGATGTTGTAAAACATAAAGGATGACCACAGTATATTCACCTGCTACGATGAATTGTTGTGCTTACCTTGATCGCGGGGTATGTCATGGTATGGGACACATGAGTATCATAGTATAATACTACCTTAAGAGTACCATAATGCCTGAACTACAAGGGTTGAGTTTTAGAGTTAAATGGACAAGTGTATTGACAATCGCTTAGACCAATTGAACCTGCTCATACTGAAAAATGTTCCTTAGTTAGCCTTTGAAACGATTTGATCCCTTAGCAAGGCTGTGTTAATATTTATGTCTGTTTTAAATAGTTCTTCTTTGTAGAATGTTAAAAGGTGGTTAGATGCTTGGTTAGTCTACTTGATGAATTTTGGTGAGATGGTTTCTGTCATGAGATATTGGACTGGCCCAGTGTGCTTTGGGATTTAGGCCAGTCTAATAAAATTGGTTAAAAATCTTAAAATTGGAAACCCAAGTTCCTATTTCGGATTGGGCTTCTTTGGGCTCAAAAGGTTACTGTTCCGGATTGAGCCTGTCACAAGCCTAATCCGGATTCACAATTTTAGGCCCAAGCGCATTTCGGAAGTATATAGGTATCTCTGATCTCTCATTTCGGATTATCCACATATTCCGAAATCAAATTTCTTCTCTGATTCTCTCTATTCGAATTGTGCATCTCGGATATTCATCCGGATTAGGTGTAACTTACTTAAATATATGAATTCCAGATGAAAACTTATAATATTTAATGCATTCTGGATTGTATCTCGGATTGATCTTCAAGGTCTTAGGCATTTCGGATTTCATTCCGGATTGGTATTCATCCGAAATGATGAACTCGGATTTCATCTCGGATTGAATCTTCATCGGAATAATAATCCATCCGAGATACTATGGGTAATCCGGATTGCACTTTTGTCCGAACTGTATTTGACCTCCTTCTAATCTGGATTGATGAAAGGGTTCATCCGGATTAAACTTGAACTATCAGTAATCCGGATTTGAGGTTTTTGAACCTGTCATCCGGTTTGAACCTTTTCAACTGTTGAACCCTATAATTAACTTGAACTCTTGTTAATTTGAACCTTGACATCTGATTGACCTATCCAGTTAGTTTTAACTGCCATACTGGTAAACTCCGTTAACTTCTGTTAGTTGGGATTTAACTTGGTTGATGTCTTGACATATATGGTTGAAGAAGCGTTCGATGCCGTGATGTTGGTTGAGGAGCAATTCCACAACCAAGCGGGGTATCTTTCTGACCCCCAACAGAGTTCTTTTAGGAGTTTCAATCTATGATTGTGGGGGCTAAAAGTGTGTAAGATTGCATATGCCCTCCGAGCTAATCTGGTTATCTACAGAGACCTAGTACATTCGTTCTGGAAAAGAGCATGATTTCAGCCAAGAGGTGAAGATGGAAGACCGTTTATCCGTTCGCAGATACAGGGTAAAGAGATAGTGGTAAACGAAGCGTGTGTGAGAGAGGTGTTGCAGATTGCCGATACGTTTAGCGATCCAACCATTTATGCCAAAGAGAAGGTACTTCCTGTGTTGATGGAAATGGGATATGAGGGATCGTATCCACCACTATTGAAGAAGATGTTTTCAACTTATTGGCGGTTGCTTGTTCACATGTTTATGCAGTGTGTATCGGAGAACAAAGGTGGTCTTGATGAGCCGAATCAAGCCCAGACATCTGCAATAGTTTCGTTGGTTATGGACTGGAAGTAAAACTATTTAGGTTATATCTTCGACAACATGAAGAAAATTCTAGAACTGTCCAAGAAGCGAATGTTTCTTTTGTATCCGCGTTTCATTCATGTAATTCTAGATGCCCGCTACCCTGATTTGGCAAAGGATGCCACAGATGCCAACTTGCTTAACATGAAGCCGATGGGGCCTACTATTTTTGGTACAATGAAGAAGAACCACTCTACGTCTAAGACGGTGTTTGTGGGTCGATTTGCTTTGAAGAAGTTCGGGAAGTTCGCTGAAGTTGTTGGTTTGGATATTCCACCACCTCCTCCTCCTCCTCCTCCTCCAGTCAATGCTATAGTGGCCGAAGAACACGATATACCTGACAAATAGAAAGAGATAGAGGACTTAGTTACTGATAACGAAGCCGATGTTGGGCAAGCCACTTTGACTCCCATTTTACCAGAGTTATCATGAGAGAATTTGGAAGCTTTGATTGCTCATTTGAAGGATATTCAGGAGAAGCAAGGTGATCCTCCACTTGATATTCCACCTATCGTTGCACCGACTGCTCTGGTTGAGGAAGATGACAAAGATGAAAAGATGAGGTGCCATTGATCAAAAGGAGAAGAACAGAGCCGAGTATTCCATCAGGTTAACCTGAAGCTCCTGTTGTTGTCACTGCTGCTGAATCTGAGTAGATCATTTCTACCGTTGCTAAGTCTACAGTTGCTGAATCTATTGTTGATACTTCGATACTTGACACACCTGTTATATCTGCAAAGCCAACCACTCCTATTATTACGCAGTCGACTGTTGTGTCTATTCCAGCTGACGAGGTTCTACAAATGATGGAGTTTGGAGGAAGCTCATCAGGTGCTGGCAGTTCTGAAGCAGGTGGTAGTGGGTTGGTCGTACTGATGATGTTGCAAAAGATTATTTGCGCATATCAGAGAAAAGGGCATTTGAATTCGGGGGAATGGATAATGACGATGATGATACGGAGGTTGATGTAGTGGATTTAAAGAAAAGGGTGGTCGTCTTGGAACAAGAGGTTATTTTGAAGGATGCTCAAATTGCCTCTCTGCAGATTCGTTTAGACGTTAGAGATCAGACTATTGATCAGCTGCAGGGAGATGTCACCATGCTTACGACTCTGGTTTTTGATTTGAAGGCCAAGCTGGAAAACAAATTCGGAAGGGAATTCAGCAATCCAACAGACCCGATGAACATTGAGAATAGGCATCGTGCAGCGCAACAGAGAATGGCTTAGGAAACCGAAGAACAGAGATTGGAAGCTGAACAGTTGGCTGCTGAACGTCAAGCTGGTCTGGATGATTATATGAGCGATCCAGCAAGAAGTTTACTGCTAGTAAAAAACGTGCCAATGGTCAGAAGAAGAAACAAAAGGTTTTAATGAAGAATGTCAATGTGAATCCACTTGATGAGAATTTTCAGCTTAAGGATCCAACGAATCAGTCAGAGAGATATGTGATGGTGTTAGGGTCGAGCTACTACAGTAAAGTGGTAAACAAGTCCAGGGTGCTCAGTTGGATGTACGACCACGTCAAAAACATGTGGATTATTGTGTGTCAGGATGGAACACGTGAATATTATTCTAAGGAATCGCAATTCGAGACGTGGACTAAGGTTGCTTTGACTGATCTATTGAGAGCTCCGTATACTGATGATGATACTACCGAGCGTGGACCCGGATGGAGATTCTTCAAAAAGCTTGAACCTGAGGTTAAGAGTGGATTCAAGACTATGAAGACTGCTGAGCCATATCTGAGAGCGGCTAAAGGAGTTCGTGATGCACACACTGGCAAGAGATTCAAATCAGTAATGTGGCCGCCGACCGACAAAGAATTAGTTATCCCAGTTGCTCCTACCTTTCCTTGGGGGATTCTCAAGAATTTCAATTTTTGGCTATACGACCCTAAGGTTGGGAGTGTTGCAATAGTGATAAAGGAGAAAGTGTTCAGAGTTAACAATGTGGTAGATTTAGTGAGCTTTCATGACGAAGACTTGCAGGTTCTTGTGTCACATCAAATTCGAACTGCTGAGCTGTATGAGGTTTGCGCGAAAGATTGGACTACATCGGTAGCTGGGATTATAGCTGGTAGGCTCGGTGTGGATGCTCAACAGAAAGACTAATGTAGTGAACCTAGGGGGGATTGTTGGGCTTGGATTGCTAAAGGTTTACTCATTAGGGGTTATTTTGGGCTTTGGTGTATATTGTGGGCTTCCTAGTGCCTTATGGGCCTAGGGTTGTAATAGTGGGCTTGATAGTGCTTATAAATATAGATGCTAATGAGAGGGGGTTAGAGAGTTGTAATCAGAAAACTTGTATCTGACATCTTTTGGTGTATGCAAGTTAAAGTTATTCAAAGTTGTTCTTCTTCCTAATCATAATATCCGCTACTGATTAGGTTAGTAATACCTGTTTGATCCGTTTACGGGACTTACAAAAGGACATCTGTTGTTCAATCAGTGAGTGCTGTTGATGCACGGAAACATTCTGAGTACCTATGTCGCAACTATGTGTTGAACGGCTTGTCAGATGCCTTGTATAACGTGTATCTCAAGGTTCCAACTGGCAAAGAATTATGGGAGTCGTTGGAACGCAAATACAAGACCGATGATGCGGGTACTAAAAAGTATATTGTGGTTAGAATTTTGGACTATAAATGATTGATTCAAAGACTGTTATGAGTCAAGTTCAATAATTACAGATTATTCTTAGTGACATTTTGTCTGAAGGAATGAATCTTACTGAAACATTCCAAGTGGTAGCAATTGTTGAAAAGTTGCCTCCTAGTTGGGTGGACTTCAAGAATTACTTTAGCATAAGCGAAAATAAATGACCATTGAAGACCTTGTGGTTCATCTTCGAATTGAAGAAGACAACAGGCTATCACACAAAGGAAGTCAAGTTGAAGCTTCTGCAAAAGCAAACCTTGTGGAACATGGTCAATCCTCAAGGGGTCACAAGGGTAACAATGGCCACAAGTTTAATGGCAAGGGGAAAAACAAAGGTATTGACCTTGGGCCAAAGGAAAGTGGTGTGAAGAAGAAGGTTGGTCCCTTTAAGGGAAGTGTTACAACTGCGGACAAACTAGTCATCGTGTTGACCAATGCAAAGAGCCTAAATGTGACACGACTCTTATGGTTGATGATGATGGTATGCCTTTAGTGGCCATGCTTTCAGACCTCACTGCCATGATGGAGGAGGTAAATTTGGTGGCTAACGAGCCAAAAGGTGGTCGGTTGATACTGGGGCAACCCGCCATGTGTGCCCAGACAAGACCCTCTTTAATATGTTTAAAGAGGTGGTGAGAAAAGAGAAGCTCTACATGGGAAATGCTGCTATAGCTAATATTAAGGGAGAATGTGATGTGATCTTAAAGTGGACTTATGGGAAAAAGAGCCCACTTTGAAGAATGTGCTTTCTGTTCCTGTCTTGCGTAAGAGTCTTGTGTCAGTTTGGGTGCGTAACAAGTTTGGCTTTTGTTTGGTTTTTGAAAGTGATACATTTGTTTTAAGTAAGCATAGTATGTTTGTTGGAAAGGGTTATGCCCAAAATGGCATGTTCAAACTTAATGTAATGTCTGTTAAGAAAAACATGAATAAAAATACTAGTACTTCTGCTTACTTGGTTGAGTCTCTAAATGTTTGGTATGGATGTGCTGGTCATGTAAATTTTAATTCGATGCATCGTTTAATTAAATTAGATTACATACCAACTTTTGCCATTAACTCTAACAAAATGTAAAACATGTGTTAAAGTCAAACAAACAAGATCATCCTTCAAATCAGTTGAAAGAATAACAAAACCCCTTGATCTGATACACACTGATGTGTGTGATTTAAAATCAATTCCAACCAGCGGTGGTTATAAATATAATTACCTTTATCGATGACAATACAAGGTATTGTTATGTATACATACTTAAGAGGAAGGATGAAGCAATTGACAAGTTTATCTTGTATAAAGCTGAAGTTGAGAATCAACTCAACAAGAAAATAAAACGTGTGAGAAGTGATAGAGAAGGTGAATATATTTCACCATTTGGGGAAGTATGTGCAAAAAGTGGCATAATACACGAGTTTATCACTCCTTATACACCCCAATCAAATGGCATCGTGGAGCGAAAGAATCGTACATTAAAAGAAATGATGAATGCCATGTTGATAAGTTCTTGGATGAGCCAGGACATGTGGGGGAGGCCATTTTGTCAGCCAATTTTTTTGTTAAAAAATACTTTTCAAGAATAAGGATGTAACACCTCATGAGTTGTGGTGGGGACATAAATCATCCTATAAATACTTGAAAGTGTGGGGGTTCCTGGCCAAGGTGATAGCTACACCCCTAAGACACTTAGAATAGGGCCCAAAACTGTTGACTGCATTTTCATTGGATATGCCAAAAACGGTAGTTCACTTGGTTTTCTTGTATATGAATCCAAGAATCCTGATGTGCACAAGGACTCTATCATAGAGACAAGGCCAGGAAATGTGACTTACTTTGAAGAAGAGTTTCCAATGTTAGTACAAACTTTTGCGAGTTCTTCAAATCATGCAAGTTCATCAACAATGGTTGATGAGATTGTTCAAGAGGAAACTCGTGAACAATCAGAGGTTGAAGAAGGTGAGCTAAGAAGAAGTAAAAGGCAAAGGACTGAGAAATCCTTTGGGCCTAACTTTCTTACATACATGGTTGAGAGTGAGCCTCAAACCTATCGAGAAGCAGTCACCTCTTCAGATGGACCTCAATGGAAAGAAGCCATTAAGAGTGAAATTGATTCTATCTTGTAGAATCATACTTGGGAACTAGTAGATCTTCCACCAGGGTGCAAGCCACTTGGATATGATGGATATTTAAGAAAAAGATGAAAGCTGATGGCTCTGTCGACAAGTATAAGGCACGTTGTGATCAAAGGGTTTAGACAAAAGGAAGGTCTTGACTATTTTGACACATACTCGCTTGTAACTAGAATAACCTCTATTAGATTGGTGCTTGCAATTGCAGCTTTGAGGAATCTGGAAATACATCAAAAGGATGTAAAAACCGCATTTCTCAATGGGGAATTAGAGGAAGAGTTTTACATGGAGCAACCAGAGGGTTAGGGTTTCTCTGCTCCTTGCAAAGAGGCCAAAGTGTGTAAACTTGTCAAGTCGTTATATGGCTTGAAGCAAGCTCCAAAACAATGACATCAAAAGTTTGAGCAAGTTATGCTGAACAATGGTTTGAAAATAAATGAATGCGATAAATGTGTCTATGTGAAAGACACCGCTAAAGGTTATGTGATCTTATGCCTTTACGTAGATGATATGCTTATCATTGGGAGTGATGATAAGATGACCAGATCTACTAAAGACATGTTGAAAGCAAGATTTGACATGAAAGATATGGGTCTAACTGATGTGATTCTTGGAGTAAAGATCATTAGAACCCAAACTGGTTTGGTGCTAAGTCAATCTCATTATGTTGATAAGATCCTTCGAAGTTCAATCCAGAGGACACAAGTGTAGCTCAAACTCCAATTAATACTTCTTAACAATTGTCAAAAAATAGAGGCGAGAGTGTTGCTCAGTTGGAATACTCAAGGATCATTGGCAGTCTTATGTATCTCATGTCATGTACTTGGCCAAACTTAGCATATGCTGCGAGTAGGCTAAGTAGATATACTAGTAATCCTAGTTCAGAGCACTAGAAGGGTATGACAAGATTATTAAGGTATTTGAGATACACGAGAAATTATGGACTGCATTATGGCCAAAATCCAGCTGTTGTGGAAGGATTCAGTGATGCCAACTGGATATCCGATACGAAAGATTCCAGATCTACAAGTGGTTATGTGTTTACCCTTGGAGGAGCAACTATATCTTGGAAGTCATCCAAAAAACACTTATAGCTAGATCCACGATGGAATCTGAGTTTATCGCGTTAGATAAAGGTGGAGAAGAGTCAGAATGGTTACGTCAATTCTTGGAATATGTTCCAAGATGGCCTAAGCCTATGATGACTATTTGCAAACTGTGATTGCCAATCAGCTGTTGGTAGAGCTCAAAATGCAATGTATAATGGCAGATAAAGGGACATACAACATCGGCATAACACGATACGTACTACTCTCAACTGGAGTTATCACGATTGACTATGTTAACATTGCGGATCCGCTTACAAAAGGCTTAAGCAGAGAGGTAGTAAATAAGTCATCAATGGGAATGGGACTAAAGCCCTTGGAGTAAGTTTGTACAACAGAAAACCTATCCTAGAAGATTGGAGATCCCATGATCTAGGCTCAGTAGGACTACCTAACTGTACGAACTGAAGTCACTGTGGGGGAGTACCTCAACATACAAAGGTAGTTACAAACTTCCTAGTCCGTTCATACTTAAATCAGTGATATCAAGAGAGGTTAAGCATATGACTTTTAATGATTTGTAAATCACCTATGTTAGAGATAAGTGAGGTCGCTTGAAATGGAATTGGGGGCACAATTCCTAGAGCTCTCGTAGAACCAGGATAGTGTTCCATGACCATAACGGACACAATTATGAAGGGTAAGCCAGACCAGGAAGAGTAATGTGTGATGTGTAATAACGTCTACGTAAAAAGCGGTTGGTTCAAGGACATCGCATCTATTAACTGCTAGGAGACTAAGTATATGTCACAAAGGAGGGTTTAAAAGGAAACTTACCTATCCTGTATTATTTAACCGCTGAAATTTTATCATGACACTAGAGTGTGTGGGATGATCTCCATTCATATGGGAGATTGTTGAAAATTTCGAAAAACAAAATGAATGAGAGATCATAAGCTTTAATTATGTGTTGGAACTTTAATGCACGGGACGAGGGCGATGAGCGCAATGTGGCACTTTGATGGCTCACTTTGCACTTCGCACGCTCGCATCGCCGCTAGCTGCTTGGAGCCGCCTTTACTATTTTTTAGATGTAGCTTGAGCCAGTGGTCTTGTGACTGTCTACATTCCTACCGATCAAGTGAATTAAGTTCTCAGAATTCATTAGATCATTGAATTTGAGACTTAATTTTTATTGAATTCTATATTCAATTCTGACCTTTGAGTGTAAAATTCTAAACATATTATATACAAAGCTGTTTGCTTTATTTAGAAGACATATACTATGGTTCATACAAAACACACATCGAACGAATTTCCTAACTTTGAAACTTTGCACACTCTTGTTTCAGGTATTCTTTCAGGTGCTAGGCTAATCCCGGCAGTACAATCTGCTTAGGCTATTGTACCTTGAGAAACAGACGGGTTCACCTGGGTGACCAAAAATCTGTTTTAAGGGAAGCGTGTTCTTCACGTTCCTTAGTCACTGTTGTTTTATTTTCTTTGTAATCTTTTTTTTAGTTTAGTTTACATTTCTATATTGTATTTACTTTCAGTTTGGATTTATTCTTTTTTATGTGATGTAATCAGAATATTGATTAATGAAATTATTATTTTATTTTGTGAACGGTTGTTCTACAAAACTAAACTTGGAGAAAGGGTTTAAGAAGAGCATAACCTTGAATTTCTTAGACGATGCCAGGTTGGAGGACGGATTCATGAGTCATGCAACCTCCAAACACGTTGCTGTTTACAGCCACGATGATCGGAAGCCTAAGAGCCAAACAACGAACAAATGTTTTGGTGAACGAAGGATGTTTCAGTATGGTGGCGATCCCGACCACAGACGAGCTCGACGTGCGGCGGGACTTAACAAGACCGCAGGGTGAGTGGCCGATGATCATAACCGAACAAAAGTTGATGGCCGGTGATCAAAGATAATAAACAAAGAAGACGACAGGGATGTAGGCTATAGCTTTTGATTTGAGAGGTTTCAAAGATTATGACAAACCATATCTCAAGACTAAAAACTAGTTCTTCATATAAATCAAATGGCCTCACATGATTTCATAGAAGTCATCTTAATGCCCTCATATTGTCGTTTCAAAGTGTAGAGCTGGATCAGTTACGGAAACAGACATTGAGTAGGTTGTTAAATATGGGGAAGACGATATGTGCAGCGTTTTTTTTAGAGTTCAAACTTCCCACTTTCAATATAAGCCCATGATATTAAACAAATTACCAAACTAGTCCTTCTGGTGTAGATGTTTTGGTAAAATCATTATAAAACTATAACAGCTCTGATAAGACTTATAATATAGGTTTTCGAACCTTAACTTTTTAATAAACTTTTTTTAAGAAAACGTAATTATTTATAAGTGTTATTCCTTAAAAAAAAACTAACTAACCTAGTTAGCCATCTTTATACAATAATACTAATTAACTTAACTAGGTTTACTAATCTAGTTAGTTAACTTGCTTTATTTAAATTTTCCATTAATTACAAGAACAACCCCTTAACTTGTGATTTTTATAACTGACAGATTCAACTCCGTTAATGCTTCCCTTATATAAATCTAACTAAACTAACTAAAATCCTTTATATTTTTATCAATTTTTTTGTCCGTTTCTAACTGAACGCGATAAATGATGAGTAATTAAATAATAAATAATAATAATAATAATAATAATATAATAATATATAATAATAATAATAATAAATGATTTTTTAAAATTTATTAAAAAATCTTATTTGTATTTTATTGAAAAGGGTTCGATTTTGTAATCTGGGTCGGATTTCGAAGATCCGGTTTTGACAGATGTTGCAGTATATGTATTAGTTTGAATAACGGTTGATACTTTTGTATCCCTAGTCAGGGTTATATGGTTTCATATTTTTGGTCTCCAAAGCATGTTTTGGGGATGATACAGGCGTGTGCCCCTTTGAAGGTGTAATCTTTTGTCATATTTTATAGTTTGCTGGGCGATGCCCTTTATCCAGAAAAAAAACCTCTAAACCTAAGTCCTAAAGTTAAACAATAAGGCTAAAACCTAAGTTAAACCATAAAATATAAATATATAAACCATAAAAGCTAACCCTAATATAAGACTCTAAAAGCCAAACCCTAATATATTTCGGGTTTAGGGGTTAGGTTTTAAGTTTTAGGGTTTATGGTTAAGAGATCCTAGTTGAGTTCGACGAGCCGGTTCTAAGCCGCGGGAATGAGTCAAATCAGAGTTCGTTTGAGTCGATTCCAACTTTTTTAGTGTTTCCCAATAAACCTCACAATATATATATTCTAAACCCTAATCCCTAAACACTAACATAATAAAACCTAAACCTCTAAAAACTAAACCCTAAAAGCTAAACTTTAATAACTAACACCTAAAAGCTAAAAAACTAAATGCTAAACCCTAACCTCTAAAAATAAACACAAAATCCTAAAAACTAAACCCCTAAAAGAATTCAACATGTATCTCAATTGTTTGATCGAGTTATTTTTACGAAGAATGAGTTTTCTCATCATCTCCACACACACACACACATATATATAGGATAAGAATTCGTTAGGAACCACCCTTTAATGCGAAAACAGCAGAACCAATGTGGACACAACCAAAAATACCTACAAAAATTAAAAATACACAAAAGTTTTTTTTACTATAAAAAAGGTTAAATTTTGTCCCCATTAAAAAAAATTAACTCAACAACAATACCGATGCACATGTGCAGCGGTACTGTTGTTCTATTTTTTAGTGATGAATTTTAGTGTTTTTTATAAAAAAAATTGAACAAAGAGTACCATTGCACATGTGAATGCGTATGCATATGCACACATGCATTCGCATGACATATGCATTCGCATGCACATGTGCATCGGTACTATTGTTCAATCTTTTCTTAGTGACGAAATTTAGTGTTTTTTTAGTAAAACATATAAAAAAACTATTTTAGCATTTAGTTGTGAGGTGTTTAGTGGTTTAGATTGAGTGGGGTGGGTGGGGGTAAAGTTTTTTAGGTTTTTTGTGGGTGGGAGAGGTGGGGGGGGGGGGGGGGTAGGTTTTTGGGGGTGTGTGTGTGGGGGGGGGGGTTAGGTTTTTTGGTTAGGTATGCTTTTTCTTTTTATAGGGGTTGGGGGTGATTAGGTTTTTGGGTGATGGTGGGGTAGGGGTGAGTGTTTAGGTTTTGGGTGGTGGTGGGGTGGGCTTATTTTGTTGTGTTCATATTAATTCTTTGGTTCTTGCAATAAGAGCGCTTTTCAAATGAAACTTACCCTATATTTATGTATATGTGTGTATATATAATATATATATTAGAAAATATACATATATATATATACATATATATATATATGTATATATATATATGTATATGTATATATAACCTACTTTAGACACTCTAGTTTAAACCTAGACTTCCTTAATGCTAGAATACTAGAGAAGCATGTGTATCTATAAAAATAGTATAGTTTAATGAAGTTCAAATATCGAATCACGAGACACTATCGATGCTAAACTAGACTCTGACTCAACTAATTACTTAATTGTTTTTCTAGATTTGACTTTTGAATTGGAATTTTTAATTAACTAATAACCTAATTAAACTAATGAAAACTAAAGAACTAAGACAAATGCAAAGGCAACTAGCAAGTGAGGTGTAACCAACGATGATGAACAAGCCACCCAGGTAAGAATGACTAATGACATGCAAAACTTTAAAGTTGACAATCTACAAAGTTCTAATTTCCATCCAGACTACCCTCTCGCTAAACTTATGCAAACTATTGAAAGTTTAAATATTTATTCATATCGTAATTAAAATGTCACATAGTCATATAAGTTCCAAATAATCCATACATATATCAAAAACATAAATAAGAAAATAAATTCCATTTATTTTGTCCAAGGCAATCCTACGTGTCTTCATCATCACTTCATCAAACCCGATTTTCTTTATCATACATAAATTAATTTTTTTGGTCAACTAGAAAGTTGGTAAGTAAATCTATATATAGATAAAGTAATTTCGTTTATTTTTTAAAAAGTTAGTATGCAAATAATGAGTTAATGAGATGATCACAACCAATAATCACAACAAATACTAAATCACAACAAATGCCACAACAATACATAAAATAACAAATACCGAAAAGGGCGTTACTAAATGATGATGTACATTAATCCCATAGTCATAAGGAAAGAGTCATTCTATAAATGGGTGACGATACTCACATCCCATGTCATGCGAAAAGGGTCACCTTTGAATAAGTGAGGCGAGACCCACATCTCATAAATTATCACGGAAGGTCAACCGGATGTATGTAAACCTATGAATAAATGAGACACTTAGGAATTGC
The DNA here is from genome assembly GCA_947069175.1 of Scalesia atractyloides. NCBI lineage: Eukaryota > Viridiplantae > Streptophyta > Magnoliopsida > Asterales > Asteraceae > Scalesia > Scalesia atractyloides. The sequence goes on along the minus strand of CAMTDV010000029.1, from coordinate 48,127,655 downwards.
ATAACCATTGGACTTAAACTAAAGAAACCACGAAACCAAATAACACATAACCACACAATGATATGCATGCTTTGATGAATGAGAAAAAAATGAATCAGAGATCTTGCCACATGATACACCCTAAAAGCTTAATGTAAAACGGGGAATGAGATTTACTCACAGTTTGTGAAGCGTTCCACAAATGAGTCCGCATAATAAAAAAATATACAAAAGAAATCCAACAACAAGGTGACCCTAAAAATATATATAAATAAATATTTAAACGAACAGAATGATAAAAAAGGACTCATGATTCAGGTTCTTATATTTTAGGACTTTTTGTATAAAATATTATTTTGACATATATAAGTATTCTTAACTAGGGGATAGATAATAAGAAAACTACTTTAAATGAGAAAACTAAAAAACTAACTAAAAAATCTAAAAAAAGACACCAATTTTTAAAAAAGACTTTCTTCCTAAAATTTGCTATTTTTAATCTATAAAAATTTAAAAAATAAACCCCCTAGCTCACCCCCAACCTCCCCTCTCCCCCCTAAAAAAAAAACCCTAACCTCCAACCCTCAAAAAACCTCCTCCCACCTAATAACCTAACCCTAAACTCCCCAAAAGCTTAACCATATAAACTAAACTAAATCAAAAACCTAAACCTTAAGCCTAAATTGCATGTGCAACATATACATATAATGCATATGTGTAGTATTATTTTTATAGAAAAAGTTCTTTTATACATTAAAAATAATGGTATTTTTATAAAAAATTAGTGTGTTTTTTAGGTTTTTTTAGTAGGTTATATTTTTAGTATGCTTTTTAGTTTTTTCATTTCTTTTTAAACGACAGGGAACGACGTGCCAATCACTGTGACATTGGACGCTGTGGCAAAGGTCGACTACTCGGCCGCCGTTAGCGCCTTAGCTTTCTTATGATCCTCTTAGCATATATATATTATATATATATATATATATATATATATATATACTTAATAAATTATGTAGAAATAACTGTGACTAGGTTAGTATTATTATTTCAAAATGTACAACAATAATTATCGTGTTATTTTTTTGTAAGTCTTGTATTTTGGTAAATAATGAGTTTCTAACAAAACTTATAATTAAATGTATAAATTCTTAAATAATAATTATAATTAAATACAATCTTGATTAGAATTATTATTGCAAGTAACAAAAATAGAATTAATTATGTATGTTATAATTCTAGTAATCTTAAATGTTGGTATTAAGTTCCTATAAAATTAATAAGTAGATGTATGGGTTCCTAAACCAATACTTAAACAATTCTAGAAATTCATTCATGTATAATATATTTTTTTTGATGAAATATATAAATCAAATCACGACAATAATAAAATTTATATTTTTTACGGTTCGGATCCAATTTTCAAAATGGGTTGGTTTTTATAAGATCCATTTTTCGGATCCAATTTTCTAAATGGGTCGGTTTTTTAAGATCCATTTTTGGTGGATGTTACAGTCTCCCATACTTTTGAAAATTTCGTCCCGGAATTAAGAGTAGACCGTTCATGTTGGATATTGTGTAGGTTGTTCATAAGCATATATGATACTTGCTAGGTTTTGTAATAGCACTAGGAACTCGAACCTTGGGAGTAGATTGTTTCTTAGGAATATCAAGTAACAAGTGTTAAACGCTAGTCTTAAAGATGCTGAGGGTACGTTCAAGCTAAGATACCTCAAAAGTAAGGTTTAAATCTGATTGATGCGGTAGCGTTCCTTGTAAAGGCTGAATACACAAATAGAGAAATCACTTTTAATGCCAGAGATGCAGAAATGAAGAGCGTTAATGATAATGTAGGAGATAGCCTTCATAGGAGATACAAAAATTATATCGTGTAGCCCAAAAGTGGTGTATCGAGGATTGATTGCGGCTTAAGAGAAAATCATGTCCCGAATATGACTTGTAACACGAGAGAGTTTGCGTACTGAGTCGTTATGTATACTCATGATGACTAAACTGCAATTCGTGTCACAACTTGGAATTTTGAAAAGATAATTTTTTGTAAAGCGCTATAGTGATAGAGTTGAATGCACAATGTCATAAAAAAATTGATTCACCAAACACATAACTAACTAAAACTGACATAAAATCTCTCATGATTAGTTTAATGATGTTGTTGAATATTTGATAGAGTCACTATATTATTATATATATATATATATATTATTGTAGGTCCCGATAATGGATCTAACAGGTATCACTAACCTAATCAGTAGCGGAAATAATGATTAGGAAGAAGAACAAACTTTGAATTAAGAACAACTTGCATACACTAGCAAAGTGTCTGATACAAGTTTTGCAAATACAACTCTCAGACCTTTTCACCTTGACCTAATACATCTATTTATAATACTCACTAAGCCCACCATTTACAACCCTAGGCCCACAAGGCACTAGGGAGCCCACAACCCCTCTAAAGTCCAAAATAGCTCTAATGTGTAATCTTTGGTAATATAGGCCCAACAATCCCCCCTAGGTTTACAACATTAGTCATTCTAGTCCTTCGGTTGCGCATCCACTCATAGCCTTCCACCTACAATACCTGCAACAGCTGCAGTCCAATCCTTCGCACACACCTCATATAACTCTGCAGTTCGGATCTGATGAGAAGCAAGAACCTGCTGGTCTTCATCGTGAAAGCTCACTAAGTCGACCACATCATTCACCCTGAACGGCTTTTCTTTTGTCACAATCGCGACGCTGCCAACCTTGGGATCGTACATCCAAAAGTTAAAGTTCTTAAGAATCCCTCATGGAATGTTGGAGCGACCGACATAACTAATTCCTTGTCAGTTGGCAGCCACATCACCGATTTGAACCTTCTCCCTGTATGCGCATCACGAACTCCCTTTGCAGCTCGCAAATAGGGTTCGACAGTCTCATTGTCTTAAAACCGTTCTTTACCTCATGCTCCAGTTTCTTGGAGAACCTCCATCCAGGGCCACGCTTAGTTGTATCATCATTTGTATACGGAGCTCGCAGTAAATCAGTAAGAGCTATTTTCGTCCACGTCTCGAACTGGGATTCCTTCGAATAATACTCTCAGTTCCATCTTGGCGCACAATTATCCACATGTTCTTTACGTGATCATACATCCAGCTCAACACCTTTGATTTATTTCCGACTTTGCTGTAGTAGCTAGAACTGAGCTCCATCACATAGCGTTCCGATTGGTTCATTGGATCTTTTAGCTGAAAGTTTTGTCAAGAGGATTAACATTAACGTTCTTCATCAGTACCATCTGTTTCTTCTTTTGACTCGTTGCACGCTTTTGGCTCGCTGTATATTTCTTTCATGGATTGCCCAGATAATCATCTAAACCAGCTTGGCATTCTGAAGCCAACTGTTTAGCCGCTAGCCTTTCTGCCTCAGTTTCCTCTGCCGCTCGTTGTTGAGCAGCGTATGCCTGTGCTATATATTCATCGGATCGTCCGTCGGATCAGAAACTTCCCTTCCAAACTTATTCTTAACTTGCCTTTCAAATCGAACACCATGGTCATGGCATAGTAACAACTCCTTGCAACTGATCTATAGTTTGATCTCTAACATCCAATCGAGTTTGCACGAGGCAATTTGAGCATCTTTCAATATAACTTCCTACTCTAAGACGACCACTCTTTTCTTCAGATCTACAACGTCAACTTCCACATCCTCATCATCACTATCCAACCTGCCAAACTCAAATGCACGCTTTTCTGATCATCGCAAATATTCCTCAGAAACATCGTCACTATGGCCTACACCACTTCCACCTGCCTCAGAACCTCCTGCACCCGTTGAGCTTCCCCCAAACTCCATCATCTGTAGTTCTGTACCAGCCGGATTTGAGATAACTGTAGAATGCGTAGGTATATGAGTGGTTGTCGGTTCAGATAAGACGTGAGTATCAACTATCGGAGTGTCGATAACAGATGCAGCGGCTGAAGAGACAACAACAGTAGACGTCATCAATACAGACTCTTCAGCAGTACCAGAACACGAACTTCAGACTGACTTGATAGAACACTCGGCTCTGTTCGCCTCCTCTTAATCAGTGGAACTTCGTCCTTTTCATCTTCGTCATCATCTTCAACCATACCAGTCGGAGCAACAACAGATGGAATTTCTAGTGGAGGATCACCCCGTTTTTCCTGAATTTCCTTTAGATGAGCAATCAAAGCTTCCAAGTTCTCGGAGGACAACTCTGGTAAAACTGGAGTCAAATTAGCATGAACTCTGTAAGATCATCTAGAAAAGCTTGTTCGACATCGGTTTCGTCATCGGTAACCAGATCTTCTACCTCTATCTCTTTCTCTTTGACTAGCACATCATGTTCTTCGGCCACGATTGCATTTACCGGTGGAGTAGCTGGGACGTCCAGGCCGACAATGTAATATTTGTCAAAAACGGGTTTCCAAAACCCGCTCCATTTTGTAATCGAATATCAAGTTATAAATGTCATGTTGTGTATTTATGGTTATTTTGATTTTTAATGATACATAATTAATAAACAAACTAAACTATAAAAATTATATTTGATAAAAAGTGAAAAAAAAATAAAATAAAAATAAAATGTTGCTGCCGGGGCTCGAACCCGGGTCAGCCGGAATTGAAATCCAAAGACTTAACACTCACACGCATAACCACTCCGCCACTTGTTTGTTTTCTGTCAACTTTAGGAAACAAATAAGTCTTATACACGAAAACCTAGTTAAACCGGTTACGCAAACTGAAAAACTGAAATCGGCTATTCAACCGTCTAAACATTTGAATAATCGTGATTTCAGGTTTATAACCGATGCACCGACGATTTTAATCAATTCAGACTTGAATTGACTTCAATTCTGAGAATGATGAGTGTTATAACGAAACTATTCAACAATCCGAATTACTGTAATCAAAGAGCCTCTCGCGACTCAGAAACATCATACAAACTTTCCATTTCACTTTCGTCATACATTCGGACCATCAGAAAGCTTAAATCAACTCGCCGGAAAATTCTGCAAGTTCGCCGGAAAACCGTTAATCGGTAAGTTCTTCAATACCATCGTAGTCTAACAGTTGTTAAGCTATTTCTAACTCAAACTTCCACTTGAGATCAAATTCAGACGTCGTCATCGGATAATTTCTGCTCGCCGGAAAACTTCTGAAAATCTTTATCTTCGTCTGTGAAACGGTAAGGACCTTCAAACACACTGTTAACGTTTGTTTAGCACTTCAATTTCATGATTAGCAAATCAAAAATATTGATTTGCTCAGTTGAAGTTCTTAAAAACAGAGACTGACGCCTTGCCGGAACTCTGTAATCAATCGTTCACCGGTATGTTTACTTCTAATTATCATCCCTGCTATCTCATATCAGTCTGTGTAATGCTTAACAATCGAATTAAACAAGATAAGATGGAGTAATCTGCTGTCGGTAAAATCCAACGAAGAAGATGAACTGTGATAACAATATAAGAATAATTAAAATTGGTATTTTGAACGGGTTAGACACACAGTCCAGCGTGGACTGTGTTGCGAACAAAAACACGCATACGTCCCGAGTTCGAGTCTTGACACACGCACATTCGCAGTAATAAAATGCCTTTTTGTTTAAAACTGAACCGGGTTAACTCTGTTAGATGTTAAGTATAATAAAAACCGAAATATTAACCAGGTTAGACACACAGTCCACGGTGGACTGTGTGCAACACTAACTCGTACGTCACGCGTTCGAGTCTGGTTAACGGCACCGGTTCGATGATTTAAAATCTTTTTTTAAAACAAATGAATTTTGAATAAATCCAATTAGTATATAAATATAATTAAAAACAAGATTATTTCGGGTTAGACACGTAGCTCAGTTGGTGAGCTGCGTGCACGCGTACGGGAGGTCTCGGGTTCGAGTCTCACCCAGCGCATACATGCACACTGACCGAACCGGTCAACAGGTCAACAACTCAAGGTCAACGGTCAACGCAAAAAAACAATTTTTTTATATTTTTATTTATTTAATTTAATTTAAAAATCAATTAAAAATACTTAAAAATAATATTTTTAAAGATAGAAAATAGCCTTAAACTCACAAAAATATATCTAAAAATTTCATTAAAATCCTTAATAAAATCCACTCATTTACTATATTTTTCCGTTATTATTTAGGTTAGTATTTCTCGTTGTTCAACTCTCCCGACTCGTGCACATCTCATCATCTCCAATCAAACGCACCCAATGTGAGTGAATCTTACAAATTCCCCGTTTTAATCACGTTTTGGGGTGTATCATGTGTCTTGTTATATATTATATTTAAACCATTGTGCATACATCATATCATGAACTTGTGTAATCAGCTTGTTTCAACTGTTTGTGTGGTTATTGTTAGATTCAATTTATTATTTCAGTACATGCAATTTCATAGGCCGTCGCTCCCCATTACATTATGAGCGTTGAGCATGTTCCCCATTACATTATGAGTGTGAACCTGGCGTGCCCACATACGATCGGCTCCTTTGACTGAGCCTTGATCGCACAGACATTTATCATTTTCAGTACATGCAATACGATCGGCTCCGTTTGGTTGAGCCTTGATCACACAGTTTCATTCATGTTATTTATCGTATGGTGTTGGTATGTTAATGTATGTATCATATGTTATTGTATGTTATAGTTGTGATTGCTATTGCTACTGCTTGGTTATTTACATTTGCTCATTATTGATTATGCACAAATTTTCATTGATAAACTAATAAGTAAATCAATAATAAATGTTTATCTAACAAGGTTCACTCGCCAACTTATGTTGACCCAAAAACCCCAATTTTTACACATGATACAGGTGAACCAGCTGCAGCCAGAAACACATAGGATTGAACTAGAAGAATAAAATGATTTAGAGTTGGAATTGTTTTGTTTGGTTTATTTTCTTTGTTTTGTATGGACATGTTTGGATATTTGGGAATGTAATTTTGACTTTAATAAATATGAAACATATTAGTAAATATCATGAGCTTTGGTGATAACCCAATTATGCCCCGACTCTTATTCCGCTGCGGGTCGGGGTGTGACAGATTGGTATCAGAGCCATGACTATAGGGATATAGGATAGGTTATTTGACCCTTAGAGCCTATACTATAGTTGATTAGAAACTTATAAGATTTTTGTGTGTTACATGCCAAATTTCATGATGTTTATATGTTTTATGTTAAATGTTACATTCAATGTTATGCAAGCATGTTCATGAGTATATATTATCATATATGCCTATCATGAATCATATTCTCATAACACATCATATCCATGAAAGCACACACCACATCATGATTGCTTTTACAATGATTTTTGTGTTTTCAAATCTCATCAAAGTGAGTTCTCATGACGGGCATGTAGTAACTGGAAGGGTACCAGTACCGGTAGTCGGAACGTCCTGTCTAGGCTGGCATTCGTATAAATCCAAAAAAAAGGACCAGTTTGCCTACCTGGGGACTAACGATGAGAGTACGAAGTACCTATTAGGCCAAAGCATGCTATACCAAACGTCGTGTGAGCTAACCCCACTTTGAGTTGTCATTGTGTCTACACCTGGACACATTCCGACCATACATCTCGTAAACATATTTTGTGGTTTGCATTTGGGTGATGCGAGTGTTAAATCCCAATACTAATGTGAATCCTACCAAGCCAATAGCCATGGGGGCCCACATGACTATACAGGTGAAGGTATGGGGGACATTGAGGCCCAACATGAGCAAACCAAGACATCCTTTGGATGTAGTTGCATTATTGATATTTATGTTATTTTCATTTTTCTTAAAGACACATGACACCTAAAAAGACTCCATAAACTCACAATCCTCTATGTATGTTCCTGTAGATGTCGTCCAGACAACAACGAGGGGGTAAAAGATCAGGAAGGTCTCAGGAACGCTTGGCCACACACATCGCGAAACAAATGGCCACGATACTGCCTGACATTTGGTCCAAGTACAACAACGCCCTCGCCACAAATCCCACTAATCCTCCCCAACAGAATGACCAGAACATCGACAACCCTCCTACCAGCAAGTGCTCATACAAACATTTCAAATCTTGTGATCCTCCTAAATTTGAAGGGACCGAAGGTGTCACTGCTCTCCTCCATTGGTTCGAGGAAATGGAAAACACCTTCCTCAACTGCGATTGTCCTGAGGATGCAAGGTTAGATACGCCACCGGGAGACTATTTGGGGTAGCTCTCACTTGGTGGAATATTGAAAAAGGGAAGAGGGGAATTGATGATGCAATGGCCTTAACTTGGGAGGAGTTAAGGGAAATCATGACTAGGCGTTTCTGTCCTAGGAGTGAAATTAAAAAGTTGGAAGACGAATTTCATTCTTTAAAGAAGAAGGAGGGAGATCACACCACCTATAACAAGAGGTTCTTAGAATTGAACCAAATGGTTCCTAATTTGTTTACCCCAACTTATCGTTTGATCGAGCATTATATTCAGGGACTTCCCTCGAAAATTCAAGATTCAGTTCTCACCATTTCACCGGTAACACTTGAAGCTGCTATGGAGCTAGCAACTGAACTGACCGAGAATCGAATTCGCAACGGAAGTTTAAAGAAGAGAAAAAGAAAGCCCCTGTTGAGGGTCAAACTTCAAACCATTCCATCTCCTCCTCTAAGTTTGCTAACAAGAGGAAGCGCAACACCAGAAACTTCGCCGTTACACAAACCAACCTCCCAATTCCTGCTGCACCCATTACCCAGGTCGCTCCTTCACCTGCACCATACAAAAGACCATACTCTGGCCCGTTACCAAAATGCAACCGTTGCCAATATCACCATCCTCCTGATTATCCTTGCCAACATTGCACCAGCTGTGGTCGCGCAGGTCATACTGTTCAAACTTGCCGCATGCCTCAGCGAACGAACCGCCACCAGCCTCCAACCCAAACCCACCAACAAATAATGGGACAAGCCCAACAACCCCTACAATATCCACCCGCCCAACATTTAGCCCAAACATATTACCAACCCAATTATCCTATGGGTCAACCTATGCGGGCTTGCTACAATTGCGGAGACCCAAGCCATTTCAGAAACACTTGTCCAAGGTTGGTAAACATTATCCATGCTCAAGCCCAAGCCAACCCGGTGAATCAAGCGAACCAAGCTCCTCCACCTGCAAGAGGAAGAGCTTTCAATATCAACGCTAATCAGGCTAGAGCTGACGGCAATGTGGTTAACGGTACGTTCCTTATAAATGGTAGATATGCGTCTATGTAATTTGATACTGGTGCGGATAGAAGTTTTATGTCCTTAGAATTTGAACCTATCTTAAACCAAAATCGGGATAAGCTCATGGAATCCATAACAGTAGAAGTTGCTGACGGGAAACCAGTTTCATTAAACTCTATTATACGCAACTGTACACTCCCCTTAAACGACCACGATTTCTCAGTCGACCTTATTCCTATGAAGCTGGGAAGTTTTGATATCATAATTGGTATGGACTGGCTCAGTTAACATCAGGCAGAAGTTGTATGTCGTGAAAAATTCATACGTATTCCTCTTTCAAACGGTCAGACTCTTCGAATCCTTGGAGAAACCTCGTCGAAGGGGCTTAGCTTAATGTCTTGTCTTCAAGCCCAAAAATATCTTCGCAAAAATTATGTCGCGTTTTTAGCTCATATTATCAACAAGGGAACCATGGAGAAGAAACTTGAAGACATCCCAGTAGTAAAAGATTTCCCGCAAGTTTTTCCTGATGACATTTAAGGACTTCCTCCAGTTAGAGAAGTCGAATTCCGTATTGATCTTATACCTGGTGCTACACCAGTTGCAAAGTCTCCTTATAGGTTAGCCCCCTCTGAAATGCAAGAGCTATCCAGTCAATTACAAGAGTTGACTGACAAGGGATTCATACGTCCTAGTTCTTCGCCTTGGGGTGCACCTGTCCTTTTTGTAAAGAAGAAAGATGGATCGTTTCGTATGTTCATCGACTACAGAGAGCTCAACAAATTAACAATCAAGAATCGCTATCCATTACCTATCTTCTTGACCAACTTCAAGGTGCCAGCTACTTTTCCAAAATCGACCTTCGATCTGGTTATCATTAACTTAGAGTACATGAAGAAGACGTCCCAAAGACCGCATTTCGAACTCGTTATGGCCATTATGAATTCATGGTCATGCCATTTGGTTTAACCAACGCTCCAGCAGTCTTCATGGACCTAATGAACAGAGTCTGCAAACCTTATCTTGATCGATTTGTTATAGTCTTCATCGACGACATTCTTATTTATTCAAAATCTAAAACTGATCATGAGCGTCATCTTCGACTCATCCTTACACTTCTTGAGAATGAAAAGCTTTACGCCAAATTCTCCAAATGCGAATTCTGGTTAAAAGAGGTGCAATTCCTCGGACATGTAGTCAATGACAAGGGAATACATGTCGACCCCTCAAAGATCAAAGCAGTACAAGAATGGCAAGCGCCACGTACACCAACTGAAGTAAGATCTTTTCTTGGTTTGGCTGGTTATTATCGTTGATTCATTTCAAACTTCTCACGCATTGCGGTACCACTCACGGCTTTAACTCATAAGGGAAAACCTTTCATATGGGGACCCAAGCAAGAAGAAGCCTTCCAAACTCTTAAACAAAAACTCTGTGATGCACCAATCCTCACTCTTCCTGAAGGTTGTGATGATTTTGTGGTCTATTGCGACGCGTCAGGGCAAGGATGAGGCTGCGTTCTAATGCAAAGAGGAAAAGTTATAGCTTATGCTTCGAGACAACTCAAGACGCATGAGAAGAACTACACCACCCATGACCTAGAACTTGGAGCCGTTGTGTTCGCTCTTAAGATATGGAGACATTATCTCTATGGTACTAAGTGTGAAATATACACTGACCACAAGAGTCTTCAACATATCTTCAATCAAAAGGAGTTAAACATGAGGCAACGAAGATGGGTCGAACTTCTAAATGACTACGACTGTGAAATTCGATACCACCCTGGCAAAGCAAATGTGGTGGCTGATGCACTTAGTCGAAAGGGTTATGCGAACTCCATTCGTCTTCTATGTTCGCAAATCATAACTGACATTAAAGATCAAATTCGAGAAGCCCAACATGTTTCAGTAACGGAAGGTGATGTACGAAAGGAGATGTCCTGTGGAGCTGAACTTAAAATTGAAACTAAATCTGACGGTATTCTGTACTATCTAGATCATATATGGATTCCTAACCACAACAATCTTCGTGAAATTCTTATGAAGGAAGCTCACAAAACGCGATACTCTATACACCCAGGAGCCGATAAGATGTATCAAGACCTACGATATACCTATTGGTGGCCTGGAATGAAAAAGGATATTGCTGTTTTTGTTTCTAAGTGCCTTACATGTTCCAAGGTGAAAGTTGAACACCAAAGACCCTCAGGACTTCTGGTCCAACCTGAAATACCTGTATGGAAGTGGGAAAATATAACCATGGACTTCATTACCGGGTTACCTCGCACTTCTGGTGGGTATGACACTATATGGGTAATAATTGACCGACTTACAAAATCAGCTCACTTTATTCCTATCCGTGAAGATTTCAAGAACGAAAAGCTTGCTCGTATTTATATCAGCGAAATCGTAAGCCGACATGGGGTACCGTTAAGCATTATTTCTGATCGTGATGGTCGTTTCACTTCACGAACATGGCAAGCAGTACAAGCCGCTATGGGTACGCGATTAGATCTCAGTACCGCCTATCACCCTCAAACTGATGGTCAATCTGAACGCACCATTCAAACTCTTGAAGATATGCTTCGAGCATGTGTTATAGACTTCAAGGGAAATTGGGACGCTCATCTACCATTAGTTGAATTTTCATACAACAACAACTATCATTCAAGTATCGGCATGGCACCTTTTGAAGCCTTATATGGTCGTAAGTGCCGATCTCCTGTATGTTGGCACGAAATTGGGAAGCTCAAATCACTGGTCCAGATTTGATCCAAGAAACCACAGACAAGATCCATCAAATCCGAAACAATCTTCTAGCGGCTCAAAGTCGTCAAAGAGTTATGCAGATAAACGACGGAAGCCTTTAGAGTTTAACATTGGTGATCATGTACTTCTAAAAGTATCACCGTGGAAGGGAGTAGTTCGTTTTGGTCAAAAAGGCAAGCTAGCACCACGCTACGTAGGACCTTTCAAGATACTCGAAAGAGTAGGACCTGTAGCATACAAGCTTGATCTACCAGAAGAACTCAACAGGATTCATCCCACATTCCACGTGTCGAACTTGAAGAAGTGCCTCGCTGATGAAACCCTCCACATTCCTCTGGAAGATATTCAGATTGACGAATCTATGCATTTTATTGAAAGACCTGTAGAGATCATGGATTTCAGAGAAAAACGTTTACGACGAACTCGCATTCCAATTGTTAGGGTACGCTGGGAGTCGAAACGGGGACCTGAGTTTACTTGGGAACGTAAAGACTCAATGCGCGAAAAATACCCACATCTTTTTCCTACTACTACTTAAATTTCGGGACGAAATTCCTAAAAGTAGGGGATACTGTAACATTTGTCAAAAACGGGTTTCCAAAACCCGCTCCGTTTTGTAATCGAATATCAAGTTATAAATGTCATGTTGTGTATTTATGGTTATTTTGATTTTTAATGATACATAATTAATAAACAAACTAAACTATAAAAATTATATTTGATAAAAAGTGAAAACAAAATAAATAAAAATAAAATGTTGCTGCCGGGGCTCGAACCCGGGTCAGCCGGAATTGAAATCCAAAGACTTAACACTCACACGCATAACCACTCCGCCACTTGTTTGTTTTCTGTCAACTTTAGGAAACAAATAAGTCTTATACACAAACCTAGTTAAACCGGTTACGCTAACTGAAAAACTGAAATCGGCTATTCAACCGTCTAAACGTTTGAATAATCGCGATTTCAGGTTTATAACCGATGCACCGACGATTTTAATCAATTCAGACTTGAATTGACTTCAATTCTGAGAATGATGAGTGTTATAACCGAAACTATTCAACAATCCAAATTACTGTAATCAAAGAGCCTCTCGCGACTCAGAAACATCATACAAACTTTCCATTTCACTTTCATCATACATTCGGACCATCAGAAAGCTTAAATCAACTTGCCGGAAAATTCTGCGAGTTCGCCGGAAAACCGTATTTTTCCTCAAATCGGTAAGTTCTTCAATACCATCGTAGTCTAACAGTTGTTAAGCTATTTCTAACTCAAACCTTCCACTTGAGATCAAATTCAGACGTCGTCATCGGATAATTTCTGCTCGCCGAAAAACTTCTGAAAGTCTGTATCTTCGTCTATGAAACGGTAAGGACCTTCAAACACACTGTTAACGTTTGTTTAGCATTTCAATTTCATGATTAGCTAATCAAAACGATTAATTGATTTGCTCAATTGATGTTCTTAAAAACAGAGACCGACGCCTTGCCGGAACTCTGTAATCAATCGTTCACCGGTATGTTTACTTCTAATTATCATCCCTGCTATCTCATATCAGTCTGTGTAATGCTTAACAATCGAATTAAACAAGATAAGATGGAGTAATCTGCTGTCGGTAAAATCCAACGAAGAAGATGAACTGTGATAACAATATAAGAATAATTAAAATTGGTATTTTGAACGGGTTAGACACACAGTCCAGCGGTGGACTGTGTGCGAACAAAAACACGCATACGTCCCAAGTTCGAGTCTTGACACACGCACCTTCGCAGAAATAAAATGCCTTTTTGTTTAAAACTGAACCGGGTTAACTCTATTAGATGTTAAGTATAATAAAAACCGAAATATTAACCAGGTTAGACACACAGTCTAGCGGTGGACTATGTGCAACACTAACTCGTACGTCACGCGTTCGAGTCTGGTTAACGGCACCGGTTCGATGATTTAAAATCTTTTTTAAAACAAATGAATTTTGAATAAATCGAATTAGTATATAAATATAATTAAAAACAAGATTATTTCGGGTTAGACACGTAGCTCAGTTGGTAGAGCTGCGTGCACGCGTACGGGAGGTCTCGGGTTCGAGTCTCACCCAGGGCATACATGCACACTGACCGAACCGGTCAACAGGTCAACAAGTCAACGGTCAACGCAAAAATAAACAATTTTTTTATATTTTTATTTATTTAATTTAATTTAAAAATCAATCAAAAATACTTAAAAATAATATTTTTAATGATAGAAAATAGCCTTAAACTCACAAAAATATATCTAAAAATTTCATTAAAATCCTTAATAAAATCCACTCATTTACTATATTTTTCCGTTATTATTTAGGTTAGTATTTCTCGTTGTTCAACTCTCCCGACTCGTGCGCATCTCATCATCTCCAATCAAACGCACCCAATGTGAGTGAATCTTACAAATTCCCCGTTTTAATCACGTTTTGGGGTGTATCATGTGTCTTGCTATATATTATATTTAAACCATTGTGCATACATCATATCATGAACTTGTGTAATCAGCTTGTTTCAACTGTTTGTGTGGTTATTGTTAGATTCAATTTATTATTTCAGTACATGCAATTTCATAGGCCGCCGCTCCCCATTACATTATCAGCGTTGAGCATGTTCCCCATTACTTATGAGCGTGAACCTGGCGTGCCCACATACGATCGGCTCCGTTTGATCGAGCCTTGATCGCACAGACATTTATCATTTTCAGTACATGCAATACGATCGGCTCCGTTTGATTGAGCCTTGATCGCACAGTTTCATTCATGTTATTTATCGTATGATGTTGGTATGTTAATGTATGCTATCATATGTTATTGTATGTTATAGTTGTGATTGCTATTGCTACTGCTTGGTTATTTACATTTGCTCATTATTGATTATGCACAATTTTTCATTGATAAACTAATAAGTAAATCAATAATAAATGTTTATCTAACAAGGTTCACTCGCCAACTTATGTTGACCCAAAAACCCCCATTTTTACACATGATACAGGTGAACCAGCTGTAGCCAGAAACACATAGGATTGGACTAGAAGAATAAAATGATTTAGAGTTGGAATTGTTTTGTTTGGTTTATTTTCTTTGTTTTGTATGGACATGTTTGGATATTTGGGAATGTAATTTTGACTTTAATGAATATGAAACATATTAGTAAATATCACGAGCTTTGGTGATAACCCAATTATGCCCCGACTCTTATTCCGCTGGGGTCGGGGTGTGACAGACAACCTCTGCAAATTTTCCAAATTTCTTTAGCGCAAACCGACCAACAAATACAGTTTTAGATGTCGAACGATTCTTCTTCATGGTACTGAAAATGGTTGGTCCCATTGGCTTCATGTTTAACAAATTCGCATCTGGAGCTCCTTTGCGAGATCAGGATAGTGAGCATAGAGAATCAACTGAACAAACCGTGGATACAAAAGAAACATTCTCTTCTTGGACTGCTCCAAAATTTTCTTCATATTTTCAAAGATATAACCAGAGTAGTTATACTTCCAGTCCATAACCAGAGACACAATAGTAGGGTCTGAGTTTGGTTTGGCTGATCGAGACCTCCTTTGTTTTCTGAGACGCACTGCATAAACATATGAACCAATAACCGCCAGTATGCTGGAAACATCTTCTTAAGCAGCGGTGGATACAACCCTTCATAACCCATCTCCATTAATACCAGCACCACCTTCTCTTTCGCATATATTGTTGGGTCGCTAACAATATCAACAATCTGGAGCACCTCTCTGACGCAAGCTTCATTTACCAGTATCTCCTTTCCTTGTATCTGTGAACTGATATACGGTCTCCCATCCGTGCCTCTCTGATGAAATCGAGCTCTCTTCAGAAAGAATGCACCAAATCTCTGTATATGACTGGATTGGCCCGAAGAGCATAGGCAATCTTGCATGCGTTTAAACCCACGATCATCGACTGGAATCCTAATAAAACTAGGCTGGCGGATCTGAAAGATATCCTGCCTGGTTGTGGAACTGCTCCTCAACCAACATAACGTGTCAAACGTTTCTTCAACCATTTCTGTCAAGACAATAACCAAGTTAAATTCCAACTAACAGGAGTTAACGGAGTTTACCAGGATGAAAGTTAAAACTAACTGAATAGTTCAAGTAGATTTTTAAGGTAAAAAAAATATAAGAGTTCAAATCAGATTTACGGGTTCAACAGTTGAAAAGGTTCAAACCAGTTCAAAGGTTCAAAACCTTAAATCCTGATTTACTAACAGGTCAACACTAATCCGGATGAACCTTTTCATCATTCCGGATTAGCAAGAGGTCACTTGTATTTCGGATAAATTTGCAATCTGGATTAGCCAACAGTATCTCGGATGAATCATCAATCCGGATGAAGATTATCCGAGTTCATCAATTCGGATGAATGACCATCCGGAATGGAATCTGAAATGCATGTGTCTTTGAAGATTAATCCGAGATGCTATCCGGAATGCTTTAAACATCAAAATTATCATCCGGATTTCATGATTCTAAGCAAATTTACCTAATCCGGGTGAATTCCGAGATGAACAGTGTAAGAGAGAGAATCAGAGAAGAATTTGGATTTCGGAAATTTGTGAATAATCCAAAATGATGTTTCAGAATCAAAGATATACTCTCCGGAATGGGCTTGGGCCTCAAATTCTCAAAGAATCCGGAATGGGCTTTTGTCAAGCCCAATCCGGAATAGTAAAGTCCAGGTGGGCCTGTCCGGAAAAGCCCAATCCGGAACAGCAATCCAAGTGGGCCTATCCGGAAAAGCCCAATCCAGAACAGCAGTTCAAGTAGGCTTATCCGAAAAGCCCAATCCGGAAGAGTATTATTATTTTCCACTTTTAAGACTTTTAAATTCTATTAGATTTGCCCAAAATTTGAAACACAATGGGCCAGCCCAATATCTCTTGAGAGAAACCATCTAATAAAAAATCATCAAGTTGACTAACCAAGCATCCAACCACCTTTTACCAATCTACAAGAGAAGACTGTTTAGCACACACATAAATATTAACACAACCTTGCTAAGGGATCAAATCGTTTCGAAGATCGACTGAGGAACATTTTTCACTATGAGCAGGGTCAAACTGGTCTAAGCGATTGTCAATATACTTGTCCATTTAAATCTAAAACTCAACCCTTCCAGTTCAAGGTTTATGATACGCTTAAGTTAGTATTATACTATCATACCCGTGTGTCCCATACCATGACATACCCCAGCGATCAAGGTAAGCACAACAATGTATCGTAGCAGGTGACTATACTGTGGTCATCCTTTATATTTTACAGCGTCAGGCTATTGGTGAACAGGTCAGTACTTCCATACAACAGAGAGACCAATAGTGACTGACGAGGGTTAGACAAATACCTTATGTGGTACGTAAGAACATATGGAATATTCTCATGAAGAAACTTCCGTTCTTTTAGGTTTTGGCCCTTCTATTTTGGCTCTTTTAGAAAGATATCCTGATTGTGCGTAGGTCTACGTATAATCTGGATATAACAGAAGGGCAACCAAGATACCCCGGATGACTCAACAACATAAAGACCCGAAACCTCAGACGTTGGCTATCTATCAACACATGATTTAACGACCATGAAATCATATGCCTATAGTAAGTGACCCACTGAGTACATAGTTCATTATGTTTATATCATTTGGCTAACACTATTCGGTTGAGTTTTAGACCTACCAACACATCACCTTCGATCAAAGCTTTTTCCCGCTTCAATACCTTACATGTGTTAGTCAAACATTTTATCATGAAAAATTATTTCATTTCCCTATCCTTGCAAAAGCTGGTTTTTTTTATTATGATTTCTCCCCCTAAATATGTGCATACACATGAACAAATTTACGAAACAAAGAAAATAAAGGAAAGACAATAAACGAAACACAAAGACAGAGGATGCCTAGGTAGAAAACCGAATCATTTTGAGAAGATCGACAAGCACATGAAAAAGCGCGTTGCTAACGGGTATCGTGAACAAATCCGCCACGTTTGCATCAGTGTGGATTTGCTCAAGCTTATGAGACCCTTTTCATAGCAATCATGGGTAAAATGAACTTTAATATTTATGTGCTTGGTTTTGGAGTGAAAAACATGTTTACGATTTGGATAGCGACATCATTATCACAGTAAATTGTTGTGTTTAGATAAGTCAAACCATAATCCGCAAGCTGGTGTTGCATCCATAAAACCTGGGAGCATCAAGCAGAGGTTGCGACATATTCTGCTTCCGCAGTAGAAAGCGAGACAGTCTATTGCTTTTTGCATTACCACGAGATTTAAGCGATCTCCCAAAAATTGACAACTAGCTGAAGTTGAGCGCATATCCCGATCTATACCTCCTAGATTACTGTCAGAGAAAGCAAACAGTTCAAATTTAGAATTTTTAGGATACCAAAGTCCCAGTGATGGTGCCCCTTTGAGGTACCTAAAGATTCGTATAACAACATGTAAATGAGAGAGTTTAGGAGTAGTGTTAATACAGTTTTCTGTCTGTCGCTTGTTCTTAATTACAGTTGTAATTGTACGGTCTTTGCTCAAATGTCTGTATAGGTTTGGTCGTGTCGAATAGATCGAGATATCCTTCTATCTTGATCTAGTATGTCATCTTAGCTTGTCTGTGTTAATCAGTTGCATGTGTGCATACTGATAAGTCTTGTGTACGTCAAGTCTACACACGTTCTCCAAGAATGAGTATTCTATGCGAGTCATAGATTTCGTACGAAACACAGGGTTTCGTACGAAACAAAGAGTATTTTGTACGAAACAAGCATTTCGTACGAAACACTGACTCGTACCAAATTCTGGAGATGTGTTTCTTGTGAAATAGTGTGTTCAGTATGTCTAGATTCGTGGTTCGTACGAAACATCTAGGCAGACACTATATAAGCGGTCATGCACCTCTCAGTGAGGGTCAGCTAGTTGATCAGCCCAGAGAGCTTGTTACCCTTTGAGTTGGTTATCTCTGAAGACGAAGACACAAGAACAAATCAAGTTTGTTTGAGTCATACGAGCATTGTGTGTATATGTTTGTACTTGTTCTCAATCATTAATCAAGATAGTGAATCTTTGGTTACCCCGTGTTCTTTACTTTGCTTTGGTTGCATGCACAGTTGGATTCCGCACTTGTGTGTATGTCATATGAACAAGGAACTGGTTTAACACCATCCGCAGGTGGACCTACAAGTGGTATCAGAGTGTTGGCTCTTTCCTTGTTCAAAACTGGGCTTAGTTGTGTCTGGGCTAGTTTGAAGATTTCTGAAGTGTTCTTGAGCCTCCAGCAGAAAACTAAAGTTTTGGATAGATAAATAACTTAAAACTTGGTTAAAATCTGTTGCATGCAAAAAATTTTATGGTAAAATTTTTTCTGAAGAACACCTTAAAGAAGAAATCTGCAAAAATTTGAATCTGATTAATTTGGTAGGTTTGACATTTTCTGACTTGGATTTGGACTTGGACTGTGGACTGTTAAAATTCTATGTTTTAACTAAAAGTGGGTAAGACAACAGGTACTTTTGAAAAAGGCAGTTCTACACAAGAAAGGAAATTTCTCACCAAACCATTTATGAAAATATTCCTCTGAAAAACGCTGAACAAAGTATTTTGTGCGACTGAAAAGATTAGTGCGATTCATCTGATCCGCACGAAACATCTGTTCCGCACGAATCATCTGATTCGCACGAAACATCTGATCAGCACTTAACAACTGTTTCACACGAAATAGGTGTCACGCACGAAACAGAATCTGTTTGTTTCTCGTGTTTTTCAAAGCTTTGTGATTTTAAGAATTTGTCATATTTTTAGATCTGTGAACTTTTAAAAGGTAATTATAATTGTGAAACTTTAAAACCTTTGAATTTCCATAAAACAAGAAAATATAATGAGTTCTAACCCGTGGGATTGGAGTTGTTCAAGCTCAAATCAGGAGTCTTTGCAAAGCTCCGCAACATCATGGGTAAAATCTTTGATGCCTCAACATAAGCATGATCTCTGCAAATCAATGGGCGTTTGTTGCGAATCAGAATCAAAGCATCCAAACTCTGTTAATGAGCGAAAGTGAAACAGGGAGTAATAACCGACCGCAGAAGTTAAATCACATGAACGATTATCCTTCATGGAAAAGTCATTTTCATACGTATGTTCTCGGTCAAAACACGGAATTGTGGACGTGTTTCACTACCCCCTACAATGAAGCACTTGAAGAAGCTGGATCAAATCCAACCACATTAGCCAATCTAGTCGAAAGTGACAAGAAAGCTTACAATCTAGAGAAAAAGGCATTTGCTATCCTCACACAAGCTCTGCATAAAGACATTTATCATCAGTTTGTGTATTGCACTACAATGAAAAAATTGTGGGACACTTTGGAAGCAAGAGGTGAAGGTAACGCTGCTACCAGGAAGATTCGGCATGATCTGCTCAAGAAAGAGTTTGAAGGTTTCATGTTCATGGAGAATGAAACCTTGAATGATATGACCACTCGGTTTTATCATCTTCTCAGCGAAATGTACTCGTATAAATTGTTAGCAGCACCAAAAAGAAATTGTGATGCGATTTGCTGATGCTTTACCACCAAAATAGGGTCAATTTATTGATCTTTTAAAACATACAGGTGTTTTGGACTCAATTAGTATTTATGAATTTGTACAGAAACTGGAGAACAAGAATGAAGAAGAACTCCGAAGGCACAACGAGTCTCTGCTCCACAAAACCCTGAAATGTATTTTGGAGGTATAAATGCAGGTATAAGCTCAAGTCAGCAACCGAAGCTGCAAACCGCGTTTGTGTCAAACGTAAACCCTTTCCTACCCCAACCAGTTCAATCAAGTCAGTCTACGGGTTCGAGTAATCAAGCTATGGACAAGCTTTTCATCCGAAAGCATTCCTTCCTCAACCACGGGATTTAGAGCATTATGCTCCACAGCAAGCTCCTCAACAAGCTTTCTATGGAAACAACAGTCAATCGACAAATCCCAACACTGTCAAACTTGACACATCAAATCTCTCCAAAATCAACGTAGAAGTTGCACAGGAACATGTGGAACTTCTAAATACCATGGTCAGTGCGTATTGTGGTTTAGTTGCAGGTCAAATAGGGAACATCAATTTGACAAACAAAGACTATGAACAAATTGACCGAGATGAAATGGAGCTGATGGACATCAAGTGGGCATTTGCAAGCGCTATGAGAAGAGCGAATGATTATATGAGAAGAACGGGTAGAACAAGTTTGGAAAGCAAGAAGGATAGAAAATACGGCTTTTACAAAACCGCCGTTACTTGCTTTAACTGCGGAGAAAGAGGCCACTTCAAGCGGGAATGCACAAGACCCAGCAAGGAAGGAAATCACAACCCCTTTCGTAATCAGTCTCAACCATCCAACACAGCACAGTACAACAATGAAAGAAGAATAGTAGCTGTTGGCAACTCTAACAACACCAATCAATCAGGACATTCAAACACGCGTAGAGCTTTGGTAGTTCAATCTGATGATGGATGCGATTGGTAAGTACAGTTGGGAACTGAGAACAACGGAAGAACTGCATGCTATGCGAAGATCGTGGATCAAATCAAGCATGTAACAACATCAATACTCCAAATAATGATGACACATCTGGGGATGCTTGTAGTTCTGATGAAGAATGTTCAAGTTCAGATGGTTATGGATCTGATTCTGAGGTAAAGAAAGGAAGTGATACTGAGGTTGAAGAGTTGCTGAGTGAAGCTGAGATGTTAAAATCTGAAAAGGTAGCATGACGAGGAATGCAGACGCTGTGGAAAAAGAGACAGAGACACTCTCTACAGATGGTGCAGCCTTTCCTCATCACACTGCCTTTATGGCAAATGTTGAAGGTTCTTCAAAACAGGTAATTTTTGACCCTCCTACTGTTTGCAATGACTGTGTTAAGTTGAAAATAAAATCTGAAACCGTCAACAGTCATAATCAGAATTTAGTTGTTGAACTATCAAAATGCAAAGAGGCGAACTTGGCGCTAACTAGAAATGAAAAAGAATTCAAATCTATAATAGAAACCCTTAAGAAAGGTGTTTCTGAATTGACAAAAACAGTTTTGAATAAACAGATAGGAATTAATAACTACATTAATCTCCTAGAAGAAACAAAGAAAGAGTTATCCATCGCCAAATGCGAATATGATTCGATCAAACGCAAATTGGAAAGTTATTCTAACTCCCAATATGTGCTTGATCATATCATTGAAGTTCAAAAACTAAAGGGAGAAGCTCAATGCATAGGGTATAATTCGTGTCCACTCCCAATGAAACACAACTATACCAAAATGCCTGATGAAGAGGAGATGCCTTGTTTTGAACCCTCTGTACCTTTGAATCCTGAGGAATTCGCAGCAGGGTTAGGGTTCAAACTAGGCAATTCCTCTCAAGAACCAAGCAAGCCAGAAAGTTCATCATCTGATGAAGAAGAGGATGATACATCAGATGATGAATAAAGAAATGATGATCAGGATCAACCTCTTGATGAAAGGAAAATAGTAGAATCGTCTGCTACTCCTAGTACTCAATCTGTTGAGAATCAAGAGACTGTTCCTAAGAAATCTATGAAGACAAATGTGTCTACACAAGAATTAGATAATGTGTTGTATACCTTGGTTGGAGATAAGAAAATCTATTCAAACAAAGATTTTCCAATTAAAAAACGTAAATCCAATCTCTATAGATCAGGTGTTTGAAAAGTCAAAAACCAAACCTTTAGAGAAGAAAAAGCCCACCAAAACACAACCATTATCCGCTTCAAAAGAAAAAGAATGGAAGCGAGTTGAAAAGCCCACAACTTCTCAACCGAAGGTTGAAGCAAAAGGCTCTCGTTACCAGAAAAAGGCTAAAACTATTTAATTTGTGAGCTCTAAAGGTACCGATAAAGTCGAAACTTTTCAAGGAAAATCTAATGTTGATTTTGTAAAGAAAGTTAAGAATTTGAAAAGAAATAGTCAAAACAATTACACCCAGTACCTGAAGACCCACAAGTTCAACATCAAGCTGAGAAACACGATCTCCTAGTTTTGTTGAAAGGAGAACTTGTTTCAAATGTGGAGAATCTGGCCACATTATAAAGGATTGTCAAAATCCAGCCAAATCAAGATGTACGAGAAAACCCTTCATGAACCAACTTGCAAACGTAAATCTGTTTCTCTGACACAAGATAAACGAATTATTAAAGATCAAAAAGAGAAAAAAAACGTAAACAAGTAAAAGCAGTTGAGAAAGCTTTAAAATCAGATTCTTCGAAAAAGGATCAAAGATCTTCAAAGTCAATAAAACCAGACACTATTAAAACTGTAAATAATAGTAAATCTGGTAATAAACAAGGATCTTGGAAACAGAAGACCGGTAATGGTTCAAAAAGGAGTTTCTCAGTTTGATAATCATCAAGAAATTGAGATTACATTTCTCGATGATAAAGGACGACCCAAGACCACTAAGGCTTGGGTTCCCATCTCAAACTAATCTTGTTTGTGCAATGTCCAGGGTGTTCCAGGAGGAACTGTAAACAGTCATTGGATTGTTGACAGTGGAGCATCAAGGCACATGACGGGGGACTTGCGGCTCCTATATGATGTGAAAAGCATAAGGGGTGGTTATGTTGCTTTTGCTGGTGATAAAGGTGGATACATCACTGGAGAAGGAATGGTCTCCAATGGTGTTGTGAGCTTCGACAAGATCAATTATGTGCGGCAAATTGATCACGATCTTTTTAGCGTTTCTCAAATTTGCGACAAAAAGTTCACGGTACATTTTGATGATGCCGGATGTTATGTGCTGAAGCCTGGATTCAAGATCCCCAAGGAATGGATTCTCCTGTCGGCTCCAAGAATTAATAATTTGTATATTCTTGATATGAGCCAAGCTATTACAACATCTGCACAAGTCACATGTTTTGTCTCCAAAGCCACCGAGTAGGAATCAATCTCCTGGCACAGACGTGTGGGACACATTCACCTAAGGAAAATGAACTATTTGGTGAAGAACAATCTAGTGAATGGTGTACCAGTTGTAACATCCGTCAAAAACGGATTTTACAAACCCGCTCCATTTATTAACCGAGCAATCAGTTTAAAATTTCGTGGCGCATTTAATGCCCAAAATAATTTTAAACGATGCATAATTAATAAGTATATTGGAATATATAATTTGTTTTTGAAAAATTGTTAAAAATAATGAAATAAAAATAAAATGGTTCTGCCGGGTTTCGAACCCGGGTCAGTCAACCGGTTCAGCAGAGACTTAACACCCACACACTCAACCACTGCGCCACTTGTATCTCTTGTTCAATATTGAAGACAATAAATTCATAACATGTTTTCCGAATTCGAAATCGGCGCGCCCAAATGCAGTCGTCGGAAATCCGGTGATCTCGCGAGATTGGACGGTTTCTTCAAGTCTTAACGTAAACATTTAAACCTACATCGGTTATAACCGACGCCTGAGTCCGCGACACAAGCTATAATCGCCGGAGAATTCTTAACCGACGAACCAAGTCGGAAATCGGACCAAATTCATCGATGACCTGCCTTATAAATACCCCCTCAAACCTCTGCAAGCTTTTTCGCTCAAAACCGCACCTTTACCCGACGTAATTCCACTCGCCGGAAAATTTCTGCACATCGCCGGAAAACCGAACCCTTCACTTCTGAGCCTTACTAAACCCCCTGAGCTTATACCGAAGTCACCCACATCCTTTTCAAGCTTGCTGAAGACTCTCTGCCGCAAGACACACGACGCCAGAATCTTTTGCTGTCGCCGGAGTTCTGCCGGAGAAACAGAGGAGTCCAGTCGGTATACCTTACGCTTAAATCTTTCATTCTTTTTATATATCTCACCTGTAATTAACCCAAAACACTAAAGAACACGATTAAAACATCGAACCAGTCGGACTTCCGATTCTGGTTAAATCCAACGAAGAAGACGAAGTTCCAGTTGTGTATAAGTATAATTAGAATCAAGTTATAACTCGGGTTAGACACACAGTCCAGCGGTGGACTGTGTGCACAATAAACACGTAAACGTCTCGAGTTCGAATCTTGTCCCACGCATGCTGCCTTAATAAAAATGTCTTTTTTTGTTAACCGAACCGGAGTCACCGCTGATACATGTTAAGTTTATTAATAACCGGAATAATAACCAAGTTAGACACACAGTCCAGTGGTGGACTGTGTGAATGTTTAATCACACGTCACGAGTTCGAGTCCGGTCTACTCCACCGATTCGGACAATTATCTAACTTTTTAAAATAAGGCAGAAATGAAATAATGAAGTTTGTTCATAATTATAATATAAATCGGATTATTTAACAAGTTAGACACACAGTCCAGCGGTGGACTGTGTGTTAACTCAACCCACAGGTCCCGGGTTCGAGACCTGTGGAGCGCACCGAGTAACTGATTAAAAATCTTTTTAGAAATAAGTTGATTTTCGGATTAATCTAATTAATATATAAATATAATTAAAAACAGAAATATTTCGGGTTAGACACGTAGCTCAGTTGGCAGAGCTGCGTGCACGCGTACAGGAGGTCTCGGGTTCGAGCCTCACCCGGCGCACACTTACACGCATACGAACCGGTCAAACAGTCAAGGTCAAAGGTCAAAGGTCAACGGTAAAAAAAGTCAACTTTTTTCATTATTTTTATTTATTTATTTTAATTAAAAATCAATTAAAAACTTAAAAATAACATTTTTAAGGTTAGAAAATAGCCTTAAACTCACAAAAATACACCCAACAATCCTACTAAAATGGATTAATAAAATCCGTTTACTTACCAAACCATAATGCTATTTATCTAGGTTAATTTCACTCGTGGTTAAAACCACTTCGCGTGCATTCAACATCATCAACCGAACGCACCCACTGTGAGTGAATCTTACAACTCCCCCTTTTTAATTACACGTTTTGGGGTGTGTCATGTGTCACAAAATAATTAACTCGTTTATTTAAACTTGTGCCATACCATATCGTGATCTAAACTTAGATTGTTTTATTGTTGTGATTATGTATTTCATTTTGTCAACTTATATGAAATTCATTCATTAAGCCCATCAGTTCCTCGTGGGAGACGAGTTGAGCAACGCGTGCCTCAAAACCAATCCATTATTGTTCATGTGTGTATTATTGAGTTTATATTGTTTGTAGTTATGTCTTTCATATTATCATGTTTATGCAATTCATTCATTAGGCCCATCAGTTCCTCGTGAGAGACGAGTTGAGCAACGCGTGCCTCTAAACGATCCATTATTGTTCATGTGTGTATTGTTTAATATTAAATTGATTTATGAATAAGTTTACATCTATTTTTACTCATGTGTGGTTGTGCACTTTATTTCATAATCAATTAAATAAACTTGTTCAAATGTTTTCCATAGGATTCACTCGCCAACTTTTTGTTGATCCAAAAACCCTTTTTACACATGATACAGGTGAACAGGATGAAGCAAGGAAAACATAGGAAATGCCTTAGAAGAAAACAATGAAGCCTAGATTGATATTTAGGACATGTTGTAATATTGATTGTAATTTTCCATTAAAGTGTAGTAATGAATATGAAACGTTAAAATAAATGTCATGAGCTTTGATGATAACCCAATCATGCCCCGATCACCTTATCCGCTGCGGGTCGGGGTGTGACAGATTGGTATCAGAGCCACGACTATAGGGATATAGGATAGGTTATTAGACCCTTAGAGCCTATACTATAGTCTGCCTAAATTTTAATTGATTAGGTTGTTACATACAAACTTGTGATATTTATTTGTTTCATATTGTTTATACTTACAGTCAAACATACATACTTATATACATATTCATTATACATATATCAATGTTCATATATTCAATTCATTTTCATACTCTCATTATTCAAAGATTTTGTTGCAATTTTCAAATCTCATCAAAGTAAGTTCTTTGACGGGCATGTAGTAACTGGAAGGGTACAAGTACCGGTAGTCGGAACGTCCTGTCTAGGTTGGCATTCGTATAAATCCAATATAACGGACCAGTTTGCCTACCTGGGGACCAACGATGAGAGTACGAAGGACCTATTAGGCCAAAGCATGCCACACCAAACGTCGTTCGAACTAACCCCACTTTGAGGTGTCACCGTGTCTACACCTGGACACATTCCGAATACCATACGTTGTATACATATTTCTCGATTTTCTCCGGGTTTTAGTGTACGCAACCAGGCTAACACATGCGAACCATATGAAAAACCCGGTATTCATGGGGGCCCACATGATTACGAAGGTGAAGTATGCGGCATGTAGGGCCTAATGGCGAGCAAAGCCCAAGACATCCTATGGATGTAGTAGATTTATTTTTCTATAATTATTTTATGAATGTTCGTTCCTGAATGCGACCCATGATCCCAAAAGCATCCAACTCATACTCTTGACATGTATTCCTTGTAGATGTCTTCTAACCTCACCCATAGGAAGATGAGAGCAGGAAAAGCCCGCGAGCGCATGGCTGCCCTAATCGCTCAACAAATGGCTGCCGTAATACCCAACATTGTAATCCAAGTACAACAAGCACTTACCGCTAATCCTGTCAATCAAGAAAACCAAAACATTATCAACTCTCCCCCAACTACCACTAAATGCACCTACAAGCATTTCAAATCATGCGACCCTTCGAAATACAAAGGGACTGAAGGTGTCACTGCTCTCCTCCATTGGTTTGAAGAGATGGAGAACACTTTTCTAAATTGCGATTGCCCCGATGATCGCAAAGTGCGTTATGCTACTGGTCGTTTATATGGAATAGCACTTACTTGGTGGAATACAGAGAAGGCCAAACGAGGCGTCGACGATGCTATGACTTTAACTTGGGACGAATTGAAGGAAATCATGACCAGACGATTTTGCCCAAGGAGCGAAATCAAGAAATTAGAAGATGAGTTCTATTCGTTGAAGCAAAAGGAAGGCGACCACATCACGTACAACAAAAGATTCCTCGAGTTACATCAAATGGTTCCCAACATGTTCACTCCCCTCTACCGTTTGATCGAGCACTACATTCGTGGCCTTCCGTCAAAGATTCAAGACTCTGTAATAAGTACCACGCCTGCAACTTTGGAAGCAGCAATCCAGCTAGCAACAGAGCTCACCGAGAACCGAATCCGGAACAAAGACTTCAAGGAGGAGAAGAAGAAGGATAAAGCACCGACTGAAACCTCCGACCACACCCAAACCGAATCCCCTTCTCAACCCAATTCTAAGAGAAAAAGAGACGGGCAACTTTTCGCTACTATCCAACGAAACCAACCAATTTCACACGCCATACCCATCCAAGCTATCCCAATCACTCAAGTGGCACCCAACTCAACTTACCCAAATAAGAAACCATATCTTGGACCTCACCCTCGATGCAACAACTGTTTTTATCACCATCCCCTTACCTTACCTTGTCGACTATGTGCAACTTGTGGACGCTATGGTCATTTGAGCAAGGTTTGCCGCACCTTTCAAAACCAAATCTCTTCCCCTACTCAAAACATGGTCCAAACCTATCAACAACCCCAATACCCCATGTTCCCATATGTTCGAGCTTGTTTCAATTGTGGCGACCCTACCCACTTTAGAAACACGTGCCCTCGATTGGTTAACATCATAAACGCTCAAGCCCAATCAAACCCGTTAACCAAGTAAACCATGAAAACCCAACCGCTAGGCCACCAGCAAGAGGAAGAGTCTTCAACATCAACGCCAATCCTGTCGAAGATAATGACGGCCCAAACGAAGATACCCAACTAGTCCTCTTCACCGAAAATCCAGATTCAACTCCAATCATTTAGTTTTATGTCTTTCTTTATGTTTTAGAATCACATAGAACCAATCATAACTTAAGGATAAAGCCAATGAAACTTTGACAAGAATATGGTGGATACGCCGCTGGTACTTCCTATATATAAGTATTCTTGTCAAAGGATCAGAAGCATTATCTGGCGGTTATGAGGGGTTCCATGTGTAAACTGTTTGAGTAATTATTGTTTATTATTTTTAGTACATGCAATTTCATAGGCCGCCGCTCCCCATTACATTATGAGCGTTGAGCATGTTCCCCATTTCATTATGAGCATGAACCCGGCGTGCCCACATACGATCGGCTCCGTTTGATTGAGCCTTGATCGCACAGACATTTTTCATTTTCAGTACATGCAATACGATCGGCTCCGTTTGATTGAGCCTTGATCGCACAGACATTTTCATTATCAGTATCTTGTGGTTGTTGTGTTTGTTGTAGAGTCACATAGAACTAATCATAACTTGCGGATAAAGTCAATGAGAATTTGACGAGAATATGGTGGATACGCCGCTGGTACTTCCTATATATAAGTATTCTTGTCAAAGGATCGGAGGCATTATCAGGCGGTTATGAGAGGTTCCATGTATAGGCTGTTTGTGTGATTATTGTTTAGATTAACTTTATTATTTTCAGTACATGCAATACGATCGGCTCCGTTTGATTGAGCCTTGATCGCACAGACATTTTCATTTTCAGTACATGCAATACGATCGGCTCCGTTTGATTGAGCCTTGATCGCACAGACATTTTCATTATCAGTATCTTGTGGTTGTTATGTTTGTTGTAGAGTCACATAGAACTAATCATAACTTGTGGATAAAGTCAATGAAAATTTGACTAGAATATGGTGGATACGCCACTGGTACTTCCTATATATAAGTATTCTTGTCAAAGGATCAGAGGCATTATCAGGCGGTTATGAGAGGTTCCATGATAGCTGTTGTGATTATTGTTTGATTAAATTTATATTTTCAGTACATGCAATACGATCGGCTCCGCTTGATTGAGCCTTGATCGCACAGACATTTTCATTTTCAGTACATGCAATACGATCGGCTCCGTTTGATTGAGCCTTGATCGCACAGACATTTTTTCATTTCAGTATTTTGTGTTTGTTGTATTGGTTGTAGAGTCACATAGGACTAATCATAATTCACTGATAAAACCAATGAAAATTTGACGAGAATATGGTGGATACGCCGCTGGTACTTCCTATATATAAGTATTCTTGTCAAAGGATCAGAGGCATTGTCAGACGGTTATGAGAAGTTCTATGTAGGATTTAGTAGTTTCTTGGTAACTAATCATAATTTGCGGATAAAACCAACGAAAATTTGACAAGAATATGGTGGATACGCCGCTGGTACTTCCTATATATAAGTATTCTTGCCAAAGGATCAGAGGCGTTATCAGGCGGTTATGAGAAATTCCATGTAGGATTTAGTATTGTCTTGGTTAAAATTTGTGTTACATTTATATCATCTCGCTATTTAAAGAAATTTGGATTGTGTTCCATTTCTACATAAACTAACCTCTCCATCATAACAAACGAGAGAGGAACTGTCACCATTCAAACATATATGCTGTCAGAATGTGGATTCAAATATTAGCTGTTGTGTTTATTTATGTTCTATAGTCATAGAACCAATCATAACTTACTAATAAAACCAATGAAAATTTGACAAGAATATGGTGGATACGCCGCTGGTACTTCCTATATATAAGTATTCTTGTCAAAGGATCAGAGGTATTGTTAGATGGTTATGAGAAGTTCCATGTAGGTTGTAGTATTAGAAGTTTTGCCTTAGGATATAACCATATCCTTCCAAACATATCCAAACTCTTATGCATGATATCATATTTAGCGAATCAATTCTGCTTATCAATACTTTTACAGTAGGCAACAAAAAGCGATTCCTGTAATAGGGTACTTAGCCCTTACAAGGACGTTACCGCCTCAAACAAAAATTTAAACTTTTACTTTTCTTCTAAGTATGTAACTGTCAAACTAAACACCATCATTCTTTTAGTCAAATATATCACTACTTAAATTTCGGGACGAAATTTCTAAAAAGCAGGAGATACTGTAACATCCGTAAAAAACGGATTTTACCAAACCCGCTCCGTTTATTAACCGAGCAAGCAGCTTAAAATTTCGTGGCGCATTTAATGCCCAAAATAATTTTAAACGATACATAATTAATAAGTATATTGGAATATATAATTTGTTTTTGAAAAATTGTTAAAAATAATGAAATAATAATAAAATGGTTCTGCCGGGTTTCGAACCCGGGTCAGTCAACCGGTTCAGCAGAGACTTAACACCCACACATTCAACCACTGCGCCACTTGTATCTCTTGTTCAATATTGAAGACAATAAATTCATAACATGTTTTCCGAATTCGAAATCGGCGCGCCCAAATGCAGTCGTCGGAAATCCCGGCGATCTCGCAAGATTGGACGGTTTTCTTCAAGGCTTAACGTAAACATTTAAACCTACATCGGTTATAACCGACGCCTGAGTCCGCGACACAAGCTATAACCGCCGGAGAATTCTGAACAGACGAATCAAGTCGGAAATCGGACCAAATTCATCGATGACCTGCCTTATAAATACCCCCTCAAACCTCTGCAAGCTTTTTCGCTCAAAACCGCACCTTTACCCGACGTAATTCCACTCGCCGGAAAATTTCTGCACATCGCCGGAAAACCGAACCCTTCACTTCTGAGCCTTACTAAACCCCTGAGCTTATACCGAAGTCACCCACATCCTTTTCAAGCTTGCTGAAGACTCTCTGCCGCAAGACACACGATGCCGGAATCTTTTGCTGTCGCCGGAGTTCTGCCGGAGAAACAGAGGAGTCCAGTCGGTATACCTTACGCTTAAATCTTTCATTCTTTTTATATATCTCACCTGTAATTAACCTCAAAACACTAAAGAACACGATTAAAACATCGAACCAGTCGGACTTCCGATTCTGGTTAAATCCAATGAAGAAGACGAAGTTCCAGTTGTGTATAAGTATAATTAAAATCAAGTTATAACTCGGGTTAGACACACAGTCCAGCGGTGGACTGTGTGCACAATAAACACGTAAACGTCTCGAGTTCGAATCTTGTCCCACGCATGCTGCCTTAATAAAAATGTCTTTTTTTGTTAACCGAACCGGAGTCACCTCTGATACATGTTAAGTTTATTAATAACCGGAATAATAACCAAGTTAGACACACAGTCCAGTGGTGGACTGTGTGAATGTTTAATCACACGTCACGAGTTCGAGTCCGGTCTACTGCACCGATTCGGACAATTATCTAACTTTTTAAAATAAGGCAGAAAAGAAATAATGAAGTTTGTTCATAAGAATAATATAAATCGGATTATTTAACAAGTTAGACACACAGTCCAGCGGTGGACTGTGTGTTAACTCAACCCACAGGTCCCGGGTTCGAGACCTGTGGAGCGCACCGAGTAACTGATTAAAAATCTTTTTAGAAATAAGTTGATTTTCGGATTAATCTAATTAATATATAAATATAATTAAAAACAGAAATATTTCGGGTTAGACACGTAGCTCAGTTGGTAGAGCTGCGTGCACGCGTACGGGAGGTCTCGGGTTCGAGCCTCACCCGGCGCACACTTACACGCATACGAACCGGTCAAACAGTCAAGGTCAAAGGTCAACGGTCAACGGTCAAAAAAGTCAACTTTTTTTATTATTTTTATTTATTTATTTTAATTAAAAATCAATTAAAAATACTTAAAAATAACATTTTTAAGGTTAGAAAATAGCCTTAAACTCACAAAAATACACCCAACAATCCTACTAAAATGGATTAATAAAATCCGTTTACTTACCAAACCATAATGCTATTTATCTAGGTTAATTTCACTCGTGGTTAAAACCACTTCGCGTGCATTCAACATCATCAACCGAACGCACCCACTGTAAGTGAATCTTACAACTCCCCCTTTTTAATTACACGTTTTGGGGTGTGTCATGTGTCACAAAATAATTAACTCGTTTATTTAAACTTGTGCCATACCATATCGTGATCTAAACTTAGATTGTTTATATTGTTGTGATTATGTATTTCATTTTGTCAACTTATATGAAATTCATTCATTAAGCCCATCAGTTCCTCGTGGGAGACGAGTTGAGCAACGCGTGCCTCAAAACCAATCCATTATTGTTCATGTGTGTATTATTGAGTTTATATTGTTTGTAGTTATGTCTTTCATATTATCATGTTTATGCAATTCATTCATTAGGCCCATCAGTTCCTCGTGAGAGACGAGTTGAGCAACGCGTGCCTCTAAACGATCCATTATTGTTCATGTGTGTATTGTTTAATATTAAATTGATTTATGAATAAGTTTACATCTATTTTTACTCATGTGTGGTTGTGCACTTTATTTCATAATCAATTAAATAAACTTGTTCAAATGTTTTCCATAGGATTCCCTCGCCAACTTTTTGTTGATCCAAAAACCCTTTTTACACATGATACAGGTGAACAGGATGAAGCAAGGAAAACATAGGAAATGCCTTAGAAGAAAACAATGAAGCCTAGATTGATATTTAGGACATATTGTAATATTGATTGTAATTTTCCATTAAAGTGTATTAATGAATATGAAACGTTAAAATAAATGTCATGAGCTTTGATGATAACCCAATCATGCCCCGATCACCTTATCCGTTGTGTGTCGGGGTATGACACAGTGAAGAACTTTCATCTTCAAGACGTTTGTGTATCATGTCAGAAAGGGAAGCAAGCGAGAAAGTCCCATCCCGTGAAGAAGTTCAACACTGTGAATATGCCACTGGAACGTCTTCATATGGACCTCTTTGGACCTATGAAGCACAAGACAACCTTTGGTGATTCTTATTGTCTGGTAGTTACTGATGACTATTCCAGATTCTCATGGGTAAACATGCTGGCAACAAGAGTGAAGTTCCTACTATCCTCAAGAATCTCCTGACTCTGCAGGAAAATTTGTACAATCTAAAGGTAAAGAGAATCAGAAGTGACAATGGCACGGAATTTAAGAATCAAGTTATGGATGAGTACTGTTCCTCAAAGGGTATTCTGCATGAGTACAGTTCTCGATACACTCCACAACAAAATGGCATCGCTGAGAGGAAAAATCAAACTCTTATTGAAACTGCAAGAACCATGTTAGTAGAATCAGAACTTCCCGTTCAATTTTGGGGAGAAGCTGTTGCTACTACGTGTTATATGATGAATAGAGTTCTGACAGTGAAGAGACATGGGAAGACATGCTTTGAGTTGTTACATAAAAGGAAACCAGATATTTCTTTCTTAGAACCTTATGGAGCTCCATGCACTATGATCGACCCACATGGAAAGTTTGGTCCCAAGGCTATCGAAGGTTTCTTTCTTGGATATGCTACTCCAAATTTCCGGGTGTGGAATTTGTCTTCAAAGAAGATTGAAGAATGGGGTGAAGTCAAGGTTCAGAGATATACAGAAGCTGTTAGAGCTCCGGGTGCTCCTTGGAGGGTTGACTACGATGGGCTGTTTGACTCCTTTAATCTGCCAACTTTTGATGATGCAACAGCTGCTGCTCAGATGTTATTGGAAAGTGATACAGCAGTGGACTGGTCATTAGTACGACCAATTATTGTTAACCCTCAAGTGTCGACTTCGGTTAACAATCTTGTTCAAAATGAGGAATTCGAAGACGCTGAGGATTATAATGTTTCATCAGAAGATGATGAGTTTCATGATGCAAATGAAGCTGCCTCTGGTGCGGTTCCTGGAATTTCAGATGGTACGTCAAATATTCAACCTCAAGGAATGACTGAAGGTCAGGCATCTACAACGTCATCAAATCCAGCTTTCGATGTAACTGTTGATCTGAATATCAACAATTTGGGTATCAAGTCTCAAGTTCCTGATGGGCCAGAAACTTAAATTCATAATATCCATCCTCAGCAGAATATTATTGGAGATGTCCAGAGTGGTGTGTAAACTCGTAATCAGCTTCGAAACAACCAGAATGCTGGATTGTATTCGGAAATCAGAGAATCTGGTGGTCTGAATGATTGGTCTTTTGCCTGCTATGTGTGCCAAGTAGAACCAAAATCTTGGAAGGAGGCAATGAAAGAAGACTCGTGGGTTGAAGCCATGCAGGAAGAACTTCAGCAGTTTCAGAAGTTAGGCGTCTGGAAATTGGTTGACAGGCCTGACGGCTACAAGAAGATTGGTACACGATGGTGTACAAGTGCAAGAAGGATGACCAAGGTGTTGCTGTGAGAAACAAAGCGCGATTGGTTGTTCAAGGTTTTAATCAGGTCGAAGCGATCGATTACAAGAAGTTTATGCACCAGTTGCACGATTTGAGGCTATAAGAATCTTTTTGGCTTATGCGTCCTTCAAGAAGTTCACCATTTATCAGATGGATGTGAAGAGTGCATTTCTTCATGGTATGGTAGAAGAGGAAGTATATGTTGAGCAACCGCCAGGTTTTGAAGATCCTCTCCATCCTGACAAGGTTTAGCTTCTCAACAAGGCGTTATATGGTCTTCATCAAGCTCCGAGGGCTTGGTATGAAACGTTGTCTATTTATCTGTTGAAGAATGGTTTTCGACGAGGCCTGATCGACTGTACTCTCTTCATCAAGGAACATGACGAGGATTTGCTACTAGTACAGGTTTATGTTGATGATATTATATTTGGGTCTACTAACACTCGAATGTGCAAAGAATTCGAACAGGTTATGCAGGAGAAGTTCGAGATGAGCGCAATGGGAGAAATAACTTTCTTTTTAGGTTTGCAGGTTCAGCAATCAAAGGAAGGGATTTTTATCCATCAAACCAAGTACGTCGGAGATATTCTTAAGCGATTTCAGATGGACGACTCAAAGCCTTTGTGAACTCCATTAGCTCAAAATCATGGGATTACTCCAGAAGGAATGGGTGAACATGTAGAACCATCTCTCTATCGTGCTATGATCGGATCTCTCATGTATCTTACTGCTTCAAGACCCGACATAATGTACCCAACATGCCTTCTGGCGCGCTATCAATCTAGTCGAAGGTTTCTCATTTGATGGCTGTGAAAAGGATCTTTCGTTATCTAAAGGGTCGTCCTGACACTGGTCTATGGTACCCTAAGGATGATAACTTTGATATGATAGCATTGAGTGATTCTGATCATGGAGGATGCAAAATCGATGCAAAGTCAACAAGAACAGGATGTCAGTTCTTGGGAAATCGCCTAGTCATGTGGCAATGCAAAAAGCAGACTTGTGTAGCTACATCAACATGTGAGGCTGAGTATATTTCAGCTTCTAGTTGCTGCTCTCAAGTTCTATGGATTCAACAGCAAATGCGCGACTATGGTTTTGAATTCTTACTACTCCTATTTTTGTTGATAATGAAGCTGCTTTGCAGATCACTCGGAATCCTGTACAACATTAAAAAAAAACACATTGAGATTAAGTATCATTTCATACGAAATTTTTATGAAAAGAGACTTATCGATGTTGTTAAAATCCACACTAATCACCAACGTGCCGACCTTTTTACCAAAGCCTTTGAAAATCACGTTTTGATTATCTAATTTTGGTCAATGGCATCAAGGTGAAACCCAAGTAACTCAACCATGGCTAACTATTTTTGTAAATACTTTTCTAAAAATCTAAAACTACAAAAAGGATTTTCAGTTTTATATTTTAGGGGGAGTAAATTTCAAGAAAATACAAAAATATGTCTTTTTTTTACCTTCTTTATTCAAGGGGGAGAAAAATTCAGAAAAATACAAAAACATTAGAAAAATAAAAAATGAGTTTCTTGGATAAGTTGAAGATGATGAAATTCACCAGTAAATCTGTCAGATATGGTTAAAAGCATAGAAAGAAGATTGATAAGTAGCTCTACTTATGATGTATCGGTAGGCTCACAATCAGACTAAAATGTGCAGGTTGATATAAACCTAACAGACAGAACGCCAGGTGGGAACCATTCATTGTCATATGGTCTTGGTACCGAAATTTCGTTTGATAGAGTGTCGAGGTTCTGAGATATACAATCTTTATGCTGGCTTATCATCTGGGTATCATGGTTGAATCTTTGCCGGAAAAATAACGATGGCGCAAGTCTAGAACTTCCATGATATCATACATACGTGTACAAACTGCATACGACCATCAAATAAGTGATAAAAATATCACATCCCCAAAATAAGTGATAAAATATCACAGCTTTATGCGGAAGCTAAGTTCGTCTCTTTGTCGGTACGATTGTACTAACCTATTCACGGACTTACTCATGTGCCCTGCATGCATATGAAAATCAAGTTCCTCATCAATAAGTGATTAAATCATAAAGGGCTTGTTTTCAATCAAAAATTAGTGAGTATCTCACATCATTCATATACGTCAAATCAGATGATAAAACATTATACTCACCGGTAAGATTTTCTCTCATGCATATCTTGATACGGGAATGTGTCGTGATGTGGTTGAACACCGGCTAGTAAGTATAATCTGTACTTTAATCATATCTCCTAATCATGATTATATCTGATAAGTCTGAGCTTACGTGGAAAACAATACCGATAATTATAGTTAAATACTTATCTGTTTAATTTTGAAAACCAAATGTTTTTGACAAAGATTAAAATGCTGGTATGATTCCTTTACCTCGAAACTCGAAAAAGATTGTAGTTTATCTGTATATTTTGATTTTATGTCTAGTTTACTTAGTTGCTTATGTAATTGCTTTTTGAAAGTTAGCCAAAGTTGATACTCGAGAGTTTCTATCAAGATACGCCAGAAAACCATTTGTTTGGTATCGCAACTTCATAATGTAATATCTTGCAACAAGTAATCCATCAAAGAAATCCAAAATCAGAAATTCGTTTGAGTGTGTGTATCTCATACGAATGAACCTAGTCATTTGATTTGACTTGGTCACTTATTTTTCTAAATCTGCTGCTGGAATTCATACGAGTGTTGTATCTCGTTCAGGGAATACCGTCATACGAAGAAATTATGATAAGTTCTTCGTGTGTATTCCCTGAGAAAGTTGTGTTCTAATTATATTTGTCTATTGAGTACAGATTGATACAAAAGAACATGAACAAAGACCAGCAACGAAGAAATCTGACAAGTCAGAAGAAGAAACAAGAAAGATTTGAAGTTTCTTAGAAGTTCGAAGACCTGATGCTCTAATCATTAGATTGCAGATCTATCAATAGATAGCAGATCTTCAGGGGGAGTTTGTTGATACTCCAAACCATTCATGTGAAGACCAACTTATGAAGACCAAAGATCAAAGACCGAAGACCAAGCAACATCCAAGGGAGAGTTTGTTAATACAGTTTTCTATCTGTCGCTTGTTCTTAATTAAGTTGTAATTGTATGGTCTTTGCTCAAATGTCTGTATAGGTTTGGTCGTGTCGAATAGATCGAGATATCCTTCTATCTTGATCTAGTATGACATCTTAGCTTGTCTGTGTTAATCAGTTGCATGTGTGCATACTGATAAGTCTTGTGTACGTCAACTCTACCCCACGTTCTCCAAGATTGAGTATTCTGTGTGAGTCATAGATTTCATACGAAACACAGGGTTTCGTACGAAACAAAGAGTATTTCGTACGAAACAAGCATTTCATACGAAACACTGACTCGTACCAAATTCTGGAGATGTGTTTCTTGTGAAATATTGAGTTCAGTATGTCTAGATTCGTGGTTCGTACGAAACATCTAGGCATACACTATATAAGCAGTCATGCACCTCTCAGTGAGGGTCAGCTAGTTGGTCAGCCCAGAGAGCTTTATACCCTTTGAGTTGGTTATCGCTGATGACGAAGACACAAGAACACAGAAAGTTTGTTTGAGTCATACGAGCATTGTGTGTATATGTTTGTACTTGTTCTCAATCATTAATCAAGATAGTGAATCTTTGGTTACCCCTTGTTCTTTACTTTGCTTTGGTTGCATGCACACTTGGATTCCGCATTTGTGTGTATGTCATATGAACAAGGAACTGGTTTAACACCATCCGCAGGTGGACGTACAAGTAGCCTGATAACGAGCACACTGGAGACGGCAAACATGATATCTGGCCGACTTGCAGTGAGATACATGAGTGAACCAATCATTGAGCAATATATAGTCGGATTAACAGGCGTTCCTTCAGCGCCTTCATTTAGCAAAGGCTGTTCTGCTATAGGTAAGGCCATAGGCTTTGAATTTGTAATCTTGAATTTTCCAAGAACGATCATGGCATATTTTCCTTGATGAATCAAGATACCCTATGGGCTCTAACGAACTTGAAGACCCAAAAACATGGTCATCTCCCCCATGAGCTCACTCAAATTTCTTCTTCATAATTTCTTCAAATTCGCGACACAAACCATCATTTGTAGAACCAAAAATGATATCATCAACATAGATTTGAACAAGAATAATGTCCTTGTCAACATGTTCGATGAATAAGGTTTGATAAATGGTTACCGAGTGTATCCATGAGCAAGCAGATGCTCTATAAGAGTGGCGTACCATGCGCGAGGCACTTGATGCAACCCATACAAAGCTTTATCTAATTTATATGCATAGTCTGGCTTGTCAGGATCAATAATACCCGGTGGTTGTGCCACATAGATTTCCTCTTTCATCGTGCCGTAGAGAAACGCAGTCTTGACATCCATTTGATAGACAATGAAATCCATATAAGATGCATATGCCAAGCAAATGCGTATTGCCTCCAAACGAGCGACATGTGCGTAGACCTCATCGTAATCTAATCCTTCAATCTAACGAAAACCCGAACCACCAGTCAAGCTTTGTTTCGAACAATAACTCCAGTGTCATCCTGTTTGTTACGGAAAACCCAGCGAGTTCCGAGAGCACGTTTTCCTTGAGGCAGCTTGACCAATTGCCAGACATAAGCTTCTCAAATTGATTGAGTTCTTCATGCATGGCATCCACCCAGCCCGGTTCCTGCAAGGCAACATCAATACTTTTAGGTTCAATTTGTGAAATGAAGCAAGGTAGAGACAAGTATTGATACCTGGATTGGCTATGGGTTAGGAACATCCGTTTGCAAGTTTGTAACACTTGCTGAAACTACTCCAGATGACTCCCCCTCAACAGGTGCACCAATAGTAGTAGTTGCTGAGGAATCAACCGAACAATCTGGCGGAGTAGGCTCAGGGAACATAGATGAACCCAAGACATCGGGAGGAGTAGACCCTTCATTTGTCGTAGGAGGCTCTGTGTCAGAAGCCCCAACTTCAGGAGATCATCCTGAGAAGGCGGATTAAGTGCTAGCTCTTGAGATTGCGATACGGGGGAAGAAGAGACATTGTAATGAAATCTAGGAGGATCCACACTCAGCTGCTTTAATGTCTCATGTAGTTCTGCAACATCAGCATCGTCTTCGGGTGAGATGGTCACTGTTGGAAGGTCAGAAATTGGACTTTTACCTGCAGACACATTGGAAGGAACATCAACATGGTTAAATAATGTGGAATAGTCATACAGCCAGTCAGGACCAATGCGTGTGTCCTTGGGATTTTCCTCCAGCCAACCCACATTGTAGGTTTCAACCATCGTTTTCTTGATCTTGTTATAAACAGGGTATGAAGTATTTTGGAATATCCAACGAAGATGCAAGGGTCCCGGAATGATTCAAATTTTCCTTTAGCGTCCATGAGAAGAAGAACGCAAGGGCATCCGAACTTGCGAAAATGCTTGACCGAAGGTTTGCGACCTTCAACCACTTCGTATGGAGTTTTCATGTATCGTTTATTGATCAAGGCATGATTTTGAATATAACAAGCAGTGTTGATTGCTTCTGCCCAGAAAATGAGAGGTAGCTCAGATTCAACCAGCATAGTACGTGCAGGTTCAATTAGCGTTCCATTTCTGCGTTCTGCAACCCCATTCTGTTGTGCGTTCTTGCTGCACTAAACTGGTGGTCAATTCCCTTGGAGGAATAGAAAGAATTTAAGGTAACATTCTTAAATACTGTCCCATTTTCCATAAGCGTGACGAACTGTTTTGACTAACTCAGCGGTTTCACTTTTATGCACAAGAAAGAAAACCTAGGTGAATCGCGAGTAGTCATCAATAATAACCAGACAGTAAGCCTTCCCGCCAATGCTCAGAATGTCTGTCGGACCAAAAAGATCCATATGAAGTAGTTCTAAGACTTGAGACGTGGAAGAAGCGACTTTAGATTTGTGTGGCCGTCGATGTTGTTTCCCATGTGCACATGATTCACACTTTTCAATCTGCATGAAGTCACGAACTGGTAGATCTCTGACTAAACCACCTTTTGTAAGACGATTTAAGTTCTTCATGTTGATGTGTCCCAGTCTGCAATGCCATAGCATTGCATCATGTTCAGCTATAGACGAGAAAAGGCAAGTGAGCTTGTCAGGGGGAGCCTTGTTCATGTCAATGACATATGCATTTCCTTTTCGTTCAACATTAAGAAGAATCCAAGCATCCTGAATAATAAGACCTGGTTTCAGCACATAACACCCTTTCTTGGTGAAAAGAACGTCCAAATGATTGTCGCAGAGTTGAGACACACTCAAAAGACTGTGCTTCAATTCTGGTACGTAATTAACATTCTTAAAGCTGAGGGCTCCATTGCAAACTATTCCTTTCATAGTAATCTTTCCTGTCTCACCACCTGCGAAGGAAACAAACCCGCCATCGAAAAACTGAATGTCATTCAACTGCGAGATGTCTCCGGTCATGTGCCTGGAACAGGCACTGTCAATATACTATAGTCTGACCAGAGTTCCGCAGAGCTGTTCCTACACATTTCAACAGGTTTTAGTTAGAGGCTGCAACCTAGGCCATTGAAGATCTGGGCATGCCATTAGCATCAACGTATGTAACCTCACGAAAAATTAAATTAGTTAGGATGAGGTTGATGATGCTTTTGATTGGTTTGTAATGGGGGCAGAAGACTGAATCTTGGTCAATGTCTTAGGCCTCCTGGTTAACGAATCAGACTTCTGCACAATCCTTGGAGTGCTAGAAGGATTCTGGGAACCTGAAAGTCTTAGGGATTTGAGAGATTGTTTCTTGGCCAAGTTCCAGTCTTGATCAGAAGACTTAGCCATAAATCGAGCCTGAGGTAGGCGATTAGGCATAGTCTTCTGATATCGTGAATATAAAGTCTTAAACGGGTAAAGGTCTTTTGACAATTTCGTGCAATATGCCCAGGAAATCCACAATTGAAACATGTCTGCCTTTTCTGGAAGAAAACAGTCCGTTCAGCTTGGGAAATTTTGGGCAATTTGTCTGTCAGTTTCTTGCTTGCGGGTACTGACGACTGATGCACGGTGTTGTTCTTGACTGTGTCCTGCGCACAACCATCAGCACACTTGTTAGTTTTGTGATTTGAATTGGACAATTTGGAACATGTAGATTTACGCGTAATTTTAACTGATATCTGTTCAGCTGGTTACTTAATAGATTCAGTTTGTGGCTGTTGAGTCAATTTCTCAGAGGGATGAAAGGACTTAGAAGTTGCCTTTTCATTTGTCGGAGACACCTGTATGGTTTTCTTCTTTTTGGATTGGCGTGTTCTCTTAATCTTACTTTTAAAATCACATTTCGTGACAGATTCTGTAGAGGACACGGGTGGCTCTGCAGGGACATCCTTTTCTGAATTTTCAGAGGATGAGCTTGAAGCGTTACATGTAGGTGGAATGTCGAAATTTTGGAAAATTTGAGAATCCGATTCAAAATCAGTTTTATTTGAATCATCAGAAAAAGAATGCTCATCGTATGTCGTTTCAGAATCAGTCCCTTGTGCTTGGTTGGAATAAGCTGAGTCGCCCAAATCTTCTAGAATTATGCCAACATCAATGTTCACAGGGTCGGTTGGTTGGTTGACTTTTTCACTGTCTACCCTGGGATTTGCATCAACAGACGAAACCTCTGGAGAAGAACTTTCGGTCTCTTCAGTTGGAACTGATGAAACTGAATCATCTGTCGATGCGGGACCTGCAGCTAAATTCATGTTTTCATCACAAGAGTTATTACAGTTATCAATATCATTCAAAACATCAGCATTCGATGAAAAACCAGAATTAACTCTGTATTCTCAACACAACCAACACTGTCTGAGAATTTAAATTGTTCAGCAAAAATTGATTTAAAATGTCAAAAGCGGGCTTATAAAATTCATAATCAACAGCCGAATTGTCTGAATTTGCATTCAGACATTCCTCTTGATCACCCTCTGTGATATCCTCAACTAAAATTTCTTTTGCACATGAGTTAGACACGTTAGTATCGTTCACGAATTCAGTTTGAGTATCAGAAGATTCTTCTCCTTTAGTTTCTGTGGAGGATGTTGATTTCTCTGCCTTAGGCGTTACTTTCTCCAAACCATCTGTACTACCAGAAGGATGATCGCCAGATTCATGTGAAAGTGGTGTAGAAGTAATAAAAGCATCATCCCTCTTGAGTTCAGTTGGTTTAGAGAAATTTGGGTAATAGGGCTTCCATGGTTTAGATAGATAATCTGAAGGTTTACCATAAATCATTTTTTCTGCATTTTCTAAATCAAGCCCAGATTCAGGCATTCTTGTATAGTTATGATTATATGGTGGAGGTGTCCTATTATACCCAAGACCTTTGGTAAAATTTTTCTGGTAATTTAGCTGAAGGTCACATAAGTCCTTGACTAGGTTACCGGAGGTTTCAATTTTTTTATGTTTATTTCATTTTCGTGAAGCTTCACTGTCAAGGAATTTAGCTTGGCTAAGGCTGCTTGAAGTTCTACGTCCTTTTTAGCTAGTTTTAGCTTATAGTCGTAGACCCAACACTGCTGTTGGTTCAAGTCTAGCTTTAGCTGAGCTATATCTTGTTTCTGAGCTTTAACCTTTTCCATAAGAAGCTTGTTCATATGTTTAAGGGCGATGTTCTGTGACGCAGCTTGTTAGTATGCAGCTACAAGAGTTGAATTATGGGCGCGCATTTGTGATAATTTAAAACGACAACTATCAGAACAGAGAATTCGATTTACCGTTTCCGAAAGATTGGGCGTCTCAGTTGTCTGCGCCATCATGCAGTGGTTGCTATTCTTGGAGAGATTTAAAGTTTTCATTTGAGCTGCAGCATCTGCCTAGTTGAAAACCTGCGTGCTGCTGGGCCACCAATGCTGTTGACTTCCCGCCCGAGCTGCTCGAGGGACT
The DNA here is from genome assembly GCA_947069175.1 of Scalesia atractyloides. NCBI lineage: Eukaryota > Viridiplantae > Streptophyta > Magnoliopsida > Asterales > Asteraceae > Scalesia > Scalesia atractyloides. The sequence goes on along the minus strand of CAMTDV010000029.1, from coordinate 48,083,610 downwards.
CGTAGTGGACTTTGAGGGAGAGACGGGACCAGATATCTGTCGCTGCTCTGTATGTCTGCCACCCTGGATGACACGTACCCGGATGGCGGCTTCTTGCATTCCCTGGCAAAGTGTCCTGGTTCATGACATCTGTAGCATCTGAGTTTATCCTTTGTGAGATCAGTCTTCAGATTTGACAATGGTTGCCGTCCATACTTCTTCTGAAACTTGTTAACCGAAAGGCAGCCATTGCTAAATTCAAGACACATCGATCTCGTCCAGGTCCTCCTCCATTATTTGATCAACTTCGGTTGGAAGAATGGATGGAGGAGTCAAATCACCTGCCCGAAAGGCGTTGAAGCTCTTGATCATCGAAGCTGCGATAGCCAATTTCTCTTCGTTTTCTTTAGTGAGAAACGCAGAGTTGGACACATGTTGAGCTGGTGCACCAGATTGGGGGAATGCTGCCTTGTTGAACTGCTTGAGGAATTGCAGGACTGAACACCATGTTGGGATACTGAGCATGGTACTATGTCTGAACTTGAGCAGCCGAAATCATAGTGGGATTCTGAGATTGAAGACCATACACGTACTGGGTTTTCTGTGGGGTGGCAAAGGACTATAAACCACGTTTGAGCTACCCGATGTTTGTGAATTTCCTTGTAGAGGGCTATAAACCAAATTTTGTGACATCAATGACGCATTTTTCCCCGTTATCCCGGCGGCCATCAAACTGCTCTGATGATTTATTTCTCTCTGCTTGTTATCAATCTCACATGACTTGATAGTAGCTATCATTTCTGTGAGAGTGACATCATTCAGGTTCTTTGTCTATTTTCATTCCCACATCCGCATCCCAACTCTTTGGCAGTGAATTTAACAACTGTCGGTTCATAGCACTATTTGTGAGAGTAATCTCAGATAATATCATCTTGGAAACAAGTTTTACATATCGACGAATCTGGTTTTCAATGGTTTCCCCGTAGATGTGATTGAATGAGCTGAATTGTTGATTCAGCCGATTTACCATGCTTGCCTTCATGTCTGCATTTATCTCATAGAGATTTTGCAGTTCACTCCATACTTCTTTTGCGGTCTTACAATTTCTAACCTCAATATAAATATCAGGTCCAAGCGCCATGGTCAGTACATTCGAGGCCTTTTCATCTTCCTCAATTATCTTAACATCTTCTTGAATCCACAGGTGACTGGGCTTAGGAATTTTTGTGTCTGGTTATTGCTCTGTACTATAGACTATCGTTCGCGGACCATTCATGATACACCTCCACACACCAGGCTCTTTTGCCTTGCAATATTGTTCGAAACGAAACTTCCATTCGTAATACTCATCTCCATACAACAAACGTGGCACTTTAGTAGAAATGCCAATGACTTGATCCAACTCTTGATGGATGGCTAGAGTTTGTGATTGCAGGGCAGCCAGAGTGGCATTGGTCAAGTCTTGTGCTGTCATATATCCCTTCATCATGATTAAATTAATTAGAATTACCAAACAGATTTAAAATCAGTTTATTTTAAGTTTTCTATGATGAACATGATTGATCTGAACTTAATCCGGAATGGTCAACTCTGAAGATAGTCTGATATGGTCAAATCTGGATGATGAATCTGAATTGATAAATTTGAATTAACTCTGAGATGATGAATCCGAAACTGAAAACTCCGAGTTGATGAATCCGAAAACCTGTAAATCCGAATTGAGAATCCAGAATAAAAATCCGAGTTGAGAGAATCCGGAATAAAGAATTCTAAATGCGAATCCGGAATGATGAGAATCCGTAAATGCGAATCTAGAATAGAGAATCCGGAATGATGAGAATCCGGAATCCAATCCTTATCTGATTGCAATAGTAATCCGAATTTTCAGCAACAGAAATCCGATGGATGATCTCCTTATCTGATTGCAATAGTCTGATGATGAGAACCCGGAATCCAATCCTTATCTGATTGCAACAGAAATAGTCCGGGATCAATCCAAGATGGATGATCTCCTTCGTGTTCTTCGGAATCCGTAACAGTAGCAGATCCGAAATACGTGAATCTTCTTCGAGTTCTTCAGAATCCGTAGCAGTAGCAGATTCGAAGCCCTCAAATCGTCTTCGAGTTCTTCGGAACAGTAGCAATCCCGAAGAAAAAACAGTGAATCTTCGATTCTGAACAGTAATCCGAACAGCAACGATTCTGAACAGTAGCACCACCACTTCGAAACACCTTCTTCAATCAGCGATACCCGGAGCCTGTATTTGAACAACAGGCTCTGATACTAATTGTAAGTCCCGATAACGGATCTAACAGGTATTACTAACCTAATCAGTAGCGGAAATAATGATTAGGAAGAAGAACAAACTTTGAACTAAGAACAACTTGCATACACTAGCAAAGTATCTGATACAAGTTTTATAAATACAACTCTCTAACCTTTTCACCTTGACCTAATACATCTATTTATAATACTCACTTAACCCACCATTTAAACCCTAGGCCCACAAGGCACTAGGAAGCCCACAAACCCCTCTAAAGCCCAAAATAGCTCTAATGTGTAAACCTTTGGTAATATAGGCCCAACATATATATATATATATATATAATATTATATATATATAGGGAAGGGTTTTAATGAGAACGCTAAATATTGTGAGAACCGCAAGAATGAATGAAAAACCCACAAGAACTTTGTCAAAACAATTCAAATTCAAAATTTCTTTTTACACTTATCATTATTATTGTTGGTGCATAATGTCTATTGCTTACGTTTAGGATATGTTGGTTATGTATATAGGACTTAGAATGTCAAACATTGTATGTTATATATGATTTATTTGTGTTGTACATGGCTCGTACGAGTGAGTCTAGTGGCTCGTACGAGTGACACATTGTCTCTTGTACGAGGCACCACTCGCACGAGTCAAAGACACACTCCTCCTGTGCGACTCATGTTGACTTATAAATAGAAGAGCTTGAGTGTTGTGTCAGAGCTCTGTTGGTGTGACTACGACGAAGCCCTGTCAAACTGTTTACTCGTTCTGTAACCGTTCACGTTTATCAATACAAATCAAGGCGTTTAAGCAGTATATCTTTCTTGTTTGTTTGTCCAACTTGCTAACAATGAATTCCGCCTTTGTTAGCTGAGTCAGATAAGTCCGATGCTCATAAGAGGAGAGCCGATCCCCTCTCACAATTATTCGAATACAATGTTAGAAATTTATTTTACATGTTGAAATTTACATGAATTAGTAAATAAAGAAATTTTACACATGTGTAAGTTTGCCATTTACACATGTGTAAATTTTTTTATATTTACACATGTGTAAAAAAAAATCTAATAAGAGTAATTTTGAGAGGAGAAATGAATTATTTGATATTGTAAATTCTTTTTTTGATATTGTATCTTAATTACAATGAGGTTTGTCTTAAAAAATTAGTTTTGATTGGTTTTCTCATTCGTTATCACGATTCTCGCAATATTTAGCGTTCTCAAAAAACCCTCCCCTATATATATATAAATATACATACATATATATACACATATATATGTATGGAGATAAGGATCCGTAAGAAACCATCCTTTATTGCGAGAATCGCGAGAACCAATGTGAACACAATAAAAAATACCTAAAAAATCTAAAAAACACACAATTTTTTTAAATATTTTTTATAAAATCGTTATATTTCGTCACTAAAAAATAAAAAATTTTGAGTAACAATTATTGATAAATATGTGCATATGTATCATTTCTTTGACAAATTCCGTTAGGATTAGACAATTGCATTTTCATTTACACTACCATCCGTATTACACTACTTTTTACATTAACAATATATAAATGCACATGTGCATCTATATGTTTGAACATGGTATAACGTGTTTTGGTACACTACTTTGAATACACTTTCACTTTCATCTATCATACCATCCATAATACACTACCATTACCTCTTACCATACACAATACAATACTATTACCTCCTACCATCCATAATACACTACCATTACCAATATGTATAATATTTTCATTTATGCACATCTACATCAACACCCTTCATACCATTCAAACAACATATTATATCATAAAGTGACAAATATAATCAAACCATCAATCACTAGATATAACTAATCAAAAACATGTATATAGGCCTACTTCATCATTCAAAATCACAAACTTTTTGTACCAAAACACTTTTGATCATGTTTATACGTAATGATGCACATGTGCATTTGGTAATGTAAAAGGTAGTGCATTACGAATGGTAGTGTAAATGAAAATGCAATTATATAATACTTGTAATGTATTACGGAATTTGTCAAAGAAATGATACATATGCACGTGTGCATCGGTAATTGTTAATCGAAAAAAAAAATTTAGTGACGAAATATAGCAATTTAAAAAAAATATTAAAAAAATTGTTGTTTTTAGGTATCTACCAGGTGAGCACAAAAAATACCTAAAAAATCTAAAAAACACACAATTTTTTAATATATTTTTTTAAAAATATCTATATTTCGTCACAAAAAAAATTCTCGAGTAACAATTAAGATGCACATGTGCATATGTATCATTTCTTGGAAAATTCCGTAATACATTACCAGTATTAAACAATTGCACTTTCATTTAAACTACCATCTATAATACACTACTTTTTACATTACCAATATTAAAAATAGACATGTGCATCATTATGTATAATCATGATATAAGTGTTTGGATACAAAAAGTTTGTGATTTTTAATGATGAAGTAGGCTAATATACATGTTTTGGTTAGTTATATCTAGTGGTTGATGGTTTGGTTAAATTTGTCACTTTATGATGTAATATGTTGTTTGGATGGTATGAAGGGTGTTGATATATATGTCCATAAAGTGAAAATATTATACATATTGGTAATGGTATTTTATTATTGATAGTAGGAGGTAATGGCATTGTATTATGGATGGTAGGAGGTAATGGTAGTGTATTATGGATGGTATAATAGATGAAAGTGAAAGTGTATTCAAAGTATGGTACCAAAACACGTTATACCATGTTCATACATATAGATGCACATGTGCATTTATAATATTGTTAATGTAAAAAGTAGTGTATTATGGATGGTAGTGTAAATGAAAGTGCAATTGTCTAATATTGGTAATGTATTACAAAATTTGTAAAGAAATGATACATATGCACATGATTTTTATTCGAATTTTTTTTTTCTTTTTTAGTGATGAAAAATAGCGATTTTTTCAAAAAAAACAATATTAAAAAATAATTTTTTTGTGTTTTTTTAGGTATTCTTGGTTGTGTTCACATTGGTTTTTGCTGCTCTCGCAATAAAGGGTGGTTCCTAACGGATCCTTCTCCTATTATATATATATATATATATATATACCGGCTGCTTATCCACCGTGTCTCTACTAAACTTTCATCCAAATCGTTATTCAAATAATGATTGATAACACAAACAAAACCACACAGCTGTCTAATGAGGCTTTTGATAGTTTGACAAGGACACTTATATATAGGAAGTACCAACAACGTATTCACCATGTTTTTACCGAATTTCATCGGCTTCATTATCGACACATGATTGATTCTATGTGATGACATGACTAAAACTTATTATAATAATTAAACATAACCAAATTCATAAACAACAAATGCGGTAGAGTAATGATTGTGTCCTTAACTTTTATAAGTTAGGCCGTGACAACGTCCTTGTCCCTTGTGGGTTAAGCCTTGCAATTACATGAAATGAGATAATAATGAGAATAATCGCGAAATGACAATGAAATCATCGTAGCGTCCTGTCCCTCATGGGTCAAGCCATGAAATAGTAATGATTGTGAAATTGCAATAATAACAATAATGTGAAATAATAGTAGTAGTACAAATAAGTAGTACGAGAAGATAGTAGAATGAAATGAAAAAGATGATAATTTTAAATGATAACATCGAAAGCGTGACAATAGCACAAGCTATCAACGATATAGAATAGACTTCAATAATGTTATACATTGACGTTGCTGCGAACGTCATTAACATGAAGTGGAAATAGTAGATAATGTCGAAATAATATGGAGAGACCAAACATGAGGTCAAATGACTGATGCAATGAAATGGCGGCAGTGACATTAACTTCTACAAGTTAAGTGATGAATATAAATTAGACGACTGTAGGGTGTCATAAGGTAGAATATAGAAGCAAATCGAATATTATTGGAATTGCAATTTGGAGATTCATCTAGGAGATGAAATGATAGTAGGAAAAAAATAGATTTTACTAAGAACTTTTATTTATTTAAACGGTGTGGTACTAACCATAGCTTTGCTAAACAAACTTACGTTTATTGAGTTTTGTATATCTGACTTAACATTTTACTAATTATGAAATATTAGTAATATTTTTTTTGGCACGCATAAAACAATCTAATTTATTGATAAAGTAATTTCTATCTAGCTAAAGGAAAATTTTTATGGTCTGAAATAGAAAATATATTAAAAACTATAAACGTGTATATATATATATAAACCGATTTTAGGGTCAAAAAGATTAACGTCTCCGTGTGCTCGTAACTCGAATTTGACTATGACTAGGCATATGTTACGAAAATAGTAAGAGTTGTGACGCTTAGGATGTTTAGGACCACCACTTGTAGTGAGTAAGGTCGCAACGGTGTGTCTCTTTGAGTTCAAGTCATAATAAGCTACTCGTTAGGGTTTAGAACATGCCACGAAAATCGAATTGTTAAACTTATTTACGAAAGTCATACCAACTTTTATTTAATTCAACTAGTTCGTACAAATTAAAATTCGAAATGTTTTATTAGAAAAAAAGTCAAAGCACAAGGGTTGTGCAGTGCTGTTGACCGCGTCGTTGTTGACTTGGACTAGCTTGGCGATGAGTGCCTGTTGAACTTGAACGAAAATATTAGGAATAACCGCTAGCATGTACTCTACTATTAAGGCTATCATTTTGCGGTCAGAGTCACTCGTGTGATGACGACGATTGGAAGACATCTAAGACGAACAAACACAAGTAAGATGTACAAATCATAGCGAGGATAGATTGACGGATTGAACTAGATAGAAGCAAAATATATGAATAATAAGTCGTGGGACTTATGGTAATCCGTAATTCATGGATACGGATCACATGAAAACCATCATAATATATTAAGGAGTGAAAACGTCTCATTGACAAATATATAATAATAAAGTAATTCATATGAAAATTTAAAAAATATCATGGAATATTAACTATCCATCCCAATGGTAAAATATGTGACGATAAACTAACCACTGTGAAATATGATAAAATTATAAAACTTATGTAAAAATAATATTTCAACATAAAATATTGAAAATTTATAGGTTTGGCACATAAATATTGAAAATTTATAGGAAAGGTAGAACCAATGTTTTAGTATGACTTCCATGCGTCACTTTCATAATTACGTGTGCACCCGCAGGTACCGAGCTTTAGTCCGCATATGTTTATCTATTGACGTGCAACTTAACCCAAAGAACATCATGAAATAATAAATGACTCAATTTTGGGGTGATGTAAAATGATGTGTCTGGATAGCATCCTTGAATTAACTTGGACACATTTAACGTGTCAAAGTGTTTTAGTTCACATGACGTTTGGTATGACTTGCTTTGGCCTAATAGGTTACTGTACTTTAATCGTTTGTCCCCAGTTTGGCAAACTAGTCCATTGGTAGATTGGATTTATACGAATGCCAGCCTAGACAGTATGCCCTGACTATCGGTACTTAACCCTTCTAGCTACTACATGTCTGTCACAAGAACTCACTTTGACGAAATTGAAAACTCAAATGAAAAGCAATATCTCAAAATGAAATAAGAGAATCAAGAATAAATGAAATTCATTGAAAATTAACATGATCGAAAAGTTATAGAAATAGGGATAGAAATAGGATAGAAATGGAATAAATAGGAGATTAATATTTATATAATATGGTGTGTGCATGTGTGATATTAACTTAAATCACATAATAACACATAAACCATGTAATAACATGTGAAGCACGTAACATTTAGCATGCATACAACTAAATGTGCTTATCATGAATATGTGTGTCTGGCATTAGAACTTTTAAAACATGTGAATTTAAACTATACTAAGCTAGGAAAAAACAATTAAACACAAAAGGCACCTAATTAGGCTATAGTCAAAGTCTAAGGGTTATATTTTAATAACCTAGCCTAATTCCCTATAGTCATTGGCCTTGATAACAATCTGTCACATCCTAACCTGTTGCGGTTAATCAGTGGCGGTTAATCGATCAGAGCGAGATAATTATCCAAAGCTTATGGCAACTATTGAAAGTTTAAATATTTATTCATGTCATAATTAACAACGTCACAGAATCATAAGTTCCAAATAATCCATACATAAATCAAAAAACATAAATCATAAAATAAATCTCGTTTATTTTGTCTAAGGCAATCCTACGTGTCTTCATCATCGCTTCATCAAACCTGATTTCCTGTTTCATGCATAAAATAATTTTTTCGGTCAACTAAACAGCTGGTGAGTAAATCTATATTTTAATAAAACTAATTTTATTTTTTAAAGATTAACATGAAAATAATGTGTTAATAAGACAATCACAACCAATAATCACAACAAATACTCAATCACAACAAACACTACAACAATAAATAAAATAACCAATACATGAGTCTCGACCCCCAAAAGGGCGTGACTAAATGATGACGGTACCTTCATCCTATAGTCATGAGGAAAAGGGTCAGTCTATGAATAAGCGTGATGATACCCAAATCCTATGTCATGAGGAAAGGGTCATCCTATGAATAAGTGAGAGTGAGACAATACCCATGTGGGATATGAGTTTATCAAACTTGCGAGTTTAATCAATTGAAGAACAAAAAAATTATAAATTGTAAAGCAAATTTAATAAAAACATAAGTAGGAGGATATATTTAAACCATTTTATATTAAAATCCCAATATTACAATTACAGTACAATGATTTTACAATCTCCTTGTCAACCTGATCACTCACAAATCTGTTCGTACAAAAGAGAAAGTGATGAAGCGATAAATAGATCTCTAACAGGTGAGATCTATTTATACTAAGTACAAAAGGTTTGTTTGCAATCGGCTGACATCACCCTTATAGTGACATTTAACATTCATAACAGAAAAGATTCCACAGATGTTAGCAAACATCTTCAGATATCTAACATCTATTGTGTTATATGAAAAATATGTTCTAAGTTAAATACTGTTACATTAAGACAACCTTTATTCTTGAAATGGTTGTTGATTTGTATCATACATCTATTTGGCCACAACAGATGTTTGGTCTTCATGATTAGTGCTTTGCCTCTATAGAGCTTTGTCCTTGAATAGTGATTTCTTCTTCTTCAATGGTGGTAGATCTTTGGATGTCTTTGAACAGATACTCTGATTAGTGTTCAAGATTCACTATCTCCGGGAGGAGATTGCTTCATCTTCTGTTTATTTTTTGATAAGTAGGTCATGTTTTGGCTTTTGAATATCATTTGTTCTTTTGTGGTCCAACAATCTCCCCTAGAATAGATGATGCCAAACCGATTTTTATTAGATCAATTTTTATTTCTCATCAACTTCTCTCTGATTAGGCTTTGAATTGGTGCTTAAATATTTTAGAGATAGAGAGTTATTTGGATCTCTTTTAAGTACAAGACTTATTAAGTCTTGCAGATCTGCATCATTAAGCCCAAAGGCACTGCTCATTGCGATCTTTTGCACTTCTCCATTAGCTCTTATTATTTTCAATTCATGGCTTGTCCTATCAGATGTCCGTTTTAAAATTGGAGCTAGATGGATTTCTTGGGGCAAATGTTCTGCCTTTGCATCTGAATGCCCATATTTCAATTCATTTCTGATCCCTCCCTCTCTTAATATATTGACATACATCTTTATGTCATCTGCAAACATCTCTTTTTGAAGCTCTGAAGGATCAACCAGAGATCTGATAGGAAAGTCTATTTCTTCATAAATTGGCCTTTTGGGGACTAAGGGATCTTTTGCTCTTAAAGCTTTAAGTTTCTTGTAATTTTCTTTGATTGTTAGCTCATCCCATTTGGCTATTGATTGCATAGAGCCAAATTTGTAACATTTGTAAAAATCGGGTTTTCAAAACCCGCTCCGTTTTGTAATCGAATATCAAGTTATAAAAGTTACGTTGAATATTTATGATTATTTTGATTTAAAACGATACATAATTAATAAATAAACTAAACTATAAAAATTATATTTGATAAAAAGTTAAAACAAAGTAAATAAAAAAAATATGTTGCTGCCGGGACTCGAACCCGGGTCAGCCAAGAACAACTCCAACGCCTTAACACACACTCACATCACCACTCCGCCACTTTGTGTTTTCTGTTATCTCTAGGAAACAAATGAGATTTATACACAAACTCGGTTAAACCGGTTGCGCCAACTGAGAAACGGAAATCGGCAATTCAATCGTCAGATCGTTTGATTACTCGCGCATTCACGTTTATAACCGATGAACCGATGTCTTTAATCAATTCAGAGGTGATTGAACATAAATTTTCATTACTATCGGTTTTTATAACCGAAAAGAATCAAGGTCTCAATTACTTCAACTCTAGACCACTCTCGCGACTCAGAAATATCATACCAGCATCCCATTTCACTTTCGTCACATTTTCAGACCATCAGAACGCTTAAATCAGCTCGCCGGAATTTTCTGCAAATTTCGCCGGAAAACCGTATTCATCCTCAAACGGTAAATCTTTCAATATCGTTGTAGTTCAACGATTATTAGGCTATTTCTAACTTAAACCTTCCAATTGAAATTGAATTCAGACACCGATACCAGATAATTCCAGTTCACCGGAAAGTTTCTGGAAATCGTTATCTTCGTCTGCGAAACGGTAAGGACCTTCAAACACATCGTTAACGTTTGTTTATCACTTCAATTCCACAATTGACTAATAAAAAACGGCTAATCGTCTGTTCAGTTGAGGTGCACAAAAACAGAGACCGACGCCTGCCGGAACTCTGTAACCATTCGTTCACCGGTATGTTTTTCCTCAAATTGTCATCCCTGCTATCTCTTATCAGTTTGTGTAATGCTTAGCAATCGAATTAACAAGTTTTAATGATGTAAACTGCTGTCGGTAAAAATCCAGTGAAGAAGATGAACTTTGACAATACTATAAGTATAATTAAAATTGGTAGTTTAAACGGGTTAGACACACAGTCTAGCGGTGGACTGTGTGCAAAATACACACGCAAGTCCGAGTTCGATCCCTGATACACGCACTCCTTATATAATAAAATGCCTTTTTGTTTAAAAACTAAACCGGGTTAACTCAGTTAGTTATTAAGTATAATAAAAACCGAGATAATAACCAGGTTAGACACACAGTCTAGCGGTGGACTGTGTGCAACACTAAGTCACACGTCGCGAGTTCGAAACCCGTCACTGGCACCGGTCCGTTGAATTAAAATGTTTTTGCAATTAAAAGAATTTCGGTTAAACTGAATAAGTATATAAATATAATTAAAAACAAGATTATTTCGGGTTAGACACGTAGCTCAGTTGGTAGAGCTGCGTGCATGCGTACGGGAGGTCTCGGGTTCGAGCCTCACCCAGCGCAAGCTATGTCACTGATCGAACCGGTCAACAAGTCAACAGGTCAACGGTCAACGGTCAACGGTCAACGCAAAATAAACAATTTTTTTTATATTTTTATTTATTTAATTTAATTTAAAAATCAATTAAAAATACTTAAAAATAACATTTTTAAAGATAGAAAATAGCCTTAAACTCACAAAAATATATCTAAAAATTTCATTAAAATCCTTAATAAAATCCACTCATTTAATATATTTTTCCGTTATTATTTAGGTTAGTATTTCTCGTTGTTCCGCTCATCTAATTCGTGCGCATCTCACCATCTCCAATCCAACGCACCCAATGTGAGTGAATCTTTACAAATTCCCCGTTTAATCACGTTTTGGGGTGTATCATGTGTCTGGATATATATATTATACTTAAGCCATTGTGCATACATCATATCATGAACTTGTGTATTCAGTTTGTTTCTGTTGTGTAGTTATTGTTGGATGCAATTTATTATTTTCAGTACATGCAATTTCATAGGCCGCCGCTCCCCATTACATTATGAGCGTTGAGCATGTTCCCCATTTCATTATGAGGTTGAACCTGGCGTGCCCACATACGATCGGCTCCGTTTGATTGAGCCTTGATCGCACAGACATTTTCATTTTCAGTACTTGCAATACGATCGGCTCCGTTTGATTGAGCCTTGATCGCACAGTTTCATTTATGTTATTTATCGTATGATGTTGGTATGTTCATGTATGCTGTCATATGTTATTGTATGTTATAGTTGTGACTGCTATTTGCCACTGCTTGATTATTTACATTTGCTCATCTATGATTATGCACAATTTTTCATTGATAAATTAACAAGTAATTCATTAATAAATGTTTATCTGATAAGGTTCACTAGCCAACTTATGTTGACCCAAAAACCCCCATTTTTACACATGATACAGGTGAACCAGCAGCAGCTAGGAACACATAGGATTGGACTAGAAGAATAAAACTTTATTGTATGAACATGTTTGGATATTTGAAAATGTAACTTTGACTTTATTAAATATGAAACATATTAGTAAATGTCATGAGCTTTGGTGATAACCCAATTATGCCCCGACTCTTATTCCGCTGCGGGTCGGGGTGTGACAGATTGGTATCAGAGCCATGACTATAGGGATATAGGATAGGTTATTAGACCCTTAGAGCCTATACTATAGTTGATTAGAAACTTATAAGATTTTTGTGTGTTACATGCCAAATTTCATGATGTTTATATGTTTTATGTTAAATGTTACATTCAATATTATGCAAGCATGTTCATAAGTATGTATTATCATATAATGCCTATCATGAATCATATACTCATAACATATCATATCCATGAAAGCACACACCACATCATGATTGCTTTTACAATGATTTTCGTGTTTTCAAATCTCATCAAAGTGAGTTCGCATGACGGGCATGTAGTAACTGGAAGGGTACCAGTACTGGTAGTCGGAACGTCCTGTCTAGGCTGGCATTCGTATAAATCCAAAATAAAGGACCAGTTTGCCTACCTGGGGACTAACGATGAGAGTACGAAGTACCTATTAGGCCAAAGCATGCTATACCAAACGTCGTGTGAGCTAACCCCACTTTGAGTTGTCATTGTGTCTACACTTGGATACGTTCCGACCAAACATCTCATGAACATATTTGTGGTTTGCATTCGGGTGATGCAAGTGTTAAATCGCCACTACTAATGTGAATCCTACCAAGCCAATAGCCATGGGGGCCCACATGACTATATAGGTGAAGGTATGGGGGACATTTGAGGCCCAACATGAGCAAACCCAAGACATCCTATGGATGTAGTTGCATTATTGATATTTATGTTATTTTCATTTTCTTAAAAGACACATGACACCTAAAAAGACACCATAAACTCACAATCTTCTCATTGTATGATCCTGTAGATGTCGTCTAGACAGCAACGAAGGGGTAAAAGATCAAGAAGGTCTCAGGAACGTTTGGCAACTCAGATCGCGAAACAAATGGCCACGATACTGCCTGACATTGTGGTTCAAGTACAACAAGCCCTCGCTACAAATCCTACTAACCCTCCCCAACAACATGACCAGAACATCGACAACCCTCCTACCATCAAGTGCTCTTACAAACATTTTAAGTCTTGTGATCCTCCTAAATTTGAAGGGACCGAGGGTGTCACTGCTCTCCTACATTGGTTCGAGGAGATGGAAAACACCTTTCTAAACTGCGATTGTCCTGAGGATCGCAAGGTTCGATACGCCACCGGGAGACTATTTGGGGTAGCTCTCACTTGGTGGAATACTGAGAAAGGGAAGAGGGGAACTGAAGATGCAATGGCCTTAACTTGGGAGGAGTTAAGGGAAATCATGACTAGGCGTTTCTGTCATAGGAGTGAAATTAAAAAGCTGGAGGACGAATTTCATTCTCTAAAGCAAAAGGAGGGTGATCACACTACCTATAACAAGAGGTTCTTGGAGTTGAACCAAATGGTTCCAAATTTGTTCACCCCAACCTATCGTCTGATCGAGCATTATATTCGAGGACTTCCCTCGAAAATCCAAGATTCAGTTCTCAGCGTTTCACCAGTAACACTTGAAGCTGCTATGGAGTTAGCAACTGAACTGACCGAGAACCGAATTCGCAACGGGAAGTTCAAAGAAGAGAAGAAGAAAGCCCCTGTTGAGGGACAAACTTCAAACCACCCCATTCCTTCCTCTAAGTTTGCTAACAAGAGGAAGCGCAACACCAGAAATTTTGCAGTTACTCAAACCAACTCCCCTATTCCTGCTGCACCCATTACTCAAGTCACTCCTTCACCCGCACCATACAGAAGACCCTACACTGGCCCGTTACCAAAATGTAACCGTTGCCAATATCACCATTCCCCTGATCATCCTTGCCAATATTGCACCGGCTGCGGTCGCGCGGGTCATACTGTTCAAACTTGCCGCATGCCTCAACGAACGAACCGCCACCAACTTTTAACCCAAACCCACCAACAAATAATGGGCCAAGCCCAACAACCCCTACTACTACCACCCACCCAACATTTAGCCCAAACATATTACCAGCCCAATTATCCTATGGGTCAACCAATGCGGGCTTGCTACAATTGCGGTGACCTGAGCCATTTCAGAAACACTTGTCCAAGGTTGGTTAATTTTATTCATACTCAGGCCCAAGCCAACCCGGTGAATCAAGCAAACCAAGCTCCTCCACCTGCAAGAGGGAGAGCTTTCAATATCAACGCTAACCAGGCCAGAGCTGACGGCAATGTGGTTAACGGTACGTTCCTTATAAATGGTAGATATGCATCTATGTTATTTGATACTGGTGCGTATAGAAGTTTTGTGTCTTTAGAATTTGAACCTATCTTAAACAAAAATCGGGATAAGCTCACGGAATCCATAACGGTAGAAGTTGCGGACGGGAAACCAGTTTCGTTAAACTCTATTATACGCAACTGTACACTCACCTTAAACGACCACGAATTCTCAGTCGACCTAATTCCTATGAAGCTGGGAAGTTTTGATATCATAATCGGTATGGATTGGCTCAGTCAACATCAGGCAGAAGTTGTATGTCGTGAAAAATTTATTCGTATTCCTCTTTCAAACGGTCAGACTCTTCGAATCATTGGAGAAACCTCGTCGAAAGGGCTAAGCTTAATGTCTTGTCTTCAAGCTCAAAAATATCTTCGCAAGAATTATGTCGCGTTTTTAGCTCATATCATCAAAAAGGGAACCATGGAGAAGAAACTAGAAGACATTCCTGTAGTAAAAGACTTCCCACAAGTTTTTCCTGACGACATTTCAGGACTTCCTCCAGTTAGAGACGTCGAATTCCGTATTGATCTTATACCTGGTGCTACAGCAGTTGCAAAGTCTCCTTATAGGTTAGCCCCCTCTGAATGCAAGAGCTAGCCAGTCAATTACAAGAGTTGACTGACAAGGGATTCATACGTCCTAGCTCGTCGCCTTGGGGTGCACCTGTTCTTTTTGTAAAGAAGAAAGATGGATTGTTAGTATGTGCATCGACTACAGAGAGCTCAACAAGTTAACAATCAAGAATCGCTATCCTCTACCTCGCATTGATGATCTTCTTGACCAACTACAAGGTGCCAGCTGCTTTTCAAAAATCGACCTTCGATCTGGCTATCATCAACTTAGAGTGCATGAAGAAGACGTCCCTAAGACTGCTTTTCGAACTCGTTATGGCCACTATGAATTTATGGTTATGCCATTTGGTTTAACCAATGCACCAGCTGTCTTCATGGACCTAATGAACAGAGTCTGCAAACCTTATCTTGATCGATTTGTTATAGTCTTCATCGACGATATTCTTATTTATTCAAAATCTAAATCCGATCATGAGCATCATCTTCGACTCGTTCTTGCACTTCTAGAAAAGGAAAAGCTTTATGCCAAATTCTCCAAATGTGAATTCTGGTTAAAAGAGATGCAATTCCTCGGCATGTAGTCAATGACAAGGGAATACATGTCGACCCTTCAAAAATCAAAGCGGTACAAGAATGGCAAGCTCCACGTACACCAACTGAAGTAAGATCTTTCCTTGGTCTAGCTGGCTATTATCGTCGGTTCATTTCAAACTTCTCTCGCATTGCTGTACCACTCACGGCTTTAACTCATAAGGGAAAACCTTTCATATGGGGACCCAAGCAAGAAGAAGCCTTTCAAATTCTTAAACAAAAACTTTGTGATGCACCAATCCTCACTCTTCCTGAAGGTTGTGATGATTTTGTAGTTTATTGCGACGCGTCAGGGCAAGGATTAGGCTGCGTTCTAATGCAAAGAGGAAAAGTCATAGCTTATGCTTCGAGACAACTCAAGACACATGAAAAGAACTACACCACTCATGACCTAGAACTTGGAGCCGTTGTGTTCGCTCTTAAGATATGGAGACATTATCTCTATGGTACTAAGTGTGAAATATACACTGACCACAAGAGTCTTCAACATATCTTCAATCAAAAGGAGCTAAACATGAGGCAACGAAGATGGGTCGAACTTCTAAATGATTACGAATGTGAAATTAGATACCACCCTGGTAAAGCAAATGTGGTGGCTGATGCACTTAGTCGAAAGGGTTATGCGAACTCCATTCATCTTCTATGTTCGCAAATTATAACCGACATTAAAGATCAAATTCGAGAAGCCCAACACGTTTCAATAACAGAAGAAGATGTACGAAAGGAGATGTCCTGTGGAGCCGAGTTAAAAATTGAAACTAAATCTGACGGTATTCTGTATTACCTAGATCGTATCTGGATTCCTAACCACAACAATCTTCGTGAAATTCTTATGAATGAAGCTCACAAAACGCGATATTCTATACACCCAGGAGCCGATAAGATGTATCAAGACCTATGATACACCTATTGGTGGCCTGGAATGAAGAAGGATATTGCCGTTTTTGTTTCCAAGTGCCTTACATGTTCCAAGGTGAAGGCTGAACACCAAAGACCCTCAGGACTTCTGGTCCAACCGGAAATACCTGTATGGAAGTGGGAAAACATAACCATGGATTTCATTACCGGGTTACCTCGCACTTCTGGTGGGTATGACACTATATGGGTGATTATAGACCGACTTACAAAATCAGCTCACTTTATTCCTATCCGCGAAGATTTCAAGAACGAAAAGCTTGCTCGTATTTATATCAACGAAATCGTAAGCCGACATGGGGTACCGTTAAGCATTATTTCTGATCGTGATGGTCGTTTCACTTCACGAACATGGCAAGCAGTACAATCTGCTATGGGCACACGATTAGATCTCAGTACCTCCTATCATCCTCAAACTGATGGACAGTCTGAGCGCACCATTCAAACTCTTGAAGATATGCTTCGAGCATGTGTCATAGACTTCAAGGGAAATTGGGACGCCCACCTACCATTAGTTGAATTTTCGTACAACAACAGCTATCATTCAAGCATCGGCATGGCATCTTTTGAAGCCTTATATGGTCGTAAGTGCCGATCTCCTGTATGTTGGCACGAAATTGGGGTAGCTCAAATTACTGGTCCAGAATTGATCCAAGAGACCACAGACAAGATCCATCAAATTCGAAACAATCTTCTAGCGGCTCAAAGTCGTCAAAAGAGTTATGCAGATAAACGACGGAAGCCCTTAGAGTTTAACATTGGTGATCATGTACTTTTAAAAGTATCACCGTGGAAGGGAGTAGTTCGTTTTGGTCAAAAGGGCAAGCTAGCACCACGTTACGTAGGACCTTTCAAGATACTCGAAAGAGTAGGTCCTGTAGCATACAAGCTT
Source organism: Scalesia atractyloides (assembly GCA_947069175.1). NCBI lineage: Eukaryota > Viridiplantae > Streptophyta > Magnoliopsida > Asterales > Asteraceae > Scalesia > Scalesia atractyloides. The sequence goes on along the minus strand of CAMTDV010000029.1, from coordinate 48,065,664 downwards.
GACCTACCAGAAGAACTCAACAGGATTCATCCCACATTCCACGTGTCGAACTTGAAGAAGTGCCTCGCTGATGAGAACCTCCATATTCCGCTGGAAGATATTCAGATTGATGAATCTATGCATTTTATCGAAAGACCTGTAGAGATCATGGACTTCGAGAGAAACGTCTACGATGAAGTCGCATTCCAATTGTTAGGGTACGCTGGGAGTCGAAACGGGGACCTGAGTTTACTTGGGAACGTGAAGATTCAATGCGAAAAATACCCGCATCTTTTTCCTACTACTTCAACTATTTAAAATTTCGGGACGAAATTCCTAAAAGTAGGGGATACTGTAACATTTGTAAAAACGGGTTTTCAAAACCCGCTCCGTTTTGTAATCGAATATCAAGTTATAAAAGTTACGTTGAATATTTATGATTATTTTGATTTAAAACATACATAATTAATAAATAAACTAAACTATAAAAAATTATATTTGATAAAAAGTTAAAACAAAGTAAATAAAAAAAATATGTTGCTGCCGGGACTCGAACCCGGGTCAGCCAAGAACAACTCCAACGCCTTAACACACACTCACATCACCACTCCGCCACTTTGTGTATTCTGTTATCTCTAGGAAACAAATGAGATTTATACACAAACTCGGTTAAACCGGTTGGCCAACTGAGAAACGGAAATCGGCAATTCAATCGTCAGATCGTTTGATTACTCGCGCATTCACGTTTATAACCGATGAACCGATGTCTTTAATCAATTCAGAGGTGATTGAACATAAATTTTCATTACTATCGGTTTTTATAACCGAAAAGAATCAAGGTCTCAATTACTTCAACTCTAGACCACTCTCGCGACTCAGAAATATCATACCAGCATCCCATTTCACTTTCGTCACATTTTCAGACCATCAGAACGCTTAAATCAGCTCGCCGGAATTTTCTGCAATTTCGCCGGAAAACCGTATTCATCCTCAAACGGTAAATCTTTCAATATCGTTGTAGTTCAACGATTATTAGGCTATTTCTAACTTAAACCTTCCAATTGAAATTGAATTAGACACCGATACCAGATAATTCCAGTTCGCCGGAAAGTTTCTGGAAATCGTTATCTTCGTCTGCGAAACGTAAGGACCTTCAAACACATCGTTAACGTATTTTATCACTTCAATTCCACAATTGACTAATAAAAAACGGCTAATCGTCTGTTCAGTTGAGGTGCACAAAAACAGAGATCGACGCCTGCCGGAACTCTGTAACCAATCGTTCACCGGTATGTTTTTCGTCAAATTGTCATCCCTGCTATCTCTTATCAGTTTGTGTAATGCTTAGCAATCGAATTAACAAGTTTTAATGATGTAAACTGCTGTCGGTAAAAATCCAGTGAAGAAGATGAACTTTGACAATACTATAAGTATAATTAAAATTGGTAGTTTAAACGGGTTAGACACACAGTCCAGCGGTGGACTGTGTGCAAAATACACACGCAAGTCCCGAGTTCATCCCTGATACACGCACTCCTTATATAATAAAATGCCTTTTTGTTTAAAAACTAAACCGGGTTAACTCAGTTAGTTATTAAGTATAATAAAAACCGAGATAATAACCAAGTTAGACACACAGTCCAGCGGTGGACTGTGTGCAACACTAAGTCACACGTCGCGAGTTCGAAACCCGTCACTGGCACCGGTCCGTTGAATTAAAATGTTTTTGCAATTAAAAGAATTTCGGTTAAACTGAATAAGTATATAAATATAATTAAAAACAAGATTATTTCGGGTTAGACACGTAGCTCAGTTGGTAGAGCTGTGTGCACGCGTACGGGAGGTCTCGGGTTCGAGCCTCACCCAGCGCAAACTATGTCACTGACCGTACCGGTCAACAAGTCAACAGGTCACGGTCAACGGTCAACGGTCAACGCAAAATAAACAATTTTTTTTTATATTTTTATTTATTTAATTTAATTTAAAAATCAATTAAAAATACTTAAAAATAACATTTTTAAAGATAGAAAATAGCCTTAAACTCACAAAAATATATCTAAAAATTTCATTAAAATCCTTAATAAAATCCACTCATTTAATATATTTTTCCGTTATTATTTAGGTTAGTATTTCTCGTTGTTCCGCTCATCTAATTCGTGCGCATCTCACCATCTCCAATCCAACGCACCCAATGTGAGTGAATCTTTACAAATTCCCCGTTTAATCACGTTTTGGGGTGTATCATGTGTCTTAATATATATATTATACTTAAGCCATTGTGCATACATCATATCATGAACTTGTGTATTCAGTTTGTTTCTGTTGTGTAGTTATTGTTGGATGCAATTTATTATTTTCAGTACATGCAATTTCATAGGCCGCCGCTCCCCATTACATTATGAGCGTTGAGCATGTTCCCCATTTCATTATGAGGTTGAACCTAGCATGCCCACATACGATCGGCTCCGTTTGATTAAGCCTTGGTCGCACAGACATTTTCATTTTCAGTACATGCAATACGATCGGCTCCGTTTGATTTAGCCTTGATCGCACAGTTTCATTTATGTTATTTATCGTATGATGTTGGTATGTTCATGTATGCTGTCATATGTTATTGTATGTTATAGTTGTGACTGCTATTTGCCACTGCTTGATTATTTACATTTGCTCATATATGATTATACACAATTTTTCATTGATAAATTAACAAGTAATTCATTAATAAATGTTTATCTAATAAGGTTCACTTGCCAACTTATGTTGACCCAAAACCCCCCATTTTTACACATGATACAGGTGAACCAGCAGCAGCTAGGAACACATAGGATTGGACTAGAAGAATAAAATAATTTAGAGTTGGGATTGTTATGTTTGGTTTATTTTCTTTGTATTGTATGAACATGTTTAGATATTTGAAAATGTAACTTTGACTTTATTAAATATGAAACATATTAGTAAATGTCATGAGCTTTGGTGATAACCCAATTATGCCCCGACTCTTATTCCGCTGCGGTCGGGGTGTGACAAAATTTGGCTTCTACAATCTCCTCCTTCATTCTTTTGAATTGAAGTGTGTTTTTGCCAACATGCTCTTTTCTTGGTATCTAGTTGGAGGAGTAGGTTTGATATCAGGATTGAGCTCTAACTTCTCAATTCTCAAAATTTCTTCTAGAAGGCCTTCTATAGACCATCCAAAGAATTGGGCTTTTGTGTCTTTGTAAGTCTTGTTCTTCATTATGTATTCCATGTAATCTTCCCTTAGTGCTCTTATGAGATTAGGGTCACTTACAGGGCCTTGTGAAGCCTTGATATGCGCTAAATGCAACATATAAATTATATCAAATGAGGTATATATATTTATGTACTAATATTGGAAAAGTGTGTTTCTTTGTATACTTTTAATTTCAAGTATTAAAAGAGCTTAAATGTACAAAAGGAACAAATTAACAGCAAAAACCAACATAAATACAAAAGAAGAGAAGTTGACACACCATACCAACACTTCGAGCTTCACCCCAATACCAAAACCAGAAATCAAAAGACAAGCACGGGGCCGTGCCACCAAGGCATCGAGCCGTGCCCCACTCTAGAGTCCATGAAAAAAAGACAAACAGAACCAGACAAGAGACACGGGGCCGTGTCCTCTGGACACGGGCCATGGTCAACTCTTAGATATGCAAAATCTCTTATAGTACAACAAGTACAAGACCACGGGCCGTGCCTCTGACACATGGGGCCATGTGTGCATACGGACTGACACAAATCATCAATGAAGATAGAGAAGAAGAACACACGGGGGCGTGTGAAAGGCATGTTTCTAGCTATAAATATGGGTGCTTGGTTTATTTGCAATCCATCCCTTGACAAACCAGTTCTTTCACACCTGCCACCACTCCACCACCATAATACCACCATCATCAGCCACATTCCTCCATCATCCATCTTTGTGTAGTAGTCTCAGGATCCAAGATTAATCGTAAGAGTTTTTCTCAAACAACCATGCTTGGCTAATCTCTTACATCACTTGGCGAAGACAAATCTTTTATGTATAACTTTTGATTTCCATGCTTTGGTTTGAGTATGTATTAATGACTTTAATAACTAGTTTTTATATTGAAAGTGAACTTTATTCAATCATATCTTCATGTTTTGTTGATTCACTCATTCGTGTCTTTACGTCTATATAAAGCATGTTAACTGCCTGGAAGGGGGTTAGAAAGGTGGTTGGGTAAAGTTCTTGCCTCGTTCAATGTATAGATCATGTGAGGAGTTGATTCGAGCTTATTAGGACTTCTCTTGAGGCAGATAACATCAAATCGAGAGAAGTAAGAACGGCTTGAATCCCTTATATAGAAACTAGTATTAAAACTTTAAACCGGCCTTGCGGGACTGTATCTCTGTTGACTTAGACAAATATGGTCGAGGGCAGCGTTGCCTCCAAAAGAGGGATATGCCACATTTTACATTAATAACTTACTTAATTATCTTTCAATATTCTGGGCTTGCGAGACTGTATCCCTGCCGACTCAGACCAATATGGCCAAGGGTAATGTTGCCTCCAAAAGAGGGACATGCCACATTATGCATTAATAACTTACGTAATTATCTTTCAATATTTCGGCCATGCGGTACTGTCTCACTGCTGACTCAAATCAATATGGCCAAGGGTAGCGTTTCCTCTAAAAGTGGGACATGCCACTATAACTAAGATAATCTATTAAAAAACCCAAAGTGCGGAAAATCATCAAAGAATACGTAAAAGAATAGTCGGAACCAAGTGATTCTATCTTGTCTATTTCTTCATTTTAATATTTTAGTTCCTTTCCTAAAAATTTGATTAGATTAGACGTTGATAATATTCCAGTATTAAAAGCTCTTGTGTCATTGGACGACCTCGGTATCTTACCATCACTATACTACGCAAAAGATAGATGCACTTGCCCTGGCGTGGTGTAGAGAGTGATTGTGTTATATCGTGTTTTATAAATTTAAAGCTTGATAAACGAGTAAAAGTGCTTGATAATATATACTAAAACTTTTACCCACGCTTGCACCACGTCAAGTTTTTGCGCCGTTGCCGGGGACACAAGTATTTTAAGAAAGTTTAAAATCAATGGCCTAATCATTTTTAATCTTCTTTATTTTTTAGGGTTTTCTTCTTTTTCTGCATTTTTTTCTACTTTCTACAGGATTAGCACGGGGCTATGCCTGATCACACACGGGACCGTGCCTCATACCAGTAACATAAAACTCTGTTTTCTGGCAGAAAAAAGCTACAGCAAAAGGTCGTATCTATCAACAGATTCTAGAAAACAGGACCATTTGATCCCGACGGTCAAAACCTCGTTCGATGAATATGGGTGTTAATGATTATTTTTACCCCCGACACTCTTATGGTGAATGGTGCCAATTATGTGATGAATTCCATCAAGATTTAGAATGTCCCATTCTACATTTTGATCCTCACTTCATAATAGACCCATCGTTTTCCTGTGACGATCACCTTAAGATGGACGGGAGTACAAATAATAACTGCCATCCCACTGAATGCCATCAACCCTCTTTTCTAAAAGATATAACTTTGGACGATCTGTGTCAAATAGAAAAGAGAATTCTTCAAAAACTCAAAGAAATAGAATCCATAATGAAGGCACGATATTCATCAAAGGATAATAAAGAAGGGGAAGAATCAAAAAAACAATTCGATGGAAACACATTCAGGAGCAGACAACACCAAGCCCATTGTGTCTACCTCAAACCCTTGTGAACACGAAGGTGATAGTCGTCCTTGTATCGACCACACAATGAAGGACTTCTCAGCGGCTTGCGCCAACGAATTTATAGACCAGAGCGAGTCGATTCACACCTTCTTTAACAAGATCCCAGAAAAGGAAAATAAAGGTTGGTTCTGCCGACCTGTTCATAGCTTAGGTTTCTTCCTTCCGATAACCTCTTGCGTTTTCGTATCCCACACAAGAGCCTAAGATTCATACGACACTTCGGTGTTGTCCCACCAGTAAGGAACCCCCTGATAATCAGATGATCCTTAGACATTAGACAAAACTTTCATAATCCCAAAATAAACATGTGGCCGTGTTCCACAAGCACGGGGCTGTGCTTCATCTACTCTCCATATCTGGGGCGTGTAGACAAAACACGGGGTCATGCCTCCCTTACTAGTCCAACACGAGCCCGTGCCTCCCTTGGCATGGCCCGTGCTCAGTAGCGGACAACATTCTCTGACTTGTTACAAACAACACGGGGACGTGCCTCCAAGACACGAGGCCGTGCGAACGTGCTGTCACTTTCTATAAAGTCAGCCATAAGCAGAATGTTTGGACCCATTCCTAAGACAAAGATCCTTCTAGATTTACACACATACCAAAAAACATGTTCTTAAAATGGTTTGCTTAAACCTTCTTATTTTTACCACTTTTAGTCATATTCTTCTTCTTCAACCTCCAACAACCTCCATTGAAGCTTGAAGCTTCAAGCTTCAAAACTTTATTGTTGGAAATAAAGCATGATTTTTAGCCCAAACTTTTGCAAAATTACTATTTATAACATTATTTTGAGTTATTTATGAACATAAATGCAAAAAAAACCAAAATATTATTACTTAAAATAAGAGTTCCTAGGCACGGGGCTGTGTGACTTGTCTGCAAGTCCAATCTTTAATGGTTTATCTTGTTTAAACTAGCATATCGAGCCAGCAAAGCGGTACTTCATCAACAAGCTCACGCAAAAACAGAAGAGGAAGAAGGCTCTCACTCGAGGCAACCCTTGTCCGCTACATATGCGTAATGCGATAGTCCATCAAGGAAATGACGACGATGGAGGAGGTTGACATGATGGAGTGTGAGTAGAGTTTTTAGATATACTTCAGGTACTTTCCACTTGTTTATGCAAGCTTTATATTTATAAAAATGATATAACACTATCAATATCTACAACACGTTAGGGCAAGTGCACCCATCGTTGGCATAGTTTGGTAATGGTAAGATAAGAGGTCATCAAAGGACACAAGAGCTTTTAATATCGGATTATCGTCAACGTCTAATCGGCCCAAACTTTGAGAAAAGGTTTTTGACAAGTTAAAATAAACAAAAGAGAATAAAAGAAACAAATGAACAAATAGAATCACTTGGTTCCGACTCATCTTTTACGTATCCTTTGATGATTTCCGCACTTTGAGTTTTTTAAGAGATTATCTTGATTAAAGTGGCATGTTCCTCTTTTGGAGGCGACGCTACCGTCAGCCATATTGGTTTGAGTCAGCAGGGATATAGTCCCGCAAGGTCGGAATATTGAAAGATAATTCAACAAGTTATTAATGCAAAATGTGGCATGTCCCTCTTTTGGAGGCAACTCTACCATCGGCCATATTTGTCTGAGTCAGCAGGGATACAGTCATGCAAGGCCAGTTAAAGTTTTAATAGTAGTTGTGAGTCCTAAATCAGATTCGGATCACAGTGGTTGATTTTTATCACCCGAACAACTATAGATTAGTTGTTTGAATGTGTAAAAGTTAAGAAAAACCAAAGAATGAAGATGAAGATTCTTGTATAGATCAAACAACAAGTGTTGTATATGGAATCCCAAAGGATATAATCACTGAATGCAACTTGATATTTCGGATTAAGCACAAGAACAACAAGCACAACACAAGAGCAATCACCAAAATCTGTCCAAGAACCTTGGACTAGGTTTTTAATTGATAAGCATATATAAACACATCTGACTACCCAGCGTATTTATTAAATACGCTGGGATATTAAATACGCCTCCCAGTTACAAGTTTCACAAAAATGCATATTTGGCCCTTCTAGATTTTCTAACTATTACAAAACCAGCTCAAACTATTAAACTCAAGTATCAACGTTCTCAAAACGTCCTAACAATATCCCCTAGACCGTTGCGTATTTGAGATTCTTCAGTCTTGTTCCAAGCTTCAGGGCTTGCGGCTGATTCTCGACCTTTTGTTTCTAATAGAGTCGCAGCTTGATCTGTTGGTTGTTCAGTTGTTGCTTCAGTGGATTGGTTAATAACAGCTTCACTTGTGGTTGGTTGGGCCTCCATAGTGACTCTATATGTGGATGAAGTCGGAGGTGGTGGAATGATTTGAATATCGGAATGAAATGATGGATCTTTGCTTGGTGGAGAAGATGATTTAGGCTCAGCTGCTTTCTTCTTTCTGGATTCATCTTTTTCTTTCTGAGCGTCCATTCTGAGCATAATTTCCATTACTTCAATCTTTCGAGCCTGCACATGCTCAACTGCCCTTTGAAATAACATCCCTTCCTCAAGGTACTTGTTTCCTGCTCCAACGCTTATCTTGTGTCCGTAGAGAACATTCAGATCAGAAAGACAAAACATAAATACGTCCATAGGATCCAGGATATGGATGTCATCATTTGAATTTGATCTGATAACTGCTTCACCAGTTTTGCCATCATAGAACCATTTCTTGAAGTTAGTGGGGGTCATAGGCTGTTCAGGAGGAAGTTTCACCCTTGTTACAACTTTCGTTGGATTGATTACCCAAGTTATCTTTCCTTTTCCAATGAACGGGTCTTTAGTGGTTTTTGACATGCGTCTTCTTGGGCGTTGAGGTTTGAAGACAGAAAATCCACGCATGCATTCTCTATGAATTAATCTCTCCAGGTCTCCACCAATGCTGCTGTTTGTGGGATTTATCAGATCATGCCTGCTTAGCTCTCAGATATCCCATGTGGGTAAACTTTGCATGTCGTTGGCATTTTGGAAGTATTAGATTACCCACCCCTTCGCTTCACTACGAACCATCCAGTGAGATTGCAGTATTTCCAACTGATGATTCTATCTGTGACGTCGGTCTTCTCAACTTTTAACACCTGATAAAAATCTGGCATTTTTGCTCTTTCTTTCTTGAACCATTCTGGATGCTGAGGTTCGAACTTTTCTCCACCTTCAGTCTCATATACCACATCATCCTCCAAACCCCATTCAAGAAATTTTGCTGGCATCTTGGTTTTGTCTACTTCTTCTTCTTCACTGTCTTCACCAAAGCTAACATCAACAGCAGATTCAAGTCGTTTCTTTTTCTTTTCTACTCTGTCATCCTTCTTTTTCTGTTCTCTTTCTCTGAAAATGTCAAAATTGAAGATGTCTTTGCTTGTGTATTTTTGTTTTCGATTTTCTGAGACATACAACTCGTGCACTAGCTCATGCAATTTTTCTAGCCCCTCTTATTGAAATATGATAAATTCTGATTGCTTATAGACGTAGGAGTGCAATTCTTTGTTCTTCTTTCTTTATTATTTCAATTTTCTCTTAAACACATCAGTATCATTTACTTGATTCTTCAGCAAACAAAATTCCTTTGCAGGAAACATACCGATTTCTTTGGATAGACAATTATACAGCTCTTGAAACGGTCGAGGTCTTGAGGGAACTTTCTGGGGAGGGGGTTGAGCAGATAAAGGGGGTTTGAGTGGAACATTTGCAGAGGATCCTTCACCTGTTTTTCTTTTCTTAGGTGCAGAGGTCTTGCTTGGAGAGGGTTCTAGGGGATCGGATAAAAGTCCTTCCACGAATCGATCAACTGCTCCTATTCTGAAGTAACCACCACAGGAGTTTTTGATTCTGTCATCTCTCTTCTCTTCATTCTCCTTTCACGTTTTTCTGCCTCCGCAACCGCATGAATGGCCTGCATCCTTTAAATTTCCTTTCTCGTTGATCTAGCGCGAATACTGTTGCCCATGATTCATTCTGGATTAGGTGGATCTTTCTTGCTTCTTTTCTTTGAGGGTTCTTCTTCAACCACTTTCTTCCCTTTGTCTTTGCACTTACGAACAAGTGTATTTCCTCTTTTATTTCAGCGTCTTCTTCAACACCAACAGGTTCGTCTTGACCTTCTCTACCTTGCCTCGCCTTTTCCCGGTACTTATTGTACGCATCTAGTACAATCGGAAGTTCTCTTCTCGATACATCCAGTTATGAAACATTACCCACTCCTTTGTTTTTAACTCTGTGATTTGTCTTCCTTTGGGGAGCTGAAATTGATATAGATTTTCATCATGTGGTAGGTTCTGGTGCTGATCATTAATCAGCAACTGCACGAATCTTGGATACATGGCCCATGCACCTTTGTTTACATTGTCAATCATGCAATAGAAAATTACGCCAAAGATGTTGAAGGGCTGATATATGCATAAATTTAGCATTGATGTAGACCACTCTAAATTTAAACCATCGTATCCACCTTTTCTATGACAAATGCTCATGCAGAATGTGTGAAGGATGAACCTCAATCCTTTGTAAGGCCTAACTTTTTGATCTCGTTCTTGTTGTGAAAATCTCCAACATAGATCATCCTGTGGAAACCTTCTAGCACTGCCTCTTTGCTTAGCTTTAACTGTCATTGGCACTATCTCTAAGGCTGAGAACCTTTCGAATCCGCTCTTCATCACTTTTATCTCTTTGTTACGCACCATCGCGGTGATGTGCTTGACCTGGTTCAGAGTTCTTACTCTTGCAGTTCGCCAGAACTCTTCTACGTGAATAGAGTAAATCCTTGGATTTGCCTGAACTGCATAACTTATTTTGCTTCGTGATAACCAGTCCATTACATCGTTGAAATCGGGCTCAGGAGAAACTAGAGTGATGGGCTGATTGTGCTTCCTTGTGCCATCCCAGACTAATGGTTGAGCCATTCTGAAACGTGAAAACCATTCAAGTTAGATAATAGTTACAAGGCATAATAGTTAGATAGAAAAGATATATAAATACATACATATATATATATAATATATATATATATATATATACATACATATTTATATTTATATTTGTTCATAAATACGCTAAGTATATCTTGATAAATACGCTGGAGGATTAAATGCGCAGGTGACATGATTTGTCATAACTCATAGCGAAAAAGAATAAATACGCTAGTTATAGATTATTTACACTGATTAAGTTGGCGGTTTTAAGTAAAACCAGCGTAGATGATTAATTGCGCTAGCTTGACCGGCGTATTGGTCAAATACGCCAGTTGTTTGAACTCTCGTTCAAGACTTTAATCCGCCATCCCTTATCTGAGACAAATACGCTATCTTCAAAATATATGCGCCATATTCAAGATAAATACGCTGGATTCAAAAATTTCTTGATAAACACATAAAACGGATGAACCCAATCGATCTATATTTACGATTTAATATATATATATATATATATATACATATTATATTTATATTTGTTCATAAATACGCTAAGTATATCTTGATAAATACGCTGGAGGATTAAATGCGCAGGTGACATGATTTGTCATAACTCATAGCGAAAAAGAATAAATACGCTAGTTATAGATTATTTTCAAATGATTAAGTTGGCGGTTTTAAGTAAAACCAGCGTAGATGATTAATTGCGCTAGCTTGACCGGCGTATTGGTCAAATACGCCAGTTGTTTGAACTCTCGTTCAAGACTTTAATCCGCCATCCCTTATCTGAGACAAATACGCTATCTTCAAAATATATGCGCCATATTCAAGATAAATACGCTGGATTCAAAAATTTCTTGATAAACCCATAAAACCGGATGAACCCAGATCGATCTATCTATTTACGATTTAACTATATATATATATATATATATACATATTTATATTTATATTTGTTCATAAATACGCTAAGTATATCTTGATAAATACGCTGGAGGATTAAATGCGCAGGTGACATGATTTGTCATAACTCATAGGAAAAAGAAAAATACGCTAGTTATAGATTATTTACACTGATTAAGTTGGCGGTTTTAAGTAAAACCAGCGTAGATGATTAATTGCGCTAGCTTGACCGGCGATATTGGTCAAATACGCCAGTTGTTTGAACTCTCGTTCAAGACTTTAATCCGCCATCCCTTATCTGAGACAAATACGCTATCTTCAAAATATATGCGCCATATTCAAGATAAATACGCTGGATTCAAAAATTTCTTGATAAACCCATAAAACCGGATGAACCCAGATCGATCTATCTATTTACGATTTAACTGATCTCGCATTTGATGTTTAAAGACTTAGCAACAAGCAATCAACATTTGAAAACTAAAATCATACCGATATTGATCTTTAACACAGGCTATTCGGATGATTTTATAGTGTTTGAATTTTGAGAGGTGGGTTTAAGGTTGGATGAAGAAGATGATGATGTTTGAAAAAAATAAACTTTACACAAAAATGAAAATAGATATATATACAAAATTATATTCCAGCGTAATTAATAATTACGCTGGAATATTAAATACGCCGCCTAGGAGATTTTCAAGGTTTCTTCAAGTCTAGAAGTTTGAAAACAAATACGCTCGAAAATCTCAAATTTTCTCGAAAAATGTGCCCTTTTTGGTTAAAGGTAGTGCAAGAAATTCAACATATGATTCAATAGAAACACAAAAATGCAACTTGAACTCTGAAAATCATTTTTAGAGGAAAGAAGCTTCCTTTTTCACATAACAGTTATTCTTACTGGTTCGATCCTGTGACTTTCCTGCAGAAGATCATACTTAACACTTTGTTAGTTTGAGATAAAATATTAAATATATTGAATAATCAAGGCACAAGAAAAACTGTCAGTATGTTTGTCCTTTTAAATCCATGCACCTGTCTTTCAACATGCTTTCAGAGAACATTTTATCATGTTGAGGTAATATTGACAAGAAATTCGATGTTCCCCCACTCATGCTAGACTGTCAGAATGTTGTGCCGTGAGTCCCACATCAGGACATATCCCTGCGATCAAGGTATGCGCAAAGGTTCCTCATAGTAAGTGAGTATATTAACTTCATTTGTTCTTGAAATTTCATCATTAGACAATTGGTGACCAGGTCAGTACTTCCGTACAACAAAGAGACCATAGTCTAACGGGGCTATGACAGATATCTTAGACGGTACGAATTAAGCACATGAATGATTCTCGCATGAGATCGTCATTTGTGTGGGGTTTTGGCCGCATTGGCTCTTTTTGGAAAGATATCATAATTGTGTCTAGGTCAACATATTTCTTGATGTAGCCGAAGAGCAACTATGATATCCCCGAATGATTAGTCAATATAAAGACCCAGAATCTCGGACTTTGGCAATCTATCAACGCAAAATTTAAGACCATTAAGCCATACGCCGCAACGTGTTACCGCAAGTTGCACAACATTGTGGGTATCCAGAATTCTTGTGTGATCATTAGCTTTTGTCTCCTATTTGCAGTTCACTGGAAGGTATTGCTGAATCTACTGACACGTCGTTGCTTGGAGCCTCAATCTTGTTCTATTTTAAGATCAAACAAAGTGTCAGCAATTTCTCTATCATTTCTCATGCAGGTGTCAAACAAAGGATTCTGTTTTAAAGATATTTTCTGGAAGACCTCCCCTCTTAAAATTTTATTTTCGAAAATCTAGAGCTTGAAAAGAAATTTTAAATTTGCAGAAAATCTTTTTGTTGAGCACATTTTATGAAATTATTATTATTATTATTATTATTATTATTATTATTTTAATCATTTCCATTCAAGGAAATTGATCATTTCCAACTAGGTTACCAACTGGTTGAAGCGAGTTTTGTCGAAGGCTTTCGTGAAAATATCACCTTTTTGTTTCATGGTAACCACCGGCACCACTTAACTGTATCCTTTCCATAGGCATCTGTGATCGCATGGATGCGAATTTCTATGTGTTTTGTTCTGGAGTGGTGGATAGGGTTCTTCACAATTCCTAGACATGCCTCATTGTCGATGAATATGGGAGTCTTCATAACGTTGATTTCGTAATCCAACAACTGATTTTGTATCCAAAGAACTTGTGAAAAACAACTGTAAGCTGCCGTATATTCGCTTGAGCAGTAGATGGGGAGACTGTTGTCTGCTTCTTGCTCCGCCACGATATAAGACGATTTCCTAAGTGACAGCCTCCTGAGACAGACTTTCTGTCAACTTTGCAACCTGCATGATCACTGTTAGAATATGCAATTAAATCAAAATTACTATCTTTAGGGTACCACAAACCAAGCTTGGGTGTTCCTTTCAGAGAGGGGAAGATTCTTATGACAGCAACTTCATCAGACTTTTTCGATCCATCTGAAATCGTGCACAGAGACAGACAGCCCACAAATGTCAGGCCTACTTGCGGTCTGATACATTAATGAGCCTATCATTGATCGATAGAAAGACTTGTTCATGGGTTTTCCTTGAAGATCAAATATGAGTTACGTCTGAGCTGCAAAGGGTGTGCTGGCAGATTTGCAGTCATTCATGTTGTACTTGGAGAGAATATCTCTGATGTATTTAGCCTGATGAATGAGGATGCCATCTTCTCTCTGCTTTACTTCTAATCCCAAGAAAAATGTAAGTTCTCGCATCATGCCCATCTCGAATTTTTCCTTCATAACTTTCTCGAACTCCCTGCAAAGAGCTTCATCAGTTGATCCAAAGATGATATCGTCTATGTAGATCTGCACCAGCATCACATTATCTCCGATCATTTTCATGAAAAGAGTCATACTATTTTGCCTCTAGAGTACCCACTATCTAGAAGATATGTTGACAAAGTCTCATACCATGCTCGAGGAGCTTGATGAAGACTATAGAGTGCTTTGTCAAGCTTATAGTATCTTGCAGGGAAGTGAGGATCTTCAAAACCTAGAGGTTGACAAACATAGACTTCTTCTTTCACTTTCCCATATAGAAATGCACTCTTTATATCCATCGGAAACACCTTAATGTTTTTGAACGAAGCATAGACAAAGAAGATCCTGATAGCTTCTAAGCTTGCAACCGGTGCAAAAACTTCCTCATAGTCAATCCCCTCCTCCTGCCGAAAACCTTGAACTATCAATCTTCCCTTGTTCTTGATAACTACACCACGATCGTCCATTTTGTTACGAAACACCCACTTGGTACCAATGGGATACTTTCCATCTGGCAAATCAACGAGCTCCCAAACTTTAAGCTTCCGAAATTGAGCTAATTCTTCTTGCATTGCTTGTACCCAGCTAGAGTCTTGAATGGCTTCTTCAATGTCTCTTGGGACAGACTGTGAGAGAAAAGCTGCATACAGTCCTGTGTTGATGGTATATGTTTGACCGCGAGTTCGAACTCCATCTTCCACGGAATCGATGACATTTTCAATTGGATGATTTCGATTTGTCTTGTATCTTCTGTTGGTGTGAGTTTCTACTTGTTGAGGCAGATTAGAGAAATGTTCGTCGACGTAGATAATTGGAGTTTCATCTTCTTTAGGTGGTCCATCCACGATCTACTGTGAAGAAGAATCATCATGTGCAGATGCATTCTCAGCCGATGTGTCACCATCTACTTCGATAACAGGAAGGATAGGAGTGGCAGAGACTAGGGTGAAACGAGTTGTAAAAGGAGTGAAACCAATGTCTGAAGGATCAAGCAATGGCCCTAATGGGGTTGATTCTGCAGGTTCAGATTCAGTGATAGGTTCAGCAATGTCGAAAGTGTTGAATACAATGTCTACGTCATAAAACCAGTTTGGAGCGCTTCCAGTGTTGGTGGAGTTTCCTTCTTGAAAGTCGATGTAATATGATTCAATCACCATCTTCGTTCGTTTGTTGTAGACTCGATATGCCTTTTGAGAAGATGAGTAGCCCATGAAGTAACACACATCACCGACTGCTTCAAACTTGATAAGATTATCTTCGGTGTTGAGGAGTGTACAGGAACATCCGAACGGTCTAAAGAAATCTATCAGAGGCTTCCTTTTGAAAAGGAGTTCATAAGCTGTCTTTCCATGAGGTCTGACAATTTAGAACTCGATTCAAAACATAGCATGCTGTGTTGACGGCTTCAGCCCAGAAGATTATGGGAAGCTTGGAGTCTACAAGCATAGTTCGAGCAGCTTCAATGAGTGTTATGTTCTTTCGTTCCACTACCCCATTTTGCTGAGGAGTTCTGGCAGCACTGTATTGAAGGCGTATTCATTTTTCATCACAGAAGGAGATAACGTATGATTTTTGAATTCTGTCCCGTTGTCGCTTCTTACGGATTTCACTTTCATCTTGATTACGTTTTCAATCATAGGGATGAAGCTTTTCAAATAAAAGTTGTCTCACTTTTGGCTTCGAGGAAATATCCCCATGAAAAATTTGAGAAATCATCTGTAATTACCAAACAATAAGATCTTTTAGCTAAACTTTTAACACTTATAGGCCGAAAAGATCCATGTGCAGTAATTGCAGTGGGGCAGATATTGTATTCACTGCTTTAGATTTATGAGGCTTTTTGTGTTGCTTTCCTTGGCACATGCTATAGATTTTTCTGAAAAAGGAAAATCTTTCATAGGTAATCCTCTTACTAAATTTAATTTAGAAAGCTTATTTATATTTTTGAAGTTCACATGCCCCAAACGCCTATGCCAAAGCAGTGATTCCGATACTGATGATGTTGAAATAAGACATGTCATTTGCTTATTTGATTTAGCATTTTTCATATTTAGCACATAGGTATTGTTTTGACGGGGAGCTCTGAGCATGATCATTTCTGCAGGGATGGAGTAGTCGGGCTTGAGGAATAAGCATTCCATGTCGTTGAACAACACTGAAATTCCTTTGTCACAGACTTGTGATACGCTCATGAGATGTAACACAACTTTGGAACATAATTTACATTCTCTAGAGGAAGTGGCTTCAGACACGACGTCACCCATACCGACAATTTTCCCTCCTTTTTCATCTCCGGCGAAGGATACAGAATCACCATCGATAACTCGAAAGTTTTTCAGAAGATCCTTTAAACCGGTCATATGCCTGGAGCATCCACTGTCAACATGCCAAATATATTCCATGAGCATCCGGAGCCATTTTTGAAGTTTATTCTGTTATGCACCAACAACAAAAAATATGTACAAGTTAGTTAACTTTTGGAATCCAAACTTGCTTCACGTTAGTTCTATCATGATTTTGAGCAAGAGTGTTTTCTTTTCTTCAAATATGTACAAGTTAGTTAACTTTTGGAATCCAAAAACAAGTTGAAATTTCACTGATTTCTTCAGATTGTCAAATTGATCAGTGAAACTTTTAACCAGATCTTGATTAGGTTTAGAAAATTTCTTGCTTTTGCAATGTTTCGCAGTATGTCCTAAATGACCACAGCGAAAGCATTGTTTGCAATTTGATCTTTTCTTCTGGGTGCCGAGTGTGAAGATGATGTATGTGATGAGAATCTGGAGCTGCTTGAGGAATTTGATGACGTAACATGGCTTGAATCTTTGACTTTCTTCAATTTCTTGTCAAGATGATTTTCATCCTCAATGTCGTCTTCACTGTCCTCACTATCTGATGACGAGATTGATTCTTGACTTTCACTTGGCATTTCTCTATCACTTTCTGAAGTTGTTGTACTTGAATCATCTTTATTGCTTTTTTCAGTAAAGTCTTTATCAGTCTCTGATGTACCTGTACCTGATGGAACAAACTCGGGAATTTCCTCTATAAGGAACTTTCCAAATCTGTTTTTCTTCAATTCTGGGACAAATACAGGAGATTCAAGCATAACATTTTCATCATTAAAAACATAGTTTAAGTCATGACTCTCAACGCAACATGCACATGGTTGTGAGTCTTAAGTGTAGGCGCAAGGCCATTACAGTAATCCCGAATGTTAAATTTTGGCATAAAGCCGTTACAGTCATCCATCTTAGTCAAACTATTATAGTTATCCTGAATAGAAGTACTGTTTGTCTTGTTCAATTCCAGGCGGACCAGTTAACTGTTGGATAACTGTCGCCTGAGTAATCAATTCCTATTTTTTGAACCTCCACAATCATCTTCCTCATCGCACACATCTTCTTGACCTTCACACAGATCTGCATTGCTTTCAGACATGTTAGTATTGTTTTGGGTTTTGTAAAAACATTTTGATCCAAAAGATCATT
Organism: Scalesia atractyloides; assembly: GCA_947069175.1. Lineage (NCBI taxonomy): Eukaryota > Viridiplantae > Streptophyta > Magnoliopsida > Asterales > Asteraceae > Scalesia > Scalesia atractyloides. The sequence continues at coordinate 48,047,762 of CAMTDV010000029.1, read as the reverse complement.
TTTATCGATTAAGTCACTTTTAGGATGAGGAGATGGCATAGGGACATAATTTTTTCTGTGTGGAGGAGGAAATATTTTTCTTTCGTTTCCGAGCTTATCCTTATATCTGATTCCATCTTTATGAATGTCGGTCGTTGGCAATTTACAATATCAACCAGTGCTTTTTGACTAATTTTCCATTTATCAATAATGATTTGCAATTTATTATTTTCGTTTTGTGATTTTTCTAATTTTTGGTCAAATCATTTATGATAAAATCTTTTATGAAAATTAATTCTTTTAAAGTCTGCATTTCAGCCACGGTTGAGTTCAACTTTCTTTGATATGCAACTTCATTTTCTTTTAGTTCTTAATTAATTTCAAAACCTTTTCTTTTTCTTTAATTATATCACGGTTGAGTGATTTGTAATATGCCACGACGTTCAAACAATGTTTGGAGCACAACTTTGCTTTAAATTCATATGGTGTGCTATTACCAAATCCTTATCCTCAGTTTCTGACTTCATGGCAGTTGTAGAAGTTCCAACCGTTTCATTCTTGTTGTTACTGATTGCTTCTTGAGCTGTCAGTTTTGAATCATTCATCTCAGCTTTTTGTTTTCCCTTATCTGAAGTTGGTTCAGCAGGATTGATGATGCTTTCCAGACCCTTGTCATCTTTGGGAATCTTGGTTGTTTGCTTTTCCACACAGTTTGATGCGGACGTGACCGAAACAGTAGAGATGTTTGCCATGAGGGCTTTGTTGACTTCTCCTTTAGCCTCAGCTATTTCCTCTGACCAGTCGTAATCTTCCACCACTAAAGCTTTTTGTTATTTTCAGCGACACTATCACTCCCTTCAATAGCCACCGGCCTTCTTGTCTGATTGAGTTCAGCATTTTCATTCTTCAGCAAAGGGCATTCCCTCTTGAAATGACCCAGATTTTTGCAATTGTAACATCTCAGCTTGGACTTGTCAAATCCAGCTTTTCCCAGAGCTAGCGTTTTTCCTGTTTTGTCTTGAAATTTCTTTAATCGAAGAGTGATCATCGCCATCTACCACTTCAAGTCCATCTCCTCCATATCATCAGGATCCACCTGATAATGTCTTCAGCAGTGAGAAAATCTCTTTTCAACTCACCTGACATGAGAGCCTCATAGCTGCTCAAGAAGGTGTTAAACAGAGCGACATGTTCGGTGGATATCTTAAGTGCTTGAGCATCACTGGCCACGGTAGTCTTCTCGTTGGATGTTGGAGGATGAGGCCTTTGTAGAGCTTGCGGAAGCATTGGGATAAGATTCAGCAGCACTTTGAGGATTCAATCCACAAGAGGTTATGGGAGCAAGAAACGCCATATTTTTGGGAGCAGAGGTAGCAGCAGCTGATTGAGTAAGTTTCTGTGAATACCCTGTTTGGTTTATCTCTCTCTTGATAATATCCATTTCAAAGGCTTTCACATTGTTGATCAGTTCCGAGAGTGTGACCGGAGTTGTGCTGGTCAAGAAACTTCTTTTAATCATCATACACTGAAGGCTCCATTCTTTAGGGAGTGAGTCTAGAAGCTTCTTGATGGATGCATAGTTTGAAACAGGATTTCCCACTTTCTTCATTTTAGTGAGCACTCCAGAAACCGATTGATATGATCCGATAAGCTTTCATCATGAACACTCCCGAACATATCGTACTCTTTCTGAACATGTCTCTTTTGTTGTCCATGAGCTCCTCGTTTCCTTCATAGTGGTCAATAAGAGCCAACCACAATTCATGAGCGATAGTGTACTCTTCGAACAAGTTGTTGTTGTCCTTGACAGGGCCATTGTAAGAGCAGCATGAGCCCTGCGATCACGTTGAATGAGAGTTGTCTTCTTCGGTGAACTTGATGGATCTTCGTTGATCGTACGAATATTGTCCGAATTATCATTAGAACGTGTGGACCCACCGTGACGGACATCCATTGAGTATAGTTAGTATACTCAAAGAAGGCTTTGATTCTGTTCTTCCAACTACTGAAATCCTCAGATCCTTTCAACTTGGGAGGTCTTGTAGCCGTTCATGTTTCCAACTCGGCTTGGGCTATTGGGTTAAGTTGATTGAGAGACATATTGTTAATCAGAGATTAAATACGCTGGGAAGTATAGATCAGATGAAAAATACGCTGCACTAGAATTAAATACGCTGGAGATGCCTGGCGACTTTATCCTGCGAAATTAGCTAAATCCGCTGGAACATGAAAAACAAACATAAGTTTGGCTAAGTACGCCAATCACCATGATAAAATCTCTGAGGATTTTTATCACTGACTTCGAAGTCGCCTTAGATTAAATGCACTGACACTATTTCGTTGGAAATCAACAAATTCGTTGGTATTTACACGGCGTATTTGTTAATTACGCGATATTCAAGTTAAACCCTGTTTGGGTGATTAGAGGGTGTAAAACTTTTGGGTATTTACCCGGCGTATTTGTTAATTACGCGATATCAACAAGTTTCTTGCACCAAAATGACCCAAAAGTTTACCAAAACACTGATTAACAACAACCTAATGATTAAACACACCAGATCAAGTCATTTTAAGTCCAAAAATTTGAAAAACCTTGAAACTTTGAAAACTTTTTGAAAAACCTTCAAAACTTGAAGAATCTTAACAAGAACTTAAACAACCAAGAGCACAAAGGCTCTGATACCAAATTGTGAGTCCCAAATCAGATTCGGATCACAGTGGTTGATTGTTATCACACAAACAACTATAGATTAGTTGTTTGAATGTGCAAAAGTTAAGAAAAACTAAAGAATGAAGATGAAGATTTTGTATGGATCAAACAACAAGTGTTGTATATGGAATCCCAAATGATATAATCACTGAATGCACCTGGATATTTCGAATTAAGCACAAGAACAACAAGCACAACACAAGAGCGATCACCAAAATCTGTCCAAGAACCTTGGACTAGGTTTTTCATTGATAAGCATATATATACACATCTGACTACCTAGCGTATTTATTAAATACGCTGGGATATTAAATACGCCTCCTAGTTACAAGTTTCACAAAAATGCATATTTGGCCCTTCTAGATTTTCTAACTATTATAAAACAAGCTCAAACTATTAAACTCAAGTATCAATGGTCTCAAAACATCCTAACAGCAGTTTATAAATAAGGGATTTAAGCCGTTCTTACTTCCCCCAATTTGATGCTATCAATCTTAAAGGAAGTCCTAATAGGCTCGAACCAAGTCCTCACATGATCTATACATTGAACGAGGCAAGAACTTTACCCAAACCACCCTTCTAACCCCCTTCCAGGCAGTTCACGTGCTTTATATAGACCGTAAAGACACGAATGAGTGAATCAACAAAACATGAAGGAATGATATGATGAAATTCACTTTCAATATAAAAAAACTAGTTATTAAAAGTCATTAATACAAACCCAATTAAAAAATAACCAAAGATTGGAAATAAAAAGTAATACATAAAAGATTATCTTCACCAAGTGATGTAAGAGATTAGCCAAGCATGGCCATAGTTTGACAAATAATCTTACAATCAATCTTGGATCCTAAGATTACTACATACTCTAAACTCTAATGATTGTGGTGGAAGATGATGCTGGCGTGGTGGTAGGTGTGAGAGAAATGGTTTACCAAGGGATGAGTTGGAATGAAACCAAACCCCTATTTATAGCTGGAAACAAACCCTTGACACAACCTCAAGTTTTCCCTCTTCTCTGTCTTCATTTAATATGTATGTCAAATCAGTCTGCTACACAGCCCCGAGTGTCAACGGCATGATCATGTGGCCATTGTATTTGCTGTACTATTCTAGATGTGCAACTCTGGAAGTTGACCAAGGCCCGTGCCCTAAGGGACATGGCCCCGTGTCTCTTGTCTACTTCTATTTGTCTTCTTCTGATCTAGAATCTTGAAGGGGCACGTCACCATGCCGACATGGCAGACCCCGTGCCAGACTTCTGATTTGTTGTTTTTAGTCTTGGGGTGAAGCTCGGAGGGCTGGTATAGTGTGTTGTCTATAATTTATTTCTTTTGTACATTTAAGCTCTTATTATCCTGAATATCAAAAGTATACAAAGAAACACACTTTTTCCAACATTAGTACTAAAAGGTTGATTTTATACCGTATTGATACAGTTTATATGATTCATTTGACGCGTATCAAATACCCCCACATTGAATATTTGCTTGTCCTTAAGAAAACTCTTTAATAATTGCTTACATACCTAAATGGAATTTGTAGAGAAGAACTTTTTGGGTTTTGTTTGTAGAGTGCTGGGAATCCAAGTTCTTGTTATTCTTTTTTTATATTATTTACAATCCTATTTGACATGATTTACTTAGAACATTGTAAGAAAAATAAATATTTTTAGGCATAACTTGCCTTTACAAATTTCATTTAGCTATATACAAATTCACACACCTCACACAACATTTGGCCGAAAATATATAAGTGAAACGCTCGATATCGGTATGTAACTTACTCCTACCATACACTTGACAAGTAATCAAACTTCCTCCTGTTTGGGTGATTAGAGGGTGCAAAACTTTTGGTCAATTAAACACACCAGATCAAGTCATTTTAAGTCCAAAAATTTGAAAAACCTTGAAACTTTGAAAACTTTTTGAAAAACCTTCAAAACTTGAAGAATCTTAACAAGAACTTAAACAACCAAGAGCACAAAGGAGCTCTGATACCAAATTGTGAGTCCCAAATCAGATTCGGATCACAGTGGTTGATTGTTATCACACAAACAACTATAGATTAGTTGTTTGAATGTGCAAAAGTTAACAAAACTAAAGAATGAAGATGAAGATTCTTGTATGGATCAAACAACAAGTGTTGTATATGGAATCCCAAATGATATAATCACTGAATGCACCTGGATATTTCGGATTAAGCACAAGAACAACAAGCACAACACAAGAGCGATCACCAAAATCTGTCCAAGAACCTTGGACTAGGTTTTTCATTGATAAGCATATATATATATATTTGACTACCTAGCGTATTTATTAAATACGCTGGGATATTAAATACGCCTCCTAGTTACAAGTTTCACAAAAATGCATATTTGGCCCTTCTAGATTTTCTAACTATTATAAAACAAGCTCAAACTATTAAACTCAAGTATCAATGGTCTCAAAACATCCTAACAACAGTTTATAAATAAGGGGTTTAAGCCGTTCTTACTTCCCCCAGTTTGATTCTATCAATCTTAAAGGAAGTCCTAATAGGCTCGAACCAAATCCTCACATGATCTATACACTGAACGAGGCAAGAACTTTACCCAAACCACCCTTCTAACCCCTTCTAGGCAGTTCACGTGCTTTATATAGATCGTAAAGACACGAATGAGTAAATCAACAAACATGAAGGAATGATATGATGAAATTCACTTTCAATATAAAAAAACTAGTTATTAAAGTCATTAATACAAACCCAATTAAAAAATAACCAAAGATTGGAAATCAAAAGTAATACATAAAAGATTATCTTCACCAAGTGATGTAAGAGATTAGCCAAGCATGGCCATAGTTTGACAAATAATCTTACAATCAATCTTGGATCCTAAGATTACTACATACTCTAAGCTCTAATGATTGTGGTGGAAGATGATGGTGGCATGGTGGTAGGTGTGAGAGAAATGGTTTACCAAGGGATGAGTTGGAATGAAACCAAACACCCCTATTTATAGCTGGAAACAGACCCTTCACACAACCTCATGTTTTCCCTTTTCTCTGTCTTCATTTAATATGTATGTCAAATCAGTCTGCTACACAGCCCCGAGTGTCAACGGCATGACCATGTGGCCATTGTATTTGCCGTACTATCCTAGATATGCAACTCTGGAAGTTGACCAAGGCCCGTGCCCTAAGGGACATGGCCCCGTGTCTCTTGTCTACTTCTATTTATCTTCTTCTGATCTAGAATCTTGAAGGGGCACGACACCATGCCGACATGGCAGACCCTGTGCCAGACTTCTGATTCGTTGTTTTTAGTCTTGGGGTGAAGCTCGGAGGGCTGGTATAATGTGTTGTCTTTAATTTATTTCTTTTGTACATTTAAGCTCTTATTATCCTGAAAATCAAAAGTATACAAAGAAACACACTTTTACCAACATTAGTACTAAAAGGTTGATTTTATACCGTATTGATACAGTTTATATGATGCATTTGACGCGTATCAAATACCCCACATTGAATATTTGCTTGTCCTCAAGAAAACTCTTTAATAATTGCTTACATACCTAAATGGAATTTGTAGAGAAGAACTTTTTGGGTATTGTTTGTAGAGTGCTGGGAATCCAAGTTCTTTTTATTCTTTTCTTATATTATTTACAATCCTATTTGACATGATTTATTTAGAACATTGTAAGAAAAATAAATATTTTTAGGCATAACTTGCCTTTATAAATTTCATTTAGCTATATACAAATTCACACACCTCACACAACATTTGGCCAAAATATATAAGTGAAACGCTCGATACCGGTATGTAACTTACTCCTATCACACACTTGACAATAATCAAACTTCCTCCTTTTTTTAACAAAATATTTGTAAATATCAAGAGAAATTTAAAAGGTTAGGTTTTGGATAGGGGTATGATAGTTTTATTGAAAATGGACTAATACAATATAAAATGTTTCTTTTTAAAATTTATTTATTTGTGACCTCGGTATAATGTACATATTTATAATCAATAATTTTGCTTATTTATTTCTAGTAACTAGAGAGATTATATATATATATATATATATATATATATATATTTATTTATTTATTATTTTATTTGATAACAAACTAAGTTACATCTTATTATAAATTTTAAAAGAGCCGTATTTTAATAAAACAAAGGGGTGTGAACAAAAAAACTGTTTTTTGGTGATGGGTAGTTTGTGCAAAATGGTGTTTTGCAGGTTTCGAAACGAATGGTTTAGGCTCAAAGGAAATTAACTAAGGTAATATTTTTGTTTTTAATTTTGGTGCGGAGATAAAAATAAAATAAAGTTGAAGATGAACAAGAGGGTTTAAAAGTAAAATCCTAATACCTCCGTCTATACTTACATGGAGTAGTCGGTAAGGACCGGGAATGTATTGTCTTATCAAGTTCTAGATTTGTAAGAATCATATGGCTATTCACACAAGAATTGAAAATGAACTTTTATTAAAGATATAGATTTTAATGCTCGATAAAGGCTCAAAACATACATTATTGTGGGAAAAGGGGAAAAGTGTGAAATTATATATTCAATCAATTTTAAAAAATATCATGCTTTTTATACAATTTTCTTATGTGGTTTTTTTTTGATAACTACGCTATCGGTTGTAAACTTTATAAAAACTTGAAAACTTTGAAATCTTTGTTTCTAACTTAAACTATAAACAAGGCAAAAACAAACTAAAAAAATGTTTTGACAAAAAAAAGATTTGGGGTGTTTTAGCGTTTCCAAGCAGAGTTTTGTGTAAGACTTGTTTTTAGGACAAACAATTTTCAAATTAAGCTTTCCCCCACACTTAAATTAGACATTGTCCTCAATGTGTACAGAATTGGTGTAAAATTGATTAAATGCATAAACGAGGGTTAAAAAAAAAAATTTTCAAAAATCAGTAGCTAGGCACGATGGCGTGTTGGAGGGGCATGACCCCATGGTGAAAGTGCCAGTATCAAAATTTTTGGAAAACTTACAGAAGCTGGACACGGGGGCGTGTTAAGGAGGCACGACCCCGTGTGGCAAGTTTAGAGGAAAAATGTTTCAGCGACAAGAAGGACACGGGGCGTGTCAGGTAGGCACGACCCGTGTAAAGCTACTGTTAGTTTTTAGAAAAGATGGTACGGTGCCGAGTTTCCTATTTCGGGTTCGGGGAGTTGTATGCTGGGGGTTCCAAGCATCCCAAGGTACCTATAAGCTTATACGCACCACAACAACAACAAACAAATATGAGAATTGAAATCCCACGTTACGACCGTTTAATTGTTCCATCATCCATCACACAACCATAAAAACAAAAATAAAAGCGGAAAGTAAATTGTTTTAAAAGTAAATTGTCTAAAATAGGACGCGGCCCGCAAACCATCATTGTTTTACAAAAGAAGGAGAGATTAACCTGCTAGTTGCCTTCTTGACACCACCTTCGCCATCACCATCTATTCTTAATCCATCTCCTCTTCCTCCTCCTTCTCCTCGCCACGATACAACATGTGCTCCCGAATGTAGGAAATGTAGGTGCGCATGGAGGCTACGTTCCGATCGATCGTGCCAACATGGGTGCTAATGATTGGCCTGTGGTGAGGGCATTGCGGGAGATTTGGAGTGATTCCTTCATAAGCTTATAAAGATTATGCATGTTAGGAAAATCACCACCATCTTGAGAAGATGAATCCGAGGTGTAGTAGTAGGAGTACTGTTGAGCACGGTTCGGGTCGTCCACGACTGCGAGGATCTGGTCGAGATCATTTGGGTTACAAATCTTTCCTTGTTATCTTTGAAATGCAGGAGACGATTGCCACATTCGGCAATGAGGTTCAGACTGTGGCAAAGTGAGACGTCAGCCCTAGTGACGCTTACCCCTTTTGAGAAGCTTCGTAGGATACGTCCAACATAGGTCCTATAGACCCGACCTATCCAGCTACCAAATAATATGGGTGTGGGAGTCGTAGCACTAGCATTGGTGGCCATATTCTTTAGCAACAATAAGGCAACGTTCAGAGGTTCTGTCTTGAACCTGAGCCAGTTGTGTGGTGCCATTTCCTGCAAAGAACAAAAATTTAAACAGTTAAGCTCGGTTAAAACAACAAAAATATGAGAAACAGAGGCTTAGGCATGGCCCCGTGTCTCTTGGACACGACCCCATGCTGTAGATTTTCATGGGAGACAACGCCGTGCCATGGTGGCATGGCTCCATGTTCGGCTACTGTTTTGACCCTAATTTTCAACTTTTCGTGCCGGCTACGTAAAATCCAAAATGTTTGTCCCTTATGTGCGGTATACCCCGAAAAACAAACCCCAAGTATCAGTATTCACTTAACAACCCATTTCACCCTTTGATTTTTAGTTTATTTGGTTATGAACAAGGGCTTGATAAAAATGGGTTGCAAATGCCCGAGTTTTCACAATGGTTTGGTGATTTACTTATAAAACACTAATATTAACTATTACTAACAAGATGGATAAAACATTTTCGGATTCTTTGGACGGACACGGGTCGAGTTCAAGAACCCTGGATTTTTCCCTAAATCTAGATGTTATGTAACATGCAAAGCATAAACAAACAAATTTAGATGTTAGGAACATACTTCGTTGGTAGATTATGGAAGGAAAGCATGAAAAGTTGCTTGGAACGGGTGGGTGCAGAGAAACGGGCCGTGGGAGTGATGAAAAAGAATAGACTACCAGAAGGGTTTTATCCCGTCTGCAGATAGGCGCAGCCTTGTGCCTTTGAGGCACGACCCTATGTCTTGTTTTTTTAATTATTATGTGCCTTTGTTTCTCTGTCCACTTGGTTCTTGGTTTTGTGTTTACCTGGCTTGTAGACTTTTCTGCGTACATGTAACACCCTGTAAAATCGTGTCCAATAGTATAGTGACACGTGTTATATTTTAAATATAGTCTATTAAAGACCATTGAGGACTAAAGGCGTCAACATGCTCAAACTGGGCCTCTGAGTGACGGTCCGATGTCAACATGCATAAATAACAGCCTATGAGTGACTGATATGTCAACATGATTAGATCATTACCCTCTGAGTGACTGATATGTCAACATGCTTGAAATTTGGCCTCTGAGTGACTGATATGTCAACATGCGCAGCCTCTGAGTGACATTGGAATCAACATTCTTATAATATGCCTCTGAGTGATCCTGTCGTAGTCCTAACTCTCATATGTCTTGTTTGTCGGACGAGAGTGATTAAATCTAATAATTTTGAAAGTTGGATATTGGAGGGATTAAAAGTGTCAACATGTTAATTCTTACCTCTGAGTGACCATTTTAACGAACCGAGAGCTCGACAATGTCCGGGCATAATCTCGGGTATGCTAAGTATTGGCTACGGAGGGCTAAAAGTGCCAAAAAGGTGTTTAAATAGGTTTTTATAAGCTTTTATAAGTTAATGGTTTAAAGTGTCAAACTTTGAAACTGGCCAGGGGCGGTCGCGGGCCACGAGAGACCAGGCCTGGGTCTCTCACGGGGCGCGAGAAGGCCTCTGCCGCAGAAAATTTGTTTGGCAGCCAAGCAAAGCTCCAAAACCATTTAAATTCGAAACCATGGACTTGTAATCAGCTATGCCATGTTTTGGGACACTTGTAAGCTTCCTCTTACACCCCTAAACACCTGGCTTCACCTCCTTTGAGCTCTCCAACTATAAATAGGATCAAGTTCACCATTTGAACTTACACCTTTCTAAATCATAACTCTTCTCCCTCCTCTAGAAGTTCCTAGCTGAAATGAGCATCCAACTTAGTTCTCTTGCATTCTAAAAACCTCTTGTAAGTGTTCTTGCTCTTGCATTTTTGTTTATAGGCTTTTATAGCCAAAAGTCAAGCGTTTTATAGGAAAACGCTTTGACTTTCGGTTAAGACCATTATGGTCCAGCCATTGTTCGAAATGAACATGGCTAAGTGATCGTAATAAGGTAGTGTTAGTCCCTATAAAGGGCACCTCTTGAAGATCACGTTTGCTAGACCAATTGACGGGTCAAAGTTAAGTTATTAAAAAGTCAAACAGGCCATTTTTCAGAAAAATCATAAAATGATCTTATATATGTTATGAAACCTGTTTTGACACTTAAACAAGTTGGTAATATTATTAGAACATGGAAGAACATGTTCGGCTCATCAATTTCAGTTCTAGGGTCGATTTTGCAATCGACAACCGCGAAATTTGACTTCTGCTTTGACTTTCGATTCTGACCCATTTTGATTAGTTAGATGCTGATCTAAAGTTGCATTATGATCATAATATTATGTATCATAATCCTCTGAGGTTATATTACATGATCATAATCAGAATCCAAGTTTATGCGCAAGCTCCATAATTATGCCATTCTTGACCAAAATGCCCTTTTTACATAAAAATAAGGTTTTATATAGTAATGAACTGAAAATGAGTTTCTACTGATGTAATATTATAAATAGGATTATTTGGGATGTTAAACCAAGTTATAAACTGATTTTCAAGCAGACCCTTAAACTATGTCGATAATGACGGTTTTAGTCCTTGTGATTCATAAAATGATTTTAATCAATTTTTCAAGGTAAATCATTTACCTACTGATATGTTATATTAAATAACATATTTTAAAATTTTAATATGATCCAAATGTCAATTTTCGTAAACATCGCTTAAAGACGTCATTTTACGACATAAGCGCCGTTTCGGCGCATAGTATGGTTTTAAACCATATTATTAACCAAGACTTGATACCTACTGTTAATATTTTTAAAACATATTTACAGTAGGTACATGTTATAAACTCAAAATCCCAAATAATTTATAAACTATGTGTAAAATGACCAAAATGCCCCTTCGATGCATAGTTTGGTCATAAAAGATAAATTACACATATAATTAATATCCTACTGGTATTATATCATAAATAAAATATTTTTCCAGAATACTCATGATTATAAACTTAAAATATGTTAAGTTCCTTTTATACGGTATATAATTACCGAAATGCCCTTATGAGGCATAGTTTCGTTTGAAACTATAACAGATATATAAGTTGATATCCTATTGATATCATAACTTATTTAAAATATAATGGCATATAGAACTTGTCCATGACTTATCCGGTTACCCGACATCGCTAATATGCGCACAGTTACGTATTGTAACTATTTTACGGAAATTAACCGAAACGGGTTTAACATTTTCATTTAAATTTCAAAATCAAGAATGTTTATAGTTTACCCATATTATACAAGTTAAGTACTTGTCGGGATTAAACTACATTCTATCCGATCATCGTTTAATCAAGCGTTATACGTAATGATCATGTACACTATTCGGTTTATAAGACCGTTAGTATTTAATTGGCTAGCTTATGCCATGATCCAGACTAGAGCCTTGCCGGTAAATGCTATATGCTCATGGTACTTTTGTATACGGCTGAATTATTTGAAAATAAAAGAAGAAGACTAGCTCAGGTAAATACTCTCGACTTATTTTTCCTATATGGGCTTGGGATACGGTAAATTATTACCGCCTGGTCCGAAATGGGGTCAATCGAATGCCTGTTTTGGCTAGTAAACCCCATATTCTGTTTTAATCAGTTTTGTTTGATAACTTAAACATCGGGGTTATATTACGTGTCCCGGATATCCTCGGCTCAATACATTAGTTATTAGCCACGACCTTAGCACGGGGTGTAGGCATACACCCTTTGATGCTCATATGCAATATGCCCAAGACGTTGGGGATGACTCCTTCGTGAGTACCTGGGTGGTGTGTATTTAATCATGTCTTGGTTTCTGTCCCGGGCCCTGTATGTATTGACAAATATGTGAATCTGATACAAGGTTGAATTTCAACTTTCCCAAGTTAATAAAAGATTTTGTGCCGTTTTGCACTTAAAAACCATTTTAAAAGTTTTAAAATGAGCTAGTTGAGTGTATTTACCAACGTAAGCTGATGTATCGTCCAAAGACTAAACTGCAGGTACAATACGAAATAGGTCGGAAGCTGCTAGGTAGTGAATAAGAGGATCTTGCAAATCCTTAGATCTGCCCAAAGTCTGTTTTATATTCTTTCTTGTACATTTTATGATTCGCCTGTGGATCTTCTATTACGAGCCTGTATATTATTTTATATTTCGAACATTCGGTTTGTAATAGTAATTTTAACTCCAAGACTTCTGATGTTCTATGTTTAATTGACAATGATGTTATCAACTTACGTCATGATACTCCCCACCCGGGCCCACCGGTGTATGGATTTTGGGTTGGAAATTCGGGGTGTGACAGGTTGGTATCATAGCCAGGTTTGAGAGAATTAACCACCATCCTTCTTGTGTTTAATCTCAAACTTACATGAGCACATTCCTTAGACTTCCGAGTCTAGGCATTGACCTAGGATTACTCATTTCATATTAAGTTATTAGTATTGTTTTTGAATTGATTTTCAACAGGAAAATGCCGCCACGTGTGAGAGGACAAAGTGGAAGAGGAAAAGGTTCAATGAGAAGAGGACCATCAGGGCGTATTCCCCCTCAACCCCATAATTCTGATGCTTACCAAGAATCAGGAGATTATCTCCTTGGCAACCAGCGACGTTCTGTCTCTAATAGACACTCGCCTCACCTTCGAAATTCTTCCACTCTCACCACTTCTATCATTCACACCATACCATCATTCCCATTCACATTTACCATGAAGAATTTAACCCCAACCATTACTTTAATACACCTCCAGCCGATCAAAATCAGTTGGACCAACCAACCCATATGGACGAGGACTCCGACCCGGAGATGCCGCCGTCGGGATCGAACGCGCATCCCGTTGAAATCTCAAATGATTCGAACTCCTATGCCGGATCACCCTACCAAGGTCCTAACGAGTGGGACCAATCATTGGAACCAATTTACCTTCGTCCACACACCTTCCATCACTCTCAACCCCTCCTGTTCAAGAAGATGTCCACATGGAACCGGTGGACCAACCTCAACCACCACCTGAACCACCAAGAAGGAAGCGTGGAGCACGTATGTCGGTACGTGCTGGACAAAGGTCGGATTGCTGCCACCTTTGCCCAATTCCTTCCCCACAATTCACGAGGACCCACTGGGTGGACCCTCTAATGTTTCACCTATAGTGGAACAAACACCAACACCTGCTATTCCACCACCACCATCGGGTTATACTAACCCAATCCCCACATATCCAGACATGTCTGGATATGATCCTTTTAACCCATCTACACCGGTGAACTATCAAGCATGGTCGCAAGACCCATACATGCAGGCGGTTATGCACAACACACTTTACCGTCTCCTTTCCCATCTACTTACCCACCGACTGGATATCCAACTTATGGGTACCAGTATACGGTTATGCCACAACCCCAACCACAACCTCCGCCACCACTTGAGGCCATTAATGAGGCCTTAGAAAGAATGAAAGAAATGCAACAGCAGGCGGAGAAGACGGAGAAGAAGACAAATAAGTTCTTCAAGAAACTCTCCAAGCTAGTTAAGGGAAAGAAGGACAAGTGAAGTCTTTTCTAATATGTGTAGTCCCTGCATGGACATTGTTATTTAGTCCCTACGTGGATATTTTGTTTCTTTTAGTCCTTGCATGGACAATCAGTTTCATTTATTTGATTCAAGTATTGTAATTTCTATTTGAAATTTTATAAAGTATTTTGGAATTATATATATATATATATATATATATATATATATATATTATATATATATATTCATCCTCTTGAAAGTGATCGTCTCGATTTTACTCGAATTTATGCTCTGCGATATAATTCCAAAAAAAAATATCTTAATGGTTTTGATTTGCTGAGTGGCACAGACCACATATTTGGCCAAATAAATAAATGATAGTTAAGAACGGAAGGATCTTCTATCATGATAGTTAAGGGAAGTTATCCTTCTATCTAGAGGTGGTGGACTAAGTTCAAGCCTCCTAGTCATTAAGGTCAATGCGACCAAGACTAATAATCAACCATTAAGGTCCTCTTATGTTAACATTCAAGTAATGTGCATACTCTTGGTTGTGTAACTTGAGGAATCACACTAACCTTCCAGGTAATGGATTATGTCCTAACCTTATATAGCCCTTGTGATCTATTTGATCCCGGCTAAATAGCCCTTGTGATCTGTTTGATCCCGGCTAATATCACCAGTGCGGTGATAAAACATCCATTAGAGATGTATTTTATATAGCCCTTGTGATCTATTTTGATCCCGGCTAAATAGCCTTTGTGATCTATTTGATCCCGGCTAAATAGCCCTTGTGATCTGTTTGATCCCGGCTAATATCACCAGTGCGGTGATAAAACACCCATTAGAGATGTATTTTATATAGCCCTTGTGATCTATCTGATCCCGACTAAATAGCCCTTGTAATCTGTTTGATTCCGGCTAATATCACCAGTGCGGTGATAAAACATCCATTAGATATGTATTTTATATAGTCCTTGTGATCTATCTGATCCCGGCTAAATAGCCCTTGTAATCTGTTTGATTCCGGCTAATATCACCAGTGCGGTGATAAAACATCCATTAGATATGTATTTTATATAGCCCTTGTGATCTATTTGATCCCAGCTAAATAGCCCTTGTAATCTGTTTGATTCCGGCTAATATCATCAGTGCGATGATAATTAAACATCCATTAGTGATGTATTACCCTTTCGGGTTATGATTGATTTTATATAAACCTTATGATCTATTTTGATCCTGGCTACTATCATCAGTGCGATGATAATTAAACATCCATTAGCGATGTAGTGTCTATGAGCCCTATTTTATGTCCTTTAGTGACAAGGCCTATGTGCCATAATTTTACTCCATTAGTGACGGGCCTATGTGCCATATTTTAAAATGTCCTTTGTGACAAGCCCTTGTGCTATATATAATTATCAAATATGACAATGACAATTGTGACATTGCGATCCCCTGTCTAATAATAAATGGACTATGTCCAGATTGTAATTTGCCTATGATGGTCCTATTAAGACATTGGCCAAATATAGTTATATTAAGCCTAAGAGTTGTGATGTTATTCACACTAGCTAAATAAGGCAATTGGATTTTTATATCCAATGTTTAAAAGCCGATATGGTTGTTACACCATGGCTAAGAGAAATTTTATTGGTATTATAGAACCAAAGCTTTGGAGAATGGCTAATTCTAATGAGGCACAAAGTAGCTATCGGAACATCAAAGATGCCGAAAATATAGCCATAATAATAATGACTTCCAAGCACGCATTGATGCGGCTGTAGAAAAGGCCATGGGTAAGGCCCTAGAGAAGTTAAGAGAGTCGAGTGCTACTCACTCTAAGCCACTATCAATTCCACCATCCTCAGCTCATAAGGAGAGCTCTGTTCACTCATCAAATGCGAAGAGTGAACCTAAGAGGATAGACTATGCTGATAGGTCCCACTCTTCTAAGGACGGATGCACTTACAAGTACTTTGTCTCCTGTAAACCCCGAGACATTAATGGGGAAAAAGGAGCCGAAGAAGCCCTAAAGTGGCTAGATGAGATGGAGACCATAGTAGACATCAGCGGCTGTGCTGAAAGGGATGTGGTCAAGTATGTATCACAATCCTTTAAGGGTGATGCCCTAACATGGTGGAAGGCCATGATTCAGTCAACAGGTAAAGTATACCTGTATAATCTGGGATGGTCCAAATTTGTGAACCTTATTAAGGAAACCTACTGCCCACCACATGAAGTGGAGAAAATAGAGACAGATTTCTTGTCTCTATCAATGAAAAACCTAGACTGTCGGAAGTATGTTTCCGATTTCAATTCCCTACCTAGGTTAGTTTCCTATTTAATTACCCTGAATCCAAACGCATTGCGCGTTTTATTAATGGGTTAGCGCCCGAGATTAAGGGCATGGTAAAGGCTGCTCAGCCTAATACCTATCGGTCTGCTGTAGACCTATCTCTCTCTCTCACCCTTGATCTTGTATGGCAAAAGTCAGTTAAGCCAGAAACTGACGGGAAAAGGAAGAGAGAAAAGACAACTTCATAATTTTAATAAGAAAAATAAAGGGAGATTCGGGTTCAAAGGGAACCAAGGCAAGTCGGTTGTGGTGCCATTTTGTAAGACTTGCAACCAAAGACATGGGGACAGTGTAATCCTGACCCACAAGCTAGAGCTTGTGGCATTTGTAAAAGAAGAGGGCATAAGACCCTTGAGTGCAAGGACCTTAAGGATGTTGTATGCTATATCTGCAATGAAAAAGGTCCCCACATTGCAAGTAACCGCCCTAAGAATGCAAGGAATAACAATTCAAAGCCTGAAGAGGCCAAGAAGGGGAATGCACGCGCCTTTCGACTAACTGCTAAGGAAGCTGTTAATGACAATAACGTCATAACAGGTACTTTCCCCAAATTTTATGCTAGAGTTCTTTTCGATTCGGGTGCGGATAAATCTTTTGTTGATCATAAGTTTAGTAAACTATTAAATTTACCCATAAGAACTCTAGACAAAATTTATGAGATAGAACTCGCCGATGGAACCTTAGAAACTGCTTCTTCCATTCTTGATGGATGCTCTATATCCATTAAGAAACATTCCATCCCTATCTCTCTTTTGCCAATGAAATTGGCGGGGTTCGATGTTGTCCTAGGCATGGATTGGTTATCTCATAACCAAGCCCACATTGCCTGCAATATAAACCTCATCGAAGTTAAAACCCCATTTGGTGAAACAATCACCATCCTCGAAGACTCACACTATGGATGGCCAGACAAGGTGTCATTATTTAAGGCATCAAAGTGTTTGAAAAGAGGTTGTGTTATCTACATGGCACAAGTAACCATCAATGAACCTAAGCCAAACCTTGAAGATCAACCAGTTATCTCGAAGTATCCCGATGTTTTCCTGAAGAATTACCAAGCCTACCTCCGGATTGGCAAGTAGAGTTCAGAATTGACATCATACCAGGATTAGCACCCGTAGCTAGAGCTCCATATAGACTAGCTCCAACCGAAATGAATGAGTTAAAAGTTCAATTGGATGAACTCTTGAAGAAAGGATTTATTAAACCTAGTTCCTCACCTTGGGGAGCTCTATCCTTTGCGTAAAGAAGAAAGACGGTTCGATGCGAACGTGCATCGACTACTGGGAGCTGAACAAACTAACAATTAAGAATAGATATCCTCTGCCCAGGATCGATGATTTATTCGACCAACTTCAAGGGGCTAGTTACTTTTCTAAGATAGATTTGAGATCAGGATATCATCAACTGAAGGTTAGAAGTGAAGATGTTCCTAAGACAGCCTTCAGGACCCGCTATGGTCATTTTGAATTTTTGGTGATGCCTTTTGGGCTCACAAATGCACCAGCAGCGTTCATGGATCTCATGAATAGAGTCTGCAAACCGTATTTAAATAAGTTTGTCATTGTCTTTATAGACGACATACTTATCTATTCTCGTAATCAAGCTGATCACGAGAAACATCTTCGGTGCATCCTAGAATTATTAAGACAAAAGAACTTTTTTCAAAGTTCTCTAAATGCGAATTTTGGCTTAGAGAAGTTCAATTCCTTGTACATATGGTAATTGAGCGTGGTATCCAAGTGGATCCCGCTAAGATAGAAGCCATTTTGAACTGGGAATACTCAAGACCCCATCGAAGATCCGTAGTTTTCTAGGATTGGCGGTTATTATAGAAGGTTCATTGAGAACTTCTCAAGAATAGCCACTCCTTTAACTACCTTAACCTGAAAGAATGTTAAGTATAATTGGGGTCCAAAGCAACAAGAATCTTTTGAGATTCTGAAACACAAGTTGAGCAACGCTCCTGTGTTATCCCTACCTGAGGGTATTGAGAATCTTGTTGTTTATTGTGATGCTTCGCACACTGGCATGGGCTGTGTGCTAATGCAAAATGGCAAAGTAATTGCCTATGCATCACGGCAACTAAAGGTGCATGAAAGGAATTACACCACCCATGATTTGGAATTGGGTGCCGTTGTATTTGCACTAAAACTGTGGAGACATTACTTGTATGGCATGGAGTGTGTTATATACACATACCATAAAAGTCTCCAGCATCTGTTCAATCAGAAGGAATTGAACATGCGACAACGTCGATGGATGGAAACGCTTAACGATTATGATTGCGAGATTCGCTACCATCCCGGCAAGGCAAATGTAGTTGCCGATGCCTTAAGTCGCAAGGAAAGGGTTAAACCCTTTAGGATTAACGCTAAGAGCATTGAGCTCAGAAATAGCTTAAGTGGGGAAGGTATCAGGTGCGCAAAAACAAGCCCTGTTAGAGGCTAATATTCCTAATGAGGGATTAGGCGGAACTGTGGATCAGTTAACGCCTGAAAGGACGGAATCCTAAGATTTAATGATAGAATTTGGGTTCCGATCTTTGGAGGACTTAGAGATCTAATCCTCCAGGAAGCGCATAACTCAAGATACTCTGTTCACCTGGGTGGTGACAAAATGTATCAAGATTTGAAGAAGAATTATTGGTGGATGGGTTTGAAGAAATCCATAGCCACTTATGTAGCTAAATGTCTGACGTGTTCGCAAGTTAAGGCCGAACATCAGAAACACTCAGGACTTCTACAACAACTTGAGATTCCTACTTGGAAATGGGAAATGGTAACAATGGACTGATTACCGAGTTACCTAAGACCAATGTGGTAATGACACTATTTGGGTCATTGTGGATAGACTGACTAAGTCAGCACATTTCATTCCAATCAAGGAAACGTATAGTTCTGACAAATTGGCTAAGTTGTATGTGGACAAGATTGTGTCCCTACACGGTGTGCCTGTATCTATAGTATCTGATAGAGATACTAGATACACATCTCACTTTTGGAAAAGTTTCCAAAAATCGTTATGCACATGATTAAATTTTAGTACGGCTTACCATCCACAGATGATGGTAAAAGTGAGTGTACTATTCAGACCTTGGAAGACATGCTTCTAGCATGCGTAATTGATTTAGGTGGAAGTTGGGATAACCACTTACCCCTAATAGAATTCTCCTACAATAATAGCTATCATACAAGTATCAAGGCTGCTCCTTTTGAAGTCTTATATGGGAGAAAATGTAGAACGCCGTGTGTTGGGCAGAAGTTGGGGAAGCCCAACTATCAGGACCTGGATTATCCTGGAGACCACGGAAAAGATTGTGCAAATCCGTGATTGTCTCAAAGCTGCAGGGATAGGCAGAAGAGCTATGCTGACAAGAGGCGTAAACCTCTTCAGTTCCAAGTAGGGGACAAAGTCATCTTGAAAGTATCACCCTGGAAAGGTGTGATGCGTTTTGGAAAGAAGGGCAAGTTGAGCCCAAGATATATAGGACCCTTCGAGGTAATCGAATGTGTCGGCACTGTAGCTTATAAGCTCAGGTTGCCATAGGAGCTTAGTGGAATCCATGATGTATTCCACATGTCTAACCTTAAGAAATGTCTAGCCGATGAGTCGCTAGAAATATCACACGAAGATGTGCAAATTGATGAAAACCTGAGGTTCGTTGAGAAACTAATTTCGATCAAGGATCGACAGGTTAAGAAGCTCCGAAGAAAAATGATACCTATAGTAAAGGTTAAGTCGGATGCCTTTAGAGGTCCCGAGTATACATGGGAGGTTGAGTCTACTATGCGACAAAAGTACCCCAATCTTTTTGAATAAAATCTCGAGGTCGAGATTTCTTTTAAGGGGTTGAGGATGTAACACCCTGTAAAATCGTGTCCAATAGTATAGTGACACGTGTTGTATTTTAAATATAGTCTATTAAAGACCATTGAGGACTAAAGGCGTCAACATGCTCAAACTGAGCCTCTGAGTGACGGTCCGATATCAACATGCATAAATAACAGCCTCTGAGTGACTGATATGTCAACATGATTAAATCATTAGCCTCTGAGTGACTGATATGTCAACATGCTTGAAATTTGGCCTCTGAGTGACTGATATGTCAACATGCCCAACCTCGAGTGACATCGAATCAACATCCTTATAATAAGCCTCTGAATGATCTTTCGTAGTCCTAACTCTCATATGTCCTGTTTGTCGGACAGAGTGATTAAATCCAATAATTTTGAAAGTTGGATATTGAAGGGATTAAAGTGTCAACATGTTAAATCTTACCTTTGAGTGACCTTTAAATGAATTGAGAGCTCGACAATGTCCGAGCATAATCCCGGGTATGCTAAGTATTGGCTACGGATGGCTAAAAGTGCCAAAAAGTGTTTAAATAGGTTTTTTATAAGCTTTTATAAGTTAAAGGGGTTAAAGTGTAAACTTTGAAACTGGCCAAGGGGTGGTTGCGGGCCGCGAGAGACCAGGGCTGGGTCTCTCGCAGGGCGCGAGAAGGCCTCTGCTGCAGAAAATTTGTTTGGCAGCCAAGCAAAGCTCCAAAACCATTTAAATTCGAAACCATGGACTTGTAATCAGCTATGCCACGTTTTGGGACACTTGTAAGCTTCCTCTTACACCCCTAAACACCTGGCTTCACCTCCTTTGAGCTCTCCAACTATAAATAGGTGATCAAGTTCACCATTTGAACTTGCACCTTTCTAAATCATAACTCTTCTCCCTCCTCTAGAAGTTCCTAGCTGAAATGAGCATCCAACTTAGTTCTCTTGCATTCTAGGAACCTCTTGTAAGTGTTCCTTGCTCTTGCATTTTCGTATATAGGCTTTTATAGCCAAAAGTCAAGCGTTTTATGGGAAACGTTTAACTTTCGATTAAGAGCTATGGTCCAACCATTTTTTAGGTGTAATCGTAATAAGGTAGGTGTTAGCCCCTATAAAGGGCACCTCCTGAAGATCACGTTTGCTGGACCAATTGACGGGTCAAAGTTAAGTTATTAAAAAGTCAAACATGCCATTTTTTGGAAAATCATAAAATGATCTTATATATGTTATGAAACCTGTTTTGACACTTAAAGTAGTTGGTAATAATTATTAGAACATGTAAGAACATGTTCGGCTCGTCAATTTCAGTTCTAGGGTCGGTTCGCAATCGAAAGTCGGAAGTTTGACTTCTGCTTGGACTTTCGATTCTGACCGATTTAGATTACTTAGATGCTGATCTAAAGTTGCATTATGATCATAATATTATGTAGCATAACCCTCTGAGGTTATATTACATGATCATAATCAGAATCCAAGTTTATGCGCAAGTTCCATAATTATGCCATTCTAGACCAAAATGCCCTTTTTACATAAAAATAAGGTTTTAAATATTAACGAACTTGAAAATGAGTTCCTACTGATGTAATATTATAAGTAGGATTATTTGGGATGTTAAACCAAGTTATAAACTGAGTTTCCAAGCAGGTCCTTAAACTATGTCGATTAATACGGTTCTAGTCCTTGTGATTCATAAAATGATTTTAATCAATCTTTTCAAGGTAAATCATTTACATACTGATATGTTATATTAAATAACATATATTAAATATTTTAATCTGATCAAATGTCAGTTTTCGTAACATCGCTTAAAGACGTCATTTTAAATAAGGGGGCCATAATTTATTAACCAAAACTTGATAACTACTGATTTTTAAACTTATTTTTAAAACATATTTACGTAGGTACATGTTATAATCTCAAAATCCCAAATAATTTATAAAACTATGCGTAAAATGACCAAAATGCCCTTCGGTGCATAGTTTGGTCATAAAAGATAAATTACACATATAATTAATATCCTACTGATATTATATCATATATAAAATATTTTTCCAGAATATTCATGATTATAAACTTAAAATATGTTCAAGTTCCTTTTATACGGTATATAATTACCGAAATGCCCTTATGAAGCATAGTTTCGTTTTAAAACCATAACGGGCATATAAGTCGATATCCTACTGATATCTTAACTTATTTAAAATATAATGGCATATTGAACTTGTCCATGACTTATCCGGTTACCCGACATCGCTAATATGCGCATAGTTACGTATATGTAACTATTTTACGAAAATTAACCAAAAGGGGTTTAACCTTGTCATTTGAGTTTCAAAATCCAGAATGTTTATAGTATACCCATATTATGCAAGTCAAGTACTTTTTGGGATTAAAATACATTCTATTCGATCATCGTTTAATCCAGCGTTATACGTAATGATCATGTACACTATTCGGTTTATAAGACCGTTAGTATTTAATTGGCTAGCTTATGCCATAATCCAGACTAGAGCCTTGCCGGTAAATGCTATCTGCACTTGGTACTTTTGTATACGGCTGAGTTATTTAAAAATAAAAGAAGAAGACTAGCTCAGGTAAATACTCTCGACTTATATTCCCTATATGCGCTTGGGATACGGTAAACTATTACCGCTTGGTCAGAAATGGGGTCAATCGAATGCCCGTTTGTGGATAGTAAACCCCATATTCCGTTTTAAGCAGTTTTGTTTGATAACTTAAACATCAGGGTTAAATTACAGTGTCCTGGATATCCTCAGCTCAATACATTAGTTATTGGCCATGACCTTAGCACGGGGTGTAGGCATACACCCTTTGATGCTCATATGCAATATGCCCAAGAGTTGGGGATGACCCCTTCGTGAGTACCTGAGTGGTGTGTATTTAATCATGTCTCGGTTTCTGTCCTAGGCCCTGTATGTATTGACAAACATGTGAATCTGATACAAGGTTGAATTTCAACTTTCCTAAGTTAATAAAAGATTTTGTATCGTTTTGCACTTGAAAACCATTTAAAGTTTTCAAAATGAGTTAGTTGAGTGTATTTACCAACGTAAGCTGACGTATCGTCCAAAGACTAAACTGCAGGTACAATACGAAATAGGCTGGAAGCTGCTCGGTAGTGAATAAAAAGGTCTTGAAAATCCTTAGATCTGCCCAAAGTCTGTTTTATATTCTTTCTTATACATTTTATGATCTGCTTGTGGATATTCTATTACGAGCCTGTATATTATTTTATATTTCGAACATTCGGTTTGTAATAGTAATTTTAACTCCAAGACTTCCGCTGTGCTATGTTTAATTGAAAATGATGTTAACAACTGACGTCACGATACTCCCCACCCGGGCCCACCGGTGTATGGATTTCGGGTTGGAAATCCGGGGTGTGACAGTACAAGATGGATTATTTTAAACAAAACAAATATATACTAGTTGTTAGTGTTTTTCTTGCTATTTATCTACCTCCTCCAAGGTCATTTTCGTTTCTTCTTACTCGAGGAATCCTTCATAGAATTTAAGCCTTTGTCCATTTAATTTAAATGGTTCTCCATTTGGAGGATTAATATCTATCGCACCGTGGGGGTAAACTTTTGTGATGGTAAAAGGTCCGGACCATCGGGACTTATGTTTTCCCGGAAAAAGACGTAATCTTGAGTTAAAGAGAAGCACTTGGTCTCATTCCCTGAATTATTTAGGTCCGCTTATATATTTACCATGTATTCTTTTTTAGTGTTCCTTATAGATTTTTTAGTTGACGATTTTTTAGTGCCCAATATGCTCTATGTTCAATTTCAACTAGAAGGTGACGATTTTTTCCATAAACTAACTTATATGGTGTGACACCTATTGGTGTTTTATAAGCTATTCAAAATGCCTATAAAGCGTCGTCTAATTTGTCTGACCATCCTTTTTGATTTGACCCACAGTTTTTTCTAGGATTCTTTTTAGACATTGATTTGTTACTTCAGCTTGACCATTGGTTTGAGGGTGATATGTTGTTGGGAGGCTGTGATAAACCCCATAACATGTTAGAGGTTTTTCCATTTTAAGATTACAAAAGTGAGTACCTCTATCAGTGATCAGGGCATTTGGAGTTCTGAAACATGAGAATAGCTTTTTTAGGAATCTTACTAGTATCCTTCCATCGTTGGTTGGAAGAGCTTTAGCCTCGGCCCATTTTGAAATGTAGTCGACAACCACTAAAATGTATTTGTTTCCTCTTGAGGTGGGAATGCTCCCAAAAAGTCCAATCCCCATACGTCGAAGATTTCACAAATAAGAATGCTATTTTGTGGCATTTCATTTCTTCTGGATATGTTGCCTGCCTGTTGGTATGCATCACATGTTTTGACCAATACATAAGCGTCCTTATGTATTGTAGGCCAGTAAAATCCGTCGTCATACACCTTTCTTGTGGTGCTGGCTATTCCATGATGTCCTCCACACGGTCTTTCGTGACAATGGTGAAGAATTTGCTTGGCTTCATGACCATGGACGCATCATCAAATAAGTTGATCTACACAAATTCTAAAAAGATACGGGTCTTCCTAAAAATAGTGTTTTACATCTGCAAGAATTTATTTTGCTGATGCTAAGATAACCCTTGATGATAGTGCCACTAGCTAAGTAGTTAGCAAAATCTGCGTACCAAGGTTCTGCTTTGTATGCTACCATTTCTAAAGATTTTGTGGGGAGTTTTTCATTGATGAGTTCTTCTCGAGTTCCTTCCAAGGTAGGGTCTTCAAGACAAGAGAGGTGGTCAGCAGCAGTGTTTTCTGCACCTCTTTATCTTTTATTTCTATGTTGAATTCTTAAAGGAGAAGAACCCATTTTATGAGACGTAGCTTTGCGTCTTGCTTTTTGAAAAGGTATCGAATGGCAGCGTGATCTGTATAGACTATAGTTTTTGAGAGCACGAGATAAGATCGAAATTTATCAAATGCAAATACTACAACTAGCAACTCTTTTTCAGGTGTTGTGTAATTTTCTTGAGCGTCATTAAGAGTTTTGCTAGCGTAATATATGGGATGAAAATGTTTTTCTTTTCGTTGTCCCAAGACTGCTCCAACCGCATTATCGCTTGCATCACACATGATTTCAGATGGTAATTTCTAGTCTGGTGCAATCATGATTGGTGCTTTGACTAGCATATCTTTAATTGTAAGAAATGTTGTCATTCTTTTCGTTGGTTACGACCGTCATTCCTCCTTTCCTTGGTACAACTTAGACAGAGCTAACCCATGGACTATCGGAAATTGGTAGATGAGTCTGGCGTCTAAGAGTTTTATTACATCTTTTTCTACAACTTCTTGGGCGTTAGGATTAACTCTTCTTTGTTGTTGGATCACCTCTTTGTAATCTTTTTCCAATAAAATTTTTATGTATACACATGGAATGATTTATTCCTTTTATGTCAATTAACTTCGATGCAATTGTGGTTTTATGTTTTTTAAGCAAATTAAGTAATTTTTATTTTTCTTTGGAAGTGAGATATGATGAAATGATCACTGGTAGTTTACCTTGGTTGTCGAGGAATGCATACTCTAAGCCTTTTGGAAGTTCTTTAAGTTCTAAAGAAGGCGGTTCTTTAATAGATGGCTTTTTTTTGGTTCGATATCGCGGTCGATGGCCGAAACTATTTGGTTGGTAGCAATTTCCTTTTCAACGAATTGGTCATTTTGTTCCCCCGTATCGGGTGGTTCAACTTCATCTTCCAACAAAGGGTCGTCATTGCCGATTGGGTATTTCATTTATTTATTTATATTAAAAATTTTCTTGTCGGCCCCAAGTTTAGTTGAAGATTTTGATGTTTTTGTTTGAGCAAAAGCTTGATGGGTTTTGATAAAAGGTTGTCCCAACCCGAGTGGAGTATCATCTAAGATGATGAAGTCAGTTGGGACAATCATTTGATTTGTTTGAATGAGAACATCTTCAATTACTCTCGAAGCATGTTTAATTTTTCTATTAGCTAAAAGGATAGGAATTTTGATTGGAAGAAAATCACCCACACCTAATCTTTCAAAAACGTAGCTTGGCATTATGTTAACACAAAGATCTTTGTTGATTGAGAGGTTACTAATATAGATGTTTTGCATAAAACATGTTACTGGTTTTATGTTTGATCCAAATTATTCATCTTGTATTAGCGAATTTTGACTTTTAGTTAAGTTAATGTTTGACATTTCTTTGATGTTAAGATTAGTGGTTACCTCTTTTAGAAACTTAGCCTGAAATGGAGCAAAACTATTATTTTCAAAGGAAGGTTGTAGGATGTGTATTTGTTGGAGGTCCTTTTGTTCCTCATCGAAATTTACCTTTAAGAACTTACCTCCCGAGTTGCTTGGTTCGGGTTTATTATCTTCATGTGTTGGTTTTCTTCAAGTGGTTCCTCGTTTGTTGGCTCTTGAGGTTTTACCTCTTCTATGATTACCTCCTTGGTACACACAAGCTCTTCTTTTGCACGAGATTGCTTGATCAAGAATTCTAGGTTCTTGAGACTTTGTATGAGGCTTTCTACTTCAGGTACAATTGTAGGTGGTGTTTCGTATGTTTCAAACACTAGAGTATCCCAATCAAAGCTTGATTTTGGAAGCTCAAACCGTGGTTCCTCATATGTTGTGTATGAGGTTGATGGTTGTAAAAGGTAACAATTTTCTACCAAATGAGATTCACCGCATATGGTACAATATGGTTCCTCATAATCACCATCATCGTAGTAGTAGTAAATTCCGATGTAATAATCCATTGCTTGGATAGTACCCAGAAGATCACAGCTCTTGGAAATAGAAAAATTTTATGGAAAAAAAGGTATACACGGCCCCGTGTTGAAGAAACACCGGTCGTGTCTTGGACTGTAATTTATTCGGTACTTGGCGTTTCTTACATAACCTCGTGTCTAATAAGCACGGCCCCATGTGAGCCATCTTAGAAAAAGTTTTGTTTGGTTTTCAGTCCTGCATATTGGACACGACCCCGTGTTAGTGTAGCACGGTCCGATGTTGAACTACTGTACCTGAAATGTTTGGAAAACGAACAGAATTTTGAACAGAAAACTTAAAGAGAATGATTAGGCCGTCAATTTAAGCTTTCTTAAAATTCTTGTGTCCCTGGCAACGGCGCAAAAAACTTGACGTGATGGAGTGTGAGTATAGTTTTTAGATATATTTTAGGTACTTTTCACTTGTTTAGCAAGCTTTATATTTATAAAACACGATATAACACTATCACTCTCTACAATACGTTAGGGCAAGTGCACCCATCGTTGGAGTAGTATAGTGATGGTAAGATATTGAGTTGTCCAAGGACACAAGAGCTTTTTAATACCGGATTATCGTCAACGTCTAATTGACCCAAACTTTGAGAAAAGGTTTTTGATATGTAAATTAAAATAAACAGAAGAAAATAAAAGAAACAGTAAACAAGATAGAATCACTTGGCTCCGACTCATCTTTTACATAACCTTTGATTATTTCCGTACTTCGGATTTGTTAAGAGATTATCATGATTAAAGTGGCATGTCCCTCTTTTGGAGGCGATGCTACCCTTAGCCATATTGGTCTGAGTTAGTAGGGATAAAGTTCCACAAGGATGGAACGTTAAAAGATAATTAAGTGAGTTATTAATGCAAAATGTAGCATGTCCCTCTTTTGGAGCAACGGTACCCTCGGCTATATTGGCCTGAGTCAGCAGGATACAGTCCCGAACGACCGGTTTAAAGTTTTAATAGTAGTTTATATAAGGGGTTCAAGCCGTTCTTACTTCCCCCGATTTGATGCTATCTGCCTCAAAGGAAATCATACTAAGGTCGAACCAAGTCCTCGCATGATCTATACACTAAACTAGGCATGAACTTTACCCAAACCACCCTTCTAACCCCCTTCCAGGCAGCTAACGTGATTTATATAGATCGTAAAGACATGAATGAGTGAATCAACAAAACATGAAGGAATGATAGGATAAAATTCACTTTCAATATCAATAACTAGTTATTAAAGTCATTAGTACAAACCCAAAAAGTAACCAAAGATTGGAAATCAAAAGTAATACATAAAAGATTTCGTCTTCACCAAGTGATGTAAGAGATTAGCGAATCATGGCCATAGTTTGACAAACACTCTTACGATCAATCTTGGATCCCTAGACTACTACATAATCTAAACTCTAATGATTGTGGTGGAAGATGATGGTGGAGTGGTGGTAGGTGTGAGAGAAATGGTTTCCTAGGGATGAGTTGGAATGAAACCAAGCACCCCTATTTATAGCTAGAAACAAACCCTTCACACGGTCCCATCTCTTCCTTCTTCTCGGTCTTCATTTAATAAGTACGTCAGATCAGTATGCTACACGGCCCCATGGCCATTGTAATTGTTGTACTATCTGAGATATGCAAATCTAGATGTTGACCACCGCCCGTGCCCTAAGGGACATGGCCCGTGTCTCTTGTCCGCTTCTATTTGTCTTCTTCTTCTGTTTGTATGCTACACAGCCCATGCCGACAAGGCACGCCCCGTGCTAGACTTCTGATTCATAGTTTTTAGTCTTTGGGTGAAGCTCGGAGGGCTGGTGTAGTGTGTTGTCTTCCCATCTTTTATACTTATGCTGGATTTTGTCGTTCATTTGTTCCTTTTGTTTAAGCTCTTTTTATCCTGAAAATTGAAAGTAAATAAAGAAATGCACTTTTTCCAACATTAGTTCTAAAAAGGGTTGATTTTATACCGTATTTGATACAATTTATATGTTGCATATGACGCATATCAAGGTCCTCATCAACCGAGTGAACTACCTCACACTAGCCTTGAAGAGTAGCTTTAGGGAAATCAACCTTCTACACCAAAGGTTGAATGTTTTATGGTACCCCCTATGGATCCAATCCTCCCATAAGACGATTGGAACCTCGCTCATGAGGTTATTAACCCTACCGGGTGGGATGAGACACCAACAGAACATCATATTGGCGCCTTGTATGAGGTTTCAGTGGCCGCCGCTCCTCTCCCACAAGAGGACATAGATGATAGTCCTTTATCTTCCTACCAAGGGAGATTGAGGAAATGCTTGACGATCTTTGAGGGAGCACACCCGGAAATAGCTTGAAGCCCTTATCAATTATAAACTAGTTTCTGGTCATTGTTGATCTTTCATTGTTTTATATAGGGAATAGCTACTTGGTTTAAATCTTTTGGGGTATCACTAAAATCTATCTATTAGGACTAATTCTAATTTGTATTTCTATTTTTTATTTTCTAGTTTTTAATCAGATGATGGAAGGTTATAATGGAATGAAATTTGGTGTTTAAAACTTGTGAAATGATGTGGAAAGATGAAGTAATGTTGAACTAGAGAATCATGCACGTAAACAGAAGTCTCCCGACTCGAAATCTTCATTATAGTAAGTTCAGCATGGGGCCGTGTAAGGTAAGTACGCCCATGTGCCTCTACACTACTGAAAACAATTTTGTTTCTAGACCTGTCACATGGGACCGTGTCTCTTAGGAACGCCCCCATGCCCATTTTCCGAAATTTTTCAATACTGGAACCTTTTTACACAGGGTCGTGCCTACGTAACACGCCCCCGTGTCTCCCTTCTGTAAAGCCACGTTACTAACACTTTTTACACGTGGCTGTGCCTGCCTAACACGACCCTGTGTCCAGTAACCAGTTCTAAAAGTTTTTTTGTTTTTAACCCATTTATACATTTAATCAAATTTAACCCATTTGGATACATTGAGGATAATTTGTAATTTAAGTGTGGGGGAACTTGAATCGTTTGTCCTAAAACAAGCCTTACACAAAACTCTACTTGAAACCAGTAAAACACCCCAAATCTTTAATTTCAAAACATTTTTTTATTTTGTTTGTCTTGTTTCTAATTTAACTTAGAAACCAAGTTCTAAAAAAATTGGTTTTACAAATTTACAACCAATAGCACCATAATAAAAAGAACCATATAAGAAAAACTAATAAAAAGGCATGACAATATTTTTAAAATTTGATTGTATATACATTTTCACAGTTTTACCCTTTTCCCACAAATTGTATATAAAATTTGAGCCTTTACCGAGCATTCAATTTCATATAAAATTTGAGCCTTTACCGAGCATTCAATTTCATATCTTTACCAAATAGTCACTTTTCATTTCTTGTGTGATAGCCCGTATGGTTCTTACAAATCTAGAACTTAACAAGACAATAAATTCCTAGTCCTTACCGACTAATCCATGTAAGTAAATGATTGAGGCATTAGGGCTATCTCCCCACCAAAACTAAAAATCCCCTAGTTAACCCTTTTGAGCCTAAACCTTTCATTTCAAAACCCGTAAAACATAAATTTTGCAACAATTACCCATCACCGTAAACCTTTTTATTTTTTATACCCTTTATTTTAATGAAATTTGTTGGTCCCACATAACAATGCTCTTTAACTAAATTTGGCAAGTGATTTCAACAAGTATGAAAATAATGTGTGGAAATGGAAATCAATCTTTCAAGAAGCACAACTAAAGAATTTTCAAGTTTATGTCGCTTTGAAAAACAAGGTCTACAAGGTGATTGTGTGGTTATTAGCTAGTACAAATGACACTTTAAGTATTCTGTAATGAAGGGCAATTGAGTTTTGTTGTATGTAATGAATGCTAGGCTTAACTCATTATCCTTCGGTAGTGACTTCTCTATTTATAGAAAGTCTTTGTGATGAATAAACATTTGTTTATTAATGCACTTGCTCTGCATAAAGTAGCTTTTTGGCATATTCATTGAATCCATCAAGGTCAACTTGCTACTTTACAAATGTGGAAAAGCGTTATCTTTTAGACAAGTTGGCTCATTAGAATTTCTGATGACCAGCTTATCAGAAATCTATTGAATAGATCATCAGATTTTCTGATGATCAGAAGCTACCAGGTTTTGATGATAAACATCAGATTTATCATTAGATTTATCAAATTGGTCATTTCTGGTCGTCTTCCTTCTTTTGTTATCCAATTCTGATGTTTGTTGAAGATGTATCTTCCTTTCTGCTTTTGTCCCTTTTATCTTGTATTTTCCTTTTGTTTGATCTTTTTGACTTCATCTTCAGTACATAATCAGATTGATCATATTTTTCTTCAATACTTACAAAAGGTTTCCTATCAATTTCCCCCTAAGTATTATAAGAAAAATGTCTACTCATAACAAAGATCATGAAGGAGATTTAAACCACAAAAATTTAAGTTGAAGTAGAAACATTGTTCAAAATAAAGGAAATTACAAAATAAACTATTTATTAGGAACTATTAAGGTTAACTTGGTAAAGATCATCATTCTTCAATCTTTTCTTGTAGTCAATCATCTTGTTGCATTCCTTGAACAGTGCCTGTACCAAGTTCTTGCATCAATCCATTCATTGATGATTTCTTCAATTTTTATCCTCAACATCTTCTTGTCACGTCCCTTTGCTTTGAGCTGCTCCTATTTCTTATTCATGTAATCTTTTATGTATTTGAGGGTCTGATTTGAGTACTTGCATATTTCATCAACTCTGAAGAGAGCCTTATTTTCTTCATGATCCCTGAAAACAACAGAGAGTTTGGTTTTTCAAAGATAACACCTATTCTAGCTTCTTGTAGTTCTGTTAGGATTGTAGTATCAGGAGGGGGCATGAGTACTTTTCTGTTGTTCATATGATCATAATTGATGCAGATATCAAAATCAGTTAAAGCTATTCTTTTGAACAGCTTCACTCCAGCTTTTGAGAGGCTGTGAAGAGTTCTTCTTATAAACCTCGTATTTCCTTTTTCTTGATCATAGGTCTTTTTCAGTATGGTCAGGTTTATTGGATGGAGCCTATTTGCTAAATCACCATTTGTAATTACCTCTTCATCACCATTCTTTCTGATTAAGGTGTACTTGCTCAGCTCATGGATTCCTATTGCTGCATCTAGTGTGATAAAGGAATCCACTTTTCGGACTCTCACTATCGGATTGGTTTGAACCCTGTGAATGCTACTTTCTCCTCTTTCAAGTCTTTCTACACACATATTCCTGCTCATAGGGCTTAATGGTCTTTCTTCTTTGTCTTGCTCAGACTAGTAGAATTCTTTGAGATGACTTTCTTGAAACTTCATGTCTTCTCTTTCAATTTCTTGTACAAGAATGACTTTTCCTTCTGAGTCCTTTTTTTCAACTATCTTTGGTCTCTTTGATGAAGTTGCAGATTCTTCCCACTTTCTTTTCTCTTATAGGTTCAAGAATTCACAAAAAGCAGTTTCACCTAATGAGGTTCTTCTTGGTGGTGCCTATTGCTTTTCTTTGTAATTTGAGGAACTACTACTTATATTAGATATGACAAGAGGAGACGTTTCAAAACTTTTGAGAATCTCAGACCTTGACATTGGTGGTGGGGGCCCCATTAGTGTAGGCCTAGATTGGCTAAATGTTGTGACTGGTTTTGGTTGAGCTGAACGGATGATCTTTGGTACTTCCAAGTGTGAAGCTTCTTTCAAAATAGGGGTTCTGAATTCATGAATGTTTATATTTTTCAAGTCTGTCAATATTTTAGTGCATTCTTTTCATCAGTGAATGCACATGACTCATGAGTTGAGCATTTTTCTTTTCTTCTTCATGCACCTTATCAAAATCCATTTTGACTTGTTCTTTCTATGCTGCCCATTCTTGTACTAGCTTTTCAAGAGCATCTGATAGGCTGTTGTTACTTGCTCTTAGGTTGCTAATTTCTTCTAAAATCTCACCAGATCTTGATGTTCCTCTTGTTTGAACAACTTCCTTCAATCGTGTCTTGATACTTTTCATGTCTTCAAAAATTTTCTTGAATTCTGCTGTGAATCTATTACTTTCTGATAGACTTTCTGGTGGTTGTTGTATACTTCTTAGAGTTTCAGTATTCTTTTCAGTTTGACTTCTGATTGCTTCTACTGAATCTGATAAGGATTTCATACCAGATTTTTGGCTTCTCAGTTCTTCTAGCAGCATGTCAAGTTTAGCTTCCGTTGGTGTCTTTGTTTCCTTGGTTGAAGTATCTGCTACTTTCAAGAGACCAACCAGAAACACCTTCACCATATTTGTGAAACTAATTCACATATGGAATTTCCTTACTTTCTTGAATCATTATAGTGAATGACTCTCCATGAGTAGTTGAGAGAAGCCTAGTTCTCTCTTCTAGGTTTCCTTGATCAGAAGATGATTTCCACCTGTTGCGGTCTCTATCTCCTCCTCACCAATCGATTTGGAGTCGAGATGTATAGGGCTGATAATCTCCTCATTTATTGCATCAGATTGTCCATGAACAATTTTATAACTCACTTGAAAGATTCTTCAGATCAATCAGTTGAGTTTCTTGCAATAGGTAGAGAGGGATTAGTTTGAGCACCTGATTCAGCAGCATGTTGACTGAATTTTCTAGATTCTACTCCACTTGCTCATCTATTTCCATCGGTTCTGGTGAAATTTTGGCATCATGTTGCTGCTCTTCCTCTGCTTCATCAGTTTTTGGTGTCACAGACATCTGATCATCATCTTCTGGTGAATAGCTACTGTCAAATGCTTCTATTTGTTCTTCTTCTTTGTTCGAAATGTCTTCATGTAGCTTCCTGTATGGTGAATCTTTTGCTTTTAAAGGCATATCATACTTTCTAGCACAATTGGTACATCTTTGTTAGAAGTCCAACCCTATGTTGCACACCAAGGCTTCATGATTGGTGACTTACAGATATTTTCTGATACAGGTAGCTCTACATTTCTTTCCTTGAAGGTTCCAGCAATTATAATTGACCAGAATCTAGGATGAGGTAAGTGGGATGTGATTCTTCAAGACTTTGTGAAACTGACCTTTTCATTAGGTTGAAAATTTCTGTCCCATAATCTATGTTGAACCTTGTGATGAGTCCATACATAATCGTGAGAATTTATTGGTTTATCTAATCAGCTCCTCGATCTTTGAGGTTAAACACTTGTTCAATGTCTCCATCATAACTTGCGAGAAGGCAGGTAACTGGTTTCTTTTTAAATCTCATATCCTTTATTTTCTCCTTGTAGACGAGTTCTATAAACTATTTCATCAGCTCATCTTTTGTAAGTCTCCAAAAAACCTATAGGTCCCCTAGTCCGTATGGATCTTCACAGAATCGTCTATCTAATCTAGAGTGTAGAATCCCCTAGATCAATTTCACAGAAACAAGAACACGAACACGAACACGACAGAACACAATTCCTTTCAAACCGTCTTCTATTGATTGTCAAACACAATTGTTTTACAATCAATTCAGGACTCTTCTCTCAACTCTCTCTGAACAACTAAGCCAGCAACACCATTAGCAGAACCAGCAAAATGATCAACCTTAACCCTAATGCAAACTTCCCTTTATATAGAGATAGGTTATGCAACTGGGCTAGGTTTCCCCTACATGGATTGCTAATGGGTTTAAAGCCCAATTCACCTACCATGTTCTGTTTAGTGTCAAGTTCAGCCCAATTACTTCTCATTCACTATTACAAAACTAAACCCGCTAACCATTTATCATTTTACTAATTACAAGATATCCAAAGACCAAATCTACGCTGTTGTCACAAATATGCAACAACAAACTCCCCCTTGAGAATAGCTTCATAAACTAACTTAGTCTTCAGACTTCTTGCAATCTTTAACATTTTTGAAAAACATATGTCTTTGGATAGCTTCAGCTTTAATAACTTCTGTCAGCAACAGACTTCCCCTAAGCTGATGTATCCAATCACCAAATTTTCTAAATCGTTAGTGTATGAGTAAACTCCAGTTTAGCACCTGCATAGCAATCTTCAAAACTCTTCAACTTTGTCTGCAATGTAGAAAGGAGGTTCTACCATGCATCCAAGCAAACTCCTCTTCACCAAACTTCTCAGTCAACACATCGCTACAATTTGTATACTATAAAACAAACATCTCGAGAAACCATAAGAGTTTTTCAACACAAGTTAAACAAATTATTATTATTATTATTTATTATTTATTATTCAAGAGACAGTAAAACTGTATCACATATTAAGCACTTCGTAACTCAAAACACATACATAACAATTTTAAACACCATGAACCTGCAAGATCTTAAAAAATTTTGAACTCATCTTTTAATACCGTCTCCCCCTATCGTAAGAACTCCTACATAAACAACCAGATTCCGTACATTAAGAATTTACAAGAAAATGAAATATTTTTGGATTTTTATATTTTCTGAAAGCAAGTAAATAATAAACACACTGTTTTTGTGAGTATCACTGTTAAGAAGATCATATCAGCAACATCAAACTGTTTTCACACTACTTTATAATTCCTATATGCAACATTAATGAAAAGCAGTTCAAGACGATTAATAGTTTGTTTATCCACTTAAACAAAATACATGAACATTTCAAGTACCATTACCTAGTGATATGTTTAGAAAATTTATACTGATATACTAGTGTGTCCCACTTCAGGACATACCTCCACGATCAAGGTATGCAAAAAAATTCATCATAGTAGGTGAGTATACCGAAATTCATCCTTTGAATTACAAACGTTATATAATTGGTGATCAGGTCAGTACTTTCGTACAACAAAGAGACCAATATCGAACGAGGGTTAGGACAAATACCAAATTTTGGTACGAATAATGCAATTTGCACATTTGAATGACTCTCTAGGAGAGCTTCTTCAATTTTTGGGATTTGGCATTTTAGCTCTTTCAAGATATCCTGCTTGTGCCTAGGTCAGCATATATCTGGATGCAGCAGAAGGACAACCTTGAAACCCCGGATGAAATAACGATATAAAGACCTAAAACCTCATATTTTGGCAACGCAAGATTTAAGGTTATAAAGCCATACGCCACTGATACGTTACCCATCATAAACAATTTATTATATGTGTATCACAAAGGTAAGTTTATTATTTCATGCCTTTTGCCTACTGGTACATCATATGATGAAGCTGCTATCACACTTAAGCAATTTAATTTTAAATATTAGTGTCACAGTCTAACTTGTTGATGTACTATCATTTCTTCTTTTCCACACAGTGAAAACTCATTTTTGATTTTTCTATTTTTTTATGTTTTTGATTTTTGAAAAGCAGTAAATTATTTACAAAATTCTTATGGAAAATGGTTATTCATGATACCTCATCCCATTGAGTTCGACTAAACGTTCAAAACGAGCTCTGTCAAATGCTTTTGTATAAAGATCTGCCAGGTTATCTAGTGTGTCGACTTGATGCAGTTCAATTCTTTTCAGCACAATCCCGTATAAAATGATGACGAATGTCAATATGTTTTGTACGACTGTGTTTTACGGGATTGTTGGTGATTGAAATAGTGTCATTGTTTTCTATCATAATAGGAGTACGAGTGAAATTCAAACCGTAATCGCGCATCTGCTGTTGGATCCAGAGAACCTGAGAGCAACAGCTACCCGCAACAATATATTCAGCTTCACACGTCGAGGTAGACACGCAAGACTGCTTCTTGCATTGCCATGACACAAGCCTCCCCCCTAAGAACTAACAACCACCTGTGGTAGACTTCCTTGTAGATTTGCATCCTCTAAAGTCCGAATCAGTAAAAGCAACAAACTTCAAGTCACTAGCAGTTGGATACCATAACCCAAGTTTAGGTTTCCTCTTCAAGTAACCAAGAATCCGCTTCACTGCTTTCATGTGTGACTCTTTTGGATTCGCTTGATATCTGGCACAAAGACATACTGGAACATGATGTCTAGTCTTGAAGAAGTCAAGTACATCAGAGAACCAATCATTGCCCTATATTGAGTTGGATCAACATCCTCCACACTCTCATGACCTGGACCAAGATTGTGATTCTCACAGATAGGTGTATTGAAGGTAGCGCAATCCGCCCTTTTGAAATGAGTCAAAATGTCAACACATACTTTGTCTGATGTATAAACATCCCATCCTTCTTCTGTTCAACTTGTAAACCCATAAAGTAAGATAGCTCACCCATCGCACTCATCTCAAACTTGCTCTTCATTACCTCCTCGAAATCATGACACATGTTCTCATCAGATGACCCAAAAATGATGTCATCTACGCATACCTGTACCAGCAGAAAGTCTTCCTTCTTCCTTTTGATGAAAAGTGTACTGTCAATCTGACCTCTTTCGAAACCATGTTTTAGCAAATGTGCTGACAGTGTCTCATACCACGCCCTAGGTGCCTGATGCAATCCATACAATGCCTTATCAAGTCGATAGACTCGATCTGGATAGTCTGGATCAGTTAACCCATCTGGTTGTGAGACATACACCACTTCTTGGACTTTCCCGTAAAGAAACGCACTCTTCACGTCAAGTTGGTAAACTTTGAAGCCCTTAAATGAAGCGAAAGCTAGGAATAAACAGATTGCCTCCAACCTTGCTACTGGTGCAAACACTTCAATGTAATCAATCCCTTCTTGCTGATTGAACCCTTTCACTACCAACCGAGCCTTATTCCTTATCATGATCCCTCGGTCGTCTTTCTTGCACTTGAACACCCACTGAGTGCCTATTTCCTTCTCTCCTTCAGGCAAGACAACTAGCTCCCAAACTTTCAATTTCTTGAACTGAGCTAGTTACTCTTGCATAGCTTCAACCTAACAATTGTCTTTTAGAGCCATATGAACATTCTTCGGCTCCTCTTGGGCAATGAAGCAGCTATACAAACCTCATGAATCAACCCAGTCTTCTGAATTGAAGTAAACAAATAAGAACCTTCGAGCACACCTCTTCTTGTCTGAACACCTGTAGCAGCATCACCTATGATGTTTTCAACTGGATGATCTCTGTTTACATATGTGGTAGCAATGGTGTCAATAACCAGATTATCTCCCAGATTAGATCCAACCTCCCCCTGAATGTTAGAATTAGCAAACGGATTAGTTAAATCCTCCCCTAAATAGGTTCAGACTCACTATCACTGGAGTCCTCTGGAGCTGCACTAGAAGAAGTTTTTGGAGCATCTGTCATCGATATACTCGATCTAGGCATGAAGTCACACTCTCCATCTTCTCTGATCACAGTATGGATCACTTGAGACTCATCTGCATTAGAAAAATCAGGAATATTAAATGATTTAAAAACACTGTCATAATCATATAATATAGGAGGACCACTCGTTGATTGTTGAGGTGAATAACTAGTGATTTCCATGTTAAACACCACCTCAATTTTACCAATTTTTAGATTAAAAACCCTTTTATTCGGTGTTCCAGGCATATAGCCTAGAAAGTAACCCTCATCAGCTACCTCACCGAATTTTTGCTTATCTTTATTTCGCACAATGGTGTAGGGTAATCTAAATGGTTCAAAGCCTTTTAAGTTTGGTTTTCGGTTAAACAATAGTTCGTGACATGTTTTATTAAACCGTTTAACCGTCAAAACTTTGTTCAGGACATAACAAGTTGTGTTCACAGCTTCTCCCCAGAAAAGAACTAGAAGCTTTGAATCAGAGAGCATAGTCCTTGCGGCTTCAATCAACGTCCTGTTTTTCCTCTCAGCACCTCCATTCTGTTGAGGTGTATAAGGAGCAGAATATTGATGTTTAATTCCCTTGCAAAGACAATAGAGATCCAGAACTTGATTCTTGAACTCCATGCCATTATCACTCCATATCCTCTTGATCCGTGCATCATGGACATTTTCCAATTTTGTAAAAAGATATATCAGCATCTCTGCTGTCTCATCTTTTGTACCTAAAAAGAAAACCCATGAATAACGTGAGTAATCATCTGTGAGAACTAAACAATAGTATACTTTCCACCAGACCAAATAGATCCATATGAAGTAATTCATATGGTGCATCTATGGAATTTACTGTTTTAGACTTGTGAGGTTTCTTATGTTGTTTTCCTTTTTGACAATGAAGACATTATCTTCCACGTGAAACCTCTGCACTAGCACCCCTTCCACTAAACCGTTTTTCGATAGTGGATGTGGGCCATGCATCTGTGCCACAACAATCACTGAGCCTCAGATGCTTTTGATAGTAAACACGCCACCACAGTGGAAGAATCCTTAACACCTATGTCCATGGCATAAGTGTCGTTTCTCCTTGGCGCTCTCATCACTATCCAGTCATCTGGTATCACCAAACCAGGTTTCAGCACCAAAGCTTCAGACTTTGTAAAGTGGACCGAGTGACCCTTGTCGCTGACTTGAGACACGCTCATCAGATTGTGCTTCAGCTGCTCAACATTGTTCACTTTGTCCAGTGTTATCTTCCCGTTGGTTCCTTTTCCTCGACCAGTAATGTACCCTCCTTTAGCACCTGCAAAATTCACATATCCACCATCTATATTCTCAAACTCAGTCAGCAATCTCGCATCCCCCGTCATGTGCCTGGAGCAGCCACTATCAACATACCACAAGTTGATAATCCTCCTTAGAAGCTCCTGCACAACCCAACAAAATTAGTTAGATTGGGGGACCCAAGCCTTAATGGTCTTGGGTCTTCCAGATTCATCAACCACAGGGACATCCATCCAATATCCATCACTCCTAACATGAGTCTTGGATCTTAGACCTGTTGATGGAAATGGTTTTTGATCTCCACTAGGTCTCTGGTCCTAGGTTTCCTAACCATGTTTGGACTTTGCAACCTTTGAAATTATGATTTTGGTTCCATGAATTTTGATGATGATAATTTCTAAAGCCATCATTATAAAAATTTTGACTACCAACATTCTGGTATCGAGTTTGATATTGACCTTAACTTCTAAAATTATTTATTTGACCATTAAAGTTATTCAATCTTGGTGAACTACTTCCAGGTCTTTCATATCTGCCTGATGTAGATGCAGGCTGAAATCTTTGTTGATTTCTTTGACAACGAGGAACTTGGTGAGTTCCTTTTTCAGCCTTATCTACACCCACATCAACACGCTGTTGCTTGGTACCAAATATCCTTGTTGAGTTAACCTTCTTCTCACCATCACCAATATTCTCTGGTGATTTTTCTCTCTGCCTCTCACTTACCTGTGCCTCACTCTTTTTGTTAGGACAACAGCTAGCTACATGTCCCTTTTCGTGACATTTGAAGCAAGATTTTCTAGCCGAAGACTTCTTAATTAAAGCTTCTTACTTAGATTCATCAGGTGACGGTGATGATGAAGATGATGCTTCAAAAGGATCTTTTTTAGTTTGCTTAACTTCTGATTTTTCTTTGTTTTTATTTTTAGCAAACTGCATATTTGTTTCTATTGTAATAACAGTGACCTCTTCCTTCATATCACTCCCTTTAACAAAATAAACATTTTTAATAAAAACTTTCTTTTGATTTTTAGGGTGTGTATTCTTTGTTTTCAGAACTGGTTCCCTGTTATTATCCTTCTTGGCATTCTCAGTCACATCAACATCCTCTGATGTGGAACTACCAGGTGTAGTTGACACAAAGTCTGTAAGCTCTTCTTCATCTAGCAAGAAAGAATAGTCATGACCAAGAGGTGGTGGAACTTCATTTAAACCTTTGAAGCCCACACATGTCTTTTCATTACTCTTCTTTAGGCCATTAATCATGTGTTTCAAACAAAAAATGAATCTCTAAATTGATTTAATTTCTTTTCAAGCTCACAAATTTTAAGTTGTGCTTCAGACAACTCTTTGCATTTTTCAAAAGTTTATTTTGTTTTCTCACTCATCGTATCATGAGCTAAGTCAATAACTTGAAGTTTTTCATTAAGCTTACAGGTTAGAATATTGATTTATTCTTCATAACCTTTAATTTTCTTCAAGTATAATGATTCATTTCATTTTACGAAAAAGTTTGATTCTTTTAGGTTCGAGAGCTCTTTACCAGACTTTGGTTCTGTTTTGTTAATGTGTCAACTTCACTTTGCAGTTCACGATACTTCAAACAAACAGAACTACCAGAGTTAGAATTTACCTCTCCTGTTGATTTTCTTAGATCAGCCATAAAAGCAGCAAAATCAGCAGCCATCTTCTTCTCGATAGCAGTCTGTTCTCCATCAGCTTTTTCAGCTACCTTCTCTCGCTCTGCCTCAGCATCAGCTTTCACTTCTTCATCAACAACTGGAGCTATCTCAGCCATGAACGCCTGTGAGGCATTGCTATCACTCTCCAGATGAACATTCCAATCATAAGAACCCTCTCTAGCAGTAGAGATCAGGGCCTTTGATCCAGTATTGGTTGACGCATTTCTGTTGCTTGAACCATGACCATGAGAATCTTGCAAAGATGAGTTAGAACGAGATTCAGTTTTTAGTCATTGACATTCTCGCAAAATGTCCTAGTTTTGAAAATTGTAACACTTCACTTTAGACTTGTCAAAACCCACACTCTTTCCAACGAACTTCCTACCCGTTTTGTTCATAAACCTCTTTACTCTTCTAGAGATCATGGCCATCTACCATTGCAAATCCATCTCCTCTAGGTCATCAGGGTCGATCTGATCATAATCTTCATCAAACGTAGTATGATCAGATATTTTTCCCTGAATGTAGTTCTCGTAGGAAGCAATAAAAGAAGCAAGCAATGTCAGATGATCTTCAACAACTTTGACACTCTGAGGCATAGACTTAGTACTGCTGTTACTATTACTTGATTGTTGTCTCTTTGCCCCTGACGAGCCTCCTGAAGCGCAACAAAACATACTTCACCCTCAGCATTGGTCACATTCTGCTCATTTTCGCATGAAAGAAACGCAGTTGCAGTATCACTTGAAGCATTGTTGGAAGATGAAGGTGTAAGCCCTTTATAAATCCCCGGATCTTGAACCTGATCATAACCAGTCTCCTTCTTCTACATGTTGAGCTCATAAGCTCTCAGTTTCCCAACAACCTCTTCCAAGTCTTTTGTTTCATAATCAACTTCACCTTTATCATCAAAGTATATATATCCCACTTTGCTGGTAAAGCATCCAGCAACTTGACATTTATCCCACATCCGTGTATCCATCTATGCTATAATTATCCATTTCTGAGATCTCGTGATAATATCTTCAAGGGATTCATTTCTCATTCCTTTGAACACATCAAACTGTTTCTTTAGCAGATCAACCTAGTTCTTCTTCACATCAGTATTGCCCTCATACCTCTTCTCTAGGGCATCCCACATCTCCTTCGACGTAGTATAACGCTTGAATGTATGTTTGATGCCATCAGGTAATGACATCTTTATAGCAGCTAAGGCTTTCTTCTTAGAATCATACATCCTTTTCAGCTTCAGACATGTTCACATAAGCAGTGACATGTTGTCTACCCTCAAGGTCATGCGTTGGGTTAGCGTATCCATCTTGAATACAGATCCATATCCGTGTGTCCTGGTATTCAACAAAGGATTGAAACCTGTCCTTCCATGTTAGATAGTTCTCTACCTTCAGCATCATTGGAGGTTTATTAGTCATGCCAACCTCGTGCTCCATCCTTAACAGTTCATTTAGGTTGGACATATTAGATATTTTTACCGAACCGGCTCGTTAAAACATTAAAACTTGTCCGAAATGAGTGGTTACCAAATTATACTGTTAGACTTGTCTGGAAGATATGATTCAAATGATGTATATTTTCCGATTATGATTTTGGGATTTTCGTGCCTTTTTTTGGTTCTAAAAATCACACGAGCCTAACCGTGCAACCGGTTTGTCAAAATTGTTTATGGATCAAATTCTATGTCCGAAAACGTTTAACTCCGGTTACGCAGCTGGTTAACTTTCCACCTTTTGTACAGTAACTCGGATAGTGAATCCGAGATAGAAATTTGGAACAGTAATATGAATTGCTAATCCGAAATGGTGATTCGAATAGTGATCCGAGATGAAATCCGGAATGCACTGTTCTGATCCGAAATGGAATCCGAAATAGACTATTCTGATCCAAGATGGAATCTGGAATAGACTATTCTGATCCCGAGATTGAATCCGGAATACACTGCTGATCCGAAATTCAATCCGAAATGGAATCCGAGATGGGCTTTTCTGATCCGAATTAGCAC
Source organism: Scalesia atractyloides (assembly GCA_947069175.1). Classification (NCBI taxonomy): domain Eukaryota; kingdom Viridiplantae; phylum Streptophyta; class Magnoliopsida; order Asterales; family Asteraceae; genus Scalesia; species Scalesia atractyloides. Next base: position 48,004,442 of record CAMTDV010000029.1, on the reverse strand, counting down.
TTTCCTGATCCGAAATGCAAGTTTTCTAGATCCGAATTGCAAGTTTGATGATCCGAAATGTAGATTTCTGATCCGAAATTCAAGTCTTCAATCCGAAATACTTTGCTTTTTGCTCCGGAATGCAAGTATTCAATCCGAAATGCCTCCTGTTAATCGAAATCACTACAGAAACCCTAAAACAACCGCCGAAACCCTAATTCATCCATCACAAACTTCAAGAACAGCCTCCAAAACGTCCAAAAAACCCAACTTTTTCTGCTGTTACGATTCTGAACGGAGCAAAATCAAGAGCCGAATGCTCTGATACCAATTGTAGGTCCCCTTCTCCATATGGATCTTCATAGAATCATCTATCTAATCTAGGGTGTGGAATCCCCTAGATTAGATTTCACATAAACAAGCACACGAACACGAACACAATTCCTTTCAAACCGTCTTCTATTGATTATCAAACACAATTGTTTTGCAATCAATTCAAGACTCTTCTCTCAACTCTCTCTGAACAACTAAACCAGCAACACTATCAGCAGAACCAGCAAAACGATCAACCTTAACCCTAATGCAAACTTCCCTTTATATAGAGATAGGTTATGCAACTGGGCTTGGGTTCCCCTACATGGACTGCTAATGGGTCTAAAGCCCAATCGCCTACCATGTTCTGTTTAGTGTCTAGTTCAGCCCAATTACTTCTCATTCACAATTACAAAACTAAACCCGCTAACCGTTTATCATTTTACTAATTACAAGATATCCAAAGACCAAATCTAAGCTGTTGTCACAAATATGCACCAACAAAACAAGATCTAACAACGATATCACACGATCACCAAGGATGGGCGGAATCCAAACTTGACGATATTCAAGAAAACCGAAAAGATGGAAGAATAATGCGAATCAACTTTAACACCTTGCACACGATTCTATTACTTGAACAAGCAAAACCGTCTGGTACAAGATGGAGGATCTTTAGAGAAATCCCAAAAGTGTAACCCTAGAAATGAATAAGCTTAGCTTATATACCTAGGGTTAGGGCATGCCCCTCATGGGCTTGCCTGGCCCACATGGCTTATGGCATGCCCAAAGGACCTATAAAGGTCCAAACCTAATAAAAACTAACCCAGTTAATCATAGTTAACTACCATAGACCATTGCGTATATTTGATGCGTCAGTCTCACACTTCTAGGACCTAACAATCTCCCCCTAGACTGATGCATCAAATTATCTTCATAGCATCAATTCAGCAACGTCTTCAACAAAATCTATGGTTGTCGCTATATCGTAAGTGTTGTGGAAGTCTGTCTCACACTTCTTGGATCTCACACTTCAACAAACTCTCAGCACTGGGTCTCTTTCTTCAGCTCTTGTGGTTAGCTTCATATCAGGATCTTGATCAGCTTTGCTTGAAACATCTTTGTCACAAAGAATGTGAGAGGAGGAATCTCAGCAGCTCTTTTCTTCTTCATTCTTTCTCTTTCAAGCGAGTAGGTTCACAGGTACATCAAATGTACTATCACTGTCAGATAATGTGGAATCTGGTTCTTCTGACTCAAGTACACTTTGCTGTTGTGTTGCTTCATGCTTTGTCAGCAACTAACAGTATCTCAATTTTCAGCAACCCCTGTTTCTTGATCTAAATCAACATCTGCACAATTCACAGAAATTTATAAGCAAAACTTCTTATGCAACAAGGAGAGTACTGCATGAACACCTGGTACATCCAAGTACTTGTACTCATATCAAAATTCAAATTTCTTTCATCCTTTGATGATTAGTCAAATTTTCAAGAACGGTTAATAATTTTTAATAAAACAATTAAAGCACTCTTTTTTGGATTTTTGAATTTTATATTTTTTTAATTTTTAAATATAAGAATATAAACCGAAATACAAATAAGCGAAGAAAGTAACTCAGTGGTTACAACTATAAAGTAACTCAGTAATTACAACTATACAATTGCAATGGGATGAAAATCGTTTTCAGGTGGACCAAGGAACACTTTCAGTACAAACTTATTTAGACTGCTCTAAATGATTGCCAATATGTTTGTCCACTCAAACTTTAATGCTCAACTTTCATTTTTCAACTTCGTCATATGCTTAAGGTAGTATTATACTATAATACCCGTGTGTCCCATACCATGACATACCCCGCGATCAAGGTAAGCACAACGATTCATCGTAGCAGGTGAGTATACATAGATCATCCTTTATCTTTTACAACGTCAGACTATTGGTGAACAAGTCAGTACTTTCGTACAGCTGAGTGACCAATAGTATCTAACGAGGGTTAGGCAAATACCATATGTGGTATGTTTGAATTCATGGAATTTTCTCATGATGAGATTTCCCTTCTTTTAAGGTTTTGGCCCTTAGAGTTTGGCTCTTTTAAGGATATTCTGACTATGCCTAGGTCTGCATATAATCTGGATGCAACAGAAGGGCAACCAAGATATCCCCAGATGACCCAACAACATAATGACCCGAAACTTCAGATGTTGGCTATCTATCAACGCAGGATTTAAGACTGTAAAATCATACGCTGATGGTATGTTACCCACAAGATACATAGTTCATTATGTTTATATCACTTAGTATCTTTTAATCACTTTGAGCATTAAGCCTATCGACATATCACATTAGATCCTAGTCTTTTCAGCTACGACACCTTACATGTGTCAGCCACACCCTTTATCACGAATATTCATTTTATTTCCCATTTGATGTAAAAAGACTTTTTTGTTTTTCAAATGTTTTTGTATTTTTATGTTTTACAACTGTTTTTGTATTTTTCTGATTTTCTCCCCCTCAAACAATGCATATATACATATATCGCCCTCTTCCCCCTAAATTTGTGCATCATACTTTATGCACAAGTTTACCTAATAAAGAAAACATATGTACAAAGTTTTAAATGAAAGAAAAGAAAAAAAGTTTTGTCGTTTTTGCTCAACCCTTCCGTCATTAGATTAAAAACTAATCAATTTCAAATTAAAGCACCAAATTTAAATGTGTACCTTTTCACTGATCTTTTCTTACCTCAAAGGAAACATCACACTTGAGAAAAGAATATGAACTTTTGCGACAGTGTGGTGTTATCCAATATGTCCCTGGAACAATCGCTATCAACATTCCAGAGATTGTCAACAACTCCTCCTTGGTTATTCCTGAAAAATAAAGAGATTAGTAAGTTAGTGGGACCCGGGCATCGTGGTCATGGGTTTCCCTGAAGCATCAAAACAAGACACTTCTTTTAGACACAAGTCGAGGATTGGTGATGTTGCTGCCGCTTTGGATTTGGGTTTCCAAATCTGTTTCATTTTAACAAACGCGGTTGTTGCCTTTGATTAAGCAACTTCGGATGTTTCAGGCTTAGTCAATTTAGAAAAATATTTTTGTTTTTAAACAGTCTTGCGTTTGTTTTTGGAAACATTCCAATCCCCATCAGATGGTTTAACCTTGGGATTCACATTCTACATTGCCGTAGGTGATGATACCTTCATCGGCTTCGAATGATTGTTATCCTTAGGTGTAACCTTCTGATTTTGAACATGATATGGAACATGGGGAATATGTGTGCAGTTTCGAGCAATGTGACCAGTAATGCCGCAATTGAAGCACGTTTGTCTCTTCACACAAAAAGCATTCTGATCAGCTAGATTTGCTCATGCAGGCCCTGAAGGATGAACTGATCCCTTCTGTGCTTGATTTCCTTGCACATTTCTTGAAGATGAAAATGAATTTGGATGTTTGTACTTGTCGTTTGAAAGGGCCTTATTCTGTTGTGGAAATTTCTTTTTATTCTTTTTGTTTTGTTTAGACTGTAAGTCTTCTTCAGAAATCTCCCCAACCTTTCCAAAAGCTTTGCTAGAACGGTCAAAAGCATATTTTTCATATTTGCCATTAAAGACCGGCTTAACAAAAGCATTTTTCACAACACTAGCCTTTTGAGGGCTATTGTTGCCCACTGATGATTTTAGAGAGCGTGACTATCCTTGATGTTTGGACTTGTGCTTTCTTCGTCTTCGATTTGCTCGTTTCTACTCCTTTAGCTTGCACTGAACCTTTTCATCACAAGCATAAGGTTCAGATTTTTCAGTTTGCGCACTTTGAGCCTTGTTCACGTCAGCTCTCTCTTCATCAGCTTTGATAACGTCGGAGAGTCCTGGTTTATCAGATGAAAGACCAGACACTCCAGCTGAATCATTAGAAGAGTCAACATCACCAGATGGTTCTCGTGTGTTTGGCGTATAATCACTGGGTTTGTCGTACACCATATGTTGTGCTTTCTTAATATCTTCGTCGGTTTTAGGCATTGTTGTGTAGTTATGGTTATACGGTGGGGCAACCTGATTGAATCCCAAATCCTTCCCCTTGTTCTCCGTATATGCCAGCTGCACGTTGCACACGTCTTGAACGAGCTTGCTGGATGTATCAAACTTCTTTATATTTGCTTCGTTTTGTTGATATTTTCTAGCAAGAAGTCCCAGCTCAACTCTTACCAAATCACACCATGGTTTTTGAATCTAATATGGTTTTGTAATCATGGACCCAACATTTCTGTTGATTTACGTCTAGGTTGAGATGAGCTATGTGGTTCTTTTGTGCTTCAACCTTTTCTTTGAGTAACATGTTACTTCTTTGAAGGCTGATTCCCCGAGCCATTGCATTGTTGTAATCATCAACCATTTTGGAATTGAGTGCCCTGAGTTGAGCAACCCTATTCCTGCAAGATTCAGTGCACAAAAGGTTGTTGACTGTGTCAATGGGCAATCTAGGTTTGTCAGTGTCAGTTTAGGCTTGAGGTAGAGTTTGGGGTGCTGGGCTGTTGATTGTTGCTTGCTTGGCTTGAGATTTCTGTTCGGACACTTCTTCAGGATAAACTCTATTGATTTAGCGTATAGATTCTTGGTTTGATTGTAAAAGGTCCCACAACCAAGATACAAAGGAGTCTTTGTCATCACCAAAAAAGCTATTCATCTCATCTCTTACTTCCTCTTTTCGCCTCCCACGTTCAAGCAAATGCATCACATACACAGCAACCAGATCAACATTGTAACCGGATCAACATTGTAATTTCCACTAAATTCATTCAGCTTTTCCTTCACTTGATCCCGTAGGTTCGGGTTTTGATTTTGTGCTGGGCTGAACGCTGTGTTCGAGTGCTGAGCTTGGGCTGTAAACATCTTCGAATAATCGAAACTGGATCAACATTGTAATCTTCGGATGTTCGACAACTGTTTTTTTCCAAAATGTACCGTTAGACTCGTCTCGATGATACGAATCCAATGATATATAATGTCCGATAGTGATTTTAGGAATTTTCGTGCCTGTCTTTTTTTTGGTCCTAAAAATCACACGAGTCTAACTGTGTACCCGGTTTATCAAGAATGTCTATGGATCAAATTCCGGTATGAAAACGTTTAACTCCGGTTACGTCAGCTGGATAACTTTCCACCTTTGTGGGTACAACTCGGAACAGTACCGAATTAGAAATAGTAACTCGGTTAACAATCTGAAATGGAATCTCGAAACACTGAATCCGAGATGGTGATTCAGAACAGTGATCCGAATGATTGGATGAGTGATCTGAGATGCATTGTTTCAATCCGAGATGCTTCTCAAATTCGAGATGCAATCCGAGATGGAAGAATATGATCCGAAATCCTTGAAGATTATCCGAAATCTTTGAAGATTTATCTGAAATCTATCCGAAATTCAAGATTTTTATACAAAATTCAACAGATTAATCAGAAATCAATCCGTAATGTATCCAAAATTCAAACAAATTATCCGAATTCTATCCGAAATGAAAAGGATTTATCCGAAATGCAGCAAATGATCCGAAATCTGTTCGAAATGTAAACAGAAGATCTGAAATCCTTGAATGTTGATCCGAAATGCTTGTTTTTCAGCAGAAACCGAACAAAATCAGTGTGATATCAGATCTGAGCCAGAAAATAGGTTCAACAAGCTCTGATACCAATTGTAAGTCCCCTAAAAACCGGATCTAACACACGATCACCAAGGATTGGCGGAATCCAAACTTGATGATATTCAAGAAAACCGAAAAGATGGAAGAACAATACGAATCAACTTTAACACCTTGCACACGATTCTATTACTTGAACAAGCAAATCGTCTTGTGCAAGATGGAGGCTCTCTAGAGAAATCCCAAAAGTCTAACCCTAGAAATGAATAAGCTTAGCTTATATACCTAGGGTAAGGGCATGCCCCTTATGGGCTTGCCTGGCCCACATGGCTTATGGCGTTGCCCAAATGACCTATAAAGGTCCAAACTAACCCTGTTAATCCTAGTTAAATACCAAGACTGTTGTGTATATTTGATACGTCAGTCTCACACTTCTAGGACCTAACATCTTTGTTTGGTGCTTCAATGTAACTGCCATTGATTGGATGTTCCAAATTTCTCTGATTTTTATCGGGGTAATGATTACTGAAATACTTACCTAGAGATGAGCTATAACTTCATCTTTCCCTGTCTCCTTGAGTGTTTGAACAAACGGCTGTATGATATTCTCTGGTACCTCCTTGGTCTTTGTCATAGCTTGTGTAATTGGGCAGTTCAACAAGAATTCAACAAAAAGTTGACATCTTTGATCGTATTGTGAATGGTCAACATTCATCATGAGATTGTTGTCTTTATCTGGTTGAAATTCATCTTCCCTGATGAAGGTGACATCATGTTCAACTGTCGGGATGTTGATATTGACTGTGTTTGGTGTGGGCCATGGTGAATTTGGGAACAAATTTTGCTTTTCAAAAATCAAAAGGGTTTTTAGGGCTTGTGAGTTCTGAGGTTGAAGGTGATGTCTCGATTTTCAAATTGGGGATTAATAAAGTTTGTGGGGATAAAGATTATGGGTTGGTTAGTATTTAAGTTGGTTAATGACATGTTAATGGTGATTTAACTTTATCCGAATCGTTTTTGAACTTTTGATATAACACCAATATTCCTCAAGAAGATGAATTGTGACTAGTGAATACTAACGGCCATGTGGTACCTTTCACCTCTTGTGGGACACCTTTTTTAGAGAAAAGGTCCAGTAATATCCCTTCTAGAAGCTGACATCCTTCCCACTTTTTGAAAGGCAAAATTCTTTCTGATGACATTATCAAAAGTGTGTCTAATATTTTTATTTTTAGAACTAATTTATCTTGCATTCCTTTTCATCGGATAGTCATTAGAAATGCTTCTCCCTCTAAACAGACTGCTTTCCCTTTTTGTGACGAGATGGAATGAGTAAAGTATCAAAAATGGTACTTACATATGGTTGTCTTGAGGAACTCCTTGTCCTTTCTTGTAAGGATGTATTTAAGAAATTTTGGAAAGAAAAGGAAATAGAGATAACATGAGAGATGTTCTTTGTATTTCTTAAAAGGTTCTAATTTGAACAAATATGATGTTAGTTCCTTTCTTTGAACATTTTGATCCACTAATTTACATCAAAGATAAGTTCAGCAAAGGCCTAGAGATGAGTCACAAGTCCCGTATTATTGGAAGTTGGGACAAGATGTGCATTGTGAAAGTTTTCTTGAAAATTCATCTCTCCTCTGGGATACGAGACTTGAGCTCCTCTGAAGTCTAGCTGACGTGTGATCACCCTCATCAAGAAATGATGGTAGACCATAAATTTCGTTTGCTAGAATACAAGTTAGTCACAAAATCTCTCATTAGGTAATGAGAGAAGTTGTATGGAACCTCTTGCACTATTGCTTGCACAGGTTCCATTAGCTTGTATGAAATTTCATTAAAGTTCATAATCTTTCTCAATAAGCATATCCCGAGATGGGTGACTAAAAACTGCCATGGTTTGATGAAGCCAAACTTGGTGATGGCTCTTGCATGGCCCTCCACATGAAATCCCATCTGGGTCAATGTGTTGTTCAGCTCTTGTCGGGTAAAGGCCAGGTTATCATCATTGAGATGTAACACCTCTCTGATGATTTGTTCATTTAGGATGAGGGGCTTCCGCATTACCAAACTACCAATGGTAGTCAGTCTTCCTTCATGGAAGAAGAGCTGGGCGTTGAGCAAGAACTCTTGTAGGATATTAAGATAAACCTAGATATGTGTGTTTAAGGCATAGGCCAAGGGGCTATTAAGCAACATGGCGAGAATGACATTGCATCCTTACCATGCTGGACCTACAAGGTTCATGCGCACCGTGAGTTTGGTTATAGGGTAGTGGAAAGTGGGTGATTTCAATTTGTGCCATTGTTAGAGTTTGGGAGATGAAGAGTTTTTTTAGGGTTTCTGAGCAAAGATGAAGGTGATATGAAGAAAATCTCCAAGTGGTAGTTATTTATAAGGAAAGTGATGCTTTGCCATAAATGGCACCTACCAACTTAGATATTGCTTCCCTGGTTTTCTTTATGATTAAGATCCTTTATCCGGGGTATAAAAGAATATTTCTGAGATAAATTTGTCTTCATTTATGATCTAGGCGGCTAAGTTCTAGGAAATTTTTATCATGATATGTCCAGGTGTCACGTCTTTCTCTCTAAGTATCGATGAGTAAGCAATGAATGTTAAGAGAGAGTGAGAGTGTACATTGAATTTTTGCCCAAAAATTTTATTTTGTGATGTAAACAACCCTAAGCTAAAGATATTTTTGATATAATTTTTGTTTAAAGAAAAAAAAACTTGAAGAAAGAAAGAAGAAGGAGAGAAGAAAGCAAAACAACGAAATTAACAAAAACAAAATGTAAAGGATTGTGTTGATGGTGTATACGTATGGAGTGTACATGCAAAATGAGAAAAAGAAAAATTGATTTTATGGTTCATCAAATTTTCTGTTGACTTGGTCAAAATCTGATAAATTTACCATAATTTTTGGGAAATTTATGAAGTTTCTGATGAAATATCAGAATTTTTAACAGAATTATGATTGTCTTTTGATGTATCAAAATTTTCTTCTTTTTGTGAAAAATATAGATGCTTCTTCATACCTCATATTTACCATACTAGTGTTTTGTTCTTGAGTGGTGCACTGGATTTGATGTTATAGCAATTGCACTCTTTGAATCACATAGTATGTGAATTTGTTTAAGATTTACTCCATAATCCCTCAGCTGAGTTTGCAACCATAACACTTGATAGCAATAACTTGCTGACACCACATATTCTGATTCACTTTTGATGTGGATACATAGTTTTGCTTCTTGCTTGCCTAACTAGTTTATCCCCCAATATTTGACAAGCACCAGATGTGCTTTTTCTGCTAAGTTTGCATCCTGCATGATATGGATTTGTGTATGCTATTAATTCTAAGCTTGTATTTTTAGGATACCACAAACCAAGATCTAATGTTCCTTTTAGATATTTAAAAACTCTTTTTACAGCTTTTAATTGGGATTCCTTAGGATTGCGTTGATCCCTTGCTAGAAAACAATTGGAAAACATTATGTTTGGTCTACTAGCTGTTAAGTATAACAATGATCCTATCATTCCCCTATAAGTTTTTATGTTCAACACTTTTTTCTATCTGGATCGGAATCAAGTTTGTTTCCGGTGGCCCTGGAGTTTTTGAGGTTGAGTAATTTTCAAGTGAATATTTTCTTAAAATTGTTCTGACATATTTTGATTGACTAAAAAATATGCCATCACTTTGTTGTTTTGCTTGTAAGCCTAAGAAAAAGCTTAATTCACCCATCATGCTCATCTCAAATTGGCTGGTCATTTTTTTTTCGAACCCTTTGCAAAATTTGGGATTGGTTTATCCAAATATAATGTTATCAACATAAATTTGGACCAATAATGTATCCCCTTTGTAGGTTTTGAGAAAGAGAGTTGTATCAATAGTACTTTTTGTGAAGCTAGATTTGATTAAGAAGTTTAAGAGAGTTTCATACCATGCTCTTGGAGCTTGCTTCAACCCATATAAGGTTTTGTTTAGTTTGTAAAAATGTCTTAGAAATTTTGGATCAACATAGTCTTCAGGTTGTTGCACATATACTTCTTCTTCAATTTTACCATTTAAGAATGCAGATTTGACATCCATCTGATAGACTTTGAAATCTTTTAAGGCTGCATAGGCAAAGAAGATTCTTACTTCCTCCAATCTAGCAACTGGAGCAAAAGTTTCATCATAATTTATGCCTTGTTAACTGTATCCTTTTACTACAAGTCTTACCTTGTTCTTGGTTATGACTCCTTGTTTATCAGATTTTGTTTCTGAACACCTTTTTTGATCCAATGTTAGATTTGCTAGTTGGTTTAGGTACCAGATTCCACACTTGATTCTTTTCAAATTAGTCAAGCTCTTCTTGCATTGCTTGGACCAATCTGAATCATTTAGTGCTTTTATTAAACATTCTTTGGCTCTATCATGCTTAGAAAACCTACATATAAACATTCATGGGTTGTCGCTGAACTTGTTTTGACACGTTATTCTAGGTTCCCAATTATATTTGATTGAGAATGCCCTTTTATCAATCTGTTGTTGTTGTGTGAACTTGTTTGATCTGATGGTTCTGATGCTTCTCCCTGACCTGTGATCTCAGTTGTATTGAGAGGATCAGAATTCTGGTGTACATTTGGATTTCAGATGAACTTCCAGAATTCTGATATCCTGTACTATTTCTGATGTATGTTCCAGATTTTCTACAGGCTTAGTACATGACTGATTTTGATTGATTCTTTGTTTATGTAGTTATATTCAAGAAGTTCTTCTATTAATTGATTAAGAAGATGTTCAAAATTTTCTTGTTGGATTGGAGAGTTTATTTCTTTTAAAGTTTCACCAGAAATCTCAGTTTCTGATGAATCATCAAATGATACACGTAAATTTTCTCTTATTGCTCTTGAATTTAGAATAAAAACTCTATAAGCTTTAGAAGCCATTGAATATTCAAGAAATATTCCTTTTTCAGCCATTTTGTCAAATTTTTGCAAACTGTCAAGTCATTAAACAAAACATCTACAACCAAAGGTGTGTAAAAGTTTAATATTTGGAAACCTTCCGTTGATGATGTGGTAAGGTGTTTTCTGGTGTCTTTTGTTTATGACAGTTTAGTTTTGTGTAAAATAGGCATTAGCAATCGCTTCTGCCCGATGGGCAGATTGGCATAGGCTAGCATGGTTCTTGCAGCTTCTAGCAAGGTTCTATTTCTCCTTTTTACTACTCCATTTTGTTGTGGAGTCCTTGAAGCAGAAAAGTCATGAGATATTCCTTTGCTAATAAGGAAACTCTAAAGTTTTTAATTTTTGAATTATGTTTCATTGTCAGATCTGATCCTTCTGATAGGAAATGTTGAAAAATAATTGTTTTTCTTATAAAGTTTATGATTAGATCAGGTGTTTCATTTTTCTTTCTTAGAAACTCAACCCAAGTGTACATTGAGTAGTCATCTATAATGACTAAAATGTATTTCTTTCTAGAAAAACTTGTTGTGCTGACAGGTCGACAAAGGTGCATGTGCAAAAGTTCTAAATTTTGAGGGATTGAAGATTCAGTGACTGTTTTATGTGAGCCTCTGTTTGATTTTTCTAACTTATTTGCTTTACATATTTTATCCTTTCACAATATTTTTATTTTCCAATTGGTTTAGAGTTTTGTATTTTAAGTGAACCAATCTTTTATGCCACAACCAACTATTACCTTTGTTTTCTCTTGAAAATAAACACAATTGAGGTTTCTCGATTTCTTCTTTAAAATCAAAGTAATAGATAGATTTCCTTATTTTTTTCCCACTCAAATATATTTTGTTATCATCTAAACCAATTAGTAAACATTATTCTTGTAGAAATGTTACCTGGAATCCTTTGTCACAAAATTGACCACAACTTAGTAGATTATTTTAAACTTGCTACATAGGCTACTTTCTCAATGGTTAGAGATCCATACTTTATACTACCATGACCCTATGTTCTTCCGTTTACCCCATTTCCGAGATTTACTAATTTACCCAGTTTCTACTTAAAGTTACTGAGCAAGCTCCTGTCCCTAGTCATGTGCTTGGAGCTTCTTGAATCACAGTACTAGATCTGCTGCAAATGATGGTCCTGAAATGGGAAGGTTAGAATTTTTTTGGTACCCAAACCTGTTTGGGTACTTTTTCTAATGAAAGTTTTCTTAAAGTTTTTCTTCAGATGAGTAATTTTCATCGAAATTTATGTTAAGTGCTGAGAGTAATTTTCACTAACAGAGTGTTTGTTCTTTGAGAGTCGCTGTTAAATTAGCTTCAATATTTCAACACACATACAATCTATTTGTTCAGATTTTTTTTGACAAATTTAATTTTGATGGAAGATTAGCAATTTGTTTTTGAAATTTGGGATGAATTAGTTTTGAATTTTCCAAAAATATTTGCTGTGTTTCATGCATTTTTCCTTTTGAACTGTATTTGGATGATAATGAATAACTACCAAAGCTTATTGATTTGCATGACTCAACATCAGTCTGATGTTATTTTGTCAGAACTTTGATCAGATGCTATTACAAGGGGGTGGGATTTCTGATATTTGTCTTTACATATCCCAATCCTTCACCTCTGTTCTTTGGTGTTGTTTCAATAAAGTTTATAAATTCTTTGGCTTGTTGAAAACCTTTCACATTGATTTCATTGTCATAAATTTTTTGTGCAAATCCTTCCTTTTTATAAAATTCAATTTTTGCTTCTTTTGTTAAGTTCTCCTCAATTAGTAATTGGTTTTCAATTATGACTTAATTTAACATTTTCTGCAAATCATTAGATTTTTTATTTTCTAAAATTTGTTTTTCTTGTAAGATCTCAAAATCCGTCATAAGCTTATTTAATTAATGTTCTAAGTCAAGATTGTTTGTGCTTACCTTGTGTTCTGAAGAGTCAGATTCTTCTTAAAAGATTTTGGCCATTAGATAAAAGTTAGCCATTTCTTCTTCTTTTCATCGAAGGAATCATCTGTTAGCCAGGTGTCTGTCCCTGCAATTAGACTGACTTGTTGTTGCCTTCTAGCTTCTTCAATCTTTTTTCATAATAAGCAACATCTTTTAGTCTTTTGTTTTTGCATTCTGATGCATAATGCCCCTTTTGCTTACACTTATAGCACACTAGTTTATCTTTTCCTTTATCTTTATCTTTTTTGATCTTCCTTCCATCCCCATTTATCACTTTTCTGGTACTTGTTACTTCTTCCTCTTAATCTTTGCTCAAATGTCTTGGTGAGCAAAGGAATTGCCTAAACAAATGCTGAATAATCTAATGAAGTATCAGAATTTTCCAAACTTTTGCATTGAAAGGTTTGTGGATCAGAATTGATTGCCCTTTGTGAGTTTGGAATGAGAGCAACCGGTCCTCCTCTTTGGTTTGAGTTTTCATATATTTCTTATTCTCTTGGAACAAGAATAATATAGAGATCATGTAGACTCATGTTTCCTAGCTCTAGGGTAGATGCTAAAGTCAGGGTTAGACTTCTCCATTCCCCTGGCAGAGTATCTAGAAATTTTACATTTCTCTCATCATTGGATTTCTCAATACCAAACATTTTAAGATCATTTAATAGTTTAGAAATTCTATTATAGGTTTCAGAAAGATTCTCGTTTGAAAGACTTTTAAATCTCTCATAAGAAGGGACACAATTTGTATGTTTGTTTCTTTTCATTCTTTCTCCTCATTCACAAAGATTTTCAAACTGATCTCGTATCTCTTTCGTAGAAAGATATGCATCTACTAGAGAGAATATGTCATTTGGAAGCGCTATAATCAAAGGTGATTTGGCCCTTTCATCTGCTTCCACCTTTTCCTTGTCCTCTTTGCTCCAATTTCTTTATTTTTTTGGAGCCTAAGAGACAGGAATTTCAGGTGTTTGCTCAGTTGCTGGAACAACTGGGATTTCAACATTGGGTATATGTGGGCCTCTCTCAATGGATTGAAACAGAGCTCGATCATATCCATTTAGGAAATTTATCATCCTGATTCTCCATTGGGGGTACTCCTCTCTGACCTAAGTCGGAGGCTTTGACGTAGACCTAATATTGAAAGCATTGTTCCATGTTTGAAAGTTTGCCCTATTTAGTTAAATAGAAGTTAAAAAATGAGCAATTAATGTTTGAAAATAGGTTATTAAATCTACTCTGATACCAATTGTTGATCCCAAGTAACAATGCTCTTTAACTAAATTGGCAAGTGATTTCAACAAGTATGAAAATAATGTACAGAAATGGAAATCAAACTTTCAAGAAGTACAACTACAAAATTTTCAAGTTTATATCACTTTGAAAAACAAGGTTTACAAGGTGATTGTGTGGTTATTGGATAGTACAAACAAATACTTTAAGAATTCGGTAATGAAGGGCAATTGAGTTTTGTTGTATGTCATGAATGCTTAGCTTAACTCATTATCATTTGGTAGTGACTTCACTATTTATAGAAATCTTTTTTTATGAATAAACATTTGTTTATTTATGCACTTGATATGCATAAAGTAGCTTTTTGGCATTCCATTGAATCCATCAAGGTTAACATGCTACTTTACAAATACGGCAGAGGCTTATCTTTTAGACAAGTTGGCTCATCAGAATTTTTCTTACCAGCTTATTAGAAATATGTTGAATAGACTAAGATCAGAAGTTACCGGATGCTGATGATAAACATCAATTGATCATCAGACTTATCAGATTGGTCTTTTCAGATCGGCTTCCTTCTTTTGTGATCCAATTCTGATGTTTGTTGAAGATGTATCTTCCTTTCTGCTTTTGTCCCTTTTATTCTTCCTTTTGTTTTGTCTTTTTAACTTCATCTTTAGTACATAATCAGATTTTTCTTTAATACTTACAAAAAGTTTCCTAACAAAATTCAGTTCTTTTTAAACATATAAAAATGTGGCTTAGTTATCTTGTGAATATTTTATTCTAAAAAAATCGTTAGTTGTTTGAAATAAACTAAGCAAATTTCTACTTACGAGTCTTTATTTAAGTCACAAACGAACAATTTTTCAAAAGAAACCCGACATTCTTACGCCTTTAGCCACTTATCAAATAAAAATCCCTACCCCTAGCCAAAACCTACCCCTTTTAAAGTTCTCTTTATATTTACAAAGATTATGTCAAAAAGGAGGAGGTTTGATTACTTGTCAAGCATATGATATGAGTAAGTTCCTTACCGTGACGGAGCATTTCACTTATGCGTTTTCTGCCGAGTGTTGAGTAATCACTTGTGAGGTGTGTGAATTTGTATATAGCTTAATGAAATTTTCAAATGCATGTTATGCCTAAAAATATATTTTTCTTAAAAAGAGTTCAAATAAATCATGTTGAATAGGAATATAAATAAAATAGAAACAAGAATAAAAGAACTTGGATTCCCGACACTCCAAGGAATGTAAATAAATCATCTCTTACATCACTTGGTGAAGACAAATCTTTTATGTATTATTTTTAATTTCCAATCTTTTGTTAACTTTTTAATTGAGTATGTATTAATGACTTTAATAACTATTTTTTATGAAACTGAACTTTATTCTATTATCTCTTCATGTTTTGTTGATTCACTCATCCGTGACTTTACGGTCTATATAAAGCACGTTAACTGCCTTGAAGGGGGTTAGAAGGGTAGTTTGGGTAAAGTTCTTGCCTCGTTAAGTGTATAGATCTTGTGAGGACTTTATTCAAGCTTATTAGGACTTCTCTTGAGGTAGATAGCATCAAATCGAGGGAAGTAAGAATGGCTTGAATCCCTACAAACAAACTACTATTAAAACTTTAAACCGGCCTTCCGGGACTATATCTCTGCTGATGCATGGTCGAAAACCGGTGCATAATCGTATTTAAGTTTGCGTTTTTACATAAACTTGGGTGTCGAATTGCCTACTTTGATGTGATTTGTGTTTTTACAAGTTAACAAAGTTTAAGGAGCATTTCTGAAGCTTTGCAAAGCATCGAGACAGAAAACGGGTCAATCGGGAATGAGAAATGGACAAAATGGAAAACAACAAAAGCAAGCATTGTCGCTGACGCTCCTTAGGTCGTCGGAATCGCCTCTCTGATGTTCACGTCGTCTGATTCAAGCGTAGGTAGTAGCATAGGCCGTCAAAGGAATGTGGGATTTTGGCAAGGCGTTGCCGACGCCATGATTGGCTGTCGGCGACGGCCTTTTCTACACTATTCACTGATTTTGTTTTTTTGAACGATTTAGAACGAGTTAAAACCCAATTTTGGTTACTTTTCGGGAGTTACGCATTTTCTTGAGTTTGAAACCTCTCTTGGAACCAAGAACTTCACCCAACTCAATTCCAATCCATCCGAATCATCTACAATCATCGGAATTGATCACCATCTTCATCTCCTAACCCTAATCACCATCGTATCCATCATCTCATTAAACCATTAATCTCCAACACCACTCATCAACCCTAACCTTCATCATTCTCAACATCAAGGCTTCAAGATGTTCTTACTCAAGCTCTCATCATCCAATGATCGCGTTTCATCTACCGTGAGCAGCTAATCCTCTCGGGCTTCACCTTGTGTAGGTTTTTGTAAGATTCCAGGGTTTAAACATTGTTTTGTGATTTGATTCGTGACAAGTTGTATTTTGATTTTGAAACCTTTGATAATTGTCGTGTATTTGAATTGAATTTGTGA
The DNA here is from genome assembly GCA_947069175.1 of Scalesia atractyloides. Classification (NCBI taxonomy): domain Eukaryota; kingdom Viridiplantae; phylum Streptophyta; class Magnoliopsida; order Asterales; family Asteraceae; genus Scalesia; species Scalesia atractyloides. The sequence continues at coordinate 47,987,859 of CAMTDV010000029.1, read as the reverse complement.
ATTGTCGAATGATTATAAAATTTGACTTTGCGAAATGAATTTGGGAACTTTTGCCTTGTCTATTAATGTTCTTGGTAACGAAGTGTATTGCAGTCCATGGTCTATGATGTTGATATCCCTTAGCACCTAAGCCACGCGACACTAAATTCGTTGGTTATTTATGCAATTGAATTTAATCTAAAATGTGTAGAAACCCTAGGTGTTCAATTACCGAACTTGGCATGAACCTTGTTCACCATTATTGTTCAAAACATTTTAATCAAGTTTTTGTCAAAGTCTCATTTGTTCAAGTTTTCGTAGTCAAATAATTAAAACAAACATTCAAATTAAATCATAGGAAGCTTCATCAAAGTGATGTTATTAAGCAATCAACCACGTCCATACGCAAACCACAAACTCTTCTTGGTTCGACCCCTTACTACCACTAACGCATTGTTAAAGGTAATTTGGGACTATAAATATTATCTTTGAACAGGGCGCGACACTCCGATCAAATTTTGGCGCTGTTGTCGGGGAGTGTGAGAGGGGATCGGCTCTCCTCTTATGAGCACCGAACTGATTCGACTCAGCTAACATAGACGGAATTTATTGTTAGCGAGTTGGACAAACAAACAAGAAAGTATTCTGCTTAAACGCCTTTGATTCGTATTAATAAACGTGAAGGTTACAGACGAGTAAACAACTGGACAGGGCTTCGCTGTAGTCACACACGAACAGATGAAGACACAACACTCAAGCTCCACTATTTATAGGCCAAAATGGCTCGCACAAAGAGGGAGTGTTGCTAGCTCGTGCGAGTGGTTGCTCGTACGAGTGACAAGATGTCACTCGTACGAGCCACACATAGGTTTACTCGTACGATCCACCATAGGTTTACTCGTACGAGCCACACATAGGTTTACTCGTACGAGCCATATACATAACATATATATAAATGACATTATAAGCCCTATTTACATAACTGACATATCCTAGATGTAGGCGATAGGCATTATGCGCCAGCAAACTCCCCCTTGGATGTTGCCATAGTCTTGCATAGTCTTCAAAAATTTCTTCAAGATCTTCAAACGTCCAAAGAAACGTTTCGTGACATACGACGCTCCTCAGAAGATATCGGCATTTGGTTAGTAAGAGGACGCTGATTGTACGTGTTGCCAAACCGAAAGCTTCTCAGCGATGCAATCCGCTTTCTCTCCGCAATCCTTTCAGCATTGTTTTCTTTCTTTCGCTACTCCATCTCTTCTAGCTTCCTCCATGAAGTGTTCCACGCTGTTCCTGAATGTATATCATTAACGAAACAAACATTAACAATCTTCTGGAATTGGAGCGCCTACTCTTTATCACTTACCTTAAAACGGATTTTGCTGTAGAATAGACATTCGATATCCTTCTTAAAGCAATTGACTAGCCACATTGGGTCTAGTACTCGAATGCCGTACCATAGACCATATATACGTTTGTGTGCTATGACGGCTTCGGATAGTTCTTCAGTTATCTTCAAAGAATCTTCACCCGGTTGGACACAATAACAGCCTCTCCTATACTTGAATCATAGTGCCACCATTTGAAGATCTTGAAGAAATCTTGCTCCATCTTGATCAGACACATGTTTTTCATCACTTTCGGCCTCTTAACGATCAATGTCACATCCTTTTCCTTCGTTACAGGATTGATCTTTGTGATTCTTTTGGGCATATGTGGCTTCCAGCGTCTAAAACCATGAGTAGCTTCCATCTTCAGTATCCTCAGCCGTTGGTCATGAAATTTCATCTTTAGATTTATCATCTTAGTCTGCACCAATTCTTTAATATCCCAAAATGGCAGGGTCTTGATATCGCTCAGGTGTTGGAAGTACTGGAGCCCATACTCCCTCTTAATCGCATAAACATCAAGTTCTTCGATCCATCCCCAGCTAATGATGTCTCTTAGAGAAATTTTAGCATCACACTGAAGAATGCTAGGGGACGTTTGAATTTATGTTCCGCTGGTAATTCCTTGAATCACAGTTTCCTCATCTCAGCTATTTCTTCTTTAGATAAACGTTGAGGAACTTTTCCTTATTTCACAGCATCTTCAACTTTACGCTTCAATAAATTATCACATTTGGCTGCAAACATCTCACTAAAGGTTGGAAAGTCATCCGTACCCTCTCTGACAATATTAGTATCATTGTCATAGAAATCATCCTCCACAATAACCTTGTCGTAATCGTGTGCATCAGAAAAATCTTCGAAGATATAATCCTCAGGCTGGAAAGCACTGATGTCATTCAGCTCGTCTTCGAAATCAAATTCAAACGTTTCTTCGTCCCCGCCCAACATACTCACAATTTCTTCTTTCGTGTAACTGTAGACAAACTCTCTGTCTTTCACATCATGCTCTAAATATAAAATCTTCGGTTTTGGCATGACAGGAACAGTTGACATATCAGTCACTGTGAGGATTCCTTCCTGCTTAGAATCGTTCGAGCTCTCATCGTCTTTCCCTGATCTTGGTCACCTTCAATTCGGTTGGCTAAGTCGTCTAAGTACACAGAAAAATCAATATCTTCATTCAAATTAGCTTCTGTTACATGAATTGCCAACCACTCATATCATTATCATCATCATCACTATCATTATCAGACTTTTCCTTAGATGCACCATCAATTTCCTCCAAGTCTTCATCACCCTCCTCAGGATTCTCAACAAACGCATCTATTTCTTCCTCAATCTCTTTTACCATCTTTCTTTTACTTAGCCATTCCTGATGTTTTGTAGATAGATTCGACATGTCAATATCTACATCCTTTGCTTTCCGACCAACACAAACTTCTTTGTCTGCTCATACACCATTAACTCTGGAGATACTGGCGCAGATTCAGCATCTAGCGCAGTTATGTCAATCACAGGTTCCTCTCCAACCTTCTCTTTTCCTTTGCCCTGAGCGTATGATAATTCTTTTGCACTACATTCCCGCTCAGCAACTCTTTCCCTAGCCTCTTCCCTTTCAATCTCATTAATTTTTGTGGCCAGATTAATCCCGAGTTTCTTGGTAAGGATTTTCTAGAATAAGCTCATTTGCCTTTGATTTCTGAGGCGTTCTTCATTGTATTCTTCCATTTGTTTCGTCAGCCTTTCAATATTAGAAATAATACTCGCCAAAATAGGCTCAAGATGCTGTTTATATTCTTTCAGTCCCTTAATCTGCTCTTGTAATTCAACAATCTTAACACTGTTCATCATGACCTGATTTTCTAATTCTTCAATCTGCGTGTCATTGAACATGTTAGTATAGATTTCTTCCACCCTGGAGTGTCTCCAAAATTGAAGTCAAACCGATCTTCAAGTCTGGCTCCTGTTGAGAACTGGGGTTGAGATTGAGTAGGTTGAGGTTGAGGGGTGGGTTGTGGTGGTGGTTGTAGTGGTGGAGATGGTGGTGGTTGTGGTGATGGTTGTAGAGGTGGTTGTGGATGTGGTGATGGTGGTGGTTGTGGAGTTGGTGATGGTGGCGGTTGTGGTGTAGACTCAACATTCTGTGCAACATTAATTTTTTCAGCACCTTTCTCTTTGATCTGGCTTTTGGAGAGTCTGTACTTCTAGCCGCTGGCCTCTTTAAATGTTTTGATGGCCTCTTCGTAGGTTTGAGAACATGGGTGTCACTATCAGAATCAGATGGCACATATGTAGTGTTATCTTCTCCTGTCTCTTTCCTTCTTCTCTCTTCAGCTTTTGGTTTTTCTTCAGCCAATCTTTTTAACTCTTTTTCTTTGGCTCTCTCTTTCTCTTCGGCTATCCTATCCTCTTCATCAGTGCTAGAGGAGGATGCCTCTTCGTCTCTACCTTCTTTACCACCAAATGCCTATTGCTCTATCTCAGCATCCATTGTCTCAACATTTTCTTCTGGCTCTGGTTCGTCAACCAAACTCGTGCTGGCAGATGCGCGTTTCTTCTTCTGAGGGGCAGTGGAGGAAGATAAAGTCGTTTGCTTTCGTTATGTCCCCTTACCCGTTTCTTATCTTCCTTGGTAAACTATACACTTCTTTTCGCAACAAAACCATCTAATGCTTCTATCTCACCAGCTTCATCCCCACTATCATCCTTTTGCCACTTCCCCCGGGGTGGCGCCACATAGTCTTTGTCAGTGATAGCCCCAAACACAGGCTTGGCTTGGGGAAGGCCTTTAGATGCAGATTCATCTTCTTTAATGTAGACACATCCATATACTCAAGTCTCAGGATATCATCTATCTTCTTCTTCTTCTTCTTCTTCTTCTTCTTCATATTGGTATGTAGATGATCTAGCAGCATTTGCACGAATTTCGGGTACTGTAGAAACTTTTCACGTTAATTTTTTTGTACCATCTGCGAAAAATAAGTCTTGAAAAGTTGTACAGTATGTTGAGAATCAGTGCCGAAATCATACACATCTGATAGTCTATCAAGTCATCAAATCCACCCTTTCTTGGCTTAGGGTGTGAATAATGCAGTGAGCGATGTAGCGAAAGGGAGCACTGAGATTTCCCTTCTTGAAAGGTGCGTTATTAACAAATCCAGCGTAGCCCATCCTATAAAATCACCCTTTGACCATATATTCTGGGTAACTGGTCAGGTCATCTTCACTATCATTAAAGTCCAACATTGTTTCGAATAAGATCTTCAGTGATCTTGACTTTAATATATTCGCTGTTGGTGCGTACTGTAGACACGATGGCATTTTCTTCCACACTATATTCGGCAGCATCCCAAAAATAATTCAACATGAGATCGATATGCTGTATGTCTATCTGTAAGGGCCTTTGTAATAGGCAGCCGCTCAGAAAATCTAATACTTCTCTATATGCTGCTATCTCTGGTATATTCTCCTCTAGAAGACAACATACGTTGTGGAATGGTGAGAACGAAGACTTCTTGATATGCAAACACAAAGATTTCAAATACTTAGAAAATTTTTTAAACATTCCAAATCTATACACTTGTACGAGTCACCATTCGAACGAGTCAGATACCATGACTTAAATTCAAATATGAACAAAACCCACTCATACGAGTCACTCTTCGTACGAGTTGTAATTTATACTTGACAGTTTCAAGGATTTGAACAGACTTGCTCGTACGAGTGGTGCCTCGTACGAGTCAAAGAGATATAAGACATTTAAGGGCATGCTCGTACAAACGATCACTCATACGAGTGAATATGATAATCTGACATTTAATAACCTTGCTCGTACGAGTGACAATTCGTACGACTTATGAATCGTACCGAATAACACCTTGTCAAACCGAACTTAAAACGCGTAATTTTAACAAATTAAATGATGATTTAGAGGTTAAAAGGGCTGATTTGTATGAATTTGAGATCAATTTTACATTTTATGTCCCTTTGGTCCAATTTCGGCATTATAACGGCTCAAAACTAGCATTAGTACCTTTGCCATCACGAGAGGTGTGCCAATCAACCTCCCTGAAGAATAGATACGTAAAACTGATTAAGAATGTGAGTTGAAGGAACTTAATCGAACAAAGAGAACTTTCAGTCGCGCAAAGTCACTTATGTGACTCGTGTGAATGAGAACCCCTTTTATCACTCGTACGAGTCAGTATGTCACTCGTACGAGTCAGTTCCTTATACTTTGTTTATCTTTTTTATTAATTTTATCTGTTTTTATTCCTCACTCAGTTGACCGAGTCCAAGTTAAGGACTCCGGTTAACCGATTTGCCTACCAAGTCCAAGTTAATGAGCTTGGTTGACCGACGTTTGACAAAAACAGATTTAATTTAAAATTCAAAGGTTCAAGTACATGAACTTTTTGAAGTTTCAGAATATTCTTCTTTCAGATTACCTCCCAGCCCATGATCTTCAGCTATCCACTAACTGTTGCTTTGACTTGGACTAATGGTGTTTTCATCATCAGTATACTAAAATCTAAGATAGGTTGCTAAAAATAAACTGAAAATATTTTTGGGTTTTTGTGAAAAGGAAGATAAAGTAAATAAAGATGTATTTACAGACATGTTTTTGTGAGTTTTTGTTAGAGCATCACATCAGTTATTTAGACAAATCACTAGTACCGTTGATCTTGGTAATAACATTAAGGTCTTAAACAGATTTACCTAGATTGCCAATATACTTATCCTCTTAAACCTCTACACGTTTCTTAATTGTTTCAGATATATTAAGGAACATGAAGTAATTGTGTTTCCCATCTCAGAATATACTCCCGCATCAAGATTCCCAGAATTTCATCTCACAGGTGAATGCATCTAACTGATAGATGTAAATGGGGTGAATTGCGAGACCTTGAGAGCTCATGTTAGTGTTTCCATACAGAGAAAGAGATGAAGGCTCGACTCTAGGTGGTGTTCCATTTAGGAATCTTTTGAACTGTAGATGTCGTAAATTTTTATGACATACTCATTTTTTGTGTAGCTTTTGGAGGTGAATAATGCATAAAGTATTATACAAGTTCTAGGTCATTGCCGACTCAAAATCAGAAGAACTCGTATAATACCCTAGATATCAACTAAATATAAAGACCTAGTATCACAGAATCTTGCATTCTCTCAAACGAAATTTCGGAGTACTAAGTCTATATATCCGAGAGATGTCGACCCACAAATTACTCAGTTTTTCTTTTGGGTTTATATCTTGAAGAACAATTTACTGACGAGTGAAGCCTGTTGGTGCATCATCAGTAAGACCTGTTTAATTACCCATTTAAACATTCCATATCTTTAGCATACTGTGATAGTCAACTGATGTAAAATGATTTCACAACTTTTCTCAACTTTTTCACATAAACTCTTTTTGTCCTTTGTAATGTTTTTGTATTTTCCACAACTTTTCTCCCCCTAAAATAAAAAAACATAGTTTTGGTTTTTAGTATTTAAGGAAGAAAGAAAAAATATTTACAGAAAAACATATGCCATACCGATGAGAATCACGTCAAGTCCTCGTCATCCTCAAATTCAACCTCATTTCCAACCCCTGATGTCAGATTCTTTAAACTATTTAATTTTAATAGATTTTTAAATCTTGATCTATCAAAAGCTTTGGTGTAAAAATCTGCTTTTTGGTCATCAGTGTGGATCTTTTCAATTCTAACCAACTTTTTCTCGTAACAATCACAGATAAAGTGGTGTCGAATTTCTATATGTTTAGTGCGTGCGTGTTGAACTGTATTTTTAGTGATATCAATAGCTGCCTTATTATCTACAGATATGGGTGTATCAAGAAATTGCAGTCTAGGAACAACAACTGGATGTTGAAACATATTCAGCTTCACATGTAGAGAGAGTAACCGCAGTCTGTTTCTTGCATTACCACGTTACCAAATGGGTTCCGAAGAACTTGCAACCAGCCGTTGCTGATTTGGCATGTAGCTTTTAGCAACAAAAATCGGAATCTGAATAACCCACAAGAGTGAAGTCTTATGTCGAGGATACCACAAGCCGGTGCTTGGACATCCTTTCAAATATCGCATGATTCTTTTGACGACTAACATGTGTGAATCTCTTGGATTAGACTGATAATGGGCGCATAGGCATGTTGGATACATGATATCAGGTCTCAAAGCTGTAAGATACATCAAGGATCTGATCATGGAGCGATACAGTGTTTCATCGACTTTGACTCCATGAACGTCTGGACAAATGTCGTGGTTGGTGGCTAATGGAGTTGATGCTGGTTTAGTTCCTAACATGTCAAATTTCTCTAACACGTCATGAACATACTTCGTCTGATGAATGAAGATACCATCAGGCAATTGCTCAACCTGAAGTCCTAAGAAGAACTTCATCTCCCCCATAGCACTCATCTCAAATTTTCTCTTCATGACTTCTTCAAAGTCTTTACACAGCTTATCATTTGTCAATCCAAAGATTATATCATCCACATATATTTGTATGATAATTAGACGTCCATCCACTTCTTTGGTAAAGAGGGTACTGTCTACTATGCCCCTTGAGAAACTGTTTCCTAGGAGATGCTTGGAGAGCGTCTCGTACCAGGTTCTCGGGGCCTGGTGCAATCCGTATAACACTTTGTTCAATAGATAGACCTTATCCTTGTGTATTGGATCGACAAACCCTGATGGTTGGCCGACGTGCACCTCTTCGTTAACTTTACCATAAAGGAAAGCATATTTCACATCCAATTGTACACCTTGAAACCTTTCCAAGAAACAATGGCCAAGAAAATACGGATAGCTTTACGACGTGCGACAGGAGCGTAGACTTCATTGTAGTATATCCCTTCTTGTTAATGGAAGCCTTGGACCAAGAGACGAGCTTTGTTTCTGACCACAATACCTTTGTCATCTCTCTTGCACTTGAAGACCTAACGAGTATTAATCTTTTTATGATGATTTGGTAGGTCAACAAGCTTCCAGACACCAATTTTTGGAATTAAAGCAACTCTTCCTGCATTGCATCCACCCTGCTTTCCTTTTTCAACGCATCTTTCCAGTTTCTTGGTTCAACCTGCGAAACAAAACAACTATGAGAAAGTCAAGTTAGTAGTGGAGCATTATTTGTATAAAAGCAACTTAGATCCTTATTGATCTGATTTCGAGTTCTCACTCCGGTTTGTAAGTTGCCAATAATATTCTCCGACGGATGGTAAGATAGTGTCCTTGGCATCACTTCGATCGGAACATCTAAGTGACTTTGCAAATTTGTAACCACTTCATCAACAACCGGTTCAGAAGATGTAGCTTCATTTCTGACATTGTATTCATTAGCTTAAGTATTCAGAATGCTTTGAATTTTCTTAGATCCTTCATCGGAACTGGTTCCTTCATCGTCAAAAGTCGGTTCACGATCAGAGTTGGCATGAATTGGTGGATGGGCAGATGATCAAGCAGTATTCAAGACTGTTACAGATACTGATTCTTGCAGAGTATTGCTCGGACCTACTTCAAAAGTGTTAGAGATAGGAAGTGATGGGAAAATCACCAACGGTCTTGAAACTTGCTCTTGATTGGAGATGTCATGCTGTTAGAAAGAGCATAACAAGTTCTTCTGATGGTACTTCTGGCAGGTTAAATGAATTCCACAACCCGTCAAAGTTGAACAGTCATGGATCCCCAGGTTTCCGCATAGGCGTTGTATATCTTTGACAATCAACATGTTGTGCAAGAATAACCTGGTTCAGACTCGGTAAGTAGACTCGCTTTTGGGGACTAGCATAGCTAACAAAAAAACCTTCTAAGGATTTTGCTCCAAATTTTCCGTCCGGGTCTAGAACAGTACACGGCGATCCAAAAGGTTCCAAATATGCTAAGTTTGGCTTTCGATTGTTTAGTAGCTCAAAACATGTCTTGTTGTGAGGCTTGACTGTCAATACACGGTTAAGGGTGTAACACGCAGATGCGTGCTTCGCTCTAGAAACTAATTGGAAGTTTTGAATCAACGAGTATTGTTCTGGCAGTCTCGATCAGTGTTCGATTCTTACGTTCAGCTACTCCATTTTATTGAGGAGTTTAGGGAGGGCTGAATTTGTGAAGAATACCCTTTCGTTGTAGAATTCGAGCATCCTCTTGTTTTTGAACTCAGTACAATTATCACTGCGGATTCTCTTGATAGGCAGGTGATATAGGTTTTCTAGCTTCCTGAAGAGAATCATAAGACTTTCAAACGTTTCATCTTTACTTTCCAGGAAGAAAACCCATGAGAATCTTGAATAATCATCTGTGACGACTAGGCAATATAGATCTCCAGAGATACTTATCACGTTCACTGGCCCAAAGAGATCCTTATGAAGCCTTTCTAGCGGTAGCTTGATAGAGTTAAGAAGCTTTCTTGGGTGTGATTTCATATGTTGTTTCCCCTTCTTACAGCTCAGATAATCATTAGATAAATGAAAATTCTTTAGATTAACACCTTCCACTAGGTCGTTGTGCACCAAATAACTCATCTTTCATAAGTGTATGTGCCCCATCTTCCGATGCCATAAGATAGACTTTTTCTTGGTAGCTTTACAAAGCATTGAACCTTCTTTGACGTAGTGGATGTTGCGCTTATGTCTAGGACATAAAGATCATTCTCTCATGGAGTACGCATGGGGATCCACTCCCCAGGAATTTTGAATCCCGGTTTGAGAATTAAGCATTCCTTGTCATTGAGGTGTGTTGTGAATTTCTTGTCACAGATTTGCGAAATGCTCAGTAGGTTGTTCTCAAGCTCTGCAATGTAGTTCACCTTGTCGAAAGATACCACTTCGTTCATGATACCTTCACCCACTATTCTTCCACCCTGTGTCCCAGCAAACCCAACGTAACCTCCCCGGATAGCTTTTACTTCGTATAACAACGCAAGCATCCCTGTCATGTGTCGGGAAGCTCCACTGTCCATAATCCACTTTGACATGATTGACCTAGGGAGCCCCTGCATACATGGAGAAGAAACTATTTAAACAGAGAAACCCAAGCCTGCTTGGTCTTGGGTGGGTTTGGAATATCAAAATTTAGAACTTTGACAATTTGTTTGAATTTAGTTCTAGGTGTAATAGGTGTTTTCATTTCTACCAAAGATGGTTTGACTTTTGCTACCCAAGTTTGTGTTTTCATAATTGCCTTTTTAGAATAGAATTTTGAATCTTTTTGACGATTCTTGGTAGATGTTTCACCAACCTCAAATTTTGAATTAAGTTGAATTGTTGATGTCACATTTTTATTGGATTCATTAATTCTTTTCAGAATTTGTTTGGCACAAACTTGGGTGGTTTTAGCTTCAAATCTTTTGTAGATCTGATTGAGTTGGAAACAAGTTTTGGATTTCTCTAAGTACATTGTCGTGCAATATGCCCAACATTGTTACATTTGTAGTACGTCCTACTGTCATTTCGAACAGAGGAATTCAAATCCTATTTTCTACTCTCCTTTTCCTTCTTAAATTCATCATTTGATTGTTTACCAATGATCTCTTTTCCTTTTTAGTGGTTGTCCCATAGATAAAATCAATTTTCTTTGCAAAGTTCAACTTTTGAAACTTGTTGTTTTTACTTTATTTTTGAAAACCCAATCCTGCTCTCCTGTTTTTAGGATAGTACCTGTCTCTCTGATGGTGGTATTTGGAGACACATTTTGATTTAGAATAAAATGATGGATCTCATTTTATAAATCAGAATGACTAACCTCAACAAGCTTGAACAACTTATCAACTCGATCCAGATTAACATTCTAAATTGGGAAGTCCTCATCAGAATATGGTTTATCAGATCCGTTCATTTTGTATACGACGACATTTGGATCATTGTTTAAACTACTTTCTAATGATTCAACACCCAGTTCAGATTTGTCAGATTCATTCTCAAAAACCTTTTCGACCACAGTTTTAACCACTTCAGATTGACAATCACTCTTTGTTTTGGTGTATGTTACATCAATGTTCGTAGGCAACTCGTCTTACTTCTCAGTTTTTAATTTTAAATTGAGCGTCTTTTCAACCCCTAATGGTTTCTTACTTGCATAGCTATTCCACAAGGGTGTTGGAACACGATCGTAACTTACACCTTTGTGTTCATCAATATTATTTTCTTCCATGCTTTCAATTTTTGGAAGAATGTGATCAATGACATACGAACTTGTAGAATAACTGATTAACAACTTGTTAACCGTTCTGTTTCGATTTCAGTTTTTTCAAGTTCACTTTTTAGCTCAGCAACTGTATTTAAATGAATATTGATGGCCATTTGTTTGTCCATTACAGTCGCCTTTAGCATCAAAAGTGTCTTGTTATTTTCTCTAATCATTTGTTCAAATTGTTTAGTTTTTTTGCTTAATTTGTCATAGGCTTCTTTTGTTGAATTATAATCACATGACAAATTATCTGTATGACATTTTAGCTCTTTATATCTTGTTTCTTTCTCGACCCGTTGAATGCATGGCTCTTTGCACTTCATGCAAGGTGTTTCTTTTACCGAATCACTTACCGACACATTTACCGATTTGACTCTAGCTCCCTGAGCTTCCTCGGTAACTACCTCATTTGTGTTAGCCATTAGAGCTTTGTTGGCTGTGTCCGTCAGATTCTCCAAAGTAAACTCTTTGGACACATCGACCATTTCCTCAACTTCAGGCTTTTTCTCTTCTGCACATGGTGATTGATAGCATGAGTCAAAATTATCTACAAAAGTTTTAAGAATGTCATAAGGTAAAAGATGTTTAAATGCACTATTTAAGAGTTCTTCTTCCTCCGACGGCGTGTTGTAATATTCTTCAACTGCTTCGTTAAAGGATGCTTCAGCAAATTCTTCTTCTGCCTGTTCTGGTTCTTCAAAAATCTCAGCTACCAATGCGAGGCTTTCATTCTTTGAAATGTATTTGTTCCAGTTGAACCCTTCATCTTCTTGGGTACAACAAAAGCCTTATCCTTTGAATTTGAAGGACCATCTTCTATCTGCACTAATCCTGTCTAAGGTTGTTAGGGTCGATGATAGATGGCTCTTTTGTAATAATCATCTGCAAATGGATTTTGGTTTCCTTTGACATCTCTGTTTGGGTACTCTCTCTTGAAATGTCCCTTTTCTCTACACTTGAAGCATGTAACTTTTGACTTGTCAAAACCAAGTTTCCCATCAAGACCTCCCAGACTGTCTCTTCCCGTTACTTCCATAAAGCGTTGAGCTCTACGGACTATTGACGTAATACACCATTTAATATCAATCGACTCTAACTCGACTGGATCAATCTGATCATATTCTTCTTTGGTCATCTCAGGATTCCCAATCCTTCCGGCTACCAGACTTTCACATGATTCGAGAACTGACGCAAGTAAGGCCATGTGTTGTTTACCTATGTGTTCATTGAAATCCTGTGCATTCTCGAGATTCACAGTAATGTTGCATTGAAGAATTCACTGGTTCGGATTAGGTAGAGTGTTTTGGCTGTTTTGAGGATTAGTTGAGCTTTGTGCAGATTGAGGAGCTTGAGGAGAAAAAGACTGAAACCCACTTGACTGGTTTGATGGTGGACTTGTAGCATTGTTGGCGTTGAAGGCGGTTTGAACCTTAGGACTTTGTATGTGACCAGCAGAACTACTTTTGTAGTATAGGTTCATATCTTGCTGCATATGAGCACCTTTGTTCTTTGCCATTTTCTGCATTTCTAGCTCGTGACCTTCTATTCTTTCAATAATTCTTGACAAAGTGAAGTTACTGTATTCTGTGCCATTTTTTAGAATAGTCAGATAGGTTGTCCATTCTCCTTCTAGTAAAGAATCAGCCAGTTTATCAACCAGTTCTTCATTGGTTTTAAAGATCTTCATTCTTTTCATATGAACCACCAAATGACAATATCGTTCGATCAGCTGCTTTACTGTCTCTCCTTTTATCATATTGAAAATATCAAAATCCTTGCTCAGCAACCCTTTTCTTCCTTTTTGAAGTTGAGAACTTCCTAGAAAATTGAGTTGTAAAGCATTCCACATTGACTGAGCATCGTCATCATGTTGTAGAAGTGCCAGGATATCTTCTTTTACTGCCTATTGTAGTATGTTCATCATATTCTTTTCATTGATAAACTTTTATCTCTCCATTCTCAAGACCATTCTCACTGGTATGTTGTAGGTGTTGTGTACTTTGACTCGATATCAAAACAACACGTGAAATGATTAGCTTGTACCTAGTTGATGAATCTCTCACTCCAACTGTCATAGTCTTCTAAGTTCATGAGCTTTGAAGGTTTCGTCATGGTTCCCATTTCGTTTTCTAGATTCATGTTCTGTGCTGCTGTAGTCGTAACAGCTGAAGCAACAAACGCATTGTAAAAACTCTTATTCCATTTTATCTGCAAAATTTCAGAAACACACTTTCGAAAACACTGCTTAGAATGACAAAAATATGAAAATTTAAGAAAAATTCCATAAAATGTTCTTCGTGCGAATGACCAGCTACTGGTGCGACTCAGGTGGTTCGTGCAAGCAAGATACTCGTGCGAATCAATGGTTCGTGCGAGCGAGATGCTCGCGCGAAAGAAAGCGTTACTCGTGCGAGTGACAGTTTTGTAACTAGTAGATTTTAAGAAAACTTGTTTTCTTGTTCGTACTAGTTGTCCCTCTACTCGTACGGGTCAGCTCAGGTCACCAAACGGGTGATTTCTGTAATTTTCAACTTGATTTAGTTTGATTTTAGATCTGTAATTTCAAGGATTTGTTAATGTTGATTTTAACGTGTGATACTAAAATCCTAGTCCAATTCGTTCGTGAATTCGTCTAGATCTGAGATCTGTAAGAGAAAGAGTAGATGTAGAAAATCTTCAATGGTTAAATCTGGATTTGCAACTGCTGAAACTATTGGTTGTCTGTTGAAACTTGATGTTTGTCCTTAAATCAGGCCTCAAGGCTCTGATACCACTTGTGAGAGGGGATCGGCTCTCCTCTTATGAGCACCGGGCTGATTTGACTCAGCTAACAGAGGCAGAATTCATTGTCAGCGAGTTGGACAAACAAACAAGAAAGTATGTTGCTTAAACGCCTTTGATTCGTATTAATAAACGTGAAGGTTACAGAAGAGTAAACAACTGGACAGGGCTTTGCCGTAGTCACACACCAACAGATGAAGACACAACACTCAAGCTCCACTATTTATAGGCTAACATGGCTCGCACAAAGAGGAAGTGTTGTTGGCTCATGCGAGTGGTTGCTCGTACGAGTGACAAGATGTCACTCGTACGAGCCACACATAGGTTCACTCGTATGAGCCATATACATAACATATATAAAAATGACATTCTAAGCCCTATTTACATAACCGAGATATCCTAGACGTAGGTGATAGACATTATGCACCAATAAGGAGTTCGTGCACTTTGCCTTTAGTTTTGTTTGATTTCGTGATTATCTGTTTAAGTGCTTATGTCTTGCTATCATTTTTGCTTTTGTGTTACGCGGTTGTGTTACTTGTGCAGGTTACAAGTAGTGCATGCATACACGCAACTCCGGAAGAACGTTATCGTTGGTGTTTGAGCTGGAGATCGAGCGGGTCATTAGAAGGAATTTAGCCAACCGTTAGAGGCAACCCTTGTCTCTAATCAACCCAATACCAACTCACCATCTACACCATTCATTGGGCCTAGTCCAATGGATCCCCAAAACTCCAACCAACCAAACAACAAAAGCCAACACCAATTCAAATACCAAGAATACCCTCACCGGAACCCAAACATCCACAATAACCAACTGGGGGGGTGGTAGCAAATAGGGACCACCAACACCACCTTTCCAAACCCATGATCAAAACCCAAACAACAACCAACGTACACCCACACCTCCACCTCAAAACCAAATCCGACAAAGCCCATTACCACCCAACTTCAACAACTGAAATGGTAACACCAACCATGGATTTAACCAAAATCGTTGTATTCCCACGAATGAAGCTCAATTTCTCAATCTCAATGATTTGAGAAACAACATTCCCGACGATGCACCATATAGCGTTCCCGGTTATCAATCACTGGAACATGTGAGTGTTCATTCGGAATACTCGGATAATGGTGGGAATTATAACGAGCGAGTTGAAGACGACCTGTGGGTGATGAATACATGGGAAATTTTACAATTCTCGGGGGTTTAAGTACAAAGATATTGGTTATCAAAACGCCATTTGTGGGGAACAATGAAGGTTATGATTACCATTATGGTCGAAATGACGGGTATGGCAACAACCGTCAACCACGAAACAACAATCAACGGAACCGGGATGATGGGAATTATAACAACAATAAAAATGTCAATCGTAACCGAATTCCTCAAGTCATGGGTGGTGGTAATCAAGGTGGTGTTAGGATGGTAACCAAAGACGAAATCAAAGATTAGTTAACCAAGAAGTCAACGGTCCTCCATGACGTCAACCGCGACAACAAGAACCCTGAGGTGTAAAAGTCGATTTAGACCGGTGATCACCAAAAATGACTCACCCATTGTTCCTACACCTTGAGGGATGAGATCATTCGAGTGTAAACCCAACTAGATCAAAATCCTACCCACTTTAATGGTAGGACACACGACAAGCCATACACTCATTTGGCGGAATTTTTCGCTATATGTGGCACGATTAGGGGCCATAACTTCGAGCTTGACGAAGTGAAGTTACACGTGTTTTAGTTCTCGTTGAAGAACAAGGCAAAACAATAGTTCCTTACACTTAAGACCAATAGTATTCGTACTTGGGCAGAAATACAACAAGTATTCCTTGACAAATACTATTCGATAGCGAAGGCCGATGATGTAAGGGATGAGATTCGGTCATTTTGACAGTTATCGGGGGAGTTATTATATGAAGCCCTCATTCGATTTAAGGAGTTGGATCGAAAATGTCCTCACCACCAATAGCGAGGTGGGAGTTATTAAAGTGTTTTGTAAGGGGTTAGATACCTTCGATCATAAATACTTGTACTCGGCAAGTAATGGCACTTTGTTGAACAATCATGACGAAGATGATTGGGACTTCTTGGAGAGAATGACCAAAAACTCTAAAGCGGTTGCTATGGCGGACCGAGCCAAAAAGGATCGCGTTTCCCGATCTCTTCCCGACCTTGATTCCAGAGCTAAGGATAGGATCGCCAAATTAGAGCGGGAGTTGGCCCGTATGAAGAAGAAGGATGTGGGGGCGGTTCAATTTGCGGTGTGTGA
The DNA here is from genome assembly GCA_947069175.1 of Scalesia atractyloides. NCBI lineage: Eukaryota > Viridiplantae > Streptophyta > Magnoliopsida > Asterales > Asteraceae > Scalesia > Scalesia atractyloides. The sequence continues at coordinate 47,971,249 of CAMTDV010000029.1, read as the reverse complement.
GGATTGTGGGGATATCGGTCATTGGGCCGAGGAGTGCCAAGTGAACATGGCACAAACCACCGAAGAGTTGAGTCATGTGTATGGAGAAAGGAAGCAATATGACATGAACTCCAACACTTATCATCTGGGGCTGAGGAACCATCTTAATTTTAGGTATGGTAGCACCTCGAACCAAATAAAACTGAATTTCCAACCGGGAAATCAAGGTGGTAATCAAGGTGGCTCATCATACCAAAATCGCCAAAGTGATAACCAAGGTGGTTACCAAAGAAATTATAACAAGGGAAGTAGCTAAGGTTATCAAAATCGTGAGAGAAATTACCAAAAGGGCTACAACCAAGGTGGTAATTCGTACTCTCAAATGGGTGGTGACGACAAACTCCAAACTTGATGCAATTATTGGTGCTATTAGAAATTCAAATCAAGAGATCAAAGCGAAGATGAAAAAGGAGTTTGGGGCGCAAGACAAGTCGCACCAAGCGTTTGAAAAGCAAGTGGGTAAATTTCCAAGTGATACCACCGTGAACCATTGGTGCATATTTGTGACAACAACTTAGATTTGGTCTTTGGATATCTTGTAATTAGTTAAATGATAAACAGTTAGCGGGTTTAGTATTGTAGTAGTTGATTAGAAGTGATAGGCCTAAACCAGACACATTATAGGGAATGGTAGGCGAATTGGGCCTAGACCAATTTGCAGCCCATGTGGTGAAACCCTAGCCCAGTTGCAAACTTGCCTCTATATAAAGAGAGTTTTGCATTACGGTTAAGGTTGCTCAGTGAATCACTTCAGAGACAGTTGAGAGAGATTTTAAGTGAGTCTTGAATTGATTGTAAACAGTCATGTTAGATAATCAATAGAAGACTGATTGAAAGTGATTGTTCGTGCTCTTATAATGTTTGGTTTTATGTGTTAATCTGATCTAGAGGATTCCGCACTCTAGGTTGGATAGACGATGATCCATATGGATTAAGGGACCTACAATTGGTAGCAGAGCATTCGGCTCTTGTTTTGCTTGGTTCAGAATCGTAACAGGTTGGGGTTTTGGACGCTTTTGACGGCTGGTTTGATGGTTGAAGGCTGTTCTAGGGTTATTGCTACTACTTCGGATAATCAGCAGGGCATCTTCGATAGAAATCTCGCATTTCGGATCTGAATGGTGCATTTCGGATCATCAGAGTTATATTTCGGATCTAAAGAGAAGCATCTCAGATCAGAAAACTTGAATTTCGGATCAGAAAAGTGCATCTCGGATCATTTTGATTGTATCTCGGATCATAACAGTGCATCTCGGATCATAGGTGTCCATCTCGGATAATGTAACACCTCGTAAAATCGTGTCCAATAATATAGTGACATGTGTCGTATTATATTAAGTCTATTAAGGACTAATAAGGACTAAAAGTGTTAACATGCTCAAACTAAGCCTCTGAGTGACCCTCTGATGTCAACATGCATAAACCGAGCCTCTGAGTGACCATTAGTGTCAACATGCTTAAATCAAGCCTCTAAGTAACATTAGTGTCAACATGCTTAAATCGGGCCTTTAAGTGACCATTTGTGTCAACATGCTTAGCGCCTGAGTGACCATCAGAGTCAACATGCTTATACTGAGCCTCTGAGTGATCCTTTATGAAGTCCTAACTCTTAAATGAGCCACTTGTTGGACGAGAGTGATTAATTCTGTAAATATGTAAAAGTTGGACAATGGAGGGGTTAAAAGTGTCAACATGTTAATTATACCTCTGAGTGACCTTTTAACGATCCGAGAGCTCAACAATGTCCGGGCATAATCCCGGGTACGCCAAATGTTGGATACGAAGGGCTAAATATGTTATAAAGGTGTTTTAGGAGGTTTAATAAGTTGAGGGGCTAAATGTGACAAAGTTTGAAAGTTACCTTGAGGCGCTCGCAGGGCGCGAGAGACTCTGGCCATATCTCTCGCGGCCCGACAGAGGCCTGTATCTGCAGAAAATTGCTTGGCCTCCACACATGTTGCCAAAAAACCATTTGATTCGAGAAACTAGGGACTTCCAAACTACTATGCCGTGTTTCAGGATACTTGTAAGCTCCCTCTAATACCCCCTAACACCTGGCATCACATCCTTCAAGCTCTCCAACTATAAATAGGTGCATTTGTTCACCACTTGAACTTGCACCTTTCTCATTCTTCATTCTATCTCCCTCATCTGGAAGTTCCTAACTGAAAGGAGCATCCAACTTAGTTCTATTTCATCCCTCGAATCATTGTAAGTGTTCCCTTCTCTTGCATTTTCGTTTATAGGCTTTTATAGCCAAAATCAAGCATTTTACGGAAAATGCCTTTACTTTCGGTTAAGATCATTATGTTCCAGCCATTTTTCGTAACGAACATGGCTAAGTGATCGTAATAAGGTAGGTGTTAATCCCTGTAAAGGGCACCTCCTAAAGATAACGTTTGCTAGACCAATTGACGGGCCAAAGTTTTAATATTAAAAAGTCAAACAGGCCATTTTTCAGAAATTTTATAATCTGAGCTTATATATGTTAAGCAAGTTGGTAATAATTATTAGAACATGTGTGAACATGTCGGGCTCGGTAATTTGAGTTCTAGGGTCGGTTCGCAACCGAAAGTCGCAAAGTTTGACTTCTGCTTTGACTTTCGATTCTGACCTGATTTAGATTAGTTAGCTACTGATCTAAGGTTGCATTATTATCGTAATGTAATGTAGCATAACCCCCTGAGGTTATATTACATGATCATAATCAGAATCTGAGTTTATGCACAAGTTCCACATATTTGCCATTTTGACAAAAATGCCCTTTTTACATAAAATAAGGTTTAAACGATAACGAACTTGCAAATAAATTTCCTAATGATGTAATATCATAAGTAAGATTATTTGGGATGTCAAGTCAGATTATATACTGAGTTTATGTACAAGTTCTTGTATTTTGTCGACAAATGACGATAAAGTCCTTGTGGCGTATAAAATAGTTTTAATCATACCTTTTTATATCAAATATTTTACCTATTGATATGTTATATTAAATAATATATCTAAAACAATTAAACTTGATCTTAACTTCAGTTTTTACTAAACTTCGCTCAAATCGTCATTTTACAACAAAAACGTTGTTTCGGCGAATAGTATGGTTTTAAACCATATTTATCAACCAAGACTTGTTACCTACTAATATTAGAACTTATTTAAAATATTTTTACAGTAGGTATATGATATAAACTCAGAATCCCAAATAAAATAATAAAACGATGTCTAAAATTACTAAAACGCCCCTTCAGTGCATAGTTTTGTCATAAAGGATAAATTACACATATAATCAATATCTTACTGATATTATATCATAAATTAATTATTTTTCCAGAATACATATGATCATAACATTATAATACATTCAAGTTCCTTTTATACGGTATATAATTACCAAAACGCCCTTATGAGGCATAGTTTCATTTTAAAACCTTAACGGGCATATAAGTTAATATCCTACTGATGTTACAACTTATTTAATATACAGTGGCATATAGAACTTGTCCATGACTTATCCGGTTACCCGATATCGCTTATATGCCCATGGTTATGTATACGTAACTAGTTTACAGAAATTAACCAAAACGGGTTTAACCTGTCATTCCAAAAAAGGTCTTAACGGTTTTCATTAGCCAAGTGGCATAGACCACATTAATTGGCCAACTTATAATTGATAGTCAAGGATGAATAGCCTTCTATCATGATAGTTAAGGGGAGTTATCCTTCTATCTAGAGGTGGTGGACTATGTTCAAGCCTGCAACTCGTTAAGGTCAATGCGACCGTGACAATTAATCAACCATTAAGATACTCCTATGTTAATATTCAGGAATGTTCATACTCCTGGTAGTGTGACTTGAGGAACCACACTAACCGTCTAGGTGATGGACTACGTCCTAAAACCTATTATCTAGCCTATGTGATCAATATGATCCCGGCTAATATCATCAATGCGATGATAATTGACATCCATTAGTGATGTAGTGCCTACGGGCCATGATTAAACATCAATTAGTGATGATTTGCCTTTGAGCAATATTAGATTATCAAATAAGACAATGACAGTTGTGGTTAATATAACCCCCTGTCTAAATTATGTCCATTAGGGACAGGCCAATGTGCCATATTTTATGTCCATTAGTGACAGACCAATGTGTCGTATTTTATGTCCATTAATGAACGGCCAATGTGCCATATTTTTATGTCCATTAGTGACAGATCAATGTGCCATATTTTATGTCCATTAGTGACAGGCCTATGTGCCGTATTTTATGTCCATTAGTGAAAGGCCTATGTGTCGTATTTTTATGTCCATTAGTGACATGCCTATGAGCCATATTTTAATGTCCTTCATGACAAGCCTATGAACTAATTATAATTGTCTAATGACAATGACAATTGTGACATTACGATCCACTGTCAAATGTATATGGACTATGTCCAAATTGTAATCTGCCTTTGATGGTCCTTTTGAGACCTAGGCCAAATATAGATAACATTCATAGAAATGTTAAGCCTAAGAGTTGTGATTATATTCACACTACTTTGATTAGGCGATGGATTTGTATATCCAATTTTTAAAGCCGAATATGGTTATTAATACCATGTCTAAAGAAAAGTTTAATTTGGTGTTTAGAACCAAAGCTTCAAGAATAGCTAACTCAGATGAGGCGCAGAGTAGTCACCGAGAGATTAACTCTAACAACGCCAAAAACGTAGCCATTAATAATGATGATTTCCAAACACGCATAGACGCAACGGTTGGAAAGGCCATGGAAAAAGCCATGGGTAAATTTAAAGAATTGAGCGCTACTCGCTCCAAACCCTTATCAATTCCACCATCCTCAGCTCATTAAGAGGGCTCTGTTCACTCTTCAAATGCGAAGGGTGAAACAAGAAATTTAGAATTTAACGATAGGTCCTCTTCTTCTAAAGACGGATGTACCTACAAATATTTCGTCTCTTGTAAGCCCTGAGATTTCAATGGAGAGAAGGGAGCTGTAGAAGCCTTGAAATGGCTTGATGAAATGGAGACGATAGTGAATATCAGCGGTTGTGCTGATAAAGATGTGGTAAAGTATGTATCACAGTCTTTCAAGGGTGATGCCCTGATTTGGTGGAAGGCAATGGTCCAATCAACAGGTAAGGTACACTTGTATAACTTTGGATGGTCCAAGTTTGTTGACCTAGTCAAGGAGACTTATTACCCACCTCATGAGGTGGAGAAGATAGAGTCAGACTTTCTGACTCTCACAATGAAAAATCTAGACTGTCGGAAGTATGTTTCCGACTTCAATTCTCTGTCTAGGTTAGTTTCCTATCTAATCACCCCTGAACCCAAGCGCATTGCGTGTTTTTACTAATGGGTTAGCCTAGTACCTATAGGTCTGCTATTGACCTATCTCTCTCTCACCGTAGGTTTAGTGAGACAAAAGTCAGTTAGGACTGAAACAGACGGAAAAAGGAAATGGAAGGATGATAACCCCAAAGATTTAAGAAGAAAGGAAATTTTGGGTTCAAGAAGAAAAAACGTAGGTCTGATGATACACCTCTGTGTCTTAGATTTGTTGTGTGTATTAGGGATAATACACGACTTTTCGGGGGGTGGCAGGAATCGCTAAACGATTTTTAGTTGTTAACATAAAACCCAGAAAAAATTTACAAAAATACTCTTAATAAGTTTTAGGAATTTTTCTATTATAGGGTTTCTTTGTAGAAATTGCATATTTTCTCCTGTAATTAAAAAATATAAAATTTTGGTTAAATGAAAAACTGAAAAAAAAAACAGTACAGCGTTGGCGATAGGGCTTCTAGCCGTCGTCGACGGCTTGTGAAAAATGGCGTCAGGTCAAGAAGCTTCATAGACAGTCAATTAGGGCTTTGGAGGATTTAGGTAAAAGTGTAAGGCGTCACCGACGGCACCTCTACTCGTCGTCGACGTCCAATGGATGACCAGCCGACGCTGGTTTGGTCTTTGGTCTTATATGCGAACACCCAAACTCCCTACAACCCAATTAAACCCGACCGAACTCAGTTTTAGCCACATCGTTGACCCGGGAGACACCTAACCTGATCCATAATATGTCTTAAACCAAAAATCTCTACACTCCATCATCACAACTCACCCTTCCATTCATCTTCTCCTCTGAAAGCTCAATAACCCTAAAATCTTAAATCTCTTATAACTTCTTCAATTCTTCACCAAATCCAGTGATTCTTGAGACTAAATTGTGTAGTTTTTCAAGAGCAACAAAACCCCTATCATAGTTTTCATCAATTCTTGCTCGTTTGCAAGATTTGTGAGCTTCAATTTTCGGATTTTTACAAGGGTATTCTTCAAGATTCTTGATTTTCATCTTTTCTTAGTTTCTCTTCATCTACAACACAAAAGGTATGAACTTTACTTAAATTTGATCATGATAAATTTTCTTCCAAAATTTTGAACATAATTGTATGAGAGTAGATTGTTTATGATAAATGTATGATTGAATTAGCTTGAATATGGGGTAAAGACTTGATTTGGGTGGATATTGAACATGAAACAAGTGTGGAGATGTGATTACACCCACTTGTTGATACGAATAGGCAGGAACATGATGTTGAACAGTGCTGAAATCTTATGAACTTTGGGTTAAATATAAAGAAAAAATGATTTTTAGATGTTAAAGTTGTCTACTTTGGAAGTTTAAAATTGGCTACTTTATATCTAATGGTTAATTGAGGTTCAACATTATAATTTATGCTTAAAGTTTGAGTTATCTTAAGGTTTTGAGGTTGTGTTTATTGTTCTTTGTGTTGTTTTTTGTAGCCATGGCAAGCCGAAAGAGAAGCAAAACTTCAGGTCAAGGCTCATCTTCGGAAGCCGGTTCTGCTTCTGGTATTTTTTAGAAAACTGGAAAAAACGAAGCAATGTGGAACAGAACGATGGGAGATTATACCATCAAGATTGGGTTTGAGAAAGGCTCAAAGAGAGTAGTTTTGGTGATGCATGGGAAGAGAATAAGAATAGGCCACTCTCAAGGTTTAATTACAAGCATCTTGAAATGTAGAGGAATTCAAGACGATTGGGATCGTCCATATTTTTGAGAGACTCGGATGAGAGAGAGTCTAAGATTGGTGTTAGGAAATCACACCCAGGTATACTTGACTTTGGTTTGTGAATGGTTGGCGTCATTGAGGTTCAACAACATAGATGGTCCACCAAATATGTGGCAATTGGTCGGTGACACGGGAAAGAGCCAAATGGTGATGTCTTTCGAGACAATGAATAATATCGCCCGGTTTGACTCGTTCAGGGATGATGAGTATTTTTACTACACCATGGACCAATTCCTGGATAACAAAATGAACACTGCGGATCCGGACGATATAGTTAAAGCAACTTTACCATACAGTGATGTGGGGCTCCTTCGAGGAACCATTTATCTATTGAAGGGAGAATCCTCCAATACATTTCTTTGGAAGATATCATGGTACAGTTTGGAGATCGGGGGAAGGTGAAGGCACCAGACTGTCGATGATTCATCCCTTGTTCTTCAGATCGTCAAAATTATCATGGCGACATATCGTCATGATAAACACTTGGATACCCATGAATCTTATGCTCGAAGGATGATACCATATGTTCGGTTGATCAGTGCCATGATAGTACAGCAGGACTGTTTACTAGAGGAAGCACTGCGCGTTTCAAAACACGTGGATCAAATTTGTTTTGCGTCGATAAAACAACATTGGAGAATAACGGTTCAAGTTTATGGTCATCAGTACACCGTTTCCGATGAGCATGGACACCAATTCCAATATACTGATCCAGTGTTGCAAAAGAAGCTGCATGAGAGGAAGAAATGGTGGACAAAGAGAATTAGGATGAACCTCCCGGTCCAAGGGGACCGCGTCAAAGGTACGCCCAGCCACATCAAGAAATTTTGGCAGGTGTGTTGAGTTTTGTGACCAACCGGTGCATGTCGGGGCATTGTAACTATAACCAGGGTCAGCAAGACGTGTATGATAATGTCTCTGCTGGTATTGGGGAGAATCGGGAGTATGAAGAACGAAGAAGGCAATGGGAACATGATTGGCAAGCTCAACAACAAGCTCGTTGGGCTGAAGAAGCTGCTCACCAAGGTAAGGAACAAGATCAATGGGAGCAACAACCGGAGATGTGGGTTATGCAGCAGTCTCAATGGGAACAACAAGAGTTGCATCGGGTGCTAGAATTAGCCCGGAGACAAGCTAGGAGAATGAGCAAGACCGCCTTCGGACAGAACAAAATACATTGGAAGATAGCCGATGGAGGACAACATCATAAGCTCAATAAATTGCAATAAACAATGACTATGTCCTCCATAACCAAGAGCGTCACCAACGAGATTTTGAGGCAGGTCGACCGTTCCAAGAACACACTCCCCAGACATGTTATGAGAACCTTCCTGTACCCACCGGGCCTTCAGATCCATCTCCTCATTGGCCTGAAGGAGTCACGTTTAGTTATGTCCCGTTACATATACAGCTACTGGACGAAGGAGAAAGGGGTCCCCTTGATGATTTCCGATATGATGACGGCTCTCACGGGATACCCCTACTTGCCATACCTGCTAGTTGATTCGAATGAACAATATTAGAGATAGGGCGAGGTATGTATTTTGTTGTTGTTGTTGCATATTATTGTCTTTGTTTTAGTATTTTTATTTCTTTTAGTTTAGCTTTCTTGTATTCTTTTGTGTTTTTGCTTAGTAGTTAAATGAACGTTGTGGTGTGTTCTCTATATAATCCTCACGAGATCTTACTCGTCCTCCCGAGCTATCCGGAGTTTTAAAGGGCTTGTTGCATACGCTAAATGCAACCGTGATTCCTACGAAAGTGAGTTAGGTTTGTTGTGTTGTAAAATATCATTTCCATAAGAAAATCAAAGTTGAATAGAAATATCGCTTGGTAAATTCTTTATTAAAAATGGTAGAACTAGGTAACTAACAAGTTTTGATGGTTGTGAGAAGCTTGCTTCTACACGAGGGTTGAGATTTGTAGGTATAATATGTTCACGAGACGACCATTTTTGTTGAAGAATGAATAGCACACGAGGAACGAGCAAAAACCAGGTGCATATGTTTCTTTTTAGCTTTGATTATTAGTTAGTTAATAAGTGGATTGTATTGTGTATATTATTTAATAGGGTGAAAGTTGGGGAGGTTAGTCATGTTACATCCTTTGTGCTTTTAAAGGCTCTCATTCCTACACATTGAGGACAGTGTTAAGCTCAAGTGTGGGGATGGGAGAAAAGTTTTTGATTTTGACCCTTTTAATTTAACACTACACATTGAGAACAATGTTGACCTTAAGTGTGGGGATGTGGGAAAATTTTCAAAAATGTCTTTGTTTGAGCAATCTAAAAATCATAAGTAACTAAGTTAATGAGGGATAGCACAACCCATTTGGTCCTTTGTCATGGTCAAGTTCTAATGAGTAACATGACAGGTATTTAGCGGGTGGATATTTGGGAATAATCCGCTTAAGAAACTAATATATTGTGCATATCACATACCATACCCTTTTTACGTGCGATTTGAGCCACTTTTACACATCCTAGATATACATATTTCATTGTTGAGTGTGCCATTAGTCGTGTATTGTAGAACTTGCAGCTTTTGATGCGTTTGAGACCATAGAGCGAATACGAGCACAAGAATGATTAAGGCATTAGGTAAACCTTTTCCTTTTACACCATTTATCTTATCCTTACACGAAATCAATCCCTTAGTCACCAACTTTGAGCTTAAACCTTTCGTTTGACCAAACCCATTTAGGCTTTGACTGTTGAGCCTTTTATTTTTAACCCGTGTAATGAAAATTTGATTATAGGGTTTAGTTGTTTGTATAGTTGTGATTTATGAAAAAGAAAATATAATAAAATCAAAAAAATCAAAAGTGTAGAATACTATGAAAAAGAGTAGAAAATTGTTGAGAAAAGCACAAAAAGATGTGTTGATAGTTGTTGAATAAAAGGCGAAAGCTTTTGCCTCTTAGTTATTGATTCGTAGTTAGTCGTATTAGAGTGGTTTTTTTGTAATAAAAATCGACTTTTCATCACCTTAGCCACATTAAAATATCCTATTCCACACCCTTAGCCTAGCCCCGTTACAATCCTTTAAAGACCTTTTGACTTGTGCTTAGTATTCGTGTTCAGTGGTGGAGAATGATTAGGTTGCAAGCCTATGCGAGTATGTGTTCTAATCGGTTTGAGTGATTACTTTAAGAAGTACTAATGCATCATAGACTAGCCAATTTTTAAAATAGAGTGGAGAGAACATTGTGAGGGATGTGTATCATGTGTTAATTTCCAGGGCAGGTTAATCTTGGGGTAACCATTTCTACGTGAGTAATCACTTTACCACTTATTATTCCGAAAATTGTAAAAAGTGTGAACCTAATGACATTAGACCTTAGCTTAAGTCTCGAGAATGGGAAGTGTGTTTTTCGTTCGGTTCAGGTTAAAGTGAAAAACAGATTTGCTTGAGGGCAAGCAAAAGATAAGTGTGGGGATGTGATGCGTGGTCGAAAACCGGTGCATAATCGTATTTAAGTTTGCGTTTTTGCATAAAATTAGATTTTGAATTACCTATTGTGATTTGTGTTTTTGCGGGTTAACAAAGTTTAAGGAGCATTTTGGAAGCTTTAAAGAGTATCCAGCGGAAAACAGGTCAACCAGGAGCGAGAAATGGACAAAACGAAAAACAACAAAAGCAAGCATCGTCACTAACGCCCTCTTGGGTCGTCAGCGACGCCCCTCTGATGTCCCTGTCGTCTGATTCAAGCCTAGGCAGTAGCATAGGCCATCGAAGGTGGGATTTTGGCAAGGCGTCGCCGACGCCATGATGCGTCGTCAGCGACGACCTCTTCTACACTACTTTGTTGATATTGTTTGTTGAATGATTTGAAACAAGTTAAAACCCAATTTTGGGTTATTTTTCAGGGAGTTACATATTTTCTTGAGTTTGAAACCTCTCTTGGAAACAAGAACTTCACCCAACTCAATTCAAATCCATCCGAATCATCGACAATCATCGGAATTGATCACCATCTTCATCTCCTAACTCTGATCACGATCTTATCCATCATCTCACCAAACCATTCATCACCATCACCAATCATCAACCCTAACCTTCATCATTCTCAATATCAAGGCTTCAAGATGTTCTTTCTCAAGCTCTCATATTTCGGTGATCACGTTTCATCTAGCATGAGCGGCTAATTGTGAGAGGGGATCGGCTCTCCTCTATGAGCACCGGACTGACTTGACTCAGCTAACAAAGGCGAAATCATTGCTAGCGAGTTAAGCAAACAAACAATCAAGTATGCTGCTTAAACGCCTTTACTTCGTATGTTAATGAACGTGAAAGTTAAAGACGGGTAAACAAATGGATAGGGCTTTGCTGTAGTCACTAACCAACCGTTGAAAACACAACACTCAAGCTCCACTATATATAGGCCAACATGGCTCGCACAGGAGTGTGGTTATTGGCTTACTATATATAGGCCAACAGGTGCCTCGTACGACTGACAAGGTGTCACTCGTACAAGCCACTACAGCTTACTCGTACGAGCCATCAAATATACATATAGAAATGGCAAATCTAAGCCCTATATACACAACCGACATATCATAGCTTTAGGCAATAGACATTATGCACCAACAAACTCCCCCTTGGATGTTGCCGCAGTCTTGGATAGTCTTCAAAAGTTTCTTCAAAATTCTTCAAAAACGTTTGAAATTTATCGTCCAAAGAAATGTTTCGGTGGCCTGCGACGTTGCTTAGATGATATCAGCGTTTGGTCTGTAGGAGGAGGCCAATTGTATGTGTTGCCAAAACAAAAACTTCTCAGCGATGCAATCCTTGCTCTCTCAGCAATTCTTTCAACATTCTTCTCCCTTGTCCTCTGCTCCTTTTCTTCAAGCTTTCTCCATGAAGTGTTCCATGTTTTACCTGAATGTATATCATTAGCATAACAAACATTAACAATCTTCTGGAATCATAAAGCCTGCTCTTTGTCTTTTTCTTCATAACTGATCTTCACATATAATAGACATTCAATATCTTTTTGAGAGGAGTTGACTAACCACATTGGGTCTAGTACTAGAATACCACACCATCAACCATAGATTTTCTTGTGCGCGGTGACGGATTCGTATAATTCTTCTGTAATTTTCCAAGAATCTTTATCTGGTTAGACACAAATTACAGCTTCGCCTGTGCTTGAGTCATAGTGCCACCATTTAAATATCTTATGAAATCTTGTTCCATTCTAATCAAAGGTATATTATTCATTACTCGCGACCTTTTCACAATCAACGTAACATCCTTCTCCTTCGTTATTGGATCAATCTTGGTAATTCTTTTAGGGATATGCGTCTTCCAGTGTTTAAAACCATGTGTAGCTTCAAGTTTTATCAATTTTCATAGTCACTAGTCATGAAATTTCATCTTCAGATTAATCATGTTAGTCTCCACAAGCTCTTTGATATCCCAGAACGACAAGGTCTTTAAGTCGCTTAAGTATCGAAAGTACTGGAGCCCATATTCCCTCTTTATAGCATAGACGTCTAATTCTACAATTCATCCCAGCTAATAATATCCCCTAGAGAAACATCACCATTGTGAGTGAAAAATGCTAGGGGATGTTTGAATTTATGCTCCTAAGGTAAGTCTTTAAACCACAGTTTGCGCATCTCAGCAATCTCCTCTTTCGATAGACGTTTAGGCACTGATCCTTGCTTCACAGCCTCTTCCACTTTACGTTTCAACAGATCATCGTTTTCGGCTGAGAACATTTCAATAAAAGTTGGGAAGTCATCCGTACCCTCACCGACATAATTTGTAGTATCATCGTCATCAGAATCATCCTCCACGATAACCTTATCATAGTCATGTGCTTTAGAAATATGTTCGAAGTGGTAATCTTCAGGCTGGATAGGACTGATGTCGTTGAGCTCGTCTTTGAAGTCAAATTCAAATGATTCTTCATCCATACCTAACATCTTTGCAACCTCTTCCTTCAAATAGTTATTGATATATTCTCCCTCTTCTACATCGTGTTCCAAGTAGAGAATCCTTGGTTTAAGCACAACAGGAACAGTTGACACAGCGGTCACTGTGAGAATTCATGCCTGCTGAGAATCCTTTAAACCATCATACGACTCTCCCTGACCTTGTTCATCATCAAGTTGGTTGGCCGAATCATCCAAGTACACAGAATAATCAATATCATCATTCATTCCAAAATCTATTACAAGATTACCCGAACCTCCCTGATCACTATCATCATTCTTTCTATCACTATCAGATTTCTTCTTCGATACCTCACCTGCTTTGTCTAAGTCCTCATCATCTTTCTCAAGATCTTCATTATAAGAATCAATCTCCTTTATCATCTTTCTTTTCTTCAACACGTCTCCATGTTTCTTAGAAAGATTTGACATGTCGATTTCCACATCCTTTGGTTTTCCTATAAACACAAAATTCATCGTTTGCGCATACACAATCACATCAGAAGATACTAGCTCAGATTCAGCTTCTGGCGTAGCTTTTTCTTCATAGGATCCTCTCCAACCTTTTCATTCCCTTTGCCTTGAACGTCATATAACTCTTTATTTCCGCTGCGAGATTATCCGAGCTTTTTGATAAGTATTTTCTGAAATAAGCTCATCTATCTCTGATTCCTGAGGCGCTCTTCATCATATTCTACCATACGCTGTCACAACCTTTCATTTTCTGACACAAAGCCTGCTAATACATCCTCGAGAATCTTTCGGTCTTCTTCCAGATTCTTTATGCGCTCTTGCAGTTCGGCGATCTTTACGTTGTTCAACATGACTTGATTTTCTAACTCTGTCAGCTTGAATCATTGAACATATTCGTAGTAAACTCTTCACCCCTCGGAGTATCTCCGAAATCAATGTCGAATTGATCTTCTAACCATGAACCCCTTGAAAATAGAGGAGGAGATTTAGTCGTATGAGGTTGAGGGGTTGGTTGTGGAGAAGGTTGTGGAGGTGGTGATGGAGGTGTTGGCTCAACAGTAGATGCTTCAGCAGCTTTCTTTTTCAGTTTACGTTTTGAGCGAGCTGTTGGAGAATTAGTCTTTCTGGATGTTGGCTTCTTTAAACGCTTTGTCGTTGGCCTCTTTGTTGTCTTGACAATTGGAGCATCATTGTCGGAATATGATGGTACATAAGTAGTATCATCCTCTCCTGTCTCCTTTCTTTTACTCTCCTATGCTTTTTAACGTTCTTCAGCCAATCGTTCCAACTCTTTCTCTTTTTCTTGTTCTCTTTCCCAACAATCCTATCCTCGGAATCAGTGCTCGAGGAGGATGCCTCTTCATCTCGACCAACTTCACCGCCAAACATTTGTTGCTCTATGTCAGCAACAACTGTTTCAATGTTCTCTTCAGTTTCTTGCTCATTGATCAAACTTGGACGAGCAGATGCTCGTTTCTTTTATTGAGGGGCAGAGGAGGAGGATGTGGCAGCTATTTTTCTTTTCGTTCCGTTGCTCCCCTTTTTATCTTCTTTCGTAAACCAAGCGCTTCTTTTCGATACAAACCCATCTAACGCATCAATCTCTTCATTTTCATCTCCACTATCATCTTTTCTCCATTTTCCCTTTGGCGGTGCCACATAATCTTTGTTGATGAATGCCCCAAAAACCAGCTTGGCATTAGGGAAAGATTTCAAATGAAGATTCATCTTTTTCAATGTAGAAACATCGATGTGCTCTAGCCTCAGAATATCTTCTTTCTTTTTCTTCAGGTTTTTGTGGAGATGATCCAGCAGCATCTATACAAACCTCGGGTACCGAAGAAATTTTTATCTCTGAATATTCTGTAAATCTGCATAAATATAAGTCTCGAGAAGTTGTACGGAAGATTGAGGATTAGTGCTATAATCATGCACATTTGGTAATCCACAAAGTCGTCAAAGCCTCCTTTTATGTGAATGAGAGCGTGAATAACACAATGAGCAATATATCTGAAGGGTGCGCTCAGATTACCCTTCTTGAATGGAGCTACGTTGATGTATCCTACATATCCCATCCTATAGAAGCACACCTTGACCATGTATTCAGGATAAGCTGTTGGGTCTTCTGCTCAGTCCTTGAAATCTAACACTCTTCGGATCAAATCATCAGTGATTTTCACTTGAATATCTTCGTTATTGATCCTCACTGCAGAAACTATGGCTTTTTCTTCTTCATCATATTGTGCGGCATCCCAAAAGTATTCAACGTGAAATCTATATGTTGTGTGTTTGTCAGTTAAGGCCTTGGTGATTGGCAAATGGCTCAAAAAATCAAGTACTTTTCTATAAGCTGCGATCTCAAGAATATTTTCGTCCAATAAGCAGCATATATTGTGGAATAGAGAAAACGAAGCCTTCTTTTCAAACTTTTCAAATCTTTGACACTCGTACGAGTCACCATTCGTACGAGTCAGATTAACAGTTAACAGTTTAGGTGCATGCTTGAACAAACCCACTCATACGAGTGACTCCTCGTACGAGTCAAAATGATACTTAAACAATTTTAGGTTTGAACAGACTCGCTCGTACGAGTGACTCCTCGTACGGGTCAAAGGATTTCATAACATTAAAGACTTACTCGTAGGAATGATCACTCGTACGAGTGATGAGAATAATCTGATTAAAAAGCTTACTCGTATGAGCGATCATTCGTACGAGTCAGGAATCGCACAAAATAACACCTTTTCAAACCGAACTTAAAACATGTAAATTTTAACAAATTAAATGATGATTTAGAGGCTAAAAGGGCTGATTTGTACAATTTTGTGTTCAATTGTACATTTTACCGGCTCAGTTAGCCTAAATCTACGTTTTATGTCCTTATGGTCCAATTCCGGCATTATAACGGCTCAAATATTGAATTAGTACCTTTTCCATCGAAGAGGTGTGCAAATCAACCTCCCCGAAGAATCAAAGGTACGAAATATGGTCTAGAATGTGAAGAATGAACTGGATCGCTCAGAGAGAATCTACAGTAGCACAGAGTCACAAATGTGACTCGTGCGAGTGAAAGCCCTTTTATATGCGCCAAGTCATTCGTACGAGTCATCATTCGTACGCATGAGGCCTTTGATCACTCGTACGAGTTAGATAGTCACTCGTACGAGTCAGTTTTCTTCACTTTGTAACTCGTTTTGATTTTTTGTGATATTATCTATTTTTACGACCCACTCAGTTGACCAAGTCCAAGTTAATGACCCTAGTTAACCGATTTGCCTACAAAGTCCAACTTAATGACCTTGGTTGACAGCTGTTTGATGAAAACAAATTTCTTTCAAAAAATTTTAATTTTCAAGCTAATGAACTTTGTGAGGTTTCAGAACATCTCTTTATAGATTAGCTCCAAGCCCAGATCTTTAGCAACTATTGCTTTGACTTGGACTAACGGTATTTTCATCATCGGTAGACGAAAAAATGAGATAGAAATTAAATCTTTTTGTGTTTTTCAAAGATTTGCTAAAAGAAAGCTGAAAATCTTTTTGGGTTTTTCTGAAAGAGAAATAAAGTAAATAAAGACGTATTTACAGACATATTTTTGTGAGCTTGTGTTAGTGGATCACATCAGTTATTTAGACAAATCACTAGTACCGTTGATCTTGGTGATAACTTTAAGGTCCTAAACAAATTTATTAGATTGTCAATATACTAATCCATTTTGACTTCTACACATTTCTCAATTGTTTCAAGATATGTTAGATATTTTTAAGGAACATGAAGTAATTGTGTTTCCTATCTCAGAATATACTCTAGTATCAAGATTCCCATAATTTCATATCATAGGTAAATATATCTAATTGATATCTATAAATGGGGTGAATTGCGAGAGCTTGAGAGCTCAAGTTAGTATTTCCATATAGAGAAAAAGATGACGGCTTGACTTTAGGTGGCGTTCCTTTTAGGAGTCTTTTTTTACTGCAGATGTCGTATCTTTTTATGAAATATACTCATTTTTATACAGCTTTTGGAGGTGAATAAGGCTCAAAGTATTATACAAGTTCTAGGTCATTGCCGACACAAAATCAGAAGAACTCGAATAATACCCCAGATATTAACTGAATATAAAGACCTAGTATCAAAGAATCTGGCATTCTCGTAAACGAAATTTTAGGAACTAAGTCCATATATCCAAGAGATGTCGACCCACAAATTACTCAGTTTTTCTTTTAAGTTAATATCTTGAAGAACAATTTACTAAACGTGTGAAGCATATTGGCACATCATTAGTAAGACCTGTTTAATTACCTATTTAAATCATTCCATTTTCTTAGCATATTGTGATAGTCCACTGATGAAATATGATTCCCTCTTTTTCACAAAAATTCTTTTTGTCCCTTTTTTAATGTTTTGTATTTTTCACAACTTTTCTCCCCCTAAAATCAAAAACATATTTTTGGGTTTTTGTTTTTAAGAAAGCAAGAAAAGTATTTACATAAAAACATATGTCATACCGATGAGAATCACGTTAAGTCCTCGTCATCCTCGAATTCAACCTCATTTCCATCCCCTGATGTCAGATTTCTTAAACCATTTAGTTTCAAAAGATTTTTAAATCTTGATATATCAAAAGCTTTGGTGTAAAAATCTGCTTTTTGGTCATCAGTGTGGATTTTCTCAATTCAAACCAACTTGTTCTCGTAATAATCACCGATAAAGTGGTGTCGAATTTCAATGTGCTTAGTGCATGAGTGTCTCAATAGCCGCCTTGTTATCTACATATATGGGCGTGTCAAGAAATTGCAGTCTGAAGTCTCTCATCTGCTGTTGTATCCAGAGTATCTGGGAACAACAGCTGGATGCTGAAACGTATTCAGCTTCACACGTAGAGAGAGCGACCATGGTCTGTTTCTTGCACTGCCACGTTACAAAACGGGTTTCGAAGAAATGGCAACCAGCCGTTGTAGTCTATCCCTTCTTGCTGATGGAAGCCTTGGACTACGAGCCGAGCTTTGTTTCTAACCATGATACCTATATTATCTCTTTTGCACTTAAAGACCCATCGAGTATTAGTGTTTTCATGATGATTAGGTAAGTCAACAAGCTTCCAAACACCAAGTTTCTGGAATTGCAGTAACTCTTCTTGCATTGCATCCACCCAGCTTTCTTCTTTCATAGCGTCTTTCCAGTTTCTTGGTTCTACTTGCGAAAAAACCAGATGTAAAAAAGTATGGTTTCTAGTGGAGCAACTTTTGTATAAAAGCAATTTAGATCCTTATTGATTTGATTTCGAGTTTTCACTCAAGTTTGTAAGTTGCCAATAATATTCTCTGACGGATAGTAAGATAGTGTCCATGGCATCACTTCACTTGGAATGACTACTTGACTTTGCAGATTAGTGACAACTTCATCAGCAACCTTTTCAGAGGGAGTAGCTTCATTTTGTAATTAGATTCATCAGCTTGAGTGTTCAGAAAACTTTGAATCTGTTCTGATCCTTCATTGGAACTAATTCCTCTATCGTCAAAGTAGGTTCTGGATCAAAGTCGACATCAATTGGTAGATGGTTCGGCAGCATTCACGTCTAGTACATTGATTGATTCTTGCTGAGAATTGCTCGGACCTACGTCATAAGAGTTAGAGATAGGTAGTGATGGGGAAATCACCAACGGTCTTGAAACTTATTCTTGATCGGAGATTTGATGTTGTTGAAATAGCATAACAAATTCTTCTTTTGAAGGTACTTCTGGTAGGTCGAATGAATTCCACAACCCGTCGTAATTGAACAGCCACGAATTACCAGGTTTCAATGTACGCGTTGTATATCTATGGCAATCAACATGTTGTGCAAGAATAACCTGGTTAAGACTCGTCAAGAAGACCCTCTTTTGTGGACTAGCATAACCGATGAAAAATCCTTCCAAGGATTTGGCCCCAAATTTACCATCCGGGTCTAGAAGAGTACACGGCGATCCAAATGGTTCCAAAAACGCTAGGTTTGGCTTTCGATGGTTCATAGCTCAAAACATGTCTTGTTGTGAGGTTTGACTGTCAAAACACGATTAAGGGTGTAACACACAGATGCGATTGCTTCACTCCAGAAACTAATAGGAAGTTTTGAATCAGCGAGAATTGTTCTTGCAGCCTCAATCAGTGTACTATTCTTGCGTTCAGCTGCTCCAGTTTGTTGAGGAGTATAGGGGGCGCTGAATTCATGAAGAATACCCTTAGCATTGCAGAATTCGAGCATTCTCTTGTTCTTGAACTCAGTACCATTATCGCTGCGGATTCTCTTGATTGGCCTGTGATATAGGTTTTCAGCTTCCTAAAGAGAATCACAAGACTTTCAAACGTTTCATCTTTACTCTCCAGGAAGAAAACCCATGAGAATCTTGAATAATCATGTGTCACGACCAGGCAATATAGATCTCTAGAGATACTTTTCACGTTCACTAGCCCAAAGAGATCCATATGAAGGCTTTCTAGTGGAAGCTTGATAGAATTAAGTAGCTTTCTGGGTGGGATTTCTTATGCTGCTTCCCCTTTTTGCAGCACAGATAATCATCTGATAAGTGAAAATTCATGAGAGTAATACCCTCCACTAGGTCGTTATGCACCAAATAATTCATCTTTCGCAGGTGAATGTGCCCCATCTTACGATGCCATAGGATTGACTCTTTCTTGGTAACTTTAGATACAAAACATTGAACCTTCTTTGACGTAGTGGATGCGATGGTCATGTCTAAGACATAGATATCATTTCCTCGTGGAGCGCGCATGAGGATCCACTCATCGGGAATTTTGAATCCCGATTTAAGAATTAAGCATTCCTTTTCATTGAAGTGGGTAGTGAATTTCTTATCATAGATTTGCGAGATGCTAAGTAAGTTGTACTCAAGCTCAGCGATATAGTTCACTTTGTCGAAAGACACCACTCCGTTTGTGAGAATACCTTCACCCACTATTCTTCCTCCCTGTGTTCCAGCAAACCCAACATATCCTCTCCGGATAGCTTTTACATTGTATAACAATGCAAGCATCCTTGTCATGTGTCGAGAAGCTCCATTGTACATAATCCACTTTGAAATGATTGACCTCGGGAGCCCCTGCACACATGTGGAAGAAATTACTTAAACAAAGAAACCCAAGCCTGCTTGGTCTTGGGTGGGTTTAGAGTATCAAACTTGGGAACTTTGATATTGACATTTTGTTTAATTTCTGGTTTAGCTGGACTAGGTGTTTTCATTTCTACTTAAGATGGTTTGATTTTTTCTACCCAAGTTGCGTTTTCAGAGCTGCCTTTGTGGAATAGAAGTTTGAATCCTTTTGACGATTCTTGGTAGAAGTTTCACCAAACTCAAATTTTGAATTATGTTGAATTCATGATGTCACATTTTTGTTGAATTCATTATTTCTTTTAAGAATTTGTTTTGGTACAAACTTGGGTGCTTTTTACTTCACATCTTCTGTAGATCTGCTTGAGTTGTAAACAGGTTTTGGATTTCTTTGAGAACATTGTTGTGCAATATGCACGACATTGTTACATTTGTAGCACGTCCTGCTGACATTTCTAATAGAGGAATCCAAATCCTGTTTACTACTCTCCTTTTCTTTTTTAAATTCATCATTAGATTGTTTACCAATGCTCTCTTTTTCTTTTTAGTGTTTGTCCCATAGACAAAATCAATTTTCTTCGCAAAGTTCAATTTTTGAAACTTGTTCTTTCTTTGCTTTTGATAACCCAAACCTGCTCTCCTGTTTTCAGGATAGTCCCTGTCATTCTGATGGTGTTTTTGTAGACACATTTTGATTTAGAATAAAATGATGCATCTCGTTTTTCTACATTAGAATGGCTGACTTCAACTAGCTTGAACAACTTATCAACTTGATCAAGACTAACATTCTGAATTGGGAAATCCTCATCGGAATATAGTTTATCTGATCCGTTCATTTTGTACACGACTAGATTTGGATCATTGTTTAAACTATTTTCTGATGATACAACATCCAATTCAGATTTTTCAAGATTCAACTCTTCACTTTCAAAAATAGAACTTTCAGATTTGTCAGACTCATATTCCAAAACATTTTCGACCACAGTTTTTACCATTTCAGATTCACAATCATTTTCTGCTTTGGTGTAGTTACATCAATGTTCGCAGTAACTCGTTTTTCTTCTCAGCTTTCAATTTTAATTGAGTGCCTTTTCAACCCCTGATGGTTTCTTTCTTGCATAGCTATCCCGCAAGGGCGGTGGAACATAATCGTAACCTACACTTTTGTGTTCATCAATTTTATTGTCTTCCTTGCTTTCAATTTTTAGAAGAATGTGATCAATGACGTACGAACTGGTAGAATAACTGATTAACAACTTGTTAACCCGTTCAGTTTCGATTTTCATTTTCTCCAGTTCACTTTTTAGCTCGGCAATTGTAATTAAATGAATATTGATGGCCATTTGTTTGTCCATTACAGTTGCCTTGAGCATCGAAAGTGTCTTGTCATTTTCTCTGATCACTTGTTCAAATTGTTTAATTGTTTTACTTAATTTGTCATATGCTTCTTTTGTTGTATTATAATCACATGACAAATTATCTGAATGACTTTTCAGCTCTTTTTATCTTGTTTCTTTTTTCAACACACTCAATGCATGGCTCTTTGCACTTCATGCAAGGTGTTTCTTTTACTAACTCATTTACTGACAGATTTACCGATTTGTCTCTAGCTTCTTGAGCTTCCTCAGTAACTACCTCATTCACGTTAGCCATTAGACCTTTGTCGGCTACGTCAGTTAGATTCTCCAAAGTCAACTCCTTGGTCACATCAATCATTTCCTCTATTTCAGACTTTTTCTCTTCTTGACATGGTGGTTGATAGCTTGGTTCAAAATAACCTGCAAAAGTTTTAAGAATGTCAGTAGGCAAAAGATATTTAAATGCACTATTTAAGAGTTCTTCTTCTTCCTCTGACGACATGTTGTAATATTCTTCTGGTGCTTCGTCAAAGGATGCCTCAACAAATTCTTCTTCTGCCTGTAGGTCCCCTAGTCCGTATGGATCTTCACAGAACCGTCTATCTAATCTAGAGTGCGGAATCCCCTAGATCAGATTTCACAGAAACAAGAACAAGAACACGAACACAATTCCTTTCAAACTGTCTTCTATTGATTATCTAACACAAAGTGTTTACAATCAATTCAAGACTCTCACTCAACTCTCTCTGAACAACTAAATCAGCAACATGATCAATAGAACCAGCAACCTCAACCCTATTGCAAACCTTTCTATATATAGAGATAGCTTATGCAACTAGGCTAGGGTTTCCCTACAAGGACTGCTAATGGGTCAGCCCAATTCGCCTATCATGTGCTATTTAGTGTCTAGTTCAGCCCAATTATTACAAAACTAAACCGCTAACTGTTTACCATTTTACTAATTACACGATATCCAAAGACCAAATCTAAGCTGGTGTCACAAATACGCACCAACAAACTCCCCCTTGAGAATAGCTTCATAAAATAACTTAGTCTTCAGTCTTCTTGCAATCTTTAACTTCTTTGAAAAATGTTGGTCTTTGGATAGCTTCAGCTTTAACACCTTCTGTCAGCAACAGACTCCCCCTAAGCTGATGTATCCAATCACCAAATCTTCTAAATCGTTAGCTTTTGAGAAAACTCTAGTTTAGCACTTGCACAACAATCTTCAAAACTCTTCAACTTTGTCTGCAATGTAGAAAGGAGATTCTACCATGCATCCAAGAAAACTCCTCTTCACCAAACTTCTCAGCAACACACTGCTACAATCTGTATACAATAAAACAAACATCTCGAGAAACCATAAGAATTTTTCAACGCAAGTTAAACAAATTATTATTATTCAAGAGATAGTCAAACTGTATCACAGATTAAGCACTTCTCAACTCAAACTGCATACTCAAATTTTAAAGCACACAGAACTTGCAAGATCGTAAAAATTTTGAACTCATCTTCTAACACTGTCTCCCCATTGTTGGTACATATTTATGACAACAGCTTAATAGTTTGCTAGTTTAGTCTTTGGATATTTTGTATTGGCTTAGTATTTGTGCTTAGCTTGTTTAGAGTATTAATGGGTTTGGAGAATGGCCTAGCCCAGTCTAAAGCCTGGTATGCAGACATGTAGTATATATACATGTTGTACATTAGGGTTTTGGGTATGACTTAGGGAAGAACAACAGAGAGGAGTGTGAGAAAAATCTACAGAGAGTGGCTGAGAGATTTCTAGAGAGTCTTGAATTCATTGCAAACCATTGTGTTGCATAATCAATAGAAGACAGTTTGAAGGTGATTGTGTTCGTGTTCGTGTTCTTGTTTCTGTGAAATCTGATCTAGGGGATTCCGCACTCTAGATTAGATAGACGATTATGTGAAGATCCATACGGACTAGGGGATCTACAATTGGTATCAGAGCATTCGGCTATTGATTTTGCTCGCTTCAGAATCGTAACAACAGAAAAGTTGGGTTTTTTGGACGTTTTGGAGGTTGTTTTGAAGTTTGTGATGGTTGAATTAGGGTTTTGGCGGCTGTTTTAGGGTTTCTGCAGTGATTTCGGATTAACAGCAGGCATTTCGGATTGAAGAAAGGCATCTCGGATCAAAAGTGAAGCATTTCGGATTGCAGACTTGAATTTCGGATCAGAAATCTGCATTTCAGATCATCAGACTTGCAATTTGGATCTGGAAAACTTGCATTTCGGATCAGAAAAGTGTAATTCGGATCAGAAAAGCCCATTTTGGATTCCATTTCGGATTGAATTTCGGATTAGAATCTATTTCAGATTGAATTCCGGATCAGAAGTGTATTCCGGATACCATCTCGGATCAGAATAGTCTATTCCTGATTCCATTTCAGACCAGAACAATGCATTCCGGATTTCATCTCGGACCACTATTCTGAATCACCATCTCGGATTAGCAATTCGGATTACTGTTCCAGGTTTTCATCTCGAATTGTCAATCCAAGTTACTGTTGCGGATTTAACATTGTTCCGAGTTATATACAAAAGGTGGAAAGTTAACCAGCTGACGTAACAGAGTTAAACGTTTTGGACATAGAATTTGATCCATAAACATTCTTGACAAACCAGTTGCACGGTTAGGCTCGTGTGATTTTTAGGAAAAAAATGCACGAAAATTCCGAAAATCACTATCGGACAATATACATCATTGGATTTGTATCGTCGAGACGAGTCTAACGGTACAATTTGGTAACAACACTTTTCGGACAAAATTTTGAACATTTTTAATGGTACCATTATGGTAAAACACGAAGAAGGACCAGAAGAGAGGTTAGATTTAGGTTTTGCCACAGGTATACCAAAATCCATTTAAACTAATACTCTGCGTGGTGAAGATGGTCAGAATGAATAATAGCGGTAAGTGTCTTAGTGACGGCCCAAAGTTAATGAATGCTGAACTATATGTAGACTGGAAACAGAAGTTGAGGCATTTGTTCAATGTGAAGATTCTAAGATGTGGAGCTGTATGTTTGATGGGTATACTGCTCCCACACGTCGAGTTAACGGAGAATTCTGGTACTTTCATATGAGCAAATGGAAGACTATGAGAAACGTAAGTCTGAGGTTGAGAAGAAAGCTTTAGCAACGATAAAGATGTCCTTGCCTACTGATATGAAACACATTTGCAATAGGTATGGATTGTCTAGAGAGCTGTGGGAAGCTTTAGAAAAACGTTATCAGAGTTCTTCAAGACGAAGTACCTGTGAACAAGCATGTTTACCTAAGACTGGTGCTATGAAGAATGAAGAAGTAGCTGCTAAGAAAGAAGAAAAGCAAGAAGCTGAGAAGGAGAGAATGGAAGTCAATGATGCAAAAGCTGTAGTGTGCATGGATGATACAGATGAGCTTACAACAAAGGTACAAGTACAATTTCAATCTGTAAGTTATACTTGTCATAATTGCACTGAAGTACAAGGTAAAGTTGACAAATTATTGGAGCAAAACAAAATTTTGTTAGCTGAATTAGAAAATCAGAAAGACTCAAATGTTCTTTTGAGTAAAAGTGAGTCAATAGTTTAAATAAACTCAAATCAAATGAACAAGAAATCAACAGTTTGATAAGCAAAGTCAATGAACTAATACAGATCATTAATTTGGCTCGTGAGACTGTGAAGGATTAGACTAACGAGCTTTCAGAAAGGTGCACAGAATTGGATAGTGCACAAGCCAAAATTGTTGAGCTTCAGGAAAAGTTAGACGAATTTGGAGAATCCTCGTTAGTTAGGACTCAAATTCAGAAAATTTTGAAAAGGAGTAGTGATAAAAGAGGAGTGGGGTTTAGTAAAGCTTCATCTTCTGAGGATCAGGATTATAACTTTTTACCAAATAAAATGAGCTAACAGATTTTGTGCCTACTACACAAGATGTTGTGGATCCGATAACCGTTGACATACCTAATAGTCCAGTTTCTTTGAAAGAATCGGCTGGGTCTTACAGTACACCTCATAAAGTGGATGAGGATACTAAAGACCAAATAGTCAAAACATTTAAAAAGAGATCTAACCGAAAGAAAGTTTTTAAGAAAAGATCCTGTTTTAAATGTCACAACAAAGTACATGTGGCTAGTTGTTGTCCTTTTAAAAAGGGTAAGAAAGTAGAGGCTGAGGTTGAAGTTAATGATGGAAATCAGGTTGGTGCAAATAAAAATGTGAAATTCAGTTTTCAGACATATCAACCAAGATTTCAACCTAAACCTTCAACATCAAGATGATTTGTTGGTTCAAGAAACTCTTCTCCTAAATCATATCATGATAATGGTCAATCAAATTCTTTTCAAAGTAAAAATTTTGGATATCGAAATCGATACCAAACTTCTGGTAATCGAAACCTTCAAAGAAGAAATGAATATAGGGGTTTTAGTAAATCAAATGTTCAAAACAATCCAAAATTTTTTCAAAGATAAGATTATGATAATGGGAGAAGAAGGTTTCAAGATAATTACTTTCAAAGGTTGGAAAATCCGAGAGTTTATTGGAATTCTCGCGATCAAAGATCTCGGTGAAAATTATAAATCATCTCCAACAACTTGGAAGACATCCAACACACCAGTAGGGTGTGATGGATATTGGCTTGGATCCCCCAGTCTAACTAAGTGGTTGAGTGTGTGCAGGATTACCAAGAAGGATTGTTGATGTGTTCAACAGTGGTTATTCCTGTAAATCATCTGAGGTGAATAGTAGGTTACACATGGTAACGAATTATTTACTTTTGTGTTAGATACTAGTTTACTAAAAGTGAAAAACCTTTTGTCAGGTTGAAGTGGGAGTCTGTTTATATTTAAATTTCTGTTTTTATAACCGTATTCCATAAAAACAAAAATTTAGGAGGAGAAATTTCCCTTAGCCAAAAAGAATTTAGTTAGTGCGTGAGTTTAGGGAGAGTAAGTTGAAAAGTTTAAAGTTTTTTTTTTGAATTAAAAAATTAAAAATGAGTTTCACTGTGTGGAAAAGAAGAAATGATAGTACATCAGCAAGTTAGACTGTCACACTGAAACTGAAATTAAATTGCTTAAGTGTGATAGCAACTTCATGATATGATGTACCAGTAGGCAAAAAGCATGAAATAATCAACTTACCTTGGTGATACACAAATAATAAACTGTGTATGAGTGGGTAACATATCAGTGGCGTATGGTTTTATAACCTTAAAATCTTGCGTTGATAGATTGCCAAAATCTAAGGTTTTAGGTCTTTATATCGTTATTTCATCTGGGTATCAAGGTTGTCCTTCTGCTGCATCCAGATTGCTTAAGTGTGATAGCAGCTTCATCATATGATGTACCAGTAGGCAAAAAGCATGAAATAATCAACTTACCTTGGTGATACACATATAATAAACTGTGTATGAGTGGGTAACATATCAGTGGCGTATGGTTTTATAACCTTAAATCTTGCGTTGATAGATTGCCAAAATCTAAGGTTTTAGTTCTTTATATCGTTATTTCATCTGGGTATCGAGGTTGTCCTTCTGCTGCATCCAGATATATGCTGACCTAGACACAACCAGGATATCTTAAAGGAGCTAAAATGCCAAATCCAAAAAGTTGAAGAAGCTCTCCTAGTGAGGCATTCGAATGTGCAATTGCATTATTCGTACCAAAATTTGGTATTTGCCCTAACCCTCGTTGGATATTGGTCTCTTTGTTGTATGGAGGTACTGACCTGATCACCAATTATCTAACGTTGTAATTCAAAAGAATGAAATTCGATATACTCACCTACTACGATGAATTTTTGTGCATACCTTGATCGTGGGGGTATGTCCTGAAGTGGGACACACTAGTATATCAGTATAAATTATCTAAACATATCACTAGGTAATGGTACTTGAAATGTTCATGTATTTTGTTTATGTGGATAAACAATACTGGTAATCGTCTTGAACTGTTTTTCATGAATATTGCATATAGAATAATCAAATAGTGTAAAAACAGTTTGATAGTGCTGATATGATCTTCTTAACGGTGATTCTCACAAAAATAGAGTGTTTATTTTCTTGTTAGTTATTTGTTTTTAGAAAATGTAAAAATACAAAAAGATTTGTTTTTAAAGTCTCTCAGTTTGATCAGATAAGTTGTTTGTTTTTGCATGATAAGATAAAATATTGGCTTATCTTTAATGTAGAAAAGGACTAATGGTTTTTGGAGTTACTTGCTTGCGTTTCTAAATAGATTGATGCGGTTATCAAATTGAAGTGCAGAATTTAAGTAAAGTACATTTTAAGAATGGAGTGCAGAAAGTGTGTAGATGCATGGTAGGATCCTTCTACTACATTGCAAAGGGAGATATAGATAAATTTGGTGATATGAGCTTAACCAGAGAATGCTAGCTCGCTAATCTACAACGAATGAAAGTTTTGGAGATTGGAAGCATCATCTATCCAAAGAGCAAAAGATCACAAGATGTTTGAAGATAAAATTACACTATGAAGCTATTGTCAAAGGGGAGTCTGTTGGTATATATTTGTGACAACAGCTTAGTAGTTTGCTAGTTTAGTCTTTGGATATTTTGTATTGGGCTTAGTATTTGTGCTTTGCTTGTCTAGAGTTGTAATGGGCTTGAAGAATGGCCTAGCCCAGTCTAATTCCTGGTATGCAGACATGTAGTATATATACATGTTGTGCATTAGGGTTTTGGCTATGACTCAGGGAAGAACAACAGAGAGGAGTGTGAGAAATCTATAGAGAGTGGCTGAGAGATTTCTAGGGATTCTTGAATTAATTGTAAACCATTGTGTTGGATAATCAATAGAAGACAGTTTAAAGGTGATTGTGTTCGTGTTCGTGTTCTTGTTTATGTGTAATCTGATGTAGGGGATTCCGCACTCTAGATTAGATAGACGATTCTGTGAAGATCCATATGGACTAGGGGACCTACACCCCTATCGGTAACAACTCCTCCACGAACAACCAATATCCGTACAATAAGAATTTACAAGAAAATGAAATCTTTTTGGATTTTTATATTTTCTGAAAGCAAATAAATAACAAAATAATAAACACTCTGTTTTTGTGAGTATCACCGTTAAGAAGATCATATCAGCAACATCAAACTGTTTTCACACTATCTGATAATTCTATATGCCATACTCATGAAAAACAGTTCAAGATGATTACCAGTATTGTTTATCCACTTAAACAAAATACACGAACATTTCAAGTACTAGTACCTAGTGATAAATTTAGATAATTTATACTGATATACTAGTGTGTCCCACTTCAGGCCGTACCCCCGCGATCAAGGTATGCACAAAAATTCATCGTAGTAGGTGAGTATACCGACATTTATCCTTTGTTATTTACAATGTTAGATAGTTGGTGATTAGGTTAGTACTTCCGTACAGCAAGGAGACCAATATCCAAAGAGGGTTAGGGCAAATCCCAAATTTTGGTACGAATAATGCCATTTGCACATTTGAATGACTCTCTTAGAGAGCTTCTTCAATTTTTGGGATTTGTTATTTTAGCTCTTTTTAGATATCATGGTTGTGCCTAGGTCAGCATATATCTGGATGCAGCAGAAGGACAACCTTGATACCCCGGATGAAATAACGATATAAAGACCTAAAACCTCATATTTTAGCAATCTATCAACGCAAGATTTAAGGTTATAAAACCATAAGCCACTGATATGTTACCCACTCATACATAGTTTATTATATTAGTATCACAAAGGTAAGTTGATTATTTCATGCTTTTTGCCTACAGGTACATCATATGATGAAGCTGCTATCACACTTGAGCAATTTAGTTTTAAATATGAGTGTGACAGTCCAACTTGCTGATGTACTATCATTTCTTCTTTTCAACAGAGTGAAAACTCATTTTTGATCTTCTATTTTTTTATGTTTTTGATTTTTGAAAAGCAGTAAATTATTTACAAAGTATTTTTATGGAAAAATGGTTATTCAGGATTCCTCATCCCGTTGAGTTCGACTAAATGTTCAAAACGAGCCCTGTCAAATGCTTTTGCGTAAAGATCTGCCAGGTTATCTAGTGTGTCGACTCGATGCAGTTCAATTAATTTCTTTTCAGCACAATCCCATATAAAATGATGACGAATGTCAATATGTTTTGTGCGACTGTGTTTTACGGGATTGTTGGTGATTGAAATAGTGGCATTATTGTCTATCATAATAGGAGTGCGAGTGAAATTCAAACCGTAATCACGCATCTGCTGTTGGATCCAGAGAACCTGAGAGCAACAGCTACCCGCAGCAATATATTCAGCTTCACACGTCGAGGTAGACACGCAAGACTGCTTCTTGCATTGCCATGACACTAGCCTCCCTCCTAAGAACTGACAACCACCTGTGGTAGACTTCCTTGTAGATTTGCATCCTCCAATGTCCGAATCAGTGAAACAACAAACTTCAAATCAGTAGCAGCTGGATATCATAACCCAAGTTTAGGTTTCCCCTTCAAGTAACGAAGAATCCGCTTCACCGCTTACATGTGTGACTCTTTTGGATTTCCTTGATATCTGGAACAAAGACACACTGCGAACATGATGTCGGCTCTTGAAGCAGTCAAGTACATCAGGGAACCAATCATTGCCCTGTATTGAGTTAGATCAACATCCTCCACACTCTCATGACCTGGACCAAGATTGTGATTCTCAAAGATAGGTGTATTGAAAGTAGCGTAATCTTCCATTTTGAAACAAGAAAAAATGTCATACACGTACTTCGTCTGATGTATGAACATCCCATCCTTCTTTTGTTCAACTTGTAAACCCAAAAAGTAGGATAATTCATGCATCGCACTCATCTCAAACTTGCTCTTCATTACCTCCTTGAAATCATGACACATGTTCTCATCAGATGACCCAAAAATGATGTCATCTACGTATACCTGTACCAACAGAAAGTCTTCCTTCCTCCTTTTTATGAAAAGTATACTGTCAATCTGCCGTCTTTTGAAACCATTCTTTAACAAATGTGCTGACAGTGTCTCATACCACACCCTAGATGCCTGTGCAAACCATACAATGCCTTATCAAGTCGATAGACTCGATCTGGATAGTCTAGATCAGTAAACCCATCTGGTTATGAGACATACACCACTTCTTAGACTTTCCATTAAAGAAACGCACTCTTCACATCAAGTTGGTAAACTTTGAAGCCCTTGAATGAAGCAAAAGCTAGGAACAAACAAATTGCTTCCAACCTTGCTACTGGTGCAAACACTTCATTGTAATCAATCCCCTCTTGCTGATGG
This sequence comes from Scalesia atractyloides, assembly GCA_947069175.1. Lineage (NCBI taxonomy): Eukaryota > Viridiplantae > Streptophyta > Magnoliopsida > Asterales > Asteraceae > Scalesia > Scalesia atractyloides. Next base: position 47,940,439 of record CAMTDV010000029.1, on the reverse strand, counting down.
AACCCTTTCACCACCAACCGAGCCTTATTCCTTATCATGATCCCTCAGTCATCTTTCTTGCACTTGAACACCCACTTAGTGCCGATTTCCTTCTCTCCTTCAGGCAAGTCAACTGGCTCCCAAACTTTCAACTTCTTAAACTGAGCTAGTTCTTCTTGCATAGCTTCAAGCCAACAATTTTCTTTTAGAGCCATATGAACATTCTTCGGCTCCTCTTGGGCAATAAAGCAGCTATACAAACACTCATGAATCAACCCAGTCTTCTGAATCGAAGTAAATAAATAGGAACCTTCGATCACACCTCTTCTCGTCTGAACACCTGTAGTAGCATCACCTATGATGTTTTCAACTGGATGATCTCTGTGTACACGTGTGGTAGAAATGGTGTCGACAACTAGATTATCTCCTAGATTTGATCCAACCTCCCCCTGAATATTAGCAAACGGATTAGTGAAGTCCTCCCCCTGAATGAGTTCAGACTCACTAACACTAGAGTCCTCGGAGCTACACTGGAAGAAGTTTCTGGAGCATCTGTCATCGATACACTCGATCTAGGCATGAAGACACCCTCGCCATCTCCACTGATCACAGACTGAATCACCTGAGACTCATCTGCATTGGAAAAATCAGGAATATTAAATGATTTAAAAACACTTCATAATCATATAATATAGCAGGACCACTCGAAGATTATTGAGGTGAATAACTAGTGATTTCCATGTTAAACACCACCTCAATTTTACCAGTTTTTAGATTAAAGCCCCTTTTATTCGGTGTTCCAGGCATATATCCTAGAAAGTAACCCTCATCAGCTACTTCACCAATTTTTGCTTATCTTTGTTTCGCACAATGGTGCAGGGTAATCCAAATGGTTCAAAGCCTTTTAAGTTTGGTTTTTGGTTAAACAATAGTTCGGGACATGTTTTGTTAAACCATTTAACTGTCAAAACTTTGTTCAGGACATAACAAGTTGTGTTCATAGCTTCTCCCCAGAAAAGAACTGGAAGCTTTGAATTTGAAAGCATAGTCCTTGCAGCTTCAATCAACGTCCTGTTTTTCCTCTCAGCGACTCCATTCTGTTGAGGTGTATAAGGAGCAGAAAATTGATGTTCAATTCCTTTGCAAAGACAATAGAGATCAAGAATCTGATTCTTGAACTCCGTGCCATTATCACTCCTTATCCTCTTGATCCGCGCATCATGGACATTTTCCAATTTGTAAAGCGATCTATCAGCATCTCCGCTGTCTCATCTGTTGTACCTAAAAAGAAAACCCATGAATATCATGAGTAATCATCAGTGACAACTAAACAATAGTACTTCCACCTATGCTTCTTATGTTCACTGGATCGAATAGATCCATATGAAGTAATTCATGAGTGGCATCTATGGAATTTACTGTTTTAGACTTGGGAGGTTTGTTATGTTGTTTTCCTTTTTGACATGAAAGACATTTATCTTCCACGTGAAACCTCTGCATTGGCACCCCTTCCACTAACCATTTTTAATAATATAGTTCATTTTTCGGTAGTGGATGTGGGCCATGCGTCTGTTCTACAACAATGACTTAGCCTCAGATGCTTTTGATAGTAAACACTCCACCAAGTGGAAGAATCCTTAGCACTCATGTCCATGACATATGTGCCGTTTCTCCTTGGCGCTCTCATGACTATCCAATCATCCGGTATCACCAAACCAGGTTTCAACAACAAAGCTTCAGACTTTGTAAAGTGGACCGAGTGACCCTTGTCGCAGACTTGATACACGCTCATCAGATTGTGCTTCAGCTGCTCAACATAGTTCACTTTGTCCAGTGTGATCATCCCGTTGGTCACTTTTCCTCGACCTGTACTGTGCCCGCCTTTAGCACCTGCAAAATTCACATAACCACCATCTATATTCTCAAACTCTGTCAACAGCCTACCATCCCCCGTCATGTGCCTGGAGCAGCCACTATCAACATACCACAAGTTGATAATCCTCCTTAGCAGCTCCGCACAAGCCAACAAAATTAGTTAGATTGGGGGACCCAAGCCTCAATGGTTTGGGTCTTCCAGATTCATCAACCACAGGAATATCCATCCAGTATCCATCACTCCTAACAAGATTCTTGGATCTTAGACCTGTTGATGGAAATGGTTTTTGATTTCCACTAGGTCTCTAGTCCTGAGGTTTCCTAAACATGTTTGGACTTTGCGACCTTTGGAAATTATGATTTTGGTTCTATGAATTTTGATGATGATAATTTCTAAAGCCATCGTTATAAAAATTTCAACTACCAACATTCCGGTATCGAGTTTGATATTGACCTTGACTTCTGAAATTACTTGATCGACCATTAAAGTCATTCATTCGTGGTGAACTACTTCTAGGTCTTCATATCTTCTTGATGTAGATGCAGGCTGAAATTTGTTGATTTCTTTTAAAACGAGGAACTTGGTGAGTTCCTTTTGCAGCCTTATCTACACAACAGCAACATTATGTTGCCTGGTAGCAGATATCTTTGGTGAGTTACCTTCTTCTCACCATCACCACTTTTTGCTGGTGATTTTTCTCTCTGTCTCTCACTCACCTATGCTTCACTCTTTTTGTTAGGATAACAGCTAGTTACATGTCCCTTTTCGTGACATTTCAAGCATGATTTTCTAACCGAAAGCTTCTTAATTGAAGCCTCTTACTTAGATTCATCAGGTGACGGTGATGATGAAGATGATGCCTTAGAAGGATCTTGTTTAGTTTGCTTAACTTCTGATTTTTCTTTGTTTTTAGCAAACTGCACATTGGACTCTTTTGTAATAACAGTGACCTCTTCCTTCATATTGCTCCCTTGACAAAATCAACCTTTTTGACAAACATTTGCTTTTGATTTTTAGGGTGTGTATTCTTTGTTTTCAAAACCTTGTCTCCATTATTATCCTTCTTGGCGTTCTCAGAACCATCAACATTTCCTGAGGTGGAACTACGAGGTGTAGTTGACACAAAGTCTGTTAGCTCTTCCTCGTCTGACAAGAAAGAATAATCGTGACCAAGAGGTGGTGGAACTTCATTTAAACCTTTGAAGCCCACACATGTCTTGTCATTACTCTTCTTCAGGCCATTCATCGTATGTTTCATAACAAAAGATGAATCTTAAATTGATTTAATTTCTTTTCAAGTTCACAAATTTTATGTTGTGCTTCAGACAACTATTTGCATTTTTCAGAAACCTCTTTTGTTTTCTCACTCATCGTATCATGAGCTAAGTCAATAACTTGAATTTTTTCGTTTAGTTTACAGGTTAAAATATTGATTTCTTCTGCATAACCTTTAATTTTATTCAAGTATAATGACTCATTTCGTTTTAAGAAAAAGTTTGATTCTTTTAGGTTCGAGAGCTCATTTACTAGACATTAGTTTTGTTTTGTTAATGTGTCAACCTCACTTTGTAGTTCACGACATTTTAGACAAACAGAACTACCAGAGTTAGAATGTACCTCTCCTTTTGATTTGCATAGATCAGCCTTGAAAGCAGCAAAAATCAGCAGCCATCTTCCTCTCTGCAGCATTCTGTTCTCCATCAGCTTTTTCAGCTACCTTCTCCTGCTCTACCTCAGCATCAGCTTTCACTTCTTCATTAGCAACAGGAGCTATCTCAGCCATGAACGTCTGTGATGCATTGTTATCACCCTCCAAATGAACACTTATCATAAGATTCCTCTCTAGCAGTAGAGATTAGGGCCTTTGATCCAGTGTTGGTTGACGCATTCTTGTTGCTTGAACCATGACCAGGAGAATCTTGAAAGGATGAGTTAGAACGAGATTCAGTTTTTGGTCGTTGACATTCTCTAGCAAAATGTCCATAGTTTTGACAATTGTAACGCTTCACTTTCGACTTGTCAAAGCCCACACTCTTTCCAACGAACTTCCTGCCCTTCTGTTCATGAACCTCTTCACTCTTCTAGAGATCATTGCCATCTGCTATTGTAGATCATCTCCTCCATATCATCAGGGTCGATCTGATCATAATCTTCATCAAACGTAGCATGATCAGATATTCTTCCCTGAATGTAGTTCTCGTAGGAAGCAATGAAAGAAGCAAGCAATGCTAGGTGATCTTCAGCACTTTTGACACTCAGAGGCATAGACTTAGTATTGCTATTACTATTACTTGATTGTTGTCTCTTTGCCCGAGGCCTCCTGAAGCAGCAACAAAACATACTTCACCATCAGAATTTGTCACCATCTACTCATTTTCACATAAGAGAAACACAGTTGTAGTGTCACTTGAAGCATTGTTGGAAGATGAAGGTGTAAGTCCTTTATAAATTCCCGGATCTTGAACCTGATCATTACCCGTTTCCTTCTTCTTCATATTGAGCTCATAAGCTCTCAATTTTCCAACAACCTCTTCTAAGTCTTTCGTTTCATAATCTACTTCACCCTTTATCATCAGAGTATAAATATCCCACTTTGCAGGTAAAGCATCCAGCAACTTGTCGTTTATCTCCACATCCGTGTATCCCTCTATGTCATAATTGTCCATTTCTGACATCAGATGATAGTATCTCGTGATAATATCTTCAAGGAATTCATTCCTCATGACTTTAAACATAGCAAATTGTTTCTTCAGCAGATCCACCTTGTTCTTCTTCACATCAGTAATGCCCTCATACCTCTTCTCTAGGGCATCCCACATCTCCATCGACGTAGTATAATGCTTGAATGTATGTTTGATGCCATCAGCTAATGACATCTTTATAGCATCCAAGGCTTTCTTCTCAGACTTATACATCCTATTTTCAGCTTCAGACATATTCACATAAGCAGTAACCCGTTGTCTGCCCTCCAAGTCATGCGTTGGGTTAGCGAATCCATCTTGAATACAGATCCACATCCGTGTGTCCTAGTATTCAATAAAGGATTGAAACCTGTCTTCCATGTAAGGTAATTCTCTACCTTTAGCATTTTTGGAGGTTTGTTAGTCGTGCCAACCTCGTGCTCCATTCTTAACAGTTCATTTAGGTTAGACATATTCGAAATTTTTACCAAACCGGCTCGTCAAAAACGTTAAAACTTGTTCGAAATGAGTGATTACCAAATTATACTGCTAGACTCGTCTCGATGATACGATTCTAATGATGGAATTTTTTTTCCTTAAAAATCACACGAGCCTAACCGAGCAACCGATTTGTCAAGATTGTTTATGAATCAAATTTTGTGTCCGAAAACGTTTAACTCTGGTTACGTCATCTAGTTAACTTTCCACCTTTTTGTATATAACTCGGAACAGTGTCAAATCCGGAACAGTAACTCGGATTGACAATCCGAGATGAAAACCCAGAACAGTAATCCGAATTGCTAATCGAGATGGTGATTCGGAATAGTAATCCGTGGAATGGTACTATTCTTATCCGAAATGGAATCCGAAATAGACTATTCTGATCCGAGATGGAATCCGGAATAAACTTCTGATCCAAAATTCAATCCAAAATGGAATCCGATATGGGCTTTCTAATCCGAATTGCACTTTCTAAACCAAAATGTAAGTTTTCCTGATCCGAATTGCAAGTCTGATGATCCGAATAGCAGATTCTGATCCGAAATTTAAGTCTTCAATCTGAAATACTTTTCTTTTTGATCCGGAATGCAAGTCTTCAATCCGAAATGCTTTGTTGTACTCCGAATTCGCTGCTAACCCTAGAAACACTAGTAGAAAGCCTAGTTCAGCCAGCACAAACTCCAAAACAACCTCCAAAACGTCCAAAAACCAAATTTTTCTACAGTTACGATTCTGAACCGAGCAAAATCAAGAGCCAAATGCTCTGATACCAATTGTAGGTCCCCTAGTCCGTATGGATCTTCACGATATCTTCTATCTAATCTAGAGTGTGGAATCCCTTAGATCAGATTTCACAGAAACAAGAACAAGAACACGAACACAATTCCTCCCAAACTGTCTTCTAGTTGATTATCTAGCACAAAGTGTTTACAATCAATTCAAGACTCTCTCTCTCAACTCTCTCTGAACAACTAAATCAGCTACACGATCAACAGAACAACAACCAACAACCTCAACCCTAATGCAAACCTCCCTATATATAGAGATAAGTTATGCAATCTGGGCTAGGGTTTCCCTACATGGACTGCTATTGGGTCTAAAGCCCAGTTCTCCTACCATGTACTATTTAGTGTCTTGTTCTGCCGAATTACTTCTAATTCACTATTATAAAACTAAACCCGCTAACCGTTTATCATTTTACTAATTACAAGATATCCAAAGACCAAATCTAAGTTGTTGTCACAAATATGCACCAACACTGTCTGTTTGGTTCTTCAAATATCTCAGCTACCAGTGCGAGGCTTTCATACTTTGAAATGTATTTGTTTCCGTCGGACCCTTCATCTTCTTAGGTAACAAACAAAGCCTTATCTTTTGAGTTTGATGGACCATCTTCGATCTGCACTAACCTTGTCTAAGGTTGGGGTCGATGATATATGGCCCTTTTGTAGTAATCATCTGCAAATGGATTCTGATTTCCTTTGACTTCCCTGTTTAGGCACTCTCTCTTTAGATGTCCCTTTTCTCTCCACTTGAAGCAAGTAACTTAGCCTTATCAAAACCGAGTTTTCCGTCTAGACCTCCCACACTGTTTCTTCCTGTGATTTCCAAAAAGCGTTGAGCTCTACGACAATTGACGCCATGCACCATTTAATATCAATAAATTCCAACTCAACTGGATCAATCTGATCATAATCTTCTTTGGTCATTTCAGGATTCCTAATCCTTCCAGCTACCTGACTTTCGTATGATTCGAGAACTTATACAAGCAAGGCCATGTGTTTTTGGCGTGTTTTCATTGAAATCCGGTGCGTTTTCAAGATTCATAGCAATGTTGCATTGAAGAATTTGCTGGTTTGAATTAGGTGGATTGTTTTAACTGTTCTGATGATTACTTGACTTTATGAAGATTGAGGAGTTTGAGGAGAAATAGGGTTGCATGAAGAAAATGACTGAAACCCACTAGATTGGTTTGTTGGTGGACTTGTAGTATTGTTGGCGCTGAAGGTGGTTTGAACCTTGGGACTTTGTATGTTACCAGCAGAACTACTTTTGTAGTATAGGTTCACATCTTGTTGCATGTGAGCGCCTTTGTTCTTTGCCATTTTCTACGTTTCTAGCTCATAACCTTCTAATCTTTCAATAAATTTTGGCAATGTGAAGTTACTATTCCATGTTGTTTTTCAGAATACATAGATAAATCCTCCATTCTCCTTCTGGTAAAGAATCAGCCAGTTTATCAACCAGTTCTTCATTGGTTTTAAAAATATCCATTCGTTTCATCTGAACCACCAAATGACAATACCTTTTGATCAGCTGCTTCATTGTCTCACCCTTCATTAGATTGAAAATATCAAATTCCTTGCTTAGCATGCTTTTCTTCCTTTTCGAAGTTGAGAACTTCCTTAGAACTTAAGTCTTAAAGCATTCCACAGAGACTGAGCGTCATCATCGTGTTGAAGAAGTGCCAAAATATCTTCTTTTACTGTCTGTTACAGTATATTCATCATCATCTTTTTGTTGATAAAATTTTCTCTATCTATATCCGTTAGCCGAGCCAGTGTCTTCTCAAGAAAATTATCACTTATAGGTGCTATGTACTTTGACTCAATGGCAAACCAACATGTGAAATGATTAGCTTGAACCCAGTTTATGAATCTCTCGCTCCAACTGTCATAATCTTCTAAGTTCATGAGCTTTGGAGGTTTCGCCATGGTTCCATTTCGTTCTCTAGGTTCATATTTTGTGTTGCGGTAGTGGTAACAGCTGAAGCAGCAAATGTGTTGAAAAACTATTCTTCCATTAAATCTGCATTTTTTTAGAAACACAAACTTTCGACAACACTGATTAGATATAATTTGACAAAAGCATGAAAGTTAAGAAAAATCCTCAAAAATGTCCTTTGTGCGAGTGAATCCATACTCGTGCGACTCACGTGCGAGCAAGTTACTCGTGCGAGAGAGAGAGAGAGAGAGATTTACTCGTACGAGTGACTCTTTCTGCGAAACACTTACTCGTATGAATGACTTTTTTGGAACCTAAATTTTTTTAAGAAAACTTGTTTTTCTTGGTCATACAAGTGGCTAATTCGTACGGATGGCCGTTCGTAGGAGTTGTCCTTCTGCTCGTACGAGTAGCTCAAGTCAAAAAACCGATGTTTTCTATAATTTTCATCATGATTTTGTTCGATTTTAGATCTGTATGTTTCAGATATTTGTTAATGTTGATTTTAACGTGTTATACTAAAATCCTAGTCCAACTCGTCCATGTAATCCTCTAGATCTGAAGTATGTATGAAGAAAGAGTAGATATAGAAAATCTTCAATAGTTGAATCTGGATTTCAACTACTAAAACGTGTTGGTTGTATATTAAAACTTGTTGTTTGTCCTCAAATCAGCCTCAAGGCTCTGATACTGTCAAACCCTCAATTTCCACTTGCGGAGTTTTACCGCGAGGCGTGTGAACAAACCAGAATCTGAAACACTAGTACGTCGAACGACTCTATATGATTTGATAATACGTTTTCCAAAAATCATTTGATTAACCAGTCATCGTAGATTTTAGATTGTCTTAGTTAGTTACCAAAGTTTAGCGGAAGCATTCGTTTTTATGGTTGAGCGGAAGCATAAAATAAGTAGTGAAACGGGCGCCAACACAAACGCCAAAACAAATGAAAAACCCAAAACAATGTTTGTAAATGAGACTCGATAAAAGATGTCTTGTACAATGCATGTGAGTGCACCTAGAGCTCCTAGCTCCTGAGAAACATGTAAAGAAACAAGTGTCAACATTAAAGATGAGTGAGTTCACAGGTTTTCATAAATTCGTTTGTTCGGTTATGAGTTTGATTCCCCCGTTATCCCTGACCCGGGATAACGATTTAGTTCCATTATTCCCAACCCGGAATAACAATGATGTTGGTTCCATTATTCCAAACCCGGAATAATAAAGTTGTTGTTTCCATTATTCCAAACCCGGAATAATAATGATGTTGTTCCATTATTCCAAACCTGGAATAATAATGATGTTGTTTCCATTATCCCTAACCCGGGATAATATAGTTGTTTCGTAATTAAGTTCAATGTTAACATATATAGGTAGCTAGCCTAAAGTTATGTCACGTAAGAGTTCGCGATCGAAGCTGACTGTTGTGCCTCCGTGTTGCCAGGCCTATCACTGACCATGGCGAAGTTAGGCCAAATTATTCACCCGTTGACCATACCCAGTCGGCTAGCGCGACTAGCTCGGATGGGGCTTGTCGGGCCCAGTAGTACTACTTATAATTCCCCCGCTATTAAAACCCAATACTAACGATCGAGAGATTGACGAGGACTTAAGTGATATAGCTGCTTAGTGACCATAACATTACATTAACATCAACTTAGTTACCGAATAGTTACGTGACGTTAATTTCGTATAACGTAAAGAGATTGAGTTTGAAGAGTGTATACATGTTTCTCCCCCTGTTGTTTAAAAACCGGATAAAGTTAGGGGCCGTGAACTCACCTTTATTTGCTCGGTTAGTGTAGCAAAGAAGTTGTAAAGGATGGGACCGCTAATTGCGTCGTAACAAACCAATTGACTTCAAGTCAGTGTGTGATCACACCAATACAAATTCTACACGTAATTTACGCACAAAGTGATACACACAACAAAATATCTAACATTCAAACATGCATGCAAGTATCCTCATGTGATCATAGTAATCAAAACAGTTTATCATGAACATAATCCAATCCATACAACACTTTGGTGCACACAATCACAAGTTATCAAATTTAGCTTAATACTCATAATTCAGCTGTTTTCTAGGATTTTTATAAAATAGTTCCAACGTTCCAAAAATTCCAATTATTTTACAGCAGGTGACATTTATACTGTAGAAATTTATATAAATTTTCCAAGTCCTAAATCTTTACCAATCAACCATAAATATTAATATACTAGGCTGCAGTCAGATTCGTCGCTTTCTGACTGCAGTCCACGGAAGAATTTATTTAAAAATCACTGATCGTCCAATTAACAAAATTCCAATTAGAGTTGCCCGTAAATTTCAATACCTAGTTGCTGTACAAAATTCATGACTCAACTCCCTACTGATTATAAAATCCAACTCGATAAACAACTAACAAAATTTCAGGATTTTCACAGCTTTAGTTACATAACTTATTTGGCCATTCAAAAATATCAAACGACTTCAGAAAAATATGAATCCAGCGCCATTAGATTCGTTATTCAAATCTCTACGTTCTAGACATCAGAAAATCCGTTTTTCGTCAATAATGACCAAGTTACAGCCAGATGAAGTCGGCTGTAACTATTACTCAGCAACCTGTTTCAGCATATTGTTATCATAGATTCGCATAAACCGTCCATATCATTAACCTAGGCGATCAAGAACTGATTTTCTAATCATAGATCAATACCAATATCACATCCATGCAAACCCTAATCCACACCTCTAGTTTTTATAAACAAAACATACTTGGCAAACTTATAAGTTCCGAAAACAATCATACATGTAACAATGATAAATCAGCCGATTCAAACACATATAATCCGAAAACAAACCAATCACTTCATTCAAGCACATATATCCGAACATGATCTTGTAATCAAAAGATAAATCCTAACCTTTAATAACTAGGTAAATAACCGAGACTTGGACAAGAATGATTCGGCTGTTCAAGCAAGATCACGACCGAATGAGATGAGCAGTTCTGCTTGTCGCGACCGAGACTGAAGGGACTGAAAGGGAAGACTGCTCGCGATCAAAAGGGAGTGCAAAGGGGGGCTGTTTGCGGTCGAGGGGATGGAGGATTTGCTGCCGTCGGCTGTCTTTATCAACTAGGGTTTTGTGTTGTGAATGAAGCATGCATGGCTAGTATATATAGGCGCAAAGAGATAAGGGTTACGGTTTTGGTTTGAGCTCGTGGCCGAGGACTTGGGTAGGTTCGGTTTGGGTTTGATCTTGCGGCCGAAGACTTGGGTTTAAGGTTTGGGTTGCACACAATGGGTTTGCGGTTCGGGTTTGCACACAATGGGTTTGCGGTTTGGGCTTGTTCTCGGCCGAGGGTGGTTTGGGTTAGAACTCGGTTCACTCCTAGAGTTACAAGGAGTTTAGGGTTTGGGTTAAACTCGGTTCACTCCTAGAGTCACAAGGAGTTTAAGGTTTGGTTCGTGTTGCGATTCGGTTTCGGTTCGTGTACATATTTACCATAATTATTTTATAACTAAAACAATCACATAATCGCACATTACGTATTTACTAACTCGTACACGTTTACTACGTAGCATACAATTTATTCGACAAGTATTGCGTTTAAGTTATCCGAAAAACCGGGATGTCACATTATCCCCATGTTGAAAGTATTTTCGTCCCGAAAATTGAGTAAACGCGGTTTAGAATGTAGCGTACATGTTTAGAGTGCCACGCACAAAGAGTTAGTTCGTTTATGATGGTACGCGAAGTTACAAGAAGTTCCCAAGTGCCATGCACAAAGATTTCCAAGTGCCATGCACAAGAATTTAGTTAACAATGGTACGCGAAAGTATGAGAAATTTCCAGGTTGTCACATCATCCCCATGTTGAAAGAATTTTCGTCCCGAAAATTTAGTTGTTGGTATCGTTAGTTTGCTGCTCAGTTGCGAAGAGGTGTGGGTATTTGCTTTTCATTTGGTCCTCTCTTTCCCACGTGAACTCCGGTCCACGCTTAGAGTCCCAACGAACCTTAACGATCGGAATTTTGCTGTGCCTTCGAGTTTTGATCTCACGATCCATGATCTCGATAGGCTGTTCCACAAAGTGCAGTTGTTCATCCACTTGGATCTCATCCAATGGAATGACTAGAGTTTCATCTGATAGACACTTCTTCAGATTTGACACGTAATACGTTGTGAACCCCACTGAGTTCGGCAGGAAGGTCTAATTGATAAGCTACGGGTCTGATACGTTTCTAGATTACAAACGGGCCTACGTACCGTGGGTTTAGTTTGTCCCGTTTTCCAAAGCGGATTACACCCTTCCAGGGAGACACCTTTAGTAGGACGCGGTCGCCTACTTGAAATTCGAGCGGTTTGCGTCGTTGATCAGCGTAGCTTTTCTATCGATCCCGTGCCGCCGCCATGCGGTTTCTGATTTGTACAATCTTTTCAGTAGCCTCAAGTATTAACTCAGGGCCTGTAAGTTGGCTGTCACCGACTTCTGCCCAACAGACCGGTGATCTACATTTACGACCGTATAATGCTTCAAACGGTGCTGCCGAAATACTCGTATGATAACTGTTGTTATATGAGAATTCCCTAAAGGCAGGTAAATTTCCCAACTATTTCCGAAGTCTACTACGCATGCCCTAAGCATGTCTTCCAAGGTCTGTATGGTCCTTTCGCTTTGACCATCAGTCTGAGGGTGATAGGCTGTGCTCATATCTAAGCGTGTTCCCAACGCTTTCTGAAGTGACCGCCAGAAGTTGGACGTGAAGCGAGCATCTCTGTCTGAGATGATGGATGTTGGCACTCCGTGCCGAGAAACTACTTCCTTAATGTAGATGCGAGTCAACTTCTCCATCTTATCTGTTTCTTTAATAGCTAGGAAGTGTGCGGACTTAGTTAAACGATCCACAATTACCCAGATGGTATCGCAACCACCCAAAGTTCGCGGGAGTTTAGTGATGAAGTCCATTGAGATCTGATCCCATTTCCACACTGGGATCTCAGGTTGTTGAAGTAGCCCCGATGGCTTTTGATACTCTACCTTGACTTTTGCACAAGTCAAACATTTACTCAGTAGGTGGCTATATCGGCTTTCATGTTGGGCCACCAATACGCAGCTTTAAGGTCTTGATACATCTTATCCGAACCCGGATGGACAGAGTATCGGGATTTGTGAGCTTCATCCATGACTAGCTCTCTGAGGTTTCCGTAGAGAGGTACCCATATGCGATTCATGAAATACCGGGCTCCATTGGGTTTTACTTCCCAATCGCGTTCCATTTTTCCCACCGATTCGGCCTTGATGTTTTCCTCCTTAACTGCTTCTAACTAGGCGTCGCGTATTTGTTCGGGTAGCCCCGAATGAATAGTGAGATGTAATGCTCTTACACGGCGAGGTTTCAAGTGTTCCTTCCTACTGAGGGCATCAGCTACCACGTTAGCTTTACCCGGGTGATACCGAATGGCACACTCATAACCGTTCAAGAGTTGACCCAGCGACGCTGTCGCATGTTCAACTCCTTCTGATCAAAGATGTGTTGGAGGCTCTTGTGGTCTGTAAAGATTGTGCACTTCGTTCCATAGAGGTAGTGTCTCCAAATCTTAAGTGCAAACACTACTACTCCCAATTCCAGGTCATGCGTCGTGTAGTTTTTCTCGTGGACCTTCAGTTGTAGCGACGCATACGCGATGACCTTATCGCGTTGCATGAGTACGCATCCCAATCCCTGAATGGAAGCATCACAATATACTACAAAGTCATCTGTCCCTTCCGGCAAGGACAGAATGGGTGCACTGCAAAGTTTCTGTTTCAGCAATTGAAATGCTGCCTCCTGCTTGTCACCCCAAGCATACTTGATGCCTTTCTGGGTGAGGGTAGTAAGCGGTTGTCGATCTTTGAAAACCCCTCGATGAAACGTCTGTAGTAACCAGCCAGACCCAAAAATTGGCGGATCTCCATTAGTGTCCTGGGTGCTTCCCAGTTTTTGATGGCTTCAATCTTGGCAGGGTCTACGTGGATACCCTTTTCATTCACGATATGCCCGAGAAACTGAACTTCCCGAATCCAGAAATCACACTTCGAAAGCTTGGCATATAGCTTTTCCTGTTGAAGTAATCCTAGCAGTAATCGTAGATGTTCAGCATGTTCTTCTTCACTTTTGGAGTAGATGAGTATGTCATCGATGAACACAATGACAAACTTGTCGAGGTATGGTTTACACACGCGGTTCATGAGGTCATGAACACCGCAGTGCGTTGGTGAGACCGAAGGGCATGACCAAGAACTCATAATGGCCATACCGAGTGCGAAATGCCGTGCTTAGCGATATCCTCCTCCCTGACGCGTAGCTGATGGTAACCAGACCGTAAATCAATCTTGGAGTAGTAACTTGACCCTTGAAGTTGGTCGAAGAGATCGTCGATGCGAGGTAACGGGTATCGGTTCTTGACCGTAACCTTGTTGAGTTCCCTGTAGTCGATCGCACATGCGGAAAGTCCCGTCCTTCTTCTTGACAAAAAGGACTGGAGCTCCCCATGGCGAAACGCTTGGTCGGATAAATCCTTTTTCTAATAGCTCCTGAAGTTGGGTAGACAGCTCCTGCAGCTCGGCTGGAGCTAGGCGGTATGGAGCCTTGGCGATAGGAGTTGCATTGTTCGCCAATTCGATTTCAAACTCCAATTGTCGATGGGGTGGAAGACCAGGTAGTTCTTCTGGGAATACATCGGAAAAATCACGGACGACAGGGATGTCTTCTATACGTTTCTCGTCCTTAGGCTGTTCAGTAATCAGTACGAGTAAAGCGAAGGAGTTCTTCCTCCGAAGATACTTCTGCGCTTGCATGTAAGAGATGATGTTGGTGACGGCGCTTGCCTTATCGCCTTGTACCGTCAAGATTTCGTCGTTCGAGAGCGGAATACGGATAGATTTTTCGAAGCAGAGAACTTCAGCCCGGACGTCGGATAGCCAGTCCATTCCGACTACCACGTCAAAACTACCCAGGGTAGTTGTCATCAGATCAATGGTAAAAGTGTGGCCCGCGAGTTTGAGTTGACAGCGGATACTATTTGGGTCACATCTACAGATTTACCATCGGCTAATTCTATAACATAAGGGGTCTCTAATGGTTTAGGCGTGAGATTTAGGTTCTTCCTAAAAGACTCAGATATAAAGCTCCTATCCGCACCCGTATCAAAAAGCACAGTAGCAAAATGTTCATTAAGGGGAAACTTACCGGTGACCACGTTCGAGTCGTTTCTGGCCTCTCCGCGGCCCAATGTGAATGCGCGACCTTTGGCACCTCCTGTGCCACCGTTTCCATTGTTTATTGTTGTTGTTGTGGTTATTGTGGTTGTTCCCACCATTGTTGTTGTTGTTAAGCAGCTGTGGGCAGTCTCTTTTGAAGTGGGCAGTGCTACCACACTGATAGCATCCCCGGTTAACACCCTGATGTGGGCCTTGGGGTTGATTTTGGTTCTGTCGGGACATGATTTCCCACGACAATCCTTTGCCGCATGTCCCATCCTTTGCCACATCGTTGGCAGCGATTTCCGGCACAAGGGCCGTTATGATGAAGATTACAGCGGTTGCACTGCGGCTTTCGACCTGCATAGCCGCTTGCGTTCTGGTTGTTGTTGTTGTTGTTGGCGGGCTGATTTTGGTGACCCCGGTGGCTGTTGTAATGATTGAACCGTTTCTGGTTCCCTGTTGGGCTGGATGACGAAGACTGTCGAGCAGACGAGTCTTCAAACTTTCTTTTGTTATCAGGGGCAACTTCAGTTGTACCCCGTACTGGCAACTTCTTTTGTTCCACCGCCTTATCGGTGAGTTTGTGTGCCAATCGATTGCTTGATGTTCAGTTACAGGGTTACTAGCCATTACCATACCCTGAATTTCCGGGACCAGACCCCAAGATAGAACTCGAGTCTTTTCTCCATCAGTGTTGGCCAAATCGGGACACCGAAATACCAAGTCATGTTGTTTTGCGGTGTAAGCTTCGATTTCAGATCCCACCATCTTGTGGTTCCATAAGGCTTGTTCCAACTGTTGCACTCTGTCTCGTGGACAGTACTCCTCTTTGATTAGGGCCTTGAACTCGGCCCAGGCCATTGCATTTGCAGCTATAAGTCCACGCGTTTGGACTTGTGCATTCCACCATGTCAGTGCCCCATCTTCCAGTGTTGAGGCTGCGTACTTGACCTTGTTGGCCTCTAGACAGTTGCACATTTCAAATACGGATTCAGATTTTTCGATCCAGCGGACCAGTCCAATGGGTCCTTCCGCCCCGAGAATTTGCTTGGTTTCGCGTCGAGGAACATCTTGTAGGGGTTAAGACCCCTCCTGCTACTGGTGGTTTTGAACACCTGCCAGAGCAGCATTCACGTTTTCTTGGATCATTGCGGCTAATTCTTAAGGCGTCATGTTGAGATTTCCACGACGTCCAGTTGCCATTTTAGATCTAAGTAGAAAATAAATAGACTGAAGGAAAGTAAATAAAATAAGCGAGACGTGTCAGTCTTCTACGTCTCCATCCCCCAATTCGCTATCGTTGACGTCATCCCCCGCGGCGTCTCCAGCTTCTACAGCTGGGTCTTCCTCCTCTGGATCCTCTACCGGCATTGGAGGGGCCGGTGTTGGGGCAGGTACTGGTACAGGTGCCTGATTCTGTTCTAGTTCTTGAATTCTCCAGCTAGACTCAAGAACTCTGTCTTCTTGCCAGTCAGCCCTTAGCTGCTCAGCACGAAGATCTCTGGCTAAGGTGTTACGAGCTATCGTACTCGTATGCTACTCTTCCTCGAGCGACTCAGTTTTACCAGTCAGTTGTCGTATCATCCATCCCTTGCTAGGATGGTTTCATGCATTCTTTCTAGTTGTTCTTGTTGTGTTCTTATCATATCTCTAAGTATCCCTTCCCTACTTCTAACGAGTTAATCGGTTCGACCGTCACAGCGATGGTCGGGCGTGAGGACGACTCCTCCCCTAGAGCAAGCCTTTTCCTCGCAGCTGAGCGCGTTTCCACGCCATAAGCTGGTAAGGGTTCCACTATAGGTGCCTTTCCTGGCGCCCTTGGTTGCGTAAGTTTGTCGGATGATGATTTGACATTGCCTGTTAGGTTGTGTGGCTAGTTACGAGTTGCATTCATTTCAATTATGCATTCATATTTCACATAACATAGTTGTGGTACATCACATAACAAGATATAACAGTTCGGTGCCAAACTAAGTCTAGTGTCGTGAAATCAGCTATAGTTTAGGTCTACTTCTAATGCAAACCTGGTTCTCTATAGCTAGTGGCTCTGATACCAATCTGTCACACCCTCAATTTCCACTTGCGGAGTTTTACCGCGAGGCGTGTGAACAAACCAGAATCTGAAACACTAGTACGTCGAACGACTCTATATGATTTGATAATACGTTTTCCAAAAATCATTTGATTAACCAGTCATCGTAGATTTTAGATTGTCTTGTTAGTTACCAAAGTTTAGCGGAAGCATTCGTTTTTATGGTTGAGCGGAAGCATAAAATAAGTAGTGAAACGGGCGCCAACACAAACGCCAAAACAAATGAAAAACCCAAAACAATGTTTGTAAATGAGACTCGATAAAAGATGTCTTGTTCAATGCATGTGAGTGCACCTAGAGCTCCTAGCGTCCTGAGAAACATGTAAAGAAACAAGTGTCAACATTAAAGATGAGTGAGTTCACAGGTTTTCATAAATTCGTTTGTTCGGTTATGAGTTTGATTCCCCCGTTATCCCTGACCCGGGATAACGATTTAGTTCCATTATTCCCAACCCGGAATAACAATGATGTTGGTTCCACTATTCCAAACCGGAATAATAAGTGTTGTTTCCATTATTCCAAACCCGGAATAATAATGATGTTGTTTCCATTATTCCAAACCTGGAATAATAATGATGTTGTTTCCATTATCCCTAACCCGGGATAATATAGTTGTTTCGTAATTAAGTTCAATATTAACATATATAGGTAGCTAGCCTAAAGTTATGTCACGTAAGAGTTCGCGATCGAAGCTGACTGTTGTGCCTCCGTGTTGCCAGGCCTATCACTGACCATGGCGAAGTTAGGCCAAATTATTCACCCGTTGAGCCATACCCGTCGGCTAGCGCGACTAGCTCGGATGGGGCTTGTCGGGCCCAGTAGTATACTTATAATTCCCCCGCTATTAAAACCCAATACTAACGATCCGAGAGATTGACGAGGACTTA
Source organism: Scalesia atractyloides (assembly GCA_947069175.1). Taxonomy (NCBI): domain Eukaryota; kingdom Viridiplantae; phylum Streptophyta; class Magnoliopsida; order Asterales; family Asteraceae; genus Scalesia; species Scalesia atractyloides. Next base: position 47,922,464 of record CAMTDV010000029.1, on the reverse strand, counting down.
AGTGATATAGCTGCTTAGTGACCATAACATTACATTAACATCAACTTAGTTACCGAATAGTTACGTGACGTTAATTTCGTATAACGTAAAGAGATTGAGTTTGAAGAGTGTATACATGTTTCTCCCCCTGTTGTTTAAAAACCGGATAAAGTTAGGGGCCGTGAACTCACCTTTATTTGCTCGGTTAGTGTAGCAAAGAAGTTGTAAAGGATGGTACCGCTAATTGCGTCCTAACAAACCAATTGATTTCAAGTCAGTGTGTGATCACACCAATACAAATTCTACACGTAATTTACGCACAAAGTGATACACACAACAAAATATCTAACACTCAAACATGCATGCAAGTATCCTCATGTGATCATAGTAATCAAAACAGTTTATCATGAACATAATCCAATCCATACAACACTTTGGTGCACACAATCACAAGTTATCAAATTTCAGCTTAATACTCATAATTCAGCTGTTTTCTAGGATTTTTATAAAATAGTTCCAACGTTCCAAAAATTCCAATTATTTTACAGCAGGTGACATTTATACTGTAGAAATTTATATAAATTTTCCAAGTCCTAAATTTTACCAATTAACCATAAATATTAATATACTAGGCTGCAGTCAGATTCGTCGCTTTCTGACTGCAGTCCACGGAAGAATTTATTTAAAAATCACTGATCATCCAATTAACAAAATTCCAATTAGAGTTGCCCGGAAATTTCCTATACCTAGTTGCTGTACAAAATTCATGACTCAACTCCCTACGGATTATAAAATCCAACTCGATAAACAACTAACAAAATTTCAGGATTTTCACAGCTTTATTACTGAACTTATTTGGCCATTTAAAAATATCAAACGACTTCAGAAAAATATGAATCCAGCGCCCTTAGATTCGTTATTCAAATCTCTACGTTCTAGACATCAGAAATCCGTTTTTCGACAACTAATGACCAAGTTACAGCCAGATGAAGTCGGCTGTAACTATTACTCAGCAACCTGTTTCAGCATATTGTTATCATAGATTCGCATAAACCGTCCATATCATTAACCTAGGCAATCAAGAACTGATTTTCTAATCATAGATCAATACCAATATCACATCCATGCAAACCCTAATCCACACCTCTAGTTTTTATAAACAAAACATACTTGGCAAACTTATAAGTTCCGAAAACAATCATACATGTAACAATGATAAATCAGCCGATTCAAACACATATAATCCGAAAACAAACCAATCACTTCATTCAAGCACATATATCCGAACATGATCTTGTAATCAAAAGATAAATCCTAACCTTTAATAACTAGGTAAATACCGAGACTTGGACAAGAATGTTCGGCTGTTCAAGCAAGATCACGACCGAATGAGATGAGCAGTCTGCTTGTCGCGACCGAGACTGAAAGGGACTGAAAGGGAAGACTACTCGCGATCAAAAGGGAGTGCAAAGGGGGGCTGTTTGCGGTCGAGGGGATGGAGGATTTGCTGCCGTCGGCTGTCTTTATCAACTAGGGTTTTGTGTTGTGAATGAAGCATGCATGGCTAGTATATATAGGCGCAAAGAGATAAGGGTTACGGTTTTGGTTTGAGCTCGTGGCCGAGGACTTGGGTTGGTTCGGTTTGGGTTTGATCTTGCGGCCGAAGACTTGGGTTTAAGGTTTGGGTTGCACACAATGGGTTTGCGGTTCGGGTTTGCACACAATGGGTTTGCGGTTTGGGCTTGTTCTCGGCCGAGGGGGTTTGGGTTAGAACTCGGTTCACTCCTAGAGTTACAAGGAGTTTAGGGTTTGGGTTAGAACTCGGTTCACTCCTAGAGTCACAAGGAGTTTAAGGTTTGGTTCGTGTTGCGATTCGGTTCGGTTCGTGTACATATTTACCATAATTATTTTATAACTAAGCAATCACGTAATCGCACATTACGTATTTACTAACTCGTACACGTTTACTACGTAGCATACAATTTATTCGACAAGTATTGCGTTTAAGTTATCCGAAAAACGGGATGTCACAGATACCACTTGTGAGAGGGGATCAGCTCTCCTATGTGAGGACCGGACTGACTTGACTCAGCTAACTGAGGCGGAATTCATTTCTAGCGAGTTAAACAAACAAACAATCAAGTATTCTGCTTAAACGCCTTTACTTCATATATTATTACCCTGAAAGTTATAGACGAGTAAACAAATGGATAGGGCTTCGCCGTAGTCACATACCAACCGCTGACAACACAACACTCAAGCTCCACTATATATAGGCCAACATGGCTTGCACAGGAGTGAGGTTGTTGGCTCGTGCGAGTGGTGCCTCGTACCAGTGACAACTGAGCCACTACAGCTCACTTGTACGAGCCATCAAATATACATATAGAAATGATAAATCTAAGCCCTATATACACAACCGACATATCCTAGACGTAGGCAATAGACATTTTGCACCAACACTGATCCTCTCGGGCTTCACCACGGTGTAGGTTTTTGTAAGATTCTAGGGTTTAAACATTGTTTTGAGATTTGATTCATGAAAACTTGTATTTTGATTATGAACCTTTGATAATTGTCGTGTATTGAATTGAATTTGTGAATTGTCAAATGATTATAAATTTGACTTTGTAAAATGAATTTGTCCACTTATGCCTTGTCTAGGTTAGAATTTATATGTTCTTGGTAACGAAGTGTATTGTGGTCCGTCGTCTATGAACTTGAGAGCCCTTAGCACCTAAGCCACCCGCACTAAATTTGTATGTCATTTATGCAATTGAATTGAATCTAAAACTTGTAAAAACCCTAGGTTTTCAATTACTTAACCGGGTGTGAACCTTGTTCTTCATTAGTGTTAAAAAGCTTTTAATCATGTTTTCGTGAAAGTCTCATTTGTTCAAGTTTTCATAGTCAAATAATTAAAAACAACTTGTTGGTTTAATCCGACATCACTTTCAAACAAATAAACATTCAAATTAAATCATAGCAAGCTTCATAAAAGTGACAACATTAAGCAATGAACCATGTCCAACGCAAACCCCAAACTCTTTGTGGTTCGACCCCTTACTACCACTAATGCATTGTTAAGGGTAATTTGGACTATAAATATTATCTTTGAACGGGGCACGACACTTCGATCATCTGCTGACTCAGACCAATATGACCGAGGGTAATGTTACCTCCAAAAGAGGGATATGCCACTTTTTGCATCAATAACGTACTTAATTATCTTTCAATATTCTAGCCTTGCGAGACTGTATCTCTGCCGACTCAAACCAACATGGCCGAGGGTAGCGTTGCCTCCAAAAGAGGGACATGTCATATTTTGCATTAATAACTTAATTATCTTTCAAAATTCCGGCCTTGCGGGACTGTATCCCTGTTGACTTAGACCAATATGGCCGAGGGTAGCGTTGCCTCCAAAAGAGGGACATGCCACTTTAACAAAGATAATTGCGGAAATCATGAAAGAATACGTAAAAGAATAGTCGAAACCAAGTAATTCTATATTTTCTATTATTTCTTTTTAATATTTTAGGTCCTTTCTTTAATTTTAATAACTAAACATCTTTTTCCTAAAAATTTGATTTGATTAGACATTGACGATATTCTGGTATTAAAAGCTCTTATGTCCTTGGACGACCTCGGTATCTTACCATCACTATACTACACCTACGATGGGTGCAGTTGCCCTAGCATGTTGTAGAGTGGTTGTGTTATATCGTGTTTTATAAATTCAAAGCTTGATAAACGAGTAAAAGTGCTTAAAATATACTAAACAGTATACTCACGCTTGCACGACGTCAAGCTTGTTTGCTAAAATCTTTGGCAAAATTTTTTAATCTGTTACCTTTAGTCTTCAGATAGAATATGTTGAGCCTCCTTATCCCCTTTCCCTTTGCTTCTTTTTGCTACAATCATTTCTGCCTATTTAAGCTTTGTTTACAAATTTTATTTGACAACTGTAGGCTTTGGGAGATCATGCAAAGATAGGAAGGTATGTTGTTGTAGATCTTTTGTAGAATAGAAGGATTTTATCTCTTATGACACAGTTTCTAATTTCGATGGGTATGAGTAGATGGTTGTGGTGGTTGATGGTAGAAATGTGATGGAAAGTGTTGTGGTAGTGGTGGTTTTGATAGGTGAAGCTTTAGGTGTTTCTTAATCATCATATCTTGGATGACAAATTTTGCTATTTTAGATCTGTTTATCGTGTGGGTGTTTTTGTTGGTGGTAGTGGGGTTTTTGTGGATGGTTTTGTGAAGCTTCAGGTGTTTCTTAATCATCATATCTTGGATGACAAATTTTGCTTTTTTAGATCTGTTTATGGTGTGGGTGTTTTTGTTGGTGGTAGTGGGGTTTTTGTGGATGGTTTCTCTTGATAGGAAGACATGTAGGAGTCTTAGACTTTCTGGAAGTGTAGGTGTAATATATGTTGTCACTTTTGAAGTGCCAACATATGTTTAGGTAATGGAAGTAGTGGTTTGGGTGATTGGTGTTGGTTTTGTTGTAGCAGTGTTTGAGGGACCTCTGTTGAGGAGCGTTGGTTCTCTTGAATTCTTTTTCTAACAATAATCTCTTGCATAGTCAAGATCTCATTAGATTCTCTTGTGTCTCACCTCTTTTCTATTTTAATTGATTCTTATCTGGCCTTTTTGGCTATAGAAGTATCAGTCCTCTCTTGGTTTTACTTAACTAGAGGTAGAAGATTTTTCATGCTATCACTCTCACCCCTTTTTGGCATTGGTTAGAATTCCTCTATATATTTCGGGAGAATTGAAGCAGTGCCATTGGTTAGAATTCCTTCACCTACTATTTTCCCACCTTGATTACCAGCAAACCAACGAAGCCTCCTCGGATTGATTTAACGTCATACAGGAGAGCCACACATTCCAGCCATGTGCCGAGATGCTCTACTATCCATTATCCACTTGGAAATTATTTATCTCGGGAGCCCCTTCACATGCACTTAAACAATTATTTGAATAGCGAGACCCAAGCCTTAACGGTCTTGGTGGGTTTGCACAAGTTGATTCAAAAACACTTTCTTTTTTTTGTTTCAACAATCTGTTCAACCTCAACCATTTTATCAATCATAGTTGGAACAGATGTTTTGATTTCTTCAGATGATGCTTTTGATTTAATTACCCAAGTTTGATACTTTGAAAAAGCATTTTTTGGGATAATATTTTGAAACTTTATGTTCCTTTTTGATTGATGATTCACTAGTCTTTTGAATTGAAACTTTAAGATTTGCTGGTTTCACATTGTAGTTAGATTCGTTGTTTCATTTAAGAATCTGAGTAGGAACAAAATTGGGGGTTTTTGTTTTTCATCCTCCAAAGTTTTCTTAACACTATAAACATGTTTAGAGATATTTTGTGGACATCATCTAGCGATATGTCCAACTTGACTGCATTTAAAGCATGTCCTACTGATATTCTAACAGAGGAACTCATGGCCTGTTCACAGTGTTGTTTTTCAACATAAAATTCTTCATTTGATTGTTCTCTTGAAATTTCTCTTTTTTACTTTTTGAGCTTGAGCCAAAAACAAAGTTTATATTCTTTGAAACCTTCGATTTTAAACCTGTTATTATTTCTCTTAACATACACCAAACCCTTCCTGCTCTCATGATAGTAATTTGTTTGTTTGCTAGAATAAGAGTGTTTAGGTTTAGAATAGTAAGATGCATTCAGATTATCAAGCTCAGACATACTAACTTCAATCAATATGAACACATTATCAACACTATCCAGATTGACGTTCTGAATCGGAAATTCTTCTTCAGAATATAGCTTGTCAGATCCGTTCATTTTGTACACGACAATATTAGGATCATCATTCAAACTATGTTCTAATTTTTTAATATAATTCTTGTGAAAGCTTTCTTCATTTTGAGAACGTGAACATGAATTTATTTTCTCAAGATTTGAATTAGCACTCTCAAATTCAGTGCTTTCATTATATTTTCCAATACATCTTCAACAGCTTCTGACTCACAATCATTTCCAGACTTGGTGTAGGTTATACAGATGTTTTCAGGCAGCTTGTCTTTCTTTTTCAGTTTTCAGGTTCAAACTAAGCGCATTTTCCAACCCGTCAGGCTTTTTCCTAGGAATAACTGTTCCACGTCGGATGTGGAACTCGAGTATAACCCATACCTTTGTTTTTATAACCATTTTCATTTTCTTCCGTTTCAATATTTTTATTCGGTTTTGAAAGAATATGATCAATCACATAAGAAGCTGTTGAATAACTGATTAGCAACTACTAACCCGATCCGATTCAATTCTAATGGTTTCTAATTCACTTTTTAGTTTAGCAATCATGTCAATATGTATATTATAGCCATTTTTTCATAAACGTTGCTTTTAGCATTAAAAGTGTAGCATTGTCTTCCCTACTATCATCTCGATACTAGTTAATCGTCATGCTCAGTTTATAATATGCTTCTTTTGTTTCTTTAAAATCGCTTGACAGGTTATTAGTATGTTTTTTAGTTCTTTATATTTTTCATCTTTTTGAAAACATTCTTTGCATGGCTCCAAGAACTTCATGCATTGTTTTTCGGTTTCTTTCATCTCACTCTAACCTCCTCTTTGACCGACTCATTCTAACCCTCCTGAACCTTTTTAGAAACTACTTCTTATAATTATGCCATCATAGCTTTGTCGGTAATTTCTTTGAGATTTTCTACATTCATTTCTTTGTTGACATCGATTATTACTTCTACAGGCTTCTTGGTTTCTTCATTAGTTGGTTTAATTTGATACTCACTTAATCCTCCAAAGAAACTTTCAAAAGATTATAAACATCAGGTGGAATGACAAATTTAAAAGCATAGCACTCTAATCATAATAGTATGCATCAGCATCAGAAATTTCATCTAGCGATTCGTCAAAGGTGACTTCACAATCTTCACTTGAAACTTCCTCGACCCCTACTTCGATAACTGGTTCATGTTCCTCAATATTTACTGTGAGAAGTGCCAGACTCTCGGTCTTTGGAATGTAGTTATTCCAGGTAAAACCTTCGTCTTCCTGAGAGACCATAAGAGCTTTATCCTTTGTTTTGCCAAACCATCCTTGATTTGAATAAGCTTCGACATGCTTTGTGGTTGTGGAGAAGGTCGGTGATACATTGCTTTCTTGTAGTAGTCGTCACCGAATGGATTGTGGTTTCCATGTACTTCTCGATTCAGACACTCTCGTTTAAAATGGCATTTATCACGGCACTTGAAGCATGTGACCTTTGATTTGCCAAATCTAAGTTTTGCATCTGGACCCCCTGGCAATTTCTATGTCTATTTCCTACGTCTAAGGGTTGTGTCTGTGTATGTAATAGGGCTGAGCTGTTAGAAATATGATTGTCGTGTTTGTAAATTACCTTCGTACGAAGATAAATGTACCCTCGCATGAAGGTAGCTCTTAAGTCTATAAATAATAGTGTTGAGGTGTGAGTTTGTAACTTTTGGTGACTAATAGGTGAAGCCCTATCGGATTTCACTGTGATCTGTAACTGCTAAACAATATGAAATCAGTAAAGTCATAAGTAATCTTATTAAATGTTACTAGTTAATATGAATTCCACGCATATGGACTAGATAATCAAATTAGGACCTTTGCTATTGGATAAAACAATCCTACAAGTGGTAACAGAGCTCAGGACGCCTGATTTGAAGATCCTTATTCTACTCATTCTTCTTATTTTTCACTTGTTAAAACGTATCCACAGACAAAATGAAATGATTTCAAGTATAACACATAGAACATGTTACACAAACCCTTGAGAAAACCAGAACTAAAAACAACTGAATTCATGTCGAAAATTGCAAAAATTGTCAAAATTGTGAACCTGACTTCGCACGAACATAAGATTACCTTCTTACGAAGATAATTTTATCTTCGCACGAAGATAGAAGTGTTAAGGTTTGAACAAATATTTACCTCGCACGAAGATAACTCTATCTACGCATGAAGATAAATCAAGTTTCGAAATTTTACTTCACTCGAACTGAAATCTTAATTGTTTTAGCGTTTAACTTTGTTCCAGGCTGATAAGATGGAGAACGAATTATACAACGCATTTGCTACGTCAACTGTTCATGCATAAGCCCAGCTGCACAAAATCTGAATTTAGAAAACGAAATGGGGACGATGGTGAAACCCCCTAAGTTGATGGTTGGAGTGACGTTTTGTTAAATGGGTTCAAGCGAATCATTATAATTGTTGGTATATACCGCACCAATCGGGGAAAATGAATTGGAGAAGCATTGTATCAGTTCCAACAGCTAAAAAAGAAAAATTCGTCAATGGGAAGACAATGATGAATATATTGAAACAATCAATCAAAGAAGATATCTTAGCGTTGCTGCAACATGATGATGATGCACAATCATTATGGAATGCATTAGGATTGAAGTTCTAAGGAAGCTCGCAAATGAGGAAAAGTAAAAAGACACTGCTTAGGAAAGAGTTCGATATATTCAATTTTCTTAAAGGAGAAAATATGAAGCAGTTGATCGAGCATTACTGTCACCTTGTCGTTAATGAAGTGTTGGTAATTCAGAAAATTAACAAGGAGTTAGTTGTGTAAGTACTGATAATCTGGATCTGTCAACGATATCACACGATCACCAAGGATGGGCGGAATCCAAATTTGGTGATATTCAAGAAAACCAAAATAACGAAGAACAATCAGAATCAACTTTAACACCTTGCACACGATTCTATTAATTGAACAAGCAAAACTGTCTAGTACAAGATGAAGGCTCTCTCTAGAGAAATCCCTAAAGTCTTCAAAAATCTAACCCTAGAAATGAATAAGCTTAGCTTATATACCTAGGGTAAGGCATGTCCCTCATGGGCATGCATGGCCCACATGGCCTTGGCATACCCAAATGACCTATAAAGGTCCAAAACTAATACAAACTAACCCAGTTAATCCTAGTTAACTACCATAGACTGTTGCGTACATTTGATGCGTCAGTCTCACACTTCTAGGACCTAACAATCCCCCATAGACTGATGCATCAATTGTCTTGATAGCATAAATTTAGCAACATCTTCAACATAGACTATGGTTGTCTCTATGCTGTAAGTGTCGTGGAAGTCAGTCTCATACTTCTTTGACCTCATACTTCAACAAACTCTTAGCACTAGGTATTTTTCTTCAGCTGTTGTGGTTAGCTTCATATCAGGATCTTGATCAGCTTTGCTTGAAACATCTTTGTTCAAAAATACTGTGAGAGGAGGAACCTCAGCAGCTCTTTTCTTCAAGCAAGCAGGTTCTCAGGTACTTCTTCAAATGTACTATCACTATCAGACGATGACTGGCATCTGGTTCTTTTGACTCAGGTACACTTTGGTGTTGTGATGCTTCATGCTTTGTCGGCAGCTAACAACATCTCAATTTCATCAACCCCTGTTTCTTAATCTCAATCAAGATCTGCACGATTCTCAGAAATTGATAAACAAACATTCTTATGCAGTAGGGAAAGTGTCGCATGAACACTTGGTAATCCAAGTACTTGTACTCGGATCGAAGTTCAAATTTCTTTCATCCTTTGATGATTAGCCAAATCTTTAGAACGGTTAATAATTTTTAATAAAACAAATAAAGCACTCTATTTTTTTGGATTTTTAAATTTTCAAATTTTTTAAATCTTTAAAAAATAAGAATATAAACAGAAACGCAAATAAACAAAGACACTAACTCAATAGTTACAACTATACAATTGAAATGGGATCAAAATCGTTTTCAGGCGGACCACAGAACACTTTTCAGTGCGAACTTGTTTAGACTGGTCTAAGTGATTGCCAATATGTTTGTCCACTTAAACTTTAATGCTCAACTTTCATTTTTCAACTTCGTGATATGCTTAAGGTAGTATTATACTATTATACCCATGCGTCCCATACCATGACATACCCCCGCGATCAAGGTAAGCACAACGATTCATCGTAACAGGTGAGTATACTGAGATCATCCTTTATCTTTTACAACACCAGATTATTGGTGAACAGGTCAGTACTTTCGTACGACAGAGTGACCAATAATATCTGACGAGGGTTAGGCAAATACCTTATATGGAATGTTTGACTTTTCAAGCACATGGAATTTTCTCGTGATGAGATTTCCATTCTTTTAAGGTTTTGGCCCTTTTGATTTGGCTCTTTTAAGGATATTCTGACTGTGCCTAGGTCTGCATATAATCTGGATGCAACAGAAGGGTAGCCCTTTTGATTTGGCTCTTTTAAGGATATCTATCAACGCAAGATTTAAGACCATAAAATCATATGCCGATGGTATGTTACCCACAAGTTACATAGTTCATTATGTTTATATCACTTAGTATCTTATAGTCACTTTGAGCGTTAAGCTACCGACATATCACATTAGATCCTAGTCTTTTCAGCTATGACACCTTACATGTATCAGTCACACCCTTTATCACAAATATTCATTTCATTTCCCATTTGATGCAAAAAGACCTTTTGTATTTTTTTTGGTATTTTTCTGTTTTTCAAATGTTTTTCGTATTTTTCTGATTTTCTCCCCCTCAAACATACAGATATACATATATCACCCTCTTCCCCCTAAATATGTGCATCATACTTTATGCACAAATTTACCTAATAAATAAAACTTATGCACAAAGTATTAAGCGAAAGGATAGAAAAATATTTTTGTTGTTTTTGCTTAACCGTTCTGTCATTAGATTAGAGACTAATCAATTTGAAAATTAAAGCATGAAATTTTAAATTTGTACCTTTCCGCTGATCTTTTCAAACCTCATCTCCTCCAAATGAAACATCGCACTAACAATAAAAAATTTAACCTTTTGCAACAGTGAGATGTTTTCCGATATGTCCCTAGAACAACCACTATCAACATTCTAGAGATTGTTAACAGCTCCTCCTTGGTTGTTCCTAAAAAATAAGGAGATTAGTAAGACAGTGGGACCCAGGCCATCATGGTCCTGGGTTTCCCTGAAGCATCAAAATAAGACACTTTTTTTAGACACAAATTCCCTTTTGTTTCAAGGATTGGTGATGTTGCTACCGCCTTGGATTTGGGTTCCAAATCTGCTTCGTTTTAACAAACACGGTTGTTGCCGTTGATTGAGCAACGTTGGCTGTTTCAGGTTTAGTCATTTTAGAAAAAGATTTTTGTTTCTGAACAGCCTTGCATTTGTTTTTGGCAACATTCCAATCCCCATTAGATGGTTTAACCTTGGGATTCACATTCCTCATTGCCATAGGTGATGATACCTTCATCGGCTTCGAATGATTGTTATCCTTAGGTGTAACCTTCTGATTTTTAACATTATAAGAAACATGGGGACTATGTGTGCAGTTTCGAGCGATGTAACTAGGAATGCCGCAATTGAAGCACGTTTGTCTTTTCACATGTAAAGCCTTCTGATCAGCTTGATTTGCTCGTGCACGCCTTGAAGGATGAACTGATCCCTTCTGTGCTTGATATCCTTTCATGTTTCTTGCATACGAAGATGAATTTGGATTTTTGTACTTTTCCTTTGCAAGGGCCTTCTTCTGTTGTGGAGATTTCTTTGGATTCTTCTTCTTTTGTTTAGACTGCAAATATTGTTCAGAAATCTCCCCAACCTTTCAAAAAGCTTTGTTAGCACGGTCAAAAGCATATTTTTCGCATTTGCCATTAAAGACCATCTTAACAAAAGCATTTTTCACAACACCAGCCTTTTGAGGGCTATTAATGCCCACTGATGATCTTGGAGAACGTGAGTATCCTTGACGTTTGGACTTCTGCTTTCTTCGTCTCCGATTTGCTCATTTCTTCTCTTTTAGCTTGCTCTGAACCTTTTCATCTGAAGCAGACGGTTCAGATTGTTCAGTCTGCGTACTTGGAGCCTTGTTCACGTCAGCTCTCTCTTCATCAGCTGAATCTTTAGAAGAGTCAACAGCACAGATGGTTCCCGTGTGTCTGACGTATAATCACATGGTTTGTCGTACACCATATGCTGTACTTTCTCAAAATCTTTGTCGGTTTCAAACATTGTTGTGTAGTTGTGATTATACGGTGGGGCAACTTGATTGAATCCCAAACCCTTCCCTTTGTTCCCTTATATGCCAGCTGCACATTGCACACGTCTTGAACAAGCTTGCTGGATGTATCAAACTTCTTTATATTAACTTTGTTTTGTTGATGTTTTCCAGTAAGAAGTCCCAGCTCAACTCTTACCAGGTCGCATTTCATGGTTTGTGAATCCAATCTGGTTTATAATCATGGACCCAACATTTCTGTTGATTTACGTCCTGGTAAAGCTGAGCTATGTCTTTCTTTTGTGCTTCAACCTTTTCTGTGAGTAACTTGTTACTTTCTCGAAGGCTGATGCACTGAGCCATTGTATTCATCTGCCATTTTGGAATTAAGAGCCCTGAGTTGAGCAACCCTATTCCTGCAAGGTTCAGTGCACAAAAGATAGTTGACAGTGTCAATGGGTGAGCTTGATTTGTCAGCGTAAGTTTGCGCTTAAGGTCGATTTTGGGGTGCTGGGTTGCGGATCGCTGCTTGCGGGGCTTGAGGTTTCTGTTCGGACACTTCTTCAGGATTAACTCTATCGATTTAGCGTATAGATCTTGGAGATCTTGCGTTTGATTGTAAACGATCCCACAACCAAGATACAAAGGAGTCTTTGTCATCTCCAAAAACGCTATCCAACTCATTCTTACTTCCTCTTTTCACCTCCCACGTTCAAGCAAACGCATCACATAGTTAGCAACCGGATCAACATTGTAGTCTCCTATAAACTCATTCAGCTTTTCCTTCACTTCATGCGTGGGCTTGGGTTTTGATTTTGTGTTGGACTGAGAGCTATGTTCGAGTGCTGAGCTTGGGCGGCAAACATCTTTGGATAATCGAAACCGGACGGTAACACGGTAAAAATGTCCGAAAAATGTTTTTACCAAAATGTACTGTTAGACTCGTCTCGACGATACGAATCCAATGATATATAATGTTCGATAATGATTTTAGGAATTTTCGTGGCTCTTTTTTTTGCCCTAAAAATCACCCGAGTGTAACAGTGCAACCGGTTTGTTAAAATTTATGTGGATCAAATTCGGAACAGTAACTCGGATTAACAATCCGAGATGGAATCCGAAAACATTGATCAGAGATGGTAATTCGGAACAGTGATCCGAGATGCAATCCGAGATGAGAATCCGAAATAAAGAATCTAGTCCGGAAGAAACCCTCATCCGGAATGAAAGACCAAGTCCGGAATGAAGACCAAATCCGAATGAAGATCAAATCCGAATGAAGACCAAATCCGGAATGAAGATCAAATCCAGAATGATGATCAAATTCGAAATGAAGATTGTAGGTCCCCTATCCGTATGGATCTTCATAGAATCGTCTATCTAATCTAGAGTGTGGAATGATCAGATTTCACAGAAAACAAGAACAAGAACACGAACACAATTCCTTTCAAACTGTCTTCTATTGATATCTAACACAAAGTGTTTACAATCAATTCAAGACTCTCTTTGCAACTAAACCAGCAACAAGATCAACAGCACCAGCAACTGAGCAACCTAAACCCTAATGCAAACCTCCCTTTATATAGAGACAGGTTATGCAACGGGGCTAGGGTTTCCCTACATGGACTGCTAATGGGTTTATAGCTCAATTCGCCTACCATGTGCTAAATAGTGTCTAGTTTAGCCCAATTACTTCTAATTCACTATTACAAAACGAAACCCCTAACCTTTTATCATTTTACTAATTACAAGATATCCAAAGAATAAATCTAAGCTGTTGTAAAAATATGCACCAACAAACTCCCCCTTGACAATAACTTCATAACATAACTTAGTCTTCAGTCTTCTTGCAATCTTTAACATCTTTGAAAAACGTTGGTCTTTGGATAGCTTCAGCTTTAACAGCTTCTGTCATCAACAGACTCCCCCTAAGCTAATGTATCCAATCACCAAATCTTCGAAATCGTTAGCGTTTGATTAAACTCCAGTTTAGCACTTGCATAGCAATCTACAAACTCTTCAACTTTGTCTGCAATGTAGAAAGGAGGTTCTACCAAGCATCCAAGCAAACTCCTCTTCACCAAACTTCTCAGCAACACACTGCTACAATTGTATACTATAAAACAAACATCTCGAGGAACCATAAGAATTTTTCAACACAAGTTAACAAATTATTATTCAAGAGATAGTCAACATGTATCACAGATTAAGCACTTCTCAACACAAACCACATACTCAAAATTTTAAGCACATTGAATCTGCAATGATCTAAAAATTTTGGACTCATCTTCTAACATCGTCTCCCCCTATCGGTAACAACCAATATCCTACAATAAGAATTTACAAGAAAATGAAATATTTTTTGGATTTTTACATTTTCTGAAAGCAAATAAAAAAACGAAATAATAAACACTCTGTTTTTGTGAGTATCACCGTTAAGAATATCATATCAGCGACATCAAACTGTTTTCACACTATTTTATAATTTTTATGCAATATTCATGAAAAACAGTTCATGACATTACCATATTGTTTATCCACTTAAACAATAATACATGAACATTTCAAGTACCATTACCTCATGATCTGTTTAGATAATTAATACTAATATACTAGTGTGTCCCACTTCAAGACATACCCCCACGATCAACGTATGCACAAAATTCATCGTAGTAGGTGAGTATACCGAAATTCATCCTTTTGAATTACAACGTTAGATAATTGGTGATCTGGTCAGTACTTCCGTACAGCAAAGAGGTCAAGAATCCAATGAGGGTAGGGCAAATACCAAATTTGGTACGAATAATGCAATTTGCACATTTGAATGACTCTCTAGGAGAGCTTCTTCAATTTTTGGGATTTGGCATTTTAGCTCTTTTAAGATATCCTGGTTGTGCTAGGTCAGCATATATTTGGATGCAGCAGAAGGACAACCATGATACCCCGGATGAAATAACATATAAAGACCTAAAACGTCATAGTTTTTGCAATCTATCAACGCAATATTTAAGGTTATAAAACCATACGCCACTGATATGTTGCCCACTATTACATAGTTTATTGTATTAGTATCACAAAGGTAAGTTGATTATTTCATGCTTTTTGCCTACAAGTACATCATATGATGAAGCTGCTATCACACTTGAGCAATTTAGTTTTAAATATGAGTGTGACAGTCTAACTTGCTGATATACTATCATTTCTTCTTTTCCATAGAGTGAAAACTCATTTTTTATTTTCTATTTTGTTTTATGTTTTTGATTTTTGAAAAGCAGTAAATTATTACAAACTATTTTTATGGAAAAAGGTTATTCAGGATTCCTCATCCCGTTGAGTTCGACTAAATGTTCAAAAGAGGCCCTTCTAAATGCTTTTGTGTAAAGATCTGCCAGGTTATCTAGTGTGTCGACACTTTGTAGTTCAGTTAATTTCTTTTCAGCACAACCCCGTATAAAATGATGAGGAATGTTAATATGTTTTGTGTGACTGTGTTTTACGGGATTGTTGGTGATTGAAATAGTGGCATTATTGTCTATCATAATACGAGTACGAGTGAAATTCAAACCGTAATCGCGCATCTGCTGTTGGATCTAGAGAACCTGTGAGCAACAGCTACCCGGAGCAATATATTCAGCTTCACACGTCGAGGTAGACACGCAAGACTGCATCTTGCATTGCCATGACACGAGCCTCCCTCCAAAGAACTGACAAGCACCTGTGGTAGACTTCCTTGTAGATTTGCATCCTCCAAAGTCTGATCAACAAAAGCAACAAACTTCAAATCACTAGAAGCTGGATACCATAACCCAAGTTTAGATTTCCCCTTCAACTAACGAAGAATCCGCTTCACCGCTTTCATGTGGGACTCCTTTGGATTCGCTTGATATCTTGCACAAAGACATATGGCGAACATGATGTCGGGTCTTGAAGCAGTCAAGTACATCAGAGACTAATCATTGCCCTGTATTGAGTTGGATCAACATCTTGAAGCAGTTAGGTACTTTGTTTTGTTGATATTTTCCAGTAAGAAGTCCAAGCTCAACTCTTACCAAGTCGCATTCCATGGTTTTTGAATCTAATCTGGTTTTGTAATCATGGGCCTAACATTTATGTTGATTTACGTCCAGGTGGAGCTGAGCTATGTCTTTCTTTTGTGCTTCAACCTTTTCTGTGAGTAACTTGTTACTTTCTCGAAGGCTGATGCACTGAGCCATTGCATTGTTGTAGTCATCAGCCATTTTGGAATCAAGTGCCCCGAGTTGAGCAACCTTATTCCTGCAAGGTTTAGCACACAAAAGATAGTTGGTTGTGTCAATGGGTGATCTTGGTTCTTCAGCATGAGTTTGCGCTTGAGGTAGAGTTTCGGGTGCTGGGCTGTTGATTACTACTTGCTGGGCTTGAGGTTTAAATTCGGACACTTCTTCAGGATGAGACCCTGTTGATTTAGCATATAGATCTTGGAGATCTTGGTTTGATTGTAAATGATCCCACAACCAAGATATAAGGAGTCTTTGTCGTCACCCAAAACGCTATTCATCTCATCTCTTACTTCCTCTTTTCGCCTCCCACGTTCAAGCAAACGCATCACATAGTCAGCAACCAGATCAACACTGTATTTTTCAATAAACTCATTCAGCTTTTCCTTCACTTGATGCCACAAGTTCGGGTTTTGATTTTGTGTTGGGTTGAACAATATATTCGAGTACTACGCGTGGGAAGTAAACATATTCGGATAATCGAAATCGTACCGATAAACACGATAAAAAATGTTCGAAAACTGTTTTTACCAAAATGTATCGTTAGACTTGTTTCGATGATACGAATCCAATGATATATAATGTCCGATAGTGATTTTTAGAATTTCCGTGCCTTTTTTTCCTAAAAATCACGCCAGTCTAACTGTGCAACCGGTTTGTCAAGATTGTCTATGGATCAAATTCTGTGTACAAAAACGTTTAACTCCGGTTACGTCAGCTGGTTAACTTTCCACCTTTGTGGGTACAACTCGGAACAGTACCAAATTAAAAACAGTAACTCGGATTAACATTCCGAGATGGAATCTCGAAACAGTGAACCGAGATGCTAATCCGAGATGGTGATTCGGAACAGTGATCCGAGATGGTATCCGAGATGCACTGTTTAAGCGAGATGCTCCTTGTTATCGAGATGCTTCCCAAATTCGAGATGTAATCCGAGATGAAAGAATATGATCCGAAATCCTTGAAGATTTTTATCCGAATTCTATCCGAAATGCAAAGGATTTATCCGAAATACAGCAGAATGATCCGAAATGTGTCTGAAATTTAAATAGAAGATCCGAAATCCTTTATTGTTGATCCGAAATGCTTGTTTTTCAGCAGAAACTGAAGAGAATCAGTGTGACATCAGATTTGAGCCTGGAAAATAGGTTCAACAGGCACTGATACCAATTGTAAGTCCCTAAAATCCGGATCTAACAACGATATCACACAATCACCATGGGCTTGCCTGGCCCACATGGCCTATAGCATGCCCAAATGACCTGTAAAAGTCCAAATCTAATAAAATTAACCTATTTAATCCTAGTTAACTACCATAGACCGTTGCGCATATTTGATGCATCAGTCTCACACTTCTAGGACCTAACAATTAACTTAGACTTGGTAGAACAAATCTGTTAACAAGGGTCATTAACTTGGACTTGGTCAATTGAGTGTGTCGTGAAAATTGATAAAATTGAATGAAATGTTAAAAAGTAAGAAAATTGGATTTACTTTCGCATGAAGGTAAATTATCTTTGCACAAAGATAATTACCTTCGTACGAAGATAGATGCATATATAAGAAACTTCACACCGAGATAAATATTTCACTATTTATTCTCTCTCAGCAAAGATAGAACTTTTATAACTCAAACGACGAAGTGCTGTCCAAATCAAAGCTTATAGTGGTTGATTAGCACGCCATGAACAATGCCAAAGGTATATTGGAATAGATTAATCTCGAATTGAACGCTAAATTGAAGTTTTCGGTAATCCGAACTGAAAAACATAGATCTTGGATAATTGAACGGGCCAAAATTAAAATTGAACATACCTTTGTGTAAATTGGCACTTTTAGATTATGATAGAACCATCAATTTCATACAAAAAAACGAAGGAAAAATTTCAAGTGTTCTTGAAGTTACCTTCGCACAAAAGTAAATTACCTTCGCATGAAGATAATATATCCTCGCGTGAAGAAAACAGCAAAATGTTTAAATTGTCTGTTTTACTTCGCACGAAGATAAAATGCCACTTCGTACCAAGTTTACTTCGCACAAAATTAAATGGTAAAATTTTTCTAAATTTTTTCTAAGTGTTCGTGTTTCTGCAAGATAAAAAGTCTAACTTCAACAAGAAACACAACATCAGTTGGGTTCATGATGAGAAAATACAAGAAATTGCTACGTTCAAGTCGATTTTGAAGTTTATGAGCGAATTTCCGATTACCAAAGCACTTACTGATCCTCACAAATCCTATCGTTCACATGTTGAAAGATTTTGGAAGCTTGCAAAGTAGACATAAAGCCATTAGATCGTTTGTACGAGTTAAGACAAGA
Organism: Scalesia atractyloides; assembly: GCA_947069175.1. Taxonomy (NCBI): domain Eukaryota; kingdom Viridiplantae; phylum Streptophyta; class Magnoliopsida; order Asterales; family Asteraceae; genus Scalesia; species Scalesia atractyloides. The sequence goes on along the minus strand of CAMTDV010000029.1, from coordinate 47,903,880 downwards.
TAAAGAAGTGTTGTTCACTTAAGATCTAATTCGTTGTCTTTTAGACTTCAAATACAAAGATAGTGATCCGATGATGTACATCAAGCGTATGTGTAAAGGGTGTTTTCATAGGATGGGCTACAAGGGTCACGTTAACACACAGTTTAACAAAGGCTATCTTTGAAGACTATACAAGTTCTTTGTACACTCAGTTATTTCTACACTAAGTCACGGGAAGGGGGAGGCGATGCAATTGTTGATTATCAGATGTGTATGATCACTGCACTTGTGCTGAACAAGTCGTATAAATTTAAAAAGATGATTTTTTAATAGATGAAGTTAAATATAGAAAAAGAGAAGTTTCTGCAGTGCCCAGATTTGTGCTGATGATGTTGGATGACCAGTTTCCAAACTTGGCGAAGGATAAGAAAGATGTGCTGCCGCTTGATCATATGACAGGCTTGTCTCTGTTTAGGTTGAATCAGTACTTGAAATAGACGAAAGAACCAGTTGCAAGGAAAAGGATAAAAAGTACAAAGCACCTTCGAAAGACAAATGGAGAAATGATGGAAGTGATTCTAATAATTAAGCTATGCCAAATGCAAATATATGAACCTAAGAGTGGTGTATGGTGTGAGAAAGAAGATACAAAGAAAAAGGGAACTCCTAAAGCGAAAACTTAGAAACGAAAAGATCGAAACAGTACTTAGAGATGAAGCTTGTCACACCCTCAAATTTTCAGGTGCGAAGTTTTACCGCGAGAGTTGCGACTGACCAGATTAAAGCCACTAATCAATGTTGGACCACTATTAAAGATATCAAAAAGATTCACCATCAACACGATTAGTGATCTAACGTTTAAATGTCCAAAACCACAGTTTAACCAACAGCGGAAGTACACAGTTTAAAAATCCAAACAATGTTTAAAAACTATAATTGTTTAAGTAAAACTAATTCAAATAATTAACACAGCCACCACACTCCTCCATTGTAAGCTCCCGCGGTGTATCTAACGACCTGCAAAGCATGTAATAGTATGTAAACATAAGGTTGGCGAGTTCACAGTTTTTTAGTATTATTTTCCGAAAACTTATGTTAAATTATTAACGCAGCCGCGACACTCCTCTATTGCCTACGTCTAGGATATGTTGGTCATGTAAATAGGGCTTATATTTGTCAAAAGTTACGTTTGATAGGTTCTTTAGATGGGTCGTACGAGTGAGCATACGTGGCTCGTACAAGTGACACTTTGTCACTCATACAGAGCCTCACTTGTACGAGTCAGCACTCCCACTCCTAGTGCGAGCTATGTTGGCCTATATATAGTGGAGCTTGGGTGTTGTGTCAATAGCTATTGATGTGTGACAGAGGCGAAGCCCTGTCCATTTGTTTACGTGTCTGTAACTTTCCACGTTTATTAATAGAAGAAGTAACGACATCTAAGTAGTATGGTTTAATAGTTCTCCAAGTTTCATCAATCCGGATTTATCATAAGTTTCTGACTTATCTTGTTTAGCAGTTCTCCGGACTTATCTGTTTACTTATTTATCCGAGTTGTCATTTGTTCAGTGGTGGTTTGTAGTTAGAGTAAGTTTCTCAAGTACTAGTAGTAGTTGAGTGTGTCTTACTGCATTCTTTCTACTATTTAAACCGTTAACAAATCTGATGCACTTGTTTCTGTTATGCTTGTATATGTTGACAGGTATGGCAGACCAACCAGTTGATCAACAAGGAGCACAACCTGCAGCAGCAGCAGCCGCTCCTCCTGGTCCAGTACTAGATTTTTTCAATCATCACAATCAGATAGAAATATTGAATTAAAATGTTCATGGTGCTGCAATTATGCTTAGATTATGCAATTTCTACGAAACTAAGGAATTAGTTTCGCAATTTCTAAAAATGTACATCAGGTGCAAGCATATATTCAAGACTTTTGGCGTACAGGTGGGAAAGTGGGAAATACAATTGAAGTCATTGTAAATGGAAATCAATTGTTATCATAGAAGCTGTTATTCGTGTGGCCTTACGATTTGGTGACTTGGATCATGGTGAAACAACCTAGCTAAGGAGATTCGTGAAAGAGGTGCTCGAGCTTTTGGTTATGTGGGCTCTTTTCAATCTAAACAGATATTTAAGGGTATGACTATTGGGCAATGGAGATATTTCTGTCATGTGTTGATGCAGTGCATGGCACCTTGAAAATCGGGTATGGATGGAACGGGACATGAACTTTATCAGCTATGATCGGTTTAAGGAGATTCATGAAAGAGGTGCTTGAGCTTTTGGTTATGTGGTCTCTTTTCAATCTAAACAGATATTTAAGGGCATGATTATTGGGCAATGGAGATATTTTGGTCATGTGTTGATGCAGTGCATGGCACCTTGAAAATCGGGTACGGATGGAATGGGACATGAACTTTTATCAGCTATGATCGGTCTAACTTTCAGTCAACCATACAATTTCTCCCATATGATTCTTCAGGCTTTTCAAACTCATTTAGCACTACGAGCAAATGACAAACGGTTAATGATTCTTTATCCAAGATTTCTTACACTAATCTTTCGTCATCTCATGCCAAATCTACCTCTTGATATTAAGTTACCTGCTTATGTTCAAACTCCAATGCATTCGCATATTTTTAAAGAGTGTGAAAGTGCAAAAGTAACGAGGCATGCAGTTGTCCTTCCAGTTCATCATCCTCTGCTTGGTGCAATCATTCAGGATAACTACAATCTTGAAATTGATCAGACTTGGATAAATATCCGTAATGGCATTGCACAAATCTTTAGAGCTGGTGATAATGAAGGTGCTCTGGATGATCAAGAATTAGTGTTTGTTCAACCTTCGGTTGTTCTTCAACAACCACTGGTCGAGGAACTTGTTCCTGAGCCTATCACATAACAAATTATTGAAGTTCCAATTGTAGAAAATGTTGTTGTTGATGAACCAGTTGTTACTTCTTTGGCTCCGAGTGCTGCCATAGAAACTGATCAGCTGATTTTAGAGCTTGATATTGCTCTGGAAGCTGGTCCATTGTCTCATTTTGTAGATAAAGGGAAGCAAATCATAGATGAGTCTGTTGTTGATATGATGTCTGAAAAGAAGTATCTACAGTTAGTGCAAAAGGATCTGCGAAATCGGATTTCGCCTGCTGAAACGGAACAACTTGATTTATTTTGCGCTAAAGTCACTACTTTTGGTCCCTCTTCCAAATGGGGTATGCGCTTGGCAACTTGAAATAACAACTTAACAGATTTGGATTCCATTGTTTTCAGTTCTTCCTCATATGATGATGATGGTGGTGGTGGAGACCGTCGACCTCCAGATTTTGGTGTTGTTCGAATCACACCTACAATCAGGACGTACAAACAACGACGAGTCATTGAGAGTTCGGATATTCAGGTTTCGAGCGTTGAAGTTGCTCAATGTTTCTTTGAGTGCAGTTATTACTTCAGTTGCTAGTGGTCTTTCTATTCTAGGAAGATCAATTTTTCTTCTATCTATTACGGCTCCGCTACCAGTTACTGCGCCTGTGGAGTCAATCAGTATCCCTGCTTCCGTGGGACTTTCTTTGCCAGTGATGTCTTCTCGCATTCCTACCACACCTTTGTTTTGTTCATTGTCTTCTTCGATGAGTTCGGGAAATGTGTTTGCATCGTCTGAAAGTTCTACTTTGCCACATCTTCCTTCAGGATTCTTGTAGACTCTGTCGAGTGCAACTCTTAGTTCTGTGCGACCGAGTTCTCTTGGTTCACAAAGTTCTGCGGGAAGTAAATGGTCGAGACTAAGACTGGGGCGCTTCAGGCTCGAATGTTCGTCCAAAGGTTGCTTTTGGTCCTAGTCCATAAAGGTAAGCAGTAACAAGACCGCCTATTTCTCAACCGTATAATCCTAGACCCTCTAGTACTCGACCTACTGAATCTGCGTCTATACTGAGGCCTCCAGGGACAACGAGTGCTAGTGTCGGGCAAAACTTTCCTAAGTTTGTTCAATCTTAGTGTAAGAATGTGGCCAATGTGTTGAGAGAACATCGTGAACAGATTCAGAGTCAGAAAAAGAGACATAGAGTTTTACAAGAAAAAGGATGCAATGCGGGATCAACAGATGACCCATTTGTTTCGTTTGACCAAGGATCAAGGTATTCAGCTAGGTAACTTCATTAAACGGGAATCTCCTCATCTGCCCAACATGAGACTCTGGTCAAAGCTACTGATCAGCTCCATCAGATTGTGACGGATCTTGTGAAGCTCCTCGCTTCTCAGGGGGAGAATGTGACTTTACAAGTGCAGGCTCAATGAAAAATTGATGAGCTAAATAAAATTTGTGACGATCTTCACAAAGACAAAGATTCCGAAGCCACAGTGAAGGGGGAGCAGCTAAGGAGTTCACATACTTCTGAACCCACAACCACTACTCAGACTCAGGGGGGAGTCTTCGGGAGTTGGTATTGGGAGTGATAAGGGCCACAGTGATGTTGAGATGGATACACTTTCTGATTCTGATGATTTTGTTGTTGAATTGGTATTGGGCGATGATGATGTGGTTAAAGGCTTCGTAGAAGATTGGAAGACTGACGAGGATCTTGTTGGCAAGTTTGAATTCATTGAAATGGGTAAAGGAAAAAGTATTGAGTACAAGTCGCTGAAGGTCAACATGGATGATCTCAGAAGCTATGTGTTTGGACTTGTTATGCCTGATGAAATTTTGAACCCTATTCGTGTGCCTGAAGAGGTTTGCATGGCAGCTCATATGTGGTTTAAGGCTCTTCCTAATGAAACACAAAAGTAGAGATATATCAACACCAGAGGTGAGTATTCAGCCCAGATTCAAAGTTAGGATATTAATGAACAACATAACTTAGTCATGATCAAGCATACCAATGGTGTTCAATACTTCAGACACGGATTCAATATTTGCAGACTTTACCTGCTCGTGACTTGCCTCATCTTGCCCAGCTGAATCTCAACAATGATACCATTGGTTGGAGCATTGGAGGTTTAATTCCCCCATTAAGTCGCTGAGAGCCGGGAAAGCAAGTAGAAGACTTTCAAGCCTGCCGTTGGACGAGTTGTTAAGTCCATAGACAAGTTCACAGGGAAGCAGGTTTTGAAAATGGCTTATCCACCAGCTAGATGTCTTCGAAGATTCCTTTGAGAAGATTTGATCTGGAGAAGATTAAGGATATTGGGTTTTGGTACCTTGACGGTAAAACTAGAGAAGCGGTAATCACATAGAAGAAAGTGTCAGAAGAGATTTTATGGATCTTGGATCCTATTTAGCTGGTCCACTTGAAACAGGAACACTTGAAAAAGCTTCGTCATCTTCCCATGCGATATCTTGAAGAAGACCATCCGTTGGCGTATCAATTCATCAAAGTAGTTCAGTTCTGCGTGAAAAACCAAGTCTGGGCTGGCAGTGAGTACTCGAAGCATGAACAAAGATTTCAAGTTCAACAACAAATATCTCCACTAATCAAGGGGGAGATTGTTAATGCACTTTGGGTGATAAGTGCAGTCTCTCTTTATGTCCAGGGGTCTTTATTGTATTTTGTTACAAGTTTATATTGTCCAAACCTGTTTTCTGAATTTAGTGAGTTCGGATTAGGGTTCATACCTAATCCGAGTTTCAATGTTTTACAGTTTTCGAGTTTATATTTATGTTGTATATTCCAGACTTTGGGTATGAAGTTCCCAAGTCCGGATTTAAGATTGGTTTGTTTGTGTCCAGACTTAGCAGTTGTTAGCTAGTACAAGTTTTGTAGTTGTTGGGCCTGGGGCATTCTAATGTCTATCCAGACATGTGTGTTCGGATATATCTTGTATATAACCTATTAGTGGAAATGACAAGATAGCAGTTCTTTTGTGGAAAGTTTATGCAGCAAGAAAACCCTAATCATTAGTGTGAGTGTTTTGTCTGGCGGCTACTGTGTGTGTGATGTCACTAATCTCCTACATCAAAGAATACTCTATGTATTCTTTGATTTCTCTCATCCTGATACATTATCCTACACTGGTGATTGCTAGGTGGATTCCGCACACCTAGTGATTGTGTTCGTGAGTGAGATTTTTGGATATTAGTGGACTTTAAAAAACAGTTTTTAGAAACATGATTCTTCTTTTCACAAAAATCATAAAACAAGTTTGGTATTTTCTCTTTTTTCTTCGCTTTTTCTGTCTTTTTCTCAGCAAATGTTGTAACAACTGTTATAAGATCTTTTAAGGGAATGATCTTGACTTGAGGTGCTTTTACACGTTAAATGGTTGAAAAATCGATTGGCTTAAAGTTGTCAAGAATGTCACGCTCATCTGACTAGGTAGGTTTAAATTGATATTTTTCAATTTTCTCAGAAGTTGAAGATCCTGCTGGTCCTTCTAAAACAATTTTCTTACCATTTGGTTAAGTAACATTAATTTCTTGACCATCCAAGTTTGTTGGAATAATTTCAACCAATTTATAATCATTTATAGTAGTGTTTGAGAAACTAGGTCATGTTTTTTAAACCCAACAACAAATTTTACATTGCTTTTGATTTGTGATTCTAACATAATCTCACAACATTAAGATTCTACCTACTTTTCACAAGTAATTTAGGTAGATTCAAGCTCCTTTTTACAACTTTGCTATTTTTCTATCATAGTTTGGAGTTGATCCTTGGTTATGCTAGACTCATGTTTCAGAGGGCTGATTTAGAATCTTTTTCAAACAGTTTTATTTTTAACTCTTTTGCAAGTTCTTCAAACTGAATTTCATCATCCAAAATTTTGTTTCTAAGATTTTCATTCACCTATTTTATGTTAGCAAAAGCAATAATGCATTTATCAAAACATAAGTCTTTAAGTACACGAGGTGATACCTTAGCAGCAGCCATCATGGCACAATCACATTCACCTTCACAAACACTGGTTTCCCGTGGGTATGACACTGAGATCTCAGTTTCTTCACCAACTTTCTCTTCTGAAACATCTGCCATAACATTATCAAAACAATCATTAGAATTTAACACTATTTCCTCAGACTCATCCCCTTCAATTATAGTGTCTAGTGCCATGAAACAAAAATCATCATGTTTCTTTTAGTATTAGCAACTAGAGCAAAATTCTCATCAGTCAATTCCTCAGTTAAGCTACTCTAATAAACAAAACCTTGTGTAAAGAAGCTCTGTTGACTAGTCTATATAGGAGCAGAGGTTTGTGTAACTTGTGGTGCAGGTTGCACTTGAACCTGAGGACTTGGGGCTTGAACATATTGTATCTAAGGAATAGTGGTTTGGACATATTGAACTGGAACAGTGGTTACATGGTGTGCAAAATGAGCAGTGTTTTGCATGTGAGGAGCAGGAGTATATTGGGAATAATGGACGGTGTTTTGTGTATTTTGAGATCATTGGACCATTTGTTTGACTCCTACACTCCCTAGCAAAGTAACCTACCTTTTACACTTGTAGCATTTAACCATTGACTTATCCAACCCAACTTTTAACTCTCCATGCAACCCTGGGAATTTTCTACCAGTTCTTTTATAGAACTTTCTGGTCCTCACACTCAGCAATGTTAGTTGGTGTAATATGTCCATTTCTTCTAAATCAGATGGATCTAAATCTTGAAGATCATTAAGTTCAAAGATAAAGTGTCAAAACTTGGTTTTCCCTATTTGATGCAAAAGCAAAGTTGTGTGAGCAAGAATCAGAGTTGAAATTCCCCAGTTGTTATGTTAATAAAATTATCATAACTCTGTTCCTTGCTACTACGAGAGGTTTCTTCTTGACCAAAAAGCTTTGTACCACTAAAAGAATAATCATCAGCCACTTTTCCTGACTCTTGTAGCTTCTTTTTCTTGTTAAGCTCTCTCTCTTAAGTGAGAAGCCTACCATGAAGTTGTCTCAAACTCATCTCTTTGAACCCAACAACAGTTCTAGTTACAAATGCAATAGTGTCCCATTTTTCTACTTAGAGATCTTAGAAATTGACTATTCAAAGTGTAATTTGGATATTCGACTTTTACTAGCTTTAACTCACTATTGAGACAACTAAAACTTTCAAATTGTTGAGTTAATGATTCTTCTTTCACATGACAAAATGTTTCATACTGTTGGTTTAAAGCTTCTCTATTATTTTCAATAACCTCTTCAGTTCCAACAAATTGTTCTTTCAGAGCATCCCATAACTCCTTTGCACTGTTGCAGTGCAACAAGCCAGCATAGATATCATTAGGCAAAGCAATTGCCACGATACTAAATGCCTTTGCAGCTAGCTCAATTTTCTAAAAATCTTGCTTGGAGTAATTTCCGGGACTCTTTGAAACTTGAACTTTTGGGTCTTCGGTAATCGGTACCATCGGAACATGTGGTCCGAAAAGAACCGATTTCTAACAACCCGTGTTTTGTTGGCAATTATGTGACTCATCCGACGTTGCTAGATATTGTACTCTGATCTGACAAGTATCGGATGTTTGTACATGTTGCCAGTGTTGTGTGGATCTTGTGGATTTTGAGATTTCTGATTGTTTACAAACAGGTTTTGTTTAAATACTTTGAACGTAAATAAACTTTTACTCTATTATCAATACAAACAAGCAAACGAAATAGCAGTGAAAGCGGACCTGTTTATATCAAATTGATTGTTAAACCAAATTTGAACGACTAAGCTCTGATACCAATTGTTAGGATCTGAGTTTGAATTGCTGTGAAAGTTTAAAGATGAAAAGTAATGAATGAAATAAATCAAAGATAAATGCATCAGAAATGTAAACTTTGATTCACAACAATTGGAAGAATGTTTCATTGAGAGTGCTTATGTAATATTAATCACGTATGCATGCAATTACATAAACTCCCCACAGCGTAAGCTCACTCTAATTTGTTTGTATAGAACGTGTAGAAGTGATAGATAGAACAGTATAGGCACTATTCTATTTATAGTACATTACAAACCACTAAGCATCTTTGGCTAACGTCATTATGAAAGTGACATTAATAGACTAACAAACTCTATCCTCTGCTATACCTAAACACTATTACATTAAACTGCAATATAAACTCTGATGATAACAACTGTTGAGATAGCCTTTGTTGGGCTTCATCCTTTGTTAGTCGTCATCAGACTTTATGTTCAGTAGAGGTTCTCATCAGCAGACCTTTGCCATATCAGAGCTTTGGTTCTTTATCAGAGTTTTTCTCTAACATACCTTTGCTTCTAGCAGAGCTTTGTCTTCAACAGATCTTGTGAACAGTCTTTAAGTATCAGCATAGTATAGAGCAACAGATCTTTATTAATGATCAGATGTTTTAGATTGTTTTGGCTTTCAATCATCTGTTCTTTTATAGGGTTCAATAGATCCAACAAAACAAGACTGGACAAAAGAAAAAGACAACATACCCTCAACATTCATCCGAAAAGATCAGACTCAAATGAAGACAAACAGAAAAGGCCATTCTGATGGATCTAATGATAGTTCTGATGAGTATCATCAGTTTCTAGCAAAATCTGATTATCAGAAAATCTGATGATCTATTCAACAGATTTTCTAGTGAACTTGTCTGAAAAAAAGGCTCTACGATATTTGCAAAGTAGTAAGTTGAACTCAATGGTTTCAATGAATACGCCAAAAAGCTACTTTATGCAGGGTAAGTGCATGAATAAACAAATGTTTATTCATGCTAAAGACTCACTATAATGTGACAACCGGCATTTTTCGTTTGTAATTACGCGCATAACGAACATTAATACCATCATAATTAGCGTAATTAGATGTAAATTAACTCGACCAGGCCTTTGGATTGCCTAGGAACGTCTATATGACTTTTCGGTACGTGAATGGTGATTTGTGGGAAAACTGCTGAACGTCAAACGGTAATGAACTGACACCGGGCAAAATACTGACAATTCCGAAAAGTTACATGTATAATTTATGTGTAAGAATTGGATTTTGATGAATTATCATGCTTCGAACGTCACAAAACGCTTACGTGAACGAAAAACGCGTCGACCGAAACGCACCGGTAACGAAACGGAAGCAACAGACTTGAATTACGCCTTGATACTAATATATTATGATATATTTAGCTTTGTAATTGAATCTTATTATTCGTGGTCGAAATCAGATCGAAAAATGGACAAGAAACCACAACCAGAGTACTTTACGCATTTTAACGAAACCGACAAACGCACGCGATAAATATCAAATACCAACACCTTTTACATGTTTTTGAACCTAAATGATATTACACGATTTTCCATGAAGTTCGGGTTGGAAACGAACCTCGTAGACGCGATCGGGCTGCTCAAACACTAGAAACGGACTAATGGGCCTTGGGCCCAACTCACCCAACAACCCTAGCTATATAAAGAATAATATACACACACTTACACCATAACTACACACACTCACTCTTACTCCTCACATGTTATCTCTCTAGCTTTCTCTCTCTAGAAATCCCACTTAAATCACACCTACCAAATTCTATTCCGACGGCAGTTTTCTCATTGGAGCAACGGAAGTGCTGTTTTCGTCTCCGGTAGCCGTGATTTTTCGGTAAACTCCTCGACCCATTCTCCTTTGTTTTAGATCTTTCTAGATCCACATCAGTTTTGGCCTTTTCTTGTTGCTTCAAGGGTGGTTCAAGAGGTTTTAGTGGTGGTTCTTGCATAATGACAACATCTGCGGTGGTTGATGAAGTTCGGACAATGGCGGGGGTGAATGAGCCGTAGCCGGCGGCTTGGGCCAGGCGGCAGCGGCAGTAGCGACGCAGTGGCAGTGGAGGTGGTTTGGGTCGGGATGGATGGGTTGATGACGCCAGCGTCAACCGACGACGGCGGTGATGACGGTGGTGGTGGCCGACGATGGCGATGGTTCGCGTTCAGGTCTCAGTTCAGTTCAAGTTCAGTTTAAGTTCAGTTCAAGATCGGTTCGGGTTCGGTCAAACTCGGTCAACACTGGGTCGACTTAGTCAACCCAGGTGAACTCGGTCAACCCGGTCAGTTAGTCAAAAAGATCAACATGGTCAGTCTTGGTTCGGGTCCGGTTTGTCAGTTTCGTCGAGACCGGATTGTTATGGTCAAACTTGGTCAACTAAGGTCAACACAAGTCGACTACGGTCAACTCAGTCAATGGGTCAACCCAAGGCTCGGTAAAATTTAATGACGCGAAATATTAATTATATTATTATATATATATATTAGTGTTAATTAATCTGAAACCGAGCTTGACCCGACCCGCTAACAATTATATATCGTCATAGTTTAAAAATAACAATCGAACCGACGTACCTTACTCGCGTATAACTATTAGTTAAAACCGAACCGACGTCATTCTATATATTATATATATATATATATATATGCATCTACTAAATTGGTGCGATAATTATTCGACTTATTAAAGATCACAATAAAATTGTATGCAAATTATTATCACATTGACTGTTGCATTTTGACAAATAAATCGACAACTTGTATTGTCCGGATTGTCCAAAAACAGAGGAGACTCTGCCCATTTTTCGTCAAAATTTGTAAAGAGAAACGTGTTTTATAATTAAAACAAAAACTATCCGATCCAAGTAATTGTTATAAAATAAATACAGATGTATATTTATTTTGCCGACACTACTATAACGTACAAGATCGAGCCAATAACGTTTCAACGAGCGTGATTACAAGATAACAGAAGTCGGTAATTGGTTATAAAATAAATATGATTTTTTATTTACTTCAAACGTCCGAAATTCGGAAAGTAGTTTTCAAACATCGATAATACCTTCGAATACTATAATAAAAATAAATATAATGTTTATATTAAATTTGAACGTCAAGAATTCCGACACTTTTACTAGATAATATAATGTGTATGTTTATTTCAAACGACAGAATTCGGACATGAGTATTCGGAAAACATATAACGTAAATATAATCATCGATACCTATTTCAAACGTCGACGACTCGAATATTTTGGAATGCTTTTATGACCATAATATACTCAGAATACTCGAGACAGATGCCTAATGAAGTACGGCGCAATACCGTAAAATTATAACAAGCGTACGATTATATAATTATTTATTAATCATGAACGATAGGCAAGACTAGTGTACGGATATGAAGCACTATACCTATATGGGTATATATACTAGTAGGTATGCTTACATCTTACGAAATACTAAGGGTCGTACTATTATCTGGCAATGTATATAACGACTAACACGATTTTATGAAATATATTTCCATTTATATATAAACATATATTTCAAATCGCTCGAAAACTAAGTCGTTTCCAAGAAAACCATAGATTGGTTATTCCGAGACAAGACCATAACACTTTCTTAGAATTATATGGTTAACGATTTAGTAGAGCTCGGTGACATGTAGTTTAGCTATGTTATATTTAGAAACTTATGAGTTATTCCGTTTTAGGAATGTCTTAGATTGTATGCTAGCAAGCCACGTTGTGGAGATGACATTATTGAATCACATTATGCTAGCTTTGCTCAAGGATATCAAAGTGAGTTCACAACCCCCACTTTTTATCGTTTTACATTTTTATAAATGTTTTCGGGGGTGCAAAGACATGTAAGTTTTGCAAAAGCACACAATGTTTCGATAAACAGAAATCACACATTTCTAAACCATATTACATAAGATTTCAACAAACACGATGGTTTATGAATGGTTTAGGCTACATTTACCGGTTTTTACAGCAATACAAAGTTTTTTGAAACATGCATGAGTTTTATGACTAGTGACAAGACTGTCACAACTAGGGGGCTAGGCCCCAATTTTATTAATGGAATGGGCTAGGCCCAATAACAAGGATGACATGGGCTTGGTCCAATAACACGAATGACATGGGCTAGGCCCAATAACACGAATGACATGGGCTAGGCCCAATAAAATAAAGTATGAGGAATGAAAATCATATGAAGGGCGGGGCCCGTTCATACATATCGAAAACACAGATTCTTAACAACTGGTATGTAGTGATGGGATTAGATGATGACAGATCACTGTGCGTAAGTAGGAGGATGACAATAGTAACCATTAATCACGTAGTGACCAAGGTGCAAAAGGTATAGATCTATCGAGTTTGAGGCACGCTCCATTCCTGGTTTGCTAACTCTTTAGTAGTGATTTTGTGATCCCAATGATGTCAGAGTTGTCTCGGGTTGGTTACTTACTTATGGTACATAAGTCAGTGTATTAGCTACACACTGATTGATCCTTAGATTCCATAGGCATCCAATATACTAAGATTTCAATACCAGTTTACAAATATAACATGAAAACATTGCAATATCGGTTTACCGATACGATTGAAAACATTTTATCACCGGTTTACAAACATAATAGTTATATGCATCGGTTTACAAACAGCACAGAAAACATTTCAACACTATTATATAGATATGACATTTCAAATGTATTGGGATACAATGATCTCACAAACCGGTTTTTGGGATGCAAGATTTCAAATGTTTTATGATTCATTTGAAACAAAAACCAACAAACTATGAACTCGCCAACTTTGTGTTGACTTTTCGCATGTTCTTTCTCAGGTTACAATTGCAAGTATGGCACGGTTGAAATAGTGGAACCCATGGGGATTCGAGTACTTAGCAGGCGTTCACTTACTAAATGTCTTAGCACTCACGTTTACTTCCGCTATGCAATGAAGATACCAGTTCAGTTCACGCCTAGCTCTGATGTGATGGATTTAACGGGGTGTGACAGATTGGTATCAGAGCTATAGGTTTCAGTGAATTAGGTTTCAGTGGAGATACCTAGGCTTTAACCACACTTCCCATTTGGGGACATTAGATCATTAAGACTTGAATACGTATAGAACGCCTAGCACTCAAATATGGGTTCCGACCGCGGCCGAAACAATGAGTCAACATTATGATTCTAATCATACAATAATGTGGTGTTTTATTCATAGTACACGAAACAATTACATACAGTACGCAAGACTTTGAGAGTTTTTGCATCATGCATTAAGGACCTTTGGAAAACTTATGTCAAAATTCATCAAAGGTCAATATGTAGGAACCACGAATATTAACTCGGACAACCATCAATACATATACTGTCCATGCAATTTTATTTGCCCGAGCAGGTAGCCTACGCAAAATGAAACACTAGTGCGCGAACATACCTGAAACTTAACCTATACATTAAAGGATGTTACAGTAAATTTTTTTTTACATACGACTTTCGAGGCACGGCCTTGAGAAAGCCTGACATTACGACAATGATGCTAATCCCGTTAGTGGGAGAACAACCGACTAGAATGCGACAATTTGTCACGTGGTCCTGTAAGCGACACGAACCAAGTTGAGGTACATCCAAACGAGATTTCACAACAGCCGGTACTTCTTATAATGGTAATCACAATTATGGACATTGCAAAAGAAGTCACATGTCCTCGCATTCTCCCCTATTTCATAAATGGTGATTACGCCATGTTTGACATTCTGTGGTAATGTCACGCAACAATAAGTCATCACAGGAAATATTAGATAAAGTCCACAAATATCTTTTGTTGAAATTTCAACTTTGCATATAATGAGTAGATTGGCAGCCTCTACTACTCATAATGGTCATTGTATCACGGGAATTTCTTTCTTGTTAGCGAACACCTACTTGCATCATTTCTTGACAAATTTATATGATACGCATGCTTTGTTTGCTACGCGTGTGGCAAATTTGATACGTAGAGACCATCAGGGTCTTCACTTCTAATATTCGTTTCACAAAAAATTCAAAGGTTGGTTCGCTAAACTCAAATTTTTCCTTTGTGATCTAGATGACCTGCATTATTGTGAGTATTGACCCCTTGATATTGAGTCAACAAATTCTTGAAATTCCTGTTCTTTCCAAGTTACATACAAAGATTTTCATTGTAACCATAACGAAACTTCTTAGTCGAATCAAGTATCTATTGTTGGATTGTGTCAAACAAAGTTCAATTGTTTGAACTTTCTTACTATATACAAAATTCAATTCAAGGATTTCATATGATAAATTGAGGCCATCATATTCTACGTAATATCAACAAGAAATTCATGTATTTCGAACCGTAGTAGACTGGTTCAGTCTTCACCGGTGTTTCACTAGTTGAAACTTGCGCTGACACCGCTTTCACAACTCATGTACGGATTTAATTACTTAATTATTTATTTATGAAATCCACCTTGTTGGATCATTTTCTTAAAATATTCTTAATACAATTGTGTATTAAGAAAATGTTACACAAATTTATGGTCTATTTCAATGTACCTCGTGACGGTTCTTTCATCATCGGTTGAAAATTTTGGGATATTTATTGTTCTTTCACTATCGACCAAAAATTTTATTTATTTGTTCTCTCAATTTCATTTGAAGATTTATTTGGAACAAATATTTAGATTTGCTTCGTTGAACCTTTCATCTAATTGCAAACACGGTGAGTTTGTTCGGGCACCGCTATTATTGAATTATTACGATCACTATGACGCCTTTTGGCATCGGTATAAACTTGTAGCTTGGGCTAATCGTTGAAAGTGGTCCTAATGCAACTATGTATTAAGACAGTGTTACACTAACTTCGGTTGTAATTCAGTGTATCCTTGCAATTCAATAGTGTTAACTTGTGGTTCGAAAAGTTAACAAATCACCTTCATGCTTCTATTTCAATAGAGTTTGTTGATTCTAAGTCTCACCGATCCAACTACCAACGCTAGTTTCTGTTGGTAGAGATTCCAATTGTTTATGAAATTCATTTATAGATTGTGAGCATCTTGGAAATCTACTGTTGAGATTCTCATTTGTTTGACCCATGTAAACTCAGTCACATAGTGATTATATCACTACGTTTTGTTCATTTGGCATCGATTTCTGAAAACATATTCAGTAGAACTGTTGGGTTCATATTGTTGTAGTAAGTCATTGTATTCATACGATTCAAGACAAGTCTTGATGCAATTACATGGTCATTTTATTATTTATACCTACTTACGCATGACAAAAATCTAAGGAGATAACATAGTTTAAATTTCGAGGACGAAATTTTATAACAAGGGGAGAATGTGACAACCGGCATTTTCCAGTTGTAACTACATGTATAATGAACATAATACCATCATAATTAGCGTAATTAGACATAAATTAACTCGATCAGGCCTTTGGAATACCTAGGAATGTCTATCTGACTTTTCGGTACGCGAATGGTGATTTGCGGGAAAACTGCTAAATGTCAAACGGTAACGAACTGACACCGGGAAAAATACGGACAACACCAACAAATATGAATTTTACATGTATAATTTATGCGTAAGAATTGGATTTTGATGAATTATCATGTTTCGAACGTCACAAAACGCTCACGTGAACGAAAAACGCGTCGAAAGGAACGCACCGGTAACAAAACGGAAGCAACAGACTCGAATTACGCCTTGATACTAATATATTATGATATATTTAGCTTCGTATATAAATTTTATTATTCATGGTCAAAATCGGATCGAAAAACGAACAAGAAACCACAACCGGAGCATTTTACGCATTTTAACGAAACCGATGAACGCATTGAATACCGACACCTCTTACATGTTTTGAACCTAAAATGAAATTACACGACGTTCCACGAAGTTCGAGTTCGAAAACGCGCCTCGTAGACGCGATCGGGCCGCTCAAAACACTAGAAACGGGCTAATGGGCCTTGGGCCTAACTCACCCAAAATCCCTAGCTATATAAAGAACAATATACACACACTTACACCATAACTACACACACTCACTCTCACTCCTCACACCTTCTCTCTCCAGCTTTCTCTCTCTAGAAACCCGGTAGCCGTACTACGACTGGCACCAGCAGAGCTCGGGCGGCGACAACGATGGAGCCGCGGCTGCGGCGCTCCGGCGATATTTTTCCGGCGCATGGAGGAGCGTACCCCACTTAAATCACACCTACCAAATTCTATTCCGATGGCGGTTTTCTCATCGGAGCAACGAAAGTGCTGTTTTCATCTCCTGCAGCCGCGAATTTTCGGTAAACTCCTCGACCCATTCTCTTTTCTTTTAGATCTTTCTAGATCCACATCGGTTCCGACCTGTTCTTGTTGTTTCGGGGGTGAGTGGTTTCGGCATAACGACAACATCCGTGGTGGTTGATGAAGTTGAGACAACGACAGGGGTGGAATGAGCCGCAACCGATGGCTTAGGGCCAGACGGCGGCGATAGTAGCGGCGCAGAGGTAGTGGAGGTGGTTCGGGGTGGGTTGGGTTGGGTTGATGACGCTGGCATCGACCGCCGACGGCGGTGATGACGATGGTGGTTTCCGACGATGGCAATGGTTCGCGTTTCGGGTCTCGGTTCAGTTCAAGTTCAGTTTAAGTTCATTTTAAGTTAGTCAGATCGGTTCGTGTTCAGTCAAACTCGGTCAACAGCGGGTCGACTCATTCAACCCGGGTTAACTCGGTCAACCTGGTCAGCTAGTCAAAAAGATCAACATGGTTAGTCTTGGTTCGGGTCCGGTTCGGTCAGTTTCGTCGACACCGGATTTGTTCCGGTCAAACTTGGTCACTACGATCAACACAAGTCGACTACGGTCAACTCAGTCAACGGGTCAACCCAAGGCTGGGTAAAATTTAATGACGTGAATTTTAATTATTAATTATATTATATATATATTTTTATATATATATATATATATATTAGTGTTAATTATTCCAAAACTGAGCTCGACCCGACCCGCTAACAATTGTATATCGTCAAAGTTTAAAAATAACAATCGAACCGCCGTACGTTACTCGCGTATAACTATTAGTTAAAATGGAACCGACTCATTATATATATGTGTATATATATATACGTATATACATATATATATATACGTACATATTACGTATATACGTATAGATATATACGTATATATATACACGTATATAAATATCTATATATATAGTTACATGCATCTACTAAATTGGTGCGATGATTATTCGATGTATTAAAAATCACAATAAAATTGTATGCAAATTATTTTTACATTGACTGTTGCGTTTTGACAAATAAATCGACAACTTGTATTGTCGGAATTGTCCAAAAACAGAGGAGACTCTGCCCGTTTTTCGTCAAAATTTGTAAAGGAAACGTGTTTTATAATTAAAACAAAAACTATCCGATCCAAGTAATTGTTATAAAATAAATATAGATGTATATTTATTTTGCCGACACCACTATAACATACAAGATCGAGCCAATAATGTTTCAACGAGAGTGATTACAAGATAACAGAATTCAGTAATCGGTTATAAAATAAATATGATTATTTTTTTACTTCAAACGCCGGAAATTCAGAAAGAAGTTTTCAAACGTCGATAATACCTTCGAATACTGTTATAAAAATAAATATAATGTTTATATTTATTTTGAACATCAAGAATTTCGAAACTTTAGAAGATAAATATAATGTGTTTTTTATTTCAAGCGACAGCATCGATACCTATTTCAAACGTCGACGCCTCGAATACTTTCGAATGCTTTTATGACCATGATATACTCGGAATATTCGAAACAAACGCCTAACGAAGTACGACACAATACCGTAAGATTATAACAAGCGTACGATTATATAATACTTTATTAATCATGAACGATAGGCAAGACTAGTGTACGGATATGAAGCGCTATACCTATATGGGTATATCTACTAGTAGGTATGCCTACATCTTACGAAACACTAAGGGTGGTACTATTATCCGGCAATGTATATAACGACTTATACGATTTTATGAAAAATATTTTCGTTTATATATAAACATATATTTCAAATTGCTCCAAAACTAAGTTGTTTCAAGAAAACCATAGATTGGTTATTCCGAGAAAGACCATAACACTTTCATAGAATCGTATGGTTAAGGATTCGGTAGAGCTCGGTGACACGTAGTTTAGCAACATTATATTTAGAAACTTATGAGTTATTCCGTTTTAGGAATGTCCTAGATTGCATGCTAGCAAGCCACGTTGTGGAGATGACATTATTGAATCACATTATGCTAGCTTTGCTCAAGGATATCAAGATGAGTTCACAACCCCCACTTTTTACCGTTTTGCATTTTTATAAATGCTTTCGGGGGTGGAAAGACATGCAAGTTTTGCAAAAGCACACAATGTTTCGATAACAGAAATCACACATTTCTAAACCATATTACATACAGATTTCAACAAACACGACGGTTTATGAATGGCTTAGGCTACATTTACCATTTTCAAAGCAATACAAAGCTTTTCGAAACATGCATGAGTTTTATGACCAGTGAGGGATTGTCATAGTAACAACTAGGGGGCAAGCCCCAATTTTATTAGTGGCATGGGCTAGGCACAAAAACATGGATGACTTGGGCTACGGCCAATAACACAGATGACATGGGCTAGGCCAAATAACATAAAGTATGAGGAACGAAAATCATATGAAGGGCGGGGCCCGTTCATACATATCGAAAACACAGATTCTTAACAACTGGTATGTAGCTATGGGATTAGATGATGACAGATCACTGTGCGTAAGTAGGAGGATGACAATAGTAATCGTTAATCACGTGACGTGCAAAGGTATGATCTATCAAGTTTGAGGCACGCTCCACTCCTGGTTTGCTAACCCTTTAGGAGGCTTTTGTGATCCCAATGATGTTAGAGTTGTCTCGGGTTGGTTACTTACTTATGGGACATAAGTCAGTGTATTAGCTACACACTGATTGATCCTTAGATTCCATAGGCATCCTACATACTAAGATTTCAATACATGTTTACAAATATAACAACAAAACATTTCAATATCGGTTTACCGACACGATTAAAAACATTTTATCACCGATATAAAAACATAACAGTTATATGCATCGGTTTACAAACAACACAAAAAACATTTCAATACTGTTATACAGATAGGACATTTCAAATGCTTTGGGTTACAATGATGTTACAAACCAGTTTTTCGAATGCATGATTTTCAAATGTTTTATGAATCATTTGAAACAAAAAAGACAAACTATGAACTCGCCAACTTTATGTTGACTTTTCACATGTTCTTTCTCAGATTACAATTTCAAGTATGGCACGGTTGAAATAGTGGAACCCATTGGGATTCGAGTACTTAGCGGGCGTCACTTACTAAAGTCTTAGTACTCACATTTACTTCTGCTATGCAATGAAGATGCACTTCAGTTTACGCCCAGCTCTGATGTGATGAATTTAACGGGGTGTGACAGATTGGTATCAGAGCTATAGGTTTCAGCGAAATAGGTTTCTGTGGAGATACCTAGGCTTTAACCTAACTTCCCTTTTTGGGGACATTAGATCATTAAGACTTGAATACATACAAAACACCTAGCACTCGAATATGGGTTCCAATTATGGCCGAAACAATGAGTCAACATTATGATTCTAATCATACACTAATGTGTTTTATACACGGTACACGAAACAATTACATACAGTAGCAAAACTTTGAGAGTTTTGGCATCATGCATTAAGGACCTTTGGAAAACTTATGTCGAAATTCATCAAAGATCAATGTGTAGGAACCACGATTATTAACTCGGGCAAACATATTGACATATACTGTCGATGCTATTTTATTTACCCTAGCAAGTAGCCACGCAAAACGAAACACTAGTGTGCGAACATACATGAAACTTAACCTATACATCAACGGATGTCGAAGTACAACACATGCGACTTTCGAGGCACGGCCTTGAGAAAGCATGACATTACACAACGATGCAATCCTGTTAGTAGGAGAACTACCGACTAGAATGCGACAATTTGTCACGTGGTCCTGTAAGCGACACGAACTAAGTTGAGGTACGTCCAAACGAGATTCACAACAGTCGGTACTTATTATATGGTAATCACAATTATGGACATTGCAAAAGAAGTCAAATGTCCTCGCATTCTCCCCTACTCATAAATGGCGATTATCCATGTTCGACATTTTGTGGTAATGTCACGCAACAATAAGTCATCATAGGAAATACCAGGTAAAGTCCACAAATTTCTTTTGTTGAATTTCAACTTTGCATATAATGAGTAGATTGGCATACCTCTATTCCTCATAATGGTCATTTTATCACGGGAATTTCTTTCTTGCTAGCGAACACCTACTTGCATCATTTCTTGACAAATTTATATGATCTGCATGCTTTGTTTGCTACGCATGCGGTTAACTTTATACGTGGAGACCATCAGGGTCTTCACTTCGAATGGTCATTTCATAAAAAATTCAAAGGTTGGTTCGCTAAACTCAAATTATTGTTTTGTGATCTAGCTAACTGAATTATTGTGAGTATTGACTCCTTGATATCGAGTCAACGAATTCTTGAAATTCCTGTTCTTTCCAAGTTATATACATGGATTTTCATTGTAACCATAATGAAACTTCTCGGTCGAATCAGGTATCTATTGTTGGATTGTGTCAAAACAAGTTCAATTTTTTGAACTTGCTCACTGTATACAAAATTCATTTCAAGGATTCATATGATAAATTGAGGCCATCATATTCAATGTAATATCAACAAGCAATTCATGTATTTCGAACCACAGTACACTGGTTCAGTCTTCACCGGCGTTTCACTAGTTGAAGCTTGCGCTGACATCCCTTTCACAACTCATGTACGTTTTTAATTACTTAATTATTTATTTATGAAATCCACCTTGTTGGATCATTTTCTTAAAATATTCTTAATACAATCATGTATTAAGAAAATGGTACACAAATGTATAGTCTATTTCAGTGTACCTCGTAACGGTTCTTTCATCATCGGTCGAAAATTTTGGGATATTTATTGTTCTTCCACTAGCGAGTTAAAATTTTATTTATTTGTTCTCTCATTTTTAGTTGAAAATCCTATGAGATTTATATGGAAAAAATATTATACCTTTGTCGAATCGGAACCAATACCACTGCATTGCGCTCGAACAGTTGAGCGGCCGCCGGCCCTTCCGTGCACAGATATAGATTCATTCTTCGTACCTGATTCAGCCTCACAACCCTTCGCGGGTTGGTAAGAAGTCAGTCTTGTTGGGTATGACGAAATTTGACAAAGAAAAGAGAGTGCTCGCCCCGGCCAACAAAGACCGTAATTACATAGATAATTGCTCCTCCCCTTCTCCGTCTTTAAGGCTTTAAGGCGAACCGTATGGCGGCTGGAAATAAAGACGAACTTACCTTCTCGTAGATGGTGTCAGTGAGAGCCGTTTTAGTACCCCCGTTGACCTTTTTTTGTAGATAGAATCTTCAGTGAGTGGAAACAAGCAACCTTACTAAGCAAAGAAAGGTGCTTGTTGAGTAAGGTCGGCTTTCTTCGAATGCTTGAGCGCTTCTTTCTCATATCGATCATTCAATATCCTTGACTTTTTAATAAGGGGCGTGTTAGCTAGGCCGTTTTCTTGCAGGAGTGCTAGCGCGCGCCCTTACGTTTTCTTTGCTTGCTCTGCAGTACGAGCCTCATACAAAGCCGCACCCCTTTAATATGATGAAGAGGGGCCGCCCTCTTTGATTTTCCGCACCAATCCTTATTTACTACTACATCTTTTTTGGGGTGTATAGCTCAGTTGGTAGAGCATTGGGCTTTTAACCTAATGGTCGCAGGTTCAAGTCCTGCTATACCAAACCTAACTTGCACTATACTATGAGTAAGGATGGTAGTAGCGCAAAGAGCACTCTTTGGCCTTTAGATTAGAGGCGCTTCGCCGTCTTTGATTGGATGGAAACAAATATCTAAAGTGTGCATTGAAGGATCTTTATATTCTAGGTAGCCAGCCAAAGCACTTACCTTTCATCAAAGGGGCCCTAATCAGCCTCAAGATTTAGATTCCGTAAGTAACTCAGTGCTCCATAGTGGGAAATGAAAGCAAAATTCGTTCGGATCCTCCCACATGTTCAATCATTTTTTAGCGGTTTCCCCAGAGATCTTTATCATTAATGCAACCTTCATTTTGCTCATTCATGGAGTTGTCTTTAGTACGTCTAAGAAATTTGATTATCCATCGTTAGTCAGTAATGTGGGTTGGCTTGGATTTCTTAGTGTTGCTCGCCTAGGAGGGCAGCGCGCTTTGGGATGCGGAGGAGCTATTATCGCCCAGTTCCCTAACCTAATGCGGCACCGGGTTCGGACCGCAGGGAACCGTAGCATGGGGGGCTTAGAATCCTTTTGCCGCCGTAAGGCTGGCTAATCGTACCCAGCAGGCTCGAAGACCCCTGGTTCTAGAAGGACATGAGTCGAACGCTATGTTGAATGTGCGACCGACACTAGGTAGGTACCTGTGCAGGTGAGGCGTCGGTCGGTCCTAGAAACGGCGGCAGCTGCGCTAGGAGTTAACGACCGAACGTGCTGCTACCTAGGGATCACCAGGCAGCGCTTTCCCGCTATAGGGATCGGGGGGCATAGCACAATTCTTCTTGGAGGAGGGTTGGTTTGCCCGGGTGACGGATACTGCCATAATGTACTCCTACCTATACAATAGCACCGACACCCGAAGTCGAGCATACATACGACGATCTTCATGCGTGAATAGCGGGTAGGAAAGAAAGGGCGATAGATGATAATGAGAAAAGGCGCCGCGTCTGGGCAGGCGGGCGGAATGGATGAGCGAAAGGTGTCATGCCATGGAGTGGGTAAGATCCCGAGTCTCATGTAAGACAACTAAATGCACCTCGAGGTGTTGCCGAGGAACTACTGGACCTTCTCGAACACAGGATAGGTAATTGAGAGATAGAGCTAACCTATTCGTTATGGGGAATCAATGCTCCGGGCCGAATAGAGCTTACCTACGGCACCTGGCTTTCTCCGGCGCATATTAGCTTAGCTGCGCTTAATAGGCCGGTTTGCCTTCCTCTCTGGCGGCCTCCTTACCCCCCGCTACATTTCACTCCAAGCTACGCCTGCTGAGCAAGATGCATTGCGATTTCCTCTTCTGTGGACACACCTATGACCCGGGACGGGAATAGAAAGACTTTTTTATATGGCGAGCTTTCTCTCGTAAAGCCAAAGACGCCCCAAGCAAGTTCCAACTGTTGGGAAGGGGACATGATCAATAGAACCTGGTTGGATCCGGGCTGGGAGAGGGGCACCCATTCCTAACCACTTTCGAAAAGGTTCGCTCATGCTGGAGGGAGCATCCCCACTTAGTGATCGGTCCGCTAGCTCACGCAATCCGAAGAGTTATCACGGACGAGCCACATGCAGGGAAACTTGCACGTGTGGTTCTGGCCGGGTTTTCCTGAGGTATCTAATAACCTTGCTTCTGCTCGCCGCTGGCGCACCTCTCCTAACTATTGCCCATTTATTCTGGAATAATCTTTTAGGAGGGATAATTTTACATATTTCTGCCAAATCCTTCTATTAAGTACGGCTGGTACCATTTCGATGTGTTTCGATTCATCCGAACAAGAGAGGTTTGATGCTTCTGAATCCATTGTATTAATTCCACTTCCTACTCGCAGTATGCTCTTTATGATCTCGGCTTATGATTCAATTGCCATGTATTTAGCTATTGAGCCTCAAAGTTTATGTTTTTATGTGATCGCGGCATCAAAAAGAAAGTCTGAATTTTCCACGAAAGCCGGCTCGAAATATTTGATCTTAGGTGCATTTTCCTCAGGAATCTTATTGTTTGGATACGACCGGACAACTGCCGATATCTATTAATATCTTTTCTTATAATAGTTGTTGTTAAATATATATCTATTTATATCGTAAACTATCGGATCGAGTATTACTTAGATGTGAAACTTGCGGACCGTCATTGGTTGTGATATTGATCTTACAGGGGGAATGAAATATAAGATATATAGACTGACTTATAGAGACCCTCTATGTAGTTGTCTATCTAGGGTGATCGATCTGCATCTTTCCCCATAGCCCTGGGGCTGTGTCTCGATCTCCTATGTGCGAAATTAACTTGTTCCTATGGAGATTCCCTTGGTCTAATTCCACGCCTTATGACGAAAGGGGAGTCGGCGTGGCGTAAAGTGAAGATTTGGGGAAGTAGAGAAGAATTCCCTTCTGGGATATTCCGAAGGTGTAACCTAGGCAACAAAAAAGGGGCCCGATACTTCAACTAGAGGAGCGACCTGTTGGTTCACCAAACCCCGACTCAGCATCACACGTTCTCCAGGTCCGAAGGGATCTAGTTCCCAACTACCGACTCCTCCCGGAATTGCGTTATTGGAGCCGAGCGAGGAATGGCCGTTAGTGGACACCCAACTTCACCGGTTAGAGAAGCCCTCTTTAATACATTAAGAAAAGATGTTCACAGGGGCCAGAAAGACTCGGTCATAGGAACTTAGACCACCTACGCGCTGGTGAAAACCACCTCGACCGGATCAGAGTAAACAACAATGTCGAATCAGGCCGCCCCTTGCCTTGAAAGAATTCACACGTGGCCACCAGCTTTCCCAAAATAAGGGGGGATCTGCTGCTTACTGCTCAAGGAAACTCCGACCTATACTATAAGTCGTCCACCTATTTTTCTGATCTCCTTTCCTTCTATTCATCAGATTTTTGGCTTTGACCCATTCAAGGTAAAAAAATGGGGTTGATGATGTTGCCTAAAAAAAGGGAGAGAGGAGAGCTTGGGGTACGCTCACTTCTCATTTTTGTTTAGGTTCTCGAGATTCTCAATCGCTTTTTTTAGTGGGGAGGAAGAGTGCGTGAATGACGATTCTCAGACGAGGGAATCGTTCCTCTCAAAATAAAAAGAAGCTAGTTCTCTTGATAGAGTTTTCACTTCTGCGCATAGAATTTTTTCCTTGCCATTCCGTTCTTACCATATCATGGGCAGTTGGGTTGGAATCCGTGTGATGGTTCGAAAGTGCTTTCAAAGATTCTTCGCATCCCCAGAGAGATAAATTGTTTCCATTGTGACTTGGTCGTCAAAAGGGGCACTACTAGTGTTGTGTACTTTTCATTGGAGCACACCTTTCGCTAGGAAGGGATCAGTTACGAGTACGAAATGCTTTTCACATACAATTCGGATAGCGCGATAATGCAGTTACACTCCTCCGCCTGGCATTCGAGCTCAAATACTAGTGAGGTAGACAACCTCATGTCATGCGTGAAAATAGTAAGGACCTTGGCTACGGGCTCATTGCGACACTCAAGTACGAATGAATTCTCCACTTCATTAAGGAAGGTTTCAGAGAAGAGGATCAAAGCAAGGGAACGAGGCGACCGGAGGAGGTTTGGTATGGTAGTGAGACCAATAGGGAAACATAATAAATAGGGAGTTGTGAAAGATCCATTAACACACGAAGGCAGAAGTCAGGTGTGTATTAAATAGCATAGCTACTGAATTCGCAAAGACTCCTTCCTCTTTTAAGTTAAGTGAGGAACTCGCCTGAGGGAAAGGGACTGCGACCTTCAACTCCCAAGATATATCATATAATATAGCATGTTGCCCTGAAGAAGGATTGGAGTTATTTTCCTTCGCTCCATAAACGCAAGAATCGCGAGACGGCAGACATCGGCCGATGAGGCTAGTAGGGCCCTAGTTCTGTAACCGGGCAATGATAATTCCTAACTGAGAAGTCACCACGAGCATAACAATCTTATTGGAACTTGAAAGAGAAGTGAATTTGTGAATGCCTAACTGAACGTTCAAGATTGGATTCAGAAGCTGAGGCGACCGGAAGGGAGGCTGAGCGAAGTGAGGCGTCCAGAATTTCATAGAGATAAACGGTTCAGCTCCCTTCTAAGCCTTTATAGGATTAGAGGAATCATCGATGAAAGTGTTACTTACTTACTTACGAAGATCAACTGATAACCTTCTATTGATAGAGTGGTGGGTGCTACTGTCTTATCTTATCCCTTCTTCTTTTACCTGCTTGGTCCTTCAGTTCAGTCAAGTTCATATGCTTTCCAACGTGGTAGTAAAGGGAGTTGGTAGCATTCCCCTGGCTTTCCATTTCCAATAAGTCTGGGATAAACTAGAAGACTAACTCCTTCCCCTGCTAGGGCTTTAGCAAGGTGTCTATTCTGAGGCTTAGGAGAATGAAGCAGCCCCGGCTGTGAGTGAACTCCCCTCTACTTCCAGGCAATAGGACTAAACCTAAAGTATCTTATCTTCTCCGGTTCTAGCTTACGTTTGAGTTTCCTCTGACTACAGGTAATTTCTCAGCTGGAGCAGAAGTGGACGAACAACCTCCTTTCCTTGCATTAGGGCCTTTCGGAGAGCAAGTATAAATCATAGCTTTAGGCTTTCGAGCCTTTCTTCCTAGGACAGAAGCCTTTACTTGAACTTGAACGGTTGTCTGGAACTGATGCTACACCTTGGGGCTGCAGTCCCTTCTTCTTAGCACGGATGTCCCTCTTCAATCCCTTGCTCCTACCATTGAAACAGCTAGGGGCTAGTAAGTCCTTCCAATATCAGGGGAAGAATAGCTCCCGAAGGGCTTCCTTCTTTATCTAAGCGACTAATAGGCTTGGGTGGCTTGGGCACAAGCTATCGAGGTTACACGCCTGGTCCCGAAACCACATCTGGCAGATGCGATTCCTGGATGTAGTTGGATGTGATTATATGTGAAAGCATAGAAGGATCTCCTGTCAATAGTCACAGGGAATTACACTATAGCTTTATGACCTGACCTGTATTAGGTGGTGTAAATATCCTTATTTATTATAGGATGAAGATGATTCACTCACCAAGAAGACCGTCTACTCGAGCAGTAAGAGTTAATTCAATTGCCAACAGAAGACCGTCTGCGACAACAAGACCATCAGCAGCAGATGATTGAACAGCGGATGCGTTGAGGAGATCAGCCCTAATTGAAGACCCAATACTCTCAACCAACAACTTCTATATATAACACCAATCGCGGAACAGGAGCATGCGTTACACATGTCGTCAGCTAGCGGACGCAAGCAGAGTGGGACCTTCTCCGATAGTCTCTTTCATCATAATATTGAAAGCTTCCCCGCCCGATGTTTTGTTAACGTCAGAGTTGATATCAAGATGAAAGGGAAAGACAATAAGAAAGATTCAAGATAAAGACTAGAAGAAGGGGCTTTCTTAGAAGAATTCCCACTTGGACTGGTAGTGAGAACCCGATCTCCAGAAGCTAATTGGCAAGGTTCGACTTGACCGGAGCGGATCGCAACTCAAGCACAACTAGAGTTCACTCACCCACGTGCCCAATACTTGATGTGATGACTCTAGCCCCATGTCGGCTTCATTGACGAGTCATGATGCTGCGATATAGGATCAAAATCGACTTTCATTTCACTTAACTCATCAAAGCAAGGAGTGGCTACTAGATAGACAATTAGTTCCGAGACTAAGAGATTGGGCTATCGGCCGGTATCATTTGAAGTCAACAAAGAAGGAAAGCCTTCCACAAATCCAACATTTTCAGGTGAAAAGAAGATAGATGACTGAGAGTCACGGGATTTTGAAAGCGCCGCATCTAGCTCAGCAGCTTCTTCAAAAGAGATGACAGATACAGAGCGGTTACCACTTGTAGGCTCATTCATGAACTAGGCCATGAGTTTGCTTTAACGAGTGCACGAGCAGAAGCGGAGACAGAGTCGTCCCCCGGTCTGAGATATTAGCGAGATTAGCTACACGCCACTTAACCTAAAGAAAGGTCGACTTGAGAAAGCCCTTTTTAAGTTGATAGGAGAACTTCATTTACTCAAGAAATTGAGTAGCGAGAATCTTTCCTCAGAGGCACGGAAAGGGTCTAAGCCATAGATGACTGCTTTTCTGTGACCAGTCCTTCATCCACACTTACAATATATTTCCTACTACATCGAACTGAAAATGATTCCATTACTTGGTTAAGATCGAAAATCCCTCACAAAGACTAGAAAAAGTCGTAATCTTCTTCTTCTATTACCAAAACCTACTTGTGAAACAATTCAATTACCAGTTAAACTCATAAGATCACTATATTGCACTTCTGCCAAAGCAGAATCACGTGTGTACTTTGCTTTGGTGCTCAGCAATATCTTCCAGCAGAGCTCAAAATCGGCACGAATATGTTATTTTTTTCTTTGCTTTAGCTGAATACTTTAAGTAGAAAAACTCGCTGAAGCTGGTGAGACGTTCGGTCTATTCACACAGGCAAACAGCTAGAGAAGGGATTTCTTTCTTGCATAGAAAGATCCTGAGGGGCAGCCAGTTTCTTTCACTAAATAGGAATGAAAGTATTCAACTGCCGGAAAGTGGGGTGGCCAGCTAGTCGGAATTAGACTTTCCATTCAATTCGTGACACATGGCGAGATTCCTCTACCACCACTCTGTATAAATAGAGGCTTGATTTGATAAGCTTTTTTGCTCTTACAAAAACAAAAAAACATAAGTTTTCTACCTGTTTCTATCGAAAAGCTATGACCCTCCCTCTTGCAATCCAAAATTACGATTCCGGTCGACTTTTTGAAATTGACAATCAACTTTTTCTTATTTACCTTGAAATACAAGGGTTAGAATCTGCCCTTAAAACTACTCAAATTTATTTAGAAAAAAACTACTCAACTTTTGTTAGATTATTGCCACAGGGGTCTTTCTTTCAACCTTGTTCAAGAAAAAATTGAAATTGACAGAAAAAAACTACAGCAACTTGAAGAGGAACTCTCCGGCTTCCGGAAGGAACAACGGAAACTACAGCAGGAGCAACGTGAACTTATCGTGAGGATAACCTGCCAAGAAAACCAGCGACTCTGACTCTTTTAGTTTTTTATTTGAAAAAGTTAGGGTTTAAATTTAATAAGTGTCTGTAGACGCAAAGTAGTTTGTTTTAATGTATGGTGTTCTTTGTCTTTTATTAGTGGGGATCTACTCCGATGCTTACTAGAGATAGACTCCTATGCTAAGTTAAGTGTCTTTGTTTGGTTTTATTTGTTATGTTGTGTTTAGTTGTTTGGCTGGTCTATGTGTGTGTAAGCTTCCTATTGGATGTACTCCCATGTAACAAAATGCTTGTAGTGCTGGAATGAAAAAAATCTGCTTTGTTCTAGTTCATTCTCTTTCCCTGTTTTGTGCAGAAAAATATCTTATTTTAATTCTTTTTTCAATCTCCTTTATTTTCTTATTCATTTTTCACATATACAAGCTAAAACTACAGCCAACAGGGTGGAAGTTGTGTGTTTACGGTAACTCTCCTCTAATAGCATAGCAGATAGCTTCCATGCCCACCTGTCAAGAGTATTCTCGCCGAACTCCGCTCTTCAAGCTCAGCTTCAGCAACAGCAACTCGAGAAAGCTATTCCATTTGTGAGGAACCGGCCATTTCTTTATATACGTTGCCGTTTGACAATCTGTCTGTGCCACGGAATCTGAGAAGGGGGACAGCAACATAAAAGACTGAGGGAAATGAGTTCCGATCCCAGTATCGTCTGGTCCTTAGTCTTAGATAAATTGTTGGCGTCAAGAGCAAATAGAATAGAAATAAAAGATTTTCCTCGATGAGTTGAAGGTTTGTGACTCCTTCTTTCTTTAGTAGCGAGTCTAACTTTACAGATATCATTTATTTTTACAGCCCTGACTTGACTGGTGGGGTATCAACGCTAACTCACTAGACGGACAATAGACTAACGGGGGAGACCCGATTCAGCCCAATAGTGGCAGGTAATTATGGGTTCTGCGATTCCCGATAAACGAGAAAACATTACATCAATGAAGGAATGCAAGTGTAGTTTTCACCAGATCGTCTGTCCCTTGATTTGAAACCTACGTAAAATAGAAAGAAAGACTGTCTGGCTGTAGCCATGCCAAATGGATAAGGTAACTGGATTGAATTAGTCTTTTGGACTAGAACTTGGGAATCCTTCTCGCCGCTTTGAGCCGAAGCAGCGGAATTGCCGACATTACTATAGAATGAAATTTGTGCAGCGATTTTTGCCCGTGGCTATCTTTACTATTGATTGATCCTTGCTTCTTACTTAGTGATTGCGTAAGAAACCTACCTCAGTGCTCAGTGATTACATCAGCCAAAGCGTCAGCCCATAGCAAACTGCTAAAGCTAAAGGGGAATACTTACTCGACAAAACAAGCAAGGCATTTATTAAGTGCAGGTATGATTGAACTCGAGCGTCGCGAAAGCTTTTCCATAGCAAGCTGGTATGGAGCAAAGCGAGAGGAAATTCACATTGCTTGGGAATAGGGATAGGAGGATGCTGGGAGATCCCAAACCAGATGCTTTGAATAGCAATCTTTCGTACCCCATTCAATAAACTTGCTGGGAAAGCTTAATAGAGTGACCAAGCGTTGACCTTAAACGAAAAGAGTGTCCAACCAATCACGACAAGCTGCCCTGCACTAAGCAAGTCGTAGTCCCAGCTTTTTTCTCCTTCGATTGAGTTGGATTGGAAGAGTCAGCCTGCCTTTTTCACGTGTGCGCATTATTTAAGATTAGTCTTTCTTTTCTGGAGTAAGAAATCCAATTTGAGCGTCACGTCTCTTACTTAGCTTGGGTTAACTTTAGAGCTCCGCTTACTCATACGATGCATGGGAAGAAAGAGATTGGTTGGTGTTGGCTTATGCCCCTATTGAGTAAGTTTGCTCGCTAGTTGCCATCAGTTAAATCACTGAAATCAGTGAAATCTAGAAATCAGTCTCATTTCACCATAAGGGAGAATCCACTTTACCCATTTCAATCTCTGTCATCGAAGGAAAAAGGGCTAGCATCATTTCTCCATTGGGGAGATACAACTTTTGAAATGAAAGATCAACTCTTAGAAGGGAAAAGCTCAAGTGTGAAATTACAGCTATATTGGCATCGAATATGTCTCTCATCAGTTCTCCAGCATGCGAGTTCATTCAGTATCGAAGTCAGCTAGCCTTCATTCAATCAAGGCAAGTTCAATGGGATATCCCTTGTGTCTGAGTCTCAGTTGCAATACTTGTACATGAAACGCAGTGAAATACCATTAAATAGAAAGAGGATTGAATATCTCACTTCAATACCGATCTATCAACTGTATACCTTCCATATCGAACTTCTCCGAGTGGTTCTAATGCCATACCGATGGAATTCCTATCCAGTAGTAAACTTCAATAGCAAGGACCATTTCACTTGTCTAGATGGCGACATCTAAACTTGTACTTGTATGCAATACCGATATAAGTTGGGTAGTGCCCGCGATGGACTTGCCTTTCCGGCTAAGTACATGACTTCAAAGACAGCTAGCTAGTTTCATTCAATAAAGAGGATTTGTACCAAATAAAACAAGCTTTCTACCCCTTCTAGGGAGTTATTAGCATCTGGGAGTTCTAGTGACTGACTTGCCCGCATCTCTTGCCTTAAAGGTTTCACTGCTCTAACTAGGGTATCCCGCAGAAAGAAGTCAACTAGAAGGCAAAATCCACCTAGTCAAAATGGCAGTTACGGACTAATGTACTTGAGCGTATTTATTTTATCGATCGATAAATGGCATTCTTTTATGCGCTTTCTCCCAAACAAGCCAAGCAGTCCCTAGCGGGCTATCCGTCATGAACTCGAAGAAGTGCAACAACACCAATATCCAGCTGGGATTGCCTCTCTTTCAATCTTCGGAAGTTACTTTGTATCCCTTTCTAATACAATATCTTCAATCAGATCTGTACGAGTGACAGGAAGAAGTCAGCTAGTTGCCATCCACTCTGTCCCAATCTCCGGTCAATGATTGAGTTCGAACTCACCTAAAACAGCGTAGAAGGGCAAATCTACCTAGTCAAAACTCTTGTTTAGGAGCCCCTGAATTCAAGCTTCCTCGCCTTCACCCTATGAGTTCAGGGTGCTTTCCTGGCTCGCCTTCACTCATATCATAGGGTTGTGTTCAGTACGATCTTTAGCCTTTCTTCGTAAGATCCTGAGAACTGAAATGCCTAAAGACGATGCTCAAGTCAGAAATGCGATCTTCTAGGGCAGGAATTCTTATATGCTAATTGCTTGAAATCCCTCTCATTTTGTCAATAAGGGAGAGGTTGGGAGATAGCTCTTAGCCTGTTGGTTGCTTGCCTGTGACTTGACTTCCTCATACTCCTTCTCCTAGAAAGCGACTTCTTTCATTCCTCGACAGCTAGGTCTTTGCCGACTCTTAGCTTTCAAGGCGGGATGGTGTTCAACCTTCATTCAATAGGGCTATCTATTCGAAAGGTCTTAATAAAAGAATCCCTGTAATAGAAGTTCATTCCTTCAATAGGGCTATCTATCCGAAAGGTCTTAATAAAAGAATCCCTGTAATAGAAGTTCATTCCTTAAATACCTTCCTAATCAGTAATTTGATGGTCTTCCGTAAAGACTTTCATGCGCACGTTCCTTCATAAGGACAGGTAACCAGGCGGGTGACTCACTCGTAGGTAGCACCATCCAATGCTTTGACTCCTTCTTTTAGTAGTTCCTTTGAAGCTAGTAACTAGAATATAGGACTCAGAAGGCGAGATCTTATTGCTAAAACCGGAGCTGTTGTAGAGTTGATAAATCTCATTTGAGGGGATGCCTCTAGCAACAAGCCCCTCAGGGGCGGTAGTCTCCCTCCTAAGGTCGGTCGATGGTAGTCTTCCTCACGGTCGACAGGTATCACTTCTCCGACAAAAAGGGAGCTTCCAAGCAGGAGAGGAGTGAAAAGCCTATCGCTTTCAAGTCGAAGGCGGGAGATGAGCGGAAAGTCTTCAAACGAGCCCTCTCTTCCCACTACTATCAAAACTCTCGGATCTCTTTCCCTGAAGCCTCCTATCAAGTAAAGCGTGTAAGTCAACTTTCTATTGAATGGGGCGAGGAGGGCAACTACTGAAGAGCGATCTTGGCTGAAAGCATGATTAGGGGTAAGGTAACAGGGCTTAGTACGAAGACTAGGAATGGGATCGATCGGAGAGACTTCTTTGATCTTTGCCTTATTATAGTAATTCAGTGCTACCGAATCGCCTTCTAGACAAGGATAGTGAAATAGGATCCATCGCCTTGGAATAGGATCAAAGAGGATAGAGTGAGTGGAATATGTAGGCGGTGGTAAACTCCTCTTTTTGGTAGTAGAAGGGAAGCTCGTCCTCTTATTGTTTGTGTCAATACTCAACTTCGTCAGCCTGGTTGAACAGCCTCCCAATGAGAGCGAGCCAAGACTTTGCTTGTTGTTTGTGTTTGTCCCCCACGACTGCTCAACCAACTGCTAAATCATGGGTTTGAATCCTATTTCCTCCGGAAACAACCCTTGGCAACCTGATATTTTAGGAAGCACAGCTATCCTAAGCGGGGGCAGAATCAATGACCCAAGGTTTGGGAGTAAAGGAACTAGAAGACAGACACGCGGTGGACTGACCTCTTTAGGCAAGAGAGGCAGTAGGAAGAGAGCCATTAGAAAGAAATTCAAAATGTTCCTAATGGAAGTGGCCATGGGTAGGTAAAGTGTCTGCACTTTGATTCCCTTCCCTGTAGATATGAGAGATGGAATGGAAGGAAGTAAGAAAGTTTTGAAAGATCTGGGGACTGCACCTCCACAGATGCTATCAAAAATGATTTTTTTTTCACTCTCCACTGCTACTTTGGAGTAGCCTAATCTGTAACAAAGCATCAAACCAAAAAGGGGAGCTCTGGCTTCTGCAAATCTGTTGGTACCTGGGCCATAAAAGGTAGAAAAAGCAACCAAAGCGGAGCCCTTATAGTCCCTAATAATGCCACCACCTACTGCCATGCCATTCCTTGAAGAACCATCTGTGTTCAACTTCAAAATACCAAAAGGAGGAGGAGCCCATTTGATCCATTTTCCTTTAGGAATATTAGGGGAGACCATAGGGATATGTATTACTTGGAAACAAAGAGAATCATGAAAACCAGAAGAATGAGTGGGATAATCAAGCTTCAATAAATCCTTACACCAGTGCTTGACTTTACTGATAATAGATGAAGAAGACATAGCAACTGAATCATGAGCAGATGCATTTCTAGCAAGCCAAATCTCCCAGCAACCAGAGAAGATAAAACTACCCTAAAAATCCCATTTTAGATTTGATAGAACTGCCTTGCAAACAGGTCTTAGTGAAAGCAGACAGACTATCTTGAACAAAACTAGCATGTTGAACACCTTTTAAATAAGACCAAGCCTGAGAGGCAGTTTCACCTTGACAAAACAAATGAAGTAAAGAATCCTGTTGACTTCTAATGCAGAAATGAAATTGATAAGGCATTTGAAAGCCCATGTATC